>OW285236.1:207757543-210157543 GCA_935421215.2 Melolontha melolontha | reverse complement strand
AAATATGAATGACAGGATATAAATGTCAAGACTTGACATTTATATCCTGTCATTCATATTTTGTATTCTCTTGATAAAGGCGTATACAGCCGAAACATGTAGAGTTTTTTAAATACATATATTTTGAAGTAATATACAGACCTTTAATCGCCTACTGATTAGGTTTACCATATATATATATATATATATATATATATATATATATATATATTTAGTGTTTATAAGAATTTTCTTTTTCTTTTTTATTTTATTGGCCGTGTCTTAATATTAAAAATAATAGACTTTTTATTGGTTTAGCGACCTTTATTGAATTTTGATGTTTTTTTCTACGACGTTTCGATTTTTATTATTATTCAGTCTTTTTCAGGTAACTAGAAACAAGAATTAATACAATGAAAAAGTGAGAACTATGTTTGCCTTTGTGAGACTGAATTAACAATTAAATTAACAATTAAAATTAGATTAAAGACTGAATTACCAATTAAATTAACAATTAAAATTAGATTAATAATAAGTAAGGAAAATTAAAATGATTACATCTGTATAAATGAATTGAAAATTTAAATTAAACTACTAATACAGTAAAGAAACATTGAATGACAATAAACTCACCGTTTTTTTTTTGTTTCAAAAACACTCATTCTGTGCAACATGTGTCATCGGAGCTTATCCGAGACCTTTTTTAGGGGACCGACCGCACTGGTTCGAATATTGTGAGTGTCTGTGTCTTTTGTTTAGAGAAGTGGATTTCTGTTCTATTTTGGAATTAGCAAATTAGTCAGGACCGTGTTAAGGGGTATATAGTAAAAGTATTTACAAATGGGTAATAATAAAAATTTTTTGGTTGTATTTGTGTGTGCGGGGGGTTTGATTTTATTCTATTGTTTAATGAGTGGGTAATAGAGTTTGGAAAGTCCATCAATTTCGTTTCTGTCGTTGATTGTTCTGCTGTTTTTGAAAATATGGATAATTTCTAAGACCTCCCTAGCTTTTGTATTCTTTTTCTGTGTTATTACTTTGGTGTTCATTTATACAGATGTAATCATTTTAATTTTCCTTACTTATTATTAATCTAATTTTAATTTTAATTGTTAATTTAATTGGTAATTCAGTCTTTAATCTAATTTGAATTGTTAATTTAATTGTTAATTCAGTCTCACAAAGGCAAACATAGTTCTCACTTTTTCATTCTATTAATTCCTGTTTCTAGTTACTTGAAAAAGACTGAATAATAATAAAAGTCGAAACGTCGTAGAAAAAAACATCAAAATTCAATAAAGGTCGCTAAACCAATAAAAAGTCTTATTTTTAATATATATATATATATATATATATATATATATATATATTATTACAAATAGAGGGGGGCTGGCTATTTATAATAATAAAATTATTTGATAGAAAATAAAATAATTACGGATGCTGGTGAAGTTCCTTCAAAGGTCCAGGACGTGCGTGGTATTGGTTAATTAAAATAAATATACAACAACTTAGTTACTAAATAAAACACAGCGGCGTCCTTAAAATTTGTATTTATATTTACATAATAAATTGAAACTCGATATATTTAAAGCAATTAAAACAAAGTAATATGTACACGTGGAGTGGTGGATAAGTAGATTAAAATTAACACAAAAAATACTCTGAAACGAACGTTAAACGGGGTAGTAAATTAAGGGTTAATTAATATGTATATAAAATAACCTCTGTATCGAAGAATACAGAGCTTACCTTTTTATTTGCGGCGATAGTAGCCACGTGGTCTTCGAAGATATACCTTGGTCAAGTATATGCAGAGCGATGTTTTACCGGAGGAATAAGAAATTAATTAGTTTACATTAATTTGGATTCACTTAAAAGAGTAATGTATAGAACAATACAATTTACCTTAGAAACGGAAGAACACCTGGTCGGTGTGATAGCGTCATGACTTGGACAGTCCGATGAGCGATGTTTTCTCACGAATGGTTCGCAAGCGAAGAAGGAACTATAGTTTGTATCGCAAAGGAAGGGGTCTAGAACGGTTGGTTTATGATGTATCGAAGAGGGGGTCGATATCTTGAATTATAGTGAATTAAAAGCGCGGCCTGAAGACGTCGTCTTTCAATGTCATAAATATTCTTAAAATAACCCTTGTGACATAAGTTTCCTAACGATATCAAACACGACACATAAAAGAAGATGTAAATAATATTAAATTTAAACAATTTAAAAATTGGAATGTACTAGAAGAAATTCGATATTCTAAATTCTACATTTCGGTCATCGGTTGACGGTTCAGGTAATAAGGGTCGTCGGCGGTCAGTTCAAGATATATAACAAAAGAAAATACTTTCTCTTTGTAACGAAAATGAAAGTTTGTACAAATGAAGAAAAATGTCTTAAGTTTAAATATAATTAATATGAAATATTTAAAAACGAATATATATATTTAATTAAGTGAATTAAACTTCGGTACGCTAGGCGTAACAATATGTATATATATGTATATATATGTATATATATGTATATATATATATACATATATAGGGTTTTTGATCACTAACTTTCCTAATTTTGGGGGTAGAAAGTTGCCAAAGTTTATAATGTTTTACCAAAAAATCGCATTGAAAAAGTTTTCGAATAAGCGCGAAAAAAAAAGAAAATATAGGAAAATGTTTTTGAGACGGTCTGTATACATAGTGTATGTGTGTGCTATCTATGTAAGTTGTATGCCATGAACAACTTTGTATTTAGCCATTCCAAATTAATCTAATCTATCCGATCTAGTATTTTCTATATTAATACATAAATTCGATTCCACTTATCTTGTGACCATTCCGAAATTAACATCTTTTTTATTACTGCCGCTTCGTATCTCACAGTATTAATCCAAATATCAATTAAATTACCCTCTAAAATTTAAAAGACGTACCACTGCATTCTAATCTAAATTAATATCATTCATCCTTGATTTATATGTTTTCTGCAATAACAAATATTGGAGTCTTAATAAATCTCGGTCGACTTAACGATATGGGCATGTATATACATATGTGTGTTATTAAAAGATCTATGTAATTACATATATACGCCTTACAAACAAACATGACGGCACAATATGTACACAATAGATGTGTCTGCCGCATAAATATCGACCCTATACATATATGTTTAGTTCAGCTCAGCTATTAGCAATTCAATATTATTTGTAATCGTAATCAATTAGTAACAAACAGCATGCAGTCAGACATTCATTTGGAACATATGTGGAGGCACGGTAATAGTATTTCTGTGATTACTAATGCGATTAAATAAGTCATTAATGAAAGTAGATGCATTGTATTGTGACCATATGATTACAATTACAAAGATAAGTATTTTGCATACATCATACGTATCTAGTTGGTAATTTACAGTGGCGGCTCGTAACTTATGAAAGAGGTTGGGCTCAAAAAAAACTTACCTATTTTTTGTACATAAAATCCATTCTCGTATTTTTCATGTTGGAAAGACGTCTATGACTTTGTTGTCAAAATCAAGGATAGACTGGATGAACTTCTTTTCTATTGATAGGACCGCCAATGCGTTCAGTTAATCTTCTGACATTGTATTTCTCAGAAAAGTTTAATGCGTTTGAGGGTCGAAAAACATCGTTCACATTCTGCTGTCGACATGGGTGTTGTACAAATAATATCCAACAGTTTGTATGTTTCCGTCAAAACCTTTTTTAGGTTGTTGTCTGTTATGAACACTAAAAGTGGAAAAACATGTCGTCGCGCTCATAATTTACTAAAAGTTCACTTTTCAATTTTACACTGCCCAATATAAGATAAGATTTCACAGTTTCATCAAAATTTTTTTAAATGAATGACTGTAAGTTTTAAAATTTTGAGAATCAAATAATTTTGCTTCACTTGAGTGATCCCTAAAATCAAATCGGTCGCTAATTTGACTTAAAATTATTGCAAATTAGGGCTTGGCTGGGGATACTAATAATAATGAACTTGTTTGATATTATAATAATTAGATGGTGCTGGTGATGAAGTTCCTTCAAAGGTCCAGGACATGTGTGGTGATGGTTAATTAAAATAAATACACAAAAACTTAATAAATAAAATAAAACACAGCGGCGTCCTTAAAGTTTGTATTTATATTTACATAATAAGAAATTGAAATTCGTATATTTAAAAGTAATTAAAACAAAAGTAATATGTACACGAGGAGCAGTAAATAATTAATTAAAAAATTAACACACAAGAAAACGAACGTTAAATTGAGCAGTAAATTAAGGGTTAATTGAATACGATTAATATAAAAATAATCTCTGTATAGAACAATACAAAGTTACCTTGGGTGGCGATGATGGTCACGTGGCCTTCGAAGATATACCTTGGTCAAGTATATGTAGAGCGGTGTTGGCTGGAGGAATAAGAAATTAATTAGTTTAAATTAATGTGAATTCGCTTAAAAGAATAATATGTATAGAACAATACCGTTTACCTTAGAAGCGAAGAGACACCGGACGGCGTGGCATAGTGACTTGGACAGCACGATGAGCGATGTGTGTATAACTCACGAACGTTTGAAAGAGAAGGACTGATAGTTTTGTATCGAAAGGAACACTGGTTTTGAAAACGGTCTGTTTTATGATCTAAGTCGGGGAGAGGGTCGATAACTTGAATTATAATTAATAAGAAGCGCGACCTGAAAAGGACTTCTATCGATGTCATAAATATTATTAGAATAACCCTTGTGACATAAGCTTCCTAACGATTTAAATGTAATATTAATTAAAAGAATTTAAAATGGAATGTACTAGAAAGAAATTCGACCGTAACGTTAGGGTTGCTGACACGGTCAGGTAGAAAAAGGTCTCGGTCAGTTCAGAATATAACCAAAGAAATGCTTTCTCTTTGTACGAATATGTACAGTTGTACAAATGTAAAAATGTCTTAAGTTAATATATTATTTTAAATCGAGATATTCAAAGAAGAAATATATTTTAAAATAGATTAAAAAATTCCTATATGCTAAGCGTAACAAATAGTGTCACATATTTCGTTTGCAATAACAGCTCTATCTCCAGCTGTCGTTTTTTGTCTTTTCCTTGAAGGTTCTTCATTATTGCGTTCTTCATTGTCATTGTCAGTTGAATTTCTTAAATTTTTAATGTGAATAATTTGCTGTTGGATTTGTTCAATTGCCTTTTGCAATTGAGCACTGTCAATTGCGCGCATTTTAGTGTGATTAAATAATATTTCAACATGTGGCATGATGAAATGAAATATTTTCAACCAGTAGAGAAATTCGGGGCAATTCAAATGTTTCAATAAACCACTTGCTTCACTAATACTAACTGAATCCATCGCATCTTCGCCAATAATTTTGTCTAAACATTCTTTGAAAGAATCCTGGTGTTCAAATAATCCAGCGTGTAGGAGCAGCGCGTGGTAATCGACGTTTGACTATTTCATCAAAAATTACCGTTCGTTTTGGCGATCGAGAAAAAAAAAAACTTGAAAATGACTGCAAATTTGCAAAGAAAATTTTGACATTTTTATTGCACTATGCCGCTCGTTCAATAATTAAATTAAATTGATGCGCGTAACAGTGAATATAATGTGCCTGTGGAAATTTTGATAATAGCTTGGACACCATTTGTCTTGGACGGACGCCCTATCATAACTTTGAGCGATTAGTTTATTGTTATCAGACCCAGAAGGAGAATTTTAAATAGTTTGCAATTCATTCAGCAATGCTTTTGCTAATACATCAGCATTATGTCTACCCGGCTTAAAAAAAGACCAAAAGCGTTCAAATGTTTGTCCATTAAACAAGTATCGAATAATAACAACCATTTTCTGATTATTAGAGGTGTCTGTAGTTTCATCGGCTCCAAAGCAATGAAATCTCCAGATTTAATTTCTTTTAATATTTCCTGCTTGTAAATTTGCCAGATTGCATCTAGCAATTCGTTTCTGAATAGTTTTTGAGGCGCCTTTAAAAACTTGTGAACCTTTCATATGTATTGTAAGCCCAACGTCTAATTCAGCTGCAAAGTTGATTAAGCCTACATAAATACCTCGATTTTCCGACGTCAATGTCTCATCATGGGCTCGTAACGCCAATTCAGAAACTCCGCAAAATTTTATACACATAATTAACCGGCGCAAAATATAACGATTTTTTTCCACATCTTCGTTGTACTTAATTTTATGTCGCAAATAAGCATTGTCTAACTATTCACGTATGTCCACTTTGCCTAGAACACTAAAATCTACGCATGCATTCATGTGACAAACGGAATTTTCGTGTTTCTTTGCCCTGTCTGCGATATGCTTTAAATCATTCAACAATTGTTTATTCCACGCACTAACCTCTTTCTTAAAAATAGGCCAAGTTAATCGGAAACAGCTTGTATATTTATATTTCTGTTATAGCTATAGCTGATGCATCTTACAACAATTAGTTTTTTTTTTAACGGGCACCTTCCTACAATATTTTCCAACCCGGTACCTACCTATGTGTGTTTGAGCCAATAATTTATTGAGTTAGAACAAAACGCACAGCATTCTACTATCGTCGACAACCAAAAACAATGTCTGTATTGCCAGTCTCATACTCATAACAACGAAAATAGTTGTCTTATATAGCGCTAAATTTATAATCTTATTAATCTGGAATATATTATATGTATATAATAGTAATTGTAGGATTATTTTGATGAATAATATCAATTAAAAATTATAATTTTGGCGTCATTTCAACTTGTTTTATTAAGGATATTAACATAAGATTGATGATCATGAAAAGTCGTTCACATGTTACTGCCGACAGTAGGTTGACGGTGTTTGGTTGTTAAAAAATAGTGAACTTAAAAATATAGTTTTATTTACTTATAGTCACAAAATACATTAGTTTATTACTTATTTTCTTTAATGAGTATGTACTTAATTTGCCTTTAGAAAATTTGACCAATTTAAATATAATAATATACCCTATACCTTATACCTAGATATAAATGTAACTTATAAGCTTCATCGTAAATTTTACAAGTCGACACAAGAGTCACATAAACGTATAGTTTATTTCAAATTATAAGAATATAACTTTGAGCGGCTCTAATGCTTTTATTGCACCACCTTCTGTGATGATAATTATTATACCTGGTCTCCTTATTGAACGGGTACGGTTTACCTATTTGCAACGTATGAATCTAGGGGCCGTATTGACTATAAATTAGGGCCTTATAATATAATAATAAAAAATATCTGTACTTTGGGTTTATATACTAAAAAAATTACAAATCGTGTGGCAACATGTGTAGTGGATACATATAGATATATAAAGCTAATTTATTTGTAATACACAATAAGAATTTTATGTGTCACCGCATTTCATAAATCATCTGTGATTGAGTCGTCTTGCAAATCGGTGTCTGTGTCTGAATCGTATTGCAAATTTATAATCAAAGGTGCTTCTATTTTGTACATGCGCATATATTCCTACTCTTTTGCTATTGCGTGTTTAACAGCATTTTTCCAATTTACAGCAGTTATATGTTCCATAGCATTTGTTATGTGTGTTACACTGTTTTCACTAAATTTCGGTGTTTGATTTGTTCGTCTTATGGTATTTTTCAGTTGGGCCCATATCAATTCAATGGGATTGAAAATGCAATGGTATGGTGGTAAACGAAAAATTGTATGTTCTGCTTCTTTGGCTCTGTTATCCACATAATAATCCTTTAAGTATTCTTTTGTCTTCATCACCTCTATTAATTCGTTTTTTGTATAATGATCCTCAAAATATAAATCATTTGCTTCTAAAAATGTTTTAATATCTTTCTTATTACATTTTGTAGGAACTTTGGTTTGCTGTCGAGAATGATACGGAGCGTTGTCCATCACTATCACACTATCTTTTGGTAAATTTGGCAGCAAAGTGTCACAAAACCATTCTTCAAATAAAGATGAGGTCATATTTTCATGGTAATCTAAACTTGAGGATTTAACATTTTTAGCAGATAATAGCGGGTGTCCGATCCATCCTTTTTCTGACCCAGCATGAAGAATGATTATTCTCTTCCCTCTCGAAACTGGCGCGTCCAACTGACACATACTTGAACTATCCACCCAACCTTTGCAAATTGTGTCATGGGTGTCATACCACGTCTCGTCTAAATAACATATGAATCGTCCTTCCTGTCTATACCTTCTAATTGCCGTTAAGTATTCATATTGAAGTTTCTGTAACCTCGGGCTTTCCATAATTGTGCGCCGTTTGTCTATAGTGCCAAACTTAAAACCAGCTTTATTTAGCGTCCGCCACAAGGTTGCTTTAGAACACTAAATATTTATAGGCTCATCACTGATTCTTTTATGTAAGCAGTCAAGTGTAGATACAATATTTCCTCTGTAGAAGGAGGTTACTTGCTGCCTAATAGTATCAATTTCATACTCTTCAATTTTTCTCGGTGCTCCTTTGTCACTTCTTTGCTTTCGAGGCCCTGCGTTATTCTTAATTATTTTATATATTGTTCCAAAAGGCCCCTTGGTTAATTGCGACGTTCGTTGAATGTTCTGGGTTTGTAGTTCGTTATTTTCTTCCATCAGGGTATGATAGACATTGAAAATTATATGTTTTGCATCTTCTGATATATGCTTTCTCTGTTGTGCTCAAACAGTATTATCACTATCCACATCATAATCACTAACACTTTCAGCAAAAAGGTCGCCACATGTTCGTTAAGTAAAGAGAGAAAAATCAAATATCTATACAGCAGTAAAGATTTCAACTAAATTGTAATTTAATGACTATTTATAACTATATATAATAACTATATATTCAAATTAACAACTGTTGGTACTTATATTATTATTAAATTTTATTTCATCTAAATTTCAGTAATTACAATTTACTTAAATTTTGTCATTACGGACCTCAGCAGTTTGTTTGCGTAAAAGATAATCGTATTGAGCGGCCAGGTATTTATTGCTACAGGTGGTGAAATAAAAGCATTAGAGCCGTTCAAAGTTATATTCTTATAATTTGAAATAAACTATACTACAACTAATACGTCATGAATTTTAATGACGAAAGTTGATTGTTTTGTGCTTTTTACTATGTGTTGTTTAAATTGTTGGATAAACTCTTTAATTTTTTGAGAGATATGATTTTTGTTAATTACGTCTAGTAGGTGTATGTAAATATTTCTAATATCACAATTTTCTCTTGTTGCTTATTGCATGTATTAGTAAATTTATAGGTGAGCCAATTATCTATTGGTTCACTGAAATTCCCAGTGTTCACTAGTAATTCATATTAAATTTTTATTTATTATTATATTCATTCTTATATTTCAAAGTGTTTCCTGGTAGGAAAATGTTGTGAAACACTTTTATGGAGTAATAGAGGCGAATTGGATAATTTTATTTGTTTCAACGTTCACTGATTATCGTAATTATTGCGTTTCATCTACAGAGGAATTGTAACGGAGTTGTTAATATTACATTTATCTTTCTTTCCTTTTCTTTATTTAATAGATTTATGCTTTTATTAACGAAATATATATTTGGTTGTACAGTAACGGTGGTTTTAATTTCCCGTAATCAGCTTTTGAAATATTAAAATTATCATCGCGGTTGACCACCGGTCAATGCTTTCATTGGAACGAAAAGCAACTGGAGCAAAATGGCAGTTATCTCATGTATATGTACTTTTACGTACAAAAAGTAGGTCGTTTACAGAATAATCGTTTCAATGAAATAACACGGCGAATTTATTAAAGTGTACGTCGAACGGAAATATGAACAGAAATCGACAATTGTTTCTTGGCCTAATAAAATTTAATTACAGTAAACAAGAAATATTTTAAGTTCGAAACGCAAATAACTGTAACAGTTTCACCTGGAGTGAAGAGCTGAGTCACACTTTTTAATTTAATGTAACTATTAAAAAAAGAAATCATTTCTGAATTTCTTTTTTTCTTTCCTTCAATGGCAATTACAAGAAATAAATTGGTTGCATCTAGAGGTCATTGTTATCATTTATTTGTAATAAGCGTACTGTTTTCTGCGATTTCCACAATGTAAATTTTGACGTAGGTAGTGGAATATGGTAGGTTCTTTTTTTAAATAACTAACGGTTTCGCGATAGTGTTTCCTTGTAACAGTAAAATCGATTCGTTTGACTTTGACAAATAATTAATTACGGAAACAGTTACTGTTATGCATGATTTAGGAGAATAATTGAAGTATGGCTGGTAGTAACGCATTAATGCGATAAAATCGTAATTAAATGAAAATTAACTTAGAAGAGCTACGTCGAAATATAGCGACGATTCTTAGTTTGGTTTTCGCTGGTTCTATGTACAGTTTTCTTAACAAAAAGGTTGATAATCTACATGTGCCGTGCGTATTTAAGACGTAGTCTTTAATTTTTATCATGAACATTGTACATTGATAATTGAGGATGATGAATCCGGCACACATTCAATCACTAACAAGAAGAACGGGCACCTTATTTTAAGCACAAATTTTGCCTAATAGCGTTAGAAATTACGTGGTTTTAACAAATATTAAGCAGTAATCACTTGTTCCTGATTAAATGAAACGACAATAATTGCAATAACCTTCTGGTGATTGGTTTCCTATGTTAAGAAGTGGGGGATGTACAACTTTGGATATGTCGTATTTTACGAAGAATGTCTTATGTACAAAAGTATTTTTTAATAATATATAATATTATTAAAAATGGGGTGTGAAGAACACAATACAAGTTATATATTTGTGAATGTATCTCTTATGTCTTATGTTATGCATACTGGGACATAGAGGGCGCCACTAATCAAATGTCGGTACTAAAAATTAACCCCCATTTTTAGTTAACCTAAATTCAAAGTTTCAGTGCGATACGTGAGTGGTAGCGACAGCGAACTGCCATAGTTGATAAGTTGGTCGAAAAATAATTAAACCGTAAAAATTTTGGCGCAATATTTTTTAGAATTTTCGTACACAATTATCTCAACTAGAATGCCTCGCCGAATTGGTTTCTGTTTTCGGTAGTAAGGCACCACATCAGTCAACAATTTCTCGTTGGTATTGAGATTTCAAACATGGACGGATTAGTCTTAGCGGCGATTCAAGAGCAGGTGCACTCACTCATTCAGAGCAGTCACGCAGGAAAACGTCGATGCATCATTGGGGATTTCAGTGACCTCAGTTTCCTGTTGGATACCGCATCTGTTGACCGAAGAACAGAAAACAGCTAGCGTTGTCAAAATTCGTGCCAATCGTCTGTTTAGGTGTTCCAAGGTGAAGTAAAGCCGACAAAAGTCATTCGTTTCGAAGTGTCTTCAAAAAGATGGTCGTAACATTTGTCTCGAAAGCTGGTCATGTAGCAACAATTTCTCTACAAGATCAAGAATTGCCGATTGATATACAGGCTGATTCATTTTCGGCCCTCACCATGGGGATCTCTCTTATTATTGGAGATAGGGTATAGGTTTAAATTTGGCAAAGTTGTTAAATTTTGTGTTTGTTATAAATCCGTAAAGAAAATAGACCTGTGACAAATGACCTTCGTTATTTAAAAAAAAAACGCGAAAACCCCATTTTCTTCTTTTACCTGTAGCACCGACATTTGGCTTTGTAGAGAGAAATAAAAACACATCCTTGTGGCCATTTCTAAACCTCTATCCAGTGGTGTACTCTAAATTTTATACGACGTTTCGTTTCTTTCTGGCCATCATCAACTATCTAATTTCTTATAGGCGCCATATTGGATTTAGACATCTTCAAAAAGATTTTTTTTTCTGATTTCAACCATGTACCACATGCTGACTAAAGTTTTTGACATTAGGTTTTATTTGAAAGAATAAATTATAAGATTAAATAAGGTAGCCATGGAATTTCAATCTGTCAAACATTTCATTTATTGTTCATTAATAATACAAAAATGTCATACACTAACGAAGAGAAACGAGATATGATAAGTATTTTTTATTCTTCGAAACGAAATTCAACAGTAGTGAGTACAAGATAACAAAAACATTAATAAAAATACATAGAAAAGTAAACAATAAACAATTACAGTAAAATAAATGTTCAATTATCTGGCCATCTTCGGAAATGCACAATTGGGCACGCCTTCTGGCATTTTGTACTGCCCTTTGTATAGTTCTTCTAGGAACTGCATCGGAGGCATTCTGAAGTCTGTCTCGTAATTCTTCAATGTTTTGTGGCGCATCTACTTTATAAATATTATTTTTAACATATCCCCATAAAAAAGAATCTAGCGGACTTAAATCAGGCGATCTCGCAGACCATTCAACAACTCCCCTATTTCCAATCCAACGGTTTGCAGACTCTGATTTAATAAATTTCTAACAACAGCTGCATTGTGTGCTAGTACGCCATCTTGTTGCCACCATAAATATTGTAATTGATTTAATGGGATATTGTCGTCAAGATAGTCAGATACGTATGTACGTAAAATGTTTAAATATCTTTCTCCATTTAAATGTTCTTCATACATAACTGGTCCTAAGAGACGATTTGCCAAAATACCCATCCAAACGTTTATTCCAAAACGATGTTGTGGTCTTCTAGCCCTGTTTTGTTGGGGATTTTGTACTGCCCAATAGTGCTCCGTATTTCTGTTGAACATTCCAGAATTTGTAAATTTTGTTTCATCTGACCAGATGATTTTGCTTAAAAAAATTTCGTCATTTTCTATCCTTCCCATTAACCAATTACAATATTCTAGCCTTCTCAAATTATCTCCAGGCAGTAAAGAGTGACTAACATGGATCCTGTATGGTTTAAACCTACTTTTATGTAAAGTTCTCCAAACTCTGGACTGGCACAAATTTAATTCTGACGCTACTTCGCGTGTAGAAATTGATGGATTATTATTTATCTATAAAAATACAAGATTAACATGAAATTTGAAAACACGCTTTTAATTTACCATTTGTAAAATATCTTGTCGATTTTCATTTAAATTCCTGTTGTCTTGACCATTACGCGGCTTAGTAAACGATCCATTCTCGACCAAATTTCTGTCGAGATCTAGAAAAATGGTACGATGAGGCTGTTGTCGTTCTGGATATAATTGTAGGTATCTTGTACTCGCTACTGTTGAATTTCGGTTCGAAGAATAAAAAATACTTATCATATCTCGTTTCTCTTCGTTAGTGTATGACATTTTTGTATTATTAATGAACAATAAATGAAATGCTTGACAGATTGAAATTCCATGGCTACCTTATTTAATCTTATAATTTATTCTTTCAAATAAAACCTAATGTCAAAAACTTTAGTCAGCATATGTGGTACATGGTTGAAGTTAGAAAAAAAAACTCTTTCTGAAGATGTCTAAATCCAATATGGCGCCTATAAGAAATTAGATAGTTGATGATGGCCAGAAAGAAACGAAACGTCGTATAAAAATTTGGAATACACCACTGGATAGAGGTTTAGAAATGGCCACAAGAATGTGTTTTTATTTTTTCTCTACAAGGCCAAATGTCGGTGCTACATGTAAAAGAAGAAAATGGGGTTTTCGCGTTTTTTTTTTAAATAACGAAGGTCATTTGTCACAGGTCTATTTTCTTTACGGATTTATAACAAACACAAAATTTAACAACTTTGCCAAATTTAAACCTATACTCTATCTCCAATAATAAGCGAGATCCCCATGGTGAGGGCCGAAAATGAATCGGCCTGTATAACTATATATTTGCCACAAGTAATCTCTAAGTTCCGAGAAACCAACCCACAACGACAAATCATCCTCCACCAAGACAATACTACTTCGCACACAGCTCACAAGACAATTGCATTTTTAACGCAACAAAACGTCGAATTGTTAGATCATCCTCCGTACAGTCCCGATCTAAGTCCCAACGATTTTTTACCTTTTCGAAAATTAAGGACGGACTACGTGGTCAAAGGTTCCAGTCGTCAGAAGGACCACTTTATGGCTTCAAAAACGCAATTTTGACCATACCAACAAACGAGTGGATTTACTGCTTCCAGAGTTGATTCGAGCGCATGCAAAAGTGCATTAATCTTCATGGAGAATACTTCGAAAAACAATAAAGTCTTTAAAAGCTATCTACTGTTTTATTACAGTTTTATATGCAAAATATAAAAGACAGCTATCGTATCTTATAATGTAATCAAGTGTTTGTTGTAATCTTGACATGTTTAATTGGTTTTGTTTTTTGTTACAAACGTCAGTTTCTTTTAATTTTCCAAATAGTTGTTATCTTGTAAACATATCAGTTCCTACGGAAACAGTGGCTGCAATTATTGCACTGCTTGATGGAAGAAGTCAGACGTACGTAGCTAACAGTTACGGGGTATCTCGAAGCACTGTACAGTGGCTTCACACACGTTTCTTGAAGATTGAGTTATACGCCCGACGAACTGGAACAGGTCCCCAAACAAGGGACTACCACTCAAGACGACCGTTTCAAATCGGCCAAACTCCGCCGACACACTAATGGCGCACCCGATATATCTTTGCATTGGTAGATTTATGAAATAAAACAGTTTATTATAATACTTATAAGCCAAGTTTGGATTGTAAGATGCCGAAGAAATTCAACATTAATTTGCTAGAAACATTTGATTGTTACATAAATTGTTACATAAATTTCGAGCAGCGCTGTTCTATCAGGTTTTACTCCAGACTTGGGCAGTGTCCAACAGAAACTTTTGCAAAACTTCAGCAGGCCTACGGGTACAGTGTTTTGTCAAGTGTCCAGGTTTTTCAGTGGTTCAAGTTATTTTTCAAAAGGAAGAGAGCCGACTGAAGATTAACCACGCAGCGGAAGGCCTTCATCTTCAAGAACCGATGAAAATGTCGACAGAATCCGTGATTTTTTTGCGTTCAGATCGTCGGTTGACAGAATGATAGGTAAAGAGTTGAATTCGACTCACACCACCACCGTTCATCGGATTTTGTCTAATGAATTGAGGTCGAAAAAAACCTGCAAAAATGGTCCCAAAAATCTTTCGCAACACCAAAGGGACATCAGGAGGGAAAGGTGCCCTAACTTTTTGGAATCGATTGAAAATTATCCTCATTTCTAAAACGTGTGACGAGTCTTGAGTGTTTGGGTACAACCCGGAAACCAAGCGCCAAAGCATGACTTGAGTCCTTGTGCCTTTTTCCACTTCCCGGGATTTAAAAATCACCTCAAGAGACGTTATTTTGAGACACTCGAAAATATTCAAACAGCTGAAGGCCATTCCAGTACGAGGGGGTATTGATATATTCTTAGCCTACTATTGAAGCAATTTAAAGCTGGGAATATTTTATTATTCATCATAGCCTCCTCTTTAATTAATACACTTAATACAGCGATCCTGCAACACCTTTAACTCTTCTAAAAAAAAAAGATTATTCTTGGTCTGCAAACCAGCCCTCCACAGCTTCTATTACCTCTTCGTTACACAAAAATTGACGTCCTTTTAAACTTTTTTCAATCGAGGGAACAGATAATAGTCTGAGGGGGCTGGGAATTCTTGGTAATAGGGCGGGTGTTCCAGTAATTCGAACTCTAGATTTCGAATTGTATTCATGGTTAAAACGCTAACATGCCACGTCTTGTTTCCTTAACTTTCTCTCAGGGTGGTTAGTAATTTAGAATAAGAATCTCCAGTGATGGTCTGACGCTTTTTTTAGGTAGTCGATCATAATTTTCCACTAATATCCCAAAAACTGAAGTAAGAACTTTTCCAGCGGGTTTTTGAACTCGAAACTTCTTAAGCTTTGGAGAACCACGATGCTTCCACTCCATCGATTGCTGTTTTGTTTCTGGGCCTCAAAAATGGACCCATGTTTCATCCATAATCACAAGACGGTTCAAAAGATCTGGATGTCCTCCAACACGGGCACGGATTGACCATGATGCCTTCACTCTTGTTCGTTTGTATTCGGCGCTCAAGCATTTAGGAAACCATTTTGCAGAAATCTTTTTCATATCTAAATCGACGTGAACTATATGATGGACGCGATCATATGAAATATTTAGTGCCTCAGTTATATGTTTCAGCTCAATCCGATGGTCTGATATCATGTTATGAACTGCGTCAATATTTTCGGAGGTAGACACCGAAATCGGTCTGTCTGGTCACTTCTCATCTTCAACGGAAAGTTTTCCTCTTTTGAATAACGCAATCCAATTTTTGATAGTCGCATATGATGGTCATTAAGTATATTTTCGTAAATTTCCTTACCACTTAACCTCTTCAAATACAAGTATTTGATGATGCCTCGATACTCCAATTTATCGATTTTAACCTTTGCATTCGATAAGCTTGCTTTCAAAATTTACTGTAAAATCTTACGTCAAGAAGTTAAGGTAGTGCTCAACTTCTTGACGTAAGAGTTTACAGTGGTACTTTCAAAATGTCATTGTCATTATTTCTTGCCAACTAACTAGCCTTGCATGCCCTTGGGGTGTAACATGGTAGACTTGTTACACGACTTGAGCCGTTGGGTACATTGAACGATACGCATTTGCTGTCGTTTATGCATAACAGTAGTTATCATATCTGAATAATATTCAGATATGATAACTATTGTTATGCATAATATAAATAATACTACAGTATAACCTCCTTATAATGGACACTGACGGGGAATCCTAAAATGTCCAATATATGGAGGTGTCCAAAATGTGGAGGTGAAAAAAAAACGAAAAAAAATATTCATTCTCATATCAATTTAATCACACATAATAAGACGAAGGTCGAAAAAAATTTACAATACTTAATACACATACATACATACATATTTTATGCTAGATTTTACTTGAAATAATCATTAATTGTTGTTTGTCTTGCTTTTTTCATTTTATGTTTAAATATCTCAGATTCACATTCAAGAAGAGCTTGAGAAATATTGTTAGCAATGTTAAAACTGTTAGTGCTTAAGAAATAGTTCTCAAGATCTTTTAATTTTTGATGGGCTTCTGAAATATTTGATATACTAGTTACAAATTCCTCTTCAATCTCATTTTCCATTTCATCACTGATATCAGTAATTTCATCGATACAATCTATAATGGAAACATTAGGATTTTCAGTAAATAACTCATTATCAATTAATGCGTATGTGCTTAAATCTAAATTAGTGATGTTAAAATTGGGAAATAAAAATGCTAATGGTATATTATCTTATATATCGCACTCTGCACTTAGATCACTGTCACTTTGATTGAATCCGCATTTTTGAAAACAGTTTCTTACGGTCACAGGCGAGAGTTTTTTCCAAGCAGCTGATATCCATATTAATGCAGTGACTACCGTAATATTTTTTTCTACCATTTCTAGTGAATTTTCAGTATCCATTAACGCCAAAAGCCTTTTTACAAGCATGCTCCGGTAAATTACCTTAAAGTTTTGAATCACCCTGGTCCATAGGTTGACAATGCGAGGTAGTATTTGGAGGCAGAAAAATCAATTTTACGTTTTCCAATGAAATCTTCGGATGAGAAGTGGCATTGTCAAGAAACAAAATTACATGCCTTTTTTCTTTCTTCATCTTGTTATCAAAGTTCTTTAACCAAGCTGACATAATATCCAAAGTCATCCACGCTTTTTTGTTAGATATCCATCCTATCGGAAACTTATCCAAATGAGCTCCTTTAAAACATCTAGGTTTCTTACTTTTACCGATAACTAACGGCCTTTCCTTATCACCCTCCATATTTGAACACAACAATATAGTTAGTCGTTCTTTTGCAGATTTTCCTCCGGTACATTTATCACTTCTTAACGCAAATGTTTTTGTCGGAAAGGCGCGGAAAAATAAACCGGTTTCATCAGCATTAAAAATATCTTTCGGAGAGTAATCTTTGCATATTGATTGCAACTTGACTTTCCAATCGTCTACATTTTGCATGTTTACATAGGCAGATTCACCACACACACTTTTAAATGATATTTTATGTCTTTGACAAAATTTCTCCAACCAACCATTAGACGCTTTGAATTCGGTGAGTTGTAAACTTTGTGCTACTTCCAGCGCCTTTTCTTTGAGTAGGGGTCCCGCCATGGGAATATTTTTGTTTCGCACCTTACAGAACCAGTTGAACACTGCTCCGTCGATTGCTAAACCATTAGTTTTTGGAAACTTCCTTTTTTGAGCTAGGTTTCCATTTTTCTCGAAAAGTTCTTTTATTTCACTTTTGTCTTTCACTATATCACTAATTTGCGACTTTCCGACACCAAACCTATCCGCGAGCTTTCGGACACTTAAGCTTTGCTGTTCACTAACCGCAATAATATCAATTTTATCTTGGATTGTTAACCGCTTTCTTTTACTAAAATCCATGTTGACACTATCAAAGGCTAGTTCAAACTGATTCAAAATACATATCACTCCACTTATGACCTGACGAGTAGGCCAGTGGTAAACCGTCGTTCCTTTGTATTATGGGAAAAACCCGAGTAGATATACTTCCACGTGTGCACTTTGTACATACATATGTATTATGGGAAAAACCCGAGTAGATATACTTCCACGTGTGCAGCAATAAAAGTACATACATACATACATAATTGCAAAATTTTATTCGGCGCCGCCCGTCTTGTCTGTCCTTAATTAAGAGATATATTTACAGATGTTTTATTGCTTCGGTGAAATAAAGGGTGTCCGCGTCCGATTTATGGAGGGTCCAATATTAGGAGTGACTATTGTTAAGAAAACCCATTATAAAATTTCGTACCACAAAAAATGTCCATTTTTTAGAGGTGTCCGATTGTCGGAGGTGTCCATAATTAGAGGTTTTACTGTACATTGTTAATAACTGTATAATACTAAGTGAAGAGATATAAGAAATTAATGAGGGTATGAATAGTAGTGTCAGTACATTTAAATCAAATGCTGCACTAACGAACATTGCAGACAGTGCATACAAATATAACGTTGTACGATCTAATAATAAATTAAAAGGCGTTCAGGCTCTTTATTATTGCATACATCGGAATCCAGGATGTGTTTATCACCATTTCATAGACTGCCGTCGTTCAGAAATAGACACAAGAAATTTCAAATATATTAAAGTAGCCGACCGATGGCATGCATGTTTGTACATGCCGACCATCTATCAATCATTTAATAAGTAACATGTAATAGCGGTTGCGGTTTTTCAGAGTAGTCGAGTTTTTTTTATTCATTAGTAGATGTACATGTATACAGGCTTAACATGCAGTAGACTATATTGTTTATTTTGTATTTCGCAATATTTGCATAGTTGTGCATTTCTAAATATAAACTTTTGTTTCAGGTACGTTTTCAAATCAGTTGGCGTCTTGCGTAAGTAGACCAAAGCATTGCAACTCTCTAGACACTGTAGGAAGTAAACTACATACTATTAAATCGAATATATTTTATCACTAAATATTGAGTAAATATGTACATCGTTTTGGCATTTTGTGCGATTAAAGTAATTTTAAAGTTAAGATACTTTCAAAATATAGTAGTGTCCAGTTATAACGAGTCCCACTGAAACGGTTCCTTTTATAAAAGAAGTTCGCTTTAAAAGATTGTCGACAACAGTGGCATGTTCAGAACCTCACAAAAGAAGCTATAGAGGGGTGCTCAGACTTTTAGAAATTGCGTTTTACCACAAAGCATTTAGGTGACAAGCGATCGACACGAACGACTACCGACTACTAAAGAGTAGCCTGATTACAATAAAAAAAAATAGATTTATGAAAATGATTTATTGCAATTACTTATAATGTACAGGGTGTTTGTTCATTCGTTGATATAATGTAAACAGTGTGTATATGTACATACGTCAATTATTTCAACATCCGCAAATTTTTTTTTAATTGGGTCGATTTTTAAGAAAAAGACAACGTTTTTATGTTAGATAGTACACAAAAAAGTTGTGTTTATGTATAACAATACGTTATGCACGTATAAAGCATTTGCTACAATATGAAACAGACATGTAAATAATTTACATATCTGTAACTGTACACATGGACAATACACCTCGTATTTTCAGCATTTACTTCTGCTGAAGGCATATGTTTCTGCCATCTAGGCGTCTTCAGTCAAGCTAGTGAAACAATGTATACACATTGATACAAATCTCTTAGACAATAGATCTGTATCTGTATCTACATTACGCTAAAATCGTCTCCAAGCCATAGCAAGTTACCTCCTATCAGATGGCACTAATTTAATAAGTGACATCTGACGGACGAAAGAGATTATGCCAGAAAAGGCGATTTCCGCTTGAATAGCTAGGCTATTACAAAAACGGAAAAATACGTATATTGGTGCAGTCCATTAACACGCGCCAGATGGCGGTAAATATACAAAAAGGTTGTGTTTATGTATAACAATACGTTATGCACGTATAAAGCATTTCTTACAATATGAAACAGACATGTAAATAATTTACATATCTGTAACTGTACACATGGACAATACACCTCGTATTTTCAGCATTTACTTCTGCTTAAGACATATGTTTCTGCCATCTAGGCGTCTTCAGTCAAGCTAGTGAAGCAATGTATACACATTGATACAAATCTCTTAAACAATAGATCTGTATCTGTATCTACATTACGCTAAAATCGTCTCCAAGCCATAGCAAGTTACCTCCTATCAGATGGCACTAATTTAATAAGTGACATCTGACGGACGAAAGAGACTATGCCAGAATGTACGCCAGAAGTAAATGCTGAAAATACGAGGTGTATTGTCCATGTGTACAGTTACAGATATGTAAATTATTTACATGTCTGTTTCATATTGTAACAAATGCTTTATACGTGCATAACGTATTGTTATACCTAAACACAACCTTTTTGTATATTTACCGCCATCTGGCGCGTGTTAATGGACTGCACCAATATACGTATTTTTCCTTTTTTGTAATAGCCTAGCTATTCGAGCGGAAGATCGCTTTTTCTGGCATAGTTCTCTTTCGTCCGTCAGATGTCACTTATTAAATTAGTGCCATCTGATAGGAGGTAACTTGCTATGGCTTGGAGACGATTTTAGCGTAATGTAGATACAGATCTATTGTTTAAGAGATTTGTATCAATGTGTATACAATGCTTCACTAGCTTGACTGAAGACGCCTAGATGGCAGAAACATATGTCTTAAGCAGAAGTAAATGCTGAAAATACGAGGTGTATTGTCCATGTGTACAGTTACAGATATGTAAATTATTTACATGTCTGTTTCATATTAGATAGTACACATTGTGTTGAGGTTGGTAAGTGCTAAATTACAAGAATTCGCTGTTTATTTAGTTCAAACACACAGTCCAGTGACCTGTACAAAAAAGAAAACGTAGTAACCTTAGTAACGTAGTAGTCTTTGTTTGTTTTTTATTATTAGACTGGTCATTCATAAAATAGTTTCTATTTACATGCTAACAGATCTGCAATAACAAAGATTTGGTTTAAAGGTCGATGCATGTTCGCTTTATGTAAACACATTCATCAATGATAAATAAAATACCTACTCACCTACTTCTTCAGATATTCGATTACAAAATATTAAACTAAATAGTTTTTCTTCGCCCAGTATCTCTTAATCGTTGAACTAATTGTACAAAGGTAGCTCTCGCGGGCAATTGTCTATTAGCAGCGTATCGTCGCTGAGCTCTTTGCAGCATTCTGTTCGCACTTACCATACATTAACACCATATCTACTAATTCATTATTATTGTAAGCCATATCGATGTAAGGAGACAACACAAAAAATAAATAATAAAACGATACATACAATATTTGCCAGACACAACTTCAGCGGTAGGTACAAATACGAACATCAAAGTTTTAGCGGTAAATGTCTTCTTATGATAGTGTAAGCAAAATAGCGCCATATTTTCGATAAGTGCGTCTATTGTTCACAGGTCAGCATTTTTTCCTTTAAATAACAGTCGATAGCAGAAAACTTACGTAGAAGGCACACACACATACACTTTCACTATGCATGCAGACCGTCTTAAAAACATTTCTATATTTTCTTCTTTTTTCCGTGCTTATTTGAAAACTTTTTCTACGTAATTTTTTTGTTGTACATTATACAATTTGGGATCTTTATACCCTCCAAATTATGCATACGAGTGATCAAACACCCTGTATAAATACAAAGTATATATACTTGTATAAGTTAAACATCTAATAAAATTGCAACGTCAGAAATTTTTTTAGTTACTGCTTTCATTTAGAATTTAGATGTTGATGCATGGCACTGCATGTCATCCACAAACTTATCGAAGAACGGTTCGTAATTACTGAGTGGCAACCGCAGGCATGCTGAGAGATGCTCGTCAGTTAGTCGATTGCGATATTTCGTTTTAACAATTTTCATTTTTGAAAGTGCAGACTCGCACAAGTAAGTTGATCCGAAGAATCCTGTTAACTGAAGAGCTATTTGCTTGCAAACACGGAAATTTGTTTTCGGATATGAAAGACCAAAATTTGGCATCAGTTGTTCTGGCTTTGAGATGTATATCTGAAATTATCTGTAATATTAACAATTAATTATTAATTATAATAATAATTCTGTACTGACGAGATTTCCATATTGAAAGTGTTTGATATTTCAGTAGCAATTTTTTCAACGTGTTCACCAGAAAATGGATAAACCATGAAAATTACGATATCCGTCAGTTGCTTAAAATCAGAGAAGCGTCTTTCAAATTCACTCTGAAGGTTTCTTAGCTGTGCCTCGTAGTTATAATTTGAGTGAGAACTTACCCTTCTTTTCAAAGCTGGAAAATTTGTATAGTCCTTTTTGTTTATCTGATTAATCAATAGCTTGAATTTATTTATAAAAGCGTTTGTTGCGCTCACCATATCGATAATAGCTTTATTTTTTCCCTGTAGTTCGAAATTAACGATATTCAAATGATTTATCACATTCGATAGGAAAGCTAAATCACGGAGACATTTTTCATTTTTAAGTACAGTGTACTCTCTCTTAAGGGGACAGCCATGGGACTTAAAAATTTGTCCGCTTATGAGAAGTGTCCGCTTATGAGAAAAGTACAAAAAGAGTAAATAATAATTTGTAATATGTTTATCTTTAAACAATTTTATTTCCAAAACAAGAACATATAAATATTAGATAAAGTAAACAGAATTTTCATTAACATTTTTGCGAGAAGTAAAAAAAAACAAAATTTGTTATGCAAGGTATTCAAATAGATGTAAAAAAGTCAGAAATTTTAGCTTGGCGCGTTTTTCCTTTAATTTCATTATCTTGGAGATGTATTTGAAGATCAGTAAGCAATTGAACACCTTTAAGGTCGCTGTGATACAAAGAAAAAGCTTTTAGTTTTCTTATAGCTAAATAAGCCTCTTTATAGGAAGTTAACTTGTCTTCAATTTGACTTTCTAGCTCATCTTCAGACGAGTTGGCGAGCGTTTCTTGGGAAGCAATTGACATTTCAGTATTAATGTTTTCCACATCTTCATCATTAATGAAGACTTCATTATCTAAATTAATATAGTCTTCGACGTCAATTTGGATTTGGCTCTGAACTTGATTAATAATATTGGAGAACTGAGCAAGTGCTGATAGTGGAAGCTCATCTTCTGCGGTCCAACCGCTATCGTCATTTAGGATATCTGTTTTCTCAAAACCAGATTTCCTGAAACAATGTTTTATTGTCTGGGGACCCACTTGCTCCCACGCTTTGTGTATGAAATAAACGACATCTAACAAATTTATTGATTTTGATAAATCCAAAGCAGAATTTGCGTCTTGCATCTGCAGCAAAATATTTTTTAAAAATAACGATTTGTACAAAAACTTAAAGTTTTTTTATAACGCCTTGATCCAGGGGCTGACAAAAAATGCTGTTGTGTTTGCTGGAAGAAAAATAACTTTAACATTTTTCAATTTAAGATCGCGAGGATGAGAGGCCGCATTGTCTAAAAATAGCAGGACGTTCCGTTCTTGAAGTTGCATTTTTCTATCGAACTGTGCTAGAAAATCAGACGTCATCCAAGCCTTTTTGTTTGATCGCCACGTAACTGGTAAATTGTTCAAATTAATATTGCGAAACGCCCGAGGTTTTGCAGCTTTCCCAATAACAAAAAGAGGTTCCTTTTCTCCAGCCATATTGACACAGTACAAAATCGTTAGCCTATCCTTAGCCATTTTTCCACCAGTGCATTTTTCACCTTTTAATGCAAATTTTTTATCGGGTAATGCCCGAAAAAACAATCCAGTCTCATCCGCATTATAAATATCTCGTGAATCATATCCTTGAATCAAAGATGGCACTTTTTCAGTAAAACTTTTGACATCATCTTGGTTTACACTAGCGGCTTCTCCAGAAATGGCACGGAAGGTTATGTAATGCTTTTTTTTAACCTTTCCCGCCAGCCAGATGATGCACTAAAATATGCGTAATTCAATTTATCTGCAATTTCTTTAGCCTTGCTCCTGATAAGTGTGCCCGAGAGAGGAATACATTTATTTCGAGCCTTCACAAACCATTCGTGGCACAATTTATCAATGTTAACGCCTTTGGCGTTCAGCATACTCCTTTTTCTATCCGGATTGACATCAGTGTCCCACAATCTTAAAATTTGGTCTTTGTTTTTGATGATACAAGCAGCTTGAGTTTTACTGATCTTACATTTCTTTGCTAACTCGCGTACACTAAGTTTCTCATTTTTTAAAATTTCAATGACATTAACTTTGTCTTTAAATAGTCAACACTGCTTTAGGCATAGCGATTCAAGTATGTATAAAATAAGAATCTATAAATGTACTATGTATTTACGTACTACATTCAAAACAACAAGCTGTGCGTATTTATAGAATTCCCCTTTGTACATACACGTATTATTCAATAAGCAACATCTGTACGAATGTACGAATATGAAGAAGAGTAAACGGAAAAACAGTGTTACAGTGTTGTAAGCTGTCCGGTTATGGGGAACTAAAATCACTTTGGTGTGGGAAAAAAGTGTCCGCGTCCGGTTATGGGAGGGTTGTCCGCTCAAGAGAGAAAAATTTTAAAAATCCCTAATTAATCTTTTGGTACTGCAAAAAGTGTCCGTTTATGGGAGGTGTCCGCTTAACAGAGGTGTCCGTAAGGAGAGAGTACACTGTATCTCAGTTTCGTCACCTCGTTCGTGAAGAAAAGAAATGATTTCAGGCAATAGTTCTTGAAATCTCTCTAAAAATTTTCCGCGGCTCAAGCATCTTATGTCTGTGTAAAGAAGTAAATCAGTGTGCTCGCCACGACATCATTCACATTTAGTATTTTTGAACATAGAACTTGCTGATAAATGATGCAATGGAATGCGAAAAATGATGGGAAGTCTTCGTTAGTTCGACACAATGCAACAAACCCAATTTGATTGCCTGTAATCGGTAGCTCATTTTGTATTACAAAATTTAGGAAAACTTTGTAAATATCTTCTCTGCGAGTTCTTTCTTTCAGAGGCAGCAACATTAACAATTCTTCTTTAGCCGACATATCAAAATACCATCCATACATTTCATAATATCATTTTTAGTTTGGATTCCAAATCTGTGTTCATGATTCGATACGTCTAGTAACAGTTTGGCGAGATAATTGGACATCCTCGATAGCAGATATAATCTCTGTTTTATTTTGAGGTCATCAAATTCGCCGCTTCAACAAATGATTCTTTTACTACCGCTCCATCTTCGAAAGGTTTCTTGTGTTGCGCCAGTATATAGGAAATTTTAAAAGACACGATTGTTGCCGCTACTAATTGTTTCGCTGGCCTAGTAAACATGGATTGCTCTCCCTTTAAACTACTTTCGTTTTCTTAACGCATTTTTTTTGCGGAAAATCATTTTCATAATTTTTGTGCATAGTTTTATAATGCCTTTCTAAGTTCCCGTGTTTGGGCAATGCCACTTACGATCGACAAACGAGACAAATACACTTATCTTTGACTATAATAAACAAAAATTCTTCCTCCCAATCGTTATTAAAATGGTACGTTTTACTTTTTTTCGCCGCACTCATTTTGCCTTTCAAATATTATGTGTCGTTAAGATACTCAATTATGACTGGCATAATGTCGCGTCATCGCGGATTTTTATTTGAATCTGACTAATCCGAGAAGAATCGGGAAGTGTCGCCGTACGTTGCGCAGTTGTATTGCCTCGGGAGTCTCGAAAATTCCAATGAAAGACAGAGACGGTTTAGAGTCGATGTTCGAGAGTACTCAAATTTGTGGAGTGATTATTTTTTATTTTTTCGCGATCCATTGCAAAATCTCTCGCGATCGACCGTTTGGGCACCCCTGAGCTATAGAGTAAAACAACGCCTAAGCAAACTTTTTTTGGTGGAGGCGCAAAAAAGATCAAATTTGTTACAAACTACAATCGAATCTTACCTTACTTAAAATGAAGTGCCATACGTCTATTTTCTTTTACAAACACATCTATGACGTCGTCATAAAAACATTTTTGACGAGAAAATTCTTGTACTAATTGCTTTTCAATTATATTAATCCCAAAGTAGACTCTTTCTTGTCTTGTAGAATTCCTAACAAAATTTTTTATGCGTTTAGGCGCAGAAAGGGAACGTTCTGGAGACGCACTCGTGGCGGGGATAGTTATTTTTAATTCAAATGGTTTAAGAATTTCAGGGCAAGTCACTAGCACTCGTTTTATTTAAGACTTCTGAGGTGTCGTGAATCACTGTAAGTTCGGAACGTAATACAGGAAAGTCAAAATATTGTAAATAATTTTGTTTAAGCAATTCAAAGGCTGCTTCAGAAGCTGTGGGTTTATCGCAAAAATTAACTAATTCTAGAAATTTAAGGGTTTTAAAGTTCTTAAATCTGGTGTCTATGTGGGCGGAGATATTGTCAATTATTTCAAAGAACATCTTACGGAATCGTGATTTTTCATCTGTTCTGTGTTCTTCAAATCTGCAAAATGTCCAAGTTAAAAGCAATTTTCTTAAAGCTTTTTGAACATAAAACTCGAATAAAAGAAAATCATATTAAGTACACTGTAAATCTGTGTGTCTTGACCCACCGCTTACGGGGCGTAACTTCCGTATACGTAAGCGTTAGTTATTTTGTTTGGTGGCAGTTATATTGAAACTTAGGTGTGTTTTCTGAATATTATTTATTTAACAAAAAAATTTAAGATAAGATAAGATTTAAGATAAATCTCACAAATGAAGCACTTAATGTTAAATTTTTCACTGTTAATTAATATATTGCTGAAATAACTTGCTAGAATGAGACTGTATGCCTCTTGATGCTAAGTACTGTAGTTGAGATTGGTGGCTCTTAATGTTATATGATACCTTTGTCTCTTGTTGCTAGTGTGAGACTGTTCTGTCCTGTATTGCAAGTAGGTAAAGATCCACTACTACTCCAATAAACTATTACATAATTATATGCGGACCGTATTGGTTGTACATTGTATTGGGAAATATTTGTGTGATCAATTCTTAGTAATTGTACCTACTGACAATACCAGAGTTTACAATAGGGTTTGAACAATATAATCTTAAATATTATTAGTAATTAAGTATTAGTTGTAAATCTAAGTGTACAGTTGAAAATAAATTCCATTGTTTAGTAATGGAATTTATTGATATCTATTTAGGAAACGTAAGCTTAAGAATAGATGGTCGGACTAAACACTGCGTAATAGAGTGGACCAATTCGGAGCGAAAGCAGAGGCGTGACTAACGAATTGGTTCCCGCATGCGAAACATTATTAATATCTAGAGATATACTATCACGAACGGTGCTGTTATTATGTTATTAAGTAATTTAATAAGTTATTATATTACTTAATACTACATATTTGTATTATATTTTGTTTATTTTAGTTCCAATTTACAGTCGTGTATTGTGTATTGTGCATTCTATAGAACAGGAAAGTGTTTTATATTTATATGAATATGAATATCACCTATATTTCTCTCAACACTGCTTTATAGAAATTATGTGTCAACAAATTTTTGCTGTTCCCTAGTTTTGATTTATTATAATTCCTACCTTTATCCGTCGTCTAAAGTTTAATATAAGCACTTATATTATATAAGTGAGAAATATATGTGATATTCATGTTCATATAAATATAAAACACTTTCCTGTTCTATAGAATGCACAATACACAATACACGACTGTAAATTGGAACTAAAATAAACAAAATATAATACAAATATGTAGTATTAAGTAATATAATAACTTATTATATTACTTAATAACATAATAACAGCACCGTTCGTGATAGTATATCTCTAGATATTATTAATGTTTCGCATGCGGGAACCAATTCGTTAGTCACGCCTCTGCTTTCGCTCCGAATTGGTCCACTCTACTGCGTAATATTGAATTCGTTCACTGATAAACCTAGGTAGTAAAAGATGTAATAAAGTAATAAATTTGGCAGATATAAAGATTCTGCTTCTTAAAATCTAGAGAAAGTTTTACAATTTGAATATAATAATAAAATTCATAAATTTATCAGTTATTTAAATTTGAAAATGAACGTTGGATATTTATAAAATTGTAAATGTTATAGTTTAATTCTAAATCTTAGATTTATTTATATTTAACATATATATAGTATAATAAATTACATTTTGTGACGAAACATACACATTTTATAAGATATTTTGCGCACACATTCCTTATAAAACTCGCCGCAAGCAATTTGATTTCTAAACTTGAACTCGTACGCAGAAATCATACCTTGTATTCATCTAATACTTGTGGTTTAATATTTTTATTTTAAATTATTTAGCGGTACATAGTTTGTGAGATAAGATTTTTTTAAATACTTTTATCTAATTATCACATAAAAAATAAAAAGCGAATTTCATTTATGATAAATCACAACTTTACTTGCTGCGAAGTGATAGTTAATTACAATATCAAATTGGATATATGTCAGGGGATGCCAAACTTTGTCAGTCCGCTTAGGGAATACACGCCCCGGGACGCCTCGCCGTACACTTGCGGAACCGCTGCCCTATGTAATTATTCACGAATGAATATTCAAATATCAGGTGACAATGAGAATGTTGAAAGCAATAAACCGCTTTGATTTTTAAACCGCTGGTAAAGATAAAAGAATGAGTTCCGTAATAATTTTTTAAAACCCCCCAAGTTATCAAACATTCTTTGTAAGTTCAAGAACACTTCAACGCAAATTATCATTATGATACTTCGTTTCCTGTCTAATACCGTCTATAAAACCATACCGATGATAAGTTTTGTATCAATGTCATGGTTAGCATATACATATGGATGTAAACGTATTCTGTATGTAAAGTTGCGAAATTTAAATGTGAAATACTCTTTCAATTGTATTGTTGACAACGAAGAAAAGAACGTTTGATTTTTAATGGAGACACATTTGTAATTTAAATTTTGTTTATAAGAGCATCCTCATATACATGCACATTTCATTACCATTGCCAAAATTTAGTGCTGTTGTATGTGTTGATAATATATGGCTCTATATCAGAGCCCAACGAGACCGGCAATTATATAACAAAAATTTGTCCTAGTGAAATGGAAGATCATTACGTCCTTCTCTAATAATTGGGCAGTCAATTGAAGATGGCACTGTACAACGAGCCCGCATTCACCCACCAATATTAAAATTTGCTTTTCTAGTTTATTGTCATATTTATTTTTTATGTTCGTACGAAATGTTCAATTTTACATTTTTAGCAATTTCTTCATGTTTAATACATAAAGAAAAAGTACTGAAAATGTATAAACATACTGTACAAACATTTGTATTTTTATTTAGTGGTACACTTTATTGTGTTCAATGAAATAATGGAAATACTTCACATAAAATTTACTTTGTTATAAGTAACAAGTGTTCATTTGAAAAGTCAATCTAGGTTACTTTGAAATTTTGATAGAATAAGACGCAAATATATTAGTATGTGTTTGTTGTTCCGTAAACGTAAATCCAAATGACATTTGATAATGTCAATCACAAATATCAGTTAGTGCATAAAATAATCGTGCGTCGATTCTGGTTTAAATAAATTGCTTCTCAGTTTTAAAATGACTTTCACTTTAGAACATAAAATTTTTTTAGTCCAAGCTTATTTTCGAAGTGGTAATAAAATTGATGGTTTATGGGTTTATTCAGTTCAAGATTGCATGATAGAATTTCAAGTTGAGTTTCCACATTTTGTAATAGATTATATACAATTTAAGAATACTTTGGATAGAACTTTAAAACTTTTTTCTGAAACTGGTAGTCTCTTAAGAAAATCAGGCAGCGGAGGAGTTAAGAAACGTACACCTCAAGTTGTCAATCGTGTTGAAGAAATAATGGAAAATGAACCACAAACATCTGTTCGACATTTGAGTCAACAAATAAACCTTTCTGTTGGTACAACTCGCAAGTTATTAAAAAAAAGATATGCAACTTTATCCATACCGTGTCACAGCAGTACAAGAATTGTACAAAACTTCCAGTACAACGCGCTGCTATTACCGATCCACCTAAATCTCCGAGTCTGGATACTGTGTCCCTGCAAGCCGAAACCGTTTTTACCAATCCGACCAATGTGAATGATGCAGGTTGGATACCCGATATTGAAAATAATGCACCAGAACCGGTAACACAAATCGAAATGGATTACATTGTGGCTAAGATGGGACTATCACAAAAAAATTCAGAATTTTTGACATCTTTTTTGAAGCGTAAAAAAGAGAGAAGAGCAAAATGTCAGCGCAACATCATACTGAAAACGCCAAACTGATTTTCAGAAATTTTATTCCGTTGACGATGCAAATACGTTCACTTACTGCCATGATATCCCAGGTTTAGTGAAAAATATGGGAATGGATTATATCGCTGGCGACTTGCGTTTATTCATCGACGGTTCAGTTTCAAGTTTGAAGGCTGTGCTGTTGCACAAAACAAACAAAAAACCGTCCATTCCATTGGGATTCAGCACAACTATGAAGAAAACGTATGAAACATTGGGCGAAATTTTAGAGAAAATCAAATACAATGTACACAAATGGAAGATTTGTTGTGATCTAAAGGTTGTCAACATTGTACAAGGCATTATATTGAAGGGCGGTTTTCCAAAATACTTCTGCTTTCTTTGTAATTGGGATTCGCGATACACAGGGAATCAATATCAATGTAAAGATTGGAAAGCAAGAACTCTCGAGCTCGAGAAACAATTAAAATTACGTAATGAACCTTTGATAAAGGATGTAGATGATTTTTTGTTGCCATCGCTCCACATGAAATTAGGAATAGCTGGGAAATTCGTTGAAGTGGTAGTCAAAGATATTGAGGACGCCTATGACTGTTTGAAATCCATCTTTCCAAAACTCAGTGAAGCTAAAATTAGAAAAATTACGTATCGTTGTCTGTATTTAAATATTGTCATATCTAAATTTGTTCACTTCGATATATTCGCATTATAATTACCAATAATTTTTTCGCAACTGATTTTTTTTTAATTTCAAACAGGTACTCTGAATGGACCGGATATACGAAAATTAATGAAAAGCGAATCTTTCACAAATATGCTTTCAAACCATTATAACCACCTATGTGCATGGGACGCATTGATACAAGTCATTGAAGGCGTTTTAGGAAAGAACCGTGTACAGCGAGATGACATACAGACACGAGTGGACAAGTTGCTGTATTATTTTGAAAAAATCAATGCATCCATGACGTTAAAATTACATTTCATGCATTTCCACCTTGATACCTTTTTGGCACAATTACCTCAGGAATCGGACGAACAAGGAGAGAGGTTCCACCAAGTGATCATGCCAATGGAAAAGCGATTCAAAGGCAAACAATTAGATGCATTGCTTGCGGAGGTTTGTTGGTGGAGTTCTAAAATTATGCAGTTTGAAGATGAAAGCACCGTAGATGAAGATGACACCGAAATTGGTGGACACACTGAAGAAAACATGCCCTTGAATATTATGTCTAATTCGGATGATGATGCAGACTCAGAACATGAATATGAACAACCTACGAAGAAAACAAGATTATCAGAACCACAAGCGTCAACTTCAACGAGGATGGATATTGACAATAATTGAAAATGTTCTAAATTTTGTTTCCTTGCATAGATAACAAATAAAAATCTCATATTTTCTGTGTAAGAATAGCTGTAATATGAACCGGAATTTTTATTTTCATGCAAAATAAAGTTTATAAAGAAAAAAAACAGCATATTTGTGGATTTGTAATCCAGTTATTGAGCAAAAAATGTGAAAAATGGGGAAAGAATGGGCATTTTTGCGATTTTTAAGGCACTGGATGCACTTTTTTCGAGTAGGTTTGTTGCGCTTTTTTTTCTCCAATTCAATATCTACAACTTTTCTTCAGACACAAAAGAGATATTCCGTACGGTATACCGAGATATAACCGTGTTAAAATATAGAAAAAGTGATCAAAATCCACCTTGAGCAAAAAAAATCGTATGGCCATTAAATTATTAATGCAGCCAACTTGACAAAAGTAATGATGCAGAAGTTCTTCTTTTTGGGGCTACTTTCACGTGCAATTCTCACAATTGAGTCCCAAAAACATGTGTTGTACCTGTGTATTTCAACAGAAATATAATTTCATTTTCCTTGGTTAAACTTCCATAATTGTCGAGCATTTTGTGTTTGACGAAGACAAACACTAGTTCACGCCATAAAATCTTAATTCGTGGCAAATCCGAAGTTAATGGGGTACGTTTTAACGGTTTGTTCGTAAAACTATAGTTTTTCTGTTTAAACAGAATATTTGGCAACAATAAAATTACGTATGAAAAGCATGTTAGCCACTCCATGTTTAAAGTTGGTAGAGTTTCTAGTTTCTAGAAAAACAACGTTAGTAGTATGCAAGGTCCGTATAATTTCACTAGGTTGCCTCGTAACTACGGACCAATAGCAGAGCAGCAACGCGAAACGTCACAAGTATGCTGGAGTAAAGCGGGAATTGGTTCGGTCGGATTTATATAACTTAATATGTAGTAAAATTGGTTAACTTGTTAATCTTATACGGTCATGATAATAGGTAAATTTGATTTATTTAAATATATGTCATAGAAATTACCACAAAAAGACAAATATTATATCAAATGTATATTAATACGTTAATGTACAGTAAAAAATAATTGTATAACAAAATGTAAACATAAAGCATTATTCTGTGATTTTTCGCATTTTCTTGGTTGACTTTCTCTTTCCAGAATCGTCCGATTGCCTCTTGCCGTTTTTGTTTTCTTTCTTGATCGAATTAAGATATTTAATTCGACAAAATATTCTTTGCCTAACAAAAGCACGAACTAGTTCCGGTTCAATGGTCGATAATTCTTTACAAATAAAGTTTGTTGTTGTTGTAATAATGTTTTTACATTTTTTAAAAGAGTCTTTGTGGAATTGTTTAAAATATACTTCCATGTTTTCCACTTTTTCAGACCACTCTGGAGAAGGTTGAATTAGTCCTCCGAATGATAAATTTTGTATCCACGACGGTATATTCTGAAGTTCATTACATTGGTAGGTATACTTTCCCAAGCTTGGAAATTTTTTTTGTATTTTTAGCCAAATTTAGCCAATATACTGCAAACCGTCTTTTTCGGACGTGGTGCGAATTGATTGTGCTGAAACGTTAGTTGACCTAGGTACTTCGTCGGTGTATGTTTCGCGTTCTGGAATTATACCGATTGACACATCAGGCAGTTGTGTTCGAATCGTAGCTTTTTTTAAAGTACTAGCTAAAACGTAATCGTTGTCTTCCTCGATTGGGACATTAGTATGTCGCTGAACAATTCCTGCATTTTTTCCTACAAGAATCATTCGTAAACGATACAGCGCGTTCAATGGAGATGGATGATCATGGAGCCCTCCCCTTGATCGTAACTGAAATGGAACAAGCAAGTTTTATTTAAAAATGAAATAGGATAATAGGGTAACGTATGTAAGATTCTCATTACCTGAGAAAATAAGTTTTCAAGGCAGTCTTGATTTAGGCGGTGTGTCAAAATAAAAGAGATATCGTATTTAGTAGCCATATCGTCATATAAGCTTTGTAACGACTGAGTGGAAATAATTACACCTTTCTGAAAAATTTGTAGTGCTTTTTTAGTTAGACATCTCATACCACTAAAAGTTGAATTTATTTTGTTTAGAATTTCATTTTGCTGTTCTAGTTCTCTTCCATAAGGTTCTTTACTTGGCACTGATGCAAATGGGGCGTATGAATTCATTAAATCAAACCAGTAACCAATCAGTTCAACAAAGTCTCCTACATTGTTCGCTAATACTTTGTCTTCTCCTGGCAGATATGTTTTTAAAGCGGTTGCCGTTTTGTGAGAAAAAATTTGTGCAGCTAGCGCAACGTTTTGCCTTTGCGTGTTTTCACAAACTAAATGGAGAGGCTTAAGGTGAAAACATGAAGTTATCTCAGTATCTGCGTTTTCTATTAAGGTTTTAATTGGTTCTTTAGTTATGGTAGTCCCATCTTCTAACAGAAATACAGTGTCGTAGAGCCAGTTTCGTATCAATTTCAACAGATGTGGAACATCTGCAAAAAAATAAACTTTTTCGTTGCTCACTGGGTGTCTAAAATATGTTTGATTTATGTTTATCCCTATTTCCTTCCATAGCCCTATGTTACCTCCTCCACAATCAGAAACACACGCTACCACATTGTACCCAATTCTGTCAAGTTCTATAATGGCATTTTGAAGCAATTCCTTTGTCATTTTCGTATCAAAAGCAACAAATATGGGCTGCTTCCAGTTTTGTTTCAACCACCAATATTAAAAAAGTGAAAAATATATATAAATAACCACATGCACAAGTAAACAGCATCCGTTAAACTTTACTTACGGGTATTTACTGAGCATAACGGGCGCATACTGGCATACTGGATGACGCGGTCTCACCCCTCCGCCCTTTGCCCCACTCGACTTACGAGGCAACCTAGTGAAATTATACGGACCTTGAGTAGTATGTATGTATGTGCATTTATAATTTTCAAATGTAAACTTCATGATCTTGGATGTTTTTAAAAAGAACTCTTACGAGAGTAATATAAATCACAAAATGTTTAATTTTAAAGGAAATAGAAACTTCTGTTTAAGTAAATGTTATTCTTTGGTTAAAAATAAATTATTTGCAAAAACCTATAAATTTGCTCTTTCTGAATGAGCATTGTATATAAGAATAACTGATTAATTACTAACCGTTAATATTTTGATAATTTGACAAGTGAATTTCGCAGCCTTAAAACTAAGGATGTATTTAATATACATTTATTTTACGATACCGAATGTAAGTAGGTGTCGTGATACTTAAGCCATGCACATTTCTTGTTCCTCTAATAATGCCAAAACATGTGAAATTTTTTGCTTGATACAATCAGTCAGTTCAATTACTTATCTGTGGAGATTGGGCGTGAATCAACGCTTTTCCACTTTGTTCCGATACATTAATCTTAGTTCAGTTTACAGATTCCGACATTGCCTTTCGACCAGTTTTTATCAATATTGATCGTCTTTCTGCTGCGAATAGACTAGCTGAATTTTTGATTTATGACGTCGGAAGATTTTACATTTGCGTACATTGTATAGAAATCAAGTTTATATATTCACGAGTTCCTGTATTAGATACTGGATGTTCTCCACGGGGAATGAGGTCATAAAGTCATTATCGTATGCGACTTTCATATGTAAAAGTCATTGAACTTATGGTGTTTTAGATAAAATATTTTAATGCGATGCCTGGTGTCTTTTAAATTGTTCATTGTTTAGGTCTGTTTGTTTGCTTTCTTTACGTAATGTAAAATAAACATTACATTATTTAACTAAGATCGTGTTTGTAATTTTACTGAAATACTTTTTAAATTATTAGGGATTTTCGACATTATATCAGAAGTTATACGTTTCTGGGGGAAACTAGCGGTTTTTTACTCGTAAAATCCATTTCTTGTGGTGTATTAGTTCACGTTTTCATTTACTTCGCCTTAGTCTTTCTTTGCAGACGTTCACTTTACTATCCTTATTAGTACTTATTTGAAAATATGTCCTAATCATCTCATTCTTGCTTTCTTACTTAATATTGGGTGTCGCAATAAGAATACACAATTTAATTTGTGAATAAAACGCATAAGTTACTTGAAAACTTGAAACATTTTTATTTGTAACTTACCAGTATACATTGCACTTACACGTGGAAAACAATATTGGACAAATGTCCGAACAAACTTCGTTGACAAACTCTTAACTCTTTTTACAAAATTATTTATGACATTTACGCACATTTCTGGATCGGTTTCCATAATAACGCGCTGGATTTGATTCTTTAACTCATGGATTGTCCTCGGATTATTCATGTAAACACATGATTTCAGGTATCCCCAGAGAAAAAAATCACGCGGTGTCATGTCGCATGATCTTGGCGGCCAATTGTTGGAACCACTTATTTTGGATGTCTATGCCGTCCACTTCGGGCCAAAAAACTCACGTAACATGTTCCGATAACGTTCACCATTCACCGTAACTGCATTACCTGCAGCATTTTGAAAAAAGTAGAGCCCAATCACACCACCTGCATAAAAGCCACACCATACAGTTGCTCGTTGTGTATGCATCGGCTGTTGAACTGTTATGCGAGGATTCTCGTCGCCCCATATCCGACAGTTATGCTTGTTGACAAAGCCGTCCAGGTGAAAATGCGCCTCATCAGTAAAGATAGTTTTTTGTGCGAAATCCTCATCCAGATTTAGATTTTCCAACACACAATCAGCGAAGTCATGCCGTTGTAAATGATCGTCTGGCAATAACTATTGCGTCAGTTGGACCCTGTAGGGGTGAAGATGAAGGTCCGCTGTCAGCATTCGTTGCATGGTGCTCTTCGGAAAATTCAATTCCTGTGATCGACAGCAAATCGAAGTTCGGGGATTTCGGGTAACACTTTCCCTTACTGCAGCAATATTTTCAGCAGATCGGCCGGTACGATTTCTTCTTGGTGTCTTTACATCACTAACTGAACCACTTTGTTGAAATTTTTGAATTACTCGACGAATTGTCGATGAATCTGGTACGTTTCGTCGACCGTATATTGCACGCAATCTTCGTAGTGTTTCTAAGGAGCTTTCACCGTTCCTGAAGTAAGTTGTGACAATGACAACGCGTTGTTCGACTAAGACGATTCATTTTCACTAACCGCAATATGTCTAGTTGACAGCTAACCAAAAACACGAGTTGCCAACCGACTGGTACGAAAATGGCGCCCTTTTTAAATTGTGCATTCTTATTGGGACACTCGATATTATTTAATTTTCGTCGTTCATCAAAGGTCGGTACTCATTCTCTATCTTCGTGGGGCTCATTATCTTCCTCATGATTTTTCCTTCAAAAATTTTGACCGCTCTTCCTTCAATGTTAAGCTAGTGGTCGTAGCCGCGTATGTTACTATAAGCCTTATAAATAACTTTATAAATTCAAATTTTTTTGTTTCTGTTTAACTTTATTATATATTTATGCTTGGATAATGGCGGGAAGAAGGATGTTATTTATATAGATTTCGTCAAAGCGTTTGATTGTATAAATCACGTAAAAATACTAGCCAAACTTGATTCTATGGGTTTCTTACCTTGTCTGACTTCGCTTGTTCAGTATTATCTATGCATTGTATAACGAATGCAGTATGTCTTTTATAAAAATCATAGATCAAGGGACTTCACTCAGGCGTCTGGTGTGCCTCAAAGTAGCAATTTGGGTCCACTTCTCTTTTTGATCTTCATCATCTTGCCTTTGAACCTGGATTGTGGGTGACTTTTTGCTAATGATCCAAAATATTATACGAACATAAACACTATTTTGGATTGCCTCCACCTCCAAAGACAAATTTCAAAATCGTATGGATAATGGTTGTTGAGGATACATTTACTATCTTTTAATAATATTTTAATTTCAAACATTTTTTATTGTTAATTATAAGTAAATCTAGGATATAGAATTCAAACATAAATATTTCCAATTTTATAAAATATTTAACGTGCATTTTCAGGTTTAAACTACTGTATAACATACTTTTATTAGCTTATTCAAATTATAATAAAGCGTTCCTTAAATTCTAAGAAGGCGATATCCTTTACATTTTCAAATCAGTTTTATGTTATTATAAGTCGTTGTAATTGTAGAGGCAAAAATAGCTTGTACTTTAATCTACTTTTCCACATAATTGCCGCCATTATTGAGGCATTTATCGTATCGAACAACAAGCTTTTGTATCCCGTTGTCATAAAAGGATGCCGCCTGATTTGGATTGCTCAACGCAGTTTTCTTAATGACTCACAGTAATTTTCAGAATTTATTGTTTCACCACGAAGCAAAAATTCGACAAGGAACACACCCTTCCTGTCTCAAAATACGATACACCTGATTTTCCTGGCTGTAATTGTCTGTTTGAATTTCACTTTCTTGGGTGATGTTGAATGCCGCAATTATTACCTACATTATAATTTAGACCACTCGTTTTATTACCTAGGATTATTTAATAATCGGCATCTTTTTCCAAATTTATTTATTGCTTTATACATCAGACCGCTTTTTTATTACCTTGGGTTATAGTGAACAAAGTGTTTAATCTGGATATTCATTGTTAATATCTCGTTTCTTAGATATGGGATGATCTGGAACTACATAGTTAGATTTACACTACCATCTAAATACTAAATTAATTATATTTTATTTATTTATTAGATAAGATTAGAATTTTATACACTATCGTCAACTTTGGATATTGCTTGTAGGCACAATTTCCACGAAGTAGTAACACAAAAATTCCCCATTATGACGTCAAACAATACAATGTACAACAATACGCGTTTATGTAATAGTTAAGGGTAATGGTATATTTTTACCTACTTGTAAACAGTACAGAACATTCATTCTCTTCACAACATTCATATCAAACAGTATCAACTCAACCACAGTACAAGACATAGTCTTAACACAAGAGTCTCACATTTAACATCAAAACAAGCAACATAGGCTTACTTTAAACATCAACATAACAATCATATTTTAACAGAAGACGCCAGTCTCAACAGCAGTTTTATGTTATTATAAGTCGTTGTAGAGGCAAAAATAAATGTACAAATATACGTGGCGTGTTTTTAAAGTAAGTACCGTTTCAAAATATAAAAAGACAAGGGAACTTTTTATAACAATTTAATTTTTACATGAAAGCCTGTACTTTAATCTACTTTTCCACATAATTGCCGCCATTATTGAGGCATTTATCGCATCGAACAACAAGCTTTTGTATCCCGTGGTCATAAAAGGATGCCGCCTGATTTGGATTGCTCGATGCAGTTTTCTTAATGACTCACAGTAATTTTTAGAATTTATTGTTTCACCACGAAGCAAAAATTCGAACACACCCTTCCTGTCTCAAAATACGGTACACATGATTTTCCTGGCTGAAATTGTCTGTTTGAATTTCATTTTCTTGGGTGACGTTGAATGCCGCAATTCCAATGGATTGTTGCTTTGATTCCGGCGTAACGTAGGTCACCCACGTTTCATCGCCTGTGACAATTTGGTTTAAAAAATCATCACCTTCGTCAAAGCGCTGCCTAAACGCTCGGTTTTGTGCTCCTCCGTCAACATATTTGGTACTCATCTTGAGCCCAGTTTCCGATAATGTAAGTGTTCGGTCACAATTTCATGCAGAACACTTCTTGAAACTTGAGAAAATTTCTGAGATAACGAAGAGATCGTGAAGCTCAGTAATGACAGAAGGTTGCCCAGTCCGTTGCTCGTCATGAACATTGTTGCGGTCATCTTTAAAAGGTCTAACCCACTTCGTTACCATTCCATCACTCGTAATGTTTTCTCCATACACTTCACTAACTTGACGATGAATTTCAGCTGCTTTCACGCCTTTAGTATTAAGAAAGCGGATAACAGCGTGTACTTCACAGTAGGCGAGATTCTCAATCGGCGGAGGCATTTTAAATACGCATAAAACAGTGTAAACACGGTCGTAATGGCGTCTGTGGTTTGTCAATAGATGAAGGATCGCAATGCATATGCGCGACTGCCAATCGCAGCGCAGCAGCAACGGAATTTCAAAACGGTACTTAGTTTAAAACACGCCTCGTAAATATATTTAGATGAAAGTACATTTATTGATTTAATAAACAATAACCAACAATTTAAAAAGTAAGGTGTATACAGCCTTACAACATGTGCACGGTGAAGCAACATCGGGGTCGTGATTCTAAAAACCGGGTTCAACTATATTGGTCCTTCACAAACCGGAGTCATCGTAAACATTTTGGTTCCAAGAGCCGTCAATCCGACGCCACAACAATGATCTTGATTTGGATTTAACCAAATTTTGTGTAATTTCGATTAGGAGGAAGGAAGGCCAGAATGTCACGGCCTCAAATCAAGACAACAGTAATTTTTTATTTACATTAAAGGCGTGCCACAGGATACGATTGTTAACAGTGCTTTCTACCTTGATACCCGACAGCGTTTATGTGCTAGTTGGTAGGATAAGATCAGCCAAGAATGGATGGATTCTGCCCTTGCCCACACTGCGTCTGTTGTATAACAATTGTTAGCGAAAAAAATATTGCAGTGCTCTCCCATTCCATCCCCCTTATAGAACGGTTATGGCTCCTGCTTTTCATGAAGAAAAAAAATTCCACTGAAAAGCACCGTTTTGATACGATTGAAGATATCCAGAGATGCACGACGGAGATTCTGAAGTGGTGAACTTCAGATGATTTTCGATGATACTTCCAGCAATGAGAAAATCGCTGGAACAACTGTATCACAATCGAGGGAGACTATTGTGAAAGGGTAAATGCTTGAAGGCATGTAATTTTACTTAATGAAGTCTACAGGGAAAAATTCTTGTGATTTAATTGCCATACCTCGTATATGAAGTTCCGTAGGAATATTTCATTAGTAAAAAGAACTTTCTTGGAAAGTCTTGGTTTATTACTTGCAAATATTGCGATTTTTCAGTTGTTTAGTCTATTGGAATTGTAACAACAAACGTACATATTTAATTTTTTCCTAATTGAAATGAAAAATTGCTAACTCAGTGAGAACATCTAATACAAAATTAAAAAAGCACACTGATTCATAAATAAAAATAAATTAAATTAAAAGATGCGCCCATATTGTCGATGAAACTGTAACTAATTTGAAAGTCATATTTTACAACGCTTTTAATAACTAAGGATGCCCATTTGAGAGCAAACGCAGTGTCGAAGTGGATGAGGATTCGATTGCACGCGAACGTATTATATTTTATATGTACATGTGTTTTGGATGTGTCCAGTCTCTAGGCGGCTGTGATATAGTTTCGTGTAAAATAAAAAATAGTAAATCAATGTCGAAAGCTATAAGGAGACCGTTCTACCACGAAGCACAGAAATGAATAAATAGATTTTCGTATTTAGTTTACGCTGATACTACAATAAAATAAAAAATTGGTGAAATACCGCTCTCGTTTAAACTGGCGGCCAAAAAAACTGATCCAATTTTTTTTCTTTATAAAACGATCTTCAATATGTCAAAATAATAATTATTATAGCTGTCATAATGTGTCATGTAATAAGTCATATTACTATGATGGTCTACTTAAATGAAGTAGATATAACCTCCAAATTCAGAAACCTAATTCACACCATGTAAACATACTTAAAATGTTGTTAAATGTCAATATGTTGGGTCAGTTTTTTTATCCTCCAGTTTACAACAAAATATAACTGCCATGTGAATAGTGCAAAACATACACGGAAAAAAATTGTGACGTAAATGTGATCGAGTTATGTGTAGACGTTTAAAATGGTAAATATTCCAGCACATTTTATAAATTTACAACTTCATTTATTACTTACTATTATTCATTTATAAGTTATAAATTATAACTTATAAATGAATAATTATAACTTATAAATGGATAATTATAACCTAAACGTAAACTAATTACGGAAATCTACTTATGAATTTCTGTGCTTCGTGGTAGAACGGTCTCTTTATAGCTTTCGACATTATTGATTTATTATTTTTTACTTTACACGAAATAACTATACTATATCGCAGCCGCGTTAAGACTGGACACAATAGGACACATCGGAAACATGCGTACATAAGAAATATAATACGTGCGCGTACAACCGAATCTCCATCCACTGCGACACTGCGTTTGCTCTCAAATGGGTATTCTTACTAATAACCAACATTTCTCGTTAATTGGGAATATCTGACATGCATTCAGGATAATAACTATGCAAATAAATTTAACCGCTATTTAAGCCAATTTTAAATTGTTTGAGCAAATATTTTCAGGTCTATATATTGCGAGATAGACATTATTAATTTATTTAAATTACTAAATTGATGTTTTTAAAAGCTATTCAGTGTAAGCAAGTTAATGCATTATTTAATGTACGTTTTATTACTACAGTTATCATTATTATTCAGAGAATCGTGTGCCCATTAATTATGTTAACAATAATTTGAAACACTTTATATACGAGCACTATACTATAAACAGTTAAATGTAAACATTTATGCCTGTAATTTAAAATAAACAGTTTCTAGAAAATTCTGGGCATATACAATAATACATCATAGGATAAAATGCAAAATAAATATTTTATAAATATTTATTATTTTCCGGGATGATGACAGTTTCTAAAAAAGCATTGGCACAAGACGCAGCTCCATCATATTGTCAGGAATGTCAAATATTTTACAGAAATTGTGATTTACCATTCTACATATCAAAGGATAACAATGAAGATGTCTGGACTTTATTACTTACCGTAAATATCATGTTTGTAGAAGTTTTTTGAATATATCTTATTTGGTTTTTCAATTATCCAGTTCTTCGCTACATACTGATTCATAAATAACTCAAGACTCAAGACTGATATATTTATGATAATGCACAATGACTACGATTGCTTAATTGACAGCTCGAGTAAAAGTAAGAGTCTTTATAATTAGTTTTGCAAAATAACAAATGTTTACAATATACAGTAAGCAGGGCCTTAAATTAGAACATAAGCTTGATATGAAGTTAGCCGTACACGGATCTCTCGCTACACTGGTTTGATTCACATCAGCAGTGCTGCCGTTTGTACTAAATTTAATACATTTCTATTATTTTTGGTAATACAAGTATAAAGTTGAAATACAAATGAAAAACGATTTCATTTAATTTCCACATTTTTGGTAAAATACCGTGACAAGTGTTTCGACACACAGTGTCTTCTTCAGATGAAATTGTATTATAAGCTAAATCTAAAAGCTGTTTACATATTTACACTTAAACGAATTGCTATAATTAAAAAATACTTAGACAGATAATTTGACAATAGGTTTTTTATGTTCAAGATTTAAACCTTAATTAAACAAAGGGACTAAATTTGCCTGAGTACAAACTAGACACCGGACTCATCGCCCACTGGCCTGGCGTATTATTGAAAATTTGTATTTTTAAATTTTATTTATATAATAGGAAAGCAAACGGTGGTGATCTATAAAATACGAAATACATTTTTATTTGTTCATTTTGTAATTCAAGTTGAGTAAAAGGAGTATTAATATTAACCAGTAATACTTTTTCAAGGTTCTCTTCTGTAAAATTTGTTCTCTTTGAATGAAATACATTCTTGTAGATAGAAAACGTCCCTTCTACATCGCAACTGGTTATAGGTGCATACTGGAAATATTTCTTTATTTCCGCGTATTTAGCAATTAGATTTTGAGGCATTGTCCCCATACACAATTGCCGCAATGTTATTAAATCTGGATTTATATAAGAAACTGCGTCTAACTAACTTTTGCCGAAGTCCACATCCGAAGTCACTTCGAATATTTTTCAAATTATTAACAACCACATCTAATGTGGTTAATCCATTTAATTTGAGATTTTGATTTTCAAAATGAGTGATTAGTTTTGGCAAATTTCCAAAGCGTTCCTGAAGAAAGCACAACTGATTTTTTAAATTTGGAATTTGTATTAGTTCCTTGCACTCAGATAACTTCGAGCATCGTCATTTAAATATGTAACGAAATTTTGTAAACTATTGGAATTCTCTGCATAAATACTCGTAGCTTCCAATCATGTTCCCCATCTAGTTATTATTGGAGAGGGAGGCAGTGACAAAGATGGAAGTTTTTCCCTGTAAAGAGCTACTCTCAATGGTCCTTTTCTGAAAACTTTTTTAAAAACGGATACAAGTCTATCAACTTCCGGAAAGGTGTCTTTGATATATTCACAGATTCTGTGGAGAGCATGTGTTACACACGCAATATGCAGCACTGTCACTGAGAAATAAAAGTATTTTTTCTTTGCATCTGTTATTCGAATGAAGCATTTGGTGCATATTCTTGTAAATGGTTTTAGCTACTGTTTCCGCATCAACTGTATTTATAACTTTTGTTGCTATTACATATGCGTTATATGGAATAATTGGATGTAGTACACTAGCTACAACATTTACCACACAGCGTCCTAATATATCGACAGTTTCGTTGGCCCTTATCAATTGGTACTGATTTGAGAGATGGCTTCTAATGCGTTCTACTGCTTTCGTGTGGCACTTAGAAACATAATATTTGCGTAAGGTGGATTGATCAGGAACATTTCGACCAGGATATTTATGGAGAAATGTTTTGAAGGTGGGATTGTTAAGTTTATTTAATGGAATATTTGCCGCCATTAAAGGTTCACAGTATTCTTCGTTAAAATTTCTGTGCATGAGTTTGCGATTTCTTAGAATTTTTTAACGATATTTTACAGACTTTGCAATAAATTTCGGAATAACTGGCAATGGACATACTATCAGTTTGACCCTTAATCCAATTCGCCATTGTTTCACGATGCCATTTGCGACGTTGTTCCAAATCATATTTGAAAAAGTAACTTAAACAATGTTCTAGATCTAATTAAATGAAAATTATAAATGAATGCGTAAGTTATTGAAATTTAACGAAATTCACTGGACACTTACGTCAAAATAATTGGGAGAAGTAGATCCAATGAAACGATATTAAACAGAATCCATTACAAAAATTACCAAGTATTAAAACAATGAAAAAAAGAAACTAACTCACTGTAATGTTGGAGTAATTGCGTCACAATACAACGACCAAAAACAGATGTGCGGTTAACCGAATGAATAGTGCTATTCAATAACTTTGTGTTGTATTTAGCGTTGTTATAGACTATTTATACGCTCGATCGTAATTTTTAAACGATGTTTTAGCTGTAAATAAATGTAAATTAAAAATCTATGAGTAAGTTATTGAAACTTAACGAAATTCACTCGACACGACGAATGAATAGTGCTATTCAAGGACTGCTTGTTGTACTTAGCGATGTTATAGTCTATTTATATGGTCTATCGTAATTTCGGCCTCTCGTGTCCGGTCCCTAGTACATAATTAGACAACAAATATTGTGCTTACCTTCAGTTGTACTAATTATTGTTCTATTAAGTGCAATTTAACTTTTTCTAATCTCTTATGGCACTTTTCAATGTAAATGGGTTTTGTTTGCATCCAGTCCTTTTAAAAATGTCGGTGATGACGCGCACTAAATGAGCGTATAGTACTTTTTTTTGATTTGCCAATTTAAAAACTTAAATGTCTGTTTACTTAAAAATGCAATTGTTCTTAACGTTTATTTATTATCAGCATTCATTGACTTTTTCACGTAACAATCTGTATAGAGGCGTCTTGTACTGCACCACAATAAAAACGTCTTGGTACGTGTGAAAACAGCGCCATCAGCGATATACGAAACCGATAAACATGTTAAGAGAGGAAGTTGTAGTTCATGGAAAAAGTAAACATACACATAATTATTATTGTAAAACACAATTGCATGTGAGAGACTGATAACAACATGTACAGTTGTGGTCGGTGTAATAGCGATGTAGGAAAGAAAAACAATTCTTATTGTTCTTAAATAATTGGAAGATATGTACCATCTCTACTATTTGGAAGTAAATACGTTTAAATAGAAAGTTATCTTCATATTTGTTCTTTATTAAAAGCATGTGTGGTAATTTATACGCCCAAAATAATAGCAACAATGTAAGAATAGAGGCAAGAATTTTTGTTTATTAATTTATGTGAAAGATTTAACAGTATACATGTCTCGGAAGCAATGAAAATAATTTTATTTACTCTACATCAGACTGGAGAAGATTACATGTGAGTGGAAGGGGTAGATACGTAACCAGAAAAGGTGCAGTCCATTTAGTTCGGTGTTTGTGGTGTGATCGCTAGTTGTTTACAGTTGCCTTCCAATATTGTGTCACACGAAAAATGCTGGCAAATATCGAGCAATGTTATGTAATTAAATTTTACGTTAAACTAGACCAGTGTTTTTCAACCTGTGGGTCGCGACCCCCTGGGGGGTCGCGAAGCCTCTGTAGGGGGGGTCGCGAAAGGTCGAGAGAACTCAATAAATTTTAAAAAGGTCGATATATTAAAAAAAAATTAACAAAATGATACTCGTTATGTTATTTATACAAACACATTAACAAAAAATAAAATCTTCGAGTACTTGCGCTTGAGTTTTTCAATCAATTTCTCCCATCGTGGATCCGTTTTTGCAACTTTAAGTATTAAATCGTTTTCCAAATTTAAGCGATTTCTTAGTTTACTTTTTATTTGGGCCAATGATGAAAATGCCAACTCGCACAAGTACGAGGTAGAAAATGGAATCAAACACTTCAAAACCTCGGTTGTTAATTCCGGGTATTCTGTTTTTCTTTTTAACCAAAAGGTATCCAAATTTTCAGACTTGAATTCCAAGTGTAACATCCCATCGGCAGATAATTCCAGCAGATTCGCTTTGAGCTTAGTTGATAAATTTTCCTCATTTATAGCTGCATTTTAAAACGGATTTAAGATCCATCTTTGCCCAGTGTTATCCGATATCTCTTGCACTGAGAAGTAATGACACAATTCTTTCTTCAAATTATCTAACACCATTTTCATACCAGATATATATGAGTTGATGTTTACCTCGCTTCCGACTTCTTCAATGAAAGTTGATAAATTTTCCTCATTTATAGCTGCATTTTAAAACGGATTTAAGATCCATCTTTGCCCAGTGTTATCCGATATCTCTTGCACTGAGAAGTAATGACACAATTCTTTCTTCAAATTATCTAACACCATTTTCATACCAGATATATATGAGTTGATGTTTACCTCGCTTCCGACTTCTTCAATGAAAGACTGTGTCGACGAATATGAATCAAAGTTGTTTTGATTTATAGATGATGACCACAATTCATTTTTTTTTATAAAGCCATGGAGTTTGTCTTTTGCTGTAATGACATTTTCATCCCGCCCTTGAAGACTTTTATTCAAGTTATTTAAATGCTCAAATAAGTCAGAAAGAAAAGCCAATTTCAAAAGGAATTCCGGGTCAGAAATGAATTCAGAGTAATGTGACTTGGCTTGTTGTAAATATACTAATAGTTCAGCGCAAAGTTCCATAACTCTGGTCAATACTTTGTCTTTTGATAACCACCTAACTTCTGTATGGCAAAGCAAATTGCGGTGTAGAGCCCCCATATCTTCACAAATGATTAGAAACAATCGAGTCTGCAACGCTTTTCCTTTAATAGAATTTACAATGTTAATAATAATATTTCGAACTTGAATGTATTCTTGTGGCAAAGTTTTGGCTGCAAGAACTTGGCGATGGAGAAAGCAATGCATCCAACAAGCGTTTGGCATCTATTCTTTCAGTCTAGCAATAAATTCGCACCAGTCATGGCTTTTGCTCCGTCACTACAAATAGCAATGCATTTTTGTGCCCAATCGATATTCATGTCTTGCGTAGCTTCAAGGAACGTGTCATGCAAGCACTGACCTGTAGTATTTTTGGGTAGCAAAATAGTATTTCTTCCATTAATATTTCATTGGATTCAAAACGCACAAAAGCTACAAACTGCGCACAACCCGCAATATCCGTTGATTCATCAAATTGCAAGGACACAAAAGAACTTTTCTTAATTTTTTCTATGACTTGATCACGAACGTCAGTCGCCATATTGCTTATCCTGCGTTGAATGGTATTGTCAGAGAGAGGTATACTTTTGAGCTATTCGACCTCTTGCTTGCCAAACATAATCTCTGCTATATCTAAAGCCGCTGGTAAAATCAAATTTTCGGCAATACTGTGAGGTTTTCCTGCTTAAGCCACACGAAAAGCTACTCGATAACTAGCGAGCAACGCTTTCTCATTTAGGTTGGACATTTGTCCTATAGCAGTTTTTTGATGTTCAAGAGCTTTTAATTTTCGCTCAAAAAATTCCACGGGTTTATTTTTTTCATTAGGATGTTTTCTGTTTAGGTGACGTACCAACTTCGATGGCTTCATGCTTTCTCTTGACAAAGTATCAAAGCAAATTACGCACTGCGGTTTATTCTCAATCACAGTAAACCCAAATTTCAAATAATTGTCATAAAGACGTTTTTTCTTTATTCCACTACTGCTGCTAGACTTAGACGTTCATGGTTCTGATGATCTTTTCAGGAATTATCCATTTTCAATTATAAGAAACAACTCAAATAAATACGTAAAACAAGTGATTCGCGCTCTTCAAACAACTAAGCAGCAGACGACACGACCACTTGCTTCGCGGTCTTGCACTCAACTGCCGTGGCCGCGGTCGACCACCCTATTTATAGGTCAGCGCATTCTAGCGAGAATCATCTTGAAACGTAACGAATTGTCTCGAAACTTGTGGACCTTTAGTGCGGGGGACTACCAGCGCCATCCGTTGGTAACACTCGGAACCTGTACTAGTTCCGAGTGTTACCAACAGATGGCGCTGGGAGTCTCGGCCCTAACAATATGTTTGTATTTGTTTGTTAGTTATCAATTGGCCACGTATTCGATTTAAAATTATATGTTTTACGTACTTAATTGTATATTTATATCCGAATCCTAATAACGCAAATGCCTAAAATTTTTTGTTTGCATTAAATATTTTTAACATTCATGAAAAAAAAGGGTCGGGGGTCGGGAAATATTTTTTGATACTAGGGGGGCCGTGTCATGAAAAGGGTTGAAAAACACTGAACTAAGAACAACATATTGCTATGAATAGTGGTTTGTAGATTTAATGCACCACCATCCACAACTAGTATATCCAACTAGGTTACTCAGCCGGTTGATTTCCAAATATGAGACTTCTATCTTCTCGGGTTCCAATAAGGAAATCCGTGTTCTACGAAATATACTAGGCGCCAGTGAAAAATTCACACTAAATTTATATACAGTGAAATCTCCCTTGACCGGACACCTACCGGACTATTCCAATCTGTCCGCTCAAGAGAGGTGTCCTGTTAAGGGAATAGTTGGTGAATTTTTTGGGAATATTAAAATAAGTAAGCTCATAATGAACCAATGTGATTTTATTAAATATATAAAACATAAATGTAACCTGTAAACCAGCACAAAATTTAAAGTAATTGAATTGTACATATGTACATAATTCCTTGTTACTTATATCTAATGCAACATTGTAAAATAATTCAACAGGGTTGCCTGGCGAGTAGTTTTCTTAATGTTTTGGTCGTGATAGTGTAATTCTAGTGTGGTAAGTAACTCTAGTACGGCTGCATCTCCTCGATCTTGACTAAATTTTTTTAATTATTTTACCATATCTTTGGCTTGTTGATAAGTTGTTAGTTTCATGTTGCTCACTTCCACATCTTTATCCGATCCATCCAGTTCCACAATATCCGACGACTGATTTGTGACAGAGGGCATGTCATTCGTATCTTCTGTTACTAGATTTTCGTCGAAGCTCAAAAAGGCCTCTACGTTGCATTCTTCAATCCCTAATGCTGGTGGTACTTTACACAATTCAGCTAATAGTGATAGAGGAACATTATCATCTGCCGTAAATTCATCTTCTGTGGACATGGTTTTTTGATTTCCAACAATAAGCCCAGCCTTTTGAAAACAGTTTTGAATCGTTTGTTTTGATACTTTGTCCCAAGCGTTCTTTATAAAGTAAATAGCATCTAAAATGTTAATTGATTTGCAAAGTTCATGAGCTGAATTTGAACACTCAATTTTTGCTAAAATCTTAAAGTCTTAACGACAATGGTCCTATAGTGCATTTTAAAATTTTTATTATACCCTGGTCAAGGGGTTGACATACAGATGTGCAATTAGGTGGAAAAAACTCCAATTTAATGTTATGCAGTTCTATGTCCCTTGGATGCGAACAGGCATTATCAACAAATAGCAAAATGTGTCTCTTTTGTCTTTGCATTTTGCTGTCTAGTTCCTTCAACCATTCCGTCATTATAGTACCAGTCATCATGCCTTGCTGTTGGCCTTCCAAGTAACAGGCAATTCAGTTACTTTTTTATTTTTGAAAGCTCTAGGTTTAGCCGCATGACCTATAACCAACAACTTTTCTTTGTCACCAAGCATGTTAACACAGTGCATGATGGTGACTCTTTCTTTTGAACATTTACCGCCAACGCATTTTTCCCGTTTTAAATGTAAAGTCTTGTCAGGAAGAGCACGAAAAAACAGCCCGGTTTCGTCGGCATTGAATACATCCCTCGGTGAATAATTTTTCAAAATTGACGGTAATTTATTTAAAAATGTTGCTACATCTTCCAGCTTAACAGTAGCTGCCTCACCAGAAATAGCTTTGAAGCTTATATTATGGCGCTTTCGAAACTTATCTAACCATCCATAAGATGCGTTAAATCCAGTATAGTCTATACTCTCAGCAATTTCTTTCGCTTTACTCTGCACTATGGGCCCTTTAAATTTGAGAACATTAAAATAAAACTTACCTTAGTATCCCAAATTTTTACCTGACAGAGGAATTCCTTTACTTCTTGCTTTGATAAACTACTCGTAGCACATTCTGTCTACATCTGCACCTCCTTTGTTAATAAAGCATCGTTTCTTATTAACATTAACATTGGAGTGCCACACTTTCAATAGATCGTCTCTATTTTTTATGATATTAGCCGTCTGTGTTTACCAATACCAAAACGTTTAGCTAACTCACGAACACTAAGTTTCTCACTTTTGTATACTTCCACTATTTCAATATTTTCCTTGAGTGTTAAATAATTTCGTTTAGATGCCATTTATATTGCTACGTATATGCAGAAACACACGACTGTATGAATTCGGAGTCTCGGGGAAATCCCTATCGACTAACTAGCGTGCGTGCGAATGCCGTTGCGCATACCGATTTAGCAGCCCGTTTCATATATGTATGGACTTTGATGTGCGCTGTCCGCACAAGAGAGATTTTTTAAAGGAAACGGACTGAATTCTTCTGTCCGTGTCCGTTCAAAAGAATGTGATTTACTTGTAAATTCCATAAGACAAATTCGGGGCTTTCACAATGTGTCCGTATAAAGGAGATGTCCGCTTAAGGGAGGTGTCCGTTAGGGGAGATTTCACTGTACTTATTTTTAAATGAGTTCCGTGTTCTACGAAATATACTAGGCGCCAGTGAAAAATTCACACTAAATTTATATACTTATTTTTAAATGAGTAGCAAGCGCCAATTAAGTTGGCGCGAGGAGGGGGTGCGCAGAAGCCGTTTTTAAAAACGTCCACCCCCACTACTCAAGTAATTGTCAGAATACATTTGTTATTGACGTTTGACGGAACATAATGTCTTTGCTAGGGGATCATAAAGTGATACATGCTCAGAGGTTAGAATTATCTGACAATTAATGCAAATCTCCCCACTACTTCTAATCCTGCGCGAACTTACCTCTCTTCGCGCCAACTTAATTGGCGTTTGCTATACTTATTTTTAATTAATTAGCAGTAAAGGTATATGAAATGAAACGAGCACAAGATAAAATTTAAATGAATATTTAATACAAAAATAAAAAAAGAAAAAAAGTATCTTTATAAAGTATAAAGATATTGTATCTTTCAATAATACATGAGGTAAAATATATCCACTGTACATTTGACCGCTAAGTGGATGAAAAAACTTCCTCTTAATTCCGAACAAACTTATCTACAAATAATAAAGTTTATTTTTAATTCCTCCCTAGAGAACCACACTGTATAATCAAATCTGATACACGATCAAAATTTACACATGCGCAAAATAACATGTACAAAAACTATAACCTTGAATCCCGTCGAACAAACTTTTCAATTTATAATATTTTTTTAACATAGAAATTTAATAATACTCTTTATTATTTATTCCTAATATTTAAAACTCTTAACTAATTATATTAATGCAATTGAAATACACTTTTAAAAGCTTTTTTGAACTAAGACGTCTTATGAATATAATTCTACTTACAAGATTTTTATTGGAGATTCTTACAAACAAAGAAGGTGCATAAATAATTTTTTGTACTCGCTTATCAAAACCTGTCATTTCACGATTCGATTTGCGTGCGTAAAAAGTCACTTTAAACACGAGTGCGTAAAAGTAAAGTTGGTACTTCCTGGAACTTGATTAATTTAGTGACATTTTAAAATCATAAATCCCTAACCTTAATAATATGCTACCCAGTTCGTTGTTTTTCTATGAAAATAAAAGGAAATGAAATAGAAATTGTTATATTTGGAAGGTATGTAATTCAATGTCAGAACAGCAACAAATATTATTTTTTAAATTTATAGAAAACTAAAAAAAAAATTGTCACAAACTGGGATTCGAACCACGCCCTCAGAGTGGACCAGAACGCTCGAGAACCCGTATAACGAGCAAGGTAAACCTTGAGTCTGGCGCCTTAGACCCCTCGGCCATCCTGACAGATACAAGTAACATTGTTAGAAATACATACTTATAAATATAAAAATTTTGAAATTATATTTATATTTTATATAAATATTATTATTGTTTATAGTTCTCGTACAAAAAATATTGTACAAACTTCGTGCGTGAAACATTTCGCGAATTCGTGTCCATAAACTGGTCACTCATTCGCGAAATATGATTTCACGCACTTGGTTCGTAAATAACTATAAAACATCAAATCTTATAACGAGAATTTATCTCTACAACTCTAATACATCATACAAACACTTTTCAAACAATTAACCGGTTTAATTAAATATATTTAATTATATTTCATTTAAAGCTACCTTCTAGTACGAGTTATCAAAATCATCTCCCCCTTTAGGCCTCAACTTTCACATCAAGTCGACCACGACCTCGGAAGACAAGTTTTTTCCCAAGATTTATAATATTCAAAATACAGTGACAGTCAAAAATTATGTACATTTTTATTTTAAATATTTAACTATTATTCAAAAATCCATAGCAATATGTAGGTACCTCTTTGTCTTCAGCACAAATTTTGAGATGTCGCAAGGCTTTCAAAGAGGGCAGCGAAAACATTAAAGATGAACATTGCTCCGGGCGGCCATCCACATTAAAAACCGTTGAAGCGTGTCGAAGATACGTTCTGTGTTAGCACGAAACATATTGCTAACAGTCAGATTGACTGCACATGAGATAAGCATGAGTAAGGTTACTTGTTGGCCAAAAGCTTGTCTGATGAACTAAAAGAAAATCGCTTAACCAAGAACTGTTAGATCGCTTGACAATCGAACTCAACTTCATGCGGAGACTGATAACAGGTGACGAATCATGGATATTTTAATACGATCCTGAAACAAAAGGACAACGCGCAAAGTGGCATACACCATCAGCACCGCAGCCGAAGAAAAGTTAAAATCAAGTCAAATGCTTATCATCCCGAATCAATTCCATGTTTATCATCCTTTTTGATTGTCGTGAAATTTTCTACAAAGAACTCATACCATAACCATAGGGCCAGACAGTAAATCAAACCTTTTATCGCGACGTCCTTTGCGTGTGTGACCTGATATTACCAGCTCTAGGATCGTGCATTTCGGATCGAGAATTTTTGTCAGAGAAAAACATTCCAGTACTCTCACACTCACCTTACAGTCCACACGGCTCGATGTGATTATTTTCTTTTACCAACGCTTAAGCGTAAGTTCAAAGGCTACCATTACAAACTAATAGACAACATCCAAGGATTCACGACGCATGTTCTAAACAACCTAAGGAACAAGACTTCCAAAATTGTTACCAGAGATGGCAAAATCATTGTAGACGTTGTATGCATTCCCAAGGAGCATGCTTTGAACGGGACAATGTAAAATGTTAGGTTTATTCAATAACAAACTATAAAATAGATCATTTTCATTAGTTCTGAGACATACCCCGTATATACAAATTCAGTACTCTATTCTGCAACTGCGATTTTGTAATGTTACAGCACTACATATGAGTGAGGCGTGATGTCGTCACTTTGGTGGCAGCATCTGGAGGAATTAGGATGCCAACTCGATTTCACAATTGCCCCATAATTCTGATTAGGTTTTAGGTTTGCTCACAGATTTTCTACGTGACTGAGGTCTGGTGTCTGATTCCTGAACCTCAATCCCATGTTCCGCAAAAATTGTCTTGGGTTCCTAATCGTATGCTTAGGTTCATTGTTTTGCATGAATATCCATTTCAGAGGCATTTCACTCACCTTCTGCATACGATAGAAATATCTTTTGTAGTATTGTGACATAACCCGATTTTTTTTTTAAACATCCTTTATTCAATATATGATGATCGGACCATAAAACGAAAAACATTCCTAAAGTATGACTAGAAGCTGTCGTTTCTTATTGATTTTAATGTGTGTTACGGTTTGAAATATATATCGTCTAACATGTATTCTACGCCCAGTGAAACCTCCATCAACTACCAACGTTTTATCGGTGAATTATAATTTCGTAGTGATATTTAGGAGTTGATGGTTATGTCGTTTATTTAATAAAGAAATTTTTCGAGGATTTCTGGCTATTATATTAAGATGCTATAATCTTCTACGAATTGTCCTGCAACTGATCATTAAATTAAATTCCTGATTCTATCCATATCGATCCATTTATGTTCTTATAAAAATAATATTTAAACGTATACTTGTATAGTATAATGTTGACCAAAGCGGCTACATTTCTGGAAAATCAACATCCAAGGCATTATACCAGATTTTAAGTCAAGTCATTGAGGTATAAGCAACAACCCAAGTATAATTAGGGTGTCTATGGATTTAATGAAGGCTTTCAGGCATAGAAATATTCAAATTATATTTTTATAGTACCCTATGAGTCCATTGAAAATAAGAATGAATCAGATGGGGCTGCAATGTGAGTGTAATTTACGCAAGAATTTCAAACAAGTAGAACATATGGTTGCTGTCATATATTGAGGTTATATACTTACATTCTTACATAACTATATCAAAGATTATTTTTTGACGTTGACTTTTTAAGACTCCAGACATTTTTATTTTTTAACTAGCTGACCCGGTAAACGTTGTTTTGCCTTCAAATTTTATTTATATTTAAATAGCTGACCCGGCAGACTTCGTCATATATCATGAAGATGGCGTAGTAAAATCACTCCCTACAAAATGTATGGGAAAATGAATTTTCTTGATAATTTTTTTTTCCGCGATAATTCGGGAATTTTCTTGGGTATTATTCTTGTTTGGCCGGAGACCAATCCGAATTGGTGCGAATCTTCGAAATCGGTCCAGGTGTTCTTGAGTTATAAGCGTAGTAAAATCACTCCTTACAAAATATATGGGAAAATGAATTTTCTTGATAATTTTTTTTTCCGGGATAATTCGGGAATTTTCTTGGGTATTATTCTTGTTTGGCCGGAGACCAGTCCGAATTGGTGCGAATCTTCGAAATCGGTCCAGGCGTTCTTGAGTTATAAGCGTAGTAAAATCACTCCCTACAAAATGTATGGGAAGATGAATTTTCTTGATAATTTTTTTTTCCGGGATAATTCGGGAATTTTCTTGGGTATTATTCTTGTTTGGCCGGAGACCAATCCGAATTTGTGCAAATCTTCGAAATCGGTCCAGACGTTCTAGAGTTATAAGCGTAGTAAAATCACTCCCTACAAAATGTATGGGAAAATGAATTTTCTTGATAATTTTTTTTTTCCGGGATAATTCGGGAATTTTCTTGGGTATTCTTCTTGTTTGGCCGGAGACCAGTCCGACCAGTTCAAATTGGTGCGAATCTTCGAAATCGGTCCAGGCGTTCTTGAGTTATAAGCGTAGTAAAATCACTCCCTACAAAATGTATGGGAAAATGAATTTTCTTGATAATTTTTTTTTTCGCGATAATTCGGGAATTTTCTTGGGTATTATTCTTGTTTGGCCGGAGACCAATCCGAATTGGTGCGAATCTTCGAAATCGGTCCTGGCGTTCTTGAGTTATAAGCGTAGTAAAATCACTCCCTATAAAATATATGGGAAAATGAATTTTCTTGATAATTTTTTTTTTCGGGATAATTCGGGAATTTTCTTGGGCATTATTCTTGTTTGGCCGGAGACCAGTCCGAATTGGTGCGAATCTTCGAAATCGGTCCAGGCGTTCTTGAGTTATAAGCGTAGTAAAATCACTCCCTACAAAATGTATGGGAAGATGAATTTTCTTGATAATTTTTTTTTCCGGGATAATTCGGGAATTTTCTTGGGTATTATTCTTGTTTGGCCGGAGACCAATCCGAATTGGTGCGAATCTTCGAAATCGGTCCAGGCGTTCTTGAGTTATAAACATAGTAAAATCACTCCCTACAAAATGTATGGGAAAATGAATATTCTTGATAATTTTTTTTTTTCGGGATAATTCGAGAATTTTCTTGGGTATTCTTCTTGTTTGGCCGGAGACCAGTCCGAATTGGTGCGAATCTTCGAAATCGGTCCAGGCGTTCTTGAGTTATAAGCGTAGTAACTAACGCCACTCTCTTTTATATATATAGATGTCATACAGTATTTTCGGAAAATGAGTATTTCACTTTATGAGCTCTGTAATTAACTATTTTTAATGAATATTAATAATTAATAGCACATTAAGTAACTAATAGAATACACACATCCTACTGACAGTAAAAGAAATTTAATAGGGCAAACAAAATCTTGATTCTGCCCACTCATTTAACTAATCACAAGTTTTTATTTTAACCCCTATCTTTCCCATTCTTATTTGGAATGGGCCATAGTAACACATAAAAAACACATATTAATAACGATTCTAAAAGGTGAAAGAAATAACTTTCCAACAAGCCTGTACATAGCAACTACTATAATTTTATAGAATTTTATGACGATTTTATTAAAAATAGCTGTTCACACAGATAATCTAATCTATGTTCAAAATGTAAATACTGCTATTATTTAGATTGGGCGTTTATGGTTTTCATATTATAAAATCAGAGCAATTCTCAATTAGATGAATAGATTCCTAGATAAGTATGCACAAATACACAAAACTTAGTACTGTCCAGGCCAGCCGTGCAGACAAAAGTGGCCCACTCTAATTATCTGTAATAAAAATTGTGTTGCATTTGTAGTAAGTATTAGTAATGCTATATAGTAACTCAAGTTTGTTTGTTAAATAAAATTATATTATAAGCCTTCTAAATGATTTTCCTTAAAAATAAAAATTTTAAATGAAATTTTAAACTTAACTAATCAGTTTAACAGCTAAATATTAATTAAAAGTGTAAATAGACAATATTTACTTAAATATTAGATCGATGTGCATATAAGTACGAAATGTAAGCTATTCCATCCATGTAATTCCATACAGAAGTAGTAGATAATAATATTGCCATAAAAAAATTACAACGTGAACGAGTCTGGTGGTCATTGTACTGTGTGAGATTAACACCTACTTCTCAAGTATTTTCTAATATTTTTTTGAATGACACGAGTCTGCAAAATACGCATTGTAATACGATATAAACTTGGAAATAGTGCGGTGACAGCAATTCATAATATACACAGACTTTATGGTGAGATACACGAACGACCTGCACAATGTTGGCACTTGAAGATTTGTGGTGGGAATGTATAAGTTCTAAGTGAACTTCGCGGTAGAAGTTCCAAGTCAAACGCAGACATATTAAATGTTAACTATTACACTAGGTAAATAGTTGCAGTGTGTATTTCGTGAAATTAAGAAGTAACGAGTGATCATTAAAATTTTCGCTCAAGTAAGCCATGCACACAAAAAGTATGTCCTAACTTAAGTTATTAGAGGAGATCTGTCATTATAATTTCGAACGTCATGATTGTTAAAAAATAATTTTAAATGCTGACTTTTATATTAAATATATTTATAATTTTTATACAAAGTAATAGAATATTATAAAAAATGTGTAAAATGTTGACCATTCTCCACCAAGCATAATCGCACTCTATTTCGTAGAGCATTGAAAACATTGATCAGTATTTGCGGTGAGTTATTGATGTGTTCACATTTTTCTATGATTTTATGTTTTAACTCTTGTAGATTATTAATTGGTGTTTCATAAATAATATTCTTTATATATGGCCACACAAAAAAATCCATGACTGTTAAATCACACGATTGTGATGGATATGGAATCGCTGTATTTCTACTTATTATCCTATCGCCATAAAATTGTTGCAAAAACTGTTGAAAATATCCGACCTGGAGTTCATCATTAGTCAATTGATTAGTAAAAACACTGAGAATTTCGTTACGATATTTCTCCGATGTTATCGTGCCCTCAAAGAATATTGGTCCTATTAATCGGTGACGACTCATACCTACCCATACGCCTATTTTTTCTGGATGTAGAGGAACTTCTCTGTAGAAATGAGGATTTTCACTGGACCACATACGCATATTTTGCGAATTAACATAACCTTTCAAATAAAACCAAGCTTCATCGGTGAAAAAAGTATGATTTGAAATATTGTCTGTCATTGTTTGAATAAACCATTGGGGCAAAATTGTGTTCTTTTTTCATAATCCGTAGGTAATAGATTTTGTACAGAAGTTAATTTATATGGATACATGTGCAAGTCCTTTTTTAAAATTTTTTGACATGTTCCATACGAAAGCCCTACTTGTTGCGAAACTCTGCGAATAGATGTTTGAGGAGATTCGTTAATAATTTGTCTGACATTTTCAATTACGCCGCGACTTCTCTTGAGAGGAGGACCGCTTCCTTTTTTCCTTAAAATAAAGCCTGTTTGACGAAAAAGATTTACACAATGCATTAGCGTATTACGGAAAGTTTTATAGCTAGGAACAGTATTTGGATATCTCTCTTCAAACTCCGCAAGGCAATTTTCTATTGAATGCTGCCAAATACCATAAATTTTTTGAGATGTCAGGAAGTAACATTCTACCATAAACGCTTTATGCATATCATTAAAGGCCATTACTTTTTCTTTTGATAAAACTTTAAAATATATATTTGACACTGACACTGAAATAACATCTTAATGACTAAAGCTACGCCATAATTTTTATATACACCGCCAGCTACGAGTGAAAATTTTAATGATCGCTCGTTAAGTTGCATGAATTTAATATGCCTTTTCGCATTCGATAAGTAACAAATTGTAAGTCGATTTGGCACCAACTTAATAGTAATATCGACGGTAGTTTAAGATTTTTGAATTTAGTAACCCTCTAATATATAATTTCAATACGTTAATTAATATAAAAAGGGCCGCCGTAGTAGATTTTAGTCATTTATAACATTGGAGGTTTTGATAATATGTAGGATAATATGTAGATAATATGTGTGCAAAAAAGTGGGACAACTCTTATGGGCATATAGGCACAGGTTTTTATTTATGTGAACCGATCTACCGTGACGTACAGCATATTCAGATTGTCACTAATAGGTTTCATAGCTTACACATAAATATGTCAAATTACGGAATTGCTATAAAGGCTAGTCAAAATTGATTAAACTACAAGTCTACGGCTGTGTAGGTTTTTTTTTTAAATTAAAGAAAATGAAAATTTGTCTTTATTAATATAAATAAATTCCTAAATTCATAACATTAATAATTAAAGCTCGGATATTTTGCTTTAATATAGTGCGACGCATCGTGTATGTAACCATTGTCGAAATACGGTGCTTTCACCGTGCCTCGCAAAAGATACCAATATGTATCTAATATAATAAGTATAATACACTAGCAGTATTAACAAAGGTAAAAATTATTGAAAGTTTTATTTTAATACTTTGTTATTCCCCTATCTTTAACAATTACTTAATTTAATCTTCTAGGAATTGAATTGATTAAATTTATTATTAAATTTTGATCAGCTGCTAGTTCTTCCAACGTTTCCTCAATATTTTGCCATATCTCTCCAACAGATTCAGGATGAAAATTTTTCTCCGTTATGAACTCCATACATTTTCTATTGGATTCAGATCAGGATTATTACTTAGCCAGTTTAATACTTCGATATTATGATTACTAATCTATTCACTTACGATATTAGCTGTGTGGATCGGACAGTTATTATTTTCCGGGAATAATGCAGATTCCTGGATGGGAGCATTATATATCAGAATAATTGAAATATACATGAGTGGGTAAAACCCCACCAGTTTTGTATGATGCAGTTATTTTTAATAATATAATGGTTCGCATTGGTTATGGTGGACAGAGCGAGGTACTTCGGCTGTCTGACAACAGGCAGCGCTGAATTTACTTCTACGCTCGGTCTGGATAATTTCTGTGATATGGCGATGTGGTTGTTTTTTGTGAATGCGTCTGGAAATATTCTTTCTCGAGCTGGAGCGTACCGATGAGCCTGTAGAAAGGCGAAATACGTATCTGCGTCTCTGGGGAGGGACATGTTCGGACACGTTCACAAAAAATATTAATAGTGAACCTGTATTTGTGTTCTTCACACCAGATTTTTAATAATATTTTATATTATTAAAAATACCTTTGAAGCATTATATATTCAAGTAACGTATGATCAAAAAGTCTTTGGATCGCGATAGCCATGAAGTGTAAAAACCATCTATAGAATTATTTACTTCTGTACTTCTTTACTTTCAAGAACACACAAGTCACAAATAAAATAGATTTTAGGTTATGGTAATTAGATGCATTTTATGTATATTTTATAACATTTATAGAGAATACAGAATGCATTTATTAATAAACAACGGTTTAATAACTAATACAAATAAGCCCAGATACCGTTTTCACTAAAATTTCCATTGCTATAGTATGATTTAATAATAAAAATTTTATTTTCTGTTTGAAACATTTGGAATTATAACCAGCTGACTTGAAAGTTGTCAAGTAAATGTCAAAACTAATTGAAATAAATAGATTTCATAGATATCTCGTTAATTCCACGGCAATAGCGATCCAAAGACTTTTTGATCATACGTTATATCAAGATAAGTTGCAGAGTCGAATCTTCTATCTATATGCCAGCTAACACCAAGGCCATGGATGCTTATCCAGGGCCATACATTTACAGAAAAGCGTGCAGTCCGTTTCGTTTTGACGATGTATTGCGCATCATATCGTGAACGTGGAGGTCTGTATATACGAAAATGACCATTGTAAGTGGATTGGTAAGTTTTTTCGTCACTAAATATTACTCTGGTCCAATAGTTTACATCATTGTTAATATTATTTAATGCAAACAGTAATCTTCGATTGTTTTCGTTGCCTATTAAGCAAGAATTTGATTATCGCGCTATTTTTTAATTCTGAATTGCCTATTTTTCGACTCGCAGTCGAGTGGGATGCAGGAAAATTCGAGTAAGCGATGGCACATCTTAGCGAATCGAAAGGATGATTTCTGATATAATTCAAAAGTAGATTGTCTTCCATTATACCGCTAGCTGATGGTCGACCTGAACCAATTTTTCGTGTCACTGTGCCGCTATCCTCCCAACGTTTTTTAATTTTAGATACGGTATGTTTGTTTAAATTTAAATTTCGAGCAATTGCTCGAATTGACCAACCATTTTCCAAATTGGTAATAATCCTATTCTTCATTACCGTATCTAATTGACAGGGCATTTTGGCGAGATTATTAATACATTTCTGACGCTTCCAAATTTTTGACAAGCACTTTGACATTAATGTAATTAATCAAATATCTCATGATGAATGTCCGCATCACACACAGTAATAACAGTAATATTTCGCCTTTCTACAGGCTCATCGGTACGCCCCTGCTGGAGAAAGAATATTTCCAGACACATTCACAAAAAAGAACCACATCGCCACATCACAGAAATTATCCAGACCGGGCGTAGAAGTAAATTCAGCGCTGCCTGTTGTCAGATAGCCGAAGTACCTCGCCCCATCCACATAACCAATGTGAAGTAACGACGCCTTTCCAAAGGTGGCACAGTCATCCCTCTAGAAACTGCATTTTGTTTGTGTCTTCACTCATACTGCGGACTAACCGCATGTGTAATGTATCAGAATAATTGAAACATACATGAGTAGGTAAATATACTTCTACGCCCGGTCTGGATAATTTCTGTGATATGGCGATGTGGTTCTTTTTTGTGAATGTGTCTGGAAATATTCTTTCTCCAGCAGGGGCGTACCGATGAGTCTGTAGAAAGGCGAAATTCGTATCTACGTCTCTGGGGAGAGATATGTTCGGACACGTTCACAAAAATATTAATAGTGAACCTGTATTTGTGTTCTTCACACCAGATTTTTAATAATATTTTATATTATTAAAAATACCTTTGTATTATACAAAATAGGTGGGGTTTACCTACTCATGTATGTTTCAATTATTCTGATATATAATAGTTGTAAGTTAATATATTTTTAATTTTGTGATTATTCAAGTTGAATTAGCGGTGATTATTTGAAAGTTTAACCCTCCGAACTTCAACTATTTACATAATTTCAGTGTTCTTTTTATAAATATCATGTATGCAGCTATATATTTTTTTCTACACAATTTGCGAAAAACTACATAGGTACCTATAATTTTATTTGCTGCTTCGTTGTCTAAAATCTGTATAGATATCAAAACAATCCAAGTTTCCTTTTACTAAATGAGCAATTGAAAGTGTTGCTCAAGTTTCATGTAACAAAGTCACGAATAATACTTTCTCTCTGCCCTCATATACGTGTATATCCCCAATGGGCCATTGTTCGCGTTGTTACTGCTATTGTTCTAGGTCGACTAATAATGATATCGTTTTAGGAAATGTATCGTTGTCATTATTACGCAACCAAACGGTACTTACGCATTTATGTAAGATAAAAGTAGATTTTACCGTAGTACGTTTGACTAACCGTTTATAGTTTCAGACAAATTTAACAAATTGCGAGATAAAAGTATGTTTAACTCTATTATTCTCTAGTACAGTTTATAACATCAAAGTGTGTATAAATCAACAAAAGGCAAGAAGAAACATCTTTGCGGTTTTGTATAGTCTGCAGTCCGATCACACTTATTGTCTTGAATGAGTATTAAGAGGTTAAAACTTCAAAGAATTTTTTTTCTTTCCAATTCATAGTTTACTACATCGAGAAAGGAATAACATGAAAAAATTCAGAATGTACACTGTGTAATAAGTAGAGACCGTACACGAGAGGTCCATGACTCATCGCCCACAGGCGTACTATTGTAAATTTATCTTTTTAAGAGTTTTTAATTTTATTTATATATGAAATACGAAATACATTTTTATTTGTTCATTTTGTAGTTCAAGTTGAGTAAAGGAGTATTAATATTTACTAGCAATACTTCCTCAAGGTTCTCTTCTATAAAATTTGTTCATCCCCGTCTTTTCTCCCGTAAATAGAAAACGTCCTTTCTACATCGCAACTAGTTATAGGTGCATACTAGAAAAATTATTTTATTTCCGCGTATTTTGCAGTTAGATGTTGTGGCATTGTCCCCATACACAATTGCCGCAATGTTATTAAATCTGGATTTCTATTAAACATTGCGTCTAACTTTTGCCAAAGGCCACATCCGAACTTACTGAATACTTTTCAAATTATTAATAGCCACATCTAATGTCGTTAAACATCATTTAATTTGATATTTCAATTTTCAAAATAAGTGATTAGTTTTGGCAAATTTCCAAAGTGTTCCTGAAGAAAGTACATCTGATTTTTTAAATGTGGAATTTGTGTTAGTTCCTTGCACTCAGAAATACTCCGAGCATCGTCGTTTAAACATGCAACGAAATTTTGTAAACTATCGAAATTCTCTGCATAAAAACTAGTAGCTTCCAACCATGTCCCCCACCTAGTTATTACTGGAGAGGGAGGCAGTGACAAAGATGGCAGTTTTTCCCTGTAAAGAGCTACTCTGAATGCTGCTTTTCTGAAAACTTTTTTAAAAGCGGATACAAGTCTATCAACTTCTGGAAAGGTGTCTCTAATATATTCACAGATTCTGTGGAGAGCATGTGCTACACAAGTAATATGCAGCATATTAGGATATGTTTCCTTTAATAGTGTGTCTGTTTTAATATATATGCAGCACTGTCACTGACAAATAAAAGTGTTTTTTCTTTGTACCTGTCGTCCGAATAAAGTATATTTTGAATATTCTGGTTAATGGTTTTAGCAACTGTTTCGGCATCAACTGTATTTATAACTTTTGTTGCTATTACATATGCGTTATATGCAATAGTTGGATGTAGTACACCAGCTACAACATTTACCACACAGCGTCCTAATATATCGACAGTTTCGTCGGTACTTATCCAGAGGTACTGATTTGAAAGATGGCTTCTAATGCGTTCTACTGCTTTCGTGTAGGACTTAGAAACATAATATTTGCGTAAGGTGGATTTATCAGGAACATTTCGTATATTTTTTGAGAAATATTTTTAAAGTGGGGTTAAGTTTATTTAAGGGAATATTAGCCGCCATAAAAGTATCACAGAGTTCTTCGTTAAAATTGTCTGATTCCAACGTTCTAATTTCTGTGCATGTGTTTACGATGCTAAGTGACGTTGTACGTGCGACTTCATGGAATTTTTTAACGATATTTTACATAAATTTTGAAATCACTGGCAATGGACATACTATCAGTTTGGCCCTTAAACCAACTCGCCATTGTTTCACGATGCCATTCCCGACGTCGTCCCATATCATATCTGAAAAAGTAACTTAAACGATGTTCTAGATTTAAATAAATGAAAATGAAAAATGTATGCCTAAGTTATTGAAACTTAACGAAATTCACTGGACACTTACGTATGTATGTAATTAACAGTTGAAACAATGAAAAAAAGAAACTAAGTCGCCGTACTTTATTTATCTCACGAAATATAAACTAATAAATAAAATAAATTTGAAAACACACTTCTATCTACGCCCATGAAGAAAGAAATTTAACTGAAATATTGAAGTAAATGCGTCACAATTCAACGACAAAAAACACATGTGCGGTTAACCGAATGAATAGTGCTATTCAATAACTGCGTGTTGTACTAAAAAGGGCGAGAAGGGAAGCCACTAAGCGACACGATTTAGTTTTAAGGTAGTTTTATCAGTCAACTATTGTTTCGAAGTGCAAAAATAAATTAAAAAAAAACTCTGCTTTTCATTTTATGGAAAACTTAAAGAAAAAACGATTGTATATTCACTGCACGGAAAATCAACAAGCCCAGATGACCAGTGTAGGACAAAGTAAGTGGTTTCTTTCCGAAAGTCACAGTTGTTGTGAATTTTGCTATCATTTGCATTATGCACTGACGCATCTATGGCAAGATGAAGCACGTGTCTTCATGTCTGGAATGTACTTTTCACATAAATATTAACATACCTTGTGTTCTCCACTCCCTTTTTTTAATAATGTTTCGATATTATTAAAAACGATTTGGTTTTATACAAAAAATTGTGACCTTTTACCCACTCAAGTATATTTGAAATTGTTGTTGCTAAGTAAACATTTGCAAAACTGTTGCGGAGGTAGATTTGATCAAAATTAAATTGAAAGTTTAAGCGACTCTATTCGTCTCTTAATGTCTGCTAATGTAACAAAATGAATTTATGTATTATTTGTGTATGTTGATTTATTTATTAATGTTTGTTATTAATTGCTTCAATTAAATTTCCCTGAATCCTATAACAGACCCGGGATATATATACATTTCAAAATACTAGTTATTTATGTAAATATTAGCCACCACATTAGGTGAGATCATCTCAATATATATATACATATATATATATTATATATATATATATATATATATATATATATATATATATATGATTGAAAAGAAATTATCGACCGTGATATATTATCAAAAATTAATTAAAATTCGGGTAAGCGGTCAATTAAAAAACTCGTTTATTAAATTACCCTATATTTCGCGACAGACTTTGTCGCTTCTTCTGGGGTAAAAAATGTAGAGTTAAAAAATAATAAAATTGAATTACAAAATATAAATCTAATATATCTAATCATTTTTATATTTTGTACGTCAATTTTATTATTTTTTAACTCTACATTTTTTACCCCAGAAGAAGCGACAAAGTCTGTCGCGAAATATAGGGTAATTTAATTACTTACCCGAATTTTAATTAATTTTTGATATATATGTATATATTGATGTAGGTCAAGCTTACACCTAAGAATGCCTCAGTAAGCAAAAGACGGAATTTTCATATATAGATGTAAGCTTTAGATTTATAAAAAAAATATTGAAACTGAATTCTTCATATGTAATATCAATAAAGTTGATTTCGCGTATTTAATTATTTTAAATTCATTCTCACATTTATTTATTTTATTTTTTTAATTTGTATCTGTCATTTCATTCCGATATCTTGTATTTCAAAAGATATTTCAACTTAATTGATTAATAATAAATGACGCTATTTATTTAGGCAAAACTGTATAAATTTAAAAAGATTACCGCGGGAATTTTCCCCACTATAAAATTAGCATTATAGACAACTATCAACATTCAACACATCAAACATGTATTCACAAATATAAACTAGGTAATTTATACTAAGCATAAGTATATTTAAAATGATTAAATTGTCATTTTCATTATAATAAAATGTCGAGACTATATAAATACATACAGTTGGACGAATCAGAAATGAGGATTGAAAAAAAAAAGAAAGTTAGCGTCACTAGAAAATTCTCCATTAAAAACACCTAGACGTATTATAAGTGTGTCTCTGCAAATTAAAAGAAAAAGTATTAATAAATCTAAAAAACCGTACGTCAAATCTAGTCAAAACCTTACCAGTATATCCAGCTCCTGTTTAGCGCATTTTGCGAGTCCAGACGGTAACCGGTGTCCAGGAAAACGTAAATTGCATTTCGCCGGGAAGCCAGCCGCAAGATCGAACAACAAGCGGGGGACGCCAGCCGATCGCCGTTGATACCTGTATGCCGCATCCACAGATCCACCAGCCTGATGCAGTACAATCAATTCCTATCCAAGTCCACATAAGTATTCTTTAAACATCCTACGAATTTTGAAAATGATAAATTAATTTAATGTCATTAAATAAAACCACTATCGAATTATTCTTTTTAAATAAATATAACCTATGTTTTATATTAAGATTTAGATATTCTAATATAAGTTACGAAGAATACAGTTTCCTGTTAATTTATTAAATTCAATCTTAGAATTCTTTTATGCGTTTAGCTTTATTCATGTCACATTTATTTTGTTGTATCGTTTAACCTAGATTTTATGCCATATTTATTTCATCACGTGACATGTTACATTTTATATATATTCATAAGTTAATTAATTTTTCCACTTACCTGTTCTTTCTTTGCAATTACTTCATTAAAGTCCATAATTATAATCCTTAGCTCATTCGTTTTATTTTGTAGTTTTGAATATAGAAACACTATTATTAATTGCATTAGCATCAGCTGATTTTGTAAGTGTCCTATTGCAGTCACCGAACCTACCATTTAATAGGCATGTTTTTATGTCCAACAACAAGAGTCTAAACTGTTCTTCTGTCTAGCCGGACATATCACACAAACTTTCGTCCACCTGAACATACTTATAAGTAGTTATATTTAGGAACAGCTGTTTTGGTTATGTATACTTCGATATTAATGAATATGTATCTTTGCATCATGCGCAAATAACAGTTTTTGATGTAATACAACCCCATCTATATGTAACTTGTAATAGCCCACTTAATATAGAAATTGATAATTCACAATTTAAAAATTTAACCAACCAGTTTATTTAATATTTAAAATTCTGCATGTATATTCACATAAGAACCTCACAGCATCTCTTCAATATATATATATATATAACATATACGAGTATATATATGTGTATATATATGTGTATATATATGTGTATATATATGTGTATATATATGTGTATATATATGTGTATATATATGTGTATATATATGTGTATATATATGTGTATATATATGTGTATATATATGTGTATATATATATGTGTATATATATATGTGTATATATATACATATATATATATACATATATATATATACATATATATATACATATATATATACATATATATATACATATATATATACATATATATATACATATATATATACATATATATATACATATATATATACATATATATATATATATATATATATATATATATATATATATATATATATATATATATATATATATATATATATATATATATATATATATATATATATATATATATATATATATATATATATATATATATATATATATATATATATATATATATATATATATATATATATATAGTATAGTATGTACATCTTTGTTTTGTTAATTTCACAAGTACCTACCTGTACATTGTTTCTTTGTGTAAAAATCTACTTGAACTAGTTTCGTTTCTCTCGCTTTGAAGGTGGTTACTTTATCCAATTAACTCGGTAATGACGTTTTAAGATTATGAAGTGGTGTGACTGAAATCGGAAAAGAAGACTTACGTTTACAGCTTGTTTTCTGCGAAAATCGGATTGTTTCATTATACTATATTAAATGACGTAATAAAAATTTTAATATCGTTACCGTTACTATATCTACATGTGCCTAGAAGAATAGTTGAAAATCATTAATAAACTTGCATCAACGGCAGAAGCTGACTTTTGCGTGAATTGCATTTCAAAAGGAACTCTTAAAAGACCTTCTTGGAAGAAGTCACAGTCAGAAGAACACATATCCAATTTTATTTTATCAACAGTATGAATTTACATCAAGTAAAGGCTACTTCGATTTGAAATAGACATTTTATTTTCAGTATTACAAAATAGTTTCCATCGCATTCTAAACACTTCGAATCATCCATTCATCCAAACTAATCATTATTTCATTATATAAATGTGAATTTGTGCATTCAGAATTATAAGAAACTGACTTTTAATGTGTTTATAACTTTTGTTGCACCCCTTGTGGCTCTTATTGCTATTGAATGGATACGGTTAACCTACCTGCAGTATACGAATCCGTTGGTGGTATTGACTACAATTTAGGGCCCTCTAATTAAATAAGAAAATGTAAAATACAAAAAAAATATATAAAGAAACAAATACTATTCGTCAGCTTTATTTGTAAAAAAAATATTACAAGATTTGTTGTAATATAGATATATATCAAACACATAGGTACATAATTGTATATAAGTCATGTTTCGTACACACAAGAATTAAACGTAAAGTAACATTAAGTTAACAAACGAACATTCATTAATAATTGTCTGTGATTGACTCATCTGGTAAATTGGCGTCTGTATCTGAATCGTATTGCAAATTTATAATTAAAGGAGCTACAATATTATACATGTCTAAATATTCGTTCTCTTTTGCAACTGCGTGTTTAACGGCATTTTTCCAATTTTCAGCACGTATGTGTTCGATAGCATTTTTAATGTATGGTAATTATAGTCTCACTAAATTTCGGTGTTTTATTAGTTCGCTTTATGGTGTTTTTAAGTTGGGCCCTTTAACTTTCCTCGACGTTCCTTTGTCACTTCTTTGCTTTCGAGGGCCTCCGTCGCCTTTAATTACCTTATAAATTGTTCCTGTAGGCACTTTTGTTAATTACTATTCGTTCCATATTCTTGGTTTGTCCATCGTTCTTTTCTTCTTTCAGGGTATGATAGATATTGAGAATGATATATTTTGCCTCTCGTGGAAGACGGCAGAGAAATGATTTCTCTGCTGTCTTCTAATATCACCATCATTATTCACATCGCTTTCACTATCACTAACATATCACCACATGGTAATGAAAACAAAAGAGAAATGGTAACCTGTAACCTTCAAATACAGGGTGCGGCAAAACAAACAGTGCAGTTGCGATGGGCGACTACATCCGCTGTGGTGAGGTTGGGAACCTGGGAGGGGATTCATTGTGTCCGGTAACTCACCCCGTTTTCAGTCGTAGCAATGGTTTGGAACGGAGAGCATCGCGGCTTCGCCGTTCGCACGTTTTTTTGAAAGCTGTCGTTCCTTCATCATCACTCAGCGGACCTTCCGACGGCACTTTAACATTCCACTTCGTGATCCCGTTCCGCACCGCAATGTTATCGCGAGTTGGGTTCGTGCGCTGGAAGAAACTGGTTCAACAAAAAGGCCTAGGGATATGGACAGACCCAGAACAGTGAGAACTCCCGAAAATGTAGCTCTAGTGAGAGCAGCTGTTGAACAATCACCAACACGCTCTGCCCGGAGACATGCAACTGCATTAAACATATCCGACCGCTCTGTAAGGAGGATTTTGCATAAAGATTTATTATTCCATCCCTATAAGATTATGCTGGTTCAGGAGTTGATGCCTCCAGATTTTCAAAACCGTGTGAATCCCGCCCAAGAAATGTTAGACCGTATCCCACCAAGGTCAACGTTCTTCAGTAGTGATGAAGCCCACTTCCACTTCTCTCTGGAGCCGTAAACAAACAGAATTTCCGTTATAGGTCGGACAATAACCCACGACAAGTTCAAGAGAGACCTCTCCACTCCCCGAAAGTCACTGTATGGTGTGCCATTTCCAAATTTGGGGTTATTGGACCATACTTTTTTTGAGGAGAATGAGCGTGCAACAACCGTCGCCGCTCGGCGTTATGTTTCGATGCTTGAAATTTTTTTTGATCCACAATTGGCACGGTTGGCTGAAGAACAAGACCTTGGGGATATTTGGTTCCAACAACACGGGGCTACGGCCCACACAGCGCAAATTTCAATGACAAAACTGCGGCAGATGTTCCCTGCGCGCCTCGTCTCTCTGAGGGGGACCTGGGGGTGGCCGGCGAGATCACCGGATTTGAGCATTTGCGATTTTTTCCTGTGGGGCTACCTCAAGGAAAAGGTTTTTCAGCATCGTCCTCGCAATTTGGAAGAATTGAAGATCCGTATTACAGAGGAAGTCGCCGCCATTCCGATCGATATGTGCCAGAACGCAGTTGAAAACTTCAGAAATCGCCTACATCAGTGCATCGCTTCTGGAGGACATCATCTTGCTAATGTGATCTTTAAAACTTAAGTGAAAAAATGGGGTGTAGTACTGACAGAATAAACCACTTTTTCGTTAGTTGTGCCATTTTTTTTAATAGCCCATCAAAACTGCACTGTTTGTTTTGCCGCACCCTGTATATATGCAGCAATAAATACTAACAATAAAAGATTAATACACTAAATATTATATCTATTATATACATACCCCACTACTTACTTGAATAATTAATTGTTACAGTTAGGAACTTAATAGGTATGTTTATTACCTACGTCTTTACTTATTCCGTATGTTACGTAACAAATAATTCTATTAGGCGGTCCGCAACACTTATAGTGCAGAGTAATACAGTAACACCATTCTAAATAATAAATAATTAAAATCGTATTTGTTCCTTTTGCATTAATTACCTCACATACTTAGTTACATATGCAGGTTATCTATGGTAATTTCATAAAGGGCCCTAATTTCAACACGGCCAATGCATTCGTTTTAGGTGAACGGTATCCATTCAATAACAAAGAGAGAATTATCACCACGGGGGGTGCAACAACAGTTATAAACACATTAAAAGTTTCCGGGTTGGAACCGCGTCGAGTTAGGCGTAATTGCCAACGTTTCGTCCACTGTTTCAAGGAACATTTTCAGGGCTGTATGTAGACGTTCGTCGTTTCGCAGTAGCTTGAAGAATGCTATGACAGGTACCGGCACAACTTATATAGGGGGACCGGGTCAGATGGTGGCCTGCTATTGGCTGGGGACAATGAGCCAGTGGCATGCGTCGTATGGGCGTGGTGATTCTTAGTAGAGTTCAGTAGAGTTTGCCACGTTGGATGTTACGTATAGCCATCGTCTCTATTGAGATTACAGGGATGTTTGTAAATTTCATATATTCACAATAGATTCACGGATTTTCCTAGGGAAATAATGCGATTCAGGGAACATAAGCTTGACATCTTTGAATAGAATTTGATGACCGGAGTTGAGTTTGTGTTCTGCCAGCGCTGAACCGGCTATATGTAACAGTCTAGTACAACGTTCATGTTCGGACACACGCACACCAACTGCCCGCTTAGTTTCGCCAATGTAAATGTACACACTGCCACACGAACACGGAATGCGATACACTCCTTGTGCTTGGAGCGGAGATATTTTGTGTTTAACCGAGGGTAAGAGGTCCGAAACTTTAGAATGGGGTCTGAAGTTTTATTTTATTTCTATGTAGAACCTTTCCTATATGATCGGTGATACTTTGAATATTCGGTAAGAAGGCGGTGCTGATGAGGATCGGTTTCACTCCGAGGTTTGGGGTTACGATGTCTCACTATAGTACGGTGTATGTCGTGGGCGTTATAATTATTCTGGAGTAGGGTGCTAGAAACATGCTTAAGTTCGGAGGGTAGTGCCCTAGGTTCTTCACTTCATGACGAATTAACCGCCGTCTTTTTAGAAGTCGTTTAAAGAAAATAGCTGTCGGGACTATTTTTATCGGTGTTCTCGAATTGTGGACCACTACCTGGACAGACAAAATAAGTGCACCGAATTGCGGAAGGGTTCGGATTAAGATAGGTAATTAGGGTTGATTGCGTTAACGAGCTTATATTAGGATAGGAAACTTTCTAAATTCTATATTTTTAGATATAAGTAATGTTTGTTTTTACTATAGATTTAGTTTAATTTGAGCTGTCTTGTAAGTGAGTGAAGATGAGCGAAATTAAAATGATCTTAAGTGAAAAGGGAAAGTCGTTCCTTGTGTTGGATGATTATAAGTATCGTGAAAAAAATGTTCTTAAAAGTCGTGAAAAGTTTTGGACTTGTGCTGTGAGTAAGTGCAATGCAAAAGTTTTTACGCTGGGTTCAGATAATATAATTTCAAGAAAAGAAACCTTGCATAATCAATGAAAGGACATAAAAAAATTAAATAGGCATATTTTGAGTGTGGCAAGCAAACGGAAAGCTACAGAGGATATGACAGAACGGCCATAAAAAATAATTCATTTTGTAATAAAGGAAAACACTGATACAATAGACTCTTTGACAAGAACAGATATCACTAGAGAACGGACATTCTTACCACATGACTAAGTTCTCAGAATACAATAGCCGTTGTCCATTGTTAACGCTGGTGGCCGAGAAAGTCAAACACAAACACTTGATTGTATTACGCCGGGATGTACTCGGCGAAGTTTATAAACATTTCGAGATGCCGATTGCGTTTAATGGATATTTATCCTCCAAATACAATAGGTGTGTTATCATTGTAATCGCAGCGGCCCAGATGGCCGGGAAAGACTAACAAATACTTCATTGAATTACGCCGAGTCATGTGGTAAGAATGTCCGTTCTCTAGATATCACATACATTAAAAATAATATGTATTACCAAAGACGTAAAGTCCAACCGCGTTTAGCAAGCAGTATTTCAGACGTTTTACATATTATTCTGGCAACATTAAATTTAGAAACAATTAAAAATGAACCATTTCTCTTGGCCACTGATAAAATTAACAATATTGTAGTATTTTCGTGCGATACTAATTTAAAATTTATGTGTAATAGTGAGAAAGTGTATCTCGACGGAACATTTCGATATTGTACGAAATATTTTTTACAATTGTTCACAATTCATGTTGTAGAAAACGGCCATTATATACCTGTGTACTTTTTGTTATTCTTGAAGAAAAGTGGTGTAATGCTAATTTAATATTTGCTCCAAAAATTATTGTAGCTGATTATGAACTAGCTATTCACAAAGTAATTTCTACGCAATGGCCTACCACGAAGATCACACGATGTAGGTTTCATTTTGAACAGGCTTGGTACAGGAAAATACAGAGTTTAGGGTTGGCTAAAGAATAAAAAAGTGAAACTGGAAAATGGATGAGATATCTTTTTGGATTGTCTTTTTTAAAACCCGAGGAGGTTGGAGGTTGCTTTGCTTTGGATTTCGCCGAATTTCAACTCGACCATATGCATCAAGCTGCGGTAGATTTAGCTGACTATTTAGTAGATAATTATATTGGGGAAGATTCTTTATTTCCACCAACGGTTTTGGCCGAAGCTGTTGTAACTACAGAAAATTCTACAAATGCATGCGAGTCCTTTCATTCTAGGTTTAATTCAAATTTCTATTCGATGCACCCTTCATTGTATTTATTTATAAACGTTTTGAACAATTTTCAAACATATACTTATATTCCTATTCAAAGCCTTAAGGAGCCAGTCAAATGTAACAACAAAATTGTTAGACGTAGATTAAATATGTTAACTTCTAAAATGTCAGAATATAACAAAGGTTTTTTAAAATGTATTGATTTTGTGAAATATGCTCATATTTTTATAAAGTGTAAATGTAAATATGTATAATTATTGTATGTTTAAATGGATTCTTTGTCAATTGTGAAATAAATATCTATTTTGATCTGGATTCGTACTTTTTTAAAAATAAACTATCAATTATTAAGTATAAATACATTCTTATATCTAGTCTTTGACATTGTATTTTGCAAATAAATGAGTATAGTGATTACATCAATTATTAAGAAGTCTGGTCCTCAATTCGTGGCAGATTTCCAGGTATAGTTTATTTCAAATTATAAGAATATAACTTTGAACGGCTCTAATGCTTTTATTGCGCCACCTTCTGTGATGATAATTATTATACCTGGTCTCCTTTTTGAACGGCCACGGTTTACCTATTTGAAACGTATGAATCTAGGGACCGTATTGACTATAAATTAGGGCCCTGTAATATAATAATAAAACGCTGCTAATTTCAAGTATATAATAAAAAATATCTGTACATTCGGCTTATATACTAAGAAAAAATTACAAATCGTGTGGCAACATGTGTAGTAGATACATATAGATATATAAAGCTAATTTATTTGTAACATACAATAAAATTTTTATGTGTCACCGCATTTCATAAATCATCTGTGATTGAGTCGTCTTGCAAATCGGTGTCTGTGTCTGAATCGTATTGAAAATTTATAATCAAACGTGCTACTATTTTGTACATGCGCATATATTCGTCCTCTTTTGCTATTGCGTGTCTAACAGCATTTTTCCAATTTACAGCAGTTATATGATCCATAGCATTTGTTATGTGTGTTACACTGCTTTCACTAAATTTCGGTGTTTGATTTGTTCGTCTTATGGTATTTTTCAGTTGGGCCCATATCAATTCAATGGGTTTGAAAATTCAATGGTATGGTGGTAAACGCAAAATTGTATGTCCTGCTTCTTTGGCTCTGTTATCCACATAATAATCCTTTAAGTATTCATTTGTCTTCATCACCTCTATTAATTCGTTTTTTGTATAATGATCCTCAAAATATAAATCATTTGCTTCTAAAAATGTTTTAATATCTTTCTTATTATTACATTTTGTAGGAACTTTGGTTTGCTGTCGAGAATGATACGGAGCGTTGTCCATCACTAGTCACACTATCTTTTGGTAAATTTGGCAGAAAAGTGTCACAAAACCATTCTTCAAATAAAAATGAGGTCATATCTTCATGGTAATCTAAACTTGAGGATTTAACATTTTTAGCAGATAATAGCGGCTGTCCGATCCATCCTTTTTTCTGACCCAGCATGAAGAATGATTATTTTCTTCCCCCTTGAAACCGACGCGTCCAACTGACACATACTTGAACTATCCACCCAACCTTTGCAAATTGTGTCATGGGTGTCATGCCACGTCTCGTCTAAATAACATATATGAATCGTCCTTCCTGTCTATACCTTCTAATTGCCGTTAAGTATTCATATCGAAGTTTCTGTAACCTCGGGCGTTCCATAATTGTGCGACGTTTGTCTATAGTGCCAAACTTGAAACCAGCTTTCTTTAGCGTCCGCCACAAGGTTGCTTTTTAGAACACTGAATATTTATAGGCTCATCACTGATTCTTTTATGTAAGCAGTCAAGTGTAGATACAACATTTCCTCTGTATAAGGAGTATACTTGCTGCCTAATAGTATCAATTTCATACTCTTCAATTTTTGTCGGTGCTCCTTTGTCACTTCTTTGCTTTCGAGGCCCTGCGTTATTCTTAATTATTTTATATACTGTTCCAAAAGGCAGCTTTGTTAATTGCGACGTTCGTTGAATGTTCTGGGTTTGTAGTTCGTTATTTTCTTCTATCAAGGTATGATAGACATTGAAAATTATATGTTTTGCATCTTCTGATATATGCTTTCTCTGTTGTGCTCAAACAGTATTATCACTATCCACATCATAATCACTAACACTTTCAGCAAAAAGGTCGCCACATGTTCGTTAAGTAAAGAGAGAAAAATCAAATATCTATACAGCAGTAAAGATTAACAATAAATGATAAATATTAGATGTAATATATACCAACTCTCCTAACTATATATACTTAAATTTTGTTTAATAAATATAAGCACTTATTTCAACTAAATTGTAATTTAATAACTATTTATAACTATATATAATAACTATATATTCAAATTAACAACTGTTGGTACTTATATTATTATTAAATTTTATTTCATCTAAATTGCAGTAATTTACTTAAACTTTGTCATTACGGACCTCTGCAGTTAAAGATAATCGTATTGAGCGGCCAGGTAGTTATTGCCGCAGGTGGTGAAATAAAAGCATTAGAGCCGTTCAAAGTTATATTCTTATAATTTGAAATAAACTATAGAAAACTAAACCCTTCGTTATAATTTCATATTAGTCCCCAATTCGTGTCTGCCCATTTTTATTACCATAAATGTGTACGGAAGCCATTATATCTGTTAAATATTTCTTTATTATTATGTAATATGCGTTTTATATTTTGTCACAAGACAATTTGGATAAATGAACTTAAAAGCATTGTTAAAAAAATCGTATTTCAAAGTGAGAGAAAATGATCACATTAACGTATTTTTAAGATAATGGTTTATTAGGAGAGATCGCTTTTCTTGTTTTTTTCTAGTTTGAGAGAGAAGTTCTACGTTTGTCGAAATTTTTTAAAAATTCCTTTTCGTGCGGTTGCATAAAAAGATTCACTTGGCATTAAATTTTATTATCGAAACATTTTTCACTAAGTATTTCGTTGTATCTGCCAAAATGTATGTTTAGAACGTTAATAGTGTCTACTTTACGCCTGTATATTTATTTATGTGCCGCTGTTACAACTCTATTAACAGAGCAGCGTGACTTCAAGCATGTACCTAACTGAGAATATTGATAATTCTTATCGGTTTAAGCATAAATTACTTTGTGGTATTCAATAATATAAACGTAACAGTAAAGAGATTTATTAAGCTTATTCTTCGGGAGTGTACGTTTTTAGGGCTAAAGACCAGGACCTTACAATGCACCGGAAATTGATAAAACTTTCAGAATCATTGAAGGACCTTAAAAGAAGTAATTTACTATGTAAACTAATGGGGGGTAACGTACCCTTAGGCCAAATTAAAATAAAAAAAAATAAACTAACCTTACATTTTGTATAATTTTAATACGTCCAGAACACGTCAAAATACCGGTTAATCGTGTTATTTTTGTGTGCTAATGTTTATCTCAAATATAACTTTTAACTATTTATGCTATACCAATTTTCATTTTGTTTAAATAATCTCGTAAAACGACGTTAAATATTGTAATTTTTAGGGTCCATTTTCGCATTAAAATTGACATTGTAATAACGTTTGCAAATCCAGGCTGCCAACTTAACCATTTACAAATAAATATTACTGTTATGATATCTATCTATATCAATTATTTTTTTCTCTACGTCAATTGTTTAAAGCATCGATCGCATAGCGATCGGTAGTCAAAATTCAAAATTCAAACAAGTGAGATTTCAGATTATGCTTCTCCCACTCTATACTAAGCCCCACTGTCCTTATAAGCTCTAAATATAATTTCTATTGTCCATTTTCTGGTTTAGTTAGGCAAGTTCGCATATTCTGACCTATCGGCATTGAAACATACAAGCTCACCGATTTTCATGTGGCTGGTTAGAAGTACCGCCCTCGAGATGCGCACGAAATTCATAGGTAGGGGAACCTCTGGCATCTCTTATTATCCCTTACTACGTCCCAATGTACGACTCGCACAAAGAGTTTGCATTTCATTTTTCCGAATACTGTCTCTATCTAACACTGACCTTACTTGACGCACGTACAAATTCTCCCACCGGCCACATGAAAATCGGTGAGCTGTACTTTCGTTGCTTCTAGCCCAAGCTTTTATTACTTTCTATGGGAGATGAACCGACAAGCAATGAACCTAAAAAGCCTATCAAAGTGTTATACATATAGCTTCTCTTATTCATAACAAGTAAGTCGGTATTTACTTTCGGCAGATTCGAAAGTATCATAGCGATGAAAATATTACTACAGATGATTATGTTTTCCAATCAATTTTTAATTTTAATAATTAACATGACAAATTGGTGAATCAACAATACATGAGCTTATTGTTAGTCAAACCTTTAACAGTATGTTAATATGTATGATTATTAGAGAACGGACATTCTTACCACATGACTCGGCGTAATTCAATGAAGTATTTGTTAGTCTTTCCCGGCCATCTGGTCCGCTGCGATTACAATGACAGCACAGCTATTGTATTCGGAGGATAAATATCCATTAAACGCAATCGGTAATTCGAAATGTTTATAAACTTCGCTGAGTACATCCCGGCGTAATACAATGAAGTATTTGTGTTTGACTTTCTCGGCCACCTGATTTTCGCAGCGTTAACAATGGACAACGGCTATTGTATTCGGAGAACTTAGTCATGTGGTAAGAATGTCCGTTCTCTAATGATTATGTACAAACATATGTATAGATTCACTTCAGATTGTCACAATACATGAGCTTATTGTTAGTCAAACCTTTAACAGTATGTTAATATGTATGATTATAATGTACAAACATATGTATCGGTTCACTTCAGATCGTCACACACCGAAGCGTGTAACTGAGTTAAATTGTAAAGCACTTTATATCATACAAACATAGATATTACTATCTTGTGCTTTCAAATTAAACTTCCGGCAGACTCGGAAGTATCGTAATGATAAAAATATTGCTACAGATGATTATATTTTCCTATAAATTCTCAATTCGACGTAGAAGCTTAATAATTATCATAACAAATTGGTGAATCAATATGAGCTTATTGTTAGTCAGACCTTTCCAGTAGATTAATATGTATAATTATATATAGATTCACTTCAGATTGCCACACATCGAAGCGTAACTATAGAGTTTCGTTATCAAGCACTTTATTCTATACAAATATAGATATTATGGTAGAGATACATACTTGTGCTTTCAAAGGAAATGACTGCTTCTCAGCGAGACGAGTAAAACGTGTGAAAATTAATGCTTAAAATGAAAATGTATGTATCTGCTGATGCAGAAATATCGATTACTGTTACCGCAAGCTGAGTATTTAGGTCGCGAAATTTTAGCGCTTCTGTGAAATTACATTACGTTTTGCGATGTTTCAGCTTAAAAGTAATAAGTTTCATGATTTTAAATAATTCATGAATAAAGCGAGAAGTTTGATTTATAAAACAGTTACTTCTAAAATTTTAAGTCCATTAATAATAATTGGATACAATTAGAATGTAGCTAATTAATCATAAGATGACAGATTTTTTTAAAATTCTTTATACTGATTTCTGTACCTTTTTTTCTTGTTTAAGGTGAATGTCGACAGTTAAACATGTTAAATTGTTCGGCGGGCTTGGGTGTAATAATAACTCATGCCCCCTGTAATTGGCGCTAAGCTATTTGGAGATGCTAAGGCATGAATTATTAAGATAATCTTGAGTATTTTAATTAAAACCGATTCTTACAAATATGATAAGTGATACGAATAAATTTAAGAACCTCTAACTGATTATTCGTATATTCGGTGGAAAAACTAAAAGAACATAACTAATTAGCAAAAATAAAGTAAGGAGCTTAACACTGAAAGTATCAGCATTCTTAAGTATTTCGTGTAAATTCCGAAAATACCCTCACGGACTCCACAAATTCTTCTGTAAAAGATTTTAATGTTCTCTCTCCTTAAATTGTCACATTATGTTTCCGTACTTACCTACGATCCCGTTAAATGGGGTCACGTAAACTTAATAACTTCGTCATGTAACCCTTCTGCGTCAGAAGGACAAGTTAGTAAAAATTGCATGCCTCTCTATGAATTATGTAATGTAACTACGCGGTGGCACGCTCGTTTATTGTTATCTAGGTCAAGTACTGAATCCCAAAAAAGAACTTAAGACGCCATTAATTAATCACCGCATAAACCAAGCTGCTGCCTATTTCGGCACGGTTATGATATGCTAATGGAAGGATCATTTCATGATGCAGAATAAATGACAGGCGTCCGGTGCTGATGTTCTAACGGTCGCTTTATTAATTATAAATATTTTTGGTACGACGAGATGTTTGTAAATGGACTTATTGTCAAAGGCGTGAAAATACAGCCTGTCTATAAAGTAAAGATTCTTTTAAATAATTTTAACTTTTTTTTTCGTTCGCTAATATATAATAAATACGTAATATATTGTTTTAAATAATTTTAACTTTTTTTGTGTGGAAAATACACTAGTTTGACCTTCGTTATACAGATACAATAGATACGTAAGACAGCAATTTCAAATTTGCAAAAAAAATGTATTTTATCAAAACTTTAATTTTTGCGGAAGGGTAGGAACAAATACTGTCCTATTTTCAGATTGAATCGAAATATGTAAATAGAAATAATATGTAGACTCTGCAAAGAGGGGCTGCTTAAGCTTAATAAGGTGGGTAGTCTTTTCTAGAGTGCCTGTATAATATATAGATAAGAGTGAAGACATATTAGTAGACGCGTTTGTATTGGCTGATTTATCTTGGTTCCAACGGTCATGCGCATTTGGTTAAAAATAAAAATTGTTTTGTTCAATGGTTTAATGTTATAATTTTTTGAATATGTTACATTGTTTTATATCAAATCATTTCAATTTATAAAAATATTTATTGTCGGTAAGGGCATAATTGAATACATCTATTCATATATTGTGATAGACAGGAAAGACAATTTTAAGAGATTTATAATCAAAATATACATTTTGATAATTGTTTAATATTACAGAGATTGTAATGGTAGGTTGTTGTGCTTTCGCTTGCCAAAATAGAAGTGAGCAGGGTTTCATGATGATGCGTTTTCCTGTAAATAAAGATAGAAAGACACAGTGGATATGCAAATTAAGAAGAGCTAAGTGGATTCCTACACAAAATTCGAGATTATGTGAGGTATATTTGCAAAGTTTATAAATAATATAGTGTTTAAATAAGGAATGGCATTGTTGATTTTCTAAAGGACAAATCAAATATCAGTATAACCTATTTATTCGAAAATAATATTTACTTCGTTCATTAGTTCTATTATTTTGTTCATATTTCAAGTACATTTTGATGCGGCTCAATGGGAGGTTGCCCGATGTGATGGAAGAAGAAAATTAAAGCATAATGCGGTACCAACAATATTTAGTTTCAGTATTAACAAGTCAATTAAAATGCCACCTACAGAACGACAATCTGTTGAAAAGAACAAAGATGATAAAAAATGTGAATCTGCAATAATTGATGTTTCTATTTGTGATGTAAAGAACAATAGTAAAGAGTCTACAACTACAAATATAACTAAATCAGATTTATTACACCATAGTTCCAAAGAATACTCATACGAGCAACTAAAACAACTTCTTCAGAAAGAAAGACGACAAGTATTTTTGTTACGCAAACAGAATAAAATGTATAGGCAAAAATTATACATTCAGAAAAGGCAATTTAATGAAAAATTAAGGAAAAGTGAAACCAATATTTCTCACATTTTTAATGAAGACCAATTAGATATCCTGACAAGAAAGCCAATGCACTTTAGGAAGTGGTCAAATAAAACTGTAGAAAATGCTCTGGCTTTAAAGTTTGCTTGTGGTAATAATGGATACAATGCACTTCTTCATCAAAAATTACCCTATCCTTCCATCCGAACTCTATGTCGAAGGCTTGAAAATTTAATAGTGGTATCCTTGAAGAAGTTTTCAAGTTTCTTAAGGTAAAAGTTGACAGTATGGTGGACTCTGAAAGAGATTGTATGCTGGGAATTGATGAAATGGCTATTACTTCTAGTGTTGATTATTGTATGTCCACTAATTCATACATAGGGGAAATTACATTACCAAATAGTTCTGGTGTTGCTACACATAGTTTAGTCTTTGCATTAGGAGGTATTACATCTCGTTGGAAACAAATAGTAGCCTATTATTTTACAGGTAATTCATCTGACAGTTCAATTCTGGCAAATATAATACGTGAAGTAATTGTGCATACAGAAGCTATTAAGTTGCGAGTTCATGCTGTAACATTTGATATGGGACCTACAAATGTGGGAATATGGAAACAATTTGGAATAACATGTGGCAAATACTCTAAGTTAAAAAATTATTTTGTACATCCTACTGATAATTCTAGAAAATTGTATTTCCTAGCTGATCCAGTGCATTTGTTCAAAAATATTAAAAACTGTTTAATCAACAATAAAACAATCCGACTGCCAGAATCAATAGTGCACAAATATAAGTTGCCTGGAAATATAGTAGATGTAAATTACATAAAAGAATTTGCAGATTATCAAGAAAATTCAGATTTGAAACTAGCACCTAAGCTTGTTCCAGAATTACTACAACCAAACCATTTTAATAAAATGAAGGTTGGTAATACATCAAATGTAATTAACCATGATGTAAGTAGTGGTATAAAATTCTTATGTGAGGAAACTGCGGATACTGAACCTATAAGTACAGCTTGGTTTTTGGATTTTATACATCGGTGGTTTAAAATTGTGACATCCAGAAGAACTGAGCTAGCATTGAGTAGATTTAATGAAACTATATATCAAGAAACATTGGAGTTTTTGGATGATATTTTGGAATTGTTTTGTAACATGGTTGTAGGGAGAATTGATAATAAACCAGGCACATGGAAACCAATTCAGACAGGAGTAATAATTAGTACTACATCAATAATTGATCTACAGAACTTATTCTTGAATGAAAAAAAATATACATTTCTCCTAACTTCTCGATTTACACAAGATTTTTTAGAAAATATATTTTCGCAAATTCGTTCCAGACAAGTTATACCAACCGCATTACAGTTTAAACATCATTTAAGGAATGTATGTGTTGCACAATATATACATCAGCATAGAGTACATAACTATAATATTGATGACCGACAAATTTTACCTGGATTTTTAGATACTCTTGAACATAATGATCATGAAAATGATAAAGAAAATTTAGAAAAATGCATTTTATCAGATGATTGGAAATATGTACATATTGATCTCTCAAATATGCAAGAAAATGTTCTTTATAATATTGCAGGATACATTATTTCTAGAATTAAAAAAAAGAAAGTGTGTAATAAGTGTTTTCCAACACTTGGATCCAAGAAAGTTGTCTTAAAAAGATATACAAAATTTGTGTCAATTAAAGAATATAAACCTCATGCAATGTATTATGCTAATGAAAAAACGTTCAATTTATTTACAATTATGGAGAAAATATTTTTAAGATTTGTTAATTCACATAATGTAAAAAAGATAAGAAATTGCAAACTTATTCTAAAAAAGGCTATTCATGAGGAATCTGATGTGATGATATATAATATTCCAAAATGTCACAATATTATGAACAAAATTATTGATATGTTCATCATATTTCGCTTAAAAATTTTTGGAAAGAAAATGAAGAATAAATTGAAAAAACAACATTGTGTTGACAGTAAGAGTATGTTTATGCGAAGTATTGTTAATAAAAGTAATATATAATAGTTCAAAGTGTAATGTAAGTAATATGTAAGCATTTAAAATTAATAAATATTTAAATAAATAATACTTAGCATTTTTTAGTCACCCTTATTCAGTAAGATTTGGATAAAAATATTTGCTTATTGGTCTTTATTTTCAAAGTATAGTTTATATAATAATTTGGGTTAATATTAATTTACAAGTAATATTACATATTTATAATTATGAATATATTTACTTTGAAAAATTAATATTTTTTGCGTAAGGCTTATTTGAAATTTGGAACCAAAATGGCGTCTATTTTTATCATGTCTTCACTCTTACTTATATATTATACAGGCACTCTAGTCTTTTCAAACAACAACAGCCATCTATACGTCGGGTCGGGTACTTCTGGCTTATGTTAGCATAACCATTTAATAATATAGAAATTATTATAGTAGATTTTTATTCCTACCTATGCAAAATCGAATTTTATGAACACATATGAATCCGAAGTGCTTTGTAATTTTTAAAAGTAATTCATTCTTGTAACGTCAAAATGACGTTTGTCACTTTTTGATATCCAAAATGGCAAGAAAACTGACTCCGGCAGACAAAGTACAAATTTTGTTAAATTTGGAAAGTTCCACCATTAAACAAGTCGCATAAGAATTTCATTTGAACAAATCTGCAGTACTACAAGTTAAAAAAGATGGAAAAATGAAGGCAGTATATGTCGCAAACGAGGAAAAGAATATCAACTGATATAGATCAAAATTTGTCTGAATATTTGAGAAAAAAACAAAAAATTACAAAGCAAATTCATAAACCTCGTATAAGATTTACTAACAAAGAACAATAATGGAAATCTATTGAAAATACCTGGGAAAACATTGTTGAAAAATCTAATTTTTTAAGAAGTCTCATTGATTCTGTACCTAGACGGTTAAGGACAGTAATTGATGTGAATGGCGGATCAATTAAGTATTAGTTTATTGTGTTTTCTAAATTGTATTAAAAAATTACTTGACGTTTAACTTGTCTTTCAAAAAAAGTTTAAAAAACATAAAATATTAGAAAATTTTGACAATTTTAACAAGTTAGGTTATACTAGATTTATGTGATCTTATCTGTATATATGTATTAAAAAGTGATGAGAAGTACCCTACCCGACGTATAGATGGCTGCTGTTGTTTGAAAAGAATAACTATTGTACTCTTTGCCGAGTCTAATAATATGTTTATATGTTGTCGATTCAACAAACAAATAACCATTTATTTGTTCAAGTTCACCAAAAAATCCCCTTCACATTTCAATAATGTAATAATACGTGTTTCTGTGAAAAGTTTATAAACATGTATTCATTCATGTCCTAGATATAATTTTCTTATGCATCAGCTGTTCTGTTGTTGTTTATAAGTAGGTTAATGGCCTGACCTTTGTAATATCCCGAAAAAATGCAATATGGAGTTTCTTTAAATGTCTTAATATTAAGTTCACGCCGAGAAATAATAAATTATATTTGTAATTTTTAATCAAATGTTCATATTTTCTTCTGTGTTCTATTTGTCTCTTTTTTTAATGACAATTTCTTTGCTCTAAAAAGTACACGATGCTCATAACCGAAGAAAATACTTTTATATGTGAAGCATATAATCGCTCATACGAGTTTGGCAGAGATAATGGACCCAGCATTAAGTGGGTTGGATCTCAATTTGAGCAGATGTTTCAAAAGCCTAAATCATCAAGCAGTGTTGTTTTGTATGTTATTAATAAATTAAAAACTACAGGCAGTGTTAACGTACAACGAAAAGGCAAGTCAGGATGAAAGAAAAACGTTCGAGTAAACGAAAATCACGAACGAGTAATGCTGCAAGTCACCGAAAAGAAGTATACGAAGAACTGCCTTAAAACTTGATATGAAAAGAGAATCTCTGCGTTTAATGGTCAAGGATATTGGTGGTATCTCTTGCAAAATTCAAAAGTGCCATAAGCTGAACCAAAATGATAAAACACAATGCTTAGCTTACTGTGCTCGTATCCTGGTTTACATTTATGAAGATGATGAGTTCTTGACTAATGTCCCGATGCATACATCTGGGGCATGATGAAAACACTAATTTTTCAAAACGATCCACCCACTACAATTCTGGAATGAAGAATGACAATTATTTGTTTATTTTTCTTTCGAACTTTGCAACAACCTACATTTGAAAACATGATACGAAATCTCCAACATCGTCTTGAATTGTGCGTCCAACAGAATGTTTGGCATATACAGCATATCATTCGCCATTACAATATATATCGACTTTGTCAATTTTGTTAAATTAAGTGAGCAATAAATATTTTTTAATTTAGTACTGTATATTTCTGGTCATACTTGTATTATTACAGCTATTACATATCAAAGTATATCGGCATATTTCGTTTACATCCTGTATATAAATCTAGTATAAAATGCTAATCAAAATGCGTACAATTTTGTGAAATTTGTTGCAAATAGGACAAGAGAAAGTCTTTCTTTTGAGTAGCATTGGAGTGGTTGCAAGCAAAAACCCAGAAATCGGCCTACCATGGAAGCATTTGCCAAGTTAACAACTTTTCTCGAATATTCTTTAAATTTATATTTACATTAAATTTAGTTATTAATCTACGACGATTACACCTTAACTAACGAGTGATCATTAAAATTTTCGTCCAAGTAAGCCATGTACACAAAAAGTATGTCCTAACTTAAGTTATTAGAGGAGATCTGTCATTATAATTTCAAACGTCATGATTGTTAAAAAATAATTTGAAATGCTGACTTTTATATTAAATATATTTATAATTTTTATACAAAGTAATAGAATATTATAAAAAATGTGTAAAATGATGACCATTCTCCACCAAGCATAATCGCACTCTATTTCGTAGAGCATTGAAAACATTGATCAGTATTTGCGGTGAGTTATTGATGTGTTCACATTTTTCTATGATTTTATGCCTTAACTCTTGTTGATTATTAATTGGTGTTTCATAAATAATATTCTTTATATATGGCCACACAAAAAAATCCATGACTGTTAAATCAGACGATCGTGGTGGATATGGAATCGCTGTATTTCTACTTATTATCCTATTGCCATAAAATTGTTACAAAAACTGAATATTTTCAAGTGTAGCGTGAGATGTAGCCCCATCCTGTTGAAAATATCCGACCTGGAGTTCATCATTAGTCAATTGATTAGTAAAAACACTGAGAATTTCGTTACGATATTTCTCCGATGTTATCGTGCCCTCAAAGAATATTGGTCCTATTAATCGGTGACGACTCATACCTACCCATACGCCTATTTTTTCTGGATGTAGAGGAACTTCTCTGTAGAAATGAGGATTTTCACTGGACCACATACGCATATTTTGCGAATTAACATAACCTTTCAAATAAAACCAACCTTCATCGGTGAAAAAAGTATGATTTGAAATATTGTCTGTCATTGTTTGAATAAACCATTGGCAAAATTGTGTTCTTTTTTCATAATCCGTAGGTAATAGATTTTGTACAGAAGTTAATTTATATGGATACATGTGCAAGTCCTTTTTTAAAATTTTTTGACATGTTCCATACGAAAGCCCTACTTGTTGCGAAACTCTGCGAATAGATATTTGAGGAGATTCGTTAATAATTTGTCTGACATTTTCAATTACGCCGCGACTTCTCTTGAGAGGAGGACCGCTTCCTTTTTTCCTTAAAATACTGCCTGTTTGACGAAAAAGATTTACACAATGCATTAGCGTATCACGGAAAGTTTTATAGCTAGGAACAGTATTTGGATATCTCTCTTCAAACTCCGCAAGGCAATTTTCTATTGAATGCTGCCAAATACCATAAATTTTTTGAGATGTCAGGAAGTAACATTCTACCATAAACGCTTTATGCATATCATTAAAGGCCATTACTTTTTCTTTTGATGAAACTTTAAAATATATATTTGACACTGACAGATGTTTGAAATAATATCAATATCTTAATGACTAAAGCTACGACATAATTTATATATACACGGCCAGCTACGAGTGAAAATTTTAATGATCGCTCGTTAGTACTGAAGTTGTAAATTTTACCTCGGGTGTCACGTGCTGACGATCCTTGAATATTGGTTAAAGAACAGAACATTCCTAAATGATTTATTTAAGAAAATTACGGTATATATACAAATTCTATTTACAACTTTATTTTGTGGTTCTCAAAGTATTGTTTTAATGTACCTTAAGTAAATGTACAGTAATCCCTCAACATTCGCGGTTTTGACATCCGCGAATTTCGATCATTCGCGATAATTAAAACACACATTCGCGACCTTTGGATTTGATTATTCGCGAACAAACTGTAACAAATGTAAAAATTAAGTATGTAATAAATATAATAAATTTGTAAAAACTAGGTACGTTATATTTTAGTACATATTGCTATGTATTGTGGTGTTGATAACTTATATAAATTGGCCCACAATACACAATAGCTTGCCCAGTTTCACTCTAATCGGTACAGCTTTCCAGGAGCTCTTGTATCTTCAGGGTTACCCTCAAAGGGTATCTGTTAAATGAAACAAAGGGTATTAGCAAAGAAATAAAACTCGCATTAACAACACAAACATGTACTACAAAAAGAAAAAAAAAATTTCAACTTTATAGAGTATAAAGAAGTGCTGAAGCAATAAATGTGCAACAGCGTGAGGAAAACTTTTATAAATAATGACTTATATAAGATAAAAAAACCTCACTTTGACCGCGAAGAAAATTAAACTAATTAAATATTTAGGAAAACTATCAGACTTAAATAATTACGTTATTCCCAACTTCAAACGTCAAACAGAAAAATAACTAAGCGCGCGCATCAAAACTAACCCATGCGCACATTCAACATGGTAAAATTTAATTTTCCCACCAATTCCTACTTTCTAAAATATATTACTGATAAAAAAATACTTCATAAAAAGTATGAAAATTTTCCTTGATATTTATTTGACTATAAATATATTTTATATACTAATAATTTACTGAATTTACGAGCTCAATCAATATACAAATCATATAACTAAATTAATATATATATATATATAAATAATTATACTTGCAAATATACACGTACATTAATTAATGTAGTCGTCACACTTCACAAAAAATTCTAAAAGAGAGATTTCAGATAGGTCGCATAAATAAAAAATTACAAGTATCAGAAACTCATAATTAATCGGGAATTACTTTAAACACATCAGCAATAACACAACTAAAACACAAACCGAAATTAACTATAAAATACTGAATAAAAAGGAAGTCTTTATTCAGCAAAAATTAACTGAACCTATCTGTCTAATGGATGGAAAATCTCTAACTCCTTCCTCTCGGAAGTGAAAATATCACCATGCCTAAAACAAAATCAAAAGACCGACTACGACGATATACTTCCGCCGCACCGGGAACTGCAAATCTCAAGACCACGCTCGAATAACCTACAGACGTGGACTAAAATACACATTATAATAAAATTTAAATAAAATATTAAATATCTCTAAATATTTTCCTGGAATTAAATGTGCATAAATACATATATAGTCTTTTACTGTTTCTTTAATTTTTTTCTTCGGAGAAAAATTCATGACAATATGTAAGTGGCAAGCTTACCCGACAAAAAAACCTTCTAAAAATAATGTGTATATTCATCCCATCCGCTCTAGTAGATAAGAGAATAAAAAATATGTAAACAGAATTCTCTCACAACTAAATAAAAATATTGTTTTTGCTGACTAAAGGTGTGAGCAATTTTATTCCAAGGTGTTTAATGCGGATGAGACGGGACTGTTTTGGAAGAGAATGCCAAGTACGACTTTCCTTTCCAAAACAAAACGGTTAGCTTCCAGGTTTCAAGGTGGCCAAAGATCGAGTTTCTCTTCTCTTGTGTGCAAATGCCTCAGGCGATATTCAGATAAAGCCGATGATGATATATCGGTCCATAAATTTGCGAGTATTGAAGGAAATAAATAAAAGCCAGTTACCCGTTTTTTGGGGAGCTAATAAAAAGTCATGGGTCACCGGTGTTTTATTCCAGAAGTAGTTTAACGATTGTTTTATCCCTGAAGTAAAGAACTATTTTGCGTCACAAAACCTTGACTTCAAAGTCCTTTTATTAATCGATAACGCACCTGGACATCCCTCAACTCTGGTAGGAGCTTATCCTAATGTTAATGTGTATTTTTGCCCCCAAATGCCACGTCTTTAATTCAACCCCTGGATCAGGGAATAATTGCAGCATTTAAAGTCTATTACACCAGGCGATGTTTCAAGCGAATTTTGGATTCGATTGAGCTTAATTCAGAAGAAACAGTGATTTCCTGTTGGAAAAATTTAACATAGCGGATTGCATCGCAGATATCAACGTCTCACCTGAGAGAGTTGAAGGCAAGCTCTATCAATGCATGTTGGAAGTATCTTTGGCCAGAAGTGGTTGTTAAAGAGAACCACCTATAACAAATCAAGAAGAAGAGATCATGGAACTTGCCCATCAAATCGGGGGTGATGGATTTGAAGATATCAGGCAAGATGAAATTCTTGATCTAATAGAATCTTAGGGAAACGAGCTAACCGAAGAAGAGCTATTGGAGGTGATGGAAGACAAACAACAGGACTTCGAAGAAGGTGAAGACGAAAAGGAGGAGGATGAAATCTCAGGCAAACGTTACGGCATTTCATTTCTTTATTCTTTTTTTAACATGAGTTTAGGCAAGAAGTTCTCGTAGAAGCACCTAAGAGAAATTTTAATCTTACAACAACTTGTTGAAAAAGCTCTTGAATTTGATCCGTTCCTTGTTCAAAGTTTGAAGTTTAAGAGAGAAATCCAGGCTGCGATGGCCCCTTACGTCGAACTTGAAAAGTAACAGACGCAAATCGGCCAAGCAATCCCAGATTACTCGTTATTTTCTGCCCTCAACAAGCAACAATTAACTAAACTATAATTACATATACGTGTAGATTAAAATATAAGTTTAAAAATGTCGTGTAATGAAAAAATAACATATACATATATATTATTAAATCGTAAAACAAATCACATATGTTTTGTACCTTTATCTATCTACCATTATGGAACTTAACCCACCATTTACACAAAAAGATGGACTCAACATTCGCGAAGTTTTTCTGGAACATAACCCTCGTAAACGTTGAGGCATTACTGTAATTAAAATCTAGGATATATAATACTTGTTGCGGGTAGTCACTGGTGTATCACCTCGTTTTACTAAAGAGTTCAACCGGAAACTTATAATACATTTTTACGTTATAGTAGGTCTAGGATTTCATAATATTTATGCTGATGTCTGTGACACACTCTGTTTAACTTACTAACTATTAATACGAATAAGCACATGAAATATTTACGGAACAATTGATTGCTTAAATATAAAAGATAAAACAAACGCTATGATAAAATATAAACTATGAAGCTGTGAAATGTTGTTTAATCTGTGATTAAACAACCCTAAAAGTAAACGAAACACGTGGATAGAAATTTTCGTACATATATGTATTTTTAGTCATACATTTTTTGATATTAACAAAAGTTCCCATTTTATTTTGGGATATAGCTGTATTAATTATTAATTTTTGTTTCTTTATATATTTTTTCCATGTAATTGGATTATATTGGTTTGTTGAGCGAATAAATTTTATAGTTATTAAAAAACTTTTGATTGATCTATTGATTAATATATTAAAATTATGCCGTTCATGGTACAAGAATTTATTATATAAAAAAAAACAATAGAACCAATATTACGTTGATGCCAATCTAAGTATTTTATTGAACACCGCAGACACTTGATATTGCTCACACAGTATATTATACACCGTTACTTTTATGTAAATATAAAACTATGAATGTACGTGTAATAAACTTAAATGTTTCTCGTCTCGATTTTATGTTTGTAATAAAATCTCGGTACTAAATAATTATAATTTTGCTCTGTTAGATTAAACATTTATAAGTATTGGTCTCAAGAAAACTATATCCAATCGTAAATATTTATTTGTAATGAAAATAGATGGCTTTGAAATATTAATGGAAAGTTATAATAAAAGTAATAACGGAAGTGGAATAGATCTGTTACATTAACTATACGCACAATAAATTCAAATACAGGATAAATAAAAGATACAGATTACAGTCATTGGGTACTATTTATGCTTAATCTTTAATCATAATTCGTCTAAAAGTTGCTTAAATAAATTCTTGGTAATATAACTTACCGAGTGAGCAATATCAATTGTCCGCTGTTATAATAATAAAATATTTAGATTGGCGTCAATGTAATATTGGCTATACTGTTTATGCTTTAGACATTTGTCATTTCTGACAGAGGGTGGTGACAATTCAATAATACAAGATATTTGATATTATATATTTTTACTAAGATACTAGCTAAATCCGGCCACGGTTCGCTGCGGTTCAGTCTGATAAGAAATGAATGGACATGTAAATAAAGTAATTGTGGCGAACATAGATTTAGTTTAAATGCGCTAAGGGTTAATCCTGATTGGGATATTCTGCCGAAAACTACTGAAGACACGATCGCTGAGAATAAGTCACTGTTCAATATTCGTTTTGTATTTCACTTCGATAGTGGGGCATAATTATGAATGTATCTTCTAACATCGCAAACAGTATTATTCTAATATCTTTATAAGTACAGATTTTTAATCAGAATGCAACAATAGCCAGAGAGAGCAACAAAAATGCGATACAACTATCAACAACAAAGAATAATAATAGATGTACAAGCACAAACATAAACATGAACAAAGCCACTAATTTCCAAATATTAACATGTTCTAATCAACAACCAATTACAGTCAGTTTATTTTGCTCACGATATACAGACTGTCCTTCAAATAACGAGATAGCGTATGAAAAATGGAAATGTTGCAATTATATAGAAAATTAATCCAAAAAATTGTCAATTACGACGCGAACACCAAATTTAAAAACTCCCTGAAAATTAAATTACGTGTCGCCTATGTATCGGAATGTCTATTAGAAATACGTCCTGGGAATTTACACATACGCTGTAATGTTTATGTTTATAAAAACAAACAGATAACATTGTTTAGACGGCTGTTGATGTTATAAAGACCCTTCAATGAAGCAGCTTTGTTTATTTAGCGTTCAATAACTTCAATACGATTACGTACGAATATATCTGCTTGCGAATCATTTGTGGACAAAAACTTTTATAACTCGCCTAAATCTCCTTCCTTTTCTTGTGTATTACATGAATGTTTTTTTTTTGTTACGAGAAGTAACAAAATGAAATATTAATATGACATGAAAAGGACACCTATTATAAACAAACACTCCAATATTTATGTTTATAAAAGCACTAGAAGATAACATTGATATAAGTTTTGTATGGTAAGGGTTCGATAACCTGATACGAAAGTCAGCTGTTAAAAATTTATACATATTTGCTTGCAAATTTTTAAAGACGATATATTAAAAGAACATGTAAGATGTGTGCTTTACGGGCATTTAATGTTCTATTTGGTAACAATCTAGCTTTAATCAAAGACGTAAATGTTGTCTTGTATCGAACATACGTAACGATGGACAACTGAACTTAAAGCGAGATGGACAATAACAAAACTTTTTTTTTTAATTTTGGGAAAATATTTCGGATTTGTATTCTGTACAGGGTGTTTCAGGAGGAAAAGGAAGTACTTCAAGGGTATATTCAGAAGGTCAAAATAAGTACAATAAACCAATATATTTAAGTCCGATTTTTAACCATTATAGAAATAAATAATTTAATATGTATTTAAAATAGAACATTTATTAAAAATAAATAATAATAAATTAGAGGTTATTTTCGAAAATACCACCATCAAATTCAATGCATTTTCTTGCTCGTTTATTAATTGCCCGCGTTGCATGTTTAATTGATCGACGATTATTTCTTATGGTAGATGCAGCATTAAAAATTCGATCCAGTAGTGCCTCTCTCGTGTCCACTTTGTTGCATAAACTAAAGATTTTATCCAGCCCTACAAACATTAATCTAAAGGGTTAAGATCTGGTGACCTCGGTGGCCAATTTTGTGGTCCACCTCTACCGATCCAATGATTGGGAAAATGAAGGTTCAAGAAATTTCTAACATCTGCGCTAAAATGTGGAGGGGCTACATCGTGTCGAAAGAACAACCATTGTCTAACATTTAATGCTAAATTATCCATAATTTGTGGCAAGTGAACTTCCAAAAAATTCAAATACAGTTCGCCAGTAAGACGACCATCCAATACAAATGAACCAAATAATTGATCCTCCAACATACCACGCCATAACCTCACCATACGTTGATACTAAAATGATTCCCTCAACTGTGACATGTGGCCGCGATCCCTTTCAGAAACCATCTTTGCACTTGGAAACATTCCTGTTTCTCCAGCAATTGCAAATACATTTTGAAACACTTTCATGTTTGGAATTCTTCGAGACGAAAAGCGACGTCGATATTCATCCACTGCATTAGTTGCGTTACCATTACAATAACCATAAACGAAAACCATGTCGGCATACTCTTTATGACTAAATGTATGTGGCATTGTTTGCTTCTAATCGTCTAAAAAAGATGTATTAATATCAATTAAGTTCAAATGACTAAGTAAACGTCAAACTAAATTGTCAAACGTTAACAAATAATATTATTTCAATGCTACTATGATTAAAGAATAGAAAGTAAATTGTTTCTATACCTAATGGTTAAAAATCGGATTTAAATACAGTGAAATCTCCCTTGACCGGACACCTACCGGACTATTCCAATCTGTCCGCTCAAGAGAGGTGTCCTGTTAAGGGAATAGTTGGTGAATTTTTTGGTAATATTAAAATAAGTAAGCTCATAATGAACCAATGTGATTTTATTAAATATATAAAACATAAATGTAACCTCTGTAAACCAGCACAAAATTTAAAGTAACTGAATTGTATAGCAAACGCCAATTAAGTTGGCGCGAGGAGGGGGTGCGCAGAAGCCGTTTTTAAAAACGTCCACCCCCACTACTCAAGTAATTGTCAGAATACATTTGTCATGACGTTTGACAGAATATATTTTGTAATGTCTTTGCTAGGGGATCATACACGCTCAGAGGTTAGAATTATCTGACATTTGATGTAAAACCAAATACAAATCTCCCCACTACTTCTAATCCTGCGCGAACTTACACCTTCTCGCGCCAACTTAATTGGCGTTTGCTATACATATGTACATAATTCCTTGTTACTTATATCTAATGCAACATTGTAAAATAATTCAACAGGGTTGCCTGGCGAGTAGTTTTCTTAATGTTTTGGTCGTGATAGTGTAATTCTAGTGTGGTGAGTAACTCTAGTACGGCTGCATCTCCCCGATCTTGACTAAATTTTTTTAATTGTTTTACCATATCTATGGCTTGTTGATAAGTCGTTAGTTTCATGTTGCTCACTTCTTCCACATCTTCATCCGATCCATCCAGTTCCACAATATCCGACGACTGATTTGTGACAGAGGGCATGTCATTCGTATCTTCTGTTACTAGATTTTCGTCGAAGCTCAAAAAGGCCTCTACGTTGCATTCTTCAATCCCTAATGCTGGTGGTACTTTCCACAATTCAGCTAATAGTGATAAAGGAACATTATCATCTGCCGTAAATTCATCTTCTGTGGACATGGTTTTTTGATTTCCAACAATAAGCCCAGCCTTTTGAATCTTTTGTTTGATGTTTGTTTTGATACTTTGTCCCAAGCGTTCTTTATAAAGTAAATAGCATCTAAAATGTTAATTGATTTGCAAAGTTCATGAGCTGAATTTGAACACTCAATTTTTGCTAAAATAGTCTTAACGACAATGGTCCTATAGTGCATTTGAAATTTTTTTATTATACCCTGGTCAAGGGGTTGACATGCAATTAGGTGGAAAAAACACCAATTTAATGTTATGCAGTTCTATGTCCCTTGGATGCGAACAGGCATTATCAACAAATAGCAAAATGTGTCTCTTTTGTCTTTGCATTTTGCTGTCTAGTTCCTTCAACCATTCCGTCATTATAGTACCAGTCATCCATGCCTTGCTGTTGGCCTTCCCAGTAACAGGCAATTCAGTTACTTTTATATTTTTGAAAGCTCTAGGTTTAGCCGCATGACCTATAACCAACAACTTTTCTTTGTCACCAAGCATGTTAACACAGTGCATGATGGTGACTCTTTCTTTTGAACATTTACCGCCAACGCATTTTTCCTGTTTTAAATGTAAAGTCTTGTCAGGAAGAGCACGAAAAAACAGCCCGGTTTCGTCGGCATTGAATACATTCCTCGGTGAATAATTTTTCAAAATTGACGGTAATTTATTTAAAAATGTTGCTACATCTTCCACCTTAACACTAGCTGCCTCACCAGAAATAGTTTTGAAGCTTATATTATGGCGCTTTCGAAACTTATCTAACCATCCATAAGATGCGTTAAATCCAGTATAGTCTATACTCTCAGCAATATCTTTCGCTTTACTCTGCACTATGGGCCCTTTAAATTTGAGATTAAAATAAAACTTACCTTAGTATCCCAAACTTTTACCTGACAGAGGAATTCCTTTACTTCTTGCTTTGATAAACCACTCGTAGCACATTCTGTCTACATCTGCACCTCCTTTGTTAATAAAGCATCGTTTCTTGTTAACATTAACATTGGAGTGCCACACTTTCAATAGATCGTCTCTATTTTTTATGATATTAGCCGTCTGTGTTTTACCAATACCAAAACGTTTAGCTAACTCACGAACACTAAGTTTCTCACTTTTGTATACTTCCACTATTTCAATCCTTTCCTTGAGTGTTAAATAATTTCGTTTAGATGCCATTTTTATTGCTACGTATATGCAGAAACACACGACTGTATGAATTCGAAGTCTCGGGGAAATCCCTATCTACTAACTAGCGTGCGTGCGAATGCCGTTGCGCATACCGATTTAGCAGCCCGTTTCATATATGTACTTTGATGTGCGCTGTCCGCACAAGAGAGATTTTTTAAAGGAAACGGACTGAATTCTTCTGTCCGTGTCCGTCCAAGAGAGTGTCCGTTCAAAAGAATGTGATTTACTTGTAAATTCCATAAGGCAAATTCGGGGCTATCACAATGTGTCCGTATAAAGGAGATGTCCGCTTAAGGGAGGTGTCCGTTAGGGGAGATTTCACTGTATATTGGTTTATTTTACTTATTTTGACCTTCTGAATATACTCTTGAAGTACTTCCTTTTCCTCCTGAAACATCCTTTATAATTACATCTTCCCATTTTATTTCAAGAGCGGTATATTCATTACCTTTTTCAAATCCGCAATATTATAAATTGCGTTTATGAAATTACTTTCTACATTTCAATAAAGATAGGTTGGCATGCATACGAATTTTTGTAATATACGGTATATATATGAAATCGAACGAAATTGTTATGTAATGAAATCGTCGGCGTCTACGAGCCTTCCTGCATTCTCATGCGTAATGAAGTAGGGGGTAAGCAGAGAAATACAACTCCCCTAAGCCAATCTGTTCTTGCCTTCGCTTCTTTTCCGACTGAAGCGTTTGGGTGAATGACCCGCCGATGAATTTCGTCGCCAGTACATTTAGGGAGACACCGAAGAGTTCTTCATGCACTCACTTCCATTCTAGTCATACCGCGATCAGACAGCAAGTTTTTATTTGCGGCACATGTTAACTACTTCCAACCGTCGAACGTAAATATACCCTGATTAGTATTCCTTTTATAAAGCGATGAATGAATAGCGAAATAACAAAGCATGAATTTACCAACAAAATATTGAAGTGTAGGAAAGGAGTTCCTATTTACTTTTCAAATACTAGCATGGGTGCATATAAAATGTCGCATTTGATGATGAATATTTAGAACTACATATTCGAATAATAATTAAGGCAAGTAATATATACATGGATGTTTAACTAACATCAAGCACATTACATATGCCAGAAATACGTACATACATATACTATAGGGTGGCCCAAAATACAAAAGCATTGAATATTCGCGCTCCACAACGCTGATCCTATTCGAATAGTGCTTAAAAATGTTCAGTCCAAAATTGAGCACAATCGGTCAATATTTAGAGGTTGCGATAGTTTAATGATTTTTCGGGGTTAGATAGAAATATAACCTACAATGATTTTTTATGGTGATATTCATTGTTTATTTAAAAATAAAAATATTTAATAAAAGAAATAAATAAATAAGAATAAAGAAGTACAAATTATCATATATTTTATTATTTTTTTAAATTATCGATAGCCATTTTTGCAATATTAGCTTTACAAACCCCGGGAAATTTGTTTCTATGGTGATCAACTAATATATAAGCAAATATTGCTTTTGCTCCTCATTTTTCGTAATTGAGCTGTTAAATTGGGTCACCAAAGCAACACCTCGTTCTGCACAGTCATTTACAACTTTTAAAAGTCTAGCATTTTCTTTCATCGAAATAAAAATGGTGTCGTCTTTCCACTCTGTAGGATCCTTTGAAAGAAATAACTGTGCCTTTTCTTGTCCATCATCGCATAGTAAATTAAAAAACATTGTTGACCTTTTGGTAACATAGGACTCAAGTGGATTTCTATGGTTAAATACTTTTCCGTCCAGTCTCTTTAAGGCTTTAGCTTTTGGTGGTAGCTGGAGATTTTTCACCATTGTTTTTTTAGTTTCATATATAACTCTGGAATCGAAAAAGGCAAGCCCGTTCAATTTGATTCCCAATTAGCCACGTTCCTGGTGAGCTTCTCATTAATCTTGAGGATTTAGTGGCAGACATTTCTTATGTTAGCTAAACCAATATAGCACGAAAGTGAATAAACGATTTAAAAAATTATTATTGTTTTGCACTACTTACATTATTAGAAATCACTGAAATTTTACAAAACTTACATTCAAAATGGCTTGTACTTTGAAAAAAAAATCGCGCACAACCAACAATCAGGCACAACTTTCGCGCACAACCTTCTCGTTTAATGTATTTATTATCAATGAACTTCGTTCTTTTTTTTACTTTTGAAACAACAATCAGGGGATGCCCCTTATTAATACAGTATTTTGTTTTGATACGAGGAAAGTAAGTGCATGAAAGAAAAATAAGAAATTCTGAAATTTGCTAACATAAACTCGTTTCTTGTAATTCTGCATTCAAAATAAGTTAAATAATTATATAAAGGGATCAATATATTTGAATTTTAACGAATGTAAATCTAGTAAAGATCAAAGAAAAGTGTGAAAAAGTATCTCCAATACATAAACAAGTACAATAATGATAAGCCAGTAGTAAATGCATGCAATAAAAGATGTGAAACATAAAAGTCGCCATTCATCGCGACCTCTAAATATTGTCCCTTTGAGCCAATTTTTGGTATACACATATATTTTAGTAAAAGAAACAAAATCAAGCTTGTGGAGAAAGTATTGGACTATACTTTTACTTTTCCATACAAGCGTGGGCCACCCTAATATACTATATATGCGAGAGCGATTTTTAAAGTATATTCCATTTGGTTATTAAAAAGATCACCAATATATGAAGAAAGTTTTTATTATATACAACTTAAAGCTACTAGTTATTTTTCTACAATGTACATAGTTGCCATTAAGATTGAGGCATTTGTCATAGCGATGAACCAGCTCTTTAATGCCCTCTTCATAGAACTCTATCCAATGTGAATTAAGTCATGCTGTAACGCTGTGTTCCGTGTTTGTTGTGGTCCCTCGTTCCATAAAGTCTACAAGAAGGACGTTTTGTTTGTCCCAAAAGACAGTGACTATGACTTTTTTCGCAGAAAAAGTTTAACAGCACTTTAAAGGTTTCCTCGTAAGCGAGTTAGAGCGACCCCACTGCATTGACTGTCTTTTCGTCTCAACGTTGACATAGGCGACCCAAGTCTCATCACTTGTGTTACGATACGTTTGGGGAAATCTTTACCCTCAACATCGTAACGTGTCAGAAAAGTTAGTGCCGATCTCATTCTTTTTATTTTATGGTCTTCGGTAAGAAGTTTTGGCAACCATCGCGAACAACTTTATGGTAACCTAAATGTTCAGTAACAACCTCGTTCAAAACTGTACGTGAAATTTGAGGGGAAAGGGCACCCAGTTCTGTGATTGTAAATCGCCGATTTTCACGAATTTTTTTTCTCGATATTACCCGCAAGTTCGTTCGTCACAATAGCTGGTGTTCCATTCCGTTCTTTACCATGGATATTAGTTCGCCCTTCTCGAAAGATACGGCATCATCTCCAACCATACTCCAACTCATGAGATTTTCATCATAAACAGAATAAATTTCACGATGAGTCTCAGCAGCCTTCGTGTTCTTTGCACACAGAAATCGAATAACAGCACGCAATTCAATTGAGTTCATTTATTTTGCGTATTGTATAAACTTTTAGTGACAGGAAAAAAGTAGAAAAACAATAAAGTATTGTAACGCGTTTCTGTTTTCGCCGAAATTCGCATATATTATTGTTGCCAATGTTTATATCCTACTAACGTTTTCTGACAGTTTAACTTTAATGTTACTCTACGTATTATAAATAAAGAGTGTTTGTATATGTAATATGTGATGGCAACCTTCTGTATATTATAATAACTTCGAAAACGTCAAAAATATCGATTATGAAGTTTATTTGAACAAACTGTGTGGATATCTGTACTTGAAGTAAATAGTTGTGGGTGTGGATAAAATTAAGTAGTATTATCAGTTTTATACTTATAGCACGAATTTTCTAAATAAGCTCAAAGAAATAAATATAAATAAAACCAATCAAATATAAATAATAATAATAATAAGGGTGTATTTCTAAAATTATACAGGTGCCCTTGAAAGAAAGAGACGACGTATGAAAAATGTAAAGATTTCATTATGTAGAATATAAATGCAAAATATTTTCCCGAAATTTCTTCTCATAAGCGATATAAAAAAAAATTGCCTCTCATAAGCGAGACAAAGACATTTAAAAAATTCTTGTCGCGCCACTGTGCGACCGACTATATCATGAAGAGTATCGAAGACTATACTTAAAGATGACCGACAATGACAAACAGAATAGTTTTGTTATTGTCGGTCAGTTTTAAGTTTCGTCTCCAATTCAGCCAGTTGTCGATCGTTACATGTGTTCATGTGCACGTTCGATATGATTTATATTTACGTCTTCGAATAAAGGTAGATTGTTACCAAAATGGAAAATGGCCACACCTTATATCTTTTAAAACTTCACATGCAAGTACAAATTTTTAACAGCTATCTTTTCGTACCAGGTTATCGAACCCTTAGCATACAAAGGTGTCTAAACAATGTTATCTTCTAGCGTTTTTATAAACATAAACATTGCAGCGTGTGTAAATTCAATAGCAATATTTTTATTGTCATTCTGAATCCATACTAATATTTTATATTTGTTACTTTTCGTAACAAAAAAAAAACCATTTACGTAATACACATCAAATCAAGATGATTTAAGTCAGTTCTAAAAGTTTTCGTCCACAACATCCACACGTCTTAATTCTTAATAATTTAGTTGAATGTATGTATATAAACAGCTGATTTTTTTCTTAAATATATTAAGTTATATTATTATTAAGGTATATTATAGTTTTTATAACATCCACAGCTGTTACGTATGTAAACATACGCTGTAGCGTATCTGTCTGTGTAACTTCATTTATTATTTATACACATTCTGAATATTCTGAATTCATAGGCGGAACATAATAAATATTTTCAAGGGGTTTCTAATTTTGAGGTTCGCGTCGTAATTGACTCATAATATTTTGGATTTATATTCTATATAATTACATATTTTCATTTTTTTATAGGAAGAAAAAAAATAATAACATAATGTTACCAGGGCACTAGTTGAGTTATGTATTGCCGCACGTTTGTGTTAAATTGTTACGTAGACCCTGATTGATTTGTTTGTCACGTGGGGGCACCAAATTGTAAATATATGGACGCTTGTGGATTGCCTTGATTCTCTTCCGGGCTACCTGTAGCGTCGTAACAATAATTAAAGTGATTTAAATTAAATTAATGTAATGGTGATGTATCTAAGGTCTAGAACATCTGTAGTATGCTGAGAGAAAGTTTATTAAGTGAAAGAAAACACAACAACTATGTCGCCCTCGCAATTTTATTTAATATTTACATAAAAGAAATGAAGCTTTGAAATATACTAGAATAACGAAACGAAAGCTATATGTACAGATAACGACGAATAAACATTTGTACACTGAAAATAAATTAGAAGCTTTGTAAATTGATTAAAATAATATATGTATCAGGCGACACAGAATTTACTTGGATTGAATGATTTTGCGACGTGGTCTAAAAAATCCAAAGAAACGCTGAGCAGCGCTTGAATGAGTAGTGGCGGTAAGAGGTGTTTACCCCTTGAAAGTCGAATACTGAGAGAATTTGTCTAAAGAAAATCCGTTGCAGAAAAGGACTTTTTATGATTTGGTTTAGGAATAAACAATCATATTGCAAGAAGCGATGTCTAAAGAATTAGTAGTTAATTAAAGACGCGAACTAAAGGGTTATAATGTCAATAAAATTAGTCTTATTAAAGAATTCCTTGCGAAATAGTATATTAAAAAACAAGTTTCATAAGGCACCATTTTGCCGCACGAGATCAGTTTAGAAAACGAGCTGCGATAGCGGCTATCGCAGCTCGTTTTCTAAAGAGCGAGTGCGGCAAAAGGCCTTATGAAATGAGTTTTTTATACTATTTTTTCTATTTTGCGTTTTTTACATTTATAAATTGCTTAAATTGGAATTATTTAATTTGAAAGTTCAGAGTTTAATTTTTATATAAAGCATGCAGTTGGTCACATTGATACTTGACATTTTCAAATTTAAATCTTGCTATCCGCGAAGTATACTATATTACATATTATTTATTAATTTTCGTTAACATTACTTGATATTTCATTTAAAAATATAAACATGAGTGACATAGAAACATATATATGTTGTTGTCAGTTGTATACAACATACGTTGTTTGTGTAAAATACGAACATATATCATATCTGTCAAATGTACATAAATTCTTAAAATCATATGACAGCAATTATATTTATTTCTGTATTCGAACAACGCCAACATTGAAAAATGAAAAAAAGTGTATCGAAATGAAGCTCATTTCGATACTGTTTTGGGTTTCATAATGAGTTCATTTCGAACGCAAAATAGAAAATATACATTAAAATAATGTTACAGGATTAGATTGCTCTTATGCTAGTGGTTAAATACGATTATAATTATATCAGTTTAATACCCGGTCGGTATAATTTTGACGTGTAGATAAAATAGTTCAATAATAAATTACTAATTAAAATATAATTAGAATAGAAGTTGAACGTAATTAATAATTAAATACCTGGTTCGACCGTTCGGTCGATTGATACTGGGAAGACCAGTGCGACACAAGAGAAAGGGTTTTCTCTTGAAAATATCAATAAAACACTAGAAGTGTCTGGCGAAATATTTCAAATTTGATTGATTTCTGAATAATGCAATTTAAAACGGAACTAAACAAATTCTCGATATATGCGAAGTTACACTTCAGATACATAGGGTCTTGGAGAAATTGAGATTAAATTTAATAATTATAATTTACATTAAATAATGACAACTTAAAAAATGTACTATAAATCACAAATTAGTTTATTCAAGCAGCAAAGAAGGAGCGGTCACTAAAGACGTCATTAAAAGATAATAAAGAGTATTTCTAATAGATTGCGACAGGTTATTAATACTGAAGGATGACGATAATACACATTGTTTCGTCCTGTCAACTCTTTCCGTTATTAATCAGAGTGATATATAATTTCCTTTTGTATTGTACTCCTACCGTTTCTAGATATACACTACCGTCACAAAGCTTCAAAGCAGTAGGGAATTGTAAAATATATATACAGTGTACTCTCTCTTAAGGGGACAGCCATTGGACTGAAAAATTTGTCCGCTTATGAGAAAAGTACAAAAAGAGTAAATAATAATTTGTAATATATTTATCTTTAAACAATTTTATTTCCAAAACAAGAACATATAAATATTAGATAAAGTAAATAGAATTTTCATTAACATTTTTGCGAAAAGTAAAAAAAAAACAAAATTTGTTATGCAAGGTATTCAAATAGATTTAAAAAAGTCAGAAAGTGATACAAAGAAAAAGCCTTTAGTTTTCTTATAGCTAAATAAGCCACTTTATAGGAAGTTAACTTGTCTTCAATTTGACTTTCTAGCTCATCTTCAGACGAGTTGGCGAGCGTTTCTTGGGAAGCAATTAACATTTCAGTATTAATGTTTTCCACATCTTCATCATTAATGAAGACTTCATTATCTAAATTAATATAGTCTTCGACGTCAATTTGGATTTGGCTCTGAACTTGATTAATAATATTGGAGAACTGAGCAAGTGCTGATAGTGGAAGCTCATCTTCTGCGGTCCAACCGCTATAGTCATTTAGGCTATCTATTTTCTCAAAACCAGCTTTCGTGAAACAATGTTTTATTGTCTGGGGACCCACTTGCTCCCACGCTTTGTGTATGAAATAAACGACATCTAACAAATTTATTGATCTTGATAAATCCAAAGCAGAATTTGCGTCTTCCATTTGCAGCAAAATATTTTTTTTAAATAACGATTTGTACAAAAACTTAAAGTTTTGTATAACGCCTTGATCCAGGGGCTGACAAAATGCTGTTGTGTTTGCTGGAAGAACATTTTTCAATTTAAGATCGCGAGGATGAGAGGCCGCATTGTTAAAAATAGCAGGACGTTCCGTTCTTGAAGTTGCATTTTTCTATCGAACTGCGCTAGAAAATCAGTCATCAAATCCGACGTCATCAAGCTTTTTTGTTTGATCGCCACGTAACTGGTAAATTGTTCAAATTAATATTGCGAAACGCCCGAGGTTTTGCAGCTTTCACAATAACAAAAAGGGGTTCCGTTTCTCCAGCCATATTGACGCAGTGCAAAATCGTTAGCCTATCCTTAGCCATTTTTCCACCAACGCATTTTTCACCTTTTAATGCCAATGTTTATCGAGTAATGCCCGAAAAAACAATCCAGTCTCATCCGCATTATAAATATCTCGTGAATCATATCCTTGAATCAAAGATGGCACTTTTTCACTAAAACTTTTGACATCATCTTGGTTTACACTAGCGGCTTCTCCAGAAATGGCACGGAAGGTTATGTTATGCCATTTTTTGAACCTTTCCAGCCAGCCAGATGATGCACTAAAATCTGCATAATTCAATTTATCTGCAATTTCTTTAGCCTTGCTCCTGATAAGTGTGCCCGAGAGAGGAATACATTTATTTCGAGCCTTCACAAACCATTCGTAGCACAATTAATCAATGTTAACGCCTTTGACGTTCAGCATACTCCTTTCTCTATCCGGATTGACATCAGTGTCCCACAATCTTAAAATTTGGTCTCTGTTTTTGATGATACAAGCAGCTTGAGTTTTACTGATCTTACATTTCTTTGTTAACTCGCGTACACTAAGTTTCTCATTTTTTTGAATTTCAATGACATTAACTTTGTCTTTAATAGTCAACACTGCTTTAGGCATAGCGATTCAAGTATGTATACAATAAGAATCTATAAATGTACTATGTATTTACGTACTACATTCAAAACAACAAGCTGTGCGTATTTAGGGAATTCCCCTTTGTACATACACGTATTATTCAATAAGCAACATCTGTACGAATGTACGAATATGAAGAAGAGTAAACGGAAAAACATCACTTTGGTGTGGGAAACAAGTGTCCGCGTCCGGTTATGGGAGGGTTGTCCGCTCAAGAGAGAAAAATTTTAAAAATCCCTAAGTAATCTTTTGGTACTGCAAAAAGTGTCCGTTTATGGGAGGTGTCCGCTTAAGAGAGGTGTCCGTAAGGAGAGAGTACACTGTATATATATATATATATATATATATATATATATATATATATATATGTGTATTTTTTTTAAATTTCATAAATACAGTGGCGGAAAAAATAATAGGTGTGTACCAGAAAGCTGAATATGAAATGATTGTATACTTTGTACACTTCAAAATTAAACTGTTTACTGTACCATGCTCTTTGAAGAATCACTAATGCGGCTAAGTAGTTACTTACATAAGACCTGTTACGATATTAAGAAAAGTATAAAATTTAATAATTCATTTATTTATATCAATACAATATTAATCACGAGTATAGTGCAAGTATTTACACAATAATAATCATTAAAAAATTACAAGTGTATTTGTAAAAGGAAAAACAACAACCAGGGAATAAATTTTCGTTTATAGCACTTTCTGCTGTGTATTTTGGTTTGGCAGTCCCTTTGAACACTTCAACAGTAGTCGACCATCATATGAGGATTCCATCTTCCTTGGTACTGAGTTTCCATAATTTTTAAATCTTGATGAAATCTCTCGCAGTGTTAACTGCACAAGATCACTTTCCCTGCTACGACAAAAATTTGCTTCGTACTTTGCTCGAGTAGGTTTTTTTTTCATTTAATCTTGAAGCTAGCAGTTCCGACGATTCCTTTGATAGGCCAAAATCTCTTACTAAATCATTCGATTCTGCTTGAGCAAAACGTTGTGGTCCATCATTAGAAATTATATCTCCATAGTCACAATCTACATCTGAATCTTGCTCCTCAGTAGCATCTGCCATGTCTTCAGCATACGAGTACTCAAGTGAAGGAAGCTTTTCATGAACTGGTACAGGTATTTCATCGGAATGAGGCACTGGTCGAATCGCGGAGTCGATATTAAGATATACAATTTTATTCTTATTCTTCTTATTATAACCAGAGGGTCTGAACTAAAATAGCAATCATCTACGTGGTTTTTTGGTAACACCATATCGTTGGAACGCCAAAAGCTAATTTCTGGCGTTTTCCTTTGCTCCACTGCAGCAAATCTTCAACACATGGTTTATACATATTATGTGGAGCCCATGATTTGTCCTGATCAGCAAGTTTTACGTCAAAGTAAGCCAAATACATTTGATCAATACTTTCTAATAATAGCTCATTAAAATCTAATATGTTCACTTAATGAACAGGATTAGCTTAATAGGCTTGCATTTCTTTATAATTGTTTATCATTTAATTAATTCATTAAGTACTTAAATATCATCAGGTACAAGTGTACATTATGCTAATGACAAAAATGTATTGGGAATGTCTTTCAATTTTTTGAACAATTAAGAATTTGCTGCATTTACTTAACGATTTTCAAGAATTATAAAATCGGCAAACAAAAAGTGCCATAGAAAGAAAACTTGACGTGATACGGACAAATGGGGACATATTTGGCATTAGCGTACCAATATTAATTAAACACAAGTGTCAGATCATAGTCAGCAGAAAAAAAAAATTTTGGCCAGTGTTATGACCTTCATGTGATCATCTTTTTGCTCTGCCTATTTTTTTCATTACATCTTTGTCATCTCTTCCATCTTCGCAGATTGTAACTCTCAGGTATTCATATTCTTAAAAAATAATATAATCTTTTTAAAAATTACTTTATTTAACATGAGTTATAAGTATTAAAATGAGATGTCATGTAACAGTGTTAACTTATGACTAGAGTGGACCAATTCGGAGCGAAAGCAGAGGCGTGACTAACGAATTGGTTTCCGCATGCGAAACATTAATATCTAGAGATATACTATCACGAACGGTGCTGTTATTATGTTAGATACAAAAAAAAATATAAGACGGTTTTTCTAGATTATGAAACGTTCTCGATGATACGTATAAAAAATAAAATCTAAAATGTATGTAATTAGATGATTAAAAAAAAAACTTACCGTCTTATGCTTTTTCCGTGTCTTGAAAATCTGGAGAAGCGCGATGAAATATTGTTAACATAAGGTGCGTCTCCAAAGCTATTTCTCTAAAACGCGTCCACCGTGAGGAAAATATGTGCTTGTATAAAGAAAACGATCGCTCCACATCTAGTGTTGTGATGTTTGCATAATTAAAATAATCTTTGAAACAACTTAACACATCTGTAGACGAACCTTCACAAATTGGTCTAAGTCTGGCAAAATCTAAATCTTTATCTAAAACACTTTCAAACTTACTTAAAATACACTCATTTCTCGCGTCTTCTATCGAACATAGCTGTGCGTGTGTATCTTTCAAAACTACCACTGATTCCTGTAACGATAGAGCGAAGAATTTTGTAGGTTTTCTAATGCTTGCACTATTCCGAAGTAATTGTTGTGAATAGTTTGTAAATCACTTTTAACCTGACTATTTTGAAATTTTTTCCGACTTTCTTCGACAGCGGCACTATCTTTCGGATTTAATAATAAAACCACTTTTTTTTGACATCCTCAAAATATTTATGTTAGTAAAATGCCGCTCGTAGCCATGTTCCCCATCCTGTCAGAATCGGCTGTGGTGGCTCAGGGGTATGGGGCCACAATTCGTGAAATTTCCGAATACGTTTTGGAGATTTCAGGAATACTGCCTTTGTACTCGATATTAACGCATCTACATTTGGGTAACATTTACGGATCCGTTCTGCTACAAGATGTAGGGCATAGATTTTACATGTAATATGTAAAAAGTTACCACACTGTTCCTTAAGAGACCGACCTATAGAAAGCATGGTTGCGGCACCATCTGTCACAAACATTAGGATTTGATCTCTGGAAATTTCAAATTTTTCCAATGTACTTAACACCACTTTTGAAATTACCCGTGCAGTACATTCTTCTATTTGTCTGCTAGCTAATAAAATTGAGGATGGCGATTGATTTGGTTCCATTTTACGCACCATAACATTAAGTACAGATCTTTTTTTGCTATCAGTTATTTCATCCACATTCAACCACACTTTTTTATTTTTCAGATCAGCCTTAATTTTATTTTCTAAATGTACACGAACAGATTTTAAATAACGTCGTAAGTGGGTGCAGCTCGGTAATTCTACATTGCCATATTTTTCAAGAAATGAAATAAACGAATCATTGCGTAACAAAGTAAACGGCAAATTACACACAACCATCATTGTACACAAATCAAATAAGAACACTTCGCATTTTGTATCGGCACCAGTGTCTCTATCTTTATGTCTTGCGCTATGCACGTGGCGTTGCAAATTTGGTATTGTTAAATGGTTTATATATATATTGCACACTAAACATTTTACATTTACCCCATTGTAAGATAAACTAGGATGGTTCTCAATAAACCTATTGACTAACTTTGATGATAGCGTTTTTTTTACTTGTACGCTCCTTCAGCATTGTTAAATACACAGAATACACTTTCCTGCTGCTATTATACGTCTACACACAATGACTGTGAACAACATACTAAGTAATCGTATGTGCGATGGGGCACGCGGGAACCAATTCGTTAGTCACGCCTCTGCTTTCGCTCCGGATTGGTCCACTCTACTTATTACATAAAAATGCAGGAAGTACATGATTTTTATTATTTATGCTTAGAATAAAAAGCGTTTCCTAACGATAACCATATAATGTAACATGTGTAACATTCTTTATTATTCCTTTTGCGCATATAACCTGTAATTTCCTTTCTTCTTCCTGTCTTTTTTCGTTAGTTTTCCTTTTGTAATTAATAGATCATAGTTTAGTTTCTTGAAATATTTATTTGCTACAAACATTCTTTTGTAGTATTTGTATATTTAACTACCTCTGATTATAAAGGCGCTCCAAATGTTCAATTGGTGATAAGTCATGTGATTGTAGTAGACATTCTTGTGGAATTTACGAAAACAAACGTTGTTTTGTTGAAGCTAGTAATTAGGTCCGTTACCGTTGAATAATTTTGATTTAACGGTTACGATACCGTTTCTATCATGTAAATGTGCAACTGTTCGTGCAACCCTAACACATCTATAATTTTTCGACACCTGCCGTAAACATAGCCCCTAAAGCATTGTGTTGTTACCACCAAATTTAACGGTAGGACATATCGCGTTGTCTGTGTTTGTATATTGACGAAGTTTATATAATGTTTCTTGAGACACTATGTACAATTTTCCTTTCTTTTATAGTTCTAAGAATAGTAATAACAAATTGATTCTGGCACGTCAGGCTTCGGAAAGTAAATGAAATAACATTAGGTGTGTACATTATATGGAGCTTTATGGTATCGTTCTGTTTAAAATGTTTTTCTTTTCTTTTATACTGTTCTTCGGCACTTTCTGATATCAATGTCCAACAATAATCAGTAGAGAACGGACACGCTTACCACTCAGTGCAGTCCTGCGAAAGACTGTATTTCTACAATATTTAATTTTATTTATATAATTGGAAAACGAACGGGTGGTGATCTATAAAATTACGAAATACATATTTATTTGTTGAAAAGTTGTATTTATAAAGTTTTTAATTTTATTTATATAATTGGAAAACATACGGGTGGTGATCTATCTATCTAAAATTACGAAATACATATTTATTAATTAATTTTATTTATATAATTGGAAAACAAACGGGTGGTGATCTATAAAATTACGAAATACATATGTATTTGTTGAAAAGTTGTATTTTTAAAGTTTTTAATTTTATTTCTATAATTGGAACATTTTCTTCTGTCTGTTTATTTGTTCATTTTGTCGTTCAAGTTGAGTAAAGGAGTATTAATATTGACTAGCAATAGTTTCTCAAGGTTTTTTCTTCTGTCAATTTTGTTCTCTTTGAATTAAGTACATCCTTATAAATAGAAAACGTCCTTTCTACATCGCAACTGGTTATAGGTGCATACTGGAAATATTCTTTTATTTCTTCATATTTAGCCGTTAGATTTTGTGGAATTGTCTCCATACATAATTGCTGCAATGTAATTAAATCTGGATTTCTATTAAGAATTGCTTCAAACTTTTGCCGAAGGCAACATCCGAAGTCACTTGGAATACTTTTCAAATTATTAACAGCCACATCTAATGTGGTTAATCCGTCATTTAATTTGAGATTTCGATTTTCAAAATAAGTGATTAGTTTTGGCAATTTTCCAAAGTGTTCGTGAAGAAAGTACAACTGATTTTTTAAATTTGGGATTTGTGTGAGCTCCTTGCACTCACCAATACTTCTAGCATCCTTCTTTAGCAGTGTTACGAAATATTTTAGACTATCGAAATTCTCAGCATAATAACTAGTAGCTTCCAGCCATGTTCCCCATCTAGTTATTACTGGAGTGGGAGGCAGTGACAGAGATGGAAATTTTTCCCTGAAAAGAGCTACTCTCAATGGTGCTTTTCTGAAAACTTTTTTAAAAGCTGATACAAGCCTATCAACTTCCGGAAAAGTGTCTCTGATATATACACAGATTCTGTGGAGAGCAGGTGCTACACAAGTAATATGCAGCATATTAGGATATGTTTTCTTCAATAGTCTGCCTGTTTTTAACATATACGCAGCACTATCACTGACAAATAAAAGTATTTTTTCTTTGTAAGTGGCGTCCGAATGAAGCATTTTTTGCATATTCTCCTTAATGGTTTCAGCAACTGTTTCCGCATCAACTCTATTTATAACACTTGTTGCTATTACATATGAGTTATAGGGAATAGTTAGATGTAGTACACCAGCTACAACATTTACCACACAGCGTCCTAACATATCCACCGTTTCGTCGGCGCTTATCCATATGTATTGATTTAAAAGATGGCTTCTGATGCGTTCTACTGTTCTCGTATAGCACCTAGAAACATAATATTTGCGTAAAGTTGATTCATCAGGAACATTTCGACCAGTATATTTTTGAAGAAATATTTTTAAAGTGGGATTGCTAAGTTTATTTAATGGAATATTAGCCGCCATAAAAGTTTTACAGAGTTCAGATGTGTTTGCGATCCTAATTAACGAATTTTTGACGATATTTTACGGATTTTGTAATAAATTTCGGAATCACTGACAATGGACATACAATCAGTATGACCGTCAATCCAACTCGCCATTGTTTTACAATGCCGTTCTCGACATTCTTCCGTATCATGTCTGAAAAAGTAACTTAAACAATGCTCTAGATCTAAATAAATGAAAACTAAAAATGTGTGCGTAAGTTATTGAAACTGAACGAAATTCAATGCACACTTACGTCGAAATAATATGGGAGAAGTAGATTCAATCAAACGATATTAAACAGGATCTATCACAAAAATTACGATGTAAATAACAGTTAGAACTACGAAAACAAGAAACTAACTCACAGCACTTTATTTATCTTACGAAATATAAACTAATAAATAAAATATATTATAAAAATCCCGCTTCTATCTACGCTCATGAAAACACTTTAAAAAACACTATATTCTTCGAATACAATAGCTGGCTTGTCCATTGTTATCGTTGCCAGACCAGGTGTCCGAGTAAGTCAAACAAATACTTCATTGAATTACGCCGGGATGTACTGAGCGACGTTATACACAATTCCAATTGCCGATTGCGTTTTATGGAAATTGCGTCCGTTCTCTAATAATCAGTAAGCATTTCACTGTTCTATTGTCATGATATTTTTCTCTCGGATCACTCTTCACCTATAGATCCTGGTACTGGGCAAGGCTTTCAAAATGAGTTACTGGACGAGTAAGAAAGGGCGGACTATTATAACTAATATTTTTCGAATTTTTGTTGGAAAACCTGCTTGGTCACGTCAAATCATTGGTTTTGCAAATAGTATACCGCTTTTGTACCGTTTGACCAGCTCCTCATAGTAAGAGCACAGCGCCCGCAACAAATGCTGGGAGCCCATGGCTTATCTTGATGTTCAATGGTTAAGTCAAAATAGTGAAAATATAACTTTTCTATTAAAGGTGTAATATTTCGCTTATGCTGGTGGATAGTAAATTCTCCACATACATAACAGAAACTGTTTGGATTATTTATACACGTACGCGACATTATAAAACAAAAAGACGTTCAGCTATCACAAACCGACTTACATTGAATCAAAAGAGTTCTTCTCCTTCTTGCACTGGATGTTTCGAAATGAACTGTGTTCTTTGTTTCGATTCATGATTTGTTGTTCATGACGCGGACGCTTTTGCCGGGTTGCTCGGGTTTTGAATGAAAAATGTTTAAATGGGAAGATGGGTGTTAAAATAAACGGTGTTTGGAGAGTAGGAGTTTTGGAGTGAGAGATGGAGCATGTTGATGGGTGTTGGAAAGGTTGTTTCAAGAAGGGTCATCAAGTAGGACGTCTTGGGGTCGTCGATGGTTGCCGAAATGGAGGTGTACTTCCATTTCAGAAATCAGTGGGTTCTCGTGCTGTGGAACAGCATTGAAGTACGTCCTTGCGATCTCTACTATGGTTTCTCAGATGGTTGGGAATGGGAATGGGATGGGATGGGTCGAGATCTCAACGGATGGTGTCGTTTCTCACATACCATGGGGCTTGCGTGATGATTCGCAAGAGTTTGTTGATGACCATCTCGAGCTGGTTTAAGTGGGTCTTCGCTGTGTGTCCCCAGCCTGGTGCTGCGTACATCAGGATTGGCCTGATAACGGCCTTGATGAGGAGAATCTTTATGTTAAGGTCCAGCTTGTTGTGACTATGCAACATGGAGTGTAGCTGCGTGACCACTCTAGTCGCGTGGTGCCGGACCTTTTGTACATGGTATTTCCAGGTGAGCCTGGTATCTAGCGTGACACCTAGATACTTCAGCTTTGCTGCCCATGTTATGTCCCTGTCGTACGTGCAAAGGTTGTTGTCTGGCCTGGTCCTAGTGTGTCTGATGAAGATTATCGCTGAAATTTTCCCTGGATTGATGGATATTCTCCAATTGGAGAACCATTTTTCCAGGATGTCGATTGCTTCTTGGAGGCGTCGTTGGATTATCCAGGGGAATCGGGAACGGGAGAATATGAGGGTGTCGTCTGCATATAAGGCGAATCGAAAGAGTCGTGTGTAGCTCTTTATATACCCACACAGCCAGATATCTGCCAATTCTTAATTTAATTGGTTTCAGAACAAGAATGGACGTGGTTTAAGAAACATGCGAGGGCATGTTTAAACATGTCCATTCAATGTTCAATATTTTTAGTAGTATCTTTCTTATATAAAAGTAACTTTATAATTTCGTAAAATTTAATGTGTTTTCTGATAAAACTATTTAAGAAAATATCTTAAAATCCTGATGTGATGAACCAAATTTTAAATCAGATTCAGAATCAGCATGACAAAAGACATAAACTACACGTATGGGTGTATAAGAAAACCAAACTGTTGACTATTTTTTTATAAAGTATTGAAATAGGTACATCTATTTGCTACTGCAACTTATTATTTACCTCTATCTAGTCATATTATATTAGGTTTACCGAAAAATCGTGTAACAAATTCTGTATATTTCTGTATTTTGTTCCGAAACGAAACTAGATTTGTGCCTAGCTTTGTATTATTATTGAAAATTCTATAAGCCGAGCCTCTACATGCTAGCCATACAAAGACAGGAATTAACATTGTATGTCGGAAGCAGTTCACTAGCAAGCTATTTAGATTTCTTTTTACTGTTTTATCTATTTTACACCCTTGATAAATATTTATAAATGACAGTTTTCCAACTATATCATATATTCTTGAAAATAACCTGAAATGAATTATTGAATTCCTATTACCAACTATATGTTCTGTAATTTCGATTAGCCTCTGTATTTCACTTTCCATTCGATTGTCGTTTTTGTAGATTTTTTCGTATTTCCTATTCAAATTTCCACATCGTTCATAACGCTTTTATGTACGAACGTTTCAAAGGGTGAAATGTATTATTTGAATAGCGTCTTTGTTCCTAGTTTAGTATTTAATCAGTTTCTATTTGCTTCCACTAATAATTTAATAGAATGAATTTTGTTCGAGTGTTCGTACTTTATTCACTATCGCTTCTGTGCAGGCCAATGAACGTCTACACTATTACAAATACAGTAAAGGCAATGTGTTATGGGCACGTGACCACGATGAATGTCCTACTTCAAGTGGCTGCGGGTGGTAATTCATCCATCCTTTATGAGATACATGCGCCACGATTACTACCAGCACCATCCAGTAACCTCGTTCGTCGCATCAGTTCTTCTCAGCGTTTCCCACAGCGGAAGATGACTCCGTCGCTGTCGGTGATATTTTATTGGGAATACGATTAGTAAATTGGTGACCATTAAAACTGGCGTCACTTCTATTAGATTGCATATAGTATAAAACAAAGACAGTTACAGAGGATTTCGTGCATAAGCTATGACTTATTATTTTATTTACTTTGAAAAAGTATACGAAGACCGCTTAATAAATTTGCATATACCATGGGCGCGTGTAATATTTGTTTACGCTAAAAAGTTTCTTGTTAACTTGTAATTTATTTAAAAACTTTTTCCATACATTTCCTTTTTGTCGTTCATAGATCATAGTTTTCTTAATGGCAACTTGAAAAATGACAATATCTTTCAGTTTCTTGTATAAATTTTTTCCATTCATTTCTATTTTCAGAGAGTTTCTTCGCTTGCCTTCATGTTGCACGTTTCCAATAATTTTGTCTCATGATATTCTTGATCTCTCTTTTTCCAATTTTCCGAATTTTAACCTCCCATATTTCCTTTATATTGGGATTTTAGATCTTTTCTTATTTAAGTATTTCTTAATCTGTCTCTTTTTGTAACTGCTCTTACTCTTCTGAGGTATTTCATCAATGCTGCCTAAATTTTAGTGTTTTGTTGGTTTGTCAATTCCCAGAATTTGCAATCACATGTTATTACAGGTCTATAAATTGTCATCATCATTTTAGTCTCTTGGGTAATATTTTTTCTGTTTATAAATTTACTGCTGATTGCAAAGTATAGATGAAGTGTTTTCTCCTTTGTGTTTTCTTCTTTTATTTATTTCTGCCTTTTGCGTTCCTTGTGTCTGCATAATAACTAGGGATCGGTAGTCAGGGGTACATTCCAGGAGGGAACTTAAATGCATTTGTAGCGGGCCGATCTATTGTTTAGTTTTATTAGTTATTTGAGTTCTTTTGCATAAATACGTGACGGACAGAGTCACGGCAATGTTTACACATCTACTTGCATCTACGTGAATTGAAACAACTAATGCTGAATGTATATTACGTATCGTAACTTTGTCTTTGAAATCGCTATGGGGTGAAAAGCACGATATAAATAAAGAAAAAGCATTATTTGTAGATGAAGCTGCGTATATGAAGGCGGCTGGTCGACTTTTACAACAAACAGAGAGTAGTATGACGCATATCGCATGTTTCGCACATGCTTTTCATCGAGTATCAGAGGAAGTCAGAAATTTCTACTCGAATGCAGATAAATTGATATCTTGTGTCAAGAAAGTTTTTGTGAAGGCACCTGCACGCAAGAATTTATTTCGTGAAAAACTGACACATTGCCACTACCACCAGAACCTCTTATACAACGCGCTGAGGCCCATGTATAGAAACAGCGTCCTATTATCACATGAATTTAACAACGTTAAAAGTATAATACATTTACTGGATCCGAATGGTGCTGTTACTATTTTCCACGTTCAAAAAGGACCCGATTATTCAGATAGATTTAGTCAATACTCATGGACATTATTCCAGAATGCCTGTAACCAACCGCCATCTAGAGGTTGCTCACATCAGCCTAGAATATTCTATAACTATTGCCATGGATATTGTGTCAATTCATTTCCTTTTTATCTGAAACTGCTGCTGATAATATCTAAAAAGAAAATTTGAAGTAGTTCTAAATAACAATCTAGGATTTCGTACTGTACACCGAATTGTTGGCTTGTTTGATGGTAAAGAAGTATATTTTGCCGAAACGAGGATAAATGTTCCGTCACTAAAAAAATATATATATATATACTTTAAATATGCTTCCTTTATTAATACAAATATCATTGGGACATCTTCCTTTCGTCTTCATACGTGTGGTTTTTGTTAATTTGATATAACACAACGAAAATTTACCCAGATTTCACTAATAAATTTTTGTTGTATTACTTCTTGTTTTTTTAGGTCTTTACTATTATCGGCTCCCATAAATTTCTATTCATAAGTTTGATAATGTAAAATCTAAGAATTGGATCACTCAATTAAATTAAATAGATGTTTCGGTTTTACAAGCAAATGTTAAAGTAACATTAATTGGACCGATTAAGAGAGCATACTACATATTAGGTTACAAAGAATCGAGAATAGCTCCTGTTGTACATAGTTTTATAATTGTAGAAAGTATTTCTTTGGAAGGAATAAGTTCAACACTGCGATTATTATTTTATCTACTGAGGATAACAACTTAGTTATCGATATACGTATTTAGGATACTAATATTAATGTCGGTAAAAGGTATACCTTTTTTAAGTTTTATAATGTTTTGGCTAAAGCTTGGCATTTCTTGAATTAATCTATCCTTTATCGTATTAGCAAAAAAAATGTATATACCAAGTGTCTTTGAATTAAAAAGACAATGTATGAAAAATGGAAAGATGTAATTATATAGAATATAAATCCAAAATATTTTCCCTAAATTCTCTCTCATAAGCGAGAAAGAAATTTATAAAATTAGTACAAAATTTTGTCACGCCACTGTGCGACCGACTATATTATGAAAAGTATCAGAGGCGATATCTTAAAGCGGACTGACAATAACAAAAAGAATAGTTTTGTTGCTGTCAATCTCGCTAAGGTATCCTCTCCGATTCATTCAGTTGTCGATCGTTACGTACGCCTGATATGATTTACATTTACGTCTTCGATTAAAGATAGATTGTTACCAAATAGGACATTAAATGCCCGTAGAATACACGTCTTACATATTCTTTTATACATCGTCTTTAAAAATTCTCATGGAAGTATAAATTTTTAACAGCTGACTTTCGTACAAGGTTATCGAACCCTTACCATACTAAATTAATACTTAATCTTCTAGCGTTTTTATAAATATTGGAGCGTTTATTTGCAATAGCGGTCTTTTTATATTCATATTAATATTTTGTATTTGTAACAAAAAAAAGCTTTCAGGTAATTCACATTTCTTAAGTTTTTAATAATTCACTTGAGTGTAGAAGCAGCTGATTTTGATTGAGGTTATTGATCTTAACATACAATGTTATAGTTTTTATAACATTGACAGCTTTTATGTATGTAAACATACGCTGTAGTGTATGTGTGTGTAACTTCAATTGTGGTATTTATTATTTATACACATTCTGAATATTTTTAATTCATAGGCGTCACGTAATACAATTTACAGGGGGTTTTAGATTTTGGAGTTCGCATCTTAGTATTGCATCTTTCTATTTATCATACGTTGTTTCTTTATTTCAAGAACACCGGTATATATAATCAATTCTACGGTTGGATGTTCACCCTGCTGTAATTGTAATGGGCGTAGAACGCCATTGAAATAGCTAGAGAAAAAATGAAAAGATAAAGTGGGATGTAGAAAAATGTAAAATATTGACCTAATTAAATTAATGCTCGCTGATGATGTGGCAGCTGTATCTAATTCGAAATCATATTTACGTGAACAAACACATGAACAGTTTAAATGAGGAATTGTAACGATTTGGTCTAAGATTTACTCAGTGTAACCATTATTTTATTTAGCATAAAAGTACACTAAGTTTGAGCGTGTACACTATCGCACGATTCTGCTTTACCTATTTACTTAATCCAGTCAGCCTAAACACTTCGCGGTATCAATTGATCTGAAATCAAGGTTTGAGATGTGAACTTTAAAAACTCGTGCCACTTATTTCTGTCTTTGGTCAATTTTCATTCCATTTCAAGTCATTTCATGTTTTTTTCTCTCATTTCTACCGCTTCTCTCCTTGTTGGTCGTTTTGTGATCCTTTTTTCTACTAATGTTACATCTTAATTGGAATTCCTGTGGAATTGGCGTTGTCGGAAGAATGTTTCAAGTTTCTCTAAATGTATTATTTCTTATTTTCTCGGTCTAGTTTTCCCTCTATTCTTATAAATCGCATTTGTGTTGTTCCAGTTTACTTGTTTCTCCTTTGCTAAGTGATTCACTTCCGTAGGTAAGTGTGGGCTCAACTACTTTTTTAACTGCCTCAGCTTTCACTACTCCAAAAATTTTGTCGTTATTGTATTATATAGTTTTCCAATTTTCCCGATCCCATTATTTAATTCTTAGGTTTTGCTCGGCATTTATTACAGCTCCCAAAACCTTTGAATGTCAAGTACCTGTTGTATTTGTTTCTCACTAATTTTCATGCAATGTGCTCTGCTTTCTTTTCCTATTATTAAAGTCTTTGTTTTATCTGTGTTTATTTTTATAATACAAAGGTATTTTTAATAATATTTTATATTACGGGGCGAGGTACTTCGGTTGTCTGACAACAGGCGGCGCTGAATTTACTTCTACGCCCGGTCTGGATAATTACGGTGATGTGGTTCTTTTTTGTGAATGTGTCTGGAAATATTCTTTCTCCAGCAGGGACCGATGAGCCTGTAGAAAGGTGAAATACGTATCTACGTCTCTGGGGAAAGATATTTTCGGACACGTTCACAAAAATATTAATAGTGAACCTGTATTTGTGTTCTTCACACCAGGTTTTTAATAATATTTTATATTATTAAAAATACCTTTGTATAATATTTTATATTATTAAAAATACCTTTGTATTATACAAAACTGGTGGGATTTTACCCACTCATGTATGTTTCAATTATTTTTTTTTATTTTTATATATTTTTTTTTTCTAATTGTTCATTGTCCATATTTTTTTAGGTAAATCCGCTCGTTTCCCCAATGGTAATATAAATGTAAATACAAAAGATATTGTAATAAAATTTTGACACGGAAATTAGGGATGAAGAGCTTTCATTTGAAGTACTTTTTAAATATACAAAGTCTTCAAAAAATGAAACGTACTAAAGTTATACTTTTTTTTTAATTGGTTCAATAGCACGATTCAACAAACTATACTTGTGATCTATAGTATTTTTTATTTATTAATTGGTAAAAAAAAAAAACTAGTCATACAATCGAAGATAAACTTAATTTATGAGATTTTCAAAATGGACGCTATCTACTTCCTGACAGCAAACCACTGTTTGTAAATTCTCTTGTAACCCTCATTACGATGACTGGTGAAATACTTCGTAGCCCTTCATTAATTCTTTCTGCCAAATCTTCCAAATTTTTAGGTCGGATAGGATGCACTTGCCCAGAACGTAGATTCTCAAAGTGGTCTATATCGATCCCAGTGGTCGATTTAGACTACTTCGATCGACCCCCAGGGGTCGATTGAATTCTATTAATAAATGTATAAAACTTGTGTTTTTTTATGTTTTTCATACTATTGTTACAAATTTAAATCTTTCAAAGTGAGTAGCATTATAAAACATGGCAAATTGGTCTACGAGACAAAAAAGTTTGGAGACTTGTGCCCCAGAAGAAGTGATCTAGTGGATTTAGATCGGGAGAACGTGCAGGCCATTCAATTTCGCCTCTTCTGCCATTCCATTTGCGGGCAAAAGTTCGAACAAATCGAACTCGACTTATAACTGAATAGTAAAAGGGTGCTCCATCCTGCTGAAACCAGATGTTTTGTGGACGTTGGCCATTTTCCTCCAATGTAGGAATCTGGTTATTTAAAAATTCTAAATATGTATATTTGACCATTTAGAGTTTCTTTTCTAAAAAGGCCCTTTTATTCTGTTTTTACAGATACTAGCTCAAACGTTAAGCTTTCTTATGCGTCTCTTGCATCCAGTGAGGATTACTCTGTGCCCAATACTGATAGTTGTGTCTGTGAATAGTATTGTTCAAAAATCCGAAAATCTATATTATTTACAAAATTGTTATCACGATTACAAATGTTCATCATCACACAAAACTCTTGCCTTCTGTTGAAATCATCATCAGAGTTCTTGAAGCGAGTTTTATAAGAATGTAATTTTTCTTTTTAAGAATTCTTCCTACTGAACGACGACTAACTCGTTTGTAGATAAATGGGGATTTTCCTCTACAGATACGGCAATATCTTGCACTTTAATATCATTTATAGCAGAATTGATACGACAAAATCTTTGCAAATTGCGAACTTCGCCATTTATGTTGTTTTGGTAATAACAAAACGCGAAGTTGGCTGCCGATTGGGATGTATAGTATTAAAAAGGTTACTTACTTCCTGATGAATTCTTGTTCTATCACCAAAACCCATCACCATTAATATTTGTATTCTTTCTCTTACATTTAATTCAACCATTATTGGCAAATAGCAGTTATTTAATGACACGTTTAAATGCCACAAACTACTAGACCTTGTAATAAAATTTCAAGATTGTAATACAACACAACAAACGAAGAAATGAAAGAAATTGTTGGACTTACATTTCGAGTTGTAAAGGTTTTTTTTAAATGATCATACCTAAAAGTATCAAGCAATACTGATTTTCGTTTGCATGTAAATCTTAAGCTAAATACTTTAGACCCCAAGTGTTGCAGTTTGTTGAAGTCGTGCTATTGAGGAAAATCCCAAAATGTAATGTAAATATATAAATGTAAAATAATGTAATGTATGTACAATAAATGTTCGATTTAAAAAAGTATAATTTTACTACGTTACATTTTTTTGAACGCCCTGTATATTTCAAAACATTTCATCCCTAATTTCCGTGCCTAAAATTTTACTACAATATATTTTAATAATTTAACAAATATTTACATTTGCCCATTACTGTATTCATAACGCATATTCGAAATTTTAATTTTGTCCTATATATACACTATATACACTGCTTATTCAACTCCCACTTTCTTTAAAGACTTCATATGGCACCAAGTTAAATAGTAGGGAACTCGTAATATATTCATCTTAAATGTTCTCACTCATCCAGTAGCATCGAGGAGTGGAATCACTTTGACATTAACATATTGAATTTGACATTAACATTGAGCAATTTTCTTGATGCTTCCCAAATCCAGGCCCTTCTTTTAGATTTGAATTCCACTAAAGCTTTAGAGATTGTGACTATTTGAACCCTGCACATAAAATGCATAAGGAGTATAACTTATAGATATGTAAAAACGTCTTCTGCTGTAAGCACTGTACGATTCCGTGTATTTAATTTTAGATTCTCTATTCTCATCTCTTATATGTATTGAGAATTACTTGTTTTTCAGCAATGGCTAAATGGCTAAAACGGACGTCTTTTTTCGGTGGCGAAACTGGAAAATTTCCATTGGCACTTGGTGAGGCTTCTAATATATATATTTTGATAGACACTAAATAAACACTAACAATATCTATATTTTTTTAATTGATGAATAAAATGTACAACATAATTTAGTTTTTAATCGTTTCGGCACGGAAGGAACCAATGATATTGTTTTTTCGCGCGATTTTAAGGATAAGTGGTCTAATTAATAGAGAGGTTCATTCAAGTAACACCCCACTGGCGGCTCGTCCTAGCGCGTGTATATATTTTGTCAGTCGCGTACTTCGTTGGTTTACAGTGATAACAATTTTATGTCATAAATAGCCAGAAAGAGACGATGTAGGTCATAAATTAATAACGAAATTTTCGGATTTAATGTACAATGGCAGTATAATAAAGTGTAAACTATGTGATCTACCGCTAATGTGTTCAAGGATATTTCGCTGCAAACAGTGCAATGCATAATCGCAAAAAGTAGCGGCATTTTTTGTTTCATTTATGTGTGACTTTCATATTGTGTAATGTACCGTCTAATTAGTAGAGAACGAATCATTTCGTTCATTTTGGAAGCACTACGGTAACGGAACGTTACCCAGCCGGAAAAGATTACTAAATTTTTAACCATCCCTCCGTGAATGTATTAGATTCGAATTTAAAAATAGGAAACTGGTTATCTGTGGACGAAACAACAGATTGTAAAAAAAAAATTGGTTTGCTAATACAATGGAACCACATGGACTCGTCACCTTCAATTTTACTAGCTTACAGAAGAACACAACAATGTACTGCCGAAATAATTTCAGAATTAGCGTTAAATACATTGGAAGAGTTTGAACTTTCAACAAACCAAGTGTTACTGTTTATGACTGGTGGCGCAAACATGCTGTCTGTAGGCCGAACTCTAAAAAAAGGATTGTGCTAACTTGTTAAATATTACATGTAAAATCCCTGCTTTAGATCTAGTGGCTGAAACTATTCGTAAATATTATCCATATGTAGATGCGTTAATTGCAAGTACAAAGGCTGTGTTTTTCAAATCGCCAAAACGCGTTCGCCAATTTCACAAACTGTGTCCCAATATTCCTGAACCACCACATTCGATTATTAGACGTTCGGGAACATGGTTACAGGCAGCGTTTTACAATCATGAATATTTTGATAACGATTTTTTTTATAAAGAACGTGGTTTCTAAATTCGATCTCAAATAAGCTGCAGCTATCAAGGAAAGCCAGTTAAAACTTCAAGATAGTCGGTTAAAACAGATTTAAAAACTATTTACAACAATTACGTTAGACTAGTGGGCCAATAGAAAAATAGTTTCGTGTTCAAATTTAAATTCATTTTCACTCTTACATAAAGTTTTTATTTTTAGATTTTCCTTGTGTGAAGTGATAATTTACAGGTGTTATAATTAATTTTGGATCCCCAATATAAATTTGTATCTGTAATAATTTGTGGCTGCAAAATGACGATTTTCGACATATACTAATAATTTAACAGTCGGCATGAATTCTTCTGTGCGTAGAAGTCTTGGTACAAACCTCTTAATGTATTTTTCACAAATTAAAAAAAAGTCTTCTTGATCTGAAATCTACAATGCGTAATACGAAACCTTATTTGTACATATTTTTCTTTGAGACACATTGGCAAGTGACGCTCAAATTCTTCTACGAGGGTTAGCTATTTATGTATTTGAAATTGGCAAGACTAATGTTGATAGGCCCCATCTGACATTTATGTTATTTTAGTGACTTGTAAATTTCATTTCAGTCAAAAAATAAAATTAACTCGTGAAGATTTTCGTGCGATGATTTACTACGACTTTCTACGTGGATTATCTCAACAACAGTGCCTCGATCACTTCGACTTCTGATGATGAAGGACCATCTAAAACCAGACCATATCACTGGTTTAATGAACTTAATCGTGGCCATTGCTCGCTCACGGACGAATTAAAAAAAAGTCATTCAAAATCTGCTGTTGTGCCAAAAAATATCGATGCTGTGCTCGAAGTGACAATGCAAGATAGTTATGTGACATACTGTGAGATTGAGGCATCTCTGAGCATTAGTAAGACAAGCATGCATTAGATATAATATTCATACGAGGCTTGTCCTGAAACTAAGTACCGTTTCGTTCTACCGCCACCGCAGCGCTATTGTCGTAGTTTCGCCCATACACACGTGTCTCTCTAGTTCATAGTCTTTCCGCCGACGCTATTGCAGCCGAATTGTGTTGTGTTTACATTTGTTGTCTTCTTTAAGAGATCGACCTAAGGAAAGCATGTTAGCGGCACTGTTACTCACAAACATTAAAATTTGGTTTGTTGAAACTTGAAATTTGTTCAATGCGCTCAACACCACTTTTAAAATTTCATCGCTAGTACATTTTGCAACTCTTTTGGAAGCAAGTAAGATAGATGATGACGGTTCAAATTCTTCCATTGTATGTACCATCACGTTCAGCACAGAATTTTTTTGCCGATCGGTTGTCTCGTCTACACATAACCACAATTTGTATCTTTCAATTCTGCTTTAATTCTTCTTTCAACATAGTCACGAGCAGATGGCATAACGTTTCTTATCGATGTCCGACTTGGTAATGTATAATCCGAATACTTGCTCCAGAAGGAGACAAATGCTTTTTGGTCTAGCAAAGTGAACGGTAGATTACATATAATAAAACAAAAACCTATATCAAATATTAATTGTTCGCTGTATCGTTTGCCACGGATTGCAAAACAGTGTTTTATACTTTTTAGGTGGCGTTCACGCTTCCACCTGCTGGTACACGTCAAATAGTCTTCGCACCTTACACATTTAATTCTATCGCCTTTGTATTCTAAATCCGACGTACTCGCTATTAGGTTTTCTAGTTTCTTCGAAATACGCCGTTTCCGAAACGTACCTAAATGCGACATTTTCTAAGTATGTGTGTACTGACATGCTCTCACAACGACCAGTGGAATAATACTGAACAAGTGAGCTTTGATACGGACGCTTGCGTTTCCGTGCCGCGCGCTTTTCCCCTCTACGTTGCTCTCGGCACTGAACTGGAAATTGCCCCTCTTTGCCGAGTCTACTAATAATCACTAATATAATACCTACTTTATTGTGTAGTCGTAGATATAATTTTTTATTACGTTTTGTATTGTACGAGGGTTTTACCCAATTTTCGAACCGTGTTAGAGTGAAACCGTGTTATGAAAGTACCGTGTTATACGGGAATGTTTCCAAATTCTCGAACCGTGTTAGAGGGAATCCGTGCTGTAGAAGTGCTGTGTTATACGGAGGCTACCTGTACGTACAAACCTCATTATTTTCTATTTCTTGTTCTGAAATTTATTAACAGATGAACGGCACAAATGGTAAGAGCGCGAGAGAGAACCCCCGCCCCCCTGCTTGGTTAAGAGTTAGATTCTCAGGACCAGGGTGAGAGTCAGTTACTCTTAAATGTTGAGGAAGTGAAAGTCAAACTAACATTTCTAACTTCATACGGCGTGGAGGTGTAGTAATGAAGCTATGAATACTGTACATACACCATAGACACTAAGCGGTCTTAGAGTCTTGACAAACTTCAGACTCTGCACCACAAAAAAGGAAAAGACACTTCGTTACTTGTATACAGCCTGTGAAAGTAAATGTGATATTCGATCATTATTGACGACAATATCGTAACTAGGTGAGAATACAAGATGGTACTATGGTACTTCGCAAAATCATATCGCTTGTATGCATGATTTTCTCGTCGATTTTATTGCTACTCAACCGTAGCACGTAAGATATTTTATTTACAAGCTATATATCAATTGCGGTAGGTATTCAGCACCCGTTGTGATCATGGGAACCGGTGCATGTGTAAATGCATTTATTCGCAGGAACGACGTATTTTATGCCTTGGGAATCAGCTCCAGGAAGTCTATTGAAAGATATAGGAAGATTTACTGCAGCACTTATTACTGGGACGATCAATTCCGGTGTCTGATCGACAGTTAGCCCCTATTCATCAGCGCCTTTCCGTGTATAAGAAACGCCAATACCGAATGTGTCGACGCTTAATGCCAACCGGTATCAATAAATTATCTTTATTGCGGTTCATTATGCCGATTTATTTGCTTCTATTTATATGCGGTAAATGCATCGAACGCGTGCTTGTAATACTTCGGTTATTTTCCCATTAAAACTATTCATACATACTTTCCAGATGCGAATGTACACGTTTTACTGTCTGTAATAAATGTGTATTATTGAGCAAAACCAATTTGTTTCCAATAAAATTATTGATATTTGATTTACGAAAACCTTTTCATGCAAATCTGTTCCCTAATTTTGTTTATAAACATACTGTACCTGTAGAAAAATAAAAAAATAAAAAGCTGATTCCGAACGTAAAAAAGTCGGTAAAAATGTATCATACTACGAGGTTGGATCATTATGTCCGTGACTTTTTGAATTTCTCTCATTGAAAATTGAGAAGCACTGCTCCTGTCTGTAGAGTACTGTCAATCTTTGAGAAAGCTGTGTCATTGAGGTAAAGTTTGACAGCCAGTTAAAGCAGACAACCTCGTGCATCTTGGCGAAAATGGAAAAAAAGTAAATTCCGTGAGCTCATTAATAATGTGTAGAGAACGGATGCAATTTCCATAAAACGCAATCGGCAATTGGAATTGTGTATAACGTCGCACAGTACATCCCGGCGTAATTCAATGAAGTATTTGTTTGACTTACTCGGCCACCTGGTCTCGCAGCGATAACAATGGACAACTCAGCTATTGTATTCGGAGAATATAGTGCTTTTGAAAGTGTTTTTGTGAGCGTAGATAGAAGCGGGGTTTTTTGTAATGTATTTTATTTATTAGTTTATATTTCGTAAGATAAATAAAGTGCTGTGAGTAAGTTTCTTGTTTTCATAGTTTTAACTGTTAATTACATCGTAATTTTTGTGATAGATCCCGTTTAATATCGTTTGATTGAATCTATTTCTACCAATTATTTCGACGTAAGAGTGTGCATTGAATTTCGTCCAGTTTCAATAACTTACGCACACATTTTTAGTTTTCATTTATTTAGATCTAGAGCATTGTTTAAGTTACTTTTTCAGACATGATATGGAAGAATGTCGAGAACGGCATTGTAAAACAATGGCGAGTTGGATTGACGGTCATACTGATTGTATGTCCATTGTCAGTGATTCCGAAATTTATTACAAAATCCGTAAAATATCGTCAAAAATTCGTCACTTAGGATCGCAAACACATCTGAACTCTGTAAAACTTTTATGGCGGCTAATATTCCATTAAATAAACTTAGCAATCCCACATTAAAAATATTTTTTCAAAAATATACTGGTCGAAATGTTCCTGATGAATCAACTTTACGCAAATATTATGTTTCTAGGTGCTATACGAGAACAGTAGAACGCATTAGAAGCCATCTTTTAAATCAATACATATGGATAAGCGCCGACGAAACGGTGGATATGTTAGGACGCTGTGTGGTAAATGTTGTAGCTGGTGTACTACATCCAACTATTCCCTATAAGTCATATGTAATAGCAACAAGTGTTATAAATAGAGTTGATGCGGAAACAGTTGCTGAAACCATTAAGGAGAATATGCAAAAAATGCTTCATTCGGACGCCACGTACAAAGAAAAAATATATGAATATATGATAAAATCAAGAAGACTATTGAACAAAACATATCCTAATACGCTGCATATTACTTGTGTAGCACATGCTCTCCACAGAATCTGTGAATATATCAGAGACACTTTTCCGGGAGTTGATAGACTTGTATCAACTTTTAAAAAAGTTTTCAGAAAAGCACCATTGAGAGTAGCTCTTTTCAGGGAAAAATTTCCGTCTCTGTCATTGCCTCCCACTCCAGTAATAACTAGATGGGGAACATGGCTGGAAGCTACTAGTTATTATGCTGAGAATTTCGATAGTCTAAAACATTTCGTATCACTGCTAAAGGAGGATGCTAGAAGTATTGGTGAGTGCAAGGAGCTCACACAAATCCCAAATTTAAAAAATCAGTTGTACTTTCTTCACGAACACTTTGGAAAATTGCCAAAACTAATCACCTATTTTGAAAATCGAAATCTCAAATTAAATGACGGATTAACCACATTAGATGTGGCTGTTAATAATTTGAAAAGTATTCCAAGTGACTTCGGATGTGGCCTTCGGCAAAAGTTTGAAGCAATTCTTAATAAAAATCCAGATTTAATTACATTGCAGCAATTATGTATGGAGACAATTCCACAAAATCTATCGGCTAAATATGAAGAAATAAAAGAATATTTCCAGTATGCACCTATAACCAGTTGCGATGTAGAAAGGACGTTTTCTATTTATAAGGATGTACTTAATTCAAAGAGAACAAAATTGACGGAAGAAAACCTTGAGAAACTATTGCTAGTCAATATTAATACTCCTTTATTCAACATGAACGACAAAATGAACAAATAAAAATGTTCCAATTATAGAAATAAAATTAAAAACTTAAAAAATACAACTTTTCAACAAATACATATGTATTTCGTAATTTTATAGATCACCACCCGTTTGTTTTCCAATTATATAAATAAAATTAATTAATAAATATGTATTTCGTAATTTTAGATAGATAGATAACCACCCGTATGTTTTCCAATTATATAAATAAAATTAAAAACTTTATAAATACAACTTTTCAACAAATGAATATGTATTTCGTAATTTTATAGATCACCACCCGTTCGTTTTCCAATTATATAAATAAAATTAAAAATTTTAGAAACAGCCTTTCGCCAGTACTGTACTGGGCTTTGCGTGCTAAACGTGTCCGTTCTCTAATAATGTGGAAGAAAATTTTGACTCAAACCAAGTCTATGCTTGATAAATGGGGACTTTACATCGTCAGAATCAATGGTAAAGAAGTGGTTTATTGAATTTCGTTCCGATTGCGCAATCATGAGTGATGCCGAACGTTCTGTACTCCATATGAGGTCACTACATCCGAAACAACTGAAAAAAATCCACGCCGATTGGAGATTGAAACTGCGCGAGATGTTAATAAACATAGACATATCATATGGCTCAGTGATTTTGATATTGATTGATCAGTTGCGCATGAGAAAGCTATCTACAAGATGAGTACCGCGTTTGCTGATAATTGATCACAAACCCGATCGTGTGACAACTACGAGGAAGTGTTTAGCGTTATTTAACCGCAATCTGGACGAGTTTTTGCGCCGTTTCAGAACCGTGGACGAAACATGGATCCACCGCAACACACTGGAGACCAAGTAGCAATTGAACCAGTGAGTTTTTCTGAGCGAATTGACACCGAAGGTCAAAAGGTGGGCCTGTAGGCCCCAAGGTCATGACGATAGTTTTTTGAAATGCAAGTGGCTGGCATAATCCAATCAGACATTTGGCCAAGTAGAAAGTATTCCTCCACCAAGACAGTGCACGAATACATACGTTCGTAGACGTCATGGTGAAATTTCATGAATTATAAACCGTTTTAGAGATGTAAGTGGTCAACGTTGCTCTACTTATTATCACATTTTCACAGATTAATTGCTAAAAATCTGTGAAATTCTTAACTTCTGAACTAATATTCACTTAAAATGTATTTTCAAAAAACTTTTAATCTTTAAATTAAAGCTAGTAGTTAACAGAAGCAATATTAAAAACGAATTAAACTACAGTACGAATGTAATCAATTTTTGAAATATAGGTTTCACAATTGCCCGACATGTCGACTATGAACACCCACACATAGTTTTCAGCTCTTCTTAACTCTTTCTGCCAATCCACATTTTCCATTCTTCAAAGAATACATCGTACGCCATCAAAGCCTTGCTCGAAGCGAATCAGTAGTTCTTCTCTGGTATCGAGCTTTCACCGTCCGTTTACAAAATATTTGCCTAAGAGTATAATTATTGGGTTGCAAGTTCCGGACTGACTGAAGATGGTACTGATACAGGCCATTTTCTTGTAGCGCAGTGTGTGGATAACTTCGACTGTTCTGTTACTGTTGCGATTCTGCGAATCGTTAGTCCTTGTCTACCTCCACTAGGATATAGGATATATTTTTTAGAATTTTTAAGTCGTGTAAATTTGACTTTCGTGAAGTCTAATGTGTACTTCTTCAAAGAGGTTATCCATTACAATCAAAATGTCATTATTATTACTTACAAAATACATATTTAAAATATTAGTTACTTATAAAATTAGATTTTTATTTTAAATATACAATGAATAATAAAGGAATAAACAGTACAGCAAGACAGGCGATTTTAGAAATTTCAAGGCCAGAAAATTTCGTTAATTATGATAATTTGAGTTTTGTCACAGAGTATTCGAATCTGATAACGGATAACACATTTCACCAAAAAGGAAACGAACTTTTTTTCTTATTTTTAAGGAATCACTGTACAATGTTCTCGAATTTCTCGTCGGACACTTGTAATACCAATTTTTTTTTTAATCAACTAAAGTAGCAAATCAAGAAATTAGCAAGTATTTAACTATTTCATATTTTCTGCAGAATATTTCAAGAATATATATCCACATAATACAAATAAATAATCCACTGTTGTTTGTCAATTATGTTTTATTTAGAATCAAATTATAGGTTATTGATGTACTTGGTAGGAATAACACCCTGGCTATATTTCAAAAAATTTTATTATATTTCTCTAACATATATGTTCCGGCTGTTATGCCATTCTCAAAGAGTTTCTGACAACTAACTTAATCTACGTAACAGTGTAACTTATATACCTAGTTTTGTGATGAGGTGGTGGTTAGATGATGTTTATAATGGTGTCTATGATGGGGATGTTTATAAATTCTAGCTGTGTATTAGTAACTATTACATTTTGTTTCTGGGCTTTTTTAATTTGTAGAATTTCTAATAAATCTAATCTTTTACTTTTTATTGCATTATGTACTAAGTTGCAGCTATTTATATCGGGCAAATGGTTTTGCTCAGTACAGTGTTCCGAGAAACCTGTATTTTTATTGCTATATTTCTCGTCTCTTACATGTTCTGATATACGTTTTTTTATGAATGAAGGACTGTTCTGCATAAATTAAAATGAAGCCGTGACTTAATATCCAGGTAGAATAAACTAGACGAACATAGTGGTCTGCCTCAAGTAAATCGTGTCCCCTGCGATAGTGACATGGATATAGGCCCTCACGTTTCAAAATTCGCCAAACTGTCGTTCGTGGCACTCCTAGTTGTTTAGCGATTCGAGTACTTCCAGAAACGTTCTGTAATGAGGAATGCGCCTATCGGGAAACCGATGTCGGTATTCAATAACTGCTTGACGTGCACTGCCGTTACAGTAGCCATACACAAAATGCATGTCCGCATACTCTTGAGAAGAAAATCGGTAAGGCATTTTGAATAAAGAAAACGTGTCCACTCACTAATAATCTGTTGTATGAACTAATCCTTTATTAAAAAATGCAACGTTAACAGTCATCTGAACATTTGATTATTGTATGATATTAATGGTTCAGCACTTACGAAATAAGTAAGAACCTTCTTTATCATAAATCAATTTCCAGTACTCTTTTTTGTAGATCTCCAAGAAATTACTGTATGCACTACGACACGTGTTTATTTTTTTTAGGATAACATTTTATTATGCGACGTTAACAATCGCAGGCCTGTTATTAAATCGTATAACTTTTTAAATAAAATCAGTTTGTATTGACGGCCAACCGAAATTACATAAAAATAATACTCCATTGAGACCAGTAGTATCTTATGTAAGTGCACCCTCATATAAGCTGTGTAAATATTTAAGTAAAACAGTACCGGAAAAAAACAATTTTGAATCAGAATACAGTGGAACCTCTCATAACGAGCACCTCTGATTACGAGTAATTCGCATAACGAACAAAAAAAAATGTGAAGAAGTTGCTCCCTTAACGAGCGACATTTCGCATAACGAGTTACGCAGAAAGGGGAAGTCCCTTTTTTCCCGACATTAAGTTATGATCCGGGACTTCCGCGCCGATGCATTAGTCTGTGTTTAGCACTTGGTCTGTTATTGTATTGTTTTCGTGCGTGATCACCTGTTTTTACAAATTTTGTATTCAGACAACGTGTATTCGTATTTTTGTATGTGCAAAGTGTAATAACGTGTGCTAAAATGTCTTCGAAGAAAAAACCACAAGAAGGCAATCATAAGAGAGAAAAAATAACTGTTGAAATGAAACGTAAAATCATTGAAAAGCGAGAACAAGGTGTTAGCGTGGCTAATCTAGCGCGCACATACAATCGGTCAACATCAACAATCTGCACTATTCTCAAGAACAAAAACAAAATTAAGGAGATGAATGCTTCAAAGGGAGTGTCAAGATTGTCTACAAAACGTTTATGTATTCTGGATGATGTTGAGAGGTTGCTTCTAATATGGATAAACGAGAAGCGATTACAAGGCGACACTATTAACGAAAACATTTTGTGGGAAGGCAAAACTTATTTTCGCTGACCTCGTTAAGAAAACACCAGGAATATCTACTGCCGAAAAAGAACTACAATTCAAGGGAAGTCATGGATGGTTCGAGAAGTTTAAGAGAAGAACCGGCATCCACAGCGTTGTGAGGCACGGTGAAGCAGCAAGCTCTGACACAAAAGCAGCAGAGAACTTTATCAGTGACTTCAAGAAGCTCATAGATCTTGGGGGTTACCTGCCGCAACAAGTTTTTAATTGTGACGAGACGGGTCTCTTCTGGAAAAAAATGCCAAAGCGAAGCTATATAACAGCAGAAGAGAATGCATTGCCAGGCCACAAGCCAATGAAAGACCGCCTCACGCTGCTATTTTGTGCCAATGCAAGCGGCGATTTGAAAATTAAACCGCTGCTTATTTACCATTCCGAAACTCCACGAGCTTTTAAGATGTGTAATGTCCAGAAGAGCAGACTAAATGTGATGTGAAGATCCAACAAGAAGGCCTGGGTGACACGTGGCATTTTCACTGATTGGATCAATGAAGTGTTTGGTCCATCCGTAAAAAAATATATGCTTGAGATGAATCTTCCTCTCCAGTCTTGCTTGTTATGGACAATGCGCCCGCCCATCCTCCAGGCTTACAAGATTATATTCATGAAGAATTTAATTTCATTAATATCCAGTTTCTGCCTCCCAACACCACTCTGTTACTCCAGCCTATGGACCAGCAGGTTATTTCTAACTTTAAAAAACTCTACACTAAAACACTCTTCGTGCGTTGTTTTGAAGTTACCGAAGAGACAAATCTCACTCTTAGAGAGTTTTGAAAAGATCATTTTTACATCGTTGCTTGCCTCAAGATGATTGACAAGGCTTGGGAAGGAGTTACCAAGAGGACCCTCACTTCTGCTTGGAAAAAACTGTGGCCAGAGAGTGTTGTTGAATGTGATTTTGAAACAGTACCCGTGGAGTCTACAGTTAACGAGATTGTGTCATTGGCCAATATCATGGGACTCGAGGTGGACAACAACGATATTGAAGAGCTTGTGAAAGAGCACAGTAAAGAGTTGACCACCGAAGAGCTTACGGAGTTGCATCGTGTTTCACAGCAAGAGATTATGGAGGAGAGCTCATTAATGGAGGAGGAAGTAGCAGAGCAACAATCTTCTAGCGCAATAAGAGAAATTCTGAAAGCATGGGAAACTGTTGCATCGTACATTGAGAAGCATCACCCTAACAAATTTATTTAATGATAATGCTGTGACACATTTTCGTCAAATTTTGAAGCGTCGGCAAAAACAAATGTCTTTAGACAGTTTTCTAGTTAAAAAGGATTAATTACTTGTCATAAATTCATATTTTTATTTACGTTTTTGTTTCAAATAAAATTGTATTACAAGTTACTACATTTGAAAAATGAGTATGTATTTTTCAGTATGGAACGCATTGTCGTATTTTACATTGATTTGTATGGGAAAAATTGTTTCGTTTAACGAGTGTTTCGCTTAACAAGTAAGTTTCTGGAACGAATTATGCTCGTTATGAGAGGTTCCACTGTATTCAATAAGAAATACTATCGAATTAACTAAGAAATTAAATGAAGCGAAATTACCAAATAACGCTAAATTAGTATCCTTTGATATACGTTTTCACTTCGATACCAATACAAGAGATAAAAGACATAAGATAATACAGAGAAAACACAATTAATAGAGTCATTAAAGATATGCCTGGGACAAAATTACTTCAAATTTAACAATGAAATATATTCACAATTAGAAGGATTACCCATGGGAAATCCACTCAGTCCAATATTGTCAAACATTATGCAAAACTTCCAAAAAGGTTTATTCGGCATTAAAAATAACCTAACTAAACAAATCCATTATTGGGAAAAATATGTCGACGATATAATTTGCATCTGGACAGGGACAGACCGACAACTAACAGAATTCTTAAAACTCCTAAACTCATTAAACCCCAAGATACAATTCACAATAGAAAAAGAAGAAGATAAATTAAATTTTTTAGACATTACCATATACTAAAACAATAATAATCTATCATACAAAATTTACAGAAAACCAACATTTGCAGATAATATAATACACGCGAACGCAAAACAGTCGAGATAAAGATGTCAGCATTCCATAGAACAACCCACATACATACCTTTAAATACGGATGCCTTTAACGAAGAAATAATCTATATTAAAAAAATAGCAGAAAGTAGCGGATATAAGTCCAAAATGATAACAAAAAGAACAAAAGAATATTCAGAAAAAATTCTTATACCCGGAAATAAAAGGAATTAAATAAAACCATTTGGTATGCAATCAAAACATATACCCCCCCTATCAGAGACAAAGTAAACAAAATATTAAGAAAATTAGACATTAAAATTATATGTAACAATAAGACAAAATTAGGTACTATATTAAATAACAACAAAGATAAAATAGGTAAACTAGAAAAATCTGGAGTATATACCATTAAATATCAAGACTGTGAAGTTATATATGTATAGGAAGTGGAAGATCCATTAAAGAATGTATATCAGAACATGTAAGAGACGTGAAATATAGCAATAAAAATAGAGGTTTCTCGGAACACTGTATTGAGCAAAACTATTTGCCCGATATAAATAGCTGAAACTTAGTACATAATGCAATAAAAAGTAAAAGATTAGATTTATTAGAAATTCTAGAAATTAAAAAAGCCCAGAAACAAAATGTAATAGTTACTAATACACAGCTATAATTTATAAACACCCCCATCATAGACACCATTATAAACATCATCTAACCACCACCTTATCACAAAACTAGGTATATAAGTTACACTGTTACGTAGATTAAGTTAGTTGTACGAAACTCTTTGAGAATGGCATAACATATATTTTAGAGAAATACAGGATTAGTCACAAGTATGGAATGGACGCTTTATTTCCGTAATTATTAGCTTTATAACAAAATGTCTTTGATGAAAGTTTTTTTACTAATTATTCTCCATTTCTTAGCCTACTCGTTGTTTTCTGTATGTCAGCGCATTTCCATGGAAACCTTATTTTTTTTTTCAAAAGGCAACCATGTGTTTTTTGCTGATTTCTATACCACTTTTTTTTCTTGAAATGACTTAATATTATTTTCATATGCTTTCATAACAAAATTTCTGTATAAAAGCATAATTTCCAATAAACGGCAAAATGTGATATAAAATCAGATTCTCTCAAAAAAATGAGCCTTTCTTTTCTGTAATGTCATTTTTCATGTCATTGTGAAGTACCTTTTAATAAGTTGATATAATAGGAATAGTTACATTTTAATTTGTAAACATGGTGAAACTGAAAGAATTGAAATCTTAATGATGGTTGGTTATGGAGATCGACAACGTTCACACCAAGATGTTTGTCATTTATTTAATAACGTTCATCCGGAAAGAAATCCTATTGTACAATTCACAGTGTCTAAATTGGTTAGAAAATTTAGAGAAACTGGAATTGTAAAGGATATGCCAAGGTCTGGACGTCCAAAATCAGCCACAAATTTGGATCAAGCTCTAGATGTATTACTTAATGGTACGGATAATCCAATTACGTCAAGCGCGCAACTTGCTTTGGATAATGATATTAGTCAATCGTCGGTTGTTCGAATATTAAAAAAGAACAAACACAAGAACTGCAAGATACATCTTCTCCATGAACTAAACGAAGATGACCCTGACAGAAGAATGCAGTTTTGTGCAACAATAATGGAAATGATTAATAATAATTCAAATTTTCTAAACCACATTTTATTTTCGGAGAAGCCATTTCTTGTCTAAATGGGTTTGTAAACAGACACAACTCTCGTTACTGGTCCAGTGAAAATCCTCATTGGATGATGGAACACCATACACATCATCCACAGAAACTTAATGTTTGGGCTGGTCTTATTGGGCACCACATAATAGGTTCATACTTTGTAGATGGAAATTTGACAGCAGATAGATATCTAAACGTATGCGTAATCACATTGTGCTTGACATTGCACAATTGTTTTCGTATCAAGATCGACAAGGAATGCCAAACCGCAATGTTTGGTTTCAGCAAGTCGGCGCTCCACTTTCCACATTCGCCTATTTCTGAATAACGTCTTTCCAGGTCGTTGGATAGGACGTCGAGGACCTATTGAATGGCCTGCCAGGTCGCCTGATTTGAGTTCACTAGATTTTTTCCCCTGGGGTCATTTAAAAAATAAAATTTACAAAGAAAAACCACAAAATTTACAAGACCTGGAAGCCAGAATCAGACATGAAATTGAAGAATTACCTATCTGGCTACCAAATTCGTTGCGTAATTTTTGTGATAGATTAGGTTATTGTCAAGCTGCAAGGAGTCTTCAGTTTGAACATTTAATTTGAGTGAATAAGGTATTATGAGTATTTTTTCTAAAATTTTGTTATGAAAGCATATGAAAAAATATCAAGTCATTTCAAGGAAAAAAAGAGGAATAGAAATCAGTAAAAAAAACACATGGTTGCCATTTGAAAAAAAAAATACGTTTCCATGGAAATGCGTTGACATACAGAAAACAAGGAGTAGACTAGGAAATGGAGAGTAATTAGTAAAAAAAACTTTCATCAAAGATATTTTGTTATAAAGTTCATAATTACGGAAATAAACCGTCCATTCCATACTTTTGACTAACCTGGTATAATAAAATTTGTGAAATATAACCAAGTTTGTTATTTCTACCAAGTACATCAATAACACAGTGATACAAAATCGAACTTTCCAAATGGGAATCGGATGAGACCAATTGCAAATGAAAGTTGACATTATCCATAGCAAAACCTTCAAGGGTATTATTTAAAAGTATTATATCTTATTTGGATCTCATTTTGGATCCGCTTAATCATAATCACTATCAGTGTCAATTTGCATGTTTGAAGTAGCAAAAGCTCCAGAAGTAGTAGGTTGTGGATCTCTGTATGTTTCTGGTTCTTGCTCTTCTTCAGTATCCTCTTCATCGGTTGTTCTCTTTAACCACCAGCATAAATCGCCTAACATAGAATCTAGTTTCTTTCTTCTGTACCTAGTTTCCATGGTTAAAGCTACTTGGTGAAAACGTTCACCTTGCTCATCAGATTCGGTGGATAGTTGGTTTTCAAACCAATCCATATGGTGATGGAGAAAATGAATTTTTAATGACATATTCACACCAAGGTCCTCAAAGGCTTTTAAGATACGTTTAACCCTTTGTGCACAATCTGCTTCTCGTTTTTTACCAAGAACTTTTTCGAATACGTCTTTAATTGCAATCCATGCATTTAATTGATTTTGATCCAAAGAATTTTCAAAATCATTATTTTTCATCAATCTTCTAATGTCTGGACCATTAAACATACCTGTAAAATTAGAAAAAAATATTGTGAATTCATTTTTTGAAATCATTTATTTTATTTAATACCTTCTTTAACTTTGGTAGTCGTGGACATGTAGATCTCAAAGTAGTAAAAGCTGGTCCATCTACAGAAAACACTTTTACAAAATCTTTGAAAATACCCAATTTAATATGAAGTGGTGGTAGCAATACTTTATCTGCTGGTACAAGAGATTCATGGATAACATTAGCTGTTCCAACACGAAAAACGTCTCTCTTTTCCCAGTCACATTTTTGATATTGATTTCCTTTGTAACGTGTGTTCCACAAGCATATAAAGCACATGTTCTTCGTATAGCCACCTTGTAAACCACAAAGTAAGGCCACCATTTTCAAATCACAGCATATACACCATTTATGGTTTTATAATCCACTGATTCCAGTAGATATTTTACTGATTCGTAGGTTTCTTTGGTGTTCAAATTGTATACTACTGGAATGCTTGATTTTTTGTTATTGTAGTACAATAAAACTGCTTTCATACTGGTTTTTGAAGAATCTTTAAATAATCTCCATTTATGAGGAACATACTTCATACCCATTTCTGCCATAAGTTTTTCAATATCATTACAGTAAACGAATGTATTTTCTTCGTTGACAGAGAAATATTGTTGAAATACTGCTTGACGATTACGATAAGCAGTTATTCTTACACCAGGTTCTAGTAAATTGTTTTGTTTTAGTTTACGTGCAACATACTCTGAATCACGCTTCGACATATTAACGTGTTTTAGTACTTCATCTAACCAGTTTTGTGATATTGGTATCATACGATTGTTGAACTCAGAAGGATCGTATCCAATTGTCCCTGTAGCATTTGTAGATACTACGGAGGCTACATCAGGACTTGGTGGTTTTGGTATTGGAATAAACTCTGTATGTTGTTTAGGTAATTCTGCATATTTTGTACCAACATATACCATGCGTGCTCTATTATATCTGTTTCTTCCTTTAATACTATTTAAACACACATAACACTGCGATTTAACGTGTTCACCTGAGAAGATATGAAAATGCAAATTAAAATTAATATATTTGATATACAGGGTGTTCAAACTTAAACCCGCACCATTGGTAACTCCGTTATTATTGGAGCTAGAAAGTCGTCCAAATTAGCAAACTAGTAGGATTTTTCCTGGCGGAAAATCTACAAGAAATAGCACCATTTGTATGACAGCGCCATCTAGCGTCAGTTTTAGGTAAAAATAAATATCATAAATGAATTCCTCGACCCCAAAAACAGTAAGATACCACAACTTTCCAGGATAATAAAAATTAATAAGCATTATTTTATCAAATTTTCAATGATCTTTCCTTGTTAGACAGCGTTCCAAAATCACCAACTTCAAATGCGTATAAAAAAAAATCTCGCACTGAACTAAAAAAAACCCTTAAAGGTTTTGTTATGGATAATGTCTACTTTCATTTGCAATTGGTCTCATCCCATTCCCATTTTGGTTGTTGCACAGTGTAATTACTAAAATGTTTCACCAAGAAGTGTTTGCAACATCAATTAATGAAATTCAAATTATAGGGTTGTGAACATACCCCACTTTCGTGACGTCGCACTAATTGATTCAATTACAACAATGAATCTATTCGTGTATTCTTATTCATATTTTTCGTTCTTAAATTGCAAAACTAATAACAGCTGTTATTTATGACTCATTTCTAGAATTTATTTCGTGTCTTGTTTTTGGCATAAACTATTTACTAATTACGTAATAAATAAAAAATAATTACAGTTTAAACTTTTAAGAATTTAGGAGAAAAAAATATACATTTATTTTCTCTATTCTAATGAATCGCGTGCAATTTAATGACATTTTGTCAATGCCGAAGTTTCCATTTATGTACTTGGAAATGAATGCTACTTCTAAGTCCCAAGGCACGCATAATACCTATACAATAATGTCACGAAAGTGTATGAACATTCGGCTCCATCATCATTATCATTTTCTTTCTTAGTGTGCGTCCCTATTTCGTAATAAATCGCATGAAAAATTATTCAAGTTTAACCTTTAAAATAGCACTTTTGAATTTTTCCTCTCGGTGAAGCATAAGATTGTCCGTACACTATTATTCTTTTAAAGGTGGTCTGATACGACATAATGTTTGGATGATTTAATTTAGCAATATTTGTAGGCGTTCGGTGTATGTAAATAGACTAGGTCTGGTTATCAGTAATTGATATTTGATTACTGTGCCATTTGAAAAGGTCATGACGCCCTCTAGGCGGATCATTTTAAACTAGTTATCCTGAAATGTGGGCAATTTCAAATCAGAAATGATTGATTTAAGCGTTTTAATTAAGAACATTTTTTCAGTTATAGGAAATATTCTGAATTAAGATGAGAGTACATTAGGATCTTCGAAAAGAACTATATTTAAGCTACAGTACTATACCTTATTTTTAAACTAGGAGGAGTTCACCTTTTTACCGTAAAAGTTACCATATTAATCACATGATTCTGGATGTTTTTTAAAATTTTTATTGTATTATATATTATCAGTTTTTCTATATTAATTGAACCCAAAGCTAACATTATATTTAATATACAGGGTGATTCAAATTAAGTGCGCACTATTGCTATCTCTATTATTATTAATTCTAGAAAGTAGGTTAAATTAGCAAAGTATTAGTGTTTTTAACATTGATTAGCACGCAGTTCACGAAAAAAAAATTGAATAACGCATTTTCGAGAAATTTTGATATTTATAATTTTTTTAAATGGAACAGCCTGTATATTTTTTAAAATTCTGAATGATAATGTTCTTTGTAATATAAAAGTTTTAATACACTATTGTCCTAAAACGAATAATAAAGTATTTACGGTGGAATTTAGTTGATGTCAAAGATACTCTTTCATTCTGTAAAATCAGTAGTGGGCTACTTTCACTTTAAACAGAACAAATAGTATGCCCTTTGTAAATGTCAATAACGTACTGAATATAAATCTTTCGCACGTTTAGTTATTAAAAATTTTTTTTTTTATTTTGTGTTGTGTTCATTAGTTCTCTATTTATTTTTCTAAACATTTTGGTTTTTCTTTCGTTGCTTAGTGTTTGACAATATTTCACTATGGTATTTCCTCATTTGGAGAAATGCGATATGTTCGAAGCATACATTTTATGTCGTAAAAATTGAATAAGGACTAGCGAATATTATGCTGAACACTATCCTTTACGACAGCAGCCAGATCGGCGTTACTTTCGAAAACTTTACAATCAGTTTAGACTGCATGATTGCTTATTTAGAAAGAAAAGAACAAAGAAAAATATCGTCGTCAACGAAGAAGTAGAAATTACAGTGTTAGCATATTTTGAAGCCCATCGCGAATTTTCCATTAGGGATGCTACTAAGGAATTGTCATTAAGTTATTCATCAGTTCAAAGAATTTTGAAATAGCATAAGTATATCCCCTTTAAGTTCAGAATCTCTCAAACATTACAGCCAGGAGATTCCGCCAGGAGATTAGCTTTCTGTCATTGGTTTGTTAGTTTTTGTGATGAAAATTTGAATGGAACACAGTGTATTTTATGGAGTGACGAAACAAATTTTTCAAATATAGGCATGATTAATAAGAAAAATAGTCACTACTGGTCTCAAGAAAATTTATTAATAGTTCATCCACATGCTGCACAAGTTCGATTTAGTTTTAACGTTTGGTGCGGATTAATTTGTTCGGTAGTAGTTGGTCCACTGTTTTACAATGGTACGTTGACAGGAAACAGATATCTGGAATTTATTCGTAACGTTCTAGAGGATTTCCTTGATAACGCCAAATACCTGATGCGCCAAAATTTATACTTTCAGCAGGACGGTGCTCCAGCACACAACTATCACCTAGGGCAAACCTACCTCGACACCATCTTTGCCGCAAGGTGTATTTATAAATTATACATGTACTTTCTTCTTTTTAATTTAATTTTGTAAGCTGTAATATGTTAAAATAAACATTAAACACAAAATATGTATCTGTTTTGTCAAAAGTTAGCGGAGCAATGACAACATTTAGAAGGAAATGAAACTGCTATAACTACTTTATTATTCGTTTTAGGACAATAGTGTATTGAAACTTTTATATTACAAAGAACATTAGCATTCAGAATTTTTAAAAATATACAGGCCTTTCCATTTAAAAAAATTATAAATTTCAAAATTTCTCGAAAATGCGATTTTTTTTTTGATGAACTGCATGCTAATCAATGTTAAAAACACTAATACTTTGCTAATTTAACCTACTTTCTAGAATCAATAATAACAGAGATAGCAATAGTGCGCACTTAATTTGAATCAGTCTGTATATTTAATATTGTAGCGTTACTTCTCTCTTAATTTTAACACTTTAACCCCCATGGTATTTTAGGTCCTTTTTGTCCCTGCTCGAGGATAATTTTTTGGTTATATATTATAGATTTCTTAGTTGATAGGTTGAGTGGACCTAATTAGTAAATTTATTTATTTTTTCAAATTGAAGCCGTGTTCTAATTTGATATGATATGATGATGATGATTTGATATGATATGATATACGTGGGTTGGTATAAAGTAAAGTGGTGTTTTATGTCTGTAGAACTCATACAAATTTGGACATAATGTAGATATATATGCATTGCACCTCAAAAATAAAAAGCTCAGTATTTTCGGTATCCATTTATTATTTTATTTTTTCTAATAATTAGGGTTACACTGTGCTGCGTAAAGAAGCATGTTAAATACATATACAGGGTTACCGCTGAATAGCGCTCAAGCTATGCGAATCTGAGGAATACGTATAAATGTCTAACTGGAAATAAAAAAATCAAATTTATTTGTAATTCATCAAAAATTTCTAAATTTTAAGGACCAAAATGTAGTTAAAGTCTTTACTTATTATATATTTACCGAAATACAGCTGTAATTCAAATTCATTGACTTTGCAAAAGATCGACGAAATTCCTAGACGTTGGTTAGACAATACCTTTAACATTAGTCCCTATTCATAAACCTATTAAATGTTGTTATTTCTATATCAAAACATTTGTGCACAGGCATTTAAACAGATATGGTGCTTGTATTACGATATTTTTGTGGTTATCAGTAATAGCCTTTACGTCGAATATGTCGACGAACCTCTACCGCATTAATTCCAATGTATTGAACCGCCACGTACAGATTTTTGTTTTATGATGATTTAATTTTATGTATTTAAATGATCATAAAACAAAAAGCTTTATGTGGCGCATCCAATGGAATATATACCTGGTTTTCAATTATTTGTATGGAATTATTTACATATATATATTTTTTAATTTGTCTATGGTACTAACAAATACCAATAGAACAATATAATTAGTTGGTAAAGAGAATTACTGATGAATTGGAGGTGGAAGCCCGTATCGCCGCCCGTATATTTAACTGCGACAAGGTCGGACTCGAATAAGGAAAAATCATTTCTCGTTACTACGTGAACATTGGACCGTGATTTTTTGTATGAAGGCGTCACTCATACATATCTTTCATCTCTTTTTTCTTTGTCATTATACACAACGAATATTGTATAGATTTACGTTTTGACAAGCTGGACGGCTGATTCTTTTTCGCGTTTTTCATACCATAGTTTCTTCCGTACTTCTCCAATAAGGTTCTATAGCACGATGAACATCTGCTCCTTTTCTTGTAAAATGTGCTGCGATGGAGGTGGGTCATTCTTGCTATTGATTGCATCTCTTAGTAGAGAAACGACGAGTTTTTCCCGAAGTTCTGCAATACAATTTTTAATTACGCGACAGAAAATAACATGAGCATTTTCCACAACCGTATTTGTTAGCAGTTCGAATAGAATTTTTCGGTATTACTTTTTGGAATTTTTGCTTTCAGCTGCAGCGTAGCGTTTTTTTTTGTTGCGTTTTACAATAATGTCACTAGAGTTTCCACCGCTGCTATCCCTACTAACAGGCTGTTGGGTGTAACAAGGGTCCTTAGCGGTATCGTCAACTTCACTTTCTTTTGAAAGTGAAGTTGTCTTCCAAAAAAATCGCTGTGCACTACTATACCTTCGAGCCTGTTAGATACTCCCTAGCCGTTTTTCTCACTTATTTACCGATTCGCTTGCTTGTATTTGTATTTTGTAGTAATTGTAATAAGAATTCTTAGGGAAGAGTCTCTCTTCAATCTTTTTCTCTAAACACTAAATTGACTATTTCTGATCAATTACTTTTACAGGATTTCAATACATTGAACACTATAAATAGATTTTTTAACAAAAGTTTAATGATAACCATAACCATTTCCATAATGACCACACGAGTTTCGTCGTATGGTCATTATAATCGACGTTTAAATTCTCATACCATATGCTTTTTCATTATCTGTTATCATACTTCATATTTTAGAATATTGAGGAAATCAATTTTTTCTATTAAACTGATTCCGATTCCGAAGATTTCCTCGATGAAGAGAGTCTTCGGAATTACGTTTAAGGTTTTAGACATCAACAAAATACTATTTGCCATTCGTAGTAGTTATTTGATATCAGAAAAGGTTTTGAGCTATTCTATCAAGAAACTTTATCAACTATGTGACCATGGAATTGGAATTTTCCGCATAATATGCAAAGGCAACATTTTTTTCTAGAAGTATGACGGCTCACACTTTGGAACCACCATTCAAGACTTTATTTTCATTAAAAAAAAGAACACGATTCACTTTGCCAGATTTGTTCCACTATTCAAAACTTACCTTCAGTTTTGAATAGTGGAACATGCAGCTGTTGCATCTATGAAACAAGGCAATCTCAACATCTCTGTAGCTATCGATTAAAAAGACGAAAAACTGCGCTTAAAATTAAGAAAACGCTAGTCGCAAATAACGGAATAATATATATCGACGCTGATTTATTAACATTAGTTTAATTTGAATTTTGGATTGTTAATAGAGTTGAGAGTCGGTTTGTATAAAAATATTGAAAATGTTTTCGTCCTGAAGGTTGTTTGTCTTCAGTGACGAAATACGTTTAGAGGCCGTCACTGTAATCAGTCATTTTACACATTTCGTTAGAAAACCGTTTGGCTATTGTATGGAAAGCGTTGTTGAACATACACTAGCAGTACCGATTAATACTTACTCTTTACAACTAAAATCAGTGGCGCATTTAAACTTACATTCGGAACTATCGTTAGTTAGCTTTGAATTGTTATAGCAATTAGATCATTACGTATTCATTGCTATTCCTCCATATCCCGGAAATACACATTGTTCTTGGTAATTGACCGATAATCAGCGGTAAATATTTTACTTATTTTATTTGTATATGCTAGGATTTTAATGGTAAGGGACACACCTTAGTAATAATTTAGGTATATAAACTATCAGCTAGCGATCGGAGTGTTTTTTTTTACAGTAATAATAATGAATAAAAAAAATTAAAAACCCTTACCACAATAGAATTTAACAATTCTATATACGTATTTCGACAACCACGTTGTCATCCTTAGTAGAAAAAGCAGTGTAAGAAATGTGGCGGCTCACACTTTGGAACCACCATTCAAGACTTTATTTTCATTAAAAAAAAGAACACGATTCACTTTGCCAGATTTGTTCCACTATTCAAAACTTACCCTCAATTTTGAATAGTTGAACATGCAGCTGTTGCATCTATGAAATAAGAATATATATAATATAATAATAATAATAATATAATATAATAAAAAGACACAAAACTGCGCTTAAAATTGAGAAAACGCTAGCCGCAAATAACGGAATAATATCGACGCTGATTTATTAACATTAGTTTAATTTGAATTTTGGATTGTTAATAGAGTTGAGAGTCGGTTTGTATAAAAATATTGAAAATGTTTTCGTCCTGAAGGTTGTCTTCAGTGACGAAATACGTTTAGAGGCCGTCACTGTAATCAGTCATTTTACACATTTCGTTAGAAAACCGTTTGGCTATTGTATGGAAAGCGTTGTTGAACATACACTAGCAGTACCGATTAATACTTACCCTTTACAACTAAAATCAAGTGTAACACTTGAAAGCTTTCAAGTGTTACACTGCTTTTTCTACTGAGGATGACAACGTGGTTGTCGAAATACGTATATAGAATTGTTAAATTCTATTGTGGTAAGGGTTTTTAATTTTTTTTATTCACTTAAAAGCCACAGTCTCCGATTTTTCATGTAATAATAATAATAATAATAATAATAATCTTTATTATACAACAGTAAGCCATTTACAGGATAATAATTATCATAATTATATAACAAGTGTTCATTTGAAAAGTCAATCTAGTAGCATGTGATTTACTGAGAACATTTTGAAATATGTCGTAAATTAAAATTTACTACTTAACCTACGAAGTCGTATACTTTGACAGTTTCATACATACAAATAAATAACAAATAATAGGTATTTATTGAAAACTATAACAAATGTTGAAAATGTTGTCCTTCAAGATCAATGCACTTTAAAATCCTTCGTTCAAAATTTCTGATGATATTCTGCAACATTACTGGATTGTTATTAATTTCCATGCATTTCTGTTCGATTCTCTGTATAATGTCATTCAAATTCAATATAGGTGTTCGAAATATGTTATTTTTTAGATAAGGCCACAAAGAGAAGTCGCAAGGTGTTAAATCGCATGAACGTGTAGGCCAGGCAATTTCAGTATTTCGACTAATTATACGCTCATCAAAAAATTCTCTTAAATAATCCAAAGATTCTGCAGTACAGTGACAAGATGCTCCGTCTTGTTGGAAATATGCATTTTGAAGTTTATCATCATGCAGCTGATTGACAAATGGTTGTAAAATTTCCGTACGGTACCTTTGAGCAGTTAACGTTCCCTGAAAAAATATTGGTCCAATGATTCGCATTTAGCTTATCGCTGCCCAAACACCTATTTTCTCTGGATGTAACGATTCTTCATTGATTACATGTGGATTTTCACCACTCCAAAGTCTTGTATATTGTGAATTTAGGTATCCCGTTTTATAAAAGCATGCTTCATCAGTAAAGATGACTCTGCGAAAGTTCTCCATTATTGTTCATATTTACAAACCAATTACAAAACTGTAGTCTACGTGGGTAATCAATTTCTAACAATTCCTGTACTGCTGTGACACGGTATGGATAAAGTTGCATATATTTTTTTAATAACTTGTGAGTTGTACCAACAGAAAGGTTTATTTGTCTCAAATGTCGAACTCAAATGTCGAACATATGTTTGTGGTTCATTTTACATTATTTGTTCTACACGATTGACAACTTGAGGTGATTTTCTTAAAAGACTACCAGTTTCAGAAAAAAGTTTTAAAGTTCTATCCAAAGTATTCTTAAATTGTATATAATCTATTACAAAATGTGGAAACTCAACTTGAAATTCTACCATGCAATCTTGAACTGAATAAACCCATAAACCATCAATTTTATTACCACTTCGAAAATAAGCCTGGACAAAAAAATTTTATGTTCTAAAGTGAAAGCCATTTTAAAATTGAGAAGCAATTTATTTAAACCAGAATCGACGCACGATTATTTTATGCACTAACTGATATTTGTGATTGACATTATCAAATGTCATTTGGATTTACATTTACGGAACAACAAACACATATTAATATATTTGCGTCTTATTCTATCAAAATTTCAAAGTAACCTAGATTGACTTTTCAAATGAACACTTGTTGTATACGATTGCTATCTACTTTCATAATATTATATAAAAATTAACTATATAATAACATAAAAATCAAGATTAATAAAAAATATATACAAAAAATTAAAAGTTATGTTAAGAAAACAATACTAAGTGGAAAACGAATCCAGATGCAAACTGTTACAATTCAAGACATATCATAACAGATGATGAGAGACCTGAATCGCCTATGTCAACGTTGAGACGAAAAAAACCGTCAATGCAGAGGAGTCGCTCTAATTCGCCTACGAGGAAGTGCCTTTAAACTTTTTCTGCGAGAAAAGTCATGGCCACATTCTTTTGGGACAAGAAAGGCGTCCTTCTTGTAGACTTTATGTAACGAGGGACCTCAATAATCGCTGAAGGACATTGTTACAGCATGGCTTAATTCACATGCGGCAGAGACTATGAAGAGGGCATTAAAAAACTGGTTCATCGCTATGACAAACGTCTCAATCTGGCATGGTAACTATGTAGAAAAATAGCTAAAAGTAGTTGCTTTATGCTGTAGACCGTGTGGAAACGGGCTAAGTAAACGGCGAAGAAGTGAATGAGACTCTACTAGTACACTAGATAAGAGAGACGGGAGATTTATTGCGCCAGGCATGTCTGTGTTGAAATACGATTACATCCGCAATACGTATGTGTACACCACATCTACTTCTGACCTATAAATAGGCGTGTCTGTGTTGAAATACGAGTACATACGCAATACTATATGTATACCACACCTACTTCTGACCTATCAATAGGCGTGTCTGTGTTTAAATACGAGTGCATACGCAACACGTATGTGTATACCACACCTACTTCTGACCTATAAATAGGCGTGTCTATGTTGAAATACGAGTACATACGCAATACTATGTGTATACCACACCTACTTCTGACCTATCAATGGGCGTGTCTTTGTTGAAATACGATTATATACATGTGTATACCACACCTACTTCTGACGTATCATTATTGCTTATCCAATCGTACGTATGTGTATACCACACCTACATCTGACCTATCCTTATGCTGACCTATGCTTATTCAATCAGATGCTACACTATACATTCAATAAACATATCGGGGAAGTAAAGCGGCGGGGACGCGTCTTGCGTAGCAGTGTCGTTTTCCTACCTTGTTTACACACGGTATAATAAAAACATTTTCATCTATTGGTGTTTTTTTAATAACTAAACAGAACTTACTTAATGAATCGCCTTCGTATAAGCTCTTCTGACCTCATATGAATGAACCAAATTCAGTATCGCAATATTTTCAGCTCCTCGAACACTGTGAGCTCTGAAGTACCATTGCATCCAATTAAAATTTCTATTTGGGTGGCAATGTCAAGATAAATTATTGGACCAATATTTTTTAAGAAGCAATTAACGGCCAAAGATCAGTTGAATAACATAGAATTAGATCATAGTTATTTCCAACTAGATTCTGTTACACTACATGCAACTATGAATTATATACAGCAATTTTCAAAAATCCTTTTGTGAGTGTGGCTTTGTGGGCAAGTGGATTGCCTGATTCGTCTCTGAATTTCTTTTTATTTACTATTTCAAATATTGAAGAGGCAATTAACAAATGTGTAATTTATCACGAGTTTGGTGTTGTTTTACAAGTATATAGAATGCCAACAATTTGAGCATATTCTTTGTACATAATTGTATTATTTCTAATATATGTTCACAAAATTCGTTTCAACTATCGTTTTGTCTAACTTTCACTTCTGATATCAGCTAATATTGATCTAGCAATACCAACCATATGTCTTCCATATTTGTATAGAATATTCTAACCCCTCAAAAAATCAATATGAAGATGACCGGGCAATGACCAGGCAAGCCACTATCTCAGGATTGTCGAATTAAATATTTGATTTAATTATTTATAGTCACTCAGTTTATTAATAATAGAAAACTTTAAAAAGCGGAGAAATTATTTAATCGTAATGAATATAAAGTTTACAAATATGTATTTCACGTTTGATTAATATTATAAATTTTTATTGCATTTTTCTTCTCTTTTTCCAAGCATAACTATTTGAAATTTCTGGATCCTGTAGAATGTTTGAAATTCCGCATATTTCCTAATTATCATACGTGATGGATGTTGGTATTTTCTATTAAAAGATATAAAGCACGGATGATGATATTCTATAATTTAAATTTTATTCTTAAATTCTTTCATAATTTATTCGCTTATCTTTCTTAATTTAGCACAGTGTATTTTCATTTGACAAATTGCGTGACAATAAGCCATTCACATGCTAACACAATCTCCGTAACGGTATTTATGCAAATGAGGTACGGGAAAATGTATCACCATTTAGGAAAGCGATTTCGATGAAAATCTCACATATATTAACCTTCTGTTATATTGCATAGTATATGAAAGCAAGTAACTAATCAAATAGTCACATTTCGTCAATAATTTTATCAAAAATTCGGTTTTATACTAAATTCTATTTTTTGTTTTATTATTAGGAACCGGACACGAGAGGCCGATGACTCATCGCCCACTGGCGTACTATTGAAAATTTGTATATTTAAAGAGTTTTTAATTTTATTTATAAAATTGGAAACCAAACGGGTGGTGATCTATAAAATACGAAATACATTTTTATTTGTTCATTTTGTAATTCCAGTTGAGTAAAGGAATATTAATATTAACTAGCAATACTTTATCAAGGTTCTCTTCTGTAAAATTTGTTCTCTTTGAATGAAATACACCCTTGCAGATATAACGCGTCCTTTCTACATTGCAACATTAACTAGCAACATTAACTAGCAATACTTTATCAAGGTTCTCTTCTGTAAAATTTGTTCTCTTTGAATGAAATACACCCTTGCAGATATAACGCGTCCTTTCTACATTGCAACAGGTTATAGCTGCATACTGGAAATATTCTTTTATTTCAGCGTATTTAACAGTTAGATTTTGAGGCATTGTCTCCATACACAATTGCCGCAATGTTATTAAATCTTGATTTCTATTAAAAACCGCGTTTAACTTTTGCCGAAGGGCACATCCGAAATCACTTGGAATTTTTCAAATTATTGACAGGCACATCTAATGTAGTTAATCCATCATTTAATTTGGGATTTTGATTTTCAAAATAAATGATTAGTTTTGGCAAATTTTGAAAGTGTTCCTGTAGAAATTACAACTGAGAAATTTGGAATTTGTATTAGTTTCTTGCGCTCAGAAATACCTCGAGCATCGTCATTTAACCATGTAACGAAATTTTGTAAACTATCGAAATTCTCTGCGTAAAAACTAGTAACTTCCAACCATGTTCCCGTCTAGTTATTACTGGAGAGGGAGGCAGTGACAAAGATTGAAGTTTTTCCCTGTATAGAGCTACTCTCAATGGTGCTTTTCTGAAAACTCTTAAAAGCGGATACAAGTCTATCAACTTTCGGAAAGGTGTCTCTGAGGAAACGTATCCTAATATGCTGCATATTACTAGTGTAACAAGCACATGCTTTCCACAGAATCTGAATATATCAGAGACACCTTTCCGGAAGTTGATAGACTTGTACCCGCTTTTAAAAATGTTTTCAGAAAAGCACCATTGCAAGTAGGTAGCTCTTTACAGGGAAAACTTCCACCTCCCTCTCCAGTAATAACTAGATGGGGAACATAGTTGGAAGCTACTAGTTTTTATGCAGAGAATTTCGATAGTTTATAAAATTTTGTTACATATTTAAATGACGATTCTTGAAGTATTTCTGAGTACCAGGAATTAATACAGATTCCAAATTAAAAAATCAGTTGTACTTTCTTCAGGAACACTTTGGAAATTTGCCAAAACTAATCACTTATTTTGAAAATCGAAATCTTAAATTAAATGATTTTTTAACCACATTAGATGTGGCTATTAGTAATTTGATAAATATTCCAAGTGACTTCGGCAATAGTTAGACGCGGTTTTTAATAGAAATCCAGGTTTACTGACATTGGGGTAATTGTGTAAGGGGCAATCCCTCAAAATCTAACTGCTAAATACGCTGAAATTAAAGAATATTTCCAGTATGCACCTATAACCAGTTTCGATATAGAAAGGACGTTTTTTATCTACAAGGATGTACATATTTCATTCAAAGAGAACAAATTTTACAGAAAGGAACCTTAAGAAAGTATTGCTAGTTAATATTAATACTCCCTTGCTCAACTTGAACTACAAAATGAACAAATTAATTAAAATGTTTCGGCTAGCAAGAAATATGCGAACACTTGATTTTATGTAAAATGAGTAAAAAGAATTAAAAAAATGCTACTTATAGGATTGTTTCAGCCTTTGCTTGATGGGATTCCATTATAAACATTATCGGGATGAAATAAAACAAATTTTAATGAATTTCACTACTTTTTACTTTACACAGTAACGATCGTTTCGCTCCAACCTGGAGTTGGAGTTGTAAAGTCCGACAAGTATCACATTCATTTCGATCTAGCTTTATTGGATCGGAATGATTGCCTGTTTGTTTTATTTATTTATTTAAGAGCTGCATGAGTATATCTATGTATGAATCTATGTATCTATGTATGTATCTATGTATCTATGTATGTATGTATATCTATAATATTTATGTAGGAAAAGAATTTATAAGTACATACTTACAGGGTTGGCCATTTAAGGTTGCGGTTTTTGAAGTCATATTAAACATACAAACATTAATTTAAAAAAATGATTTATTTGTGCAATTAAACAACAAGATCTGCGGTTTAATAAATCAGGTTTTCGAAGTGAGAGCCTCGAGCAACGATAACATTTCGCAGCCTCTTCTCAAATTCTCCACAAACTGCCTGAAGTGTGGCGTACGGTATCGCTTCTATTCGCTGCCGTATTGCCATTTCAATGTCATCCAGGGTGTCTATACCATCGCGATATACCGTATCTTTTAATGATCCCCACAGGTAGAAATCGCAAGGATTGAGGTCTGGACTATATGGTGGCCATGTTATCCCTCCACCTGTAAACTGTTGAGCGTCAAGACCAATGATTCTGTTACCGAAATGTTCTTCAAGAATGTTGAAAACTTCTTCCGTGCGATGCGGACGAGCATAAACCATGCATTCCCCACCATATTTAATCCATGCGCCACGGGAATAAAAGACTCATTAAGCATTTCACAATATTTTTGCGAAGTAACGGTTCCATTGACAATCACGGGACCGATAATTCCTGCCGACGAGATAGCGCACCATACAGTCAACCGTCGAGGGTGAAGAGGAACAATTGCTAGATGTGGATTTTCTGTCTCCCAATGTCTCCAATTTTGCTTATTCACATAACCGGATACATCGAAATGTGACTCATCCGACCACCACACTCGTTCCAATGACATGCTGCCATTTTCAATGCGTTCGATGATTTCGTTCGCAAAATTGTAGCGTCGCTCCATATCAAACGGTCTCAACGGCTGATCGTTCTGGATTTTGTATGCTTTCATCTTTAGATCTTGCTTTAGGATCCGCCTTAGTATTGTACGGGGTATTTCAAGTTCTTGAGATGCTCTTGGGGTCGATTTTGAAGGCTGAGCTGTAAAGTGCTCCCGTACTCGTTCTATGGTTTCCGGTACCCGGATGGTCATTTGACGTTCTCTAACAGTTGATCTTTCGTCTGCCGCAGATGCTGTTGCTTCAAATTTCACTACAATCCTAAGATATTGTCGGATTAGTAGACATGGAAACGCGATAACGAATACTTTGTTACTTTTCTAAATTTATCTTTTTTTCCTTACCTTTTTATAGTGTTTTCCGTTGGTGCGTTATTTCTCCCGAATAGAGTACGCAAGTGTCTTGCCGTAGCTGCAAGAGATTTCCCATTTCTATAATAATATTTTATTAATTCCAGACGCACTTCCGTTGGATACGACGCCATCTTGAAAACTGACAAGGCAAATTTTTCATATATTTATTGTAAACCGCGCTTGGCCCTCTAGTGTAAAAAATATATATTATATTAATTTCTATATATACAAGGGAATAGCGCGATTTTTAAAACCGCAACATTAAATGGCCAACCCGTTATTTTATATTTACTTGTACATTGACATGTTTTCATGTGAATCTTACAATAAATACAAAACAATAAATATAAACCTATAGTACTGGTGTACAAAAATTCATTAATACAAGTTATGATTATAATTTAAAAATATTATTTTTTCTACCTTTGAAGCAGATAATCTATTTCTTCGATCTGTTAGAATCCGTCCAGTTTTTGAAAATATACGTTCACAAGGAACAGATGTAGCTGGAATACAAAGTCGACCTTTCATAAAGGTATATAAATTTATATAAACATTATTCCTGTCTTCCCACCAATTAAGAGGATTTTGATTCCTAGCTAATAAGGATTCTTGAACATATTTATCAATTTCACTCACTAATAGTTCTGCAGTAGGGTTAATGTTGTTTTTATTTCCTAAATATCATTATCAAAGTTACTCCATATGTTATCGTCTGCTATATCTACACTTTTTCTATTGCAGTAGGGTCACTCGGGTTTGTATTTTTCTTTTCAATTAAAGCGGCTATTTTCTGTATGATTGTTTGATAGGTATTATATGCTGACTCTTTTTTAAATCGCGGATCGAGAAATGTGGACTCGCTGTAAATTTGATTATCTTCTGTATGTTCAAATCTTTTAAGTAATTCAGCTAATATAATTTCGCACATCTTATCTGCCTCACCTGCTTCGACCGTAATCAACTGCGTTTTCATTTTGGATATACATATAATTCACTAACATTTTACGAAACACTAAAGTTTTTGTAATTATCACCATTATTTCACCAGTTAGTTCATCTGTTACATCTTTGAAAGATTTTAAGATTTTGCAGCACATAGAAAGGACTTCAAAATCGTGATCAAACAAATTAATATTGCAGTTTGAAATAGCTAACGCTGATTGCAAAGGTGTTTCATTTTAATAATTCTATCAAACATATAAGTAGAATTCCACCTTGTGCTTACATCGTGTTTCAACTTACGTTGAGGAAACTCCATTTGAAATATATATATATATATATATATATATATATATATATATATATATATATATACACATACTATTGAAATAAGCGACAATTGATGGAGTAGATAAGAGCCAAAAGTTAAAATAAATATAAATATATACATTTATATCGTAAGCAAATATGTGAAAAGACCGACAAATGCTTGACGACGTTCTATCGTGGTTATAGATTGAATAATCTCGATGGAACGAAATAAAGGAACGACATACAGTTACAATTTCGGATTCGTTCCAAATCGTTCCACGGATGGATTCGTTCCTTTGGAACGAATCCATCCGGATTGACACATCACTATAACTTATGGATATATTTTTTACACAAATGTACCGTAACAAACACATGTTTTGTTTTGAATGGTTGAAGTAATTGGTAGTTTATTTGAGTAATAAATTATTACTCAAATGTCCATGCACAAAACTTTCACTAGGGTTTATACAATACTGTTCTTAAAGTGATAAAACTGAGGGTCTAAGTTCCTAAGTCCTAGGGTCCCTAAGTCCGTTATTAGCTGAGATTTTTATGGATCTTGAAAATTCTATTTCAAAAAATCCTCTTTTCCAGAATGTATTATTTTGGTACAGATACGTGGACCATATATTATTAGGTTTCACAGGAACAAAAAGACAATTAACTTTATTATTTGATTATATTAATACATTGCATCACAATATTAAGTTTACAATGGAACAGGAAACAAATAATAGTATTAACTTTCTCGATTAACGATTACTAGAATTAATAACAAATGTAACTTTGCAATTTAGGACAAACCGTCAAATACATATATAACTATTCATAACACTTCTTGACATCCGATATAACACAAATTAGCGGCTTATCACAGTCTTATACATAGATTAATCAATACTCCGTTGAACCAAACAGATTTCGAAAAAGAGTTAAATTTAGTTAAACTAATAGCAATCAACAATGAATATAAAAGTAATATAATAGATAACATTTTAAATAAAAAACTCCTTACAAAATTCATACTTAAATCTTAAATTAAATACATTTTATTGAAAAATACATAATTCATTTAAAACAGTTAATTATCCCAACAAGCGTATACCTTGTTCGAAGACAATTTTAAATACTTTTAACAAATTCAAAGAAGATGGTTGTTTTCTAAATTCCTGTAAAAAAAATAAATTAAAACCAATCACGTGTTAACACATGAAGCTGAATATCCTGTGTTATGTAAGATCGCTTTTAGATGTAGCCAGGCCATTTTGGAGTATCGTACAGTTCGGCTTTCAAAAGAATTAAAATATAAGCCATACAAGATATCAATCTATTAAGAGCTTTTCGAGGAAGATACAGTAAAACGAACTGATTTTTGTGATATAATGTTTAATTTGTTAAATGAAAACGAAATTTTAAATAAAATATTTTTTACTGATAAAGCGAACAATTCCATAATAGATTTAAAGAGTTTCATGTACATTCTGTTCGGCAATCTAAATAATTTTCCTTTGAATGTTTAAACATGGATATCTTTAATAGTTAGAAGCATAGTAAGATGAACTCATTGAGTTATTTCTTTAGCTAATAGGAAAAGGTTGGATGTAATTCTAATAAAATAAATACTTAGGTTACTTATTAGTACTTTTAACATTTTTATTTAGGAACATTATCATATTAACATTTTTCGGTTTTTGTCTTGCACACTTTTGTTCTATTATTTAACGAGCTGTACTATAAACCCTCACTTTCTGCTGAACTCGCTGGAATACAGGAGTATTTCCTAGCACATTGTTTCAAGGGTTTCAGCTCCATTCCTGTTACCTAAAAGAAAATCCAAATGACAAATGCAATTAATCTTTTTTTTTAAATTTACCTTCCAAAATAAAAGAGGATCTACGTCCTGATTTGAATTTGGCCTTTCGTAGTATTGCCTTTTAGTTATTATTACATCGACTGTAATTAATTTTACTTTCTCTTATTCTTTTTTGCAAAAATTCAAATAATGAAAGTGACTTTTGATGTTGACTGATGTCTGTTTCGATTACAGGCATTTGTTCTTTATTTTCAGGATCTATTTTCTTCGTAATATTAAACATATCTTGTTCTAGAAGGGAAGTAGCCCCAGTAGCATTTTCAGTACTACGAAAACCCTTCTCTTTTAAATCGAGGGTCTCAAACAGTTGCTACTCTAGTAACTGATCGTCCTTCATATGAAAATAGGCTTGCTTTAACAGATTCCAAAAGTTTGTTGCGTAGTGTCTTCCCTCCCTCAATCTTTAATTCCAGTAGTGATGTTGTCAAATAATTGTACAGTCCAAAAGTTATTGTGATTATTAAAGAAATAGTAACACATATTTATTGCCTACAAGAATTTCTTACTACTGCTTTTTAAGATAAATTTCTCCATATTATAAAACCACTTATTCGTAAGATACCACGAGGTGTTATTTGTTTTTATCGTGTTACTGAAATACCCCCAATACGTGGGTTACGTTCGGTAATTCACTAGAACTAATGTGAGGATGTTCTACAATCTCATAGAATGGTAAAATCTATTTGTACTTTTTTTGTTATCAACGCTTTCATATTTTCTACCTTTTTTGATACACTAATTTCACTATATTCTCGGCTGTTGTTGCAGATACTTCTTGGTGAAACATTTTAACTTCATACAGTAAATATTAAAGAATAAATTAAAACACTTGGCTTGTTTCACTATGAGATTTATTTAAATTCTCTAACATCTGTTTCGGCTGTTATGCCATTCTCAAAGAGATCTATAAATTTTATTATTATTATATAAGATTTATAGATCTCTTTGAGAATGGCATAACAGCCGAAACAGATGTTAGAGAATTTAAATAAATCTCATAGTGAAACAAGCCAAGTGTTTTAATTTATTCTTTAATATTTACTGTATAATTTTACTATCTTAGATATATTTCCTTAAATCCTTAAAGAAATACTATCCATCTTCTTTGAATTTGTTAAAAATGTTTGAAATTGTCTTGGCACAAGATATACGCCTGTTGGGATAATTAACTGTTTTAAATAAATTATGTATTTTTCAATAAAATGTATTTAATTTAAGATTTTAGTATGAATGAAAAATAGAAATATTTGATAATTTGAAAAATGTTACTGGTGTATAACTGGTCGCCTACTATGCCACCACCATACATTTATCTCTATGTGTAATGCAAAATGAAAAAAATCATTGCATTATGCCTATGTATAATGATAAAAGAAAAACCTGGTATAAGATACAAATATTAGTGTGATAAGCAGTGTAATACCTATTTTGAGTTTTCCAATTAGAGACTTTTCATTATTCTCAGTGAAACGTCGTTAACTTAAAATTATTTTTAAACAAATGTACTAAATCTGTAAATTTACTAGATTACTGTTGAAGTTAATCTTTTGTAACAGAGTGTATATACTTTTCATCTTGTATTAAGTTTCTCGTATTCATTTTCAGGTCGGATGGAACAGAATCGCCAATCTTAGAAGAAAGGGATACCAGCAATTCGGAAAAGCCAAAACAACTCATTAAATATGGCGAACTCGTTATATTAGGGTAAGTTGTTTTTCTCCTTATATACGCCAATAACCCACGACGTAATTAAGAAATATGATCGAATCTCGTGGAAATTACATAAGACGAAATTAAATTACGAACGATTCTAGTTAGGGGTTCGATATGGAATTGGTTTTTGCCAAGTCATAAAAGTGTCAATAACAATTATTCTCATTTAGACGTTACGATGTAAGGGTGCTCGTATAGTAACGAAGCCCTAGAGAAATCATGTTATGTGCGTCGCCGAATGTATTTGCTCATTTAATGGAGAACCTGTTTTGTATTGCTGAATGTCGTTATTTTGTACAACGTTGCTTGCTTAGTTTATTAGCTAATAATATTGTCGTGAAATTTAATTTTACAGTTAGTGTCTAATAACTAGAGCCCGGAGTTTTGGAGTTAAATGGCGGAATAGTTCAAATTTTTGCTTAAATTCATTAAAGAAGCGGCGCATGTACTTACCGTTTGAAAAGTATTATAAATATACGACGTCCAGAAGTCCAGAAAGTAAGTTTCGTTCGGTAATGAAAAACTATTTTTTGCAAAACAATCTACAAACCTTAAGCTATACATATACAGGGTGTCATTTTGAAAACGTACCACCCTCTATATTTCGGCCCCTATTGAAATTCCAAAAATATGCAAAAACCCTTCAAACTTATTTTTAAGGGGGACATTTTGTAGGCTGGTTTTCAATTAAATTACATCAACCCTCTAGCGGGGGTGGACATAACCTCTAAAAATTTAAATGGAAATGGGGGTTGAGTGATACCTCATTTTAAAGGTCGTTTAACCCGCTTTTCAAAAATGCTAAATTCTTGCCTTTTCTTTTTAGCAGTTCGCGAGATATTTGGTGAAAACTGTAAAGAAGTTTAGGTATCAAAAACACTTTGTGATATTGCTTTAATGAATTAAAATAAATGAAATTGAGGTATTACATAACGGTAAATTTTGTCGCTACTGGAGCGATGAAAATCCGCGACTTTTTAGGGAAGGTCACACACAGTATCCAGAAAAAGTGAACGTTTGGGCTGGTATCCTTGGTAATACTATTATTGGACCTTCATTCATTGAAGAAAAACTAACTGGTGAGCTCTACTTAAATTTGCTTGAAGAAATAATAGACCCCTTAATAACAACTAGTTTGGAAAATCAATGGCTGGTAACATGGTTTTGCAAGAAGATCTTCTACACTTCCAACAAGATGGAGCTCCATCACACTACTATCATCCAGTTAGACGGTGGCTAAATGATAGATTTCCTGGCAGATGGATTGGTCGAAGAGGAGCAATAGAATGGCCACCACGATCACCCGACTTATCGCCTCTAGATTTCTTCCTATGGGGGCATCTAAAATCGATTGTTTATAAAACACCGCCTCGAGATTTGCAAGATTTAAAGAGAAGAATAACAGCTACATGTAGAGAACTTTAGGCAGAAGTGTTTCGAAATGTTAGAGAGGAGTTTGAGAGTAGACTTTATCACTGTTTAGAAAATAATGGACAACATTTCGAAAATTTTATAAAATAAGTTACTTTTTATTAGTTTTTTAATGTTTTATTGCAAAACACTTGATACTTGTATGTTCACGGTTTGACTTGATTTCTTCAAAAGTATTAAAAATAAAGGACAAGAATTTAGCATTTTTGAAAAGCTTTAAAATGAGGTATCACTCAACCCCCATTTCCATTTAAATTTTTAGAGGTTATGTCCACCCCCGCTAGAGGGTTGATGTAATTTAATTGAAAACCAGCCTACAAAATGTCCCCCTTAAAAATAAGTTTGACGTGTTTTTGCATATTTTTGGAATTTCTCTAGGGGCCGAAATATAGAGGATGGTACGTTTTCAAAATGACACCCTGTATATAAGCTCTACATAGTTCCCACCATTTTGTTGGCATTTATTATAGCGTTGCTCAAGTTTTTGTATGAATAAAAGGTTGCCGTCTGTGTTGTCTATTATGTGCCAACATGTTCTTTGAGCTCATTTTTAGCGGTGTCAAGATTGGCTTGGTTTTAGTCCTTACTGGCGAGGAAGTGTGCCTCTATTCCATCCTTTGTCCTTTACTTTCAGTATGTCATAAACAATCCAAGTCTCGTGCCTTGCCACTATCGGTCTCAGAAAGTCATCACCGCCATTGTTATAACGTGTCAAGAAGTTAAGTGCAATGCTAAGACGTTTTTTTCGTGTTGCTCTGTAAGTGCTTTTGGTACCCAACGAGCATAAAACTACAAAGCTTTCGAAAACTTAGTTTTATAATACAGTAGTACCCCCATATCCGCGGGGGTTTGGTTCTGTGGTCTTCCATGGATACTGAAAACCGCGGATAGTAGCGAACGCTTTATTTTCGAGTACAATATGAAATATGAAGCAAAGTTAAAACAATGAAACAAGAAAAAATAAGTTATATAATATTTATTTAAAATAAATAAACAATAAATAAATAAATATTCTTGTGCTGTGGCACAAATAGAATTTAAGTTTAATAAATACATATATAAGTTCATACATATGTACATATAGTACATATTTACATACACAACAAGAAAATATACAACAAGAAAAACTTTATCATCGTGAGCTACATATTCATTCATCTTCCTCCAAGTCCAAGTTAGCAGTCGATTTTTTACTTAGATCCGAAGCAAACGATGTTGATGGCTGTGCATTTTCGATAGTTTTGTCGACTTTTTCAAAGAACATTGTTATTGGTAGTTGTCGTTTTTGTCTTTTCATTTCAATAAACAAATCCTCCAAAGGTTTCAAGGCTTCTGTTATAGTGCGAGTAATTTTTATACTGCGTTCCATTATTGGATCATATTCTACTATCTGTTCTTTTAATGTTTGAGCAGTTCGAAATATCGCTGAAAATTTTTCAAGCGTCCATGCTGGCGGTTCTTGTTGACCCTCATCCTCATCGTCACTCGCTTGCGAAGAAGATTTCACAAGGTCTTCCAATTCTTCGTTGGTGAATACTTGATCCTCTTCGTTTATGTAATCACTGAGTTCCTCTTGGGTTATATCGTTAAATCATTCTCCATCTATTTTCTGCGCTATGTTAAATATCGTTGTTAGATGTGAATTAATATCATGTGTGTCTTCAGAACTAAGAACGATGTCATTCCACAGATTTTTCAGAAGTTTTACTTGACGTTGTTTCGAACTTGTCGTGCTTTCTTCAGTTGTGCTGACGTTGGCGTCTTATACTGCGTCTTGACTATTGCTTCTTTTCGGAATCATACCCGTACATCTATGATTCGTCGCCAGTAATGTATCGAATGTTATGCCATTCTCAAAGAGTTCTTTGATAATGGCATAACAGCCGAAACGCATGTTGGAATTAATCTAATAAAACCAGTGAAATATAGTCAAGTGTTTAATTCTCAATATTTAATTAAGCCAATGTTTTATGATACAGTGTGATGCAAGTACACTGGTTGTAAATGTTTTTTTTTCTTTTTACGATGAGTATAATAATGTAGCAAGGCGATGTTACGCGCACTCATCTTATCAAAGCGCACCTCCAATGTGTTTTACAACATTTCCCCGAATAGAACTGCAATTATAATGAATATTCCAAATTTACATTATGGCATTTGTTTAACAAGATAACATCCAATACAAAGCATAGAGTATACATATATGTAGGAGTAAAATTTGCGAGTTAGTTAATTTGGTTGAATTGGAGGATATTACACGCTAATGAACCGTTTAGATACTGTACAATGTCATTATTCCTACACAGGCGTTATAAATAAAGATTGTTTGAGAAAAATTTTAATAAACATTGCGAAAGTGTAGGTGTGTTTAAATCGTTTGCTAATCATTTCTGTTTTTTTAGACCATATTGTGGTGCAACCCTGATAACAGCAGATTTTTTTGTTAGGCGTAATCTATTGAACCCAAATACATATATTTATTTCAAATTGTAATTAAGTAAACAGATAGATTCGAATAATTAGCGTCGTCAAATGTAGAAAGCATTTAATTCATTTACATTACTTCGCGAAAATGCGACAAATCTACCGACTACGGCCAAACAATAGTAATATGTATATGTTTCTTAATGTGATTTAATACTTTCCCGACGATTCGAAACTTCGGTCCTTAATAGCTTAATGGTAAAGCAGTAGTCCGGCAAACCAATGGACGTAGGTTCGAATCCTGCTTAAAGGCGAAAATTTTTCGGTAAAAAATTCAAATAACACAGGCCTGCATAAAATTTGTGATGACGTGATTTTTGTTTGTTAAGCTCAGTTTTTATATAGCAATAACTAATTAAAATACAGTTGGTCTCCACCACCCACAGATTTTTTTTTGCACAAAAGAAAAAGAAAAAAATATAAAAAAAACTTATAATAGGCGTTTTAATACATTTTAAAATGAATGTACTACTTCAAATTCTAGGTATTAACCCAAAAATGATTTTCTGTTGTGGTTTTAAAGAAATTTGTTAAATAGGCTCTCATTACCTGATGTAAATCTTTTATTACATGTATTAATTTTGGACAAGATTTCCGGGAATTTTTACCTGCTAAATCCTATTTATTATGCTTTCACTTTATTAGTACTGCGAAGAAGGATTTCAAGTTTATCACTCCAAACAAAATGTATATTTTAATGTCATTTACTTCATTATAGCTCTGAGTGTCGATCAGTAAACAAGTAAAATTAATTTGCCTTTAGTGTTGTGCGTGGTATTTGATAAATAAACATTGCTTAAAAATATGTCTAGCCGGTGTTGCAAAAACAAACCAGATGATTTCTGTTATATTTGTGGATATTTCGTCTTGAAAAAGTTTAAGAGACCAATTGGTGAATTTGTGTAAAATGCATATTTTGCTTATTTCAAAATCAAATAGGAGATCAAGATAAAGATTGGGCACCGCACGTTGTTTGTAAGGTATGTGAAGAAGGTTTAAGACATTGGACCAAAGGGAATAGAAAAAGCCTTCCTTTTGGAATACCGATGGTTTGGAGAGAACCGCAAAATCATCATGAAGATTGCTACTTTTGTCTTTGTGATATTAAGGGGCATAATAGAAAAACTTTGAAACATATTTTGTACCCAAACAGTATTAAATCAGCTATCAGACCAGTTCCTCACAGTGATCATGTACCTATATCTTCCAAAGTACTACAAGAAGATATTGAAACCTCTTCAACTTCCGGCTACAGATGGATAGTCATTTTGAACCATCAACCTCAGGTCAAAACCAACCTCAGTTATTTTCACAAGCCGAACTGAATGATTTAGTAAGAGATTTGGGACTTTCAAAAGATCTTTCTGAAGTACTGGGGTCTAGGTTGAAACAAAAAAATTTGCTTGCCCCAGAAACTACCTTCAGATCTTCCTTTAGCTGAATATGACAGAAAAACAACCAAACAAAGCTTTTCTGAAAAACGAAAACTTTTTTTAAGAAGCATAAAGAATAAATAACTATTTCTAATAGTTTCTATGTGTATATTTTTGTTTTTTTTTAATATAATATAAATGAAATAAATCGTGTTTTTTCTATTTTTTTTGATTTTACTGGTTTGAAAAATAACCTTAGATGATACAAAAAAATAAAAGCAGATTTGAAATCAGCGCTACCCAATTACTAGAAAACAGTTAACATTTTTAAATCAACATTCAAAGAGTTGAAAAATGCAGGCCTGTGTAATTAGAGTCCTAAAATGTAGAAAGCATTTAATTCAATAAACAGATAGCAAATTTATACGTGTATGAGCTAGCGTCCTATAGTCAGTCGATGTTACATGAAATCAGCGTTCCCAGGCGTAGCCCGCTATATATAGCACGCCACACAGGCCACGCGACAACCAAGCGTTAGGCGTACTTGCAATCAGTGCTGCCACGTCTACCATTTTCCTATACTTTCTACCGCTTTGCTGTCGAAATTACCGCTATCACATTCTTGTCAAACAAGTTGGATGTCATTACTTAGCGTGCTTAAACGGATTTTGGAACAGTACCAAGCTCTTATTTTGATTTTCAGAGAAACTGCTTTTAGTAATCAAAATGATCTTCAAGCTCAAAAAATTCTTAAACTGTTGGATCACCCAGCAAATAAATTATGCTTATCATATTCAGTTCGATGGAAACGAACATGAAACGTGTCACTTGAGTGAGCCCGAAACGGTGGAACATGGAAAAGCGACAGAGAAAAAAGGGCAGAACAGTCTATGTTATTGTGTAACAGCTGATATCCAAGCTTAATAAATGCTTTACGCCTTCTATTCTCCAACGATTCAATACTCAGTAGTTGTAATCTCTCTGTGTAATTATATGTTTTGATCTATTTTTAATTTAAAGAGTATAAAGTTAGCAATTTTACGCTGAATTCGCTCAATCCGATCTATATGAATCCCATGATAAGGAGACCACACCACACAACAATACTCAAGTATAGACCTGACCAAGGCTTTATAAATTTATATAATCTAGATGTTTGTGAAAGCTTCTTTGAAAAAGTGATAATATGGCATTTACCCTACCGATTTATAGGAACAAATGCAAATTTGGCGATTAACCTTTATAAACTCTGGGCAATATTTTTTTTCCTATGTATATCTGATTCGATTAAATTAATGATTTTTTCGTGCAGAGTTATTATTTTTAAATAGAATCGAAAATGTCAAGCGCTGGCAAAGCTTGTTTCTTATGGAAATAAAGAGCAGTATCTTCCTTGATAACGTAAAATGAATAAAATTAATTTATAAAGTAAAACCTGGGATTTTTATCCAATAATTGGTAGTTCTCAGATAATGATAGCTTGTAGATCCAAGATTAAGAGACATATTGTTGTTTACACCATGCCGCTAACAAATCAATATCATCCTCTGCCGCCATTTCAAGAGTCCACACATTTAAATATTTTCAAATCATTTATAAAAAGCAGAAAGAGAATTGGTACTAAGTGGCTGTCCTGAGGAACACCGGAAATAACCGATATAGGTCTGGATGTTTTCGATGACAACTTAACTATTTGAGACCTATGAGATAGGTAAGAGGCAATACACAAAATCAAGCTACCACCAATTCCATACAGACCAAGTTTGTGGAGCAACACATTGTGGTCAACACGGTCAAAAGCCAAAAATCCACATATACGGTATCAACTTGAGATCCTCGCTCCAGTGCGTAATGAATATAGCAGCAGAGCTGCAATAAGTTCGTTTGGGTGCTACGGCCAGACAAGAAACCATGTCCATTAACGTGAATTACTTTGCGGAAGGTGTCATAGATAGAACCAGATACAATATGCTCAAAAACTTGAAATATTTGATAATAACGATATTGGACGGTAATTACTAATAAGCGATTTGTCATCAGACTTGAAAACTGAAAAAATGTGAGCAAATTTCCATTGATCAGGAAAACATGCGTATTTTGAGGAAATATTCCGGAATACCATTCGGTCCAGGACTGAAACGACCTTTCAGAGAGGAAGTGATTCAGTGATTTTGTAAATTCAAGAAATTTTATACCTACCGAAATTATGTACTTCGGAGCAGTAATTAATACTCTTACATAAGTCGAAAAAAATATTCTACATATTGTAAAATTAAAATGTCTAGAATTTTATATAGAAGGGATTAAACAATTAGTTTCACGTTTTCCATAAAAAAATATTATATTGGAAGATTTAAACGCTTTTAATATTGAAACAGTACGGCACTGATATATAAAGTTAAAGGTAAAGTTAAGCCGAGGTTAGAGCGATGGTCCGGCAACCATGGCTTGCCGGACCATCGCCTTAACCTCAGCTTGGGTTCTAATCCTACTTATTGGCGAACTTTTTTTCTATAAAAAAATCGAAGAAATTAGCGTCGTAAAATGTAGAAAACATATTTATATTTACATTACTTCGCGAAACTGCAATAAATTTGCACAACTGCCTACTACGGGCAAGATTTATATCATCTGCTTCTTTGATGTGACTTAAGGCATTCCCACAAAGATTCGAAATCACGGCCTTTGATAGCTTAGTGGTTAAAGCGATGGTCCGGCAAGTCATGGACGTGGGTTCGAATCCTATTTCAGGGCGAATTTTTTTCTAAAAAATTTGAATAAATTAGCGTCTTAAAATGTAGAAAACATATTTACATTTACATTACTTCGCGAAAATGCAATAAATTTGCACAACTGTCTACTACGGGCAAGATATATATCATCTGTTTTCTTGATGTGACTTAAGGCATTCCCACAAAGATTCGAAATCACAGCCTTTAATAGGTTAGTGGTTAAAGCGATGGTCTAACAAACCATGGATGTGGGTTCGAATTTTGCTTCAGGGCGAATTTTTTTTCTATAAAAAATTCGAGTAAATTACGTCGTAAAATGGGGAAAGCATGTTTATATACTAGTCCTTTTGTTATAAATTTTAATTTTCTGGATCTACCGCCAAACACTCTCAATATACCGCTTTTTTTATGCAAATATGCCGCTAACAACACTGGTTGCGCTGGCAGCACTGCTTGCAATGCCTATTGATAAGGAGGCGTATTAAATTTTCTGTAGACGCAAAGAAAAACTTAATACTTTATTAATATAAAGTAATATTTATTGTCAATTTATACAATTAAAAACTACGTAATCATATAGAAATAAAATTATATAATTCTATTTATACCACAATATAAAATCAAAATACATACAAAATACATACTTCTAAAAATTTAATAACTTTTCTCAAGAAATGAAAGGGGCAATGTTCGCAGTTGGATCAGCGGTAGTACGAGCTCTGTTGATCTAAAAACCTTAATGGATAATTTTACATAACCACACAAGAGAAAATCGTTTGGAGCTAAATCAGGCGATCTAGTAGGCTAGCGAATAGCGCTCTAGCTAGTTATCAATGTGGTATCAAATAATATATTATTTAAATATTGTCACACAATTGCCATATTATGAGCAGGGGATCCATTATCTGATATGCTTTGCACACAAAGTACAATACTACTCTGCAAAAGAAGTAAAGATCTTTGTGAGTTTAAATTTCCTTCAATGACAAAGAGTGCAATGATATCCTCCCTTAAAAGTCCTGTTCAAACATTAACCTTTTGCGGATATTGCATTCGTGCGTCATAAATCATACGTTTATTTTCTTTAGACCAATACCCCGCAATAGCCGGGTGATGATCAATTCGTCAGTAAACAAATATTTTTAACAAACTTTTCGTAATTATTGCAACGTTCTAAGACTGTTTCACAAAACTCAAACCTTTCGTATTTGTGATTTGAAAATATTTCATATGATTTTCTTAATTTGCAAGAACAGTATTTATTTATTTTTAAAACCCTACGAACGGTATTGCCTTAGACGGTATGTTACTCAGCAATATTGTCTTACTGCAGCACAAATATAATGTGTTCATTTGAAAAGTCAATCTAGGTTACTTTTAAATTTTGATAGAATAAGACGCAAATATATTAGTATGTGTTGTTCCGTAAACGTAAATCGAAATGACATTTGATAATGTCAATCACAAATATCAGATAGTGCATAAAATAATCGTGCGTAGATTCTGGTTTAAATAAATTGCTTCTGTTTTAAAATGGCTTTCACTTTAGAACATAAAATTTTTTTTAGTCCAGGCTTATTTACGAAGTGGTAATAAAATTGATGGTTTATGGGTTTATTCAGTTCAAGATTGCATGGTAGAATTTCAAGTCGAGTTTCCACATTTTGTAATAGATTATATACAATTTAAGAATACTTTGGATAGAACTTTAAAACTTTTTTCTGAAACTGGTAGTCTCTTAAGAAAATCAGGCAGCGGAGCAGTTAAGAAACGTACACCTCAAGTTGTCAATCGTGTTGAAGAAATAATGGAAAATGAACCACAAACATCTGTTCGACATTTGAGTCAACAAATAAACCTTTCTGTTGGTACAACTCACAAGTTATTAAAAAAGGATATGCAACTTTATCCATACCGTGTCACAGCAGTACAAGAATTGTTAGAAATTGATTACCCACGTAGACTCCAGTTTTGTAATCGGTTTGTAAATATGAACAATAATGGAGAACTTTCGCAAATAGACATCCTTTGGCCTTATCTAAAAAATAACATATTTCGAACACCTATATTGAATTTGAATGATATGCTACAGAGAATCGAACAGAAGTGCATGGAAATTAATAACAATCCAGTAATGTTGCAGAATATCATCAGAAATTTTAAACGAAGGATTTTAAAGTGCATTGATCTTGAAGGACAACATTTTCAACATTTGTTATAGTTTTCAATAAATACCTATTATTTGTTATTTATTTGTATGTATGAAACTGTCAAAATATACGACTTCGTAGGTTAAGTAGTAAATTTTAATTTACGACATACTTCAAAATGTTCTCAGTAAATCACATGCTACTAGATTGACTTTTCAAATGAACACTTGTTATATCTTGTTCGTTACTTTCTGTTTAAATTGCATGCAAATACGAGGGATAAGCTGACTTTATTGAGAATAATAAAACCTAGTAGACTGAAAAACAATCATGCCGTGTTTATTTAGAGCAATTCTTTATTTGTCATTTGATGTTTTGTTGTTGAAGTTACGTTCGTTATAACCATGGAGCAGACAGAAGCGATTTAATGACCAATTGCCCCGATAAGACGTTGTGGCGGTATCATGTATAGTATGCATGTTATAACAGCCCCACTATTTGCTTGCTCGATTGCATTCGTCGAGCAGATGTTTTTATTTCCGTCGTTATGAATAGTGCATTGTGTGTATTCCTTCATAAATTAATTAAACAGTGGCATGTAATACGGAATATACATTTATGTATTATTTCGTTAGATTTCGTTGAAATAATCGCTTAAAAAAATATATCCGCTTATTTCCAAAGTGTATTCTCGTGTTTACATACTGTTACACATGCATATACAAATATGTATTTATTGTTCTTGAGATAGTATATTTTCTATTCTCTTCTATAAGGGATTGTTTCTGGTTTCGTTTTTTTCAGTGTTATTTGGTTACAACTTCTAGTATTTTAAAAAAATCGTTTTATATTGTTATATTGTATATTTATCCTATAATTTTTTATACATATTAAGTTTAATTTACTACCTTATTTTTGGAGTAATTTTTGTTTCTTCTTTTAGTCCATTTCTTTCTGTTCTTAGTATTTCTATTTATTTTCATTAACTATGGAGAATTCTCGTAAGGCAACCATGGTTGGACGGATTATAGGCCATACAGATTGGTTGCATGTTCGTATTGATACCGAGATATATTGTAGTGCCTGTTCATTAAGTTTAAGGCGTCCACAAAAGTGTAATGTGCAGAGACATGCTTCTTCGAAAACTTATCAAGATAACATGACAATCTGCACCTGACACTTTTAACATTTTTTACACTTGTGTTAAAAGCAAAATGTATTGCTATTGGGATGGCAGGAAGTGAATTTATTGATGAAATAAAAATACTAAATATTAATTTAGGCCTATTTACTGATAATAATTATTTGCATACATTAATATTAATAGTACAACTTGAACAGTTACTTATGTCAATTCCTTGAATAGTTAATGTTCTTTTAACTAATGCAGTAGCATCTTCTTCAATATTGTGTGATGACGCAGATGTTGAGGTAGAAAGCTCTTCTAAAGCAACTGCAGTGTTACAACTAGCACTTTTTTCACAAAAAATACTATTAGCAATTATTTTACTTATTTATTACTAACAGAATCTTCATTATATTATAACCCTCGGCTACGGCTGACGACTTCCACCCCATGCCTTTTTATTGTAATTAAATATGCTCCAGAGTTGGCTAACAAAGAAACCGAATATCTTCGAAAACAATGACGAGCAAACTGCTTAGGATCTTTCAATTTAAGAAATGCGGCAATAACAGTAGGCATCTTCCCAAAAGAATTAATTCCAACAGGTTGAACAGTACATTTATCGTTCAAGTAATTTAGGAAAAAGCGACGATGAGTCACAGTTGCTGGCCGTAATGCAGTATATTAACGGTAATATTTCATATAATTTCCAACAATACAAAAGCTACGACAGCTATTAGTTTTTTTCACCACAATATGTATCAGTAAAGAATTTTCTAATTCTTCAATGTTGTCCAACGTTAAGTTACAAAGTTCTTCACGACGGCATACTCCAAATAAACCAAAATTTGTTGCCACTTTTATCATTAGATATTTAGTGTCTGGTGCTTCATTCAACAATGTATCAATTTGGTCTTGAATCAAAGCCTTTGATTTTTTTTTGGACGGTATCCCATGTTTTTTCGTTTTAAAAAAGCTATTACCTTCTGATACTTGCTTATATCGACATTTTTCTTAATTTGCAAACTGCCTTTTATCATAGAGAAACTAGACCACGGCGTTGACGCCTTCTATAGACGAGATTTTTCTTCGAAATAAGCCAAACATACATTTTCAATGAACTTATATGCAACTTTCGCACCACTTAATAAATCTATTGTAAGCAATATCATATTGCTGCAGCGATTTCTGGAGCAATAAATACAAAGTGGCATTTTTTGCGGTTTCTTTTATATCCAACGGAATGACAAAGTCCATTTTACTTTCTTGAAAATCCATATTAAACCTCAAAATATGAAATTATTCAAAAACGATTATTATTTTTAGTTACTAGCAAACATTAATAAACAACTTATAATTGCCTGACTTAGTAACAAGTAATCAATCATTTATTAATTATATCAATAATATTATATATGATTATGGTGTGATGGTTAACACGTATATCTATGAAGTAATAGGTCGAGAGTTCTTATGACATTTTAATTAATTTTGTATAACATATTTGAATCTTATTGATTAGTAATTTATCTAATACTTAATTACTAACCTATCGTAAGTAAAATAGTATACAAACCTCAGTGGACAATTTTACAAAAAATATTGTACAATACACATGTTAAAACGCTATTTTATTTTTCTCGTAAGTTGGTTCACTCGCTATTGTTCGTTCCGCAAACTTCTTACTCGAAAAATAAAATCGCATTTTTAACACTTGGTTCGTAAACTACTATTTGACGGTGGTTCCGTGCTCCTTCTACTTAGCCTTACTTTTAAATATTCAAGTATGAAAAGCCCTGATTTTAGCGAAGGCCTTCAAAGTAGTTTATACTTCTTCTTGACATGCTATGTGGAAAAGAAATGGATTTTTCAACAGAAACACCAGAATTTATATCAGTAAAAAAAGCATTACATGATTTACACACAATTCAGTTTTAGTGATGTGGAACATCACTAGACAGGAATTTGCTTTAGGTAGGTTCATGAAGATAATTGTTAGTACAAGTACGTTGAGTAACCTAAAAGGAGCACTTCTTTAGGAATGGAGATACAATGCAGTATTTAAAGCCATAGGTTTTTCTCCGTTCCTTGGATGGAACGCACTGAATATACGTGGTTCCACCTAAGGAAAAGAGAAGAAAATATGAGCTCAACAACGGAAATCTACAAGTCAGCTTACAGCTGAACGTAACCACGTGGTGCATCAGTTGCGGATATTGGAAAAAGAAAAATTTAAGCTCCGAAGAAAATGTTACTTAGCATAAGTGAAATATCTAGAGGAATTTATCGTAGCTGTCGTATTGTTGCAGTAGATTGGCAGATCTTTCTCGAAGAAAAGCGCCGAAAACAAGCGTTTTGGAGGAGAGTTACAGCATTATTCAAACATTCCTAAGCAAACTAGTGTACACAATTCTTGACATTTCCAAGAAAAAAAATTGATTATTAAATTTTTGGGTCAAAGTTTTTAGCAGTTTAATTATTTACTCGAAAAATAAAACTGCATTTTTAACACTTGGATCGTAAACTACTATTTGATGGTGGTTCCGTGCTCCTTCTACTTAGCCTTACTTTTAAATATTCAAGTATGAAAATCCTTGATTTTAGCGAAGGCCTTCAAAGCAGTTTATACTTATTCTTGACATGCTGTGTGGAAAAGTAAAGATTTTTCAACTGAACAACGCCAGAATTTATATCAGCAAAAAAGAATTGCATGATTTACACACAATTCAGTTTTAGTGATGTGGAACATCACTACACAGTAATTTTCTTTAGGTAGGTTCATGAAGATAATTGTTAGTACAAGTACGTTGAGTAACCTAAAAAGAGCACTTCTTTAGGAATGGAGATACAATGCAGTATTTAAAGCCATAGGTTTTTCTCCGTTCCTTGGATGGAACGCACTGAATATACGTGGTTCCACCTAAGGAAAGGAGAAGAAAATATGAGCGCAACAACGGAAATCTACAAGTCAGATTACAGCTGGACGTAACCCCGTGGTGCATCAGTTGTGGATATTGAAAAAAGAAAAATTTAAGCTCAGAAGAAAATGTTGACTAGCATAAGTGAAATATCTAGAGGAATTTATCGTAGCTGTCGTATTGTTGCAGTAAATTGATAGATCTTTCTCGAAGAAAAGCGCCGAAAACAAGCGTTTTGGAAGAGAGTTACAGCATTATTCAAACATTTCTAAGCAAACTAGTGTACACAATTATTTACATTTCCAAGAAAAAAAAAATTATTAATTTCTCGAGTCAAAGCTTTTAGCAGTTTATTTAAGATTTTGTCAATTTAAAATGTTTAAATACAGTTCCCCAATATGTTTACTTTTACGTTATACACAACACAGTGCATTGAAAATTCCGGAAGCGATTTTTTATGTACAGAAGAAACGAAATTAATCAAAAACTTTTTCTAGCACTTCAATGGAAAATAGGTTTTTGCATCCTCAAATTAGCTTCCAAAGTACGCATTCTCTTAGGGTGGAAAACAAAAATATTAATTGCAGTTAACCAATAAATAACATTTAAATATCACAATTTTCTAGGGTGTAAATTAATTGATAGATTTATTTGCTTAGGTTCCTTATTCGCTATTTATAATAACGGGTGTTCATTTGAAAAGTCAATCTAGTAGCATGTGATTTACTAAGAACATTTTGAAGTATGTCGTAAATTAAAATTTACTACTTAACCAACGAAGTCGTATATTTTGACAGTTTCATACATACAAATAAATAACAATAACAAATAATAGGTATTTATTGAAAACTATAATAAATGTTAAAAATGTTGTTTCTTCAAGATCAATGCACTTTAAAATCCTCCGTTCAAAATTTCTGATGATATTCTGCAACATTACTGGATTGTTATTAATTTCCATGCATTTCTGTTCGATTCTCTGTAGCATATCATTCAAATTCAATATAGGTGTTCGAAATATGCTATTTTTTAGATAAGGCCACAAAAAGAAGTCGCAAGGTGTTAAATCGCATGAACGTGCAGACCAGGCAATTTCAGTATTTCGACTAATTATACGCTCATCAAAAAATTCTCTTAAATAATCCAAAGATTCTGCAGGACAGTGACAAGGTGCTCCGTCTTGTTGGAAATATGCATTTTGAAGTTCATCGTCATGCAACTGATTGACAAATGGTTGTAAAGTTTCGGTACGGTACCTTTGAGCAGTTAACGTTCCCTGAAAAAATATTGGTCCAATGATTCGCCTTTGGCTTTTTGCTGCCCAAACACCAATTTTCTCTGGATGTAGCGATTCTTCATTAATTACATGTGGATTTTCACTACTTCAAATTCTTGTATTTTATGAATTTAGGTATCCCGTTTTATAAAACCATGCTTCATCACTAAAGATGACTCTTTGCGAAAGTTCTCCATTATTGTTCATATTTACATACCAATTACAAAATTGTAGTCTACGTGGGTAATCAATTTCTAACAATTCTTGTACTGCTGTGACACGGTATGGATAAAGTTGCATATCTTTTTTTAATAACTTGTGAGTTGTACCAACAGAAAGGTTTATTTGTTGACTCAAATGTCGAACAGATGTTTGTGGTTCATTTTCCATTATTTCTTCAACACGATTGACAACTTGAGGTGTACGTTTCTTAACTGCTCCGCTGCCTGATTTTCTTAAGAGACTATGTACCAGTTTCAGAAAAAAGTTTTAAGTTCTATCCAAAGTATTCTTAAATTGTATATAATCTATATAATATATAATCTATAATAAACCCATAAACCATCAATTTTATTACCACTTTGAAAATATGGCTGGACTAAAAAAAATTTATGTTCTAAAGTGAAAGCCATTTTATAACTGAGAAGCAATTTATTTAAACCAGAATCGACGCACGATTATTTTATGCACTAACTGATATTTGTGATTGACATTATTAAATGTCAGTTGGATTTACGTTTACGGAACAACAAACACATACTAATATATATGCGTCTTATTCTATCAAAATTTCAAAGTAACCTAGATTGAATTTTCAAATGAACACTTGGTTACCTAATGTATATAATAAATTAAATTTACTTGCTTACTAAATAAAATGTGCAGATTTTTATCGTTCATAATACCGGCTCTAAATCTTGTAAAAATTGTAGTCCGGTAAAGTATTTTAGTGCTGTAAAGTTTCATTTTCCGGTTTGGAATAAGTCCGAGAAATCGAAAGAAATTGTAGTACTTACATTTTGGATTGTAAAGGTTTTTATTTAAACGATCACCTAAGTATCAAGCAATACTTATTACTTATGATTTTGAAAATACCAAGGGATAAATATTCTAAAAATTCTGAATTTTGTTTGCATGTACATTTCAAGCTAAATAATTTAGACCCCAAGTTTTATAGTTTGTTGAAATCGTGTTATCGAGGAGAATCCTAAATTGTAAAAAATTGAAAGCGTTCAATTTAAAAAAATATAGTTTTAGTACGAAAGAAATTCTTCAAATAACGGCTCTTCATCACTAGTTTCCGTGTCTACCATTTTATTACAATATCTTTTTTAATTTAACGGATATTTACATAGCTCCACACATTTGTCTATCACTGTAGATAGCGCTAAAGGAATTACTTCCAGAATTTTTTAAATGAACTGTGTAAATTCGAAGGGAAGTATATTATAATAGTTTTTATGTAATGCGTTAATGTAAATATCTGTATAAAATAATAAAAAATATATTAATTATCCTGTGGACACCTATTTTGGATTCACTACTGTATATTAAAATTATTATAGTTGTGTATCTAATAATAATAACTTTGTAACTTTATCATTCGGCATAAATACAATACCTAGTAATGTCAAAAAATATTTGATGTAAACTGCGCCACATGAGTTAGGGATATTTGCAGTAAACAGTAAAAGAAATTGGGAATTACATCAAGTAGAAACTCGTTTAGACTTTATTATACTGTTCGAAGCAAAAACAACGAGAAAGTTACATCATTTAACAAAAAATTATGTGGATTAAATGGATTTTTAACAAAAATGATAACAAGTAACAGAGGCAAAATTTTATAACTAGAGAAAGCGCCACCTTTAATACAACGTATGATCACCACGAGTATCAATTACAGCTTGACATATACGTTGAATACTGGCTATCAGTGTGTTAAAAATGTTTTGCTCCAGATCATTGCATAACCATGGTAAGATGCGTCTTAAGTCTAAAGTTTCTGGAGCAGGTTGGAACTGATCTAATCTTCTTTGAAGCATATCCTATGCATGTTCAATACAGTTTCGATCAAGAGATCGTGGAGGTAGTTGTAAATGTTTAATGGCATCTAGGACCATAGCAGCGCGGTGAAGTCTAGCATTATCGTCAAGGAAACGAAAGTTTTCATTGATAGCACCTTGAAAATTCAGTATAACGTTATTAATAATGTTGTTCCTGTATTGCAATCCATTCATGTTTCCATCACAAAGGTAGAGGTCTGTTCGCCCATTAAAACATATGCTAGCCCAAACTGTTATAGAGCCTCCTCGAAAAGGATGAACTTCTTGAACAAAGCGAAGATTTCAAGAGTCCACGCGCGAACTCTTCGACTACAGTAACATCCCGCTTTACGCGAGGGATACGTTTCGCAAAAAATCGCGTTAAGTGAAATTCGCGTATATCTGGGTTTACGATTAAACATAGTCAAAAGTTAATACAAAAAAATACAAATCATTTGAATCAATCACTTTAATTCTAAGAACACTTTATGCAGTATTATGCAGTATGTTTTTTTTACGGAAAAATACATCTATTGTCTTTTGGGTAGCGTTTCTTTTACGTTCTTGTAAAATACGTTCATAACACCCAACACTGTTTTTAACTGTTTGACACACGGTCAAAACACGGTCATCATCACTGTCTATGCTCTGCAATATGTCCAAACCTGAATAAATTTTTGAAAGAGTATTTTGTATTCCGCTTGTTCTTCCTCATCGTTGATGGGATTATTCTGTAACTCGATCAGATCTTCATTGCTGAGAGGTTCGTCGTGCGTTGCTACAAGTTGTTCGAGATCTTCTACCCCGACATCTTCAAGTTCAGACCCCTCAATCATTGCAGTAAGGTCTTCAAGCACTTGCCTCTGCATCTGGACAATTCTAGGTGCCTCCACTACATCTGGCCAAAGATTACGCCACACCCAGTTCAACAACTCTTTCTAAGTTCGTTCCAAGCCTAGTCTATGTTGCAAATAGCCTTGATGATGTATGGCTTCCACCACTCTTGCATAGACTGTCTTTCTTCCTCGTCAGTTTCATGAATTAGTTGGCTAAAAGTGCGGCGATGGTAATAAGCTTTGAAGTTTGCTATTGCTTCTTGGTCCATAGGTTGTAATATTGACGTAGTGTTTGGTAGAAGGAACTTCACGGACACTTTTAAGTCTCTCGGCGTATCAAGTGAGGTTGGATGTCCTGGGCCATTGTCTAAGAGTAATATAACTTTACGTTCAAGCCTATTTGTGTCACAGTAGGATTTGACTGACGGGCAAAAACTATTAGAATACCAATAATGAAAAACTTCCCGTGTAACCCACGCCTTTCTGTTGGACCGCCACACGACTGGTAAGCTTGTCTTGCCTGTACCTCGAATTTCACGGGGTGTTTCTGAATGGTGCACCAGTAAAGGTTTCAGTTTGAAATCCCCAGTGGCATTACCACTCAGCAGAAGTGTTAGTCGATCTTTCGCAGCTTTGAAACCGCTGGCTTGACTTTCCTCTTTAGAAATGAATGTTCGAGATGGCATTTTTTTCCAGTAAAGCCCGGTCTCATCAACATTGAAGATGAGACAAGCAGGAATTTTTTCTCGTGCTACGAACTCTAGAAACTTGTCTAGAAACTCAGCTGCAGCTTGAGTGTCTCACCTGTTATGTGGATATTGTGAAGATTGGAACGCTGCTTGAACCGATGAAACCAGCCTCTGCTGGCAGCAAAAGTCGGAGTGGAACTCCCTTCAACTTCTTCTGTCTTTAGCATCTCATAGAAAGATTTTGCATTTGTGCATATGGGATCTTGACTCAGTGGTGTGTTCTTATTACTTAAATCTTCGATCCAGACTGCCAGCAACTTCTCCATTCTTTCTAGGATAGAGGATCTGGAACGAGAAAGTTTTGTTGCACTTATAGGTGTTGAACTTTCGCTGGAAAGTTTAATTTTTTCCCGATTTTTAAAAATCGTTATCACAGTCGATTCTGAGAGTCCAAAATCTCTGCCAACAATTGTTGCTTTGCCCCCATTTTCCATTCTTCGTAACACCTTCATTTTCATTTCCAAAGTTACGCTTTTACGCTCTTTTTTCTTCATAGGCGGCATTTTTAACGTAGCGTTAAATTATGTATGTATCTCCACCAAACGTTAAAACACGACTTCCAGCCGAGATAAACATATGGAACAAACGAAACAAACGAGGGAATCCCCATAGAACAAAGTCGTAGGATGGGGAATCCCCAATTATTCAATCAGAATGGTAAGAGAAAGCGGGCATTCCCGCGATCAAGGAAAAGTCGATGACTACATTATGTACGTACATACATATTCTTAAGTACAAAGCAATTCGCGTAATACGAGGCATTTTAACGCGAAATTTGAAATTCGCGTGAAAGCGAAACCGCGCATAACGGGGTCGCGTAAAGCGGGGTATTACTGTATCTGAAAATCTGGTATATCTGGATTCATTTGTGAAAAGTGTAGTGCGCCATTTTGATTCCAATTCACATGTTCTCTTGCTCACTCCAATCTTAGTCGCTTATGTTCGCCAGTCAAAGGAATGCCTCTGAATGGACACATATATACAATGTTAGCTTCGTATAAACGCCGCCTTTCTCTAGAAACATGAACGTCGGTCCTGAAACCGCTGCCTGAAACCTCCCAACCTCGCTGCCTGAAACCTCCCTTGCCGTATTCTGCAAGTTTCGTGAAATGTCCTCTTGCAGTTAGTGTAATGTAACTGTCTTGCATTGATGTTGTTTTCCGAGGTCCACCTATTCTTCGTCGTTCTAACACTGAACCAGTTTCAATAAATCTATTCCAAAGGCGAGATATGACACTTTGTATTGCCCCAATGCTACAGTAAGCTGCACATCACCACTTTGCAGCATTCCTATAGCTCTATTTGCTTCAGCAGCGATTAATTTTCGCCTTGGCATACCTAAAAACCAACCTTATAAAAACAGAAAAATTAAACTAAATTTGGGATGCTCAAATGTGATCAACTTGATACTTTAGCAAAACTGTCAAGAAATAAAGAACCCGTAACTACGCAACAGTCGTATTTGTGCCATTTTGCACTCTATCCCTAACTCATGTGGCGCAGTTTATTATGATCATGTGTGGTGTGTACGTGAAAGTATTTCTGTTAGTGTATGTGTCAAATGTGTGGTATATTCTAATGTAACATTAAAATATATATTTCTTGAAATTTTCTGATGTATTCCGTATACTCTCTTATTGAATAAAAACATTTTTCTGTTAGGAGTTTCATTTTCCTTTTGAACAGTAGTGCTTTTTTTATCAACTGTGGAGGAAATATGTTGAACAGACTAGCTTATCCGTTGTAGATGTTCTGTGACAAGAAATTATGAGTGGATATTTAGATCTGATTTCCTAAAATATATATTCTTAACTTACTACACCTTTAATATATTATTAAGTTTGACGTAGAGGTTATTTATAACTATGTACTACCTACCCACCTACACTTAAAACTTAGGGAAGAACATATTATATCTGCGGATCCTGCAATGCAGAGGTCTGCCTGAAAGAACTTTCGAAACTTTGACAAATAAATAATTAGTCAAAGCTTCACGACAGAAACTTACTAAAGGCCCTGTTGTTAATATTACTATATATTAAATTTGTGCTTGTCATATACATGTAATAAAGTTTGTAAGTGTGTCAAGTTGGTCATGTTGTGGAGAATCTTAGAAAATTAGCAGCAAGCGGCATTCTCTTTAATGTAAATGAATAAAGAACATGAAGTAGTTGTTCATTATTGAATTCAACACGTGATGCCATAAAATAAAAGTGCAATATTGCTACTGTACTATTCTATTATACATACATACATAGAAATACATATACAGAGCTAGGAAAATGTTTGGATCCATTCGAATATCTTTGATATCGCTATTTAGATTTCAATGAGACTTTTCACAATTAATTAACTGCAAATCGGGGATTCGATGAGTATATTTATATCCGAATCAGACTTCTGGTTTAACCGGAAACGATGTTAACTTTTTATTTTAAATGAAACATCTGTATATCTGTATCTGTATAAGGTTTGGCACTCTTTTGTTCAACAACGACAGAGATATTTAATTAAAACTGATATTTTAAAATCATGTTTGTTTAGTAAGTCATGCAATTCAGTACTTGACTTAAACTGTCAGAATTACCTTTGTAGACATCAAAATATTAACAATGGTCCAATTAACTGAAAAAGAACGTATTGAAATTCTGATGATGATTGGTTTTGGTGACCGCGTCAGAACTCACAAAGAAGTATGCGATTTATTTAACAATTTACATCAATATCGACATCCAATATTACGAACGGTCATTGGTAAAACTTTGAGAAGTTATAACTTGAACGGAAAAGTTAGAAATTTCCCAAAAAGCGGATGAACAAAACTCGCAGCTAATGAAGTTATTGCTCAAGATATTGCTATAGCATTAGAAGAATTACCACAAACTTCTACTACATCCCTCGCACTAAACTATGATGTAAGTCGCCGATCAATAGCCAGAATATTGAAGCATGAACAATATCATCCGTATAAACCACAATTAGTGCAAGAATTATTGGATGGGGATTATGACCGCAGAACTGAATTTTGCGAAAAAGTGATGGAGATTGCAAAAATGACCAATATTTACATATAATTTACTGCTTTCTGACGAGGCTACGTTTATTTGAATGGTAACATTAATCGTCATTATTGTCGATATTGGTCAATAGATAACTCTCATTGGGTGCTAGAAACGCATATATGAGGGACGCCTTTTATATTTTTACAATCGACCACTAGATGGTGCTTTTGACATATGTGATCACTATATTCTTAAAGTTTGACATTTCTCAATGAGAAATCCGCGATAGCTTAGAAATTGAGTCAGTAGTTTGTTGTGACGTTGTGAGTTTGTAAAATAATGGAGATTACTGAAGGTTTTCGTTGGATGATTTTTTACGATTATAAAAAAGACTTAACTCCACAAGAATGCATTATAACTAAAGACGGCAGACTATGTGCCAGACAGACAAGAATCATTTCACCATGTGTACTAAATATTGTTTTGGATACTATAATATAAATATGTTTTGAATAATACCACTTTTTCTTTAGAATAAATGTTTTGTTCATTGTTAGAAATACAAAATGTTTTTTTTTATTTTGATTTAGAACTGTAAAATATATGTTCAAATTCTGTTATCTCTTTGATAAATGCATGTATGGAAATATTTAGGAAACTAAATATAAACTATAACTATAAGTCTATAACTACTAAATATATGTTTTTCTGCTCCGATATGTAAACAAAGCGAGAGGAATGAAAAATAATATTTAGTACAGATGGTGAAATGATTCTTTTCACCATGCACCGGGCACATAGTCTGCCGTCTTTAATTATAACGCTTCAGTCAACTTTTAGTAATGAAGCACCATCAGAGAAGACAGTTTACAATTAGTTTGTAGAATTTCGTCATGGTCGTGCCTCAGTGAGTGATGAATCACGTAAAGGTCGACCAAAATCTATTGTGATTCCAAAAAACATCGATGCTGTGCGGAAAATGATAGAACACGATCGACATGTGACATGCAGTGAGGTAGAGGCATCTCTTGGCATATCGCAGACTGCAATTCATTCGATTTTACATGAACATTTATTTGTAAAAAAAATATGTTCCAAATGGATTCCACATAACCGAAGCACCGAAGCACAGAAAGCAGCTCGTGTCAATTGGGGTAAAGAGATGCGCAAAAAATTCGACATAGGAACCGCAAAATCCGTATACAACATCGTCACATGTGATGAAACATGGATATATGCGTATGAGCGAGAAACTAAGCAACAATCTACTGTATGGGATTTCCAAGACGAACCGAACCCTACAAAAGTTGTTCGTGCAAGGAGCACTTCCATGAAAATGATCGCTTGTTTCTTTGGCTGTACAGGACACATCGCAACAATTTCTTTAGAGGAGCGAAAATCTGTTAACGCTGAATGGTATACAGTAATTTGTTCGCGAAAAGTTATATACGAAATCAGGAAGAACATGCGAGTTCCCATACAGCACGTCTAACAGTTGACTATTTGAAGAAGAATGTCTCATTGCCCATATTCACCTGAGTTGTCGTTGAATGATTTCTTTTTGTTCCCAACTGTGAAACAAAAAATGCGTGGACAGCGATTTTCAACACCTCAAGAAACAGTCGAAGCCTTTGAAAACCATGTTTCTGAGATACAACCTTCAGAGTGGAAAAAATGTTTTGAGTACTGGTTCGACGCATGCAAAAGTGTATAGACCATAAAGGCGTATATTTTGAAAAACAATAAAATAGTTTGTTCCCATAAATGTTGTTTTTTTCCCAGATTTTGTAAAAATATAAAAGGTGACCCTCGTACAACATCCTCAAAAATTAAATGTTTGGGCTGGTATTTTTAGGAGCCATATTATTGGTCTTTTTTTTATTCATGGTACACTAACTGGACAGATGTTTAGATCTTTTACCTGATCAGGTTGTTTCTAATATTGAGGATGATGGAGAATTACCTGTAAGGGTTTTGGTTCTAACAAGATGGAGCACCTCCTCACACTATTAGAAGTTTTTAAAACGAAACATTCCAAAATCGGTGCATTAATAATAGAGGGTTCATTGAAGGACCGCACGGTCTCCACATTTAAATCCCCTAGATTTTTTTCTTTGAGGGGTCATATGAAATCTGTGGTTTACACTAGACAAATTTAGGGGATTTAGTTAAATATGGAGACCGTCAAATTCGTAAAAATGTACAGGTGGTCATGAGTCTGATTCGGATCTAAATATAATCATCGAATCCTCGATTTGCATTTAATTAATTGTGAAAAGTCTTATTAAAATCTAAGTAGCCATAACAAAAATATTTGAATGGATTCATACATTTGTCTAAGCCTGTATACTGGCCTAAATGTAAGTGTTCAACACATGTTTTATTGGTTTATTAAATTTGTACATTTTAAGTACCTCGTTTTTGAATGTCGTTGCCTCATTAGTCGAGCACCTAAAGATATGAACCAAGTTAAGACAACAGCAATTTAAACACATCAGCAAAATATAGAACAGCTTTCGAGAATAGAAAATCAGACGCCAGAATAAAAAATCTGACGTGAAAATAATTTCTTACACGACAAATATCCTGCGATTTCGAGAATTTGGCTCTGTAAAACTATTTAATTTAAAATTTTATATTTTCAGATACAATGGCTTCCTTCCACAGGGCGACCGTGGCCGGAAGAGAAGCAAATTTGTTCTCTACAAAAGGCAGGATGCCAACGGTGTCAAGCGATCAAAACACTACGAAGTAAAAACTCCGCATTCGTCGCAAGCCATATTAGATGTCAAACAGCACTCGATATCTTACACCTTATCTAGAAATCATGCCGTCATAGTAGAATATACACCAGATGAAAATACGGATATGTTTCAGGTAAGAAATTCGAAGTAGCAAGGTATCTAAAAATTTTAAAAAATCACTTGATTCTTTATTATATTACTACACCGACCAATAAAAAATTATTTGTATTATTTCAAGTTTATGTAAAAGTGTTCGATAGATTACAATCCTTTTTAATAATACACATGCCCTTTCCTATAAAGTAAATTTTTTATTACGTCTGGTTGGTTTTATAACGTATTTCACGATGCTAGGCCCTTCAATACACTTAAGTCTTTATTATTCTGTAAATTTGTACTCTACCGAGGTGTAAAGGACGACTTGAAGCCTTCAGAAAAGGTGTTTATTATCCGTGGTTTTAATTGTTTTAATACAAGAATGGTAGTGTTTAGGACAGTTAAAAAAACAGGTAAAGTTGATTGTACAGTCTAATCACAAATATTGTCAGTATTTTAATGCATACAAACGATTAACTCCATGTACAAAATTAAGATACATGGATACATTCATGGACGAAAAATTCCGGACACTGAAGTAAATGATTATCATCCTTACAATTAATACAAATCTGCATAAAACAAATCTGTATCTGTAAACATGGACATATCCTATTTAAATCATCCTATTTAAAATTTATTTTTTTTCACAAGACATGAAATATTATCTATGAAATAAGAATTGGAAATTAAAGAAGATACAAAACATTATTTAATTTATCAAAACAGCCAAAAGAAAAAAAAATAATGATTCTTAAGAAAGCTTAAAACAAAGGTAAATACATATTTGTTTGACACCGTATATGTATATACAATGCAAAACAATAATATTCATAATTGTTTTGTGTTTTTTGTTTTACATAGATTTAGTTTAGTTTATCTATATTTAACTAATTACTTTTCTTAAATTCGTACATCAATGTACTTAGTATACTTAAAACATCTTGCATTTGGGTCATACGAATTACTATTCAATGTTAATTACGTATTTTCATAGTCCATGCGAAACGCCAAAAGTTCCAAATGATGTACTTAAAATTTCCTAATTGATTTAACATAATAAATGTAATACTGTGGCCCGTCACGTGCCTGTTATTTGGTTAAATATGCAAGGCGAAGTTGAATGTAAAGGTCCATTAAGGGTTCTACGCTTACAGCTTATAGCCCTATTTGTCCTATTCATTCAGGATTTTTTCGTTACCTCTCGATTAATATTCAAGATTTCTGAAAATAAGTATAATTTAATTTTATTACTTTGTTGGAATAATTGTGGATGCGAACCCATAATTTACCTGGCCTAGACGAACAGTGTCTACGAAGAACTCAACGAGCATACATCTAGCGAGAACTCGAAAAGCATCGAGCTAGACAGCAAACTCAGCATTCGCTCAGACATTCAAGTATCTTTTATAGAATAATTAAATAGTTATGTATAGCAAACGCCAATTAAGTTAGCGCGAGGAGGGGTAAGTTCGCGCAGGATTAAAAGTAGTGGGGAGATTTGTATTTGGTTTTACATCAAATGTCAGATAATTCTAACCTCTGAGCGTGTCACTTTATGATCCCCTAGCAAAGACATTACGTTCTGTCAAACGTCAATGACAAATGTATTCTGACAAGTACTTGAGTAGTGGGGGTGGACGTTTTTAAAAACGGCTTCTGCGCACTCCCTCCTCGCGCCAACTTAATTGGCGCGTGCTATACTCGTGTATTAAAAAAAATATTTGATATTTAAATTTAACGCTTAAATTTTGTGAAAACGTAGATGTAAAACAATTTACTGTTTCGTATCATTTTCTTATTAATGTTTAGTACCTTTTTTTATTTCTCATTCTTACTTTGTAGATAATCTTTAATGTCGTAAAAAAAACCAATTCATTTTTCTTTTACTAACAGGCGTCCGGAATTTTTTGCCAACGAGTGTATTTGAAAAGTATAGAAAATTAGCTTTCGAGCAATATATAATTTATTCGAAGTGCATTGTGCGTCTACACAGGGCCCCAAACAACCGAACCAATTTGTTTAATGATTTACTAACTATATTTTTGTTGCAACTTCAAGAATACTTCGTATTTGTGTACAGGTCGTTAATAAATAATACACAACTAAATTTTCAATATGTCGAAAATTACTCCGATGATGAACGTAAAAGTTTGCAATATTTTTAAAACTTTGATTTAGCATATTATCTTCAAAAAATTTGTACTTTTTCTTAAAGTTGTACAGTGCCTATTTTCAAATTAGGAAAATTACAGTTTGAGATATACTTGAAAAATGAATCAAACGTCTGTACTTGCAAAATACCTGTTTCATAAAATATTTCTCTTATCTACTTTTAAGTCGAGCAAATTAGTAATTCTTTAATTTAGTAATCTACTAATCATTTCATAAATAAAACGTAATGGTTGCCTGACTTTCCAATTTACAGTTGTAGCAAATATATAATAGAGTGTAGGAAACAAATGCACTAAAATGTAAATTATACTTAAATAATTGAAAGGTCTGTAACATCTGGAATTATTGATGAACTTTGATCTTATTTGTCGAACCGCGTTCAGATTGTGTGGGTTCTAGTCAGTCTCACCCAATATCAGTTACTTCAGGTATTCGGCAGGGTAGTCATTTGAGACCAATATTGTTCCTACTTTTCGTTAACGACTTTCATCCAACTTTCTTCTCTTCGCTGATGTTTTAAAATTGTACAATGCTCATTGACTGACTACCTTCACCTGCAATCAGATCTTAATGCAGTCTCCATTCAGTGTAAAGATAATATTATAAATAATTATAAAACCATCTCATTTACATAAAAAGAAGAAAGATTACATAGAATATTTATATATCAGAATAATTGAAACATACATGAGTAGGTAAACCCCACCAGTTTTGTATAATACAAAGGTATTTTTAATAATATAAAATATTATTAAAAATCTGGTGTGAAGAACACAAATACAGGTTCACTATTAATATTTTTTGTGAACGTGTCCGAACATATCCCTCCCCAGAGACGTAGATACGTATTTCGCCTTTCTACAGGCTCGTCGGTACGCCCCTGCTGGAGAAAGGATATTCTCAGACACATTTACAAAAAAGAACCACATCACCACATCACCGAAATTATCCAGACCGGGCGTAGAAGTAAATTCAGCGCTGCCTGTTGTCAGACAGCGGAAATACCTCGCCCCGTCCACATAACCAATGTGAAGTAACGACGCCCTTCCAAAGGTGGCACAGCCAATCTCTCTAGAAACTGCATTTTCTTCACACCAGATTTTTAATAATATTTTATATTATTAAGAATATTTATATTCTATCGTAACAGTATTTTGGATGGGGTGGATATGATAAGAGCTTTGAATGTTCTCTTCGATACGAAGTCAATAAGTTATGTGGTTTTATTTAGCACCAAATTGGAGATTTTCAAATATTTTGGCTATTACTGAATTGCATATATAACAATTTGGTACGATCAAGGCTCTAGTATTTCTGCATGATCTGGAATTCATATACCGAATTTTATGCGACCATATCTGGAGAATTCAACGGAAATTTATCAATCATATTATTCATTAGCTCTACGGCGAAATATATATAAATTACCTCAAGTTAGGTTTAAAGTGCTTGAATAATTTGGTTGAATGCTGTATTCATTTTTCTGTTTCGAATTCGTGTACCAAGGTTCGGATCATGAAACGTAGAATTATTCGCATTAGCATTCCACCGTACGGTTTATGGCTTTATTGTCCCTATTATTCGGGTTTTGAGGGGATTGAATTCACTTCTTGTGGTAGTAGACTCATTTACTTCAACTTATGAAAAATTTTTAAAATCAATTTAATTAATATTAATACCTAGATTATTATACTTGTCATGAAACTATCTGCTGATAGATTGAAATCTAGCGGCTAGCCAGGCCATTCCAGAACCTCAGGCCTGTGTTCGGAAAAAATCGATATGCTCCGGGTTATTGTCTCGTTTGAACACCCATTTGAGAAACGTCATGTCTTCGGTATACGGCAGCATGGTCTTTTATAATATTGTGGCAAATGTCCTTGATCCGATATATGCGACTTCCATGATCTTGGAGGCATCATCTTTTATTGTGTGTAATGTATGTTATGGCTTGAAGGCTTATTTATCTGCCTAAGATGCAGTCTACGACCACTGGAGTCATATAATACTATTTTACTTTTATCACTTCGGAAGATTTTACGCCTGCATTCTTTCGAAAAGTTTCTGATACTTTAGCGAACTTCCGACTTCGATGGATATGTTGTTTATTTAATAACGGTGTTCTCCCGGTATTTCTTGCTATTAAATCAAGATTTAGTAGTCTTCTCTGAATTGTTCTACAGACAATGTTTAAATTCAATTTTTTCCTTTGTTCAGTCGATGGATTAATTATTTCTTCTTCTGTTTTGGGTTGAATGCCAGAACATCCAGGCACTTGAGCACACTGCTCTTTGTACTATCCCCAATAGATCTCTGAGTTCCACTCTGTCTTGTGTCCTCGATAAAAGCCACTATCCTCCTCAGGGGAAGTTTGAGTACTCTCGAAGGATCCAATAGATCTCTCCCGAAATATTTCTGTGTGAGTTCCTTCAGATCCTTACACGTGCATATTACATGAAGGCTAGTTTCCTCCTGTTTTTCACATCTCCTACACCAGGGCTCGCTAACCAAGCCCATACAGATGCTTCCTTAAAGGCCAATGTCCGGTTATTAACCCGGTAATTATTTTAATTATTTGTATAACGTGCTATCATCTTGCCATATGTTCTTTCAACCGAATGTTTGCTTCTTTTCTTGCCACTGTAGAGAATTTAGTGATTTTTACACAGCAGTTTAAGGTCTTTTGAATACATTCGTATATTCTGCTTTGACCACAAATTTTGTTTCGACTTATACTATGTCATTCCCAAAGATTTTCAAATTCAAAGTTCTCTCTTGATGAACACTGTAGTATAATATTACAGTTCTACACAAAGATATTGTAGATTTCACATTTTAAACTCACTACACTTTGTTCACAATGGAAATACAACTATTATTTCGATGGGGCGTTTTTTTCTTCAAACTATAAAATCAAGGAAACAGTTGCTGGATATGCATACACAAAAGTGTACCTTTAAGACTTTCGCTTACGAAATGTCTTATTATTTTGACTGAACTGTGTATAAAGCTAGTATACTCGTATAATGACTGAATAGCGCAGTGGTAAGAATACTTGTCAGATAAAGTAAGAATCTATATACTCTGGATTCAAATTCTTAATGGCCCAACCTATGAGATGTTGGTTTTCAGTCGCCTTTACGTATTAGGACAAAAAATATTTTTTTACATTTACAGAGAGAAAGCGAAGTGACAAAGTTATGAAACATGCGCTATTTAAGAAACTGTCGTCACGATTGGATCCAAATTCAAATCCAATTGCTTTCTATGTTGCAAGAAATAGTTTTTTTTAAATTATTATACGAATGTAGTCTAAAATACGAATCAATAGTTTATTATAAGAAATATATTGATAGAATTAAGAGAGCACAAAAAACAATATCGTATAACTTTTAATGCGCCTGTATAATATTTTTTATTTTGCGTTTCTCTATCCATCTTGTTTACATCGTATTTTTCAGGCTTGCGGTTTTTAATCGAAATCCATCTAAAATCGCGCATGATCGAATCAACGGTTCGTTGGCTTTAAGTCATAAGTAGAGCTGGGGATGTTTGCGGTGTGCCAGGATAGTATTCAGTTAAACGCACGAATATAATGACCTTGTTTCGATCGGTGATGCATGCGTGATTTTATTGCTTTACATGCATTCGCTATTTATATCACTTAGGTATGTCAGTTATGTGTACTGTATATAAATAACACACTTACCTTATTTACGATTATTATAGCATAGCGCCAAGTGGATAAGACTTGCAGTAAGTTTGTAGCATTAGATACGTTTCCATATTTGTAGCGGTGAGCGATGTACGCCGTGATGAATAAATTTTTTTATATTTTGAGAAAGACCGCTCGACATCTACGGATGTAACACACGCATAATTAAAATAATCTTTATAGATAGAAACCGAATCTACACTTGCACCATTACTAATTTGTTTTAATCTGGTGAAATCAAAATCATTGTTTATCACACTCTCGAACTTTTCTATTACATAAACATTTTTGTTGTCATTTACTGCGCATAGCTGGGCGTGTACATCGTCCAGTATTTGCAGTGACTCCGCTAACGATAATGCAGTATTTTGAAATTTCTCGATTGCGTTAAACAATCCTATATGATTGTTATAAATAGTTTGTAAATCTGCATCAAGGGAAGGGTTTTGAAAGAGTCTCTGGCTTTCCTTAATGGCTACAGCTTCGGCAGGATTGAATTGTAGAACCACAGATTTTATTTGTTGGAAATACTTGGCATAATAAAATGCCGCCTTTAACCAACTTCCCCAACGTGTAAGGATTGGCTCTGGTGGTTCGGGAATACCAGGGCACCGACTGTGAAACTCTCGAATTCGTTTGGGAGATTTTAGAAACACTTTTTTTGTGGTTGCTATTAATGCATCCACCTCTGGATAACATTGCCGAATAGTTTGTGCCACAAGGTGTAAAGCATGAACTTTACATGTCACATGCAAAAGTCTCTCACAATCTGCTTTAAGAGAACGGCCTACAGAACGCATTGTCGCAGCACCATCGCTCATAAACATCAGGAGTTGATTAGTTGAAACTTGAAATTTTTGTAGCGTATCGAGCACTACCTTCGTAATTACTTCGCTAGTGCACTTTTCCAATCTTTTGCTGGCTAATAAAATTGGAAATGTTGATTTGACAGGATCTAGTACACGCACTATAATATTCACAATAGAATGTTTTTTTCGATTTGTCGTTTCGTCGACACATACCCATAACTGTTTATCATTTACTACTGCTTTCATTCTGTTTTCAATGTCCTCACGCACAATTGGTAAATAGGTGAGTAACGTTCTCCGTGACGGTAGCTTTTTGTTGGAATTGTATTTATTCCAAAAGTCGTGAAAGGCTTTTTTATCTAGCAGGTGAACTGGCACATCGCAGACGAGTAGCATTGTCAATAAATCGAAAATGAATTGCGTTTTAGACAGCACATTATTTTTTTTGTCTTTGTGGTGTACACTTTCAACATGTCTTTTACAGTCGTATTTGTCCCAGCAAAGAACTGTTTATCGCATAATTTACAAACCATTTTTGCTCCATTATAATACAAATCGGGAAAGTCTCGGATAAATTTTTTCACGTCGTTATACAATGGGCGCTTTCTTGGCTTGGGCACGTCCGTCATACTTATTAAATAGAGCTCAAGACAACACACGATCACGTTGCCAGTTCACGACTAACTAAAGTGTTTCGCTGCATCGTGTTTATACGCTGGTGGGGATGCACTACATACGGTCCTGCCGTACCGCAAACATCCTCAGCTCTAGTCATAAGTCATAACAGTTTGGATCATTTTACGTGTTTTTGTTACTATTCGTCCAATTCCCGTAAATGCTCTTGCATCCGACGGATGACAAAATATCTTGATCAATTCATTCGTTTCTTGTTTCAGTAGCAAGGAGCAGGCCTTACTACTGAACTCTTACATAAGAAGAAATTAGCCACTTATGTTACTGAAATAATAATTAAATCCTTTCTTCGATTTTCGAATGGTCATAGCAACTACTTCTTTTTAAAGAATACAGTCTGTAATTCTATATATTAAATTAATGAGCAAAATTACGTGGTCTAATCGGGCGGAAAATACCATGCTTCCTTTAGATTATGTAACAGAAAAAAAGTCAGTGAATGTAATTTGACGCTCAATAAGGTGTGGGGTTTCCAATTTAATTATATAGAAATATCTTAAGCTCTATTTGGTAATATGTTGCGAAATCATGTAATAAGAATACGAGGGTTTCTATTTATATATCCAGAATTGTTCTACAGGCAATGTTTAAATTTAATTTGTTACTTAGTTCAGTCGATAGATTGATTTTTTGTATAAAGTGTTATGATCTTGTCTTACCAGATTGTAAATATGTTCTTTCAGCCGAGAGTATGTACACGTCTTTTCTTGAAAATGGTTTTATTGTTTTTCAAAATATTCTTTGTGGTAATCGATGTACTTTCGCATACGTTTGAACCAGTTTTCGCGAGATTTTTTTATTCCGCTTACGGTATCTCCAAAACATGCACTTTGTACGCATCAACCGCTTCTCCTGGCATCGGAAATCGTTGGGCACGTTGTTTATTCTTAACGTACGGGAACATAAATAAATAATTGGATGCCATATTAGGGTTGTACGACGGATGCTCCAACAATTCGATGTTTTGACCGGTTAAATATTAAGTTGTTTGTGCCGATGTGTGAGAGCTCGCATTTTCATAGTACAGAATGATTCCGCGTTGCTCGTTGCTTTTTGCTTATTCCACCAAAGACTTCTAACAAACATTGTCTGTTTTATGATTTTCTAGTGGCATTGTAGCCACATGCCCATTTTCTCCAAGAAACAGGCCACCATTTGCTTCGAAATGCTTCTTGCGTGAACTTTTGTCGGGTTTGGCTTATCTTTGAATACCCACGCCATCGACTGATGTTTGCTTTCGGACTCATACGTATGGATCCAAGATACGTCACCTGTACAGATTTTATACTAGTTTTTTGACACAGCACAAGTATATTTTTTAAGCATTTGTTCGCATTAATCGTTGCATACTTGTAATTGAGGGAAAGACATACAAAAATATAAGACAAAGTATTATCTTTCGTTTATAGGATTGCTTCAGCCTTTAGTTGATGAAATTCCACTACAACTATTATCGAGATGAAATAAAACAAATTTTAATGAATTTTACTACTTTGTACTTTACACAGTCACGGTCGTTTCGCTCCAAAGAAGCTCGTCAGACATATAACTAACGTATTGCTATGGATTTTTCAATGTAAATGGCGCGATATATATGAATATTTGAATATGTACAATATTTTATGACCCTAACTGTATATGATGAAATTTTTGCGAGGGGTGGCCGGGCGGAAAACTGGATTTCGATAGAGAAGTCGAGGTCAATCGAGGAGATCACTGTAAACCATTGAACGGAGAGGTGCAAGTTTCGAGATATATTTATTTGTATATATATTTAATTAATTCGATTTTTGATTTATTTGAAAGTGTTCTACAGTTGTTATATTAGATTTGTAAATTCTTGATATTGTTTATTTAATTGCTTATGCACCTGTTCGTCAAAATCTCCAATTAGTTTTACACGTCTTTCCTAAGTGGAACCCTAGAAGTTAGAGGTCTCAGATTTGAAAATTCACCGGCTGAGAAAACCTAGTTGGGAAAACTAGTTGTGGATGGTGGCGTGCTGAATTATCAAAATACGACTATTCATAGCGGTATGTATATGTAATGGGTTATCCCGTAGGGCTGTCATTTGACAGCTGTCAAATATTTATGTCAACCGAAACGTCAAATTTTGAGTTGAATCTTCGCCATTTACGAAAATGCATCAAATAATAACAGAAGAACGCGTTAAAATTAATACTACAAAAGTGGGGATTCAAACGTAGCCAAGTTTTACGAAATTAGAAACGATTTTGGCCGTCATAATCGCCCTACTGTGCAAGCAATTGGCAAGATAGTGAAAAAATTTGAAGGAACGGGGACCATGTTAGATATTCACGAGGGGCATATGCATCATAGTAATGTACGCTCTGCTGAAAATATCGCTGCCGTGAGTGAAAGTGTGACCGAAGAGCCGAATTTTTCGATTCCACGGCGTTCTCAGCAATTGGACCTGTCTTACGACTCATTATGGCGAATTTTGCATCTGGATTTACATCTGCATCCGTATAAAGTCCAGCTCACCCATTAATTAAAGCCTGCCGACTATTAACAACGTCAAATGGGTCCTTGAGTAACAGGCCATAAATGATGATTTTACTAACAAAATTTTCTTCAGCGATGAGGCGCATTTCTCACTCGATGGGTACGTAGATAAGCAAAATTGTCGCATTTGGGGCTCTGAAAATCTTCAAATAATAGAAGAGAGGCCGTTACATCCAGAAAAAGTTACAGTGTGGTACGCATTATGGTCTGGAGGCGTCAGAGGGCCGTATTTTTTCGAAACTGACGAGAGAAGAGCGGCTACTGTCAATTCGGAGAAGTATGGTCGAATCATAACAGACTTTTTTTGGACTGCGATTCCAGCAAGACGGTGCAACAAGCCACACATCATGACCGATTTTGGCTCTATTGCACGAGAAGTTTGCTGGCCGTCTAATTTCACGTTTTGGCGACGCCAATTGGCCACCGAGATCGTGCGATTTGACGCCGTTAGACTTTTTTGTGGGGCTACGCAAAAGATCGTGTTTATGCGAACAATCCTCTAACTTTAGAGCATTTGAAAGACAACATTCGTCAACTAATGGACGGAATACCGGTCTAAATGTGCCGAAAAGTGGTCCTAAATTACTTCAAAAAGGATCTAGTGCTGCTACAAATCCCGAGGCTGTCATTTGAATGATATTGTATTTCATACATAATGGCAAGGCCCAAACTTTGTAATAAAAAAAAAATTTCGTGAAAAATTAAATTCTATATGTGTTTTCTTTACGTTTTTGTTTTGAAACCTAAAAATGGTTAACCATGTATAAGTTAGTTATATGTCTGACGAAGCTCATTTGGAGCGAAACGACCGTTAGTGTGTAAAGTAAAAAGTAGTGAAATTAATTAAAATTTGTTTTATTTTATTTTATTTCTGATTCACGGATATTAATTTCAAATAAATTACAATTACTTATCAACTAAATATGGCGTGATTATTTACAGAAAATAATGAAGAGTGTTTAATGTTAATTTTTTTAAGCAAAATTCATTATAGAATTTATACATTCATACGAGGTGTGGCAATTTAATTCTCGGTTTGACGCTGCTGTAATAGAGTCACCTGAAATAGAACCAAAAATAAAACATCATGTAATAGTTTACAGTCTTACCAATAGATGCTGGTCAAGCGAAGATGAAATAGCAGTTAGTTTCTGAGTAGGACGCTAGCGCGGATATCGTGTTTCTATCAGTCGTAATGAAGCAATGAGTAAATATTAAATTTTGCTGTAAATTAGGTAAAACTGCAACAGAAACTTACGAGATGTTGAAATCTGTGTACGGTGATAACATCTTAGGTAGTACTACTGTGTTTGAGTGGAATGCAGATATGGTCGAACATGCATCGTGCGAAAACTTTGTTCAGAATTGTAGCGATGATGCAAATTTTCTTAACTTCATTGTCACTGATGATGAATCATGGGTGTTTCAGTACGATTCTAAGACGAAGCGCCAAAGCATGCAGTGGGTTGGAAAATATCACCAAGACCCAACGCAAAACTTTCGTTTGCAAAAATGCAAAATCAAAATCATGCTGATTACGTTTTTCGGTAGCCAGGGTGTAATCCATAAAGAATTTTTACAGGAAAAACAATCAGTTACTGATGCATACTACCTTGAAGTGATGAAGAGATTACTGAAGCGTATTCCTCGAGACTACAATATCGAAAAAAGGGTAGTTAGTTCTTGTTACATGATAATGCACCGTCACATTCTCCACTAATTGTAAGGTGATTTCTCGCGAAGGGAGAGGTTGAGATTAATTATCCACATTATTTACTGAACCTGGCACGGGCGGATATTTTCCTCTTTCCTACAGTGAAAACTCTCACCATTTCTTCGGATGCATTTGTTGACTGTTGTCAAAACCTTTTAGAACATTGCAATAAGTGTATTAATGTGAATGTAAATTACTTTGAATAAATATCAAACATTTTTTGTATTAGCTTTGTTCGCGGAGCGCATTTTGAACGTGTTCGGGTATGAAAGACCTGCGCACTAAAAATCTCATCGTTCGCGGTAACACAATTTTCTGCTCCGTAGAAAATATTCCCTGTTCACGCAACCCTTTTCTCAAATCCCGAATAAGTTCGTTACACGTTCTTTAGACCCCGAATAAAGGGTAAGAATTATATATCCTAAGCGTGCGCTCTGAATTCTGAGATAATTGTTGAAATTAGAAAATCGGTTGGAATCCTTATAGTCGTTTATAGTTTTATTTTTTTATAGCAAATTAAAGGTACAATTTAAAGATAGGTTTTTATTTTGTTTATATATATTGTTATTAGATAAGTATTGTGATGACTTATCAAACGGTGCATCATACTCTAGCGTTTTCTCGAGGCACGTAGAACTCCCGAGAAGGATATTCCCACGATATAAAAGCCGCGTCGAAGAAGGGATGGGACATTCAATCCTAGAGCTCGCGCAGTACACATAAATATAGATACATAAATATAAATCCATAAATGTACTTATTGTTAATAGTTAGTTTTATATTGTTATACGTTTTAATATTAATATAGTGTGTGTCTAAAGTTATTGTTAGTTTTATTTAAGAACCCGAAAAGACAAACATTGCAGTATATATATCAAGTGTTCATTTGAAAAGTCAATCTAGGTTACTTTGAGATTTTGAAGTCCAGGCTTATTTTCGAAGTGGTAATAAAATTGATGGTTTATGGGTTTATTCAGTTCAAGATTGCATGGTAGAATTTCAAGTCGACTTTCCACATTTTGTAATAGATTATATACAATTTAAGAATACTTTGGATAGAACTTAAAACTTTTTTCTGAAACTGGTAGTCTCTTAAGAAGATCAGGCAGCGGAGCAGTTAAGAAACGTACACCTCAAGTTGTCAATCGTGTTGAAGAAATAATGGAAAATGAACCACAAACATCTGTTCGACATTTGACTCAACAAATAAACCTTTCTGTTGGTACAACTCACAAGTTATTAAAAAAGGATATGCAACTTTATCCATACCGTGTCACAGCAGTACAAGAATTGTTAGAAATTGATTACCCACGTAGACTATAGTTTTGTAATTGGTTTGTAAATATGAACAATAATGGAGAACTTTCGCAAAGAGTCATCCTTACCGATGAATCATGGTTTTATAAAACGGGATACCTAAATTCACAAAATACAAGAATTTGGAGTAGTGAAAATCAACATGTAATTAATACAGAATCGCTACATCCAGAGAAAATTGGTGTTTGGGCAGCGATAAGCCAAAGGCGAATCATTGGACCAATATTTTTTCAGGGAACGTTAACTGCTCAAAGGTACCGTACAGAAATTTTGCAACCATTTGTCAATCAGTTGAGATGATGAAGTTCGAAATGCATATTTCCAACAAGACGGAGCACCTTGTTACTGTACTGCAGAATCTTTGGATTATTTAAGAGAATTTTTCGATGAGCGTATAATTAGTCGAAATACTAAAATTACCTGGCCTGCACGTTCATGCGATTTAACACCTTCCGACTTCTTTTTGTGGCCTTATCTAAAAAATAACATATTTCGAACACCTATATTGAATTTGAATGATATGCTACAGAGAATCGAACCGAAATGCATGGAAATTAATAACAATACAGTAATGTTGCAGAATATCATCAGAAATTTTGAACGGAGGATTTTAAAGTGCATTGATCTTGAAGGACAACATTTTCAACATTTGTTATAGTTTTCAATAAATACCAATTATTTGTTATTTATTTGTACTGTTGTGAGCAAAAAAAAACGGGACACTGTTTCTGCGTGGGTTTAAATTGTGACTACTTAAGTGGCTATCTTTACTCATAATAGTAAGTCAGGAATTGTCAAAAATGTGTGTCTTATTGACATTTATTAAACATTTTTAAAATACATGTGATAAAAATTACTAAAAACGATAGAGAAAGATTATTTATTAAATTAAAATAATTATTACATTAAAATAATTAGTATTTCGTCATTCCACCGACATTATTAACTGCATCTAATCTTGTAGACATTGAAGCGACAATATTTTGTACAAAATTTGTAGAAATTTGACGCCAAGCATTATAAACAATCTCCCAAAATTCTTCCTGGATAGAAGCTCTAATCTCATTAATCCCCATACATTTTCAATGGGATTTAGATAAGGACTGTAGGGCTGGATATCTCAAGTTTAAATTTCATTCGCTTGTAACCATTGTGTTACAAGATGAGACAGGAAATTGTGTTGTTCTTATAGCTTTCTTTAATGTTTTGAAAGGGTTGTGCCTAATCTCAGTAACTAATGTTTCGTCTTCCTGCGTATTCGAAATTTTGTTACGTGCGGAAATTATTTTCCGATTTAAATTATCCTCTTCCCTCCATTTTTTTTTATATATTCTTGCGGCTGAACTTTTACCAATATTAAATTGAACCGATACACTTCTTAATGATTTCCCATTTTTCAAACTAGTAACAAGTCTAGCTTTACCAGTTTTCGAAAGATGCGGCATATTCAATTTTGAATTATCTACTATGATATACAATTTGACGTAGAGTTTGAAAGTTAATCAAATGTTAAAATTACAACGCTAAAAAATAAAGGAAATTGACATAACTATTTTGACACTGTCCCGTTTTTTTTTGCTCACGACAGTATGTATGAAACTATCAAAATATACGACTTCGTAGGTTAAGTAGTAAATTTTAATTTACGACATACTTCAAAATGTTCTCAGTAAATCACATGCTACTAGATTGACTTTTCAAATGAACACACGCTAGATAAGAGCGAAATTTTAGATGTCTGACAATTTCACATCAAGTGATGAAGAGTTGGAAGAACTGCTTCAGATATTATAAGTTCCAAAAACTTAAATCACTTAAATCTGAAAAGTTCCAATAAATTACTTAGATTTGTTTTTCTTGTGAATTAATGTTTTATTAAAAGCACTTACCTTGTGCCATATTCATTTTGCAAAAAATATGTAATATAAATAATAATAAATTTAATGGAATAAAATTTTAAATGATTAACTTTTATAGACAAAATTCTAATCGCAAAACCCAAATCGAAAAGAACAAGTAACAAAGAGCAAAACTAACGATGCTAACTTCGCGAGCTATCAATACATATGCCAACGCCATCTGGTGAATATACGAGGAACACCTTTTATTTTTTTACAATCGACCACTAGATGGTGCTTTTGACATATGTAATCATTATATTCTTAAAGTTTGATATTTGTCAATGAGAAATCCGCTATAGCTTAGAAATTGATTCAGTAGATTGTTGACAATGACAGTTTTAAGACAGTGAGCTTGTAAAATAATGGAGATTACTCGTGAAGGTTTTAGTTGGATGATTTTTTACGATTATAAAAAGGCCTAACTCCACAAGAATCCATTATATCGGTTCAGTCAAGTTTTGGTAATGAAGCACCATCAGAGAAGACAGTTTACAATTGGTTTGCAGAACTTCGTCATGGTCGTGCCTCAGTGAGTGATGAATTACGTAAAGGTCGACCAGAAACTGTTGTGATTCCAAAAAACATCGGTGCTGTGCGAAAAATGATAGAACACGATCGACATGTGACTTACAGTGAGGTAGAGGCATCTCTTGGCATATCGCAGACTGCAATTCATTCGATTTTACATGAACATTTATTTGTAAAAAAAATGTGTTTCCAGATGGATTTCACATAACTTGACCGAAGCACAGAAAGCAGCTGACACGAGCTGCTTTGGTGTAAAGAGATGCGCAAAAAATTCGACGTAGGAATCGCAAAATCCGTATACAACATCGTCACAGGTCACGAAACATGGATATAGGCATATGAGCCGGAAACTAAGTAACAATCTACTGTATGGGTGTTTCAAGAAGTACTGAACCCCACAAAAGTTGTTCGTGCAAGGAGCACTTCCAAGAAAATGATCGCTTGTTTATTCGGCTGTACAGGACACATCGCAACAATTCCTTTAGAGATCGAAAAACTGTTAACGCTGAATGGTGTACAGTAATTTGTTTGCCAAAAATTATAGACGAAATCAGGAAGAACAACCTAAAAAGTCGCATTATTCTTCATCACGCAATGCGAGTTCCCATACAGCACATCTAACAGTTGGCTATTTGAAGGATAAAAGTGTTCGACATAATGTCTCATTGTCCATATTCACCTGACTTGCCGAATGATTTCTTTTTGTTCCCAACTGTGATACAAAAAATGCGCGGGCAGCGATTTTCAACAGCTCAAGAAGCAGTAGAAGCCTTTGAAAATCATGTTTCTGAGATACAACCTTCAGAGCGGAAAAAATGTTTTGAGAACTGGTTCGTACGCATGCAAAAGTGTATAGACCATAAACGCGAATATTTTGAAAAACAATAAAATTTTGTTCCCAAGAATTTTGTTTTCTTCCCATATTTTCTGAAAATATAAAAGGTGACCCTCGTAATAGCAATTCAAAATTGTATTTGATTAGAATTCGCGGTGGAAGAAAATCCTTCACATATTCAGTGGCCTGCATGCGCAATAAAAATATCCTGAATAATAATATATCTCACATATATTCCGAATATATTTGAAAACTGCTCTGCGAACAAAGCTATTACTTCAATTCTGTTGTTATATTTTGTACCAATACGGAAATTAAATTGTAACACCTCGTATTTATAAGTTTAATAATAAACGAACTTACGATAAAATATCTTTTTGGACAGACGTCATCATGTCAAACTGTGAATCCTATACCAAAAAAAAAGTTCAAGAATTATATTTTTCAATTCAAAGCACTGACTTTTGAAAAGATTTTTATTATAAAATTTTAGAAGAATGTTTCGAATAAATGCTTCTTACTGACTTATTGGTTTATTACAAAACAGAATGTACATACTACAAAATATATCACAAGAAAAATGCATATGTCAACAAAGATAAACTAATACATGAGGTAACATGAGTAACAAGAAATGTCTTTATTATCTAATTGTTGTGTTAACCTACATCAGGGTATCTATTAACATCAAATATAAACTAAGTCTTGAAATTGTCATATCAATGTCTAAAAGAGTAGAAAATATGTTCAAATATAAGACCTTAAAAATACAGACACAAAAGAATATATATGTTCTATCCATCCAATTTTGTAAACTAGTATTTCACCTATATACCAGAATACATGTACTATATATTCGTTTTGTTTACAGATAGGGCGGTCATCGGAGACTCCCATCGATTTTGTAGTAATGGACACAATACCCGGGGATAAAACCGGGGACAACAAAGTGATGCAAAGTACGATATCGAGGTTTGCGTGCAGGATCCTAGCAGATAGAAGTAACACTAAAGTAGCCAGAATATACGCAGCGGGGTTTGATACATCTAGGAATATATTTTTAGGAGTGGGTATTTCTATTATTTTTTTTATAAAATATGTAAATGTTATGCGCCGAATGCTTTGGAAGAAAAGTATTTTAGTAATTGTGGAAAATATTTCTATAATAACTGTACATGCTGTATAGAGAATCTAGGGCAGTTTGTGTTATAAACAAGGTATCGAAGTTAAAAATTCTTTAAGGCAAAGTGTTCCACTTTGTAGTAAAGTCTTTATATCCTTATCGAAGTTTTTTTTTATATTTAAAAACGCTCTTTTGATAATTTTAGTTTTGTGAATTGCATTGTAATATCTCTACTTAGGATTTTACATCTACATATACCAGGTGTTAGAAAAGGTTGTCGGATATTGTAACCAATTATAGTACTGGTGGAAACAATCTTAGTCAACTGTTTCTGACATATAATCGATTTAATATTGTTTTATTAAAATAGAAATTACAAAAAATTTCTGATAACATTTTACATAAAACAAAAGATAATTTTAAAGGAAAACTTAAAGAAATTGCTCTAAGCGTCTTCTGGAGTCTTCTGTATTTCTCTACAAGAATTTACAATTCGTTGCTTGAATGTTTTCAAATGGTTTACAGGTCGCGCGTACACTAGTTGTTTTAGATGTCGCCAAACATAGGTCAGGTTAGAGTACCTATGAGGCCATGCAATTGGACCATCCCGTCCCGTAATGACTTAAAAAATGTATAACTATGATGGAAAAATGTTCAAGAGTTTCATCCTGCATAAACCAGATGGTAATGGTAATTCATTTCTTAAGAAATCTAAATATACAGGGTGCGGCAGTCAAACCTGCATTTTTAAATAATTGTAAGAAATAAACGGACGAATGTTTAAATTGTTACCATTATTATTCTACGTTAAAAGCATTGAATAAAACTGTTTTAATGTTTAAAAATAACACTAGTAAGATGTCGTCCATCTCGATCAAGACATTCTTGCAGGCGATTTTGAAAGTTGTCCATTACATCTGGAGCATCTAGCATCTGCTGAAGGATTCTTTCGATTTACCGACGGATTCTTTTCTTCAGTTCTTGAAGGGTTCGAGGACGTTCTTGGGACACATTACTGTTTAGGTACCTCCCATAATAATAAATCGCACGTTGTGAGGTCGCGTAAACGGGAAGGCCAAGGAATCGCTCTGTTCCGTGATGTCAACCGATTCGCAAAAAATTCACCCATACTGACGATCTTGAGTAATGAAAAATGTCCGCCGTAACATTTCCGAGTATCGCTTTGCATTCACGGTTACAGCTTACTCATTTTAATTTTCAACAAAAAAATGGTCGTATGATCCCCGTTGCAGACATTGCGCACCAAACTGTAACCTTGGCTGAAAGAAGAGGTTGTTCATGGTGTTGATCAGGAGGTTTTGATAACTCCAGTATCTAAAGTTTTGTTTGTTTACATAACCTGACAGATAGAAATGTGTCTCGTCGCTCATCCAGAAGTTACGGGCAATCTCTTAGTTTTCTTCAATCATTTCCAAAAACAGCTCATAAAAGCGCCGTCCAGCGGCAAAATCGTTTTCATTCAGAGCCTGAACCATTTGAATTTTGTATGGGTGATAATGTAAATCTAATCTCTCCTTCGGACGGTCTGTCTGAAATTTCAACCGTAGCACTCTGTCTACGCGCTGATCTCCGAGGACATTTTCACAGCGATTCTCACGCTTTCAACATTCTCGGAAGTTCGCACTGCCACCTCTGATATTTCTCGTTTCACCGATGTTTTCAAAGTTTTTACCCATAACTTTTACCCACCGGCCAATAACGTTGAATTTGAAAGTGGGTCCGGAAACGACGCCAAGCAACTCCATAGCTACCGCTTTGTAAAATGCTTTCACGGCGAAAGATCGTTGTTATTTAGTCAACTGTTTCATGGCAACTAAAATGCTTTAAGCGGAGGAACACAACTGTAACGTTCGCAACTTACTCCGCCCACTTCCTTATGTTTCCGTTACTTGACCCGTTAAACGATTAGGGTGAAATGCTGAACTAACCGTCTTTAAAAATAGCAAGCCAAACTTAGCGAAAAACGGTTTTGGTGATGCAGCTCAACAACAGTATTGATTTTCATCTGCCCACACATGATTGTTATTAAAATTGAATATCCAGTCTCTTGTAAACCCAGCCTCGTCACTAAATAAAATTTGATACTCAAATGTAGGACTTTATGACAGTTTTCGTAAAATCAATTGCCAACATTCCCTATGTGCATTATAATCGAGAGCATCAAGAACTTGCAATTCTCTTGTTACTAGGCTTGGCGGAAGATTGATATTCAGTCCTGCGACAAGTCTTTGCGTGCTGTTATTTGAATTGTGTTCTACTCGTCTTAAAATACCTAGTTTTACTGCTGGGGAGTAGAAACTGATCTGTGTTTACCAGAATTTCCATTAATTTTGAATGAATTAGTTTCGGGAAATCTTGAGAAAATTTTAATCATTCGATAACAACCGATTCGGAAACTCGTTCGAAATACATACGCCGTGCTCCAGCAACATTCGCACAACCATACATACTCGTAAAATGTATGTCGGCCATTTCTGAATTTTTTTTCTTAGGCATAATTTGAGACCAGAAAAAATTGACCCAAATGATAAGTAATTTGGTGACAGATGTCTGACAAAACTAATTTTTTCTATTTCGCACACACAATGATCTCATTTTGATACGCATTCGCGGCTCGAAATGAACCTTATTTCGAGACGCAACCTTTCATTATTCAGTGTTGGTTTCCTGTTCAATTTGGAATAATATTTGACACGCTGCTTAATATAGGTTATGTACTATCGTGAGCAATTGAAAGTAAACGCACTATTATAGCTGCGTAAATTTTACCAATTGTCAAGCTAATGTCATTTATGTTATGATTAAATGCTGACACTGACATTTCAAAAGTACTGTATACATTAGATAAATTTTGAAATTTCGACATGCCAACATAATAAAGTGTTAACTTTCAATTGCTCACGATAGTAGCTACCAGAATACAAAAGATAATACATGAATGTAGAATAACGACTATTTATTATTATATTTTAGTACTTAAACAAGGTAATAATGAAGCACAAAACTCAACATAAAAATATAATTATGTTAATGTATTTTATTTTAGTTATTGTAATTAGTATAAACATGTACATTAACTTGCGATGAATCATAAGCATTTATACTAATGCCAGGTAGGTTTCGATTGGAAACTAACGTTTTCCTTGTAGTATTAGTTTAGATTTTTTATTTGAAGATTGTGGCTGTGAAACGCTTGAACACCCACTTGATGTATTTTGTTCAGACGAGAACATTTGAGCAACCTCAATTTTTCTTTTCATGGATGTATCAATATAACCCTCAGCTATAAGCTGACGATTTCCATCCTCCATGTTGCTTAATTGTAATCAAATCACCACCCTTATTTGCTTTATGAGACGCACTGGAACGTCTAAAACAGTGTTAACTAAATAATTCAGGATTTGGTAATTTAAGAAAGACCGCAATAAGTTTAGGCATCTTGCCTATTGTATGAATTCCAATTGGACATGATATACAATATCCATTGCGATAGGTAAGAAAGAAACGTTCAATGGTTGTGTTTTTTGGTCTTAAACTTATATATTTTTTTATTAAATCAATCCATTTAGGGGTTGTGATTGCAAAACTTCTAGGTAAATAATTTTTTGTTTTAGGTATCGAAAAAACAATGAAATCATCCTTATATTCAACATCATTGATTGACATATTTACTAATTCATCTCGTCTACAAGCTAACCTATTAATAATGCAACCTAAAATGAAAATGTTATACAAATTGTGTTTTAATAGAGAAACAGAAATACCTTTATTGCAAGGTACAATTTATCATCAGCATTTTCTATAAAATGATCAATTTGTTCCATATCTAATATTTTAGATTTCTTTGGCTGATATCCTTGTCCACAACGTTTTAAGAATGCTTGTAGTTTAGAATATTTTGATATATCTAAGTTCTTATAGATATTTAAACAAGAACGCAACATAAAATGTAATACCCATAGTGTCGAGGGCTTTTTTATTTCAGTTTGTAGCTTAAAATATGCCAATAAAACATTTTCTGATAGTATGTGAACTTCATTTTCAATACACCAAGATTCAAATTGTTGATAATTTTTTTCATATACTACACGAGATTTTTCTGGCAATAAATTTCCAGATGTATTTTCTGCTATTTCACGGAGATTCGGTGGTGTCCCGCTTAGGTAATTAGAATTATCGATCATTTCTTTAAAGTTTCTGTTTGAATTATAATAATAATAAATTTTGAATGACATTCGCTATTTAAAAATAGGGAATGTCAGTTTGACCAACGTTTACATTTCAAAAAAGTAAATGTCACTTATTTTATACAAATTGCATACTATGAAAAATACAAATTTTAAAAGTTATGGAAATGCGAAATAGAAAAAATAGTATAGAAAACTCGTTTCATAAGACGTTTTGTTGTCCTCGTCTACCTCGTACATTAATTACATAAGACGATGTTTTGTTGTACGAGGAAACTTGGCCTCGTACAACAAAACATCGTCTTATGACACTAGTTCTCTAATATAACGAGCGATCATTAAAATTTTCACTCGTAGCTGGCCGTGTATATAAAAATTATGTCGTAGCTTTAGTCATTAAGATGTTATTTCAAACATCTGTCAGTGTCAAATATATATTTTAAAGTTTCATCAAAAGAAAAAGTAATGGCCTTTAATGATATGCATAAAGCGTTTATGGTAGAATGTTACTTCCTGACATCTCAAAAAATTGATGGTATTTGGCAGCATTCAATAGAAAATTGCCTTGCGGAGTTTGAAGAGAGATATCAAAATACTGTTCCTAGCTATAAAACTTTCCGTGATACGCTAATGCATTGTGTAAATCTTTTTCGTTAAACAGGCAGTATTTTAAGGAAAAAAGGAAGCGGTCCTCCTCTCAAGAGAAGTCGCGGCGTAATTGAAAATGTCAGACAAATTATTAACGAATCTCCTCAAACATCTATTCGCAGAGTTTCGCAAGAAGTTGGGCTTTCGTATGGAACATGTCAAAAAATTTTAAAAAAGGACTTGCACATGTATCCATATAAATTAACTTCTGTACAAAATCTATTACCTATGGATTATGAAAAAAGAACACAATTTTGCCAATGGTTTATTCAAACAATGACAGACAATATTTTAAATCCTACTTTTTTCACCGATGAAGCTTGGTTTTATTTGAAAGGTTATGTTAATTCGCAAAATATGCGTATGTGGTCCAGTGAAATCCTCATTTCTACAGAGAAGTTCCTCTACATCCAGAAAAAAATAGGCGTATGGGTAGGTATGAGTCGTCACCGATTAATAGGACCAATATTCTTTGAGGGCACGATAACATCGGAGAAATATCGTAACGAAATTCTCAGTGTTTTTACTAATCAATTGACTAATGATGAACTCCAGGTCGGATATTTTCAACAGGATGGGGCTACATCTCACGTTACACTTGAAAATATTCAGTTTTTGCAACAATTTTATGGCAATAGCAGGCGCGGCTCGTGATGACGTATTTTGGTTTGCAGTACAATGATCCGAGTGCTTCGTGTATTCTCGTGTACTAACTGTAACGTTTGCTTAGTAAACACCGAAAACACACGAGGCACTCGTATCATTGTACTGCAAACCAAAATACGTCATCACGAGCCGCGCCTGGGCGATAGGATAATAAGTAGAAATACAGCCATTCCATATCCACCACGATCGTGTGATTTAACAGTCATGGATTTTTTTGTGTGGCCATATATAAAGAATATTATTTATGAAACACCAATTAATAATCTACAAGAGTTAAGACATAAAATCATTGAAAAATGTGAACACATCAATAACTCACCGCAAATACTGATCAATGTTTTCAATGCTCTACGAAATAGAGAGCGATTATGCTTGGTCATCATTTTACACATTTTTTATAATATTCTATTACTTTGTATAAAAATTATAAATATATTTAATATAAAAGTCGGCATTTCAAATTATTTTTTAACAATCATGACGTTTGAAATTATAATGACAGATCTCCTCTAATAACTTAAGTTAGGACATACTTTTTGTGTACATGGCTTACTTGAGCTAAAATTTTAATGATCACTCGTTACTATTAAGTAACAGTAAGTTGTTTTACAAAAGCGACTGTTGTCAAAACCCAATTCCAATCCTGTTCAAATTCCTGTTCAAAAAATTTTTAATTTTAAAACAGAGATTCATGTTCACTTATACATTTTTTATTTCCACCAGTACTGTAAGTGGGTAAAATATTCAAAAAGGTTTTTTTGTAACAGATAATATATTTGTGGGTATGTCTACAACAAGAAATTTTTGCTTGTGCTTTCAGTACAAATTATTCACGATTTAAATGCTTTTTTTACTTAACGTTTTCGAAAAAGTTTTAAGTAAGTGGTTGTTCTTTGTCTTCAATAATTTAATTGTAAGTTTTATATACGTGATTGCGTAATAAGCTTGCTTCTCTACTTTATTAGTGTGAATGACAATTTAGTTGTTGAAGTGTTCACGTAGAACCTCAAATTATAATACAATAAATATAAGAAAATAAAATAAAGTTTGCATATATAGGTTAATGTCGTGTCCTGTATTCATTTTGTTCCCTTCTATCTTTATCATGTCCTTTATAATTATGATAATTAATTTCACAATAATGTACTTAGAAACTTTAGGAAAACATTATTACATTAATTTTTTATGCTGGTATTGTTCGTACCTGATATGCTGCCTCTTTTATAATTAAAAATTTATTTATTTTAAAAGGAAAAAGCGTCCAAGTGGCGAGAAAATGGATATGAAATCGATGGCCTTACAACAAACGGAGTTCTCATAATGCACCCTAAAGGCAGTTTTTGCGGTGGTGAGGCCAAGTGTAACTACTGGCTGGAAACATCCGTTGGGGGAAGCGTTCACGCGCTAAGAGAATCGAGGTCGGCGCAGCGTAAAGGACAGGTGGTAAGTGTAATTTTCCGTTAAACGTCACAAGTTGTATGTTAAAAATAAACACGAGCTCTCATATAAAATTTATTGAAGAGACCATGAACTAAGCTTTCTGCTTCCGCATCTTCGCTTCGTTCGTATTTCATCTTCCAAGCTCTTGGGAATATTGTTTTAGAAACTTTACGTACTTTTAAATTAAAAGAATTGGTTTCGGTAGTATCTATTTATAGAAGTTGAGAAATTGAAGGGTTACATTTTTCAATTAATTGTAGTAAAATGAATGACAGAGTAAAACAAAAAAATGATTAGAACTGAAAGTTGAAAAGTAAAAAGTGTCTACACAATATGTGTAACTTACAGCGAAATCTGTTAGCTTCAAGAATGAATAACCTCATCCATTGTTTCTACGAATCTTTTCTGCGATTTGTTAATTTTTATGTTACAAATAGATCTGAAAGTTTTTTAGGACTTTGTTTATAGAGGCAATTTGCGATTTGCTTCTATCGTTTATTTTACACATACAAATATAAACCAATCAGATTCGCGTACTACTGATGCAACTCGAAATTACAGCGGTAATTTATCGATAATTTTCATAGTAGAATAATTAGGCGTTGTTATGGAAATGCGGTTAATAAGGATAGACATTTCTAAAGTTCCGTCAAAAAACCGGTTTCATTGTCACAAAAACAATGCTGAGATTTGGGGAAGAATCAGTTGTAAACATTGATCAAATAGTAAAACAAGCTGAACCGGCTAATACGAAAAAGAGTAAAGCGTCAATTTGGCGACAATTTTGTGAGTTTTGTGATGCGAAAAACTACAGCATCGAACAAAATGTTACAGAAGAGGAACTTGCAGATATTCTGAAAGACTGGGCCTTCAATATGAGGAAGGTGAATGGGGAAGAATATAAAGAAGGTGTTGTTAAAACGATGTGGAATGTCACGGCAAAATTGCTACAAGAGAAGTTTAATAACGAATATAACAGAAAAATGGATCCTTTTCAGAGCATCGTATTTAAAGCAGCCCGCGACGCAAGGAACTCCAAAAGGAGAATTCTTCAAGCGATACCTGGTAAACGGAAAATGAGTTCTGCAGCTTTACAGAAAAACGAATATGAAAAAATGATAAATGTTTGGGATGAAGAAAATCCAGATGGACTACAAAAGAAATTTTCCCTGATAGTGTCGATTGAATTGACATGGCGAGGAGGAGAAGGCGCGGCATGTTTGATTCACTACTTCCGAGAAGAAATGAACGTATACAATACACCGACTGGAAGAATAGAGTACAATCCTATATTCACGAAAACTACCCAAGGTGGAGCGCAAAAATGTGCTGACGGTAAATGGTTGATTCCCAACAAAGTAAAACCAGGTAATTGCCCAGTCAGACTTTTTAAAAAACTCATTTCAAAGAGGACAGAAAACGCTCGTATAAAAAGTGATAGACTCTTTTTAACTGTCAATCCAGCGTGGAATAAGAAAAAAGGTAGCTGGTATAAAAAGAAACTGGAAGAAATGAAATTTTGAAATGGTTTAAGAAAAGTGCCGAACTCGCTGGTTTCAACACAGAAAACCAAAAAATAAGTAACCATTCCAGTCGCGCAACAGCTGTCTCAAATTTAGCAAAAGCTGGTGTAAATGAGCAACAATTAATGAAAATTTCTGGCCATAGTAGTTCGCATTCTATTAAGCCGTATCTACAACTAGATAAAGAACACCATGAAACTATTATTAATCAAATGCGAGGAAATAGTTACAACAGTGCAAATATTGATTCAAGCACATCCAATAAAAAACAGAATGTATATAGCAATTGTACCTTTCAGTGTACTAATTTATACATGAATTAATAAATAAAGAGTTTAGATAAATTTCATTTTGTATTACGTAAAGTAATCTAATCAAATACCATAATTAATTATTAATGAATTAAAATCGATGCTTGTCAAACTGACACTCGTCTTCGTCGCAACAAGCATTCGTTAAATTATCGATAAATTCAAAGCTCTTATGGTATTACTACAGATAATATGCAACAAGGTTTAATGCATCTCATTTTAGCTTGACAAACGTCGAAATAGCTATCATTCTCTTATTTTTATTCAAATTATGTTCCTATGGAAGGTTTATTGTAAATAATGTCTTACGCTTATTTCAAATTATAACAATTCTTTCAAAAAATATTATAGAGGAGCTTTTAATTGTTGCAAGCATTATATACGAGGTGCTATCCAGAAATTTCCGGAATGTGAATAAAGCAAATTGTTCTTACGTCTTTTCTACTACCATTCTTTTCAAAGTACTCTCCTTATGTATGAATTCACCGTTGCTAGCTAGTTGTCCACAACTGGAAGCAGTGCTGAAATTCATCGCGTGTTCAACACTGCCTGCAATTCGGTCTGGATCTCCTCAATCGCTTCAAAACGGCGCCCTTTGAACTTCAGTTTCAACTTCGAAAGTAGGAAGAAGTTACAAGGGACAAGATCTGGGGAGTAGAGAGGGTGACGTAGTACTGCCGTCTTCGTTGAGGCTAGAAACTGACGCACAAGGGACGTGTGGGATGGTGCATTGTCATGGGGTAGGATCCACGAATTGCTGCACCACTTGGCAAGCTGTTTGCGCCGAATGTTTTCTCTTAGTCGCCGAAGAACATCCCAATAAAATCGTCCATTAATTGTTTCACCTGGTGCGAGAAATTCTTTGTGTACGATGTCAACAACGTCAAAGAAGTAAATTAACATCTACTTGAGGTTGCTTCGAACTTGCCGTGCTTTCTTCGGTCGTGGCCACGATAACGTCTTCAACTGTTTTGTTTCGAGATCATACCCATGAGTCGTCGCCAGTAATGATTCTGGTACTGAAGTTCGCATCTCTTTCGGCAGTTTCTTTTAGCTCTGTGCACACGGTGCCGCTTTTGTTCAATGCTGAGTAACCTTGGCACAAACTTCGCAGCAATACGCCGCATTTCACAAATTTTATACAATGTTCTCCTTCGGTCTTGCGGGTTGGCATCACGCAGTTTTTTCACATTCTGTGGCGTGTTTTCCGTCGATGGGCGACCGGAACGCTTATCATCAACCAATACGTTCATTTTTAAAGCGGTTGTACCACTCATAAGTTCGCATTTTGCTTAAAACATCCTCACTAAGCTCTTGTTTAAGGATTTTCATAGTTTCCGCTGCCGTTTTACCAAGATTGAAGCAGAATTTGATGTACGATCTTTGCCCTTTCATATCAGACATTGTAGCGTCGAAGATTACAGAACAAAGTTTAGAATATATTGTAATAATTAATGTGAATAAAGAATGTTTACTATGGTGTGACAAAGCATTGACTTTAATTATAGGTGATATAATTAATTTCAAGTTGATACTTTTTCAATATTTTGAATTTTTTCACTGTATAAAGTAAATGCATTTTGTGTATATATATATATATATATAATCTGGAATTAATTTCAATTCAAGTTAATTTAAATTCATTTAACTTTAGTGTTTTATTTATTTTCGTAAAAATAAATTTCCGTATATACATTTCATTGGCATTATTACGACTCTGGCGAAATATATTTCACAACTCCGTCTGTTTGCATTAAAAGACGCACAAACAGACAACTTTTATCAATACCATCGCGCTATGACATTCGTATATACATGTTAAGTTGATCAATTGTACATTGTCGGCACCGATGAATCACACCCCGATACGGGATAGCGCCGGTTTCCCAGTCTAGTCATCATACCAAAATACCGTTTGACAGACTGACTTAGAATAGATGTAACTCACATCATCTAGCTCTATAGAGCTGTAATACCATCCTGTCGCGCGCCACATTCAAATTCCGGGAATTTCTGGGTAGCACCTTGTATATTTCAAAATCGTAGAGTGCAATATCGTGTTTATTATACTCATTGTCAATTAGATGGAAAGTATCATCAATATGTAAATTACGTTGAACACGCTTGAATAAAATGTACAACTGTTTGCCGGTTTTATTAAAATCGTTTACCATATTTTAGAAACATCCAGTTGCAAAGATTTACAGAATATGCAAAACCATTTGAGCCGGAAGTAAGCTTTTTTTCTTATAGATTAAAGTAAAGCACTTATAACGGGTGGCAAAAGTCCCGCTACCATTTTGATTGCGGCCATCTTGGTTATGTGACGTTTAGTTCAGTTTAACTTTAACCATTGTGTTGTGTAGACGTCCAAATTTTATTATGGATAAATATACGCCACAAGAACGAGCAGAAATAGTGACAATATTTATTGAAAATAATCGTTCCATTATTGCCACTCAGCGGAAATTGCGTCAAAAATATCCTAATCGTCCAGTGCCTCACAAAACCACAATTTATCGTTTACATGCGAATTTTCGACAGTACGGTACGACAGCAGACAGGCCTCGTTCTGGAAGACAACGGACGTCTCGTAACGCTGAAAATGTGGCTCTGGTGCTCGATAGTGTTGCAGAGTCTCCAGAAACATCAATTCGGAGACGTGGTTCCCAGTTACACATGTCTGCACGCAGTTTAAGGCGAATTTTGAAAACTGATTTGAAAATGTTCCCGTACAAAATTCAATTAGTCCATAAATTGCTACCGCGAGATCATGATCAACGAGTTGAGTACAGTAATGCAATCCTAAGGCTGTCTGATGAAATTGAAGATTTTTCGTCTAAATTGATAATGAGCGATGAAGCCCATTTTCTTCTCAGTGGCCACGTCAATAAACAGAACAGTCGGTTTTGGGGGACACGGAATCCTCAATTAATTCATGAAACGTCATTGCATCACAAAAAACAACTGTATGGTGTGGTATTCATGCTGGAAACATCATTGGTCCCTATTTTTTTGAAACTGACGAAGGTGTTGAAGTTACTGTTACTGCTGAACGGTACCAAGACATGATTCGAAATTTTCTTGTGCCTGAAATGCAAGAGCAAGGACTAGAGGAAATGTGGTTTCAGCAGGATGGGGCCACAGCACACACAGCTCGTTCAACAATTCAATTATTGAATGACGTTTTTCCACGAAGACTAATTTCGCGAAATGGCGATTTAGCATGGCCAGCCAGATCTCCGGATTTAGCTGCACCTGACTTTTTCTTATGGGATTTTTTAAAATCAAAAGTTTATGTGAATAAGCCCCAAACGATTTAACATCTTAAAGAGAATATTCGTCAAGAAATTGAAGAAATTCAGCCTGAGATGTTGCAGGATGTCATGAAAAATGCCTTAAAGAGAGCCGAAAGTTGCATAGCGAATCGCGGTCACCATTTAGCCGATATAATTTTCCAATCATAACGAAAAAAGAATGTAAAGAGCAAATAAACTTTTTATGAAAACCAAACTTACTTATCTTTTCTTTCAACAAAGTTATAGGCAATCAAAATGGTAGCGGGACTTTTGCCCCACCCGTTATAACAATATAATACTATCTAAAATACATTTACCTTTTGTTAATTAGAAATATTCTACCAAAGATTTACATTGTAAACAACTTTGTAACACCTTTATTTGTTCCAAATCTATCCAGAAATTTATTTTCAGACCACTTTACCCCACTGTGATTTTTCTATTTACACAAATTTCATACATTTCTACGAAATCCTTTTCATGAATTAATTCCTTTAATAAATTCCAGTTGATGATAATTTAAAGTTAGGTACTTCTATAATATATACACATAGTTTTAACTGACTGATTCGGTTATGTAATCGATTTAAATTAGATCTTTTCTTACTTTTCAGCTAATTTGTTTTGTGCTATTTTAGTTTTATTTGAAAATAGAAAGATATTATCATTCCACTTTAAGAAGTTGCGTAAACATTATATAATACGTTTATCAATAAAATATTAAATTTAACTTCTTTAGGAATCACAAATTCTGTCAAATAGGAAAGTGGATTAAATATCAATTAAAAGTGACTGACTTTAATTTGACTTTACAGTGCCAGTTTAATTTATACTCCAATAATATATTAACGCATCGGTAAACGTTGTGACTTCTATTACTTATTATCCGATGACGTCAACTATCCACCACTAATTTTCTTGCTCTTCTTTTGTAAAGTTTTTCTAAAATAATATAGCACCTTCCGCACCAAGTTTTTTTATTCATTAATCCCCACATGTTTAATATTGTATTTATGCCCATATTGTGCGAAGGTCGATTCCTGCCGGGTGGTGATATTATGTTCCTCCTTCCATATGGCTTCGATATTTCGAATCGTTATCATCGTCTAGTGTCCATTTTATTTGTTTGGATCACAAAGCGTTTCTTCAGACTTACTATTTTTTAACCCTCAATCATCATGAGGCATCATTATCGCGATGAATACGATTAATTTTTCGAAAGCATGTTTGACTATCTGTCGAACCGCAATTTCGATTTGGGAAAGGTGTTTACCTCGGTAAATATGTAGGACAAATCTTGTCTTTGTCTTTGCCCTATCTAAACTTTTCCGAGAGCGAAAGTTTCATCATTTGCAGCTCGGGGTTTAATGCTGTATTCTTTAAATATTCTTCGAATTGTATTGGGTGACATGTTAGTATTCTTCTTCATCAAAATTTCCTTTGTTTGGTGCAAAATAATTCCCTTGTTCTTTTCAAAAACAGAAATTGTTGTATAGTTTTGCGCTGTTGTTCTTGATTACTTTTTACTTTTCTCAGGTAAGTCGTCCACGTTCACTTTCTTTATACCTAAATGACATGAACTTATTGTCATCTCTTCGAAACTCGGGCCATAATCATTCTTGGTCTTTGATATAACCATGGGAATCCATGGCCGTAATTGGCTTTTATTCCTAACGAATCGGGCAGTGTAGAGGACTATCCAGTTCTAAACGATTGGTTTGTAAAATTCTGCCGTCGTTGTCCATGATATGTTCTCGGATTCTGATAGCAGTCATGAAGATGTTGACCAAGAATAAAAGCAATGCCAAGAATATGGTTTCAACTTGGAATACATAGACTTACTCCTTCATATAATAGTCTACTTAAAATTAGTTTTAATATTTTTGCTGTATATTTCCTTCGTCTTGTGAAAAATAGTAATTTAATTTATTCAACGGTATACTAAATGTGTCGAATTTTATTTAAGAGCAGGTATTTTTTTAGAATTACGTCATAGTTTGGAGTCTAGGTCATCAACTTATAAAGAAAATTCTTTGCGTGCGTAGTGTTCACATTAATTCAAAACAATTTTTGCCTTTTTTCCAGATGGAAGGCGAAACAAATGTTCTACAAGATGGCACTTTAGTCGATCTTTGCGGTGCCACTTTGCTTTGGAGATCTGCAGAAGGATTGGCTAACTCACCCGTAAGTTGAAATAATAAATTTTTAAATGTTTCGCACGTTTTGTATTTACGCATTCATTATTTCCAGAGTAAAAGGGATTTAGAAAGAGAAGTGGATGAAATAAACGCCGGTAGACCTCAATGTCCAGTAGGATTAAATACTTTAGTTATACCACGTAAAGTAACGCCGAGCGAGAATCAACAGCAGCCGTACGTTTATTTAAATTGCGGCCATGTTCAAGGATTGCACGATTGGGGACAAGATAAGGATTCGGGAGACCGCAAATGTCCAATTTGCTTAGAGGTAATACCTCCTTATCTAAAACAAATGCTATAAAATGTATATCAGGGTGTATAAAATACATGACGTAACCATTAGGGATGTTTTAGTGTTACTTTACGTTTAAAAGTTGGGCACAAACACTATCAATTTGCTTTTTATAAAAATTACACTTCGTGAAACACTTTATTTATAAATTTTTGCGGTTTAATAATATATTTTGATAATTTTCCTGTGGTAGACTACAAAGCAATTTGTTTTAGAATAAGTGAAGTTATATATAACATAATTTTCGTGTATTAATGCTAGCAAAAATATCTATTCAGACATTACGAAATGAATGGCTATTGAAAATATACCTAAAGCTTTGTATTCCTTGTCTTATCATTTAAAATGATTTATATATTTGTCTAACGCGACATCTATTATTAAAAAGGCGAAATAAATTGCAGAATACCCTAAGTATATGTATTTTTATACCACGTTTATTATGTAGAAGTAAATAAAATGTTTGTATCTAATTTCTCCAGCTGCCTCTTCAAATTAATGCATATTTCAAATTTAAAATAAATGTATTTACATGAACTTATTAATTTCGCAGTTTCTTATAAACAAAAGTCGTTCTAAGCTTCGTCTCTCTCGTATCATGCGCCAACTTATGCCCCAATGATGAACACGAAAATCTCGCATTCAAATACTTCTGGTCATAATTCAGTTAGCATTGAGCATCGGATTGCTCAATTTCGGTATATGACAATACAACATCCTCAACATAATCAAAGATTATACGAGTGTTTCAAGTACTGCAAAAGATTCATTATTTTCCATTTGTTCTGAAATATACTTGATTGTTTGCTTGATGTACAGTAAAAGTCGAAATTATGCCTTAATCTAATGGCTGTAATAAAGAAGTATTTTTTCTTAGAAATAATAATTCATGCCTTAGCATCTCCCAACAGGGGATAGTTACAGGAGGCATTGCCAGACCATGAGTTTTCATTACCACTGCGGCATTGGAGCGATTTATTTAGCAATCGGAATTCATCTTGAAAGAGAAGGGAAATCACAGACAACAAGCACCAAATTCGTTCCCGGTACGCCCCGGCACGATAAGTTTGCAATAGAACTAGAATATTTTTGTATTGTAAATCTTGAGAATGTCCCGATACATTGTCAATTATCAGGGTTACTTTCAAAGACACCTTTTTACTTCAATACTTTTTGGCATCTGGTACAAAAATGTATTAACCATTCACTAAAAATTTCAACAGTAACTCGTACTTTCTTATTGACAATCGAATATACGGGAAAGTTGTTTTATTTCTTTAAACGAGCGTGATGTTTTTGATTTGTTAATAGCCAATGGTTTCATTATATGATCACCTGAAGCGTTGCAACAAATAAGTTATACCATCTTTCGCTGTGTTATGTTCTCTCTAGTATTTTTTCAACAATAATCCTGACTCGTTAATATTGAAGACCTGATTAGTAGGCGTGTATGAATTAAAGACAATAATTTCGTAAACTTTGGTGGATATTCTTGCACTGTATCTACGATACATCACCAGATGCCTGTTCACCTATCAGTGTTGGATTATGTAAAGAATGTATTTGAATTATTCTAATTGACCATGGAAAACCGAAAAAGCTTCTTTTTCGTTGAAGAAGTAGATGGTAACTGATTCTTATTTTTACCATAAATCTATAGAGGCTTATTTGTAAAAGCATAGGTGTTAATTGGCTTCCGCTTCTGAGTTTGGTCTTCTATCCATATCATTAATGCCTTTTACATATTTTCAATTACAATACCCCTTGCGTATGGAATTGAGCTCTTACTCTACTCACACCAACTACGGCTTTTTTAATGGAGTCTTCATTTTTTTCTATAGTTTTTATTGTGACTTCATTTAAGGAATATAATTTTGTAACTTCTCTTACTCTTTCTCTATTACATAGACTTCCCAAAATTGTAGTTCTGGTTTCTGGAAATATAACTTTTCTTTTCTCTTGTTTTATTTTTTCGACATAGTTGTTGTATTAATCATATTCTATTTTATAAGAAATAGACAAATAAATATTATACACTAGTAGCAAAATGATTTTATTTCGTGTTTATACATTTGATGTGCTATTGTACCGGGTGTCCTTGAAATAAAATGGCAACGTATTAAAAATGGAAATATTAAATTGTATACAATATATACTTAAAATATTTTCCCAAAATTCCTTTTCATAAGCTAGAAAAGAAAATGACAAAAATATTGGACTGTATTATAAAAGACGATATCTTACAGATTTACCGTAATAAAAAGATAGATCGTTACCAAATAAGATCTTAAGTGTCCATATAGCATACATCTTTCATTTTCTTTAAGTAATTCATCAAACCCTTAACATACAAAGTTGTCTACACAATGTTATCTTCTAGTTTTTATATACATAAACATTGCATTCACTAGCGGTATTTCTTGTAGACATTTTAAATCTATTATATTTGTTATTTATCGTAACTAAAAAACATTTAGGTTATACACCTAATTTAATTTAAATACAACCATTTTTTTTATTTTTTCATAGTTCACTTGAATGCATAAACAGGTGATTTTGTATGTGGTTATTGGCCTTAGAATATAACAATGTAACAGTTTTTATATCATCAACCGCTGTTATATATGTAAACATACGCTGTGGCATATATGTGTGGGTCACTTCAATAGAGGTATTTACATTCAGAATATTTTGAATTCATAGGCGTTACGTTATATAATTTGCAAGGAGTTTTTATTTTGAGGTTTACGTCATAATTAACTCACAATATTTTGGGTATATATGCTATATAATTCAATATTTTTATTTTCATGAGGTGTCTTTTTATTTCAAGGACACGGTATATGATACTATTCAATGTGCAAATGTGCTATACAACTTCGTACACGTTTTGTTTTTACTTATTATGTCCTACTTTACCGATTGAACTACCTATTGTAACAACTGAAATAATTTAATTAGAAGAATGCTGTAAAAACTACAATGTTAATCAGACAACGACAGCGCCTTTGTGCTGCTAAAGATTTGATGCGTTAATTCATATCTTGCTTTTTGTGTCTGTGCAAAAAAAGGGAAATTTCTTTTTTTTTTTTTTAGATTTAATTCCAGTGTTTATAAAACGCATGGTATTAAAATAGTGACTCTAGAAATATGTGTGCAGTAAAAATGTTTATTTTTAACAGTTTCAATTTTTGCAAATGTTATTTTGAAAACTCTGTTAAAGCAAAATCGTGTAAATCAGAGGATGTAGGTAATATTTTTATAGAGAAGTAACATTAAATTGTCTTTTAAGGAAAAAATCATATTTAGCGTAGCAAAATTCGATTTTGATTTTATGCAATTTTTAAATAATAAAATTGTTTTTTCGTAATTTTGGGGTAATATCTACGATGATGGCGTTTTAGAGACTACAAAGAACGTCAAACATTTTTTTAAAGATCGAACATAAACCTCGTGCGCTACAGTAATCGTAATAATACGACCTTGATATATTAGGCCCTACAAATATAAATATACTGTATAATGATACATTCAAAAGTTGAATAAAAAAATCTTAACATGTCCTTCTTTTCTTTAATAATCCTAGATTTAGAACCGATCCTAAATATAAGGGAAATAAAATAGTAAACGTGAACACAGTAGAAATATTAAATACTTTTATTTTACAGCTTGGTCCCGTTGTAAAAGTTTGCATGGGTTTGGAACCGGCTTTTTATGTTGATACCGGTCCACCGACGTATGCCTTCAATCCTTGCGGTCACATGGCCACAGAAAAGACGGTCAAGTAAGTAATAAAAATAAGTGATGTTAGGATGATGTATAAGTATTTGCGTATTCTTCAAGATATGTTATAGGCTCAATGAATTTGTATTATCAACCGTATCGGCTACCTTCTAAATGAAGTTGTAGCTGTTTGAACGTTCCTTTTCAGGTAAAAATGATCGTGATTGAGTACGAGAGAGCGTTTTTAAGATCGTGGAATGGGAGAAAACAAGATAAAATAAAAATACAAAATTATTTTTCTTCTACAATATACAAGTTGTCCCGTATCGTTATGTTCAAATTTTAGGAGTGTAAAGTAGACTTCTTTTCAAGTAACGAAAACGCAAAACTTGTATATCCATTTTTATTTGTTTCAAAGTTACAGATCTATGAATGTGATTGTCAGATCATGAAAAAAAATGTAATCCCAAAGTCAATAAAAAGTGATTTCATTTAAAAAAGTTCAATTAATAATATTTTCGAAATGTCTACCTCCTTGTTGAATGCAGGCTTGTACCCGTAAGCCAACAGAAGAAGTACTTATCCGAATTTCTTACTTGTTTTGTCGGATTTTCTCGGCAGCCAGGTGAATACGATCCAACAACTCTTCTCTTGTCTTCGAAACTAGCGCGTAGACTAAATTTTTTATGTACCCCCATAAATAAACGTTAATGGAATTAAGATCGGGTGATCTGGGTGGCCATGCAATAGAACCACTTCGATCAATCCATCTTGGATAATTGACGTTAACCCAATTTCGGACAGCAATTCCGAAATGTGGTGGTGCCCTATCCATGTGAAACCACATGTCTCGTCGAACATTCAGTGGGACATCCTCTAAAAGACCTGGCAGTTTGTCAATAAGAAATTGAAGGTAATTGTCCGCATTTAACCTCCCAGGAAAAATGATAGGACCAATCAACAAGTCATCGATTAGGGCCGCCCAAACGTTAATAGACAATTTATGTTGAAATTTAGATGGGCGTATAGCTTTGGGATTTTCTGATGATCACCTGTGCAGGTTTCTCAGATTTGTAACACCACTTCTCGTGAACGTAGATTCATCTGTCCAGATGACGGTTTTGCAGAAATTAAAATGAAGCCGTGACTGTCTTAATATCCAGGTAGAATAAACTAGACGAGCATAATCTGCCTCAAGCAAACCGTGTCCCCTGCGATAGTGATATGGATATAAGCCCTCACGTTTTAAAATTCTCCAAACTGTCGTTCGTGACACTCCTAGTTGTCTAGCGATTCGACGTTCACAGAGTTGGATCCCTTGTAACAATAACTACTGCTGCTTCCTCTAAGTCTGCTGGCAAATTTACTCCTCGGTCAAAAAGATAATCACGCAGTCCGCATTCCCGAAATTGTCTGTGTTCTTCCAGAAACGTTCTGTAATGAGGAATGCGCCTATCGGGAAACCGATGTCGGTATTCAATAACTGCTTGACGTGCACTGCCGTTACAGTAGCCATACCCAAAATGCATGTCCGCATACTTTTGAGAAGAAAATCGGTAAGGCATTTTGAATAAAGAAAACGTGTCCACTCACTAATAAGCTGTTGTATGAACGGAAACGTAATGTAATATTTTATTTAAAAAATGCAACGTTAACAGTCATCTGAACATTTGTTTATTGTATGATATTCATGGTTCAGCACTTACGAAATAAGTAAGAACCTTCTTTATCATAAATCATTTTCCAGTACTTTTTTTTTGTAGATCTCCAAGGAATTACTGTATGCACTACGACACGTGTTTATATATTTTAGGATAACATTTTATTATGCGACGTTAATAATCACAGGCCTGTTATTGAATCGTATAACTTTTTTTAAATAAAATCAGTTTGTATTGACTTTAGGATTACATGTTTTTTCATGATCTGACAATCACATTCATAGATCTGTAACTTTGAATCAAATAAAAATGGATATACATGTTTTGCGTTTTTGTTACTTGAAATGAAGTCTACTTTACACTCCTAAAATTTGAACATAACAATACGGGACACTTATATACACCTGCAACCCTACTACATTTTTCAGATCTTTCAATTAACTTGTGTATGTCTTCATAAAAAAAAATGTATTATTTTTGTTTGAAGAATTGCGTCCTTTACTTCTTCATCGCTTGTAAATTTCTTCTCACCCAGTTCTATTTTTCATTTTTGGAAACAGGTGGAAATCACTCGCAGCGATGTCTAGACTATAGCGCGGGTGATCCGAAATATCGAAGACCAAGTTATGCAAGGTAGCTAGCGCAACACGACTCTTTCGTCAATTTTCCCCTTTTTCTTTGATAATTTCTTTTAACAGCTCCAGTGTTGAAGCGTAGTACTCTTCAATTATGGAAACGCCTTTATCATTGTAATCTATTAATAGGATTCCTTCTGAGTCCCAAAATAACATCGCCATGGGTTTTCCGGCCTACTGCGACGCCTTAAATTTCTTGTGGGGATGTGCCTTTTTATACCACTGCATGGAGTCTTGCTTGGACTCACAAGGGAACCATCAAACCTGTAAATGACGGATTTTGATGCGCTTCAAATATGTTGTGGGGGTACCTAACATTGAGTACCTGGCTATCTTTCATGCGACGAGCCTTAGTTTTCGAGATCGATTTTGAAGTTTTTGAAAAGCACTTTGTCTACCTGTAACTTTAGATATGTTCCAGCCAAGCGAGCGTAGCGCAGCGGTTAAGGTTCACAGCTACCACGCTGGAGGTATCGTGTTCAATTCCTGCCCGTGACTTTTTTTATGAATTTAAGTGAAATGTGTTTCCCGATGTCGCTCCTACGAAATCCGTGCGCTTGCAAAACAGCAGCCTTCATAAAATGTGCTTGGTGCCGTCAAAATTTGTGTTTTGTTTATTCTTAAGATAAATATCATCCGGAGTTCTGTTCTGCTATGGCAAGCGATAGCGAGTAAGATGATTTTTTAATAATTGATTTAAAAATGAAATTACTTCGACAAAATTGAATAAGCCTCAATAATTTTCCATAACTTTAATTATTTGTTGATATCCTATAAAATGAAAATTAAAAAAAAAGAGTCACTGGAAGGAATCGAACCGATACCTCCAGCGTGGTAGCTGTGAACCTTAATCTATGCGCTACGCTCGCTTGGTTGGAACATACTTCAAGTTACAGGTAGACAAAGTGCTTTTCAAAAACTTCAAAATCAATCTCGAAAACCAAGGCCCGTCGCATGAAAAGCGGATAGCCAGATACCAGGGTAGGTACCACTACAACATATTTGAAGCGCATCCAAATCCGTGATTTACAGGTTTGATGGTCCCCTTGTTAGGTTCATAATGATGAACCCAAGTTTCATCCCCAGTAACAATTTGGCTCAATACACCATCCCTGTATTCATTAAAGAGGTTCAAAAACGCACGGGAACATTCCACGCGTTGTTGTTTTTGCGTCTGCGTGAGCATTCTCTGCACCCATATTGCGCTGACCTGCCATGCCAGGATGATAATGAAGAATTTTGAACATGGTTATATCGGATACTCCAATAATTCCTGCAAACTATACAGATTCTGAATAGAAATAAAACTACTGTTTTAATCTTCACTTTTAATAATTACTCGTAAAACGACAATTGTTTCGCCAACACAGTGGCTTCCTCAGGTGTTTACCTCTAAACAGTACATTACGTAGTTTGTAACGTAAGTTAACGGAAGTTTCAATAAATCTCCCACAGACTCAAGACCAAAGGATATGGATAGAAAACGTAGGTGTAGGTTTCCACGGTTGGAGATGTAGATCTCAGTTTCCGGGTTGAAACCGCGTCGAGTTAGGCGTAATTGCTAACGTTTCGTCCACTGTTGCAAGGGACATCTTCAGGGCTGTACGTAGATGTTCGTCCTTTCGCAGTAGCTTGAAGCTACTGCAATTACGCCTAACTCGACGCGGTTCCTACCCGGAAACCGAGATCTACAGATATGGATAGAATTTTGGAGGAGATACACTTAATTCCTCAATACTTTTAAGGGTGCAGATATATACTAGGATTAAGTGAATAAGTAGATACGAGTGGCCGATTTTTATATTTCCGGAGTAGAAAAGATTAGAGCAACAATAAAACATTTATTTTCAATATAGTTCCCTTGCTTTTGAAGCTTTTGGTTACAGTTATTACACCGATTAATTTGTTGTAAAACATTTTCTTGGTGTCTACATAAAATGGTTCCCAACAGGTGCTATAAGTTCATTATCGCACCCAAATTTTGTCCTCTGTTTCGTCTTCATAAAGCGCCGAAAATTGTTCACATATCTCTATCTGGAGTCCATCGTGCACTAATCTTTATCATACCAAAGTACTCATATGGCAGTCTGCAAACCGTGGCTTCTAAAACTCCTTTTACAGCTGTTAAGTACCACTTCTTCCAATTTGGACTGTGTTATCAGAATCATGTTTAAGGAACTATAAACAGCTCTGCATTAATTGTAATAAATTAACAATCCATGACAGCACAAACTGAAAGTTAATAATGTTTGTTTTGTAAACTGCTGTACACTAAAATTTCAGAAGAGCTTAAATTTTTTACAGTATTTTAATTGTGTTATTCATATATACTTTGTTTTATTTTTCTACCAGAAAAAAAATTATTTCCATAGAATTCCAAAAAAAAAAAAACATTCCTTCATCCTTCATGAAGGAATGTTTCTAAACTTGATGTATTGTATATAGTGTATATACAGGGTTCGTTAAAAGTATTTATTGTTGTTAATCTTCATTTTAGAAAATAACGTTCAATAGAAAAGTTTTTTATGTAATTTTTATCTACATTTATGAATACTTGAACTTTTTATTTCTTTAGTTTATTTTAATAGCATTTTTTCAAGTAAATGTCGGATAAAGTATTTAACAAATATCTTTTAATAAATTTATCTGTCAAAATCATTAAAAACTAAGTAAATTTAATTAAGTGTTGAAATTGTCTGCCATTTGTAATTCTAGAATTACTCAATCGATTTACAAAATCCTGAAGAGAATTCTCTAAAAATCAACGGCAAATGTTTTGTATTGTTCTGGTAATTCGAATTTTTAAATCTTCAATGTCATTGGGCTTATCTTTGTAAACCTTGTTTTTTACGTATCTCCAAAGAAAAAAAAATTAGAGGGCTTAAATCAGGCGAACGGTCTGACCTGTCATCCAATCCATGTGTTTGAAGAAACATTATCTAGGTATTGACCAACATTTAAGCTATAATGTGGTGGGGCGCCATCTTGCTGGAACTAGATATTCTTATTGGGAAAGTGTTAGTTGTTTTCATGTGGATAGAACGTAGCGCAAGTAGGTACGAGGGGTACACTGAAAATTTAGGGAAAATCATAAATAAAATAAAGTGTTAACAGATTGAAATACTTTGTTTTTCGAAATAATCATCCTTAAGTTATATACATTTTTCCATTCGTATAAATCAATTAGTAAAGAAAGCATTTATCCCACTCAGAAGATGGTATGATTGAAATATATGTTTCTTACGTACCAATTGCCACTTCAGGTGATAAAAATCTTTGTCCACACATTTTACTTTTAATTTTGGGGAATGTGAAGAAGTCATTGGGGGATAGGTCGGGGTTGTAGGGACAATGGCCGAGTAATTCAACGTTGTAGCCGGTCAAATAGTCGAGTGTTAGTTTTGCGACGGTTCTGATTGCTTTTTTCGCAACTCTGCAATAACTTGCGGCAAACAACTGGTAGTATATCATTCTGCATTTACAGTTCTACGATTCTCTAAAGGAATCGTGACCACGTGACCAGTCTTAGATACAAAACAAGCAATCATTTGTTTAGAAACACTGCGCGCTCAAACAACGTCGGTTTTTGCTTCACTTTGAAACACCCATACAGCAGATTGGGTTTTTTCTTTCAGGTTCATATGAGTAAATACATGTTTCATCGCGACTGACGATATTATACACAGGTTTTGATGAACTTGAGTGGACGTGTTTCAGTGTTTCTTTACACCACTTCACACGAGCTTCTTTTTAGTCTGCTAACAGATTATGTGGGATCCACCGCGTACAAAGTTTTTCAAAATTGTTTGTATTGCAGTCATGCCAATGCCTAAGGATGCACGAATTTCAGCCTATGTTACATGTCGATCAAACTTAATCATTTCACGAACGGCATCGACATTTTGCGCAACAACAGCTGTTAATGGTCGACCTTCACGCAATTCATCGCTGAGACTATCACGTCCAAGTTTGAAATCTTGAAACCAGCGATATATTGTAGTTTTAGATAGTGCTTCACTACCAAACGCAGAATTCCTTCGCTGGACACATTCTTGTTGATTTAAATCACTTCGAAAATCATAATAAATTATCGTACGATAGTCTTCTCTTGTTAAATTCATTTTGTTACTGTATCGCTAACTTCTAACTGTCACCTATCTTGATTCTGCCACTTGTTTTCACTAACTAAAGGTGGTGAAGTTAGCGGAATCTGTATAAATCATATGTCAGGTACCAACTAGGTTTCCGAAATTTTCAGTGTATCTCTAGTTTAATTAGATTTTCCAATAACTGCAAATACAGAACAGCAGTTAAATTGCCATAGATGAAAGAGAATCCGACAATATCCCCACCATCCTTACAAGAATACCAATGTAAACATTAAGCTGGAGGATACTACGTATTGTGCTCCGAATGTTAAAAAGGATTTTCTAATGACCAGTATCTGTCTGTTTGCTTCAGTAGTAAGGCAAAAGTGGCTTCGTCAGAGAAAACAATAGTGTTGAAAAAATGTTCGTTATTATTTTGATTTAAGTATTTTATTTAACTCTCCTGGACATCTATTACTTTTTGCCAGTCTTAACTCTATCTCCGTGACCTCGCTACATTTGGTCTATCAAAACTCCTAACTGCATACAATTTTCTACCTCTTCAAACGTTAAGATTTTTCCACCATTGTTCTGTACTTTGTGCTACCAAGCCGCGACCAAAATAGAATTAACAAGCAATAGGAAGATAGCGCGATGTTCTGCTTGCTCTCCCCCCTCTGGCCTGAACCTACCTGAAGATGGTCGTCCCCAGGAAAATGCTCTAGCATTTTCAGTACAACGAAAACTTTCTCTTTAAATCGAGGTTCTCAAACAGTTGCAACTCTAGTAACTGATCCTCGTTCATATGAAAATAGCCTTGCTTTTCTCCCTTAATCTTTAATTCTAATAGTGATGCTGTCAAATAATTGTACAGTTCAAATGTTATTGTGATTATTAAAGAAATAGAACATATTTATTACCTACAAGAATTGTGGTTATATTTTCTACCTTTTTTGATACACTAATTTTACTATCTTAGATATAGGTATTTCAACCTTAAAGAAATACTATCCATCTTCTTTGAATTTGTTAAAAATATTTAAAATTGTCTTGGCACAAGTTATACGCCTGTTGGGATAATTGTTTTAAATTATGTATTTTTCAATAAAATGTATTTAATTAGAGATTTAAGTATGAACAAAAAAACATAAATTTTTGACAGTTTGAAAATGTGACTGGTGTATAACTGGTTGCCTACGCCACCATATAACGAGTGATCATTAAAATTTTCGCTCAAGTAAGCCATGTACACAAAAAGTATGTCCTAACTTAAGTTATTAGAGGAGATCTGTCATTATAATTTCAAACGTCATGATTGTTAAAAAATAATTTTAAATGCTGACTTTTATATTAAATATATTTATAATTTTTATACAAAGTAATAGAATATTATAAAAAATGTGTAAAATGATGACCATTCTCCACCAAGCATAATCGCACTCTATTTCGTAGAGCATTGAAAACATTGATCAGTATTTGCGGTGAGTTATTGATGTGTTCACATTTTTCAATGATTTTATGTCTTAACTCTTGTAGATTATTAATTGGTGTTTCATAAATAATATTCTTTATATATGGTCACACAAAAAAATCCATGACTGTTAAATCACACGATCGTGGTGGATATGGAAGCGCTGTATTTCTACTTATTATCCTACCGCCATAAAATTGTTGCAAAAACTGAATATTTTCAAGTGTAACGTGAGATGTAGCCCCATCCTGTTGAAAATATCCGACCTGGAGTTCATCATTAGTCAATTGATTAGTAAAAACACTGAGAATTTCGTTACGATATTTCTCCGATGTTATCGTGCCCTCAAAGAACATTGGTCCTATTAATCGGTGACGACTCATACCTACCCATACGCCTATTTTTTCTGGATGTAGAGGAACTTCTCTGTAGAAATGAGGATTTCCACTGGACCACATACGCATATTTTGCGAATTAACATAACCTTTCAAATAAAACCAAGCTTCATCGGTGAAAAAAGTATGATTTAAAATATTGTCTGTCATTGTTTGAATAAACCATTGGCAAAATTGTGTTCTTTTTTCATAATCCGTAGGTAATAGATTTTGTACAGAAGTTAATTTATATGGATACATGTGCTAGTCCTTTTTTAAAATTTTTTGACATGTTCCATACGAAAGCCCAACTTGTTGCGAAACTCTGCGAATAGATGTTTGAGGAGATTCGTTAATAATTTGTCTGACATTTTCAATTACGCCGCGACTTCTCTTGAGAGGAGGACCACTTCCTTTTTTCCTTAAAATACTGCCTGTTTAACGAAAAAGATTTACACAATGCATTAGCGTATCACGGAAAGTTTTATAGCTAGGAACAGTATTTGGATATCTCTCTTCAAACTCCGCAAGGCAATTTTCTATTGAATGCTGCCAAATACCATCAATTTTTTGAGATGTCAGGAAGTAACATTCTACCATAAACGCTTTATGCATATCATTAAAGGCCATTACTTTTTCTTTTGATGAAACTTTAAAATATATATTTGACGCTGACAGATGTTTGAAATAATATCTTAATGACTAAAGCTACGACATAATTTTTATATACACGGCCAGCTACGAGTGAAAATTTTAATGATCGCTCGTTATTTATTCCTATGTGTAATTGGAAATGCAAATCAATCAATGCTTTATACCTATGTGTAATGATAAACGAAAAACCCGGTATCTTAGATGTGCCTACTATTAAACAAAAGAATTATTAATTAAGTATTTGAACCGGCGTTTTGTTGAAAAAATATTAAAATAAATTAAATTTTTTTTTTAAATACTATTGCAAAGTGGAGAAATGTTCTATCGAATGGTGGTAGCGTGAAGTTGACAAGTTTCAATTTAAAAATATTTTACAGAAAGGCGTAACTCAAAAACAGTTGAAGAAAAGAAAATTTCAAGTATTCAAAAATGTAGATAAAAATTACAATAAAAAACTTATTTCCTAAAATAAATATTACCGACAATAAATCGTCATCTCCACACTTTTAACTCGCCCTGTATACTACCCATTGTAAACCTGGGAACGTACACCAAGGCATATTGCAGTGGATTGTGCTTTTGAATTGTTATCTTAATTTTTCTTAATGACTTATCTTCACAATGCACAGCAATATCCCCGAACTTCACTCAGTCAGGTGGGCACCTTCCTTGAACTCCTTCCTCGTCAGGGTTTTTTCTTTCGAAAGTCGTGTTTTAAACGAAGAAATAATACAAATTAAAATCAAGAAATAAAACTACCATTAACAACACAAACATATAATTTTCTTTAAAAAAAAAACAAAAAAAAAATCTACTTTATCAAATATAAAGCAGAATTCATGACTAAATAGCGTCTTAATGAACGAGAAAAAAAACTCTTATAAATAATGACTCGTATAAGAGTAAAAAAAAAACTCAAAGTGAAACCCGAACAATAATTCAAAACACAATATAAACAAACTTTATTAGCTGTCATATACTACTTTATTCCCACTAAATATCAAACGTCAAAAATAGAACTTTCTATTTTTCGCACGCAACTCAAATTACCCAAGCACAAATATCAGCTTGTCACAAAATAATTTTCCCGCCAATCTAATATACTATATCAATTAAATGAACATAAAAACTAACTTCAAAAACAGACTAATACGTTTCGTAAATATTTCTAATGATTACAATGCAATTACAAATTAAATTTATCAATTTAAGAAGCTTCAAATATCAATTGAATAATAATTATAACTATATCTATCAATATATCAGATTAGAATACATACATTTTTAGTTTTTTTCACGTACGTTGCAAAAACTATTTCACGAGAGATTCTGATAGGCAAAATATCAAATTTAACACATCAAAATATACGTAATGAACTTCAAGAACAACAACTCAATCAAAACACACCGTAGCTATCAAAAGAATTAAATAAAATTAAGTTTTATTTAATTTATCAAAAAAAACACAACTACACTTGAAAACCTCTATCGAATCTCTCTCCCGATAAATTTCCTAGAAACAGCCAGCTACTCCCACCTAACAAAATATAAATCAAACTGGCGACCTAAGAATAAAATATATAACTATATATATTTGATCATATCTTCGATTTGGCGCGTACTACAAATATCACTCCACGCTCGTTCAACCTACAGAAGTGTACAAAATTATACATTACAATAAAATTATAATTAAATTTAAATTTATCGTTCCCCGTCTGAAATACAATATAAAAACACCAAAATAAAGTATATATATTTATAAATGTTCTTCAAATAAAGTTCAAAATAATTCTGTTATTTTTTTCTTTCTTCTGACGAGAAAAATCCATGGCAATATGTTATTAAAAAAAAAAAAAACAATGAAATAAATGAAAACTCCAGTTCAGAAAATAAAAGCCAGCTCTCGTAAGTAAAAAAAAATACGCTAATACTTATACATCAATCCGAAATTTGTGAGTTTTTAGCTCACTTATCGTAATTACATTAATCCTCGCAGATACTGGGCGAGTGTAGCCATTCCACACGGAACAAACGATTTTTACGCTGTCTGTCCATTTTGCGCTTCGCCGCTGACAGGTTCCCCCGGATACGTGAAATTAATTTTCCAAGACAATGTTGACTAAATTAGATTTTAATAAAAATTACAACGTTTCAAGCAAAAACAAAATTGTATAAATGAATCTAGATTTATGAAATTGACTGTTAATAATAATAATAATCTGTGTTAACATGTGAGTGTGCTCGTTGCGTGACATTTTATTTTAGAAAGTAGATTACCAAAGCTTTATTTATGTTGCTAGAAGTAAATCAACCATCCTCATTTTCGTTTGCTGATGTATTTTACTTTACTATATGTTTGTTTGTAATTGTTCTTGTTTCTTTAGAATAATTGTAATTCCTGCATTTTATTTCATGGTGATTTTTTTTTCATTTAGTTAAATTTGGCATCCAGTGATAATTAAATGTTTTTATATAATAAGTAATTAATGGAAAATTGTATTTGTAAAGTAAATGTAATTATTGTAAATAGATGCACTACGGTTCACAGCAACGTTTTGCGATGTTTGTGCAAAACAATTTTATTATAAAAAGATAATTATTTTACACTCGTACGAAATTGCATTATTGTTCAAATTAATAAAATTTAAACAGTGAGAAAATGGGTATAAATGCTATTTACAGGTATATGATGTTAAAAAATAATGGCCTAAACCATGATTCAAGATATTCTTATATAAATTAAAAAATAAAAATTTGTTATCTGATTTACTTATTATTTCAAGTGGTCATCATCATTGGCTTGACAATACCTTGTGAATCCTAACCTGTTTCAGGAGCTCCATTTGCAATTGTTTACCTTCAGGATTTTTATATCTTTTGTTCAATTTTATCCATATGATAACAATTTCTCAACTCGCAACTTCATTCTTTATTATAGGATTTAAATAAATTAAAAACGGAAGAAACGATCTTCCAAACACTGCAAAATGGTGCTAATCTTGAGTTTTTCAACGTCATCTTGAATGCGTAACGATAGTAAACTTTCTTTTGTAAACCGATACCTGTATTTTTTTTTTCGTTTAGTTTGGTAGAAAATTTGTTTCTGAATTTAGAGATGTTCACTCAGATATCATTTGGTGGATAATCAAATTTGGCCAGAATTAGGAATACGAGAAATGAAAGTGGCTGGAAATTTGAAGAATAATATTGTTAAAAAACAATTTACTAACCTCACATTTAGTCCATTTTCAATACATGAAAAAAGGCCAAATTTATGCCCAAATTTATTAAATAAACATCACTCTTACGTATTTTTGCTATGTTAACCTTCAATTTGTTTAAATAACCTAGTAAAAAATATTTGAAAAATTGCTATTTTTATACGGCGTTTTTATATTTAAATTGACATTACTTTTACAGCAACGGTTTCAAGCTACCAACTTAAAAATTTAAATTAAAATATGTATTACTGACCCGATGTCTATCTATATCAAGTTAATTTTTCTCAATGTCAACAAAAGACGTTTAAAATAATACTACATTTTTAGAGTAAATTTTACTTTCTACTTTTGCTGTAGTATTGTTAATATGTAGAGTGACCAATCCGGAGCGAAAACAGAGGCGTGACTAACGAATTGGTTCCCGCGTGCCCCATCGCACATACGATTACTTAGTATGTTGTTCACGGCAGTGGCGGCTAGCGCATAAGCGCTGCAGTGCTGCAGAGCTCCCAAAAAATTGGGCGGGCGAACCTGTATTAGTTATAACTAGTTTTCTTTTACATAATTTTTCCGACATTTCTGATGTTTATAAAAGCGTAACATATTGTTGTGAAAATTCTCCCCCTGTATATCAAAAAATTTGCATATTTTTCTACATCATCCTGTAGAGGACAACAAACCCTACAATTTGACACCTCAATCATCAAAATCCGACCAGTAGAAGCCGAGATATTCGCTTCCGAAATTCCAACATAATCGCCGGTTATTATCAAATAAAATTCAATAGGTGACCAGTGGAATAACCAACCTAATTCGCGCGATCGCTCACTTGTTCCTTATCTGGTCCACACGAACGTGCTCTCAGAGCTCTTTCGAACACCCGCGCGCACCCCGCTACCCCCGCGGCTGTTTAAAACCAATGCGTGATTTTATCAGGCCTGTTCGCTGCATTTAGTCCAGCGCGGAGGGCGATATGTTCGCCACTATTATTACTGTGCGGCGAGTTTAACTTAAAAACAATAATATTAGAGTGCGCGTGCTTCTGTTTTTGTGTATTGTTGACAATTTATATAAACTCTGTGTATTATGGAGGTGGTCTTTAATTTAATTAATGTGAAGAGATTCTTTAAATATTCATACGAAGAAAAGATAGAATTAAAAGCAAAAGGTAGGCCATTAGTAGATATCACTATTGAAAAAACTGGTGTAAGTAGAGGGAAAAATTATACACGTAAATTTAGTAGCGTTATTTATTCAAAAAACGAAAGGATTTGTGGATGCAACATAAAAAATGCTTTATATTGTTTTCCCTGATTACTTTTTGGTGGCGATAAAGCTTGGACGGAAATAGAGGTCACGGTTCTAGAGCAATTGAGTTTGAAACTAAAAAGGCATGGGAATTCTAAAAGCCATCTTCATAATTGTATGGAATTTGCGTTACTAGGGTCAACTAATATTATGGCTCAACTAGATTCTGCTTATTGGGTAAATATACAGAGACATAATGAAAATGTGTCAAAGAATCGGTATATTTTATCAAAAATTATTGATTGTATAAAATTTTGTGGAGCTTTTGAATTGGCCCTTCGGGGACATGATGAGAGCGATACTTCCGAGAATCCGGGGATATTTTGTGGACTTATTAATTTTTCGGCTGAATTAGATGCAACTCTAAGTGAGCACCTAAAAAATTGTTCGGTATTTAAAGGCACTTCCAAAGAAATACAGAATGATCTGTTACAGTGCATACTTGAAGTCTGCCAAGAACAAATAATTGAGGAAATTAATAATTCTCCGTTTTTGGCGATCATGGCGGACGAAACAACGGATGTTGCTGCAAAAACTCAAATGGTAGTTATTTTTAGATATGTTCGTGATGGTGAGCCAATTGAACGTTTTTGGAACTACGTCATTCCTGAAAAATGTGATGCAGAAACACTTAGAAAAACAATTTTAAGTGTCATAGATGCTTTAATTCAAAATTCACCTAACAAACTGATTGCACAGGGTTACGATGGAGCAGCGGTGATGAGCGGACAACACGCAGGCGTTCAAGCATTGATTAAAAAAAAGTACCCTTTTGCGCACTATGTACATTGCTAAGCCCATCAATTAAATTTAATTATATCTAAAGCTGCTTCTGCAAATTCGCAAGTACGTGTATTTTTTGGAAATCTACAAGACATTCCCGGCTTTTTTAATAATTCACCCCAACGAGTAGAAGTGTTAAACAAGATTGTAAACAGAAGGATCCCCACGGCGCTACAACCCGTTGGAATTTTAATATCAGGACCATTAATGTTGTGTACGAAAATAGGGCCTCTCTCATTGAGTGTATGGAAGAAATAGAAGAACAATTCTCCAACAACACAGTCTGTAGTGCAGCCGCCTCTATTCGCCGTACATTAAATGATCCGATCTTCAATTTTTGACTTTTTTCCATCATGTAATGCTCCATGTAGATATCCTGTTTAATCAATTGCAGCAAAGAAAAATTGAACCCACTCTAGTAAAAGACGCTATCGAAAATTTTGAACGCAGTATAGGCCAAGTTCGAAATAATATTGACAACATCATAAGTGAAGCATCAGATTTAATAAGCGGTGAGCCACCACCAGAAAAACGCAAACGTCCAAATAACAGCAGATTTAATCATCGAATTTCGGCTTTAGAGGTGTGTGATGTTATTCTAAATTGTGCAAAAGATCGATTTCATTTTAAAGAGCATCTAGTAGTGGCATCACTTTTTTTTTCGGAATGCTTTGGAGAGTATTGCAGTAAATTTCCTGAGGACAAACTCACTTCCGCATGCTCCTATTATCCCACCCTTGATAAAGAAAGATTACGAACTGAATTGTCTGTTATTTACTCAAGAACTGATTGTAGATCTTTAAAAGGCGCACTACCTCTTCTAAAAATTTTAATAAAAAACAATCTGGGAGATACGTTGAAGGAGACTAGAAAATTATTAGAAATTGTAATAACAACTCCCATGACAACATCAGAGGCCGAACGATGCTTTTCAACACTAAATCGAATTAAGACGTTTCTCAGAAATTCAATGACCGAAGATCGTTTAACATCTCTTTCCATGCTATCTATCGAAAAAAAGTTTATTTCCGAAATAGACAATTTTAATGACAAAGTGATAACAAAATTTGCAAATCGAAAAGAACGTAGAATAGATTTAATTTATAAGAAATAATTTGTTAGTAAAGTAGTGCTTAGTGACTCTTATTTTTTTGTGTGACAATTGAGAATCGTTCCAGAAATCCATTACTTCAGTGCGGAAGGCGAAGAAAGCACGATAAGATCCATGGGAGACAACCTCTTACTGCCCGTGCAAGGTAAATTTTTTTGTAAAACTTGCAGAACGCCCTACATCTTGTAGCAGAACGGATCCGTAAATGTTACCCAAATGTAGATGCGTTAATATCGAGTACAAAGGCAGTATTCCTGAAATCTCCAAAACGTATTCGGAAATTTCACGAATTGTGTCCCCATACCCCTGTTACATTTTACTTATGACCCGGCACCCTCGAAAAGTCTTTTTGAAACATTGACCAAGATTGACCTCAATAAAACAAATATCCAGGCCATCTGAAATATGTATATGCAAATGCAACGAATGCAGTTAAATTGGGAAACAGTATTTCACATCCTTTCCCTGCGGCAAAAGGATCTAGGCAGGGATATAGCCTTTCCCATACCTTGTTTAAAAAATATGTATTCAATAGGCGCTAGATAATTGGAGAAGAAAAACTGTAGGAATGGAGAGTCGGATAGAAGACCAATGCTTAACAACCCTTCTATTTGCTGACGATCAAGTAATTGTAGCTTGTGAAGAAGAAGATACGGGCTACATGTTGAGAAAACTTCAGGAAGAATATAAAAAGTGGAGGTTTTCAATGAATATGAAAAAGACCGAGTATTTGAAAGTAAGTGAAAGACAATAAGATCCAGACCTGCAAATCAGGGAAATACGGAAAGATACGGAATATAAGTATTTGAGAAGTGTTTTGTTCCGCGAACTTTAGCAGTATCCCTCGTAGCTTGTAGCAATATTACCTACTTTTCATATCTATCTCTTTTTTTTTCGTTTATTTGCTATTATTTGGTTTGGGATTTTTAGAGTGTTTCAGTCTTTTTTGTATTCTTTGAAACATAAAATAAAACACTGTTTTACACAACCTGTCGTAGTTTTGTTAACTACATTTTCCAGTGCTCATGCCGCAGGCTTTGAAATGCGCATAAGTTCAAGTTATTTTATCACCACTTAGATTTTCTAATATCCCTTGCTGTTGCTCGCGAATTCTCCATTCCTACTTGCTCCAAATCATCGTTAACCGCTCGGAACCCATTCATTTCGTCCTAGATCCGATCTTTCTCCCCTTTCAAAAATTCTATTCGCGTATCTCTTTCATCCATTTTAATTACGTTTCCAAATCATCAATCACGATCGTTAAGCATGGAATTTTTGTACTATGCTAGGTAGGCATTTCTAATATTTTTTTAATTCTTTATTAAAAAATAAAACACTTTTGTTTTACACAACTTCTTGTAATTTTATGAACAATTTTGTAATGCTAATTTTATAGGTTTAAGTTGGTTCATCACCACTAATTTTCTTCTATTCCTTGTTGTTGTGTCCGAATCCTACACTCGTACTTACTCCAAATTTTCCTTGATCGCCTCATGCATTTCTTCCTAAATCCAAGGTTTTTTCTGCAGCTACCATCTCTTTGGAAATCCCTTTTAGCGCATTTCTTCTCTCATCCATTCTGATTACGTGGCCAAATCATCACGCTCGTTAAGCATAGACTTTTTGTACTATACCAGCTAGGCATTTCTAATATTTCCTTAACATGCTTATTTTTTTCTTTCGTGCCAATACCACAGAGTTCTTAGTAAAACGAATAAAGCACAAATATAGAGATGAGATAGCTTTAAAGAAAATCTATGGAGGTGTAAAAGAAACACCTCCATAGATTTTCCTTAAAGCTTTCTCATCTCTATATTTTTGCTTTTTTCATTTTACTAAGAACTCCATAATTTTTAATGTACTCGTATGTAAGTACACAAACTGAGAAATATTAGTAATTCAGTTTAACATGTTGATGCCAGTGTATATCACCAGTGTATTGCATGCCCACCATTAGCTGCTCATGTCAAATATTACTAAACATAATCTTTGCAATACGACACCACTACTGTTTATCTTATTGCTTATGTTATTTCATCTGACTTACAACGACGGGAAAAATTAAACTTGCATATAGAGTTCCATCTCTTCTATGTATTTTGGTTTATCAAACGAGTAATGGACAAGGTATGCCTTAAGCTTTCTTTGGAAATAACAATAGTTAAATTTGTTTCGTATTAGGGTTGTTCTGAAAAAATTTACTTGTGACTGAGTTTTACATAGAAAATAATTTTATTCTTTTTCAGAATAAATCCCTTTAGCTAAAATAATGTTCATTCTTTGGAAACAATTCTCGAAACGAGCAGGAAACTCTTCTTTTGTCAAGTCATCAAAGTGTCGCTAGAATTCAGTAATCACCGAGTTGACCTTAGAAAATCTCTTACCAGACATTAAAATTTTGATCAACGGCAATATATGTAAATTTTTAAGAACAAGATCTTGACTGCGGATAAGTGACCATTTCGACTCTGAATTTGTGTAAAAAAATTGTTTTTGCTGCTGTTTATGGAGTTGTGTTGATTATGGTGTAACATAATATCACATTTAATGAAATAGCGTCCCAGAAAATCTCTTACTAGACATTAAACTTTTGGTCAACGGAAGCCTACGGAAATTTTGAAGCCCAAGATCTCGATTGTAGATAAGTGACCATTGCTGTATACGACGTTGCGTTGATTATAATAATAATAATGATGATTTATTTTGCCCAACAGATTAATCCAAAATATGTCAACAAAATTTGACTATGTGACAATACAACAAAAATAAGATAATTCCATAAAAACATCGTTAAATAAATTATTCGCGTTTCTCGACGAATGCACCAGTGGCGTCCTGCACAATATATTGGTCCTTGGTGTTGAAAACAAAAGATGGGGAGTGTCTAGCAGCAATGCGTGGTACCAGTAAATTTACTCGCGCTAACAGCGATGCTGAGTTGATCCAGTTATTCAGGAGATTCGCCACCAGCAATGCGCTCTTCCTTTGCTTTCGTACCGCTAGCAATTCCAATACATGCCTATAATCAAGCCTATAACTCAAGTACTTCAAAAATTTACCCTGAACGCGTTCAATTTGATTCACGTGTAGATCATAGATAGGGTACCAAATGGTAGACGCATATTTCAACTTACTGACGACATATGCGAAATATAGAGATTTAATTGTACCAACATTAGTGAAATTTCGGGACATTCTGATAATAAAACCCAGAGATTTAACAGCAGATCTAGTGACGTTTGAGATATGATCGTTGAAGGTCAACTTACTGTCGAATGTAACACCAAGATCTCTTGTAGAACTCCGTTTCTCTATAACAGTATTATCAACGTAATAAAGAGAGTTCGTGCAATTTGTTTTCCTTGTGAAAGTTACAACACAGCATTTTGAAATGTTTAAATTAAATTTATTCACGCGACACCAGCTGTGGACAATAGCCAAGTTCTTTTGCAAAAAATCTACATCAGTTATGTTTGTAATGGTGTAATGTATTTTAAGATCATCTGCATAAGCCAATACATTGCAGTCAAGCGATGCTATTAGGTCATTAATAAATATATTAAGCATAAGCGGGCCCACGTTGGGACCTTGAGGAACTCCAGAAGTCGGGTAAGGTATAGCCGTTGTAAGTAACATAGTTTGCTCTATCCATCAAATATGACTTGATAAACCCGAGTAGGGAATCGTTAAACCCAAAAGCTGACAGTTTTTGTAAGAGTAAAATATGGTCGATGGTATCAAATGCGGGACTGGAATCCGTATAAATAACATCTAATTGACTAGCATCGTATGAAGCTTTGGCTATATCTTGGGTTATGCAGCACAAGTTTGTTAGGGTCAAGCGACTTTTCACAAATCCATGCTATGAAGTAGAAAACAAGATGATTTTGTGCAGGACCGATTCAAAGATTTTCGCAGAAACAGAAATAATAGCTATTGGCGTATCAGTGTTATCACCCTTTTTAAATACAGGACAAATTCTACCGATTTTCCATGCTTGTGGGAATGAAGATGTTTTAATGGATAAATTGAAGAGTTTGGAGAGTGGATGAACGCAGTCCTTAACCAAATACGTTGGGATATTATCGTCTCCAACAGTATGATTATTCTTCAGTTTCCCAATGGTCCGATGATATCATCCTGTGTAACACAAGAAACGACGATAAGCGAATAACTACTAATTGTATCGTACTCACGTGACGCACCAACGGAGTTTTTAGGAAGATAAATTTCTGCAAATGTAGATGCGTATGTAGATGCGTATGTAAATGAATATTCCTGATTATTAAAATGTAAATTACTTGGAATTCTAGATATGTTGCGTTTTGAATTAACAAAAATTCAGAATTGAGACGGATCATTAACAATTTTTTCTTCTGTCTTGTGTATAGCTTCTAGAAATTTCCGTTTTAGTAATTCTTCGAATTCTATGAAACTCTAATTTGTAATAATCATTACCAGTAGATTTCCACTTCCTATGATAGTGACGCTTCAACCGAAGATTTTTCTTTATGTTCTTAGTAAACCACGGAGGATTATGGTGTAACAAGCACGCAGATGATTACTGCAGATGATCCAATACCTAATTCTTCCTGAATTCGTTTTTCTGTGGCTATAATGTTTTCAGCATAAATAGGTACTGCAGTTCGTCTAGCACTTGGTCCGTCTTCTAATGTGCAGCTTTGTGCATCCACTAACTGTAGCTAATGACTCCAGAAGTTGCCATTAAATTTTAATGACTTTGATTGTATGATGAATTTCATCTGAAACCGTTAAAAGCCAAACAAATTCCGAAAAGCATTCCGCTGAATTTTTACGCTACTCACTGAAAAACATACGTAAAATTTGAACCTTTAATATGTTTTAACATCCCTCGTATTGTAGTACGTAAGCAGCACAAATTCCGGCGCCGGCGTCAATGTGTTAAACTAAATAAAATAAATAATGAAACGAACCAATAATAAAGTGGTAATAGTAATTGAATGTACTGTTCTTGTCGTACAATTATTTATATTTACTATTATCTGTATCAACGATTGTAGAGTATTATATGAACGACCTAATTTAACTTAATATTAATCAATTTATTTAACGTTTTATACCTGTAATATGTAAGTTGGAGCAGTGTTGTGACGCAAAAGAAGCTTTAGATGCTTAAAGTGCAAATGTGTGAAATGTAAGACTGGTTAGATTGTAGCGTAAATAAGGTATTTATAAATAAATAACACTATAGTTATATGTGGCATATTTTTTATAAACATTTGGAAGTTGAAAACAGTAAATCACTTTAACACAGAGTATTAAAGAAGAAGATTTAGATTGTTTAAAAAATTTCGAAAAACACGTTCACTTAATGATATAAAAAAATTTCGGTAGATTTATTATGTATAAATGCTGTATTTTTAAGAAAAAAGATTACCATAAGAACGACTATTGTAAAAGAGATAATAACTGTAAAGAACGTTTAATTTTTCAATTAATATTAAATCTTAATATGCCGGACTTGCTTTTAGTTTGAGATAAAATATGCTGTAATGATTTACTTCTTTGTTACTACGAAATAGAACGTAATTAATTCTTAATTGTTCTCGTATTTATTGTGGGGTACATGCATAATTTTAAGATACCCGTATTAAATTACAGGTACTCATTTTAAGTATTTTTTTTTCTTTTAATTTTATAACCTTTTTATACATAGATATTATATTTAAAATGCTCTATGTAAAACTAAAAGTAAGCGGACGCGTATGTTCGTGGACTTTTAGGAAATAAAAGATGTATTTTTAATGTAATTTGTGGATCGCTAGGTATATTAGGTGAATTACATACTGAATACATCAATTGTGTATATATTGTAGAGTAATTTATCACCATAATCTATAGCTTATAAGATACTGTTCCACTGAAGAATTTTATCTCTGTGCCTGGAATCACCAATAAAAAAATTCTAAAATTTTCCAAGGTTGTTTTACTTATTCCTAAATATCTTATCTCTAAATAATATTTTCCGTTGGCCGGCATTGGGGTTTACTGAAATAAAACTTCGCGTTATTTAGAAAAAAATTATCGTAGAATTATTAAAAATCCAGATAAAATATACTAAATAACTTACCCAATATGCTTCGATGCTCAGAAAAAATCCGGATGTGCGTGAGGAACACCTGCAGCATGGCGTGCATTTTTTACAGTAGTCTCCTTGAGATGTGTCCTTTGCGGTAGAGATGAGCGAAATCGTTCCTTTTGTGGACTCGTTCCTTCTCGTTCCATATTCTGCAGATCGAACGAGTCCAGAGGATTCGTTCCGTGGAACGATTATAACAATATCGAAGTTAAATGCCGATCGGAGTTGTAAAGTCCGACAAGTGACACATTCATTTCGATTTAACTTTATTGAATCGGAATGATTGCCTGTTTGTTTTATTTATTTATTTGAGAGCTGCATGAGTGTGTATATGTATAATATTTATGTAGGAAAATAATTTATAAGCAGGTACTTATTTTATATTTATTTGTACACTGACATGTTTTCATGTGAATCTGACAATGATAAACAATAAAGATAAACCTATAGTACACCTAATTCTCTTTTTACACGTTAGATACGTTCCCAAAAAATCCGTGTAAGAAAAGATATTGGCAAAATGGAAAAATAGTAGATTGGTTTCAGACTAGTTAGATTGGTTCCAGACCTAAAAAAGCAACTGAAAAATACAATAAACAATATTTAAAATTCTTGTTAGAGTTCACTTAAGAATTTATTTTCCGCGCTTACACATTTTAATTCATTAAATATGTATAGCAAACGCCAATTAAGTTGGCGCGAGGAGGGGTAAGTTCGCGCAGGATTAAAAGTAGTGGGGAGATTTGTATTTGGTTTTACATCAAATGTCGGGTAATTCTAACCTTCGATCGTGTATCACTTTATGATCCCCTAGCAAGGACATTATGTTCCGTCAAACGTCAATGACAAATGTATTCTGACAATTACTTGAGTAGTGGGGGTGGACGTTTTTAAAAACGGCTTCTGCGCACCCCCTCCTCGCGCCAACTTAATTGGCGCTTGCTATACATATATTATAAAAAAATAAATGATGTGTATCTGAAATTCATTAATATTAAAAAAAATAGTAAAAATAATATAAACATAACAAAATGTTATGCATTTGTCACTTTCTGACAATAAACGCACGTTTTATACGTTTGCGTAAGACTACAATATCACTGCTATCATTAGAATTATTTCTGTACATATTATCATCTCTAGTCTCCTGTGTTGATAATTCAGTAGTTTTTAGAAGGAAATCAGTCATTAAAGATTGTGTTTGATTTCGTGATAAACCGTTGTAAAGTCCCTGTAAGATGCCATTAATGACTTCAGTTCACGTTAAATTTTTCCAGCTCGTTCCTCATCAGGATGATGTTGTTCAAAATAATTACCTAATTTCCTGGCAAGATGAAGACCTTCTTTAATTAGAGTGGCATTGTCTCCGCCACCTGCCGGATCAAAAAAAGAAGTATTAATATTTCGGTCAGTTAAAAGTTAAAAAGGGAGGAAATTAGGTAATCATTTTGAACAACATGATCCTGATGAGGAACTCTAGTCTCCTGTGTTGATAATTCAGTAGTTTTTAGAAGGAAATCAGTCATTAAAGATTGTGCTTGATTTCGCGATAGACCGTTATACAGTTCCCTGTAAGTTGCCATTAATAACTTCAGTTCACGTTGAAATTTTCCAGATCGTTCCTCATCAGGATCATGTTGTTCAAAATAATTACCTAATTTCCTGGCAAGATGAAGACCTTCTTTAATTAGAGTGGCATTTAAAATGGGAGGATCTTCGTCATTATCCCTATGTTCTCTGTCATGATGAGTTTCAAGGGTGAGGTCTATAATTTCATTTTCACTCAAGCTTTTATCAACTAATAATTCCTCTATATCGGCAAATGATAGATCATCGAATCCATCTCCACCAATTGTAAGTGCCAGCGTTATGATGTCAGTAAAAGCAGCGTTATTATGGATGACAGGATCAGGATCTTTGCTTTTGACACATTCTGACCAAATGTTTTTCCAATGTGAATTCAAGGTTGATGGCTTTAATTCAGCTAACGCTAATCCAACTTGATTAATGCAGTCCATAAAAGAAACATTTTTCCACACATCAATGATTGCTAAATCCTCATTATGGTCTAGTTTGTCTAGCACGTATTGAAATGAACGTTGTAGTATGTTTTAAGTACGTTTTAAAAGTAGCAATTATCCCTTGGTCTAGCGGTTGTACCGTGATATCATAAAGTTTCTAGGACGAAGATGGCTTTGTAATATAAATTGTATGTCTGAACTTAAGTTAGGAACTATAACTCTGTTTTGTAAATTATTTTGACAGTGACATTATCTGTCATCCATTAATGTGTTAGAATTGCTGAAAGCAAGTTTGAACGTCGAGTTTGAAACATAGCACATTCGAGTAAATTCAAATATGGTTTACAATATAGTGCAAAAAGCGTACATGATTGAAGCCTATTTTCGGAGTGGAGTGCGAATTGATGGAATTTGGGTGTACAGTCAACGTGCATGTTTGGATGATTTTAGAGAGCACTTTCCAGAGTTAGCTGTAATTCCCAAAGATTTTTATAATTGCCTTTCCAATTGTGTTGGTGTGTTTCGTGAGACTGGTTCTGTGGGTCATAAATCACTTACTGGTAGACCAACTGTTCGTTCGGAACAAGTTATAAATGATGTTCGTCAACGTATGGTAAATGAACCCACAAAACCTTTGAAACGCCGTTCTCAAGAGATTGGACTTTCTTATGGAACATGTCAGAAAATTGTAAAGAAAAACTTACACATGCATCCGTATAAGATGCAATCACATCAGGCTATTTTGCCGGTAGACTACCCTAGGCGTCGTGCGTACTGCCAGTGGTTTGCAAATAACTTAATAGAAGATGATGACCTGCTAAATTTGTCATTTTTCTCTGATGAAGCATGGTTTCATCTTTCGGGGTATGTCAATTCCCAAAATACTCGAATGAGGAGTAGTGAAAATCCTCATATTTTTATTGAATCGTTTCTCCATAATGCGAAACTTGGTGTTTGGCTAGCAGTTTCTCGCCGCAGAGTTGTTGGCCCTATTTTTTTTAATTTCACAATTAATTCTGAGAGGTATAGAAACATTCTGAATGAATTTATTGAACAGTTGCATGATGATGAATTGCAATATGGATACTTTCAACAAGATGGTGCAACGGCACACACAACACGAGAAAATATTGCTTTTCTTCGTGAGTTTTTTGACGATCGGATCATAAGTTTACATACGGAAGTTGAGTTTCCACCACGATCACCTTGTTTGACGATTATGGACTTTTTCGTGTTTCCTCACCTAAAGAATAGAATATTTAAAACTCCTGTTGCTAATTTGCAAGATATGCAACAAAGAATTATTGACGAATGTGCATTAATAACGCCCGCAATGCTGCAAAATGCCTTTAACAGCATGAAAAGGCGTGACACATTGGGAATTGAAAATAACGGACAACAATTTCAACATTTGCTTTAGTTTTGCCTTTTTTTATTAATAAAATTTTGAATACAAGCTGAGCTTGTTGTTTTATTGTATCTTTATTAAATCAAATGACATATTTATTGATGTCACGATGACACTATCAAAATAATTTTCAAAAATTAAGGTTAAGTTACCAGTATGATAATATGGATAAAGTTCAGACATATATTTTCTATTTCAATGCCATCTTGGACCCAGAAACTTTATGATATCGCGGTATTAAGGATGTAGTATTAGGCGGAAGAAAACAAAATTGCACGTTTGGGTGCTCTAAGACCGAATGGCCAGGTGCATTGTCTAGAATTAAAAGAACTTTAAATTCTAGACATTTTGCATTCGTGTAGCGTTAAACTTCTGGGATAAAGTATATCTGAAACCATTCTGTAAAGATTGCACTGGTCACCCAAGCCTTTTTGTTTGCTATCAAGTGAATTGGCAATTTATTGAAATCCACACCGTTCATCGAGCGTGGTCTTAAGGTACGATTTACTAGCAGTGGTTTTAATATACGTTCTCCTGAAGTATTGGAACAAAATAACAATGTTACACGGTCCTTTGCTACTTTAAAACCACCGGCAGTTTTCTGCGATTTTGCAACATAAGTTCTGTTAGGCATCTTTTTCCACTAATGTGGGAAACGCGCGACGCACAACTTGAGCCGATAGCAGCTCTGAATCACTCAAACCCCCGCTTTCGTATGCCAGTGTAAGCCGACCGAGAGGGTGAATTTTTTTTTTTCTATGAAAAATTCGAATAAAATAGCGTCGTAAAGTGTAGAAAGAATATTTACAATATTCAAGAGGATCGACGATTCACGATTTCAAAGTTATCAATTAACTTTTCATAGGTTTCAAAGTCAGTTTTGTACACAATTGTTTCGGAGAAACTAAAATATCGAACATTGTGTCGTCTGTGGATTCCAAGATTGCTTTCTGACGATCATAAAACAAAAAGATTCGACTGTGCTTTTTCGTTTTTGAAGATGAATTTTTGGACCACAATCTTTACAGGAGATGAGACTTGGGTGTCTCGCATGACTCCTGAGTTCAAGCAACAGTCAATGAAATAGTGACACACATCGTCGCCAACCAGACTGAAAGCCAAACACACGTTTTCAAGATAATGGCAACTGTACAAGGATTGTTCGGAAACTACGTAGCCTAACACAGAGATGGCGCGAATTCGCGGGAATCTTCATTACCATTTTGTAAAATCATCCTTTAATAGGTTAAATAGTGTAGAGCGATCTGTCAATTAGTCTGTTTTTGACAGTACACCAAAGTGAATGTCTCGTGTGATTTTGTAATAATGGAAAAAACTGAGTTGAGAGCAATGATACAGTACTTTCATTTGAAAGGCTTATTAAACCGAAATCAAAGCAGAGCTGGATTCACTATCCGCTCCTTCGTTTTCAATGGTTAAAAACTAGGTTGCCGAATTTAAGCGTGGTCGAATGAGCACAATTGAGGGGTCCAATGCAATAACCGGGTAAGTCCATTTTTTCGCTAAATTGTGTTATTCATATATTCTTGCTGAGGATTAAATTCTCTATTATCCTGTGCAACAACAATGTTCAAATGTAGAAAATATGCAGTACACGGATGTATTTGTAGTTGCCTGCTTAGCAATACTGAGCAAGAACAGGGTAAGTCCTGGACTTCCCCTGTTATTGCAAAGTACCGTCAAATCTTATGCATGTGGTCGAAAGTGTGTTATGCGATCGGTTTTTTGTGGAAAACAGTGTTAAACCTGTTAAAAATGCTCTCAGACAGTGACAATTCCACCAGTGACCCATATTTTAGTGATGGTGACGACGAATATGTACCGGAACATGAAAAAGAAACTCGATTACAACGTAACCTCATATACTGTAGTTCTCAGTGTGATGACTTGAGTGAAGCACCTGCCTCATCTCAGCCTGGTACTTCTGCGAATAATCTAAATTTTGACGAACTATTTCCCCGATCCTCTCATGGCGAAGTTTCTGCGGATGTTGGAGTCGATGTTGGACCTCAGGTACAAACTGCCGCACGTTGTACACCACAGATTACAAAGAAAAAAATAATTCGTGAAAAGTTGTGGCAAAGAAATGTAAGGAAAGCCAATAGGACCCAAGGAAAACCATATACAAACACAAAAGGGCGTTGTGTTCCTGGAAGCAAAATGGGAAGCAAAATGGGACCCATGGGACCCCTTTGCTTCGAAAAAATTATTATACGAGAACTGCAAAAAATTATTTTCTGATTTTTGTGCGATGTCTTCTAAAGATCTTCAGGATTGTTATTTATATGGGTGCATAAAAAGGAAGGACATTGTTCGACACAGGCCACGCTCGGGAGAAGGAACCGAAAAAAAATCATCCTTTTATTATGAAGTAAGCTTTACCATTCCTCTATATTCCCACTTAAAAATTATTACATTCTTAGATTCGGCAAGCCGGTGAACAACAAAAAATTTGTCAGCAAGCTTTCTTTATCTCTACATGGGATAAGTAAAAGCAGGCTGGAACGGTTGCAAAAACACCTGTCAAGTCAAAATAACATTCCTCCTGTTGATCGATGAGGAAAGCATGGGACTAGGCCCAACAAAATCTCTGATGCCATCATTGCCCAAATACAAGCACACATTTTGAGTTTTCCGAAGTATAAGTCACACTATAGCAGAAAAGACAATTTGCAACACTATTACTTGTCGCCTCTATTGACTGTAGGTATCAAAATGCATGACTTATATTTACAAAAATATGAGTCTAATCAATATCAGTTAAGTCAAGATAATCGAAAAAACAACCCTATTGTCAAATACGAATTTTATAGAAAATATTTTGCCGAACATTTCAACATTAGTTTTGGGAAGCCAAAATCCGATACTTGCCAGAAGTGTGACAAATTAATTAACAAAATACATGCTGCTGACTCTGACGCCGAAAGAAAAGTCTTGGAAACCGAAAAGTCTGTGCACCTTAGAAAAGCTGAATGTTTTTATTCTGATATGAAAACTAAAACCGATTTATCGAAAACTGATCCAACCATGGAAGTATTAACGTTTGATTTCCAACAAAATATGCCTCTGCCTGTTTCTTCAAGTGGAGAGGTTTTTTATAAAATACAGCTATGGGTTTTCAACTTTTGTATTCATGTGAGTAGCACTGGAAAGAGTTATTTTTACATGTACGACGAAACTTTAGGAGGCAAAGGCCAGAATGAAGTTGCTAGTTTTCTTTTAAATTTTTTTAATACTTATATACGGCCAAAAGTTACAGATTTATATATTTTTTCAGATAACTGCGCAACACAAAACAAAAATTATATGCTGGTGCAATTTTTTCATACTCTTGTTGATACTGGACGATATAAATCAATATACCATAGGTATCCCGAACCGGGCCACAGCTTTCTGCCCTGCGATCGCAGTTTTGGGGCGATAGAAATACAGAAAAGGAAACATGACAAGATATATTTACCAAGGGATTACATTAAAATCGTTCCGGGTACAAGCAAGAATTTTGAGGTAATAGCAGTAACGCAAGATATGCTTTTGAACTTCATGGACCTTGAAGGATTGAACATTGAACTTGAAGGATCATTTAAAACAGTTTTTTGTGCGAAATCCTTTAAAAATAAAGTTTACCCTCTCCAAATATCGAGTAATAAATTACCAAAAAGTTTATGCGGTAACGCTGGTTAAATGTAGTGAATCCGTGGGAAATCTAATTTATTATACCTTTGATTTACAAAACAAGAAAATTTTGAAGAAAGCTTCATTACCAAATAATGATAAAAAATTATACGTAGAAAGAAAAAAACTAAAAAAAAATAAATTTGAACACGTAATGGCATTAGCTAGAAATTACGTGCCCCAGTGTGACTTTTGGTTCTACCAAGACATTGAAGACTACCATAAGAGTTTTCTAGAGGCTGACAATAATACTTCAGTGTCAGAGTTCGGCAGCGATGAATAAAGGAATTTTGTTTGTTTGTTTAAAAGTCATGCATATTAGCTTTAATATTTAATAAAGTTTTCTCAAAATAAAGAAAAGTTTTTTGGTTTTCCTAATTTCCTTAATTTAATTTTTTTTAAGTTGCAAATACTGTGCAATAACGAGGCAAGTCCTTCAGTTTTTTGCGCACATTTTTTTGCACTTTTTGACTAGGAAGCACAAAATGTTAAAGGAGAGTGCTCTGAGACTAACTGCACACGTTAGCATTGACAAATGTGGCAAAACTGTAGTTACTTAAGTTTGAAGCGTTTTTTATGTTTCCTGCACATTTTGTCTCAGCGGACTTGCCCGGTTATTACATTGGATCCCTCAATTGATGAACCCCATAGTGGACGTCCAAAAACGGTTGCTGTTCCGAATATGATTGAACAAGTCCACCGTATCGTCTTGGATGACCGTCGAGTAAAAGTTCGCGAGATGGCAGACATTGTAGGTATCTCAAATGACAGTGTGCACAGAATTTTAACTGAAGAATTGGAAATGAAAAAATATTCGGCGCGTTGGGTGCCGCGGTTACTCACACCGGAGCAAAAACTGAATCGTTCGAGTGTTTCTCGCGACCTTTTGGCACGTTTTCGCCGCAATCAGAAGAACTTTGTACGCCGTTTTATTACTGTCGATGAAACCTGGGCCCACCATTACACTTCCGAAACCTAAGAACAATCCCAACAATGGACTTGGATTCATCGACCTGCGATGAAGTCATTACTAATTTGGAATATCGTTGGAATAAGTGTGTTGAGCATTGAATAATAAAAAGTTTTTTGAAAAAAAAACTTGCTTATTCTTTGTTAGGCCATGTAGTTTCCGAACCGGCCTCGTATTTTGAGTCAGGAAAGGAATTTTGTTAGTGGATTTTATGCCGAGAAGCACAACAACCGATTCTAATGCGTAGTGTCAGACGTAAAGAAAACTTCGGCGTCCAATACAAGACAAGCGGCGTGGCCTACTATCTTCCGGTGTAATCTTGCTCCATGATCATGCAAGGCCACATGTTTCTATACAAACACGAGTTCTAATCGGATCTTTTGAATGAGAACAACTGGAACATCCACCGTATAGTCAAGACCTTATACCCTGTGATTTTCACTTGTTTCAATACTTAAAGGAGTTCCTTGGTAATCAACTACTCGACGGCGACGAAGAAGTGGAAACTGCAGCCATATATTGGGCTTCTTCACAGGTGGCAGATTTCTTTAACATCGGAATTCAGAAATTTGTAGAACGGTATAACAAATGTTTGAACAAAAATGGAAATTGTGTAGAAAAGTAGATGAAAATATGTAGAACGTGGAAATAAATATATTTTAATGATACAATAAACCTCCGCTATTCACACCTCTTGTAAAGTGTGTTTTTTTATAGAGGTATAGAACTTTGAAATGGAATAAAACAAAGATGAATTTTTTAAATTGACATGAAATTTACTTTATTCGAAAGATAATCATCTGGCATTATAATTTAAATATGACTTCTGGCATATGACCGCCACGGCTGGCTCGGACGTAGTCTAATCTGTAGGTCCAATTTTCGATGACTTTTTCCAACATTTGTGGCCGTATATCGGCAATAACGCGGCGAATGTTGTCCTCCAAGTGGTCAATCTTGCGACTTCACATATCCCCACAGAAAATAGTCTAGCGGCGTTAAATCGCACGACCTTGGAGGCCAATTCACGGGTCCGAAACGTGAAACTATGCGGTTACCAAACCTTTCCTTCAATAAATCAATTGTGGCACGAGCTGTGTGACATGTTGCGCCGTCTTGTTGAAACCACAGCTCCTGCACATCATGGTTGTTCAATTGATGAACGAAACAGTCAGTAATCATGGCTCTATAGCGGTCACCATTGACTGTAACGTTCTGACGGGTCTTCCTCTACGCTACGCTCTACAGCAGCAATGACTTCTTCTGTACGCACTGTACGACGTCTCTGTGGATGCGCATTATCATTTAGAGTAAACATATTGCGAAAACGTTCCATAGTTAATGAATTAATTGCTCTGATGGACGATTATGTTGACTGTAAAATGGACGTAGTGCGCGATACGTATTTCGAACAGAACCATGATTTTCAAAATAAAGTTGCACAATTTGGAAGCGTTGTTCAGGCGTCAGTCTATTCATGTTGAAATGCCAAACCAAACTAAACATAAATCACTTGACAGCTGACAAAATGGCCGCCAGTTAAAAAAGTGTTGCCGACGAAGTTTTATACCTCTATAAAAAACAGCCGTTATTTGCGAATTCGCGATTCTGTTTTTACTGATATTTCTCTTTATTCGTGGTTCAGTATGGGTAGTTACTACACTAAAGTTTCGGTATTTCCCTTGTTCATTTATTTCTTTAAAACTTCACAAACAGTATTTAGCTATACGCGTTATGTATGTTTATACTATTTGTGTCGATTACATAGCTGTCATTTATACAAACATATCTATTATTTTTGTGCCCCGATATTCGCGAATTCAGTGTTCGCGGTGTAATGGGGCAACGTACACTGTTACGTGGATTTGATTGCTCCTGTGTATTGTTTCACCGCGCACGAGTTGTAAGGCCGTATACGCACTAATTATTTTTTCGTCGGTGCCAGTTTGTAATAAAACGCAGCACTCCAATATAACACCTTTATTTACAAAATTTACACTGTTTGATACATAAGAATTTGTTGATAGTATGATAAAGTAAGATTGTGGTCCTGTTGATAAAAATGAGACTGTTGTCTTGTAATGTTAAAAGTAGACTGTTGTCTTGAGCACTGTTCTTGTGAGACTGTTACCTTGAACGCTGTTGTGTTGAGACTGTTTAAAAATTGTAAGTAAAATTTACCCCTAACTTCAGCAAACTCTGGAAAAATTAACAAAATAGGCCGCCTCAGGTTGGCGCTAGATGACGAACAAACGCCGGCAAAGTTAACCTGTACCTACTAAAATAGCATTGCAGTTGGTTTTTAATTGTATATTAGCTGTAACTAAAATGCCCAGTTTATGATGCTTGCATTCTTCATACTGATATTTTATGGTGCGTTTGATATAGCATTTGAAAGTTGCAAATTGTGTACATGGCACGTTCACTAATAAAAAAGGGTAATATGAAAAATGTCTAAAGAGACCAGCAATAAAATAAGTACCGATTTGAATGAAAGTTGATAAGTATGAATAATGCTGCATTTTAAACTCAGTGTAAACGTTTGCTCATTAATATGGTGATAAAGCTTAGTTATACAAATTAGGTTCAAATACTATATTTTAACATTCCTTATATTTAATATACTGTGAAAACGCGTGAGGTAGGAATATATAGCAATAGGGAAATATAATGGGGATGTAAGTTGGTTGGTCGCAAGATAGGTCGGCTGTCATGTCAGTTCTCTTATGTCTGTTGTGTTATTTTGAAGTCTGTCAAATTGATTAAACACGCCCCACTTCTACTATCGTAAAGCGTGCATCACATAATTTCGTATATTCATATACAACAAGACACTTGAAAATACTCGATTATACGAGATGTATTGCATGAAACACCACTAGACCAAAGGTCGAGTGGTGTTTTTTTGGGCAATACGTCGAGTTTCGGAAATTTTCAAGAGTCGAGTTGTGTACAGGTAGACTATATATCATGAAAATAAAAAGAAAAAAAAGTAGTGCGAAACGAGCCATGTAGATATCGTAAATAACAAATCTAACTATTCAGTACTGTCAAATTATTGAAGTCGAAATCATAGTAATCTAATCGTTGTTTTGGCACCGAATATACAAGAGTTCGTATATTTGATTATACATTATATATTCGATTTGCGTCATAATACTATGGAAAATCCTGAATTTTCATTGGTTCATAATTTTAGAATCATATAGTCGCAATAAGCGCATTTTTACTGTATATGAAATGAATAACAATTGTATTTAATATATAATACAAATTAATTTCGTTTTAAGACGAAACACGGTGTTTTCGTGGAACGCAACCTTCGCGAATAACTGTATTTACAATGTTTTTCTTCTTAAAAAATTAACTATTTAAAAAGGTATCTCGTAGTTTTCATCCATGAAACCATTGAAGCAATATTGTAGTGGTTATAATAAGTATTTGAAACTATAATTTTATTAATCTGGTTTATGGGCTTTCACGGCCACTGTACGTGATTGCTTCTGTGATTTCAGGCTGAATGGATCTGCACCATTGGTACTGCTTCTTTATCGGTTGACGTTTTGTTCACTGTTGCAAGGGACATCTTCAGGGCTGTTACTACTGTTGCTGCACTGAAACTAAAAGTGAAGACTCGGTTTCAGTAGATGGTTTCGTTAATTTATACGTAGAAGATGCATATTGTAGAAGACGAACCAAGATCTAGATGATCTGCTGTTTATGCTGAAAACATATCCACAGAAAAGCGAATTCAGGAAGAATTAGGTATTGGATCGTTTGGATGGTTGTCACATCGTAATCAACGAAAATCCGTATACAGCAGCAAAAACAGTCGAAATGGTCACTTATCTGCAGTCGAGATCTTGTCCTTAAAAATTTCCAGGTGTTCCGTTGGCCAAAAGTCTAATATCTAGTAAGAGAGTTGCTGACGACTTTCAGTTTCAGTGCAGCAACAGCAGTAGCAGCCTTGAAGATGTCCCTTGCAACAGTGGACAAAACATCGGCCACGAAAGCAGCACTGTCAACTGCGCTATTCCAGCGGAATTACAGAGGCAACTATAAATTTATTATTAGTTTCTTAATGTAATAATTTCCGTTTCTTTGGGGCGCAAATTTTAATAATCCGTGTATCTATAATCTCATTAACCCTTCAAAATCACTAATTTAAATGAAAATCTGGGTCGTTACCAATAGTGCGCGCGTAAATACTATGACTTATATGACTGTGTTGACGGAATAAAAGTATTTTAATAATTTTGACACTAAATCTGACACTTGCGCAGATACGCGTTTTGATAAAGAATAAGAAGGTATATATACCGGGTTCTTTTTTATCATTACACATACATCGCCCTATATGTAGAGCTAAAAAGATAAAAGTCAATGCATTGGTGGCATAGTAGACAACCAGTTATACACCAGTGACGTATTTTCCATTTGTATAATATTTCTGATTTTTCATTCATACTTAGATCTAAATTAAATACATTTGATTGAAAAATAGATAATTTATTTAAAACAGTTAATTATCCTAACAGGCGCATACCTTGTGCGAAGACAATTTTAAATATTTTTAACAAATTCAAACAAAATGGATAGTATTTCTTTAAGGATAAAATCTATCTAAGATAGTAAAATTAGTGTATCAAAAAAGGTAGAAAATATGAAAGCGTTGATAACAAGAAAGTACAAATAGATTTTACCAGTCTATGAGATTGTAGAACGTCCTCACTCACATAACTTCTAGTGAATTACCGAACGTAACCCACGTATTGGGGGTATTTCAGTAACGCTATAAAAAGAAATAACACCTCATGGTATCTTACGAATAAGTGGTTTTATAAGATGGAGAAGTTTATCTTAAAAAGCAGTAGTGGGAGATTCTTGTAGGTACTAAATATGTTACTATTTATTTAATAATCACAATAACTTTTGGACTGTGCAATTATCTGACAGGATCACTACTGGAATTAAAGATTGAAGAAGGGAAGACATTATGCAACAAACTTTTGGAATCTGTTAAAGCAAGGCTATTTTCATATGAAGGGCGATGAGTTATTAGAGTAGCAACTGTTTTAGATCCTCGATCTAAAAGAGAAAGTTTTCGTAGTACTGAAAATGGTACTGGGGCTACTTCTTTTCTAGAACAAGAAATGTTTAATATTATGAAGAAAATAGATACTGATAATAAAGAACAAATGCCTGTAATCAATAGACATTCGTCCACATTAAGAATCACTTTCATTATTTTTTGCAAGAAAGAATAAGAGAAAGTAAAATCAATTACAGCTGATGTAATAATAACTAAAAGGCAATACATTGAAAGGTAAAGGCCAAATTCAAATCAGGACGAAGAACCTCTTTTATTTTGGAAGGTAAGTTTAAAAAAGAAGGGTAATAGTATTTATATTTGTATTTTCTTTTAGGTAACAGGAATGGAGCTGAAACCCTTAGAATAATTTACTAGAAAATGCTTCTGTACTCTAGCAAGTTCAGCAGAAAGTGAAAGAGTGCAGCTCGTTTACTAATAAAACAGGCGTGCTAGACTAAAACCGAAAAATGTTAATATGACAATGTGCCTAAATAAAAATTTTAAAAATATTAATACGTAATCTAAGTATTTATTTCATTAAAATTACACCCAACCTTTTCCTATTAGCTAAGAAAATAATTCAATGGGTTACATCTTACTATGCTTTCTAACTATTAAAGATATGAATGTTTAAGCATTCAAAAGGAAATTGTTTAGATTGCTATACAGAATCTACATGAAACTCTTTAAATCTATTACGGAACTGCTTGCTTTATCAGTAAAAATTGTTTTATTTAAAATTTCTTCTTTTTTATTTAACAAATTAAACATTATATCACAAATATCAGGTCGTCTTTTCGTCTTCCTCGAAAAGCTCTTGCTGGTTGGATATCTTGTACGGCTTATATTTGAATACTTTCAGGGTTTTGAACACCGAACTATACGATACTTCAAAATGCCCGGCTACATTTAAAAGCGATCCTACAGATCGTTCTTCTACATAACAACATAACACGGGATATTCAGCTTCATATGTTCTGTTAACACGTGATTGGTTTAATTTTTTTTAGGTGGGAATTTAGAAAACAACCGTCTCCTTTTAATTTGTTAAAAATATAAAATTGTCTTCGCACAAGGTATACGCCTGTTGGTATAATTAACTGTTTTAAATAAATTATCTATTTTTCAATAAAATGTATTTAATTTAAGATTTAATGAATGAAAAATCAGAAATATTTGACAATTTGAAAAATACGTCACTGGTGTATAACTTGTTGTCTACTATGCCACCAATGCATTGACTTTTATCTTTTTAGCTCTACATATAGGACGATGTATGTGTAATGGTAAAAACAGAACGCAGTATAATATACTATTAAATTTATGTATGATTAAAAATTCAGAAATATTTGACATTAAAAAAAAATTATTTTCTCTCCATGGCAATCAAATTTAATGAATTAAGCTAGTGTTAGTAGGTAAATGCTTCACTGGAGTATAACTGGTTGCCTACAATGCTACCTATGCATTAACTTTCCTTTTTTATCATTACACATACGGGAAAGTGTATGTGTAATGATACCGTAAGTTGCAACCGTAAAGTCGAATTCGAAATCCGTCACAAGTAATTCAAATTAGATAGTTTAGTTTTGCAGGCGTTTAGCAGTTTAGCAAGCGTCAATTGTAAATCAGATTAGTAAATTTAATTTCAGAATGTATCAATTGTAATTCAGATATATGCTAAACGAATGTATGCTAAACTATGTTACAAGGCAACCTTATCTATTTACTAACTTGACTCTAACATAATAAAATAATTTAAAAAATTTAAGCGTTTATAATTTGAATTTATGTATGACAACTGTCAGAATTTGAAGTTTTCTAAAGCTGCCCATATGCACAAATCTTTGATTAATTAATTACTTAAAAAACAATCTACTATAATGAGGAAAATTTTTGAAGGCACGTTACTTCCTAACAGAAAATGAAACAATTTCGTTCAAGTTTTTCCGCATTAATTTTATACCTAACATAACCTGTAAGCGTCGCAAGTAGCAAAAGATCTTTTTCAAAGCTACAAGTTAATTAAAAACTCTAAGAAACAAGGTCTCGCTAGAAATATTGCAAGGTATGTCTTTACTTGGTATTGAGAATGATTTAGTAAGAGACATGGATATTAGCCAAGCAATAAATGTATTTTCCCAGCAAAAACCCGGGAAAGAATATTCGAATACACGATGTGTACGCTTTTCTTTAGTTTGTATCACTGCTACTTTTTATTTTGAGAATAATGAATAATATTATCTCGCATAAATTGCTATGTTAATGAATGTATTACTAAATACGAGTAGAAAAAATATTTTTGATGCCAAGCTTCCATCAATTTAAACCACTGGCCAATTCAAGTGGTCCATTTAAGCAAACTTGTCTTTTTTTAGTATATATTTTTAACAATCTGCAAATTATTAATGCATGTTTCATTATATATGCTTTAATATAAGTTTTCTAATAATTTGTTATTATAAAAATTTATTTTTTATCAATTTTAGACAGAAATTACCGTTTTTATTTTAATATTTAATTTGGTATGTTAATATTTGCCTTTGCCATTTTGCACAAATCAACATTGGCATTGCGCAAATGCCATGTCAGTTGTGTTGTGTATGACGTTTAGTACCAGCTTCATTTTTGTTACGTACTTTTAAAAATGCCGCATTTTAGCAACGACAATTTGAATACCGTGTTTCGAATGGTACAAAATAGATGGTCTAACAGAGAAGTCAGTAGATTTATTCATGTATCACATAGTGTGGTCAATCGAGCTATTGAGAGGTATAATAGAACTGGTAGTGTGCAATTTACACACTGAGGTGGTCGCCAACGCAGTACAACTCCAGCGCGGCACCAACATCAGCGTTTACTTATGTTGCGTAATCCTGCGCAATCTTCTAGAGCGCTTAATAATACCTTACGTCACGCTTAATATCATCGGTTTTGAAATGAAGAAGATTGGAGTAGGTGCTTGTTCATTGATGAATCTCGATTCACTTTGCATCATTGAGATAGTCGAGTTTTAGTATGGAGAAGATCAGTAGAACGCTATCTTGAACGTAATGGATTGGAATTGGAGGTGGCGGTGTTATAGGGCGATATTTCATTAAACAAGCACCCCGACCTTGTTATTTTGAGAGATCAAACCGTGAATGCCGAAAGATATAGAGATATGTGCATTGTACCAGTTGTTATTCCATTTGCTCAGAATTTTGGACGTCGTTTCATATTAGTGGACGATAATGCAAGACTGTGCAGCAAGACCAGTGCAGCGATATTCAACGATGTTTTAAAAAATATGTAATATCAGACCACCTAACCAGGATCGACATGTAAGGTCACGTGGTCCCGGAGGTTCTTGCCGAGGCAGTTCCATTTATACAGCAGGTTTATTAGAGACACACATAATATCCAGGACAACGATTTAATAATAACATTTAATGCAATAACAATAACAACAGTGAATACTACATGGTGAATATTATTCACTAGATTTGTACTCACTCTGGCTTCTCTGGAGACTCATGGTCTCTCGTTATATACCATTTGAGTGTGTCCCCGTAGCCTGGTAACCTGGTTACAAGATGTTAACAATGTGGGGTAGGATCGTAACTTAACGAGGTCGTGTTGATGAAATGGATATTGTGAATTCATGACCTGGTTCAGTTATCACAAATCAACATATTGAGAGAATGGTATGGCTAGCACAATCTCCCGATTGTAATTGCATAGAACACGTATAGGATTTAACTGGAACAACAGCTGCGGGCACGTCTTCACCAACCTGCGATGTTAGAGAAGCTAAGCGATGCGTTACGCGAGGAATGGAATAGGATTCCTCAAAACTTAATATATGCTCTAATTGGTAGCATGCCAAGAAGATGGTTGGCTGACAGGATATTAAAATGGAGATGGCTTTATAAATTTGAGTAGTTTGTTAGTTACTTATTTTTGACTTGTTTTTTAATTTCGAAAAATATTACAAATAACACATATGTATTACACGCATCTGTATCTGTACACAAGGACATACACTTCGTATTTTCCAAAGCTTACTCCAGCCGAAGACATGTGTTTCTGTCTCAACAGACGTCGCCAGATTGGCTAATGAAGTTAAAGTTCGATGGCTCGCCTCAAAGGTAAATAGCAAATTTTATCCTATCAGGTGGCACCAGATAATCTAGTGACATCTGACAGACAAAAGAGACTACGCCGAAAATAGCGATTTTCTCTTGACCAGCTATGCAGGTACAGAAGGGAAAAAATACGTATATAGTTGTAAGTCCATTAACACGATGCCAGATGGCAGCAAATATACCAAAGAAATTAGAGAACATCAATACGTTAAGCATGCATTACGCATTTGTTACAAAGGAAGCAAGAGAGAACAATGCGTGCTTAATGTATTGATGTAGTCAAATTTCTTGAGTAAAAATATTGTTGAAAACAATTGCGTTTTGAAAGTTTATAATGAAATAGACTTAGGAACTGCTTATTGTCTTTTATTAAATACATGTAAACTGTAACCTGTCGCTTGCTGTATAGTAACATGGAAAAGTTGGAGTGGATCACTTCAATTGGTAAGCAGTGTATTTAAGATTTCATCAGTTTAAATAATACATCCTACAAAAATAAACATACACCATTACACCAGTATGTTTACGTGTTTTGCAATTTGTAAAATACAGTAATATTTATCTATTTGTTCAACGTAGCGATGAGAAAATAAATCTATACCGTCTGGAAACGTGGTAAGTTAACGGCGGAGATGTGAACGATACCCCACCAGCACACTAGATAAGAGAGAGGGAGGTACCATACCAGGCGCCAGGCGTGTCTGTGCCCAGTCTGATCAGATACGTCGACGATTGTTACGATAGAAATACGAGTACATACGCAATCTGTCTACCACACCTACTTCTGACCTATCCCTATTGCTTATCCAATTAAATGCTACACTATACATTGAATAAACATATCGTGGAAGTAAAGTTGGCTGGGACGCGTCTTGCGCAGCAGTGTCGCTAATATACCACGTTTCCAGACAGTATAATGGAAGATAGAAAACAGACTTACTTTGAATGTATTCCTATTTAAGTGCATCGTGAACAATAAATGGGCTTACTTGGATTTTTCAGAACTTACCAACTTCGTCAATGTAACCGTTATTTTCACTAATCCTTTTATGAACTTCTTTTTTGAATCTGTACTATTTGTAATTGTTATATATGCATATATAATTATTACATATGTATTTTGTACCAGTATTAACTTTTAGTAAAACAGGAAAAGTAACTTGCATTTTAGATTTACAAAGTAATGTCTTTATTATGGATAATAGACAATTATATGAGTTTCATGTTTCTAGTGCATTTTAGAAAAACTGGCGAATTTAGGAGTTTTGTTGAGTGTAGGAGCAGTATTTACAGCCTTAGGTTTTTCTCTGTTCCTTGGATGGAACGCACAGATTACGTGGTTCCAGCTAAGGAAACGAGAAGAAACTATGAGCGCAACAACAGAAGCCTACAGACTAGCAGCATGTAAGCACGTGATGCATCCCTAACCGAAGTTGAAAAAGGATAAACCTAAACCCTCAGAGACTAAGAAGCGTAAAGTGAAAATATTACAGACTGGCGCTATTTTAGTAATGAGTTGCAGTAAATTGGTAGACCTTCCTCGAAAAAAAACTCCGAAAACATGCGTTTTATAGGAGAGCTGCAATGTGATTTAATTATTTCTAGGGCCTGAATCGATTTACCTTCAAAACTTCTAGATCATACTCAGGCTGAATTGCAATTCGCTTAGAAAAATATGGCGACAGAATGGCAAGTCAGTTAATTCTATTTAATTATAATATAATGTAAGTGGTTTAAGAAAAAAACGTATACATTTTTTAATATAATTTTTGGATGTGATTTCCGTACTTCTTTTGCTGGACTTACTTTTTTAATTTTCTAAGAAAAGCTATGACTATCAAAGACCTTCAAAGCAGCGTATACTTATTTCTGACATGGTATCCGGAAAAAAGAGATTTTTCAACAGCACAATGCCTAAATTTATATCAGTGAAAATTATAATGACATGATTTAGAAACAATTTAGTTCCTGTAACAAAATGGCCACGTTACTGTGCCTAAAGGCTGTTACATTACACATTTTTTTGTATTAAGAAACTTGAACAAGTTCTGGTACTAGATTTCATACAAGTTTTAAGTTATGCTATCTCGAATAGGGGGCACCAAACTTTGAGTGCGTTACCAACATAAAATAAAAATTTCTGTTTGTTTATTATTATATGTTCGACGTTTAGATGGGTTGTGGTTATTTATTGGCTCTTATAGATACAAAAATATTTAAAAAACGAAGTTGAAAACCGGACAATATAAACCAAAACGTTTATTCAAAATATTACGACTATATGATTTGTGTAAATATAAGAATCCCAGTTGATATAAACGAAATGGTGTTTAATGCGTAAGTCTAGTATGAAACTTGTGCGAAAATTGGGACCGGACCTAGTTTTGTAGTTTAGAAACTTGGGTGTTTTTTCTAATTTACATTATCAAAGTTTCGACAAGTACATCTTGTTTGACAACTTGTCAAAGTTTCTAGACTAAAAAAGTGTAGGTAATGTAATTCAAGCCTTATAGATAACATTTTGAAAAATTCTCGTTGGATGGGCTCATAAACGTAATCGTTAACACAAAGATCTTGAGAAACTAAAAAAGGAGCAATTCTTAAGCAAAATGGAAATTGGAAAATGGGCTGCTGATCATATTAAGAGACAATTTTGGGACCAGAACAGAACCAAAGAAAATCACATTAGTTTTTAAGTTTTATTAATAAATTTTATTTCCAATGTTGTTTTCTATTATAAATATGTGTACTACTGTAGCTCTTGGCATTTCCAAGAAAAAATATTAGGGATATTTTTCAAATAAGGTTAGTTTTTAAATAAGAAGAAAGATACCGTAAATATCATTAAAATATATTTACTTCCACATTCTACATGCTTTCCATTTTTGTTCAAACATTTGTCATACCATTCAACAAGTTTTTGAATTCCGTTGTCAAAGAAATCTAGCGCCTGTGAAGAAGCCCAATCCATGACTGCAGTTTTTACTTCATCGTCGTCGAACTGTTGACAATCAAGGAACTTCTTTAAGTACCGAAATAATTGAAAATCACGATGCAATAACTGTAAGATGGATGTTTCACTTGTTCGCATTCATGGGACTTGATTAGCCCTTGTGTTTGTGCAGAAACATGTGGCCTTGCATTGTCATGAAACAAGATCACACCGGAAGACAGTAGCTGGTTCTGCTGGTTTTGTACGGCACGTCTGAGTTTTCTCAACGTCTCACAATACGCAATAGGCAAAGCTTTCATAGATTTATTTAAGATTTCGTTAGTTTAAAAATTGTTACATGTACGAGGGATGTTTCCAAAGATCTGGGAGTTGTTCTCTTCGAAGAATGTTTTGAACGATTTACGATTGCTTCTGCATCCACCTTATTCACCGGTTCTCGCACCAACTGATTTTCATCTATTCCCAGATTTGAAAAAACCTTTACGGGATGTTCGTTTTGAGAGTTTAACTGACGGAAAACGTGCCGTAAATAGGTGGATTGAGGAGAAACCGAAAAAGTTCTTCGAGGACAGCTTAAAAAAATTAATTTATCGTTGCAATAAATGTATTCATTTAGGTGGCGATTATGTTGAAAAACTAGATTCTAATATTGATTAAAATTGAGAGAATAAAAAATTTTTAGCTAAATTCCAAAACTTTGGAAATATCCCTCGTATAAAAGTACATATTACATCAGTATGTTTACATCTTTTGCAATATGTTCATGGCTAAATGTATAAAGGCACATATCCACATTCAACTATTTATTTAATAAAAGAAATTGAACAAGAACTGGATAAGAAAATAAATTTACATTTTGAAAAAATAGGCTTTAAATGCCTTCCCGTTTATGTGTGTATGAGTTAATTGAATTCTTCAGATTAAAAAAAAAACATTGGCAATATCACTGTTATTTTTAATCGACCTATTATGCACTTCGGTTCGTTTCCTATTGTAAAATACTTGTATTTCGTCTGTGAAATATTTGCTTTCTGGGTTCTTTTAAATAAAACTAACGGTAATTTAAAACACACTATATTAATAATAAAACACACTAAATACACTTGATAACTAATTATAACAGTATTTATTTCAATATTAATTTCACATTTATATCACAATATCAACCCGACGGCGTTGAATGCCTCGTCTCCCTCCATTTCGAGTTCTTATATAGGTCTATACACCTTTGTGAATAATCTGGAGCTGCTAGACTTTTCCGGCGACAGCTGGTATGTTCGGCCTATAATGTCATCGCCAGGCCGTCGCCTCACGTATTGCGGATGACTCACATCACACTATTTGTACTTGGTAATATTTGCATATGTTATATGTATTCTACATTTAATAACAATTATGTGTAAAGACGCACTTGGATAGGCAAGCAGCGGTGTCACTACGTTGGCTTTACTGAAATAAAAGTGTCCCTTATTTAGAAAAATTCTTTCCGTTCGAATTACACCTACGCGTATTCGTAGATACGTCTCTAAACAACTTTACATTATGACAACTGTTCCTGTATCCATGTACATACATATAATATTGGTAAGCGCTCGTAAAGTGAATCCCCTGAATCTGTCACACGTCTATGCCTCTGTGAGCCGATCGAGAATGCCGGTCTTTAATTACGTGTCAACATATTTAGTAGCAGTGACTTACTTAACTATAACAAAATGGCTTGCATTCTAGGTAGCTGGAAGGAGTGTTATTAAGCAAAAGGAATATGGTTTGACTGTATAGCAGCACTATTTAAAGCCATAGGTTCTTCTCTGTTCCTTGGATGGAACGCACTGATTACGTGGTTCCACCTAAGGAAACGAGAAGAAAGTATGAGCATAACAACGGAAGTTACAGCATACGGAAGAAGACAACATAAGTGAAATATCCAGAGAAAGTTGTAACTGACAACATTTTTCACATTCACATTTTAAATTGTATTATTTATAAATAAATCAAGTTTGAAAATGTTAAAACATTCGCAAGACATTTTATGGGATTTTATAGATATAGTTTCAAGAGAAAGTCCTTCTTTTGAATAGCATTACTGGTCATAAATGACGCCCTTCCCAGAATGTACCTGCTAAAAACGGTTATGCTATTTAATACCGTTCTCGAACATTCGAATTAAGATTTTATATTTAGTTTAGTTATTAATTACTTACATTTCTATTACAATTATATCGTAATTATTAACTTTACTTGTTATTAAACTAGATTTTCGATATGTGAAAATTTTACCGGCCGTCTATCAATTGGCATAATTTAATAGCCGTGTTTTAAATCGTTATGTTAACAATTACTTAAACCATATCATGTGACGTATCATTTTAATGTATTTGTTATAGGGAGTCTGATGATATTAATTTTATTGTGGTCACAACCCTTTACGTCGCGCCTTTAATTAAATCTTACTTTTTTAGAATCGATTATTTTTAACGTCATTGATCAAACACTAAATAACTCATGGTTACCCTTGTACTAAAATATAGTCACGCAAAATTACTTGCATTGTAGGTTGACAAAAGGCGTATTTTTATTAAACAAAAGGAATATTAGGGAAAGCAAATAGTTATATGCTTTTTATATTTATAGTACATTTAGGAAAAATTGGCGAATTTAGAAGTATTGTCAAGTATAGGAGCAGTATTTAAAGGCCATAGGTTTTTCTCCGTTCCTTGGATGGAACGCACTGAATATACGTGGTTCCACCTAAGGAAAGGAGAAGAAACTATGAGCGCAACAACGGAAATCTACAAGTCAAATTCCAGCAGGACCTAACCACACGGTGCAATAAAATAGTTGCCAATAAAATGTTGACGCTTTAATGTTCAGCAGCATCTGGGATTCTCTCTAGCTGGGTTGCGGTATATTTGGGACACTTCCTTCTTTTTCGATATTCTAATCCATTTTTAGTCAAAATTCTGCCAACAGTCCTATGCGCAATTCCAAATCTGCGGCCCAAGTCCGAGTAGACGTCCTAACTCTGTCTTGAGCAGATTGGATGAGTGTGTTTACTTCATGTGGGGCCAAAACTGGAGGTCGTCCACTTTTCAGTAAATTCATGCATGGCATATCTTCTTCACATTCCTTAATTGTGCGGTAAATGGTTGACAGCCCAATATTTTGGTCTCGAAAAATGTTAACAATCTCGCGCATAGGTACTTGTCCAACTAAATTATATATATATAGACTTTCGTATTTCAATATTGTATGACATCTTTCAAAACTATTTCTCACAAATCTAACATGTCACCATAGTAACTAACAAACGAGCATCTTTTCTAGCCCAGTAGAAACTGGTTTGGACCATTTTTAATAATAACATTCCTCGTCAAAACTTATGTTCCATACGTTATTACGGAAATCAGACAATTATATGCGTTTTATATTTATAATACATTTAGGAAAAGTTGGCGAATTTAGAAGTTTTGCCGAGTATTTAAATGCCATAGGTTTTTCTCCGTTCCTTGGATGGAACGCACTGAATATACGTGGTTCCACCTAAGGAAAAGAGAAGAAACTATGAGCGCATCAACGGAAATCTACAAGTCAGATTGCAGCAGGACCTAACCCACACGGTGCATTGCTTTCTGTTAACAATCTCGCGCTTAGGTACTCGTCTAACTAAATTATATTATGGACTTTTGTATTTCAATCTTGTATGACATCTTTCAAAACTATTTCTGGCAAATCTAACACGTTACTCTAGTAACTAACAAACAAGCATCTTTTCTAGCCCAGTAGTAACTGGTTTGGACCATTTTTGATAATAACATTCCTCGTCAAAACTTATGTTCCATACGTTATTACGGAAAGCAGACAATTATATGCGTTTTATATTTATAATACATTTAGGAAAAGTTGGCGAATTTAGAAGTTTTGCCGAGTATAGGAGCAGTATTTAAATGCTATAGGTTTTTCTCCGTTCCTTGGATGGAACGCACTGAATATACGTGGTTCCACCTAAGGAAAAGAGAAGAAACTATGAGCGCATCAACGCAAATCTACAAGTCAGATTGCAGCAGGACCTAACCACACGGTGCATTGCTTTCTGACATTATTTTTTTCACTAATCCTATCATGAACTACCGATTCGTATCCTTTTTGTACCTGGTAGTCTTTGTATAATATGTTGTATGTACTTTTTCTTAATAACAGTCTCGTACTATTTTTGTGTCTGCAACAGAATGACTTGCATTCTAGTTTGGCGAAAGGAGTATTTTTATTATAGGAAGCAGGATACACGTTTCATAGTTACGGCATTTACGGCACATTTTGAAAAAGTTCATGAATCTAGGGGTTTTGTTGTGTATAAGAGCGGTAAAAGCCATAGGTTTTTCTCCGTTCCTTGGATGGAACGCACTGAATATACGTGGTTCCACCTAAGGAAAGGAGAAGAAACTATGAGCATGACAACGGAAGCCAACAAATCAGATGCCAGCAGGACCTTATCGCTGGTGCATCGCTTGCCGACGTTATTTTTTTCACTCAAACTATCATCAACTTCGACTCGTATCCTTTTTGTACCTGGTAGTATTTGTAAAGGGTGGAGCAGAGGAAACGCATGTGTTTCACTACTTAATAACTTTTCACTATTTTATTTATAGAAAAAAATGTTTACATTCAATTAATAATATTTTTATTGCAATTTTAAAATTTACATATATTAATTAGGTTTGGAACAGAATGTCATTAAGATAACGTCATTCTTGTCGGACACAAACTCGGAGTTTCACCTTAAAGCTCTGCACAGCTTTCTGTAATATTTTATTCGACACAGCTTCAATTTCTTGACGATTGGAAATTTTCGGGTCATCGTTTGTGCGGGCTTGTTCACGTACACTATTGATTTCAGGTAGTCCCACAAAAAAGAGTCACAGATTGATAGATCGAGAAAACATAAGGACCAAGAAACATCGCCGAAACGTGAAATGAATTGTCCAGGAAACATCTGCCGAACTAATAATGAATGCTCTCGCCGTGTGAACTACGGCCCTATCCTCTTGGAACCACATTTCTCTCATGTTCACTATATGCCCTTCCAATTCTCGGTGTAGAAAGTTGTTTAATATTTCGATGTAGCGCGCTGATGTCACAGTAACTGCGGTCCCCTCCTCTTCAAAAAAATAAGGATCAACAATCCCTACCTTGGAGACACCGCACCACACTGTTACTTTTGAACTGTGGAGAGGTTTTTGGTGTAGTCTCCGTGGGTTCCGACGCCCAGTACCGAGAGTTCTGTACATTAACATAGCCATTCAGATGGAAATGGGCTTCGTAACTCATCATTATTAGGATGTCTGCATCTTCCGTAAGAATGGTGCATTATGCCTCAAAATTCTGTTCGTTGCACAAACTCCCTTTCACTTAGCTGCTGAAAGATCATTATTTTGTATGGGTGGAATTTGAGATTATCATGTAAGATATGATGGAGGGAACGACGTGGCATATCCAGCGCTACAACCTGTCGCCTGATGGATTGTTTCGGACTAGCAAGAACTGCCCTTCTTGCTCTGTTTACATTTTCCGGAATTCAGATTGGACGGGGAAGACCAGGTGGCATTTTCTTCATCATAGATTCAGTACTTCTAAGCGCCTCAACCTATCAGAGTAAGGTGTTTCGATCTGACACTGCACCCACTTCGACATTAAAATTTCGACGGAAAAGACGTTGAACCGTGACCATAGAAATATTGTTTCTAAAAAAACTGCTCGACAGCAAACACGCAATGCTCTACGCTCCAACGTTCCATAATATATATATATATATATATATATATATATATATATATATATATATATATATAATGATATGGTTCAGCTTACTTCCTTAATAAATTCTTCATCTTATAAGATATTTGTCCCAAGAATGTTATATCTGAAATATAATGATTTGAGAAATCTTACTTTAGAGTTAAAAGTTTGTATTTTTGATGTAAGATCGTAATTGGATTTTAAAATCACGATATCGATTAATATTGTATATTTTATTTTGTCTATTTATTTAATTTGCTCATTAATTAATTTATCATAACTTATTTTCGCGAGAATTTAAAATTTCTTACACTAATTATGATTATTTTATATGTGTACAAATTTCTGTAAACATTGTTATTTATTATGACTTTTTGAAAGCATCATGTTCAAAATTTGTAATTGAGATCACGTGAATGGGTTTTATTAGCATTTAAATAGGTTGCTAGAGATATTTTCAACACTGAATTATTAAAGTGATACATTGAAGAAACTTTTTAAATTATCTCTTTTCAATTTGTCAAAATTGCCTTTTATATATTTTTCGAATTCATTGTACAATTTTCTAAGAAAATTTGATTTATGCTTTTACAACTTTGATATGGTAGTCAAGGCGATAAAAAAACAAGATTATTGATTAAGAAGATTTTTGCATGCAGTTATAAAGAATAGTCTAATTTTTGAATTCCTCTTCAAAATTAATCATATAAATTATCTACGGCTACATTTTTATCACAAGAAAGTGGTTTTGTTAATTTTACATAAAATTATTACCTTGCAAGAAGGTTTACTTCGAGTGCGGAAGTACTAGAAAACCTAATTATCATTACTTTTGTGTTTCCATCATTACTAAAATCAGTTTACGTTTAAGCAGCATTTAATAAGAAGTTTCTGGAACCATTTTTGGATATTTTTGTTAAAGAACACCTCTTCAGGATACCAATATTGCACATAACCTAGTTGTATTCTACGTGGATAGGGAACGTATGCGGATCTGTGATTAGGATATCAACCAGGCGTTTGAGACAAGCAACTTTAATCTTATTACGCTGTACCTGTTGGGATTCTACTGTGTTTTCAACATCCAGTGGATACGTTGGTTTTGAAATTACCATATTTGTCATTAGCAACAGGTATTCTTGTGAAAATTGTTTCCTATATTTACATAAAAGATATAACATCTCATGCAATTTCATATTTTATAATAGATTACTCACGTTATTTCAAGGGACATTTCACTTTACTTTTTATATCAGTTATTGCGATATTTTTAATTAATTTTGACACTTGTTTTTAAATTCGACCATATTTCTAAAACAATATTACTAGAATTTGAGTAGGCAACCCATTGAATCTTGTAATTTGGAAGGTTACATACATTTTATGACATAAATTTGTTTTATTTTGGATGTTTAGTGCTTTGAAATTATATTTTGTATCTTGTTAGTAAAACAACTGAATTTAACTTAAATATATTTATTATTATCTTTTGACTATTTCGTTTTATTTTATGTATTAACGTGTTTTTGTTTGTGTATCTGGAACTCGCATTTAGACCCTTTGAGATTAAGTTGTTCTCTACTATTTTTTATTTATTCTATATTATTATATTTGAGCTAGCAATACAGTTATTTTCTTGAAATTTTATATTCATCATTATTAATTGCAGTCAGCGTTATTACATTATTGACACCGAACGTGGGTTAATTCTCCACGGCTTTCGGTCTTATTACAATATATAGCGGCCGAAACATTGTGTGAGCTGTACGCCAGTGGTCGTCCAAGGTCGATACCCTGACTCCTCGCTGAGAACTACCGGTTTAAAAACATACGATTCCTCTGCTCCACTCTTCATAATATGTATGTACTTTATTCTTAATATGTACAGTGGACTCCCGCTATTCGCGCCCCCCGTATTTGCGAATTCGCTTATTCGCGATTCTGTTTTTACCGACATTTTTCGTTATCCGCGCTCCGTATTCGCGGTTCAGTATGGGTAGTTCCCATAAAGTTTCGGTATTTCCCTTGTTTATTTATTTCTTTAAAAGTTCACAAACCGTATTTGGCTCTTATACGCAATATGTATGTCTGTGTATCTATTTGTGTCGAATACATACATACATATCTGTATTTTTGTACCACGATATTCGCGAATTCAATGTTCGGGGTGTTTTCGTGGAACGCAACCCCCGCGAATAACGGGGGTCCACTGTAATAGTCTCAGCTTATTTAGTAGTGGAAACTTTGTGGCTGCAACAGAATAATTTGCATTGTAGGCTTGCGAAAGAAGTGTCTTTATTAAGGCAAAGGAATATTATGGAAAGCAGATAATTATACGCGTTTTATATTTGCAGTTCGTACATATAAGAGTGTTTTAATTTATTTTTAAATTATATTTCTTCGCATATATATCTCGAATTTAAATTATAAATTCAAACATAGACATCTTCTGTATATATTCGTATTCGTTTGCAAATAGTAAGTTTTCTTTTGTTATCGTACTACGGCCGACCCTTCAAAACTACCTGATTCAACGGTCAACTAAAGTATCTAACGTTCGATTACAACTCTCACAAATACATTTCATTTTAAATCTTGGTTATTTAATTTAATTATGTACGTCTTCTCTTATATATCATGCCGCATATCATTTTAAAGCTTTCTTCACAAGGGATGTTTGTTTCATCGATATCGCAAACTCTTAGCTTGCGCTTTTGATTTGTTCTTAATTCAAGACATCAGCAACTTCGATCCCTCTCCACTCTAGGCAATAAACCGTAAACCTACCCGTTTCCAAACCAGTGTTCTCTCCCACACAAAATTCCTTCTTCCAACTCTAGTAAGTAACACATCGTTCAAACTTGACACGTACTGTTCCAACACCCAAGCGTCGTTCGACCTTGCTTTTCATATATCTGATCGAGACATGCTCGCAACCCAAAGGTAATCTGTTATGTTCAATATATATTCTTTTATTTAATTCACACATAATTTACTACGTTAATTAACTTTCTTTTCAGCCTATTTTTGCATCTTATATTAATTTTTAGTTACTTATTCAACGTTCCTTGTATATTTATTTATTTAATTGCTTTAAAATATGTCAACGCTCAATTTCTTTCTTGTAAATATTAAATAACAACTTTAAGGGCAACGTTGTTGTGTTTATTTAGTTAATAAGTTGTAATATGGTTATTCCAGCATTATTATACACGTCCTGGACCATTGATGCTCAACATTTATTATTTAAACATTTACAGCATTGTTAGGACGCTCTAGCTAGCCCGGAAAGAATCAACACGAGCCACAAGCGTCCATCTTGCATCAACTTGGCGCTCCCACGTGCTCAAATACAAGAGACCTTAACCCCAAATAGCCTTTTTTAACAACAGCATTTTAAAAATGTTAATGAATTTAGGAGTTTTGTAGTGTATAGGAGCGGCATTTAAAAGCCATAAGTTTTTTTCCGTTCCTTGGATGGAACGCACTGAATATACGTGGTTCCATCTAAGGAAAGGAGAAGAAACTATGAGCACAACTACAGAAGTCTGCAGGTCACACTAGTAGGGCGCGTGGTGCATCCCTTACTGACGTTGAAAAACAATCACCTAGAGAAGAAGAGGCGAAGGAGAAATTTAGCAGACAGGTTGAACGACACTCAGCTAATTTTATTTAAGTGGAATATTAGGTAAGGGCTTTAAGAGAAACGGCATATATTTTTCGAATATAATTTTTGGTGGTAATTCCTTCTTTTTCTACTAGATTACTTTCCCAATTTTCTAAGATGAAAAGTCATGACATCATCGAAGACCTTCAAAGCATTTATTTCTGACATGATATCCAGAAAAGAGATAGATTTATCAACAGAATAATGCATAAAAATTTATATTAGTAAAACGCATGGCATGATTTACCAACAATTCAGTCAGTGCCTGTAAGAGAATGGCCAGGTCAAAACATGAAAAACATTTTGAGGAATTGTCGTTAGGTGGTGCTAGAGATAATCGTTAGTACAAATACGTTGAGAAAATTAAAAAGAGCAAAAATTAATTTTCGGGCTAGAACAGAGTCAAAGAAGAAGATATTAGTTATTAAGTTTCATTAATAAATTTTTATTTAATCTCCAATGTTGTTTTTTTTTATAAATATGATGTGAACTAATGTAATCAATTCTTGGCATTTACAGAAAAAGTATATTTATTAATGTTTTTGAGACAAAGCTTTCATTAATTATTTAAGACTTCATCAGTCAAAATCATGGTGCCTGTATGTATAAAATTTCCTATTACCCGAGTATGTTTATATCTTTTGCAATTTGTTTATTGGCACATGTATGAATGGTGTTAGATTTAGACTGGATGAGGTCCTAAACTATTTGAGTCATGGAACCCTTTATAAGTGCTGGTATTCTATTCCGGCGACAAATATAATTTTAGGCTGTTTAGGCAGTTTAAACTGAAACACAATTAAGAAGTATATTGGTAGTGAAATCATAAATCTTTAACTCAAAATCATTTTTGTTCATAAAAATTTATAATCACACAGCGGTAAAACGAAACAAAAGGTCTTTTAAAATACACAATTTACAAATGCTTATTATTTAATCTCTTGAAACATGGTATAAGGATTAAGGAATTTATATTAAACTAAAAGTATGATATATCTTGTCTTTGCCAGAGCAAAGTCGCTGATGATATCGTCAAGTGATAGGCGGCATGAGGAGAAATTATGTTAAGGTGCATTTGAGTATATGACGCTCACTCGGACAATTTTGTGGGGACCCTAAGCAATAGCTTGTGAAGCTTATACGTTAATCCGGCGCTGTGTATGAAAGACACATGCAAATTCAACATTAGAACCTGAACGGAAGTGGATAAGAAAATAAAATGAAACGTAAAAAAAATATGTACTTTCAATGTCTTCCTTTGGGGCTGGGCGAAGTATCGATACATCGTTCAGTACCCGATACCTCAGATAACGAAGGTAACGATACCAAGAAACAAATACCAGAGTATCGATACCAAGGAATCGATATCAAGAAATCGATGCTAACTATTGAAGTGACTGGAATCGATCTCAATGTATACCGAAGTATTCATTCCAAGGTATCGACTCCAAGCAAGGAGCCTGGTTACTTGAAAACTTACGAGTAACCAGAAGCAGACAGTTATCGCAGACCTGAAGATGGCAAATGTGATTTTGCCGAAACGTCGTCCAGAAACCAGCACCGGTCTTTACGAAGACCAAACATTGGAAACGCGGAAGAAAACCCGGAATCCAGTTACAACATATACTACTACCCGCGGAAACTTAAAAGAAAACATATATATATATATATATATATATATATATATATATATATATATTATATAATATCGCCTACTGATTAGGTTTACCATATATATATATATATATATATATATATATATATATATATATATATATAATATTTTCGTGACCTTGGTATGATATGGTAAATTCAAACAGTTGGCGATTAAAGGTCTGTTTTACTTCAAAGTATATATATTTAAAAAAACCCTACATGCATTTAGATTTTATATCCTTGATAAAGGCATCATTGCCGAAACATGTAGGGTTTTTTAAATATATATACTTTGAACTAAAACAGATCTTTAATCGCCAACTGTTTGAATTTATTATATATATATATATATATATATATATGTATATATATAATATATATTTATAATATATATTTAAAAGGATGTTGTTGAATTTTACATTATGCGTAGCAAATATCCATATTATGACATAATTATAATTATTACAAAAAAACAAAATATCACAATATTGTAAATTTCACACCGTTGATATGGTAGAATCGGTAATTTAATTTTATATCTCTTGAAACCGATATCAAACAATCGATACCTAGAAAACGGGTTATGAATACAAATTCCTAGGTATCGATTCCGAAGCATCGATACCTATCGATACTTTACCGATTCCAGTCTTCAGAATGGATACCGTGCACAGACCCGATACATCGCTAAGTATTAATACCTCGATTGGTATCGAGCCCGATACCGAAAACGTCGGTATCGCCCAGCCCTAGCCTTCACATTTAAGTGTATGGATGCACTTATTATATGTATAAGAGTTACTTCGATTTTTCAGAACTTAAAAGAAATATTGTCAATATCACCGTTATTTTCATCCATCCTTTGGTGAACTTTTTATATGAAGTTGTTTCAATAAGAGCGCAAGATCTTAAGGTTCAATAAAACATTATTTTCTGTAGTAAAGTATTAAATATTTATTGATTTATAATGTCTACATTTGGGAATTATGTATGAAACAAAATATTTTGTAAATGACCGCCAGGCTTTGCTGGCATAGGCGTGCTCTTTTGATAAAATTCGCAATAACATTATTGTATACATGTTGCGGTATTTCATTGATAGAGCGTCTAATTTCGGCTTTCAATGCTTCGGTGGTTGCGGGCTTATCGACGTAAACCGGTAACTCAGAAATCCAAAGGTGTCAAATCGCAAGAACGAGGCGGCCAATTCTGGTCACCAAACCGGGAAATGACATGACCAGGAGCAAACTCGTGCAAGACAGTGAATGTTTCACGGGCCATATAACGTGTGGCCCCGTCCTGCTGAAACCACATGTCGTCAAGAGCAATATTTTCCAATTGAGGCACAAAAAACTGGGTTATCATATCACGATAACGTTCGCCATTCACCGTTACTGCATTACCTTCCGCATATTCAAAGAAATACGACACAATGCACACCAGTCAGTAACATTCTTCGGATGCATTGCTTTCTGATGAATTATTCGTGAATTTTCTGAGACCCAAATGCGGCAGTTTTGCCGATTTCGAGGTGGAAATGGGCCTCACCACTGAAAATCATTTTGTCCGCAAAATCGGCATTCTCTTCTGTTTGCTCAAGTATCCAATTGGTGAACTCTCTTCGCTGTGCATGGTCTGTTGGCAGAAGTTGTTGAGTCAATTGGACTTTGTAGGGGTGGAGATGCAAATCTTGAGTCAGAATACGCTGAAGAGTGGCTGCTGTAATGTCCAATTCTTGTGCACGTTGACGAATCGACGTCTCTGGACTTTCGGCCACATTCTCGCGAACTGCCGCTATGTTTTGTTCTGAACGACCTCCACGAGCTCGTGTCATGTGTTTCACATGACTAACCGCACCAGTCCTTTCGAATTTTTCGATTATTCTTTTCACTATAGCTGAATTATGAACATTCTGTCGACCGAATATTGGACGCACTTTACGTATGGTGGCAATCAAACTTTCACTATTTTGACAATAATGTTTAACAATCAGTGCGCGTTGTTCTATCGTGTAATGCTTGATGTTTACTAATTCCCATCTGTTAGTTTTCGATCTGTCACATCACAATCACGTGTCATTATGACTATCAAACATGGCGGGAAATTCAAATCTCGCACTCTTATTGAAACAAACATTATTTGTATAATATGCTATATGTATTTTACACGTAACAAAAATAATAAGTGTCAGCTTATTTAATCTGTAGTATCTGTACCAACATGGGTTAGATTCTAGGTCTTCAAACGGAGTACCTTAAGCAAAAGGAATGTTATGGTTTTGGTAAATATAGGGGCAGTATCTAAAGCCATAAGTTTTTCTCTGTTCCTTGGATGGAACGCACTGAATATACGTGGTTCCACCTAAGGAAAGGAGAAGAAACTATGAGCACAACAACGGAAGTCTACAGGTCACACTAGTAGGACGTAGTAGGGACGCGATGCATCCCTTGTCGACGTTGGAAAATAAAAAACCTTCGCTTCTAGAGAAGAAGAGGCAAAAGGAAAATTTGGCAAATTGCCGGTAATTTAGTAATAATAATAATAATAAATTTAACAATAAATTTGCAGATCTTCCCCGAAAAAAAGACGCCGAAAGTATGCGTTTTGTAGAAGAGTTGAAATATGATTCAAATATTTGTAGGGCCAAGACCACTTTATCTTCAAACCTTCTAGATCATATTCAAGCTCAGTTGCAATTCTCTGAGGAAAAATATAGCTACAGATTGAAGGGCAGTAAGCGAATTCTATTTAATTAGAATGTGATTTGAAAATATGGGCACACATTTTTGTTGGTGATTTCAAACCTTTTCTGTTTGAATTTATTTTTAAATCTTCAAAAGCGATGACTTCAAAGTAGTCTATCCCTATTTTTGACATGATATTTTGGGAAGAGATAGATCTATCAACAGAACAACACCAGAACTTTTATCGGTAAATAAGGATGACATGATTTACAAACAATTCAGTTCTTGTGATGGAATGGCTAGGTTGGTCCCTGTGTCTAATTTTTATTGAAAATATTTTGTGGAATTTTAGTTGGATGAGCATAAAGTTAACCGTTGAGGAACTTAAAAGGAACAATTCTTAAGGAATGCTGCTGTCAATCAGCCACGTGACTAGACCTAAATTTTTGGGAGGGTACAGAGTTGGCATCTAAATATTAATTGGAAAAATTTAAACTTTCGAAAGACCAAGTATTAATGTTTATGACCGATGGTGCCGCAACCATGTGTTCTGTAGGCCGGTCTCTTAGAATATATTATCCTAACTTGTTACATATTACTTGTAAACACCATGCTCTACACCTTGTGGCAGAACAGGTTCGTAGCAGAGGTAGATGCTTTAATATCGAGTACAAAGGCAGTATTCCTGAAATCTCCAAAACGTATTCGGAAATTTCACGAATTGTGTCACCATACCCCTGAGCCACCACAGCCGATTCTGACACGTTGGGGTACATGGTTACGGGCGGGGTTTTACTATCATGAATATTTTGAAAAAATTAAGGACGTGGTTTTATCATTCTATCCGAAAGAAAGTGCAGCTATCAATACAAGTCAGAAAAAATTTCAAGATGCTCAGATTAAAATGGATTTACAAAGTATTCGTGAGAATTATTTGGGACTAGAAGAAGCAATAACAAAATTAGAAAATTCGTCGCTGTCGTTAGAGGAATCACTGCAAATCGTTGAAGATGTTCACGCACAACTGTGTGCTGTAGAAGACGCAAAAGGTGAAAGTGTTCTAATTAAATTTGAAAGTGTTTTAGACAGAAATGCAGATTTTGACACCTTAACACGTATTTGTGAGGGCACGTCTACAGATGCGTTAAGTTACTTAACAAAGTATTTTGATTATGCGAATATAACATCACTAGATGTAGAACGCTCGTTTTCCGAATATAAACATATTTTTTCCTCACGGCGAACATGTTTTTCAGAAATATCCTTAGAAACGCACCTGATGTTGAAAATATACAGTCGAGTTTCTCCAGTTTGTCAATCCTTGGAAGGTGCTTAAAACGGTAAGTGTTTTTTTAAATCCTCTGTCGTGCGTGCACACAATCACTGATTTCATACATTTTCCATTTTATTTATAGGTACATACAACGCTGCTGTAATATGTACTATTCTTATTTTTTGTGTGTTTATGCATATTACTTTAATAGCAGAAAACCAAATGTATATTTAATTATTTCTGATAGAATAAATGTCTCTACTTCTATACTTATATTGGTAACAAGCTCATGTTACGTCCCTATTCTATCGCATATTCTAATATATTACGAATTACACTCTCATACCGGCACTCATGGCGCGCACGGAAATTGGTTTGCTCTAGTTATCAGTCTCAGTTTATTTAGTAGTAGTAGTAACTTTGTAGCTAAAATAGGACAACTTACATTGTAGGTTTTGGAAAGGAATGTCTTTATTAAGCAAGAGTAATATTATGGAGAACAGACAATTATACGCGATTTATATCTACAGCACATTTTAGAAAAGTTAACGAATGTAGGAGTTTTGTTGTGTATAGGAGCAGTATTTAAAGCCATAGGTTTTTCTCCGTTCCTTGGATGGAACGCACTGAATATACGTGGTTCCACCTAAGGAAAGGAGAAGAAACTATGGGCACTACAGCGGAAGTCTACAGGTCAACTTCGCTTTGGATTCTTTTTGTACCAGGCGGTATTTGTGTGATATGTTGTTTGTACTTTATACTTAATAACAATTTTCATTATCAACTTATTTAGTAGTAGTAGTTTGTAGCTGCAACAAAATCACTTGCATTGTAAGTTTGCGAAAGAAGGCCTTTATTAAGCGAAATAAGTATGATGGAAAGCAGACAATAATACCCGTTTTATATTTATAGCAGTATATAGCAGAGGGTAAGAGCAGTATTTAAAGCCATAGGTTTTTCTCTGTTCCTTGGATGGAACGCACTGAATACGTGGTTCCACCTAAGGAAACGAGATGAAAATATGAGCATAACAACGGAAGCTTACAAATAAAATTACAAAAGGACTTAACCACGTGGTGCATAGCTTGCTAAAGATTGTTATTTTTGTTTGACTTATAATACGAGAGCGACACTGAAAATTAGTAGAAAATCAAACAGGGATTAGTTAAAAAAAATATTTTATTGTTAAAAATATTACCCTTTAACATCAATACATTTTTGCATTCGATGAAACCAGTCCTTAAAGCAATGTTGCCATTCTTCCTGAAGTCCTGAAGCCAGGTTTTTATAATGTTCTACTGCTTCATATGATGTGATTCCACGCATTTTATCTTTAATTTTTGGAAACAAAAAGATATCACAAGGTGTAGATTAGGGCTGTATTGTGAAGGGTTCATGGTACTGGCGTTTAGGGCACCCAGATACTCAGTTTTAGTTTTGCTTTATGCAACTGTTACACTCGCGTATATTAAATAATTTAGTTTCATTAAAAACATCGCTTTTAATTGTACGCGCATGTTTTTTCAGAAACTCTGTATACAACCTTCCCGTCGCATTCCTCAAGAGAAAGTTCGGTCGACAAACAAGCATCTGGTTGACCGTAATTCTACGAAAAGCTACCTACCCTCTAAGTTTACGCGCGAAAACGCGCCTTTGTTAGAAGCCTAATGAGTTAGAGTGGTCTTTTTATTCATCAAGAGATTACTCGCCCTCTAATTAATATTCAGTTATAAGCGAGGTACGATTCTTTAGGATAATTTAACCCCATTCTTCAATCAAAATCTCATACGTCTAACTTATAGCTGAAGCGAGATAATTAATAGTTTGTCTAGAGTAATTTCTTTCTTTTTGCCGCCATTTTCAATAACTTGATAGATAAGTCGTTATCAGCCTAGATTTCAAACGACACCTGTAGTTTAAAGTACATAGGGTTATTCTAAGTCATCTAGACCCATTCTTCAGGTAAAACTACGTCTACCTGCCATTTTTAATAATTGTAGTTACCTGGCCAGTCTAACTTCGTTATACATGCCCCGAATTACCTGCTGTAAGATATCGTTCGAACCCGTTTTTTATTCCAGATCTCGCGAATATATTTATTTTTATCGATACCTCGATCCCGCGAGCGTACCGCGAATCTTATTAATTCTGACTCTGTCTGCAGCCTCCCATTGGTTCACGGTTTCAGTAGAGATTCACACCCCGCACGGTGAGATATAAGCGCCGGCTCCCACAGATTCTCTCTCGATTTTTCAGTGCCCTCGACCTTTTCAGTTCTTCGACTTCAAGTGTTCCCTAAACACTATCGACGTTTTTCGTGCCCTACACGAGACGCCCGCAGCAACAATTACAAGCTAAGTACCCCTTTCCTTACTTTAATTATTTTCTTTTAACCTTCGTTATTTATCACTCATTAAATAACTCAGACAGAGGTGAGCTTTCACTAGATTTAACGTGTTTGTGTAGATTAACTTTAACCGGAAGTTAACTCTGCACGTGGCGAATCATAATTGTTATTTGTTTTATAATTATAGTGTAGTGTTAAATATTGTGTGTTACTATTAAATAAAGCGCTTAAGGACACCTCTGCTCTTTTATTATTCATTTAATTAATACTAATCGTATCCATCCTGTATTATACAATTTTTTTTTAACACCGACGCCTTGTGTTTCGTGTATCGATCACCATTTATAGAATATTTCTTATCATTTATTGACGCACTAGACCTAGCTGGGATCTCAACATACAGTGCGGTAATACAACGATGCGTTGGCATGTTGTAAGATTATCTTTACTTTTGGCCGTTTTTAGGAATTTTTTTTAAATTTGCGGTAAACAGGCATTTATGTATCAATCGGCAGTAACGATACGTCTATCTTCTAATGCTATAGTAGTAATATGACAGCAATTATTTTCTTATCAGCACTGCGAATTCTTCTGCCTTTTGTAGGTTCTATTCGAAAGACCCATTGTATGGGTTGACTTTTCTTTTCAGGATCATAACAATAAATCCATGATTAATTACCAGTAACGATATTCCAAGCCGAATTTGAAGTGCTGTCTTGGAATTTTTCCAGAGTTTTTCTGCAGCATTCAATCCGTTGTTCGCTTTGAACGGGAGGCAGTTGATGTAGAATCTATCGACAACAATGTTTTCTCAAGTCTTTACTGTTGATGTAAAATGTTTTGGATTTGACTCATACTACAAATGTCCAATGTCCCCGAATAAATTCATATGATGTCCATCTTCCATCTTTACCAAGCATTGCTCGGACAGGAATATTATAAAAAGAGATAATTATACGCGTTTCAGATTTACAGCATTTACGGTACATTTTAGAGAAATTAATGAATTTAGGAGTTTTGTTGTGTATAGAAGCGGTATTTAAAAGCCATAGGTTTTTCTCCGTTCCTTGGAAAAGAGAGGAAACTATGAGCTAGCTTATTTAGTAGTAGAAACTTTATGGCTGCAACAGAATAATTTGCATTGTAGGTTTACGAAAGGAGTGTATTTATTAAGGCAAAGGAATATTATGGAAAGCAGATAACACAGGTCTACAAAATTAAACTTTTTGACAGATGTTTTTATTTTGAAAACTGATTTTATATAATTTTGGTAGGCTGATTTCAAAAATTCTATGCATTTATTTGTATCACGTAAGGCTTTTTTGCAAATATTAAATGAAAAAAAAACGATATTTCTAAAAAAATTTATTTGTTTATTGAGTAGAAAGGCGGAATACAAGTTAAAAAGGTGGAAAAAAATACTTTACTCAGTCTTTTTTAAGTGAAATCTTTGTCTTTTTGCCAGAAAGCTGCGTTGTCCGCACATTCGGTTGTATGTTTTTAAGGGCATATCCCGTTTTAACATCCAGCAGTAGCGTCCGCCATCATCGTTATGCTCCATCTGCCTTGGTATCGCCGTTCCATTTCCTTAATGTCTTGGTGAAACCTCTCTCCCTGTTCTTCGCTAACTGCTCCAAGATTTTCAGGAAAATAGTTCAAGCGTGAAAACAGGAAATGCACTTTCAAACTCATATTACAACCTAGACGATGAAAGTGTTGTAACATATTTTGAACAATATTTTCGTAGTTTTCGTCCTTAGAGTTCCCAAGAAACTTATCAATTACTTCTTTAAATGAAACCCAGGCGTTTTTCTCGACATTGGTCATTGTGTTTTGAAAATCCTTGTCTTTGCATAATGTTCTTATCTGCAGCCCAACAAAAATACCTTCTTTTAACTAGGCATCGGATAAAGCTGGAAATGTCTCGCACAAATATTGAAAACACTGTCCATTTTTGTCTAGGGCTTTAACAAACTGCTTCATCAAGCCAAGTTTGATATGCAGAGGAGGCAGTAAAACTTTTTTGGGGTCAACCAAGCTATCTCTTAATACATTTTTGATACCGGATGTAAGGCTTGTTCTAGAGGGCCATTCTATTTGAGTCCAATGTCTATCCCTTGCTCGACTATCCCACTCACAAATAAAGCATGGAAATTTTGTATAACCTCCTTGTTGTCCTAGTAGCATGCACAGCACTTTAAGGTCACCACAAAGCATCCACTGATGTGCTTGGTAGTTTATTTTCTTTAAAAGAAGTTCAAAATTTTCATACGTTTCCATTAAATGTACCGAATGGGCAACGGGAACCGAGGCCAGCTCGTTACAATTGTGCAATAAAACGCCTTTTAAACTACGCTTACTTGAGTCAATAAACAGGCGCCATTCTTCTTTTACATACGGCACATTTCCTAATTTTGAAATTAAGTCAGGAATATTGTTGCAATACACTAGCGGTCCGTCTTGAGTAAAATATTGACATAACTCTTTTTCGCGATCCCGGTAAAAACTTGATGTGACGCCAGGTGCCAGTAAATGTTTCTCACGAAGTCGGGAGGCTAACAATTCGGATGCATCCTTTGGAAGGTGCAAATCTCTAATTAAATCATTTTGTTCGCTCTGGTTAAACACTTCGGGCTCTCTGAAATCTGGTGTGAAATCTGAGTCATCTGGGTCGCAATTAGATTCCTCTGATTCTGACGATATGACGTTTTCTAGTGCTTTTGGGGCGGTAGGTATCGGTACATCTGGTCCATGAGGAACTGGTCGAATAGCAGAGTCAAGATTGGGATACACAATTTGTTTCTTATTTTTTCTGTTGAATCCTTGAACATTACACGAACAAAAATAACAATCATTACTGTGATTTCTAGGCTCTCGCCATACCATAGGAACACCAAAGCTTAAACATTTCTTCCTACCTTTTTGCCAGTATCTTAATGCTTCAACGCAAACGGAACAAACAGTATGAGGAGCCCAGGACTTGTCTTTGTCGCCAATTTTTACACCAAAATAAGCGTGGTATACATTTTTCACAAACGAAGTTATAGTTTGCCTCTGCTTTACTACGACATAACTACCACAGATATAACAAAAGTTATTCGGATTGTTCACACAATGTCTTCTTTCCATATTTATACGTTCTAGAACACTTAAAATACGCAACAACGAAGACAACAAGCGTGTGGACACAGTAGCACGACGACTAACACAACCAAACTGCACATAAGCAGGTTTCAACGCTGTATTGACGCTTCTGCGCCGGCTCTGTTGCTTTGCTGAGAAATCTAATATTAACCAATGTTGCCAAATCACATTTAATTTCATAAAAATCAATTCATTTAAAAATCATGCCTAACATGGAACAAACATATTCTTGTCATAGGTATGTATATTAATAAAATAAAATTTTTAAGATATAGAGCGCTATAAAAAAAACTTACGTGATAGAGCAAAAATATGGCGTTTTTTGGAATAAGGGCCCCCAAACATATACAAATTAGCAAACAGCTTTCAAACATCAAAATCACTGTAGACCTGTGTAATTATACGCGTTTTATATTTGCAGTGCTACAGTTCGTACATATATGAGTGTTTTAATTTAATTTTAAATTATATTTCTTCGCATATATATCTCGAATTTAAAATAATAAAAAATAAATATAAATATACATTTTCGGTATATACTCGTATTCGTTTGCAAAGAGAAAGTCTTTCTGTTGTTATCGTACTACGGCCGACCCTTCAAAACTACCTGATTGAACGGTCAATTCAAGTATCTAACGTTCGCTTACAATTCTCACAAATATATTTCGTTTGAAATCTTAGTTGTTTAATTTAATTACGTATAGCAAACGCCAATTAAGTTGGCGCGAGAAGGGGTAAGTTCGCGCAGGATTAAAAGTAGTGGGGAGATTTGTATTTGGTTTTACATCAAATGTCAGATAATTCTAACCTCTGAGCGTGTATCACTTTATAATCCCCTAGCAGACATTATGTTCCGTCAGACGTCAATGACAAATGTATTCTGACAATTACTTGAGTAGTGGGGGAGGACGTTTTTAAAAACGGCTTCTGCGCACCCCCTCCTCGCGCCAACTTAATTGGCGCTTGCTATACGTCTTCTCTTATATATCATGTTGCATATCATTTTAAGGCTTTCCTCACGAGGGATATTTGTTTCATTGATATCGCAAACTCTTAGCTCGCGCTTTTCATTAGTTCTTAATTTAAAACATCAGCAACTTCGATTCCTCTCCACTCTAGGCAATAAATCGTAAACCTACCTGTTTCCAAACCAGTGTTCTCTTCCACACAAAATTCCTTCCTCTGTTTCCAACTCTTGTAAGTAACACATCGTTCAAACTTGACACGTACTGTTCCAACATCCAAGCGTTCGACCTTGCTTTCCGTATGTCTGATCGAGACATGCTCGCAACCCAAAGGTAATCCGTATTGTTCAATATATATTATTCTTTTATTTAATTCACACATACTTTTTTATCTTATATTAATTTTTAGTTACTTATTCAACGTTCCTTCTATATATTACTTTTATTTAATTGCTTTAAAATATATCAACGCTCAATTTCTTTCTTGTAAATATTGAATAATAATTTAAGGACACCGTTGTTGTGTTTATTTAGTTGATAAGTTGTAATATAGTTATTACAGCATTATTGTACACGTCTTGGACCTTTGATGCTCACCATCACACCATTAATTATTTAAATATTTACAGCATTGTTAGGACGCTCTAGCTAGCCCGGAAAGAATCAACACGAGCCACAAACGTCCATCTTGCATCAACTTGATGCTCCCACGTGCTCAAATACAATCACCTTAACTCCAAGTAGCGTTTTTTAACAACAACATTTACGGCACATTTTAAAAATGTTAATGAATTTAGAAGTTTTGTAGTGTATAGGAGCGGCATTTAAAAGCCATAGGTTTTTTTCCGTTCCTTGGATGGAACGCACTGAATATACGTGGTTCCATCTAAGGAATGGAGAAGAAACTATGAGCACAACAACGGAAGTCTACAGGTCACACTAGTAGGACGTAGCAGGCACGCGGTGCATCCCTTGCCGACGTTGAAAAAGAAACAAGCACCTAGAGAAGAAGAGGCAAATGAAAAACTTAGCAGCAGACAGGTTGAACGACACTCAGCTAATTCTATTTAAGTAGAATATTACGTAAACGCTTTAAGAGAAACCGCATATATTTTTCGAATATAATTTTTGGTGGTAATTCCTTCTTTTTCTACTGGATTACTTTTCAAATTTTCTAAGATGAAAAGTCATTACTTCATCGAAGACCTTCAAAGCATTTATTTCTGACATGATATCCAGAAAAGAGATTTTTCAACAGAATAATGCATAAAAATCTATATCATAAAACCCATGGTATGATTTACCAACAATTCAGTCAGTGCCTGTAAGAAAATGGACAGGTCAATAAATTGAAAACACTTTAAGAAATTGTCGTTAGGTGGTGTTAAAGATAATCGACACACATAAATTTAGAGTTTAAATATTTAATGCAAAATACAAGTTATTTTACTTAAATTGAACTACATCGCCAAAAGATTCAAAATTATAAATAAGTGAATTAAACAGTAAAATTCCACATAAAATAATTGGAAAAAAAAATTAAGTGATTAATTAGTTAATACAAAGGTATTTTTAATAATATAAAATATTATTAAAAATCTGGTGTGAAGAACACAAATGCAGGTTCACTATTAATATTTTCTGTGAATGTGTCCGAATATATCCTATCCCCAGAGACGTAGATACGTATTTCGCTTTTCTACAAGCTCATCGGTACGCCCCTGCTGGAGAAAGGATATTTCCAGACACATTCACAGAAAAGAACCACCTCGCCCTATCACCGTAATTATCCAGACCGAGCGCAGAAGTAAATTCGGCGCTACCTGTTGTCAGACAGCCGAAGTACCTCGCATACCGTCCACATAATTAATGTGAAGTAACGACGCTCTTCCAAAGGTTAGCACAGCCAACTCTCTAGAAAACTGCATTTTGTTTGTACCTTCACTCATACTATGGCTTAACCGCATGTGTAATGTATCAGAATAATTGAAACATACATGAGTAGGTAAACCCCACCAGTTTTGTATAATACAAAGGTATTTTTAATAATATAAAATATTATTAAAAATCTGGTGTGAAGAACACAAATGCAGGTTCACTATTAATATTTTCTGTGAACGTGTCCGAATATATCCTATCCCCAGAGACGTAGATACGTATTTCGCTTTTCTACAAGCTCATCGGTACGCCCCTGCTGGAGAAAGGATATTTCCAGACACATTCACAGAAAAGAACCACCTCGCCCTATCACCGTAATTATCCAGACCGAGCGCAGAAGTAAATTCGGCGCTACCTGTTGTCAGACAGCCGAAGTACCTCGCATACCGTCCACATAATTAATGTGAAGTAACGACGCTCTTCCAAAGGTTAGCACAGCCAACTCTCTAGAAAACTGCATTTTGTTTGTGCCTTCACTCATACTACGGCTTAACCGCATGTGTAATGTATCAGAATAATTGAAACATACATGAGTAGGTAAACCCCACCAGTTTTGTATAATACAAAGGTATTTTTAATAATATAAAATATTATTAAAAATCTGGTGTGAAGATGTGCATTTGTGTTCTTCACACCAGATTTTTAATAATATTTTATATTATTAAAAATACCTTTGTATTATACAAAACTGGTGGGGTTTACCTACTCATGTATGTTTCAATTATTCTAATACATTACACATGCGGTTAAGCCGTAGTATGAGTGAAGGCACAAACAAAATGCAGTTTTCTAGAGAGTTGGCTGTGCTAACCTTTGGAAGAGCGTCGTTACTTCACATTAATTATGTGGACGGTATGCGAGGTACTTCGGCTGTCTGACAACAGGTAGCGCCGAATTTACTTCTGCGCTCGGTCTGGATAATTACGGTGATAGGGCGAGGTGGTTCTTTTCTGTGAATGTGTCTGGAAATATCCTTTCTCCAGCAGGGGCGTACCGATGAGCTTGTAGAAAAGCGAAATACGTATCTACGTCTCTGGGGATAGGATATATTCGGACACGTTCACAGAAAATATTAATAGTGAACCTGCATTTGTGTTCTTCACACCAGATTTTTAATAATATTTTATATTATTAAAAATACCTTTGTATTATACAAAACTGGTGGGGTTTACCATATACTCATGTATGTTTCAATTATTCTGATACATTAATTAGTTAATCAAGCGATTTCAGAGTTTCTTTAACCTAGGTTTGTAAAGAAAAATAACTAGTTCATCTAGCAGATCTGTTAGTGGAACCTCACAAAGGTGTTCTCACGATATATTACCTAAGTTTAATTAAAATAAAATCAGGAACAGAAAATGCAATATAATTCAATATGTACCAGCGCGCTTAAGTTTTTTTTTGCGTAGGGTCTCAAAAACCCAGTGCAATATGTTTCTTGAGTAAAGTACAAAAAAACTGTCGTTACCATTAATTCCATTTACATGAAGCAAGAAGCAGTAGCGACTTAGAACCCAAATAACTAAAGAACACGTGAAAATAATTCTCTTTTCGGAAGGATTCACAAATTATTCTGTCTATAGACTTGCTTGCAGTAGGCCATGTTTTCTCTTTAAAATTCGAAACTAAAAATGCCCTATCGAAGGAGGGAACAATTGCAGCGATTTCCACAATTAAGAATAGATAGCATATTATGCACATCATCGTATGAAATATACGAATTGAATTATTAAACAGGGCTCAACGAGAAAAAGAAAAATCGTAACACAATCAACACGCAAAACATTCAAAAGTAGCTGTCAAATAAAAACAAATTTGATTTTTTTAGAAGCAACATGACCCTTCTAGTGTTCCCTTCGATCGTCAACTTCGATTCGTATCCTTTTTTGGTACCTGATAGTTTTTGTTTTTGTATGTATTTTGTGCTAAATAATAGTAATCAGTCTCAGCTTATTTAGTACTAGCTAATCCCGACCACGCTTCGCTGTGACTCAATCTGAAATGAAATGAATGAGAAAAGAGATAAATGTATTATAGTAAATACAAAGAATTCAAATAAATTTTACCTCAAAGTAGCCCTTGGAAATTATGATTATGTCTTAGCTTGTTACTAATTTTAATAGGAATTTTGTTGGTTATGAGATGAGATATTTGATTGAAATGACAAATGTCAAAATAATAAAACGAACATTTTTAAGTGAATGAAATATGTTTATTTCCAACAAACAAGCAAAATTTTATAAAAATTGTTCAAAGTGTCCACCACCTTGTTCGAAACATTTCTCACATCTTCTTCTAATGGAGGAAAAAGTGTTTTGTAGTATCGCATTGTCAATTCCATTAATTCTTTCAGCAATTCTGATTTGAAGGCCTGCAAGATCAGGTATCTGTACTTGATAAATTGAGTTCTTTAAGAATGGCCATAAAAAGAAATCACATGGGGTAATGTCACAAGATCTTGGTGGAAATTCATGTTCAGTGTTTAAACTTATCAACCGATTTTGAAAAAATTGCTGCAGAATATTAATTGTTTCACCTGCTGTGTGTGCTCTAGCTCCGTCTTGTTGAAAGTAACCCTGTGTTATTTCTTCGTCGTCAAGCTGTTCGATAAATGGCATAATAATTTCTTGTCGATACCTTTCTCCTGTTAAGGTTCCGTTAAAAAAAATAGGGCCAATAATTCTCCTTCGACTAATCGCACACCATACACCAATTTTCTGCGGATGAAGTGCGGTTTCAACAAAAAAATTATGTGGTTTCTCATTAGTCCATATCCTCATATTTTGTGAGTTCACATATCCATTCAGATAAAACCATGACTCATCAGAAAAAAGGTTTTGTCAAGAAGGTCATTATCAAAATTATTTAAGAACCACTGACTAAACGTTATTCTTCTGGGATAGTCGATTTCCTTGATTTCTTGATAACAGGTCATGTGATATGGAAATAAATGTAAGTCCTTTTTCAAAATTGTATGACATGTGCCAATTGACAAGCCCACTTGTTGTGATAATGCTCGTACGGAAGTTCTTGGTGCATTATTTATAATTTCTCTTACATTATTAACTAGCTCTTCTGTACGCTCTTTCGCCAGACCTGCGCCTTCTTTCTGTTTAACACTCCCTGTTTCTCTGAAAACCATAACGGAATGTGTCACTGTGTGCCGAAAACTGTCATAATCAAAGATGACGTTAGGGAACTCATTTCTAAATTCTTCTAAACAATCTTGAAGAGAATACTGCCATTGTCCGTCAATCTTACATCCGTTTCGAAAATAAGATTCTAGCATGAATGATTTGTGTTGTATAGTAAAAACCATGTTAAATCAATTGTAAATTACAAAGCAATTTTTGTCAACTATGCATCTGTCTAATTGACAACTAATGCAAATTTAAATTATTAATGATCATACGTTTTTAAAGGAATGGTCTACTAGAGGCAAAGCTTATTTGAACGCTTTTTATAAATTCACTGGGAAAACAAATCATCCAATTGCGTTGCTGTGGCTATGTGAAGTTAAAGGAAAAAAAATGTTTTTGACAAAAAAATTATTTTTTTAATTGTAAAGCTGATGAATTGATTACATTTTTTGTTTAGTCCATTTAGTTATTTAACATAACTTATAAACAATGTAACCCGCTATTTTAATAATGTTCTTGTCACTTGGCTTTTGACACATTGTTGATATTACTTCAAAAACGTCACCTTTCAAATATCTCAGTGTTATTTAAATTCTTTTAATAAAATTTGTATCGTATATGTTCTCTTTTCTTCGATCCTACCTTGAATAAATACAATAGTGGGTGTATTCTCTTAAATATTTAATCTTCCTTTCTTGTGATCCTTAATTTTTGGATTTTATATCACTTTATGTTTAACTTCTTTCTATAACAGCTTCTCTGTGTCTGTTTCCTATTACTTTTCATTCTCATTGAACTTGTTATTAAATTCCTTCTGCCAATACTATTCTTATTCCAGTTATAATTTTTCGCTTGTCAATTTATTACAAACAAAATGAATATGGCCATCGCTGTACTACTACATTATATTATAACATTATTTTCTTTAGGTTGACATTTTTAAATTCGTTATATCTTTTGAATGGAATGTCCGATTTTAATAATTTAAAAAATATTTTACTGGTATTGAAATGGTCTTTAATAAAATATCATTTAATAGGATAAGGAATAATACAGAGGTATTAATACGTTCTATAATACTGTAGAACATTTTTTTGTTCTATCAACAATAGTTTCCGCAGCGTACGCGATGACAGATTTTTTGTGCCTAATTTTTTCACACCTTGGGTTACATTAATGCATTTTTATTGGGCATCCCTTTTTTTTTTGAAAATGTAATATAGCCTATGTCACTCAGTGAAAATGCAGCTTTCTAATGGTGAAAGAATTTTTGAAATCGGTCCAGTAGTTTTTGTGTGAAAACATTACAAACATACATACAAAAACACAAATGCACAAAAAAACTGCAATAGAATGACGTGCACTGTAGGTATGCGAAAAGAGGGCCCATAATTATACAGGTTTCATATTTACAGCACATTTTAGAAAGGTTGCCGAATTAAGGAGTTTTGTTGTGTACAGGAGCAGTGTCTAAGCCATAGGTTTTTCTCTGTTCCTTGGATGGAACGCACTGATTACGTGGTTCCAGCTAAGGAAACGAGAAGAAACTGTGAGCGAAACAACCGAAGTCTGCGGGTCATATGAGCAGAACGTAGCTACGTGGTGCATCACTTGTATTGAAAAGGAAAAAATCTTAGTTTTCAAAGAAGAAGAAGACGTAAGTTAAATATTTGGAGAATCTTGTCGTAGCTCCCGTATTTTTCAAACTTTCTTTGATGATCACATTCTGTACGAGACAATTAGTCGTTACAGTTTGTCAGACGAAGGAAAAATTTTCCAGACACGAAGTAATTTAGTGGTAAGTCGCAGTAAATCTTCCTCGAACAAAAGCGATGAAAGATAGTTGCAATGTGATTCAAACTAAATCCATTTATCAGAATAATTGAAACATACATGAGTAGGTAAACCCCACCAGTTTTGTATAATACAAAGGTATTTTTAATAATATAAATCCATTTACCTACAAAACTTTTAGATCGTATTCAAGCTCAGTTGCAATTCACGGAGAAACATATGGCGACGGTTTGGATAGCAGTAAGCTAATTCTATTATTAGAATGTAAAGTGATTTAAGAAAAAACGCATGCATTTTTTGAAATTAATTTTTGGTAATAATTCTTTTCTGCTTAGATTTACTTCAAGGATCTTCAAGGATGAGAAGTCCTCTTTAAAGCGGTCAACGTTCTTGAAACAAAGCTTTCGTAAATTTATTTAAGATTTATCATCAATTTAAATAAGGGTTTGGCATGGTGGGATAAATACGCGATGTACAAAAAGTAAAATGGTAGCATAATATATTGTACAGTCAGCGCTCACGTTTAACGTACGTTCGCTAACAGGCACGCCTATTACTTTTTGTGTAAACGTGTACATTTATATTTAACCCTTAACCACAGACGGGAATCAGGTTGACTCCGCGAGTGTAAATCACGGCAAATCTTGCAGTCCTCTGTTAGCTTTTTTTTACTCTGCCGGGTGTCTATCTTCAAATCTAACTATAGTCAGTGTACTCTGCAACTTGGAATAATTAGTATTCACGTTTGTGTTGTGTACGTCAATTTGAATTCGTTGGCACCAAGTCTGGAGTCAAATTGACTCCACTTCTGTATGTATGCTAGGAAAATAATTAGTAAGAAAATCGTAGGTTATGAAATTTCGATTTATTTGTATGATATTAATTGTAGAGGTTTATGTTTTTATGATTTTGAAATCGTAGAATAATGTGTAAAATTCATTAAAGTATTGTAAAACTATAAAATATCCATAAGTTTGTTCTTAGTATTGAAGTATAAAGAATAATTATTATCTATAAGCCAAAAGCCTGCTTTTGCTTCAGTGAAATGGATTCTCTACCAGACCCATCTAGAAAACGTGTTCGTGCACATGATCCAGATTTTGAAGAAACAGTTAGACGGTGGTATGAAGAATGTGATGACGACAATTTCAGTGAGAGTGATACAGAACCTATAATGAGTGATGTGATCACAATAGCGATAGTGAACAAACAGCGCAAGATTCAGAGGAAGAAGAAAGAGACGAAATGGAGTACGAGTTACGTTATAGCGAGCAGGAAATTGTTGATAAAAATGCAAATAGTTATTTTTATGGGAAAAACAAATTCTGCTGGTCAAAGAAACCACTAGTCAGTAGTCGTACTAAAACTCCTCGGCACAACATCGCTGTTCGGCTTCCTGAACCCTTCCCTTCACATCCCTTACGCAATAGCACATCACTTACAGAAAGAGAGACTTGGACCGCTCTTTTCACAGAGGATATGTTAGAACAAATCGTGAGATGTTCAAATCAAAAACTTGCAAAAATGAGGCAACAATACTTAGATCCCACACACTCAGATTTGAGAGATTTAGATAAAATCGAGCTAAACGGTTTTTTAGGTCTGCTTATTTATACGACCGTGTTTCGATCAAATCACGAGAATATAAGGTCAATCTTCGCTACCGATGCCACAGGTCGGGAAATTTGCCGATGTGTTATGAATGTCAATCGTTTTGCAATCCTACTTCAGTGTTTGAGGTATGACGATGCCGACACTAGAGAGGAACGAAGAAGAGATGACCCAACAGCAGCTATATCAGAAATTATGAACAATTTGTCAGAAACTGTCAGCCTGCCTACACTATTGGATCAATTGCGTGTGTTGATGAGATGCTTATAAACTTTAGAGGTAGATGCTAGTTTAAAATGTATATATCAAATAAACCTTGCAAATGCGGAATAAAGCTAATGGCACTTACCGATGCAAGAAATAATTAATTTTTAAACGGGTATATATATATAGCGGCAAGGGTTCGGATGATCGCAGCCTTCCTGCAGAACTGACAAAATTAGCTAAACCAACGCAGGTGGTGTTGCGTTTGTCCGCACCTATTCACAATTCCAACAGGAATATAACAGCGGACAACTGCTTCACATCAATTGAATTGGTAAATAATTTACGTAAAGTTAAGTTAACATACGTTTTTAGAATTCGAAAAAATAAAGCAGAAGTTCCACCAGAGTTCCTACCTTCTCGTAGAAGAGAAATTGGTAGTTTACTTTATGGTTTTGCCGAGAACCTCGGCTTGCTATCATACGTTACTAAAAAAATAAAGCAGTCTTATTAGTGTCCTCAATGCATTCTCTTCCGATTCAAGAGTCGGAGAATAACAAACCCGAAATAATTAATTTTTATAATAATTCTAAGTCCGGAATTGATACTTTGGATCAAAAATGCGCTACTTATTGTACTGGACGAAGAACGCAAAGATGGTCAGCTGCAGTCTTTTTTAGAATCTTGGACATATGTGCAGCGAACGCATTTATTCTCTTTTCACGCATAAAAGACAACGTAAAGGCGAGTAGATTAGATTTCATGAAAAATCTTGCAATGCAACTTGTTACTGCAGAATTAGAAACAAGACAAAACTGCTCTCTGCTACGGTAAGAAGTTAAATTATCGATCAGAAAAATATTGGACAAGGACAGCGAGCTATCAGAAACTGAAGTTGAAAAATTAGCTGTACGCAAATACTGCACAGTTTGTTCAAAAAAACTAAAACGTAAAACATCGATATTGTGTAGGAAGTGCAAGCAACCTGTAAGCTTACAGTGCTCCTCCGCCATTTGTAAAAGATGCATTTAAGGAAAGTGTTTTGTAAATTGGTTTTCACCTCTGTGGTTAAGGGTTTTGATATATATATATATATATATATATATATATATATATATATATATATATATATAAGGTAAACTTAATAAGTCGGCGATTAAAGGTCTGGTTCATTACTTCAAAGTATATATATTTAAAATAACTCTACATGTTTCGGCAATGATGCCTTTGTCAAGAGAATACAAAATATAAATGTAGCATTTATATTTACCCGAATTTAAATAAATTTTTGATATACATATATATATATATATATATATATATATATATATATATATAAAACGAGCCATCAAAAAAATTCATAATTGGAGTAGACTGTGAAATTGGGTTGATACTTTAACCACTTCCACATAATGACATTTATTATTTGACATTGAAACTATAAGTTTGTGTCAAATTTTTCAAAACTCTTATTAAGAAAATTGTTTGTGTTTAGATGTAAATGGACAACATTTTCAACAACTTCTGTAGCTATATGTAAATTTTGATTATGATTTCGATTTTAAATAAATTATTTGTTTTCTTTTTTGTTGTAGTATCATTTCAATGCCATAACCTTTTTTTACAATGAAACCAAATGAAACTGTCAAGCATCAAGTAATGTGTCATTATGTGGAAGTGGTTAAAGTATCAACCCAATTTCACAGTCTACTCCAATTGTGAATTTTTTCGATGGCTCGTTTTATATATATATCAAAAACCCTTTTACCCTAAAGGGTGTCGGGTAAGTACAGTCTAATTTAAATTATGCACAAAATTTCTCCATAATGTTCGGTTACTGGCCAGTGATTTTGCTTCTTTCCGGCTCGTTCCCCTCTTCTGGATGCTATTTCCAATGATATCCTCCCATACTTGTCGCGGTCTTCCTCTTTTCCTTTTATACTGGACTTTGGCTTCATATATTAGCTTTACTAGTCTAGTGTCGCCCATTCGTTGTAAATGCCCCCACCAATATAGTTGCCGCTGTTCAATAAAGTCCATTATCGATTGTATCTTCAGTTCCTCTCGTATTTGTGTATTTCTCATTTTATCCTTTCTAGTTACGCCTCTCACTCTCCTAAGATATCTCATTTCTGCAGCCTGGATTTTGCTTTTTTGTCTATTATTAAGTACCCATGATTCACATCCGTATGTCAGAACTGCTCTGTAGACTGCTTTGAATACTTTTATCTTGGTGGTTCGTTATATTTCTTTTTTCATAATGAAGTTCTTATTCATTGCGTAATACAATTTGGTTACGTTTTCAATTCTTTCATTAATTTCTGACTCATTTTTCCCGTGTTTTCTATCAGGACACCTAAATAATGAAACTCATTTACTTGTTGAATAGTTATTCCTTCAATTTGGATATTTAGTTGTTCTTCACCTGTGGTCATTACTTTTGTTTTATTTTTATTTATACTCATTCCTTTTTTCTTAAGTATTTCGTTCCATATATCTATACTTGCAGGTTATTTCCATTTTCAACTATTAGTACTATGTCATCTGCGAATGCTGCCTCAGCTACTTGTATCCTCTCTAGATTCCTGTACCCAATTTTAATTTTTTTCGTCTGCATTGAGCATTGTCTTATTACATCGTCCATAAATACAGTGAACAGTACGGGACTCAATCCTCCGCCCTGCCTTAACCCATCTTGAGATACAAATCCCTCGGATCTCATGTTCCGCCTTATGATATAATTTACGTTGTTCTGATATAACCGTTGGATATCCCGTGTTATTTTTTGTTGACTCCCTTTTCTCGAGAGCTTTCCATATTTCATATCTTGGTACTCTATCAAAGGCTTTTTCTAAATCAATAAATGCGAAATATGCCCTTTTCCCTTGTTGCAATCTTTTATTAACTATTTGTTTTAGTGTAAATATATGATCTTGCGTGCTCCTTCCGGATCTGAATCCACTTTGCGATTCCGATAGTGATGGTCTTAGCCTGTTGTTAATTAACTGCTCATATATTTTGCCGACTGTGCTTAGTAACGTTATAGCTCTGTAGTTATTACAATCTCTATAATTTCCCGTTTTGTATATCGGTGTTATTAGTGCCACTTCCAAATCTTCTGGTATATTTTCGTATTTCCACGACATTGTAATAACGCAATGCAGTTGTGTGTATGCAAACATTCTCAATGAGGTCACAGCCTCGTCCCCGTAATGCAAGTGTAACGTGTGTTACAAATACGTCCTCGCTAACGCGAGTTGTTTGCAAACACAAACTACATGTCAGGGTTTGTATCATATTCATAAGTAGTACGAGGATCATCTGATGTATATATAACGAGAGTAATGCAAGGGACATTCATTCACCGATTCACGACAGACATCCTGGCAGGATCGCCATGTGATATCAGTGGGGCCTTACGCCCTAAGGCAGAATCGCCATGTGATATTAGTGCCGTTTGTGCACGTTCGTGGCAGGACGCCACGTGATGTTAGCCTGGTCCTGAGGGCTACATCGTTGAGCCTTCACGCAGATATCGTTGTCCCGATAAATGATACACAAAGTTCGGGTAACATATAATTTAATACATAACACTTATAAATTGGATAACAATTATTTACATTCTTACTAACTAGTATGTAGACTGAATGTGTGAATGTGAATGTCTGTCGTGAATCGGTGAATGAATGTCCCTTGCATTACTCTCGTTATATATACATCAGATGATCCTCGTACTACTTATGAATATGATACAAACCCTGACATGTAGTTTGTGTTTGCAAACAACTCGCGTTAGCGAGGACGTATTTGTAACACACGTTACACTTGCATTACGGGGACGAGGCTGTGACCTCATTGAGAATGTTTGCATACACACAACTGCATTGCGTTATTACAACATGTTAATGATCTCCAGAAGTATCTTTGTTCCTACTTCACCAATGTTCTTAATCATTTCTGTCACTATTTTGTCATTTCCAGGAGCTTTTCCATTTTTCAATTTTTTTATTACATCAGTTAATTCTTCTAGAGTAAATTCTGTATCCTCATCTGCTATATTACCACTTTCTATAACAGTCTCCACATTTTTGTGTCTTTTGCTGCAGAGTAGCTCCTCAAAGTATTCCTTCCATCTGTTCATTACCTCTCTTTCATCAGTGACTATTTCTTGCTGTTTATTATATATGCTTCCATCATCTATTGATTTTGCTTTTCTGCTCGATTTCAAAACTATAGAATAGTTTCTGATTACCAGTGCTATCTCTCTCCATTCTAACCAAATCCTTTCCATTTATTTGCTTTTGCTTTTAACACTAATTCTTTTACCCGTTTCCGTTGCCTTTGGTACATTATGTATTGTTCTGTTTTCTTATTTGCTAAGTACTTTCTCCACAATTTCTTTTTATTTTTGATTTCCTCTTTTATGTCGTTCGTCCACCAAGCAGTCTGCTTCCTTGTGTTACATATTTTGTATACTCCGCATATTTCACGGGCAGCTTCTACAACTATATGTTTGAACATATTCCATTTTCTTCTAAATTGTCCAGATTTGTTATCTCTGACTTCTCTTCAATATTTTTTCTAACTAATTGTTCATATTTTCTGGCTATTTCTTGTTCCTTTAATTTAAATGTCTTTATTGACGTGAATTCTATTTTCTTGATTTTAATTCCATTGTCATGTTTATTTTCTAGTTCTTTGATTCTACTACCAAATAATGATCACTATGTATTTCCGCCCCTCTTCTAACTTTAACATCTAAGACAGTTCTTCTGTTTTCTTAAGGGTTTTAATGCGTATTTTATTCCAAGTGTTTTGTACATTTTGCATAAAATTATTGTGGTATATTGTGGTTATTACCATGATTTGAATAGTGTTGTTTTATTTGATTTGATGTTTGTTATTAGTATTATTATTATAAGATAATGAGAATGTGTACTCTAAGCTATGATTATAGAAAATCATTCGCTTTTATATTAAGTAAATACAAGGAAGTTTTGCCCCATTAATTGTTCTTGGGATCAATTCTTTAGTAAATGAAAAAATAAAATAAACGCTTATTACTATATTTTAGAACAAATGTTTAAGACAGTTGATACTATTTTAACAATGTAATCATAAGTAACAATTATGGAAGAATGGTGACGTCAGAATTATTTTCAATCCAAGACAGGAAAGAGGTAACACGCGCAAAGGCGGATGGCCATCCAACTTCACATCCTATTGCAAGACCGAATGAGACGATTCCAGCCTAAAATACAATAATATAACATAAAAATAAATTTTTCAGACATATACGAAGTAAGATCATTTGATTCAATGAAATGACCCTATAATACAGGGTGCGGCAAAAAGGTAGGTAGGATTTCAAATAGTGGTTGCTCGCTTTGTAAAACCGGCAACACTGTGCACGCGGTCGCGTTAGGTAGACAAAAGTATGCAATTTTCAGTTATCGACATGGCTTGGAGCGGAGTGCATCGTGCTTTCGTTGTCGAGGAGTTTATTATAAATAGAGAATCTGTAATAGCGACGCAGCGTGCCTTCCGTAATCAGTTTGATGTTGTTCGGCATGGCGCGGTTCCGGATGGAAGAACAATTCGTCGGTGGGTTCTAAACTTCAGGGAAACAGGTTCTGCGCTTAAACGAAAATCTACTGGCCGACCAAGGACAGTAAGAACACCGGAAAATGTGAATGCAGTAAGAGATTCCGTACAACAGTCTCCTAGGCGTTCAGCTCGTAGGCATGCAGCTGCTTTGGGAATTTCCGATAGAAGTGTTCGAAGAATTTTACACAACTCACTCCAAATGCATCCGTACAAAATGATGGTAGTGCAGGAATTAAGAGAAAGAGATTTTGAAACCCGTACAAATTCATGCCGGGATATTCTTCAAAACATTCCCCTAGGCGCTGTATTCATGTCTAGCGATGAAGCTCACTTTCATCTATCGGGTACCGTAAACAAGCAAAATTTCCGTTATTGGTCGGCAAATAATCCACAGGAATTACATGAGCGACCACTTCACAGTCCAAAGGTTACCGTCTGGTGTGCAATATCTGAATTCGGCGTGTGGGGCCCTTACTTTTTCGAAGAAGATGGAATAACGGTAACAGTCAACGGAGATCGATATTTTGATATGATTAACAATTTCCTGCGTCCAAAAGTTAACGAGTTGAACGAAAATCACCGAGAACATCTTTGGTTCCAGCAGGATGGTGCTACATCGCACACCACGCGTCGTTCACTTAATCTTCTTCAAGACATGTTCCCAAACAAAGTGGTGTGATCTCGCCTGGCCGCCGCGTTCGCCTGATTTGTCGCCTTGCGACTTTTTTCTTTGGGGTTACCTCAAATCGAGAGTTTTTACACATCGTCCGCGGACTTTGAAAGAATTAAAGGCAGCCATAAGACAAGAAATTGTCGCAATTTCCCAAGAAATGATCCATCGGGTAATGACGCGCTTCCGTGAGAACCTACAAGAGTGCATCGACAATAATGGCCGTCATTTAAAAGATATCATTTTTTAAAAATAACGCTCCTGAATGGCATGAAATGTAGATTTAAGAAATAAAATATGAAATGTTTGGTTTATGTGGTTTGGTTTTTATTGACATCCCAAATAGAAATAGTACCCAAATAGTACCTATCATTTTGCCGCACCCTGTATTATACTTGATTACGTAATTGTATTGAAATTAAATACCTAATTTTAATACTAAATACTATCTAACTTAGGGCCGGTTGTACAAAAGACGTTCAGCGTTGAACCTCTTTTGTACAACCTGTTCTAATAATACATATATAGTCTGTTGACTGATTGATTTTGATTTATTTATTTATTATTTAAGTAAGTCTTGTAAAACAAAGTTAGTACCTGTACACCATCTACTACCAGAGGGCCGCCGGAATCACCACTGCAAGCTCCTCTACCACCGCTTCCAGACGTGCAAATGTTAGTGCCCTGAATCATTCCCAGGAATTGTAAGTTGCATTGTAGATTCGATATTACATTAACGGAGACTTCTCTGAGTACGGGACTGATTGCATTGGCACTATCAGAATCTAGTCCCCAACCAGCAATTCTACCGCTGCGTCCGTTGAAGTTGTTCGAGGCTTGGGATCTTCTTGGCAGTGCAATTAGTTGAATATTAGCTGTGGAATAATAAATATTAGAGTAAATCGAAAGAACAATTTTCAATTTTTAGTGTTTCGTAAGAGATTTACGAGAATAATTTGACGAGAAGTGAGACTCCACTACTGGTACCATCTTTTGGTAAAAAATAATTTTATTCTAATTTTGTCGTCGGTGCAATTTATCGCGGAGATGAAGATGACGCCTTCAATTTTACATATAAAATTGAGTATGTTATCTATCAGCAATGTTGGCGCCGGGAATCTTGAATTGTGATTAAAAACGTTAAGAAATGGGAATGTTAAGTGATAATTTGAAGCTGTTTAAGGAGAACTAAGTTGATTTTTTACGAAGATTTGTTAAGGTTGATGAAACCTGCTTTGTTTCACTTTCGATATTCCACATCATGGCAGCCGTCAGTAAAGAAAGTCAAGACTTTTCCACTGGTGGGTAAGGTAATGGCTATCGGTTTTTTGAGATTCGAAGGAGATAATTTTAATAGACTCTCTTACAAAAGACCAAAGTGCTAACGGACTTAATTGAAGAAAGCGTTTTCTGAGTGGTTTCATTTACATAATTGCTTTAATCCAGGCGCGGCTCGTGATGCCGTATTTGGGGGTGCAAGTACAATGATGTGAGTGCTTCGTGTATTCTCGCGTACTAACTGTAACGTTTTCTCAGTGAACACCGAAAACACACGAGGCACTCGCATCATTGTACTTGCACTCCCAAATACGCCATCACGAGCCGCGCCTGCTTTAATCTATTTCAAAGCTTTATTTCTTGTATGTACGTCCTTGTTACGTCCATATAGATTTAATTTGTATTTTAGTTTTATGTAAGTTTAATCAAATAGATTTAGTTGCATTTATTTTATGTATGTGTAATGTTATGTGTATAGAAAGGTCTTGGAGTTTCCTAAATATCTAATTTATTAATTTCGTAAGTGGTCAAGTATTATATTGCTTATGCATTGTCTTGTTTCCTACGGCCATAAAACTCTTTACTCAATACAGGTGGAATCCTTTTTGTAAATTTATTCATTTGCCGATGTAAACCTATATAATAGCATAAGTTTTATTGTTATATTTAATTTATTTCATTTATTGTATTTATTTCATATATTGAATGTTACAACGTATTTATATTTTACGATAAGGTTTACAGATTTCGATTTATTGCATTTTTTCTGTATTCTTCGAATACTGTTCGTATCTCTAGCCTACTTACTGTTTGTTGTAATTTACGTACTCGGTATATTGCCATTCAATACCTGTAACAATTGTATTGTTTGTATTTAGTATTTATTGCCAGTATTATAATTAAGGGTTGAAGAAGGGTAAAAATCTTTGCAGCGCAATTTTATTATAATTATTTTAGTTGTTTTCTCCCTCCCTTGTAACTGGCGGGGACAAAACATTGATTGTAAAAATAAATTAAAACAAAGTTCAGTTGTTAACCCAGATCTCAGCGATCTCACTTCAAGAAGTATCAGTTTCTCGGTCTTTACTATTAAAACCAGATTCATACATTTATATTAAAATGGAACTCCAAGAATCAATTTATTAATAATTATAATCTTATAAATATATTAGTGTTAATTCAAACTAGAGTATTTGTTAAAATGGTGTTAAAGTTTAATTGAATCTAGGGATTTTGTAATCTCAACGTTTCATTAATACTAACATGATAGTATAGTTGGCAATACAGTAGTTAATGTATGAGATATATAATGTAGTTACATAAGTATTATTCGTATATATATATATATATATATATATACATATATATATTATAATAAAATATGTTAATTGATTTATTGAAGACACTAGCTTTAATTCGTTACATTTCTGTAATTGGAATTTCTTAGAAGGTTGGAAGTCTGTTATATATGTATTGTTTTCTTAATTTAGAGTGTCAAATCTATAATTAAATTTCAAAAGTATATGACTTTCTTACATTTACTAAAATTATAGAACTATGTAAATCTAGTTAATTTTGTATACTTCAAAGGTTATGTGTGAAGGAAAATTTAATTGTAAACCAATAAGTTCATAATATTAATTAAGAATCAAAATTATTGTATAAATGTCAAATATTTTGGAAAATTCTATATAACTAAAGCGACCAATGAGCTTCAAAAACAGAAAAAGCTGTTGGGTTGCCATAGTGAGTTATTGAAACAATTGGAGAGAAGAATTTTTGGACTTAAAATTAATGGAATGTGTTTTGGATAAAACGAATTTTTTTTTAAAAATATAAAAACAAGTATAATTTATATTACATACAAAGATTTGAACTGTTTTCATTTTATACTCCGCTATCAATTAATGAGCCACAAAGGACGTGTACCAGCTTTAGAAAAATATTGGAAAGCATTACAAGGCCTTATATTACCAGGATTGGGACCGGTGATCCTAACTTTCGAGATCTGCCAGGATTGTGACCGTTATTCCTGAGGTTAAAATATACCAGCCGTACGTCAGGGAAGATAGACTTAATTCCAGAGACTAGACGGATAATTGTGATAGTATATTGAGCTATGTTTTAATTATTTGCATTTTTATTTTAAGTAAACAGATACATTTACTTACCGAAGGTAAATAAAGATCCCTTTAATGACCATTTTGTTTAAAACATTGTAAGTAGGGAGGTTATATACAAATTCATTTATCCAGCAATTTGATTTATCAGAATCTATTTGTTTATGTACCCTAGTATTTGTCTCATTTCCGTAGATTCAATTTTTAACCTTCAAGAAATTCCACATAACCATTAAATTTTATAATTTAAATTTTCAATAAAAATAAATTGTTAATCTATTGTTTATTCCGAATGCTTTGATAAATATTACATAATATAATGTACCTAATTAAATATTCACTTATTAAGATAAGATTTTACTTTAAATAAACGGAATTTAAGAACCAAGACAAGTCGTTTGAATTCAATTAGTTTATCATATTAATACTGAGCTAAGATACCTTTAAATTTCTTTGTCAGACAGAATCTTCACGACCCTGGAGATATTAGCGAACTCATGTTCATTGTTTCTCCAAATTATATTAATATCAAACTTTCTTTAAGATCAAAACACTATTTGGTTATAGAGGTTATTATTTTTAACTACAAACGTTTATATTCATTGGACCTGCGCAGAAGTATATCAGAATGCGGGGGTAAAAATTAGAATTTTAAATTCATTTTCTGCTTTAAAGTTTAATATTTTGTCTTTAAAAACACTTTTTAGTAAACGTTTGTATCAAAGATTATTACAATATATATATATATATATATATATATATATATATATATATATATGTATATCATGTATAACAAAATAAGTTCCACAATATTAAATATACATTCAAATGTTCAAGCATTTTCAGTGATGTGTGTATTATTTAGTACCAAGCACTAACTACGTTCTGCTAATAGTATTATTCAAAACATATATTTCGGTCAACCAAATTCCGAAAATTCCTTCAAACCAGGAGGAATAACAGTCCTTGTATTTTCTTTATTTAATAACTTTCTTTCAACATACGGTCTGGATCTATTATCCTTAAATTACTTTATTATTAGGACGTTACAACTAGCGCGAAACAATACTAACGCAATCCACAAGCGTCCACCTTTTATCAATTTGGCGCTCCCACGTGGAACAAAATATCACCGCCTACGAAACAATTTGGCGCTCAAACGTACGGTAAAACACCACTAGTAATCCCACACTACATAAGCAATCTAGTATAGTACTTTCGCATCACATAAATTACCTGATAAATATCTAGGGTGAAACTACAAAAAATAATTTAAATACCCTACAAAGACATGGGAAGATGATCTAAAAGCAATACACAAAAGAACGCCATCTGAATTATATCAAATTACGCGAGCATTAAATATTACAGAATTGATCAAATTAAACAGCCTACAATTGCTTTATGAAATTAGTAAAAACATGATTATAACTAATGTAGAATTCGTAATAGGCACTCACAAACGCGAGCTAGACGCAAACCACAAATACGTAAGAACAATGAAACATAAATTAATTTCATTGGTTGACTTCGCAGATATTTCTTGGTGAAACATTCTTGTAATAACTTGATTAATTATACGAAAATAAAAATAAAACACTTGGCTTAGTTTCACAACTTCTTTAATTAGATACACTAACAATTGTTTCGGCTATTAGGCCATTATCAAAGAGCTATCTCAAACTAAAACTTACTCTACTTAAGGTTAACATATATACCTGTGTTCCTTATGGGTGGGAGAATGTGGGTAATTGATATTTAAGATTGTATCGATATAGGGGGTATTTATGAATTCTAATTGCGTGTTTGTGATCACTCGATTTTGTTTTTGGGCTTTTTTAATTTCAAAAATCTCTAATATATTTAACTTTTTACTTTTTGCTACATTATGAATGAGGTTACAGCTCTTTATATCGGGTAAGTGGTTCTGGTCTATACAATGTTCCGCGAACCCTGTGTGTTTAACACTATATTTTATATCTCTAATATGTTCAGTTAACCGTTTATTAATACCTCTGCCACTCTGTCCGATATAAATCGCTTCACAATTCTGGCATTTTATGGAATATACTCCTGATTTCTCTAAGTTTTCTATTTTATCTTTAGTATTATTCAACAATGTACCTAAATTTACTTTGTTTATCCACACTATGTTAATGTTGAGTTTCTTTAGTAATTTGTTTATTTTCTTTGTTATGGGAGGGATATAAGTGATTACATGCCAACTAGGTTTCTTTAATTTAATTAATGATATCTGGGTTGTAACCATTATTTTTTGCTATTATTTTAATTGTGTTTATTTCATTATTAAAGGCTTCCTTATTTAGTAGTATACTTGTTGCTCTATGTATATAGCTATGGAAAGTTGACATTTTAATTTTTTGTGATTGATTTGCGTTAGCGTGTAGTATATTATCCGAAAATGTAGGTTTTCTATATATTTTATATACTAACTTGTTGTCTTTTTTGTGTATTGTAATATCTAGGAAATTTCAATGTGTTTTTGTGTTCCTTTTCTATAGTAAACTGTATTTTGGGGTTTAGTGTATTAAGTAGTGTTAGGAATTCTGTTAATTGTCTATCGGTTCCCTTCCAAATACACAGAATGTCATCTACGTACCTAGCCCAATAATGTATTTGTCTTGTAACGGTATTATTAATCTTAAATAATCTTTTTTCTAAGTGATCTATGTATATATTAGCTAACAATGGGCTCAGTGGATTTCCCATCGGTAACCCATCTATCTGGCTGTAAATTTTATTATTGAATTTAAAATAATTTTGTTGCAAACATAACTTTAATGATTCTAATATTTCAGTCTTCTCAGTATTATCCAAATTGGTTTCGTTAATCCTGTCTATAATTATGTTACTTATTTCGTGTATCGGGATCGAAGCAAATAGGTTTTTAATATCGAACGATACTAATTAGGCATTATCTGGTAATTTAATGTCATTTAATTTATTTGATAAGGTAATTGTGTTTTTTATTGAATATTGTGACTTGAAATTGATTTTTTCTGGTAGCATAAATTAAGTTTATTCGAATTCTAACAACTGAAGCAATAAGAAACTAGAATAAACTATTTCTGTAAATCATTAAAAAAAACATATGCTAAATATAGAAGAAATAATGTAAAAAAATCTAAAACTGGGAGAAATTTGATGAACAAGTGAGCACAACAGAAGAAAATAAAGAAGCATATACGATAATACCGATCGAATGAGGAAAGATTTCTACGTCCTCGTTTCAATGATATGAGGCCGTAACCAAAGACAATATTCTGCATTTCTGCATTGTATGTAAATGTTTTGTATTCTTGGCCACTGTACTCTTGTAAAATAAACAGTTAAACTTAAAAAAAAGTTTTTGAGATTTTCCGCTAGATAAAGACAAGTAAAGGTGAATTTGAGTTTTATAAATTCTGTAATATTTTCTTAATTAGTGCTCATTATCTTTTGTTTCATACAACGAATATCTAAACTTATAGTTTCAATAATAAATTAATGAGATATATTTATATTTTAAGAGCTTTTTATTTTAAGCTTTGATTATTTTCATTGGATAATAGATAGCTATTTTTGGCAGGTCATATAATATTTTAATTCGAGTACGTTCGATTACTAGTAATTTTATATTAAACGTGGTAGCTCTCTCAATATTAGATTTAATTAGGTTTCAAATGTCCGATTTATCAAGTTATTCATCATAACTTGTCATCTGTTTATCGTCTCTATTTTAACTTAATCTTAAAGTATATGATTACATACTATATTCGAAATAGATGCAAATTTTTAAGATTCGTTTGAAGATAATGTCGAAGTACTTATCGAATTTACAAATGATATGTGAATTTATGTAGTAAAACAAATGTGTAATGACTAGTATTGATGACCATATTAATATTGATAAACAGATTGGTACATTTATATCTTCATTGACTGTATGCAATAAATGCTATAAACGGTTTAGCGCAGTCGTTTACGTTTGAACAGGGTTATATCTTAATTCCTATTTAATATATTTTAAAACATTTATTTGGAAGTAATTTTGAAAATAAATTTAAGAATTATAATAAAATCAAATATCATTAAAGCAACAATTAATGCAAATTTATTTAAAATTGTTTGAAACTTTAGTTAATATTACCAGTAGAAATCAAATTAATTGGCAACGGCCATAGCACGCTGTAAAGACCGGTTCCCGTCCGATCACCGAAGTCAAACAGCATCCGCCGGGGTCGGGTCGTGGATGGGTGACCGCTTTTAGATTCAAGTGCGCCACCTTTACATGCAAACGTGCATTAATATGTGACGACAGGCGTCTGTCTGGGACGCCAAGCGTTCGTCTGGCCAAATCGCGGCCTTACCTACAGTTTGCAAGTAGCAAGTATTACGACATCCAACTTTAAAGAAATTTTTTAATAAAATAAATCTGCTTTTCTTAAAATTTCAAAAATAATAAAATTAAAGACATTTTAAAACTGTAAATTATTCCGTACCATTTTTATCACCGCAGTTCATAAAAATAACAAAGTTCTCTCCATACATAACTCGCGTATTGTACAAAAATCAACTTTATGAAAAATAAAGAAATGCTAGTTGCTTTGGTAAATTATTAGTTTTTCATTGCATTTCATAATACGCAACAATAGCAACCAGGCATATCAACAAAATAATAGGTTGTGTGGGCGTTTACTTTGCGTATATATGTATGTAGGGCTTGTATTATAAATAGGTTAATAATTAGAGAACGGATGCAATTTCCATAAAACGCAATCGGCAATTGGAATTGTGTATAACGTCGCTCAGTACATCCCGGCGTAATTCAATGAAGTATTTGTTTGACTTACTCGGCCACCTGGTCTCGCTGCGATGACAATGGACAACTGAGCTATTGTATTCGGAGAATATAGTGTTTTTTAAAGTGTTTTCATGAGCGTAGATAGAAGCGGGGTTTTTATAATGTATTTTATTTATTAGTTTATATTTCGTAAGATAAATAAAGTGCTGTGAGTAAGTTTCTTGTTTTCATAGTTTTAACTGTTAATTACATCGTAATTTTTGTGATAGATCCTGCTTAATATCGTTTGATTGAATCTATTTCTACCAATTATTTCGACGTAAGTGTGCATTGAATTTCGTTCAATTTCAATAACTTACGTACACATTTTTAGTTTTCATTTATTTAGATCTAGAGCATTGTTTAAGTTACTTTTTCAGACATGATATGGAAGAATGTCGAGAACGGCATTGTAAAACAATGGCGAGTTGGATTGACGGTCATACTGATTGTATGTCCATTGTCAGTGATTCCATAATTTATTACAAAATCCGTAAAATATCGTCAAAAATTCGTCACTTAGGATCGCAAACACATCTGAACTCTGTAAAACTTTTATGGCGGCTAATATTCCATTAAATAAACTTAGCAATCCCACTTTAAAAATATTTCTGAAAAAATATACTGGTCGAAATGTTCCTGATGAATCAACTTTACGCAAATATTATGTTTCTAGGTGCTATACGAGAACAGTAGAACGCATTAGAAGCCATCTTTTAAATCAATACATATGGATAAGCGCCGACGAAACGGCGGATATGTTAGGACGCTGTGTGGTAAATGTTGTAGCTGGTGTACTACCTCCAAGTATTCCCTATAACTCATATGTAATAGCAACAAGTGTTATAAATAGAGTTGATGCGGAACCAGTTGCTGAAACCATTAAGGAGAATATGTAAAAAATGCTTCATTCGGACGCCACGTACAAAGAAAAAATACTTTTATTTGTCAGTGATAGTGCTGCGTATATGTTAAAAACAGGCAGACTATTGAAGAAAACATATCCTAATATGCTGCATATTACTTGTGTAGCACATGCTCTCCACAGAATCTGTGAATATATCAGAGACACTTTTCCGGAAGTTGATAGACTTGTATCAGCTTTTAAAAAAGTTTTTAGAAAAGCACCATTGAGAGTAGCTCTTTTCAGGGAAAAATTTCCATCTCTGTCACTGCCTCCCACTCCAGTAATAACTAGATGGGGAACATGGCTGGAAGCTACTAGTTATTATGCTGAGAATTTCGATAGTCTAAAACATTTCGTAACACTGCTAAAGGAGGATGCTAGAAGTATTGGTGAGTGCAAGGAGCTCACACAAATCCCAAATTTAAAAATCAGTTGTACTTTCTTCACGAACACTTTGGAAAATTGCCAAAACTAATCACTTATTTTGAAAATCGAAATTATTTGAAAAGTATTCCAAGTGACTTCGGATGTGGCCTTCGGCAAAAGTTTGAAGCAATTCTTAATAGAAATCCAGATTTAATTACATTGCAGCAATTATGTATGGAGACAATTCCACAAAATCTAACGGCTAAATATGAAGAAATAAAAGAATATTTCCAGTATGCACCTATAACCAGTTGCGATGTAGAAAGGACGTTTTCTATTTATAATGATGTACTTAATTCAAAGAGAACAAAATTGACAGAAGAAAACCTTGAGAAACTATTCCTAGTGGATATTAATACTCCTTTACTCAACTTGAACGACAAAATGAACAAATAAAAATGTTCCAATTATAGAAATAAAATTAAAAACTTTAAAAATACAACTTTTCAACAAATACATATGTATTTCGTAATTTTATAGATCACCACCCGTTTGTTTTCCAATTATATAAATAAAATTAATTAATAAATATGTATTTCGTAATTTTAGATAGATAGATCACCACCCGTATGTTTTCCAATTATATAAATAAAATTAAAAACTTTATAAATACAACTTTTCAACAAATAAATATGTATTTCGTAATTTTATAGATCACCACCCGTTCGTTTTCCAATTATATAAATAAAATTAAATATTTTAGAAATACAGCCTTTCGCCAGTACTGCACTGGGTTTAGCGTCATGTGGTAAGCGTGTCCGTTCTCTATTAATAATACTCGATGTGCTACGGGTATCTAAAATAAGGTATTGTGCAATGCCTATAAATATTGAATAAAGTTTTATTAATAAATCTATGTCATCCAATAAAATATTTTTCAAGGCAGATATTCCTTTTATATTTTCTTTAGAAATTAACTAAACTTTTCTACCCTGTTGGAAAATATAGTAGGAATGTGCTCGTTAAAATATATGCAATGTAATATTTCCTCACTACAACAGAAGCGCAATACCCCTATGCAGACAGGATAGTTAAAATACACTGTTATACATAGTTTGTAACATGGTACATTCGGCACAAAATTTTAATTATGTTTGGAATGGATTTGCCGTGATTGTCATACGTTTTTCTCACTTTTTTTAAGCATACGTATTTAGTGTAATTATATGTGTATCTATGTTTATACAAGTGTCCCGTATCGTTATGTTCAAATTTTAGGAGTGTAAAGTAAGTAACAAAAACGCAAAACTTGTATATCCATTTTTATTTGTTTAAAAGTTACACATCTATGAATGAGATTGTCAGATCATGAAAAAAAATGTAATCCTAAATTCAATACAAACTGATTTTATTTAAAAAAAAGTTATACGATTCAATAACAGGCCTGTGATTGTTAACGTCGCATAATAAAATGTTATCCTAAAATAAATAAACACGTGTCGTAGTGCATACAGTAATTTCTTGGAGATTTACAAAAAAGAGTACTGGAAATTGATTTATGATAAAGAAGGTTCTTACTTATTTCGTAAGTGCTGAACCATGAATATCATACAATAAACAAATGTTCAGATGACTGTTAACGTTGCATTTTTTAATAAAGGATTATATTACGTTTCAGTTCATATAACAGCTTATTAGTGAGTGGACACGTTTTCTTTATTCAAAATGCCTTACCGATTTTCTTCTTAAGAGTATGCGGACATGCATTTTGTGTATGGCTACTGTAACGGCAGTGCACGTCAAGCAGTTATTGAATACCGACATCGATTTCCCGATAGGCGCATTCCTCATTACAGAATTTCGGGAACGCGGACTGCGTGATTATCTTTTCGACCGAGGAGTAAATTTTCCAGCAAACTTAGAGGAAGAAGCAGTAGCTATTGTTACAAGGGATCCAACTCTCAGTGTACGTCGAATCGCTAGACAACTAGGAGTGTCACGAACGACAGTTTGGCGAATTTTAAAACGTGAGGGCTTATATCCATATCACTATCGCAGGGGACACGGTTTGCTTGAGGCAGAGCACTATGCTCGTCTAGTTTATTTGATCTGGAAATTAACATAGTCACGGCTTCATTTTCATTTCTGCAGAAAAGTCCTCTGAACAGATGAATCTACGTTCACGAGAAGTGGTGGTACACATCTTAGAAACCTGCACAGGTGGTCATCAGAAAATCCCAAAGCTATACGCCCATTTAAATTTCAACATGAATTTTCTATTAACGTTTGGGCTGTCCTAATCGATGACTTGTTGATAGGTCCTGTCGTTTTTCCCGGGAGGTTAAATGCGGACAATTACCTTCAATTTCTTATTGACGAACTGCCAGGTCTTTTAGAGGATGTCGCACTGAATGTTCGACGAGATACGTGATTTCACATGGATGGGGCACCACCACATTTCGGAATTGCTTTCCGAAATTGGGTTAACGTCAATTATGCAGATGGATTGGTCGAGGTGGTCCTGTTGCATGACCACCCAGATCACCCGATCTTAATCCCCTTGACTTTTATTTATGGGTGTACATGATAAATTTAGTCTACGCGCAAGTTTCGAACACAAGAGAAGAGTTGTTGGATCGTATTAACCTGGCTGCCGAGCCAATCCGACAAAACAAGTATGAAATTCGGATAAGTACTTCTTCTGTTGGCTTACGGGCACAAGCCTGCATTCAACAAGGAGGTGGACATTTTTTAAATAAAATCAGTTTTTATTGACTTTGGGATTACATTTTTTTTCATGATCTGACAATCACATTCATAGATCTATAACTTTGAAACAAATAAAAATTGATATACAAGTTTTGCGTTTTTGTTACTTGAAATGAAGTCTACTTTAGACTCCTAAAATTTGAACATAACGATACGGGACATCTTGTATATTATTATACTTCTTTTTTTGTCCAGTTGTGGATAATATCTGTTGGGCATTTAATAGATTATTATTATTATAATTCGATTTTAAAAGAATCTGTTTCGTTTAGAATTGGATTTACTTTGAAACTCTTGGATTAACTTTATAAATTGCACGATGAAACAAATATTGGAGTAAAGGCATTTACTACATATGAATGCAGAAATACACGTAAGTATATACAGAGTTAGGCAAATGTATGAATCCATTCGAATACGGCTCATTAGATTTTAATAAGACTTTCCACAATTAATTAAATGCAAATCAGGGATTCGATGAATATATTTATATCCAAATTAGACTTCCGGTTTAGTCACAAGCGATGTTAACTTTTTTATTTGAAATTGAAATACCCTGTATATTTTTACGAATTTCAATAGAGCTCTGGTCTGGAAGTTCAGCAATTATAAGTTTTGGCACCCTTTTGTCAACAACGACAGAGATATTTTATTAAATTAAATAATGCAAATTTTATTGAGAACAAGAAAAATGAACACAAAAATATAAACAAAATCAGTTAAGAATGTTTTCAAAATGATGACCATTCACTTCTTGACAATATGCAAGTCTGTGAACAAATTCTTGAATGACATTTGCCAAAGCCTCCTCACGAATTAATTACACTTACTCAATTATTCTCTGCGGTAACTCGTCCAGATTATGCGGTCGTATAGTATAAGTCACAGATTTTAAATGACCCCAAAGGAAAAAATCGATCTGGAGACCGTGCCGCCGATTTGGGAATGTTTCGTTTAAAAAATTTCTAACATTAAGGACATAGTGAGGGAGTGCTCCATCTTGTTGGAACCAAACACAAGTAATTAATTACCCATTTTCCTCAATATTAGGAATAACCTGGTCACGTAAAAGATCTAAATATCTATTATCGGGATAAAATAAAACAAATTTTAATGAATTTCAGTTTTTACTTTACACCGTAATGATCGTATCGTTCCAACCTGAGCTTCATCACACATATAACTAACTTATGGACAAATTTTTACACAAATTTGTCCATAAGTTAGTTATATGTAAAGACGGCAGACTATGTACCCCAGCAGTGGCGTTGCGTGGAGAGTTTAGCAGAATAACAGTGCGCTTACTTAAAAATAAATATATCGAATCCCTATACAAAACGTTAAGAAAAAACATAAAGAACTTACCCAACATGTTTACATTGTTGCAAAAAAATGCGGACGTGCGCGATGAAAAAACTGCACCATAATACATGTTTCTGTATTAGTCTCGAAAAGGTTCGTACGTAGCGACGTATATATATGATTATATACAGAGAAGGATTGTTTGAAGTTGAGAGATGTTATATTTGCATAGTTAAAGCGCTCTTTGTATCTGTACAACGGATCTTCAGTATTGGTAAAAAGTTGCCCTAATTTTGTAAAATCTACATTTTTATCTAATACACTGTTAAATTTTTCACGGACACAATCACTTTTTTTCATCTTCAAGGATATGCAGCACTAGTTTTACGTGGTCAATAATTGCTAATGAGTCCGATAAGGACAGCGCAGTGTTCTGTAAATTTTTTATTGCGTCCAGTATTGGAACGTAACTGTCGTAAATAATTTTTAAATTTGCTGCAACTTGAGGATTGTTAAATTGAACCTGGCTGAGCCGTATTGCAGCTGCTTCTTTGGCATCTAGTTGTAAAATCACTGATTTAATTTTTTCAAAATGTTTATAATAATAAAATGCTGCTTCTAACCAAGTACCCCATCGTATAAGAATTGGTTGCGGCGGCTCGGGTATATCAGGACACAGCGAATGAAATAGCCGAATCCGTTTCGGAGATTTAAGAAAAACCGCTTTCGTTTGTCCTATCAGTTGATCCACATCAGGATAAGTTGTACGTATAGTGTTTGTTACAAGGTGTAAAGCGTGAAGCAAACATGTGACATGCAGCAGGTTTGGTTGAATCGTTTTGAGTAAGTTTGCCGTGGAACACATAACCTTGGCAGCATCGGTAACTAACATTAACACTTGCTTCGGTAAAATCTCAAATTTGTGTAGTGTTTCTATTAATACATCATATATCGCTCTGGCAGTACACCCTTGCATTCGTTTACAGGTTAGTAAATAAGGAGGAGAAGGTCCTTGCGGAGTCAGCGTCCGTACTAGAATGGCTAGGATGGACTGTTTTTTAATATCTGTAGTTTCGTCTATTGTTAACCACAGGAATTTTTTTTTACCGTATTTTTCGTACAATTTACAATTCTCTCACGCACTGACGGTACGTAATTCCGTCGCGTACTTCCTGCTGGTAATTTCCACGTAGGATTGTATTTCTTCCAAAACTGACGAAACATTGGGTGTTCCACTTTCTGCATTGGTATATTGGTCGCAATTAACATCATTGTTAAATCACACACAAATTTATTATATGATCTGCGTCCACTATTATTCGATTTATGTTTGTCACTATTTATATGTCTTTGGCACTGACTTGCTTTCCAAGTTAATAAAGTTGTTTCACAAACTAAACATTTCACTACGGTACCGTCATATATTAAATCGGGAAACCGATGTAAAAATTTCTTTACTACGTTAGCATGCAACCGAGTCGATGCATTATTTCTACGCACTCCCGACATTTTCAACACGATTGTGTTAACAATGTATCGCTTACAACGTCTCAACGGCAACTGAATTGATCGTCGTACGCCTCTACTCGATCTCTCCACATCACGCTACTGTTCGGGCATATAGTCTGCCGTCTTTAGTTATATGTCTGATGAAGCTCAGGTTGGAACGATACGATCGTTACGGTGTAAAGTAAAGAGTGAAAATCATTAAAATTTGTTTTATTTTATCCCGATAATAGTTATAATGGAATTTCATCAAGTAAAGGTTGAAACAATCCTATATCTAAATATCTTTGTCGAGTTAGTGTACCATGAAAATACCAACCTAAACGTTTAATTTCTGCATGTTTTTATAAGGCATTTCGTAACCGTATATTAATCCTACGTACAATCAATTCTTTTTGTATTTTGTATCGTACCGACTTTTTATTTTATTATTAATTATTATTTTACACATAATCATAATAAAATAATGGTCCTTAAGAATGAATTTCAATGTCTCAAACAATTGCATTCATAAAACGCGTTTACAGACGTGCAATACATCCGCACCAGACGAAATAAATGTAAAATAATTGAAGATGAAGCATATATATTTTTAGTGCTTTATATCTAATAGAATAGTTAATAGTATATTATTTATATTTTATTTTGTTTAAAATGAAAATGAATTCGATTGCTATGTCATGTATTATCTTCTTATGGTACGGTTTACCAGTACAATGGACCATTAAAATAGTTTTCATCTTTCAAACTACATGTATAATACTAAATATAACATACTATAGAACAGGCGGGAAAATTCTATATGCATATCGGTCGTGTGTTTTTTAATAGATTTCGTAATACTAAAACATGATATAAATATTCAATTTTAGTATATACTTTTACGTTGAAATCGCCTACAAGATATAGCAAATATCGTCCTATAAGGTGGCACTATTTAATAAGTGACATCTGACGGACGAAAGAGACTATGCCGAAAAAGGCGACCTTTCGCTTGACCAGCTATGCTGGTACATAAGCGAAAAAATATGTATAGGTGTAGTCCATTAACACGAGCCAGATGGCGGTAAATATACAAAAAGGTTTAAGTATTCAATACGTTATGCACGTATTACGCGTTTGTTACAAATGAAACAGACATGCAATATACATATCTGTAACTGTACACATGGACAATATATCTCGTATTTTCAGCATTTACTTCTGCTTAAGACACGTGTTTCGGCATAGTCTCTTTCGTCCGTCAGATGTCACTTATTAAATAGTGCCACCTTATAGGACGAAATTTGCTGTATCTTGTAGGCGATTTCAGCGTAAATGTATATACAGATACAAATCTGTTTTTAAAAAGATTTGTATCATTTGTATTACATTGCTTCAATAGCTTGACTGATGACGCCTATAGATGGCAGAAAATACGAGGTGTATTGTCCATGTGTACAGTTACAGATATGTATATTGCATGTCTGTTTCATTTGTAGCAAATGCGTAATACGTGCATAACGTATTGATATACTTAAACCTTTTTGTAAAAATATATAGACCGAATACGGAAACTGAAAATGTTTCTGAAATTAATCAAGAAATTCTCGACGAATCGGTTGCGGTAACTTAAGATTTATTGCTTTTGACAACAAAAAGTAAATACGAAAAAGAGTATGAAGGTTTTATAAATTATAGAAAAAAAGAAAAAAAAATCAAAGCTAATCGACGTGAAGAACGTGTCACATTGTCTATAGATAACATTGACGACAGCGCTAAATTCATTATAGTTAATTTACAAAATATACAAACCAAATCTTTGAGATGCGCAGTTACAGATTGTACAGCCTATAAAGGTTGTGATTTATATATAAAATATGTAACACTTAGAGCTTTCGATTGACACAAAGCCGTCGTAAGGTAAAATTCAGCTCTGAAAATTTCATATTGTTTTTGGAACTCCAGTATCACAATGTTCGCGAATAACGGTGGCGACTAGGGCTGGGCGATACCGACGTTTTCGGTATCGGGTACCGATACCAATCGAGGTATCGATACTTAGCGATGTATCGGGTCTGTGCACGGTATCGATTCTGAGTACTGGAATCGGTAAAGTATCGATAGGTATCGATGCCTTGGAATCGATACTTTGGGATCGGTACCTTGAATCGATACCTTGGAATCGATACCTTGATTCGATCCCTAGGAATCAGTATTCATAACCCGTTTTCTAGGTGTTGATTGTTTGATATCGGTTTCAAGAGATATAAAATTAATTTACCGATTCTACCATAACCACGGCATTAAATTTGCAATATTGTGATATTTTTTTTTTTTGTAATAATTATAGTTATGTCATAGTAAGGATATTTGCTACGCATAATAATAACATCCTTTTAAATATATATTATATAATATACATAATGCATACATACTTAAAATTTCTTTACTTTAAAAGTTATTGCATCCTTTATGGACATTTAAAAAAATGCATAATGGTAAGCTACCCGATACATGGCTACCCGATACATCGCTACCCGATACATCGCTAACCCGATACATCAATACTTAGCGAGTACTGGAATCGGTAAAGTATCGATGCTTTTGGAATCGATACTTTGGAATCGATACCTTGGAATCGATACCTTGATTCGATACCTAGGAATCAGTATTCATAACCCGTTTTTTAGGTATCGATTGTTTGATATCGGTTTCAAGAGATATAAAATTAATCTGTCGATTCTACTACATCTACGGTATGAAATTTGCAATATTGCGATATTTTTTTTTGTAATAATTATAGTTATTATGTTTATGTTATAATATGGATATTTGCTATGCATAATGTAAAATTCAACAACATCCTTTGAAATACACCTTATTGTCCACTTCCTGCACCAAACTTTCATTAACGACCGAAGGACGCCCACTCCTTTGTTCATCATGCACATTTGTGCGGCCATCTTTAAATGCTCTCACCCACTTTCTTACCATTCCATCACTCATAATGTTTTGTCCGTAAACTGCACAAATCTCACGATGGATATCGATCGGTTTTTGGTCTTTAGCACTAAGAAATCTTATAACAGCCCGTACTTCACAGTCGGCGGGACTCACAATTATCGGAGGCATCTTAAACACTCAGTAAACAACGTAAACAAGGTAGAATCAGACTGTAATGGCGTCAGTGCGTAGGCAAGAGATGTAGGTCCCCGGTGTGCATACGCAGAACGCCGACCGCAGCGCTGCGGTCGCGGTGTGGAAAAACGGTACTTACTTAAAAAATATGCCTCGTATATACTATAATATATATATATATATATATATACAGGGTGTTACAAAAATTTAGGGCTGGCTATACATAGACGGTTTCTACAACTAAAAATAAGCAAAAAAGTTTATATAAATTTATGTCCTAAAATGGTTCGTTACTGAGTTACGGCCAATTGAAGTTTTTTTATTTTTATTTTAGAAATGTTTACAGAAAACGGGAGTTTCTTATGTTTCTTTTAGTAAATGTTCAAAATGACCTCCACGGGAAGCAACACAAGTTTTTCGAGAAAAATTACTGATAGGAAAAATTTTGAGTTAAAAAGAAAATTAATCGGTGAAAGAAAAGCTCGAGTGTTTTTTGGCAAGATAAATTAACGATTTAAATAAATAATAAATAATTATTTTTATTTGAAAGCAGGAGAACAGTTATTAAATGTACAATTATTATAAATTGTTTGGTTTGGTGTACTAATTTTAATATTATTTTCTTTGTTGCTTTCTACACATGCTGAATAATTGTTTTGTCTTATTTTATTGGATTCGCGTAAATGACAAGTTCTTTAGATATCATATTTGTTCCTATTGGAACATTTTTATACCAATTATTAGAATTTGTCTTGTTCCAAAAGGGATTTGGAATTAAAAAAGAAGTCGTTCAGATGTTACAAAAATTTAGAGCTGGCTATACATAGACGGTTTCTACAACTAAAAATAAGCAAAAAAGTTTAAATAAATTTGTGTCCTATAATGTTTCGTTACTGAGTTACGGCCACTTGAAGTTTTTCGTATTGCATGTCCGACACGTGTGTGTGATGATGTGATGATACGACGAGCTGAAGCTTGTGTTGCTTCCCGTGGAGGTCATTTTGGACATTTACTATAAGAAACATAAGAAACTCCCGTTTTCTGTAACCTTTTCTAAAATAAAAAGAAAAGCCTCAAGTGGCCGTAACTCAGTAACGAACCATTTTAGGACATAAATTTATTTAAACTTTTTTGCTTATTTTTAGTTGTAGAAACCGTCTATGTATAGCCAGCCCTACATTTTTGTAACACCCTGTATATATATATATATATATATATATATATATATATATATATATATAATGCATACATACTTAAAAATTCTTTACTTAAAAAGTTATTGCATCCCTTATGTACATTTAAAAAAATGCACAAAGGTAAGCTAACCGATACTTGGCTACCCGATACATCGATACTTAGCGCGTACTGGAATAGGTAAAGTATCGATAGGTATCGATGCTTTGGAATCGATACTTTGGAATCGATACTTTGAAGTCGATACCTTAGAATCGATACCTTCGTTATGTGAGGTATCGGGGAATCGATACCAGTTATGGTATTGGGTATTGAACGATGTATCGATACTTCGCCCAGCTCTAGTGGCGACCTTGTAATAGTAACACAATTTAGAGGATGAAAATCGTCATCGCCAAACAATATATTGATAAAATCAATATTCAAAATATATTGATAAATCAAGATTTCTAGACAACTTTTCAGCTGAGGGTCACAAAACCTAGGAAGTTGTATAAATAATTAAGAAAGAGAAAATATACTCAAAAAATTTGTCATTTCAAGAAATGCAAATTGTTATTTTAATTTAAGTTGCTCTTCACATTCACACGACAAAGAAAATTCTGCTTCTATGTTTATATGTTTCCATAAATTATATGCTATTACTGTTATTAGTTATTACACTGATGATAAATTAACTCCTATATAAAAATGCCCATTTGATGTTGACATTTTTGTCACTTTGACAGCGATAAAAATGCTTCTTCCTCAAAATTGAATTACATATCTAGTAGCCCTGCATCACTTAATTTATTTTGGCAGCTGTCGGTTATAATAACTATTAAGTATCGTTGAACGTAAAATGTATAATTATGAGTCGGTTTGGGTAAATTTCAACTGAAGAAATTACAATAAATATCAAAAAATCAATTCCGCAATCAACAAGAAATACAAGATCGTCAATATGGAGACAATTTAACGAGTTTTGTCAACGAAATTATAAACTTTCAGAAATAAGTCCTTTACACGAAATAGCAAATATATTAAAAGATTGGGCTTATAATATGAAAAAGAAAAACGGAGAAGATTATAAAGAATATACGGTTAAAACAATCTGTAATTCAACTGCGAAGATGATTCAAGAAAAATATTTTCGGTGAGTACAATATTAAACTTGATCCTTTTGCCGACATAATTTTTAAAAAATCCCGCGATGCGAAAAATTGTAAACGAAAGGAATTACAAACTCTTCCCGAGAAAAGAAAAGTAAGTTCTATGCCAATAGACAAGAAAGATATAGTAAAAATGGCAACATTGTGGAATATAGATGATCCAGAGGAATTACAAAAAAGATTCTTTTATATAGCTTCATATGAATTAGCGTGGAGAGGAGGAGAAGTTGTAAAATGTAAAATTCACCATTTTAAAGAAGAAAAATATCAAGAAGGAACTCCAACAGGAAGAATTGAATATAATTCTATATTTTCGAAGACAGCACAAAGTGGGTCGAAAAAATTGACGTACAGCAAATGGTTGACAAAAAATGATATGGATGAAAGTATTTGTCATAAGTAAAAACACAAGAGCTTTTTTTTTATCGGATAAATTTCTCTTTGTAACGAAATTATTTTGCCAATCAGTAATTTGACGAGAAAAACTTACATGAAAAAATCGCGAGACGATAGTCGAGCGATTTTTTCTAATGTAAGTTTTTCGAGCGAAATTACTGATTGGAAAAATATTGAGTTAAAAAGAAATTTATCCGATTGAAAGAAAAGCTCGAGTGTTTTTTGGCAAGATAAATTAACGACATGAATAAAACTTTTTAAATTGTCTCCATATTGACGATTTTGTATTTCTTGTGTTTTGCAGTATTGATCTTTTGATATTTGTTGAAATTTCCCCAAACCGACTCGTATTTTACGTTCAACGATACTTAATAGTTATTACCTGTCAGCTGCCAAAATAAATTAAGTGATGCAGGGCTACTAGATATGTAACAGGAAGAAGCATTTTTATCGGAGGAAGAAGCATTTTTATCGGTGATAAAAAGCTATGTAGGTTTTTATCGCTGTCAAAGTGACAAAAATGTCACCCGCATATGGACATTTTTATATAGGAGTTAATTTATCCGGTTAAATTATTTAAATCACTTTTAGAAAAACGAAAAGAAAAAATCTGAACGACTTTTTTTTAACTCCAAATCCCTTTTGGAACAAGACAAATTCTAATAATTGGTATAAAAATGTTCCAATAGGAATAAATATGATATCTATTTGGACTAAAAATTCTGCATCTAAAACTTGACTGGATTTCAACAATATTAAAATTACCAATCATTCAAACCGTGCTAGTACTGTTTACCACTTAGCCAAAGTAATAGTAAGTGACCAACAATTAATAAAGATAACTGGACACCCTTCTTCATCTTCAATTAAACCTTATCTCCAAATTGAGCCTGAACATCACGAAAATCTTGTCAGTAATTTACGCGAATCCGATAAAATAGGAGAAAACAATTATTCAACATGTGTAGAAAACAACAAAGAAAATAATATTAAAGTTAGTACACCAAACCAAACAATTTATAATATTTGTACATTTAATAACTGTTCTCTTGCTTTCGAATAAAAATAATTATTGTTTTTGTTTATTCGTATCGTTAATTTATCTTGCCACTCGAAAAACACTCGAGCTTTTCACGGATAAATTTCTTTTTAACTCAAAATTTTTCCAATCAGTTATTTTTCTCGAAAAACTTACATTAGACAAAATCGCTCGACCTTTCGGTCTCGCGATTTTTTCGTTTAAGTTTTTCTCGTTAAATTACTGATTGGCAAAATAATTTAGTTACAAAGAGAAATTTATCCGATAAAAAAAGCTCTTGCGTTTTTACTTATGAATAAAAATTAATAAAAACAAACATGTTTAATGCTATTGTTATTAAGTAATGGAAGTGAAAGCAGGGAAATGAAATATTGTTCCATATATCCCCAACATCTGGGTTATATGGAACTACAAAAAAAAACAAAAAAAGGGCACCTGTAAAAACAATACTTTAAATAGTGGAAATTTTAAGCTAAACAAACTCGGTTGATACAAAAGTATTTTTAATAATATAAAATATTATTAAAAATGGGGTGTGAAGAACACAATACAAGTTCATATATTTGTGAATGTATCTTCTCCAAAGACGCAGATACATATTTCACATTTCTACATGATCGTCGGTGCGCCCCTGTTGGAGAAGAGACACATTCAACAAACATAACTACCTTACTATCTACCAGAAATTATTAAGACAGAGCGTGAAAGAATATTCAGCGCTGTCTATATAATAGCCACAGACCTAGCAAGGTGTTTTTATAGTCGGTAACATACCTATCTATAAAAACTGTATTCTCGTGTCTTCACTACTTGTTCGACGTGAACCGACTGTATATAACAACATAATTTGAAACATACTTGAGTGGGTACAACCCACCAATTTTGTATAATTTGGAGAAGATACATTCACAAATATATGAAGTTGTATTGTGTTCTTCACACCCCATTTTTAATAATATTTTATATTATTAAAAATACTTTTGTATTATACAAAATTGGTGGGTTGTACCCACTCAAGTATGTTTCAAATTATGTTGTTAAACTCGGTTGAAATGTAGTTGTCACTAGAAAATTGTGATGACGCGTTGTAAAGTTATTCTAAAAAAGAACAAAAAAATCGTTCCAACGGTACGTAGTCCCATCTTTTACACTTGAGGTTAGTTCAACATCAATATAATGACATAATATTCAAGTATATTTATGAAACACTTTTTTATTGGGAAAACAAATTGTGTGTGTGTTGTTATAGTATCGTGCGTATCAAAAACTGTCAAAGTAAACACCCGCTACAGCTATTTATATTGTAATTTAAAATAATACTTACCATTCAAAGTAACAGCTTGTGGAAGTTGAACGAGGGCGATGTCATTTCTTATCAGTGCTGAATTCCAACTCTCATGTAGTATCCATCTATCCGCATTGAGTCTCAGTTGTGTGGCTTCATTATCGTTAACTCGGTGAGCTCCAAGTCGTACTTGTACGGCGCTAGCGCTATAGAAAATGTCCGAAGTAATACTATCAGTAGCTGTGATAATTTTGGTTTAACTAACTTACCCATCTACACAATGGGCAGCTGTTAGTACAAATCGGTTACTTATCAGTGATCCACCACAGAAGAAAGTGTTACTACCCACACTAATTAATAGAGCGGCCTGTAAAATTGCAAGCAAGTATGTAATTTAACTGAGCTTATATTTCCTCAATTTAATTTCAATTTGATCTGGGCAAATAAGAAATACGAGGTGAAATTTCCGAAATTTGAGTGTACGTGGCTGTAGTACAGCTCCATAGCGCTAGTTGATGTGAGCTTCGCCTATACTGTCAGTCTGTCAAACGGTATTTTGCTAGGTGGTGACAAACAGTTTTTGTGTTGATATTTGTTGAGTTGTGTTTGAGTTATTTTGCGACTCTACAATGTCTGATGCATCAAATTCTGCTTCAAACTTGGTAAAACGGTAGTGGAAAGTGAGAATGCTTTAGGCCAGACGCAAACTTATGAGTGGTATAAGGTTTTAAAAATGGTCGAGTGTCAGTTGATAATGATGAACGTTCCGGTCGTCTATCGACGAAAAACACGCCACAAAATGTGGCAAAACTGCATGATGCTATCGTGCAAGATCGAAGGAGAAGATTAATCAGCGTATTTTGTTCGGCAAACTCAACATGCGGTGTATTGTTGCAAAATTTGTGGCAAGGTTACTCAGCATTGAACGAAATCGGCACCGTCTTCATGTGTGCACAGAGCTGAAAGAACAGCCGAAAGGATTGCGAACTACAGTATCAGAATCATTACTGACGATGAATCATGGGTGTACACGGGTATGATTCCGAAACAAGGCAGTAGTCATCGCTGTGGAAGGCGCCATCATCACTACGACCGAAGAAAGCACGGCAAATTCGAAGCAACGTCAAGGCGATGTTGATTTGCTTATTTGACGCTGATGGTATCGTGCACAAAGAATTTCTCCCACCAGCTGAAACAGCTAATTGAACTAACTAAGAGAAAACATTCGACCCAAGCGGCCTGACAAGTTACGCAACAATTCGTCAAACCTACACCCCGACAATGCACCAACCCACACTTCACTTATTATTAGAGACCGGACGCATTATGCCGCAATTACGATGGACCATGTAAATAGCCTATAATATCGCTAAGTAAAGCACGTAGTTATTGAACAGCACATTCATTGAATTGTGACGCAATTACTTCAATATTACAGTGAAATTCCTTTCTTCATGAGCGTAGATAGAAGTGTGAGGAGTTTTTATAATTAATTTTAATTATTAGTATATATTTCGTAAGATAAATAAAGTATGGTGAGTTGGTTTCTTTTTTTTATTGTTTCAACATATTGATTGTATCTCCATTGCCAGTGATTCCGAAATTCATTGCAAAGTCTGTAAAATATCGTTAAAAAGTTCCAAGAAATCGCACGTAAAACGTGATTTAGCATCGCAAACACATACACAGAAATTAGATCCGTTGGAATCTGACAATTTTAACGAAGAACTATATGAAACTTTAATGGCGGCAAATATTTCATTAAATAAACTTAGGGGAAAGTTGCTAGGAATGGACCGGTTCCTCGAATGGACCACCGTCAATTTACAGGTATACAGGGTATATAGGTCTTAGGAAGCTGCAATAGATGGCGTGTGATAATATGAGCACGTGCCAGAAACGAATCGGTTGTGCTGTGAGTGGTCGGCGTTTGTTTTTAAAGGAAAAGAACTAAAAGAAAGCATTTATATGTAATTTTGATCACCTCTACTGTAAGCTTTGGCAGGGAAGGATTTTGAATTTTGCTGCATGTTTTATTTTTACGTAGAAAATGTGGGTATTGAGAATGAATTTATTCCGCCACTTAGTTTCTCAGGTTATGTTTATATTGTTGACGCCTTCGTATTTCGAATATTAGTCAGTTTCCTTGAATGGACCATAATAAGATTCTTTGAGTTACAATTATTGTTTTTCTTTTAATTTAAGAGGAAAAATGTCGGATGCTAGGAAAAAAGGAAAATGGACAGGCGAAGAATTAGAGTTAGCATTAAGTGCTTTAAAAAACAAAGTATATGGTTTAAACGAGTATGCTAGAATTTATAACGTCCCAAAAGCAACATTAAAACGCCACTTGGATTCGAAAAATAAGATTGCTAATGACAGGGTTAAATTTTACGGTGGGGTTCCTACATTTTCTGCAACTATTGAAAATGAAATTAAATCTCATATTTTGAAACTGGAAGAATGCATGTTTGGGTTGACACTCACGGATGTCCGCAAATTGGCATTTGATATTGCCGAAAAGAATGGTATACCTCATTCTTTTAACAAGGGGAAAGGTTTGGCTGGTAAAAAGTGGTATTACAGCTTTATGAAGCGGCATCCGGACTTGGCTTTAAGAACCCCAGAAAGTACTTCACTAGCTCGTGCGAAAGGTTTTAATAGAGAGAGCGTAGCGAAATTTTTTGATTTGGTTGAAAAAATTTGTGATGAGAACGGATTAGATGGAACACGAATTTTTAATATGGACGAAAGTGGATTTTCCACAGTTCAGAAAAGATGCCAAAAAATAATCGCAACCAAACGCAAAAAGCAAATTGCAGGTCTTTCAAGTGGTGAGAGAGGAGTCAATACCACATTTGTGTGCTGTTGCAGTGCGTCAGGTCAGTTTGTTCCACCTATGATTATCTTTAAACGACTTCGAATGGCACCAGAATTAAAGAATGGAGCTCCAGAAGGCAGTATTGTTGAAATATCTGAGAGTGGATACATAGATTCCTCATTATTTGTTAAATGGTTGGAACATTTTATTTCCACAGTACATCCTGGTAAAGAGCGAAAAATTCTTTTATGTTTGGACGGTCATACAACACACAGCTAAAACCTGAAAGCTTTGGAATTAGCTCGTGACTCGGGCATTATAATGCTCCAACTGCCGGCCCACACCACCCATAAATTAAAGCCACTAAATGTAACAGTTTTCAAGCCCCTCGAAACCTTTTATATTCAGGAAATGCAAAAACGGATGCGAACCAATCCTAGTATTCCCGTATCGATGTACAATGTTGCATCAATATTTACACCTGCCTACGGACGGGCAGCTACAATTGAAAATGCAGCAATCATCATGGTATTGTTTACTATGTAAGGAGGACAAACAAATTGACATGATTCAGTGTCAAAAATGCAATAAATGGGTGCATGCACTTTGTGCGAATGTAAGCCCTCTGCGAAAATTGTATTTTTGCCCTATTTGCATTAACTTACCACATGTTTAGTGGTGCTGTAAAAGCTAATTTTTATTTACTTTTAAGAAATATCTTTTTGATTTACCTATGTGGTTTTATTACTTAAGACTATTTTGTACTTTGGTTTTTTTAATAAACAATTTTTAAGTATGTTATATGAGTTTATTAATGTTTATTTTCACATTATTGTGCTGTGGTCCAATTAAGGAAACTAGAAGTCCAATCGTGGCAACTGGTTGCCCCAAATGGACCACAAGCAAGCTTTCAAAAAAATAGGTTTAAAAAAATTTGTAGCGTGCATGTTGCAATTAAAAAATAAAAATATGATACCTAAAACACTAAAATGGATGCACATAATTTTTGTTTGTATAAAATTTTTTTTGTTTCAACAGTAAAAAATAAAAAGCAATCGTCGGTTCATTTGTGGCAACCTTCCCCTAACTATCCCACCTTCAAAACATTTCTCCAAAAATATGCTGGTCGAAATGGTCCTGATGACGCAAATATTATGTTCCTAAGTGCTACACGAAAGCAGTAGAACGCATTAGAAACCATCTTTCAAATCAGTACCTATGGATAAGTGCCGACGAAACTGTCGATATATTAGGAGGTTATGTGGTAACTGTACATCAAACTATTCCATATAACGCACATGTAATAGCAACAAAAGTTATAAATACATTTGATGCGGAAACAGTAGCTAAAACCAACGAGAATATGCACCAAATGCTTCATTCGGACGACAGGTACAAAGAAAAATACTTTTATTTGTCAGTAACAGTGCTGCATATATGTTTAAAACAGGCAGACTATTAAAGGAAACATATCTTAATATGCTGCATATTACTTGTGGAGCATCCACAGAATCTGATTGAAACAGATTGAATATATCAGAGACACTTTTCCGGAAGCTGATAGACTTGTATCCGTTTTTAAAAAAAAGTTTTCAGAAAAGTACCATTCAGAGTAGCTCTTTACAGGGAAAACTTCCATCTTTGTCACTGCCTTCCTCTCCAGTAATAAATAGATGGGGAACCTAGTTGGAAGCTACTAGTTTTTATGCAGAGAAGTTCGGTAGATTATAAAATTTCTTTACATGTTTAAATGATGAGGTACTAATATAAATTCCAAATTTAAAAAATCACTTGTACTTTCTCCAGGAAGACTTTGGAAATTTGCCAAAACTAATCACTTATTTTGAAAATCAAAATAAAAAAAAATCAAAATTAAATGATGGATTAAAGACATTAGATGTGGCTCTTAATAATTTGAAAAATATTCCAAGTGACTTCGGATGTGGCCTTCGGCAAAGTTTTAGCAGATTTAATAACATTGCGGCAATTGTGTATGGGGACAATGCCTCTAAATATAACTGCTAAATACGTTGAAATAAAAGAATATTTCCAGTATGCACCTATAACCAGTTGTAATGTAGAAAGGACGTTTTCTATCTACAAGGATGTATTTCATTCAAAGGGAACAAATTTTACAAAAGAGAACCTTGAGAAAATATTGCTAGTTAATATTAATACTCCTTTACTCAACTTGAACTACAAAATTAACAAATAAAAATGTATTTCGTATTTTATAGATCATCACCCGTTTGTTTTCCAATTATATAAATAAAATTAAAAACTCTTTAAAAACACAAATTTTCAATAGTACGCCTGTGTGCGATGAGTCATCGGCCTCTTATGCCCGGTCCCTAGATATTATGCGTCAGTTTCTAGCCTCAACGAAGACGACAGTACTACCCACTCAGATCTTTTCCCCTGTAACTTCTTCCTGTTTCCGAAGTTGAAACTAAAGCTCAGGACGATTAGGAAGATTCTGACCGAATCGCAGCAGGCAGTTTTGAAAAAGTTAACACGCGAAGACTTCCAGCACTGCTTCCAGTCATGGACAAGCCGTTGAGATCAGTGTATTCATGCGGAAGGAAGGGATATACTTAAATTTAACATGTGTACTTCACCTGGACTAAATTTCAGCCCTATATTTCAATTATTCTGTGTTTTATTTAAAAACAAACTTGTTAGGTCCCTATCGAAAAACCCCTTTAGGATTAGTCAGCGTTAACACTTACTTTAAATAGATTGTCCACAACTTCACTGAGCTGTATCGTGCAATGAACTTTAGCCTAATACAATTCTGTTCATCTTGTGAATAGTCGGATGCACGTGATTGAAGTGTTTTCTAGATTTAAATAATTTTATGCTTTCATCATTGGGTTAGGAAGAATAATCAGTTAAACCATATAACTATTTTGAAATTAAAAATCTAGAAACGATTTTCAGTTTTAGGCTGTGAAAATATAGTTCCTTTTACTAATCAACTAATTTAGATGTACGATCCATAAAAACAAACGTATTTGATGGAGAGACATTAATAATTGAATCGATTCTGCCTTTACTTGATGTAAATCCATATCAAATGATAAAAACACACACAATGTTGTATTAGATTTACACTTTATATTTAATAATATTTAATAATATATAACAGCTGTTTCACCGTACAACGGTTTCTTCAGATATAACAAGCGGTACTGTAAAACATTTTACTTAAACGTATATATATATATATATATATATATATATATATATATATATATATATATATATATAATATATATATATATATATATATTTTTTTTTTATGACTTAATGGTATTCTCAGAATGGTTTCTGAGAATACCATTAAGTCATAAAATAAAAAAAATTAAAAAAATATATACGTTTAAGTAAAATGTTTTACAGTACCGCTTGTTCTATCTGAAGAAACCGTTGTACGGTGAAACAGCTGTTATATATTATTAAATATTATTAAATAAAGTATACATCTAATACAACATTGTGTGTGTTTTTATCATGAGACATTAATACTTACATATAACTTCATATGAAGTTAAATATAAATATTTAACTGGGTTCTAAGCTTTGTAAAATAATTATTGTTAGTATCGTACCTGATATGGAATAGAATTTGGTGTTGCCTCTTGACCGCCAACAATTCTTTCAGTACTTCGAGTCCATTGAGGCGGAATCGGTACGTGAATATCTCTGGGTTTCACAGTGGACCAGTCTAAATCATCGAATTGGTCGGCCTGTTTGGAATAATTTCACAATTATTCGTCAGCAAGTAAATTATGGTTTTATAAATTACTTACGTGTGCCAACGCAATGAGTGCTAGAACCGTCAGTAAGATATTCATTTTGTTTACTAAACAGCCAAAAATTCGTTCGTCGTTTATATATGTTTAGAAGAGGCATGCTCTGCCATTTAAATTTATCGTTGTTTTAGATTAGTTTGCGATTTGATCTAAGAAGGAATACTTGAAAGCAATTCATCATCATTGAAAATTCGCGATAGTATTAATATAGATTAACGTAGGATGAAAACAAACGAAATGTAGTGACACTTTTTAAGATGTAATGAATGATTTTTTTGGTCAGATTTTAATGATAAGGTTTGGAGAAAATCCCCAAACTGACGACGTTACATTTTATGTGGTGCAACATAATACGCGGGATAATCGGAAGATAAATTTCCTTAATCTACTATCTGCAGGATTTTTTATAGTGAAGAAAGGATCTAATACCAACAGAAATAAGCATATACCTACATTAAGATGCTTGTAATATCGTTTCACAAATCTCAAGAAACGCTTTCGAAGAACTGTCTGTTCTGGTAAAAGACGAAATAATAGCTTCCTTTGTTGTAGTGATGAAATATTTTCTTCCGTGTGTCGTTTCTAGATAAGCAAAAAGTGGAAGTCAGTCAGAATTGTAGAGCGAATGGCTCAGACATACATATAATGCTTAATCGACGGTGGTAGGATGATTGACAGTATTGGGTAGGGTTTTATACTGTTACCTAAGAGGAGGACCCCCGCTATCAGAAGCTTGACTTTCTCATTATTCTTGAGGTGAGGCAGTAACACCTTTTATTTTAACTTTACACATTCAAGATAAAAGCAAAAAACTTTACTTCTTCATTGGCAATTTGCTTGCCTCCTAAGAACTTTTGAGTGGCCTAAACAGATGATAGTCACTCAGGGCCAACAAGTCCGAACTACGTAAGGGGGTTAGTACTTCCCAACTCATTTAGTTAATATATTGTTCGTTAGATGGGCTGTATGTGGGCGAGTGTTATCGTGTAGGAGAATAACGCCCTTGCTTAAGAGACCACGTCTATTTGTTCGCACGGCCAACTTAACCTTTCCAAGAAGCTTATTGTATAAACTGAATTAATCGTTTTTCTTTCTTTAAGAAAATCGACGTAAATTGGTCCAGCAGCGGCCTAAAATATAGTCGTAATCACTTTGTCAACCGATGGTTGCATTTTGAATTTTTTGGGTGGAGGTGAGGTTGAGTAACGCTATTCCATGCTAACATTCTTGATTTCAGGGATATAATGGTGTACCCAGGTCTCATCAGTTATTATGGTACGTGACATCATCGCCTTCATACTCGTAGCAAAGATGTTGTTTCTGCTGTTGTTCCGGGAAGAGTTGTTTTGGAACCCACCTAGCGTTAATTTTACTAAATTTAGTTTTTTTATGTGCAATAGTATGAACACTACCAACACTAGTGTCTATAATTCTAGTAATTTTCTTCACAGATATTCGCCTATTGCTCCGGGTAATCTGGTCAATTTTTTGAATGTTCGGAAGATTTACAGCAGACCCTGGACGAGCAGCACTCGGCATTTCGACACGCGTTTACGACCATCCTGGAAGGATTTACGCCACCGAAAGGCTATTCTGAGTGATAAACATTCTTCTGCAAACTGTGTTTAAAGTCTCTGATGAATATCAGTCGCTTTTACACCTTAATTGAAAAGAAATTTAATAATTATAAGTTGTGCAACAGTATTTGACACATCACTGCACGACATTGTTAATACAACTGACAGTATTGACACAATGAAGTTAATGTTACCTAACATACCTACTTCGATGAATATAAAACCGCTTTTTGAGTATCTCTTCAATTGTGTTCAGAAAAAAATAAAATGTAGGTCAAATTTAAATTGCCGTCACATACGAGTATAGGAGTATATATATGTATATATATGTATATATATATATATATATATATATGTGTGTGTTTAGATAATTTCTTAGCCGTTTATTAAATATAACAAATGATATGATAAATTATTGGAGTATTTCGGCTTTTATATGAAATATTTACAAATATCAAATTAGAATGTATGTAATTGCAGAGTAAGTGGGGATGTAAACATTGCTGTCTACAAATTACAAAGCAAATCATTCGAAATTTTTTATTTGAAAAATATGGTCTACGTTGGGACTCGAACCCAAGTCTACAGCTTGCCGGGCTGTTGTTTTTACCACTAAACCACGATAGACCCAGGTTCAAGCTATTTAGAAATACATATAAAGTATATATGTATTTCTAAATAGCTTGAACCTGGGTCTATTGTGGTTTAGTGGTAAAAACGACAGCCCGGCAAGCTGTAGACTTGGGTTCGAGTCCCAACGTAGACCATATTTTGCAAATAAAAAATTTCGTATGATTTGCTTTGTAATTTGTAGACAGCAATGTTTACATCCCCACTTACTCTGCAATTACATACATTCTAATTTGATATTTGTAAATATTTCATATAAAAGCCGAAAAACTCCAATAATTTATCATTTGTTATATATATATATATAACAAATATATATACATATATATATGTATACATATATGTATATATATATATATATATATATATATATATGTATATATATATATATATATATATATATAAATATAGTATTTTCGTGACCTTGGTATGATAAGGTAAACTTAATTAGTCGGCGATTAAAGGTCTGGTTATTACTTCAAAGTGTATATATTTAAAATAATCCTACATGTTTCGGCAATGATGCCTTTGTCAAGGATATAAAAAATATAAATGATGACCATTTATATTTTTTATATCCTTGACAAAGGCATCATTGCCGAAACATGTAGGATTATTTTAAATATATACACTTTGAAGTAATAACCAGACCTTTAATCGCCGACTAATTAAGTTTACCTTATATATATATATATATATATATATATATATATGTATATATGTGTATATATATAATAGAAAATTTCTTGACCGTACTAATATAAATTCAATAATATTTGGATTATCAGTCTCTTTACATTAAAACTCAAAAGTTCATTTTCAACATTTCGCCATTTATTAATGAATTCATCAAGAGATGAGCTAAAGTTAAGCAATGGCAGTCTTATTTATAAGACTGTCATTATATTTATATTATTTCACATACATGTTATGCGAGCATGCGTTTGAAAGGGTTCAAGTTCAAATATTACAGTTTTGGTTGTGTTTTGAAATGCAACGTTCAAGGTTTTTATTTGTGGGTTGCTGGATACTATTGTGTTTTAATTTATAAATAAGACTGCCAACGTTTAACTCTAGCTCATCTCCTGATAAGTCATTAATAAATGACGAAATATTGAGAATGAACGTTTTAATTTTAATGTAAACAGACCGATAACCCAAATATTAGTGAATTTATATATATATATATATATATATATATATATATATATATAATATTATATATATTAGGAAGGTATTTCTTAGTTTTATTGACGATATTATAATACGAAATAAAAAATGCAAAAATGTGTTTCCTTGGGAATAATGATCTGGTAAAAATTAACTGCCCTTTTCAAACTATAATTTTGTTAAATTATAATTCGTTAAAATACAATTTTCCTGTTGCGTTACCTACTTACATACCAACATTAAATATTATTTCTTTAAAATAAAAGTTACATTGTATGTTTCACATTAAAATTTAAGTCTACATATTAAAATAATTAGCTATATGCAATAATGTCGTTAGTTTGCGCTTTAAATTTTCAATGTGTGCATGTGTTTGCGATGACTAATCTGTATTTATTCTGAATTTTATATTCATGTTTTTAACATTTTTCTTAATAAACATGCACTATTGCATACAGCTAATTATTTTAATATGTAGACTTAAATTTCAGTTTTAATATGTAGCATACAATGTAACTTTTATTTTAGGGAAATAATACGCAATGTAAGTAATTAACTCAACAGAATGTACTTTCACTAATTATAATCATAAGATTTCAGTTGGAAAAGGCAGTATAAAAGGCAGAGTGCATACTGTCGAAACGTACTTATGGATCAATTTTGTATTTATTACTAAGCCGTTACTCCTAAGGAAACGCTACTTACGTTTTTTTATTTTGTAGGGTGGGTCAATTTTTTTTTTCGATAAAGTGTATAGTAAAAAAGTAATCTGTAGACGATTCTGAGTAAAATTGCTGAAGAGACCATAGGTGTAAATCGAATTTGGAGCCCTTAATAAATGTACATTATTTTCAATAAAATCCCATAGAATTGTAGTACATTGCTCAAAATAGGTTTGCCGGAAAAGTATTTTTGTCTCCTTTCAGAATCACTATTAACACATGATTGAATAAATCATTTGTTTTTAAAAGGTTGACGAGAAACCAACATCTTGTTAATTTAATGTTTTAAATTTAGATGATTGATTTTAACATGTTTAGTGGCGTCTTTGCCAGGTTTTAACTCTTAATTGAACTCCTGAAGAAGTGACAAATCGTTATGAAAAGTGAAATAAATGAGTTTTTTTATTTGACAGACCGCTCACCCGTTCAATATTTTTACTATATATATATATATATATAAGTGTTTAGATCATTTCTTAGCCGTTTATTAAATATAACAATTGATAAATTATTGGTAAGTGGTAAAAGCGCCAGTCCGGCAAACTGTAGACTTGGGTTCGAGTCCCAACATAGACAATATTTTTCAATTAAAAATTTCGTATGATTTGCTTTGTAATTTGTAGACAGCAATGTTTACATCGCCACTTACTCTGCACTTACATACATTCTAATTTGATATTTGTAAATATTTCATATAAAAGCCGAAAAACTCCAATAATTTATCAATTGTTATATATATATATATATATATATATATATATATATATATATATATATATATATATATATATATGTGGGTGTGTGTGTGTGTGTATATATATATATATATATATATATATAATTTAAAAGAAATTATCGACCGTAATATATTGAATAAAATAAATTAAAAGCGGGCAAACGGTCTGTCTCGTACGTCACTTTTATTATTTTTTTGAACTCTGCATTTTTATCTCCGGAAGAAGCAACAAAGTTGTTGGGAAATATAGAGATAATTAATAAATGAGTTTTTAATTGACAGACCGCTTGCCTGCTTTTAATTTATTTTATTCTATATGTACATATTGCAGAATGGAACGGGGTTTCCTTTAAATACGAGGTGCATTCAAGTTCTAAGGCCTCCGATTTTTTTTCTAACTAACTACTCACCCGAAAACTATGAAACTGGTGTTACTTGTCGACGTAATCTCCCTGCAGACGTACACATTTGTCACAACGTCGACGCCATGATTCCATGGCCGTGGCGAAGGCTTCTTTAGGAGTCTGTTTCGACCACTGGAAAATCGCTGAAGCAATAGCAGCACGGCTGGTGAATGTGCGGCCACGGACAGTGTCTTTCATTGTTGGAAACAGCCAAAAGTCACTAGGAGCCAGGTCAGGTGAGTAGGGAGCATGAGAAATCACTTCAAAGTTGTTTTCACGAAGAAACTGTTGCGTAACGTTAGCCCGATGTGCGGGTGCGTTGTCTTGCTGAAACAGCACACGCGCAGCCTTTCCCGGACGTTTTTGTTGCAGTGCAGGAAGGAACTTGTTCTTCAAAACATTTTCGTAGGATGCACCTGTCACCGTAGTGCCCGTTGGAACACAATGGGTAAGGATTACGCCCTCACTGTCCCAGAACATGGACACCATCATTTTTTCAGCACTGGCGGTTACCCGAAATTTTTTTGGTGGCGGTGAATCTGTGTGCTTCCATTGAGCTAACTGGCGCTTTGTTTCTGGATTGAAAAATAGCATCCACGTCTCATCCATTGTCACAATCGACGAAAAGAAAGTCCCATTCATGCCTTGGTTGCGCGTCAACATTGCTTGGCAACATGCCACACGAGCAGCCTTGTGGTCGTCCGTCAGCATTCGTGGCACCCACCTGGAGGACACTTTTCGCATTTTCAGGTCGTCATGCAGGATTGTGTGCACAGAACCCACGGAAATGCTAACACTGGAGGCGATCTGTTCAACTGTCATTCGGCGATCCCCCAAAACAAGTCTCTCCACTTTCTCGATCGTCGTCAGACCGGCTTGTGCGAGTCCGAGGTTGTTACAGTTTGTTGTCACACGATGTTCGGCCTTCATTAAACTGTCGCACCCACCAACGCACTTTCGACACATCCATAACTCTATCACCACATGTCTCCTTCAACTGTCGATGAATTTCAATTGGTGTCACACCACGCAAATTCAGAAAACGAATGATTGCACGCTGTTCAAGTAAGGAAAACGTAGCCATTTTAAGTATCTAAAACAGTTCTCATTCTCGACGCTGCCGCTACAATTCCGTCTGCCGTATAGTGCTGCCATCTCTGTGACGTATTGACAACGAACGCACGCTCATTTTAAAACAATGCACATGCTTCTATCTCTTTCCAGTCTGGAGAAAAAAATCGGAAGCCTTAGAACTTGAATGCACCTCGTAATTAATATCGTTGCATTTGACAATCTTCTTTCGCCTGATCTTCTTTTTCTCGATGTAGTTTTTCCCAGTTCCCAAAGTTTCTTAATCCTCATTATGGTGGATTGAACAACATTTAAATATTGTACAACTGCTTGTACAGACCAACCATCATCTAATTTACTTAAAACTTTTGCTTTTAAGATCCTTTAAGTGCATGTTCATATCTGACGTTTACTATGATAGTTGAGAATGTAAAATGTGAATCGAAAACGCTATTTACATTGAAACATTTTAAATGTACTCGTTTTCAATACAAGGGAGTGTACATTATTATTATTAGCAATTTTAGCCATTTAATTCAATAAAAATAAATGAAATAAATAAACTAATTTTCTTTTATATTGTATTAATGTTAATGTACCTAATATAAAATCGCTATTCAAAATTTTATTATTTTAGATTTCCGCCTGGTGTAACGCTTGGGTAAATGAACAAAAAGAAGTTTAAGTTTATACATACTTATTCATGTATTTCAAATTCATTTAATATTGGCTCATATTTCTATATTCTAAGTGAATACTTAATGTATATAAACACTATTCGCAGTTATGGTCGAATGGTAACGTCAGAGTTTCTTTCAATCCAATCTAAGAAAGATGTAATGCGCGTGAAAACCGATGGCCATCCAACTTCACATCCAAATCCAACACCAAAGGAAACGACACCAATCTAAAGCAATACATAACATATATATTTAATGATTACCGCCCACTTTGATTACATTACATAGACGGCGAATTGATTGATATAGTGCAATTAAACACTATTTACACTTTAGTCAATGGTGACCGTAAATAATACAATAACCGATACATACTCGCCCGAATCTGATTAGTGACTATTCGCCGTAATGTTTTGAAACTTTATCCAATAGTCTTGAAGCTACGCTATTGAATTGTAATCAAGAATGGGCAGCCTTAGTTATGAATAAGACGGCAGACTATGTGCCCACACTGTCAAATTTAATATAATATAATAAATTTAATATATACAAGGTGTGTATAAATTGGCGGACCCACTACACGCGGCGATGTTCTTCGTTAAATTCGGAGTCCAAAATCGTAATACGAAAATGTTGTACCATGCTCCATATCTTTGCACGAGGTTCCTAAAGTTCGGACTTTCAGTCTTGAAATAAGCATTACTACTCGATATTTGTTGAGAGAAAGAGCTACAATTTAGAAGAAAGAAGAACTGTTGTTATTATCCTTTCGTTAAAGTTTTCTTTTTGATTTTAAAGTTTGTTTTTAATATTTGTTTATTAACTTATTTTGACGAAAAACACATCTGACAACGTTGTAAAACAATAAGTAGGCAGCCTAATGTTTTTCTAGTCAAATACATTACTACTGTCAAATTTTGACACTTATGTAATCTACCTATTTCATTCGACTTGCTTATTTTTCGTGTTTATTTGTATAATTTTGTTTAGTTTTCGTATTTATTTGTATAGTTTTAATCAGTTTTCGGGTTTTCGTGTTTACTAGTTGTTCTGTTTGTTTATTATGAATTTTACGTTCAACGAATATGCCGATATGTATGTACTACATGATATACTGTTTCTGTCGTGGAAATGCTAGCATGGCAGAGCAGGAATATCGAGTGCGTTTTCCAAATCGGAGGCATCCAAGTAAAAATGTATTTCGAAGGCTGGACCAACGACTTCGTCAAACAGGTTCGTTTATTCCAAGAAATGCGAACGCAGGTCGACCAAGGCAAAGGCGTACCGTGCAACTAGAAGAGCAAGTTCTAGCCACAATACAGGAAGATCCCTCTGCGAGTACCCGTCAATTAGCTCCTACACTAAATATTCCCAGTAATAAGACTGTTCATTTGGTTCTACGAGAAAACTTGCTTCATCCATACCATGTTTCTAAAGTTCAGCCTCTCTACGGAAATGATAACTTATTTCGAATCAATTATTACAATACAATCTTAAATAGAATTCAGGAAGAAGGTGACTTTTTAAGACGTATTTTTTGGAGTGATGAGTGCATGTTTACCAGAGATGGTGTGTTTAATACACATAATTTTCATCATTGGGCAGATGAAAATCCACATGAATTTCGCGAATACGGTCACCAAAGAAGGTTTTCTGTTAACGTTTGGCTGGGTATAATAAACCACAGGATAGTTGGACCAATTTACTTACCAAATCGCCTAGATGCCGGTGAATATTTAAATGTTTTAGAACAAGTTATTGATGAGATACCGCTGAACGTACGCCGTAATATGATTTACAAGCATGATGGAGCTTCTGCGCACTTTGCTCGTAATATAAGAGACTGGTTGACTGAACACTTCCCAGACAGGTGGATTGGTCGTGGCGGTCCCCTTTTGTGGCCTGCGAGATCCCCGATCTCAATCCATTAGATTTTTTTGTTTGGGGTTTCATTAAAGGTAAAGTTTATGCTACAGCTCCTCAAGACGCTGACGAAGTTAGGGCCCGAATTGACGCCGCAGTATTAGAAATCACACCAGAAAGACTCGAGCGATTAGTACAAACGATACCACAAAGATTGCAGCTATGTCTACAAACTGATGGATTTCAATTCGAACAATTATGTAGGTAATAATTACATTGATTTCTGTCAAGAAGATGTACAAAAATTAGTCAATATTATCAAAAATTTTTAAAACTTTGTAATATTTTCGTAATAAATATGTAATCTAAGAAACCAATTTTATTTCGTTTGTTTCTTTTTTAAATTTAAAATGTAAGGTTCACATGACGACGTGTAAAAATGTTCCGAAGATTATAACTAGCACATGCGTGTTCAATGTTGCCAAATGTATGTTTCTTTCAAATTCATTCTGAAGACAAAGGAAGCCTGATACATCGTTTTAGGATTAGGACTTTTAACTCAAAATTTGACCAAGAATGTTGCCACGTGTAGTGGGTCCGCCAATTTATACACACCTTGTATATGTTTATATACTGAGAAGGATTGTTCGACGTTGAGAGATGTTATATTTGCATAGTTAAAGTGCTCTTTGTATCTGTACAATGGATCTTCAGTATTGGTAAAAAGTTGCCCTAATTTTGTAAAATCTACATTTTTATCTAATACACCTTATGTGTATTATTTATTAAATTTAACAGTGTGGGCACATAGTCTGCCGTCTTTAGTTATGATACAACTATGCTTATAGAAGGCAAATGTGTAACCATCGATTCGATAATAACAAACACATAAATGAAAGATATTTTAATTAATTTTAAGAATTTACAAAAGTAATTGTGTGTGAAATTCTTATTTTGAATTCGTTCGGTTTTAATAAATATCTAAACTGAAAGCACTTGTCATTACTACTTTTACATAGTTTTCAATACACGGATTTTAAGGTCTGAACCGCAAATTTTTTTTAAAGAAAGGCATCAGAAAAATGAGGCACGTTTCAGACTGATTTTACTTAGCCTACGTAACCACAACACATTCGTCAATATTTAAAGTAATTCTATTTCAGCAGCACCGTTTGTGTTTGATTTGAATATTTCTTTGAAGTTGATGGCAGTGCTATGAAGAATTAACATTTGCGAAAAATTTTAAACCATCGGCATAGCTCAGAACTCTACAGTCCAATGAATTAAGGATGTCATTAACACAAGTATGAAGGTAGATTGTTATATAAGGCGATATACAGGGTGTAAACGAAATATTCCGGCATATTTTAATATGTAGTAGTGTAATTAAGCATAAAATGCTAATGCATGAAAACTCTATCTCGAACGAGATCCAAGAAAAAAATATTTAATAAATGCGTATGGCTCGATCAGACTCTGGTAAATTTAGTATTCCTTTATAACTGCAGCGCTAGCCCTACTGAAGCGTAATTGTGGGAGTTATAAATTTCCGTGAAGTATGACTAATTCAAATCACGAATTAACAGATATCGTCTTGCTATACGGTGAAACAGGTGGAAATATTGGAGCTGCTAGACGTATTTAAGAAGGGCGGTTTCCGAACCGAAGATGTCCGTCAAATGATTTAATTTTACAAACCGTGTACAGATTGAGAGATCGTGGCATACTGCATCCTAGTTATGAAGGCCGTGGTCGTAAAAGACCACGTGGGTAGTAGATGCGGAGGAATATATTTTGGATATTGTAAATGAAAATCCAAGCATAAGTACCCAAGCGGCCGCGACAGAGGTAGGCGTTTCACACACAACAGTCCATTACATACTTCCAAGGAATACCACGTGCAACGTATCCAAGAACTTAGGGAAGCCGAACACCTGTCGCGAATTAATTTTTGTAGATGGTTCAGTCGGAAATTTACACAGCAGCCGCACTTTGCCTCAAGGGTGTTATTTACCGATGGATGTATACTTTTACGAGGGACGGTATTCTAAATTTTTACAACCTCTATTACTGGGCCGATGCAAACCCCCACATCATATATCAAGGTCGTTTCCAATGCCGTTTTTTTAAAAATGTGTGGGCCGGAATTGTCGGTGATCAATCGCTAGGACCGCACGTACTACTTATCATTTAACGGATTGAGCTACTTGAATTTCTTGGAGAATTCGCTTCCTTATTATAGACAGATGGTGGAATGAAGAAATAAAAGCAGAGATAAAAACCAAGAAAGAGAAATGGATGCAGTATTTGAATGATAAAACAAATGAAAAATACGACATTTACAAAGAGCAGAGAAATAAAGTTAAAACCATGGTAAAAGCAGCGAAACAAGAATCATGGGAAGAATTTGGGGCCAAAATGGAGAGAGACCATTTCGGAAACCTAAAGTTGTTTTATAGTGTACTAAAAGCCCTTAGACACGGAAGAACATATAAGCCAAATCTGATTAAAAATAAACAAGGGAAAATACTCGATGAAGATGAGGACATTATAAAGAGGTGGAAGGAGTATTTCGAACAACTCTTAACGATAGAAAAGAACAATGACATAAGAACTGAAGAAGAACAAGAGAATATTAACGAAAATAATGAACAAGACGTAGAGATAACAATAGAAGAAGTGTCGGAAGCCGTGAGAAGATTAAAAAGGGGGAAGGCGGCAGGGCACGATGGAATATATACGGAGATGATAATGAACCTAGGACCGAAAGCTGTGGAAATAATGGTAAAGCTATTAAACAAAGTATGGAGAGAGGAACAAATACCACATGACTGGGAGATAGGAATATTGATACCGATATTCAAGAAAGGGAATAAACGGGACTGCGCTAATTACAGGGGTATTACTTTGCTTTGCACGATGGCCAAACTCTATGAATGGATACTGACCAAAAGACTAGAAAGAACAGTGGAAAGACAATTAGAAGATTCACAAAGTGGTTTCAGAAAGGGAAGAGGAGTTCAGGACCACATATTCACACAGAAACAATTAATAGAGAAATGTACCAATGACAATATATATGTGGCCTTTATAGACCTCAAGAAAGCCTTTGATAGTGTGCCAAGGGAACTAGTTTGGAACAAGAAGGAGAGGAGTCGAGCAAAAATTTATAAACTGTATTAAAGCTATATATAAGAACACAAGAAATTACGATAGAATCAGGAACTCAAGATCTGAAGAATTTGCAACGACGGAGGGATTAAGACAAGGAGGCAACCTCAGCCCAGTATTATTTAATATAATAATGGATGATGTAACAAAAGAAGCGAAAATGAAAGTTAAGAAAATGAAGGTGGGATACTACAACATGGAACCGGTAGAAATAGCAGAGAGCATATTTGCGGATGATTTGGTGATTTATGCGAAAAATAAGCGCAACCTTCAGTGTAATCTAGATATATGGGCAGAGGCGTTACGAAAGAAGAATTTAAAAATAAACGCAGAGAAAACCAAAGTTATGGTAATAGGGAAAAAAGATGATGAATTACAAATAAAACTGGACGACACTAAAATAGAACAAGTAGAAACATTTAAATACCTAGGGGTGAAAATACACAAAACAGGAACTATGGAGGCAGAATTGAATGACAGGTTAGATGCAGCATCAGCACTTTATTACTCCTTGAACAATTCGTTCCTGAGAAGAAGAGAAGTGTCAAGGAAAACTAAGACCTCAGTTTACAAAACTATATTTAAGCCCGTATTGATATACGGAAGCGAAAGTTGGACATTGACGAAGCGAATGGAAAACAAAATCCAAGCAATGGAGATGAGGTTTTTAAGAGGAATAATGGGAATTACTAAGAGAGACAGAGTAAGAAATAGCAAAATAAGGGAAGAACTTAAAGTACGGAAGCTGAAGGAAGATATACAACGAAGTCAATTAAGATGGTTTGGACACTTGACAAGAATGGGAGAGGAGAGACAATAAGAAAGGCATGGCAAGCAAGAAGATATCAGAGAAGACCAAGAGGTAGACCTAGGAATTCGTGGGACAGTCAAGTGGAAGACATATTGAGAGCCAAGGGAATGTCAGGGAGAGAGGCGAAAAGAATGGCACGCAACAAGAAAGAATGGACAAGGATGATATACGGAACGAAGTTAGAATAAAATAATAATGATAGATTCTGATAGGCTGCACCTACTGATTTAATGTACTGTAACTTTAAGGAATTGTTTGATTTTTGTATTCAACCTTAACACCTAACGGTAAATAAGGTATCGATAATATATATATATATATATATATATTATAGACAACGTTCCTCGAGAAACATAAGCTCGTATGTGATTTATGCATGATGCCTATTATTCTCGTGAAGTGCACAACTTTTTAAATTATTCATATTCTCGATGAGGACGAGGTGGTCGTATTCCATAGCCTTCGCGTAGTACCGATTTAAATCCATTGGATTGCTTCTTATTACGTTACACTCGTATTTGATTACTTTCGATACTTATCGTTACATTCGTATTTGGTTACTTTCCGTACTTATCGTTACACTCGTATTTGATTACTTTTGTACATATCGTTACGTTCGTGTAACGTGCCTTGAAAAACTTCCCTCATTAGAGACCATGCTTTTTGATAGTGGTTGGTGACATTGCATGTTATCTGTAACAAACGTATAATTTTGAACGAGCATGGCCGTCTCTAATGAGAAAAGTTTTTGAAGGCACGTTATATACTTTATGTAAACAGTATAAATCTACGAGTACAAAATATATTCATTGATTATCTATACTCTATAGCATACTCCTTAAATATAAACATTTAAAATATAAACAAAGAATTTTGCAATCGAATTTACTTGCGTAATTATAAAATTCAGATTTACAGAATGTGCAACCAATAGTAAATAAATTTCAAATAAGCTGATCATGTTCACCAGTGATTATTTTTAAATTAATTACATATTTGCAAATAAATACAAAACTGTAACATAGACAAATACGATACACAATTGAGATTTAAAATATAATTTTATTTTATAAGATCAGGAGTTTCGATTAGATTTCGAAATTTGGTTGGGGAAAGTTAAATAATTCGCCATTCAAATGTTGTGGTTCATTAGGGTAAAGTAATGGTAATTAAGTTGTACCTAATACAACATATTATATAATATCTATACAATAAAAATATACTTACGAATTGAACTAATGTGATGAACAGTTTTACGACAGCATACCTATAATAAGTAAAGTGCCAACAAGTACCTACAATAATGTTAAAAGATGAAGTGGAAAAACGTGTTTTTTATCCGTCAACCGTCATTAGTTTACACTTTACCTGTTGTTACATGCTGTTGCAAAACGTTTACCTGTAATGTAATAAAGTTTATTTTCTTGTTTGTCCATATTTTTAAAATATTTCATCACGCATCATATACGCTATATTACAATAAATATAATATATTTGATCAAATTCATGCAGTTTGTTTTAATACTAATTTTGCCAGGCAAATAAGATAAATGCCGGCACCGAACGTTAATCTCGTACTTATGCGAAATGAATATGTAGGTATATGAATCAAAGTATCAAAGTAATCAAAGTAGTCAAAGTAATCAAAGTAACGAATACATTCAACAATTATTCAAGGTTCGAGTACCGAATAGTAATGATTACTGAAAAGCACCGAAAATCGACATCCCAAATGCGTATTGCGAATTTTGGAACAGTAAATTCACATTGCGCATGTATTGGACCATTTACGAACCTATTCGGTTACACGTTGGATCAAACCAATTATTAGCGGCGCAAGATGCCAATTTCAGAGCTAATTAAAAGTAGTAAAAGAGAAATTACTGGACACTGAGGACTTTGAGGAAACATAATGTTTTCTTCGAAAAAATATTATTTGAGGAAGAGAACAAAAAATAGTGGTAATGCTGTGCTGATATTTTTCAAATTGTTAAAATTAATCGAAATATTTTCTATTCTACTATACCATGTTGTTAAATGTCTCATCATAAAAGCTTGTATTCAATTAATAATCTTTATATTTTGCATCTGAAATTAATACCTGGGTATTATTTGTTATAAGTGGACCACCGGAGTCGCCGCTACAAGAACCTCTACCCCCTCTTCCTGATGTACAAATATGGGTGCTACGTATTGCGCCCAAATATTGTATACTGCAAATAAAATTTCCAATTACATTCACATTGACTTGGCGCAGAATAGGGCTAATAGTATCGGCGGTATCAGCGTCCATTCCCCATCCACTAATCCTGGCCGTCCTGCCAACGAGTCTATTAGTAGCCTGAGATCTCCTTGGTAAGGAAACTATTTGAATATTGGCTACAAAGTAAAAGAATTTTTTTTACCTTCTTGATAGAAAGGAGTTTTTTCTCTTTTTCTGTTTCTTAGTTTTTTATTTTCTAGAAACAGATAACAAAATCTATACTCTAAGGGAAAAACGTTTTTCTTTAATAAATTTTATTTTGAAAGTATAGTCAGTATTATTATAGGGGTACCTATTTCTCTTATATGGAAGCGAATGAAATAAAAAAAAAAAGATAGGGGATCAAGTTCCCGAACAAAACACAGGTGGCGTCGAATTGACTGCATTTATTAAGTGTAGGTGACGCCCGAAATAATAAACTGTAAACGATAATGCAGAATGCCATATACGCCACTATTTAGATTTTGTCTTTGATGTACGCCATATTGTTTTCTATGTAAAATACCAAGAGTTCGAAAAAAGTTTTTGTTGTAGTAAATTTTAATATCTTGTCAATCAATGTAATAGTCAGTTCTTGGCGAAACATTGCTTATATAATTAACTTGGGTTAAATTTTAATATATGAATTATTGATTTAGACTTATAGTGTTGCGTTTTTTGTGATTAGTAATTATTAGTAAATATATAACAAGTGTTCATTTGAAAAGTCAATCTAGTAGCATGTGATTTACTGAGAACATTTTGAAGTATGTCGTAAATTAAAATTTACTACTTAACCTACGAAATAGTATATTTTGACAGATTCATACATACAAATAAATAACAAATAATAGGTATTTATTGAAAACTATAACAAATGTTGAAAATGTTGTCCTTCAAGATCAATGCACTTTAAAATCCTCCGTTCAAAATTTCTGATGATATTCTGCAACATTACTGGATTGTTATTAATTTCCATGCATTTCTGTTCGATTCTCTGTAGCATATCATTCAAATTCAATATAGGTGTTCGAAATATGTTATTTTTTAGATAAGGCCACAAAAAGAAGTCGCAAGGTGTTAAATCGCATAAATTACTAATTATACGCTCATCAAAAATTCTCTTAAATAATCCAAGGATTCTGCAGTACAGTGACAAGGTGTTCCGTCTTGTTAGAAATATGCATTTTGAAGTTCATCATCATGCAACTGATTGACAAATGGTTGTAAAATTTCCGTACGGTACCTTTGAGCAGTTAACGTTCCCTGAAAAAATATTGGTCCAATGATTCGCCTTTGGCTTATCGTTGCCCAAACCCCAATTTTCTCTGGATGTGGCGATTCTGTATTAATTACATGTTGATTTTCACTACTCCAAATTCTTGTATTTTGTGAATTTAGGTATCCCGTTTTATAAAACCATGCTTCATCAGTAAAGATGACTCTTTGCGAAAGTTCTCCATTATTGTTCATATTTACAAACCAATTACAAAACTGTAGTCTACGTGGGTAATCAATTTCTAACAATTCTTGTACTGCTGTGACACGGTATGGATAAAGTTGCATATCTTTTTTAAATAACTTGTGAGTTGTACCAACAGAAAGGTTTATTTGTTGATTCAAATGTCGAACAGAGGCTTGTGGTTCATTTTCCATTATTTCTTCAACACGACTGACAACTTGAGGTGTACGTTTCTTAACTGCTCCGCTGCCTGATTTTCTTAAGAGACTACCAGTTTCAGAAAAAAGTTTTAAAGTTCTATCTAAAGTATTCTTAAATTGTATATAATCTATTACAAAATGTGGAAACTCAACTTGAAATTCTACCATGCAATCTTGAACTGAATAAACCCATAAACCATCAATTTTATTACCACTTCGAAAATAAGCCTGGACTAAAAAAAATTTATGTTCTAAATTTATGTTCCATTTTAAAACTGAGAAGCAATTTATTTAAACCAGAATCGACGCACGATTATTTTATGCACTAACTGATATTTGTGATTGACATTATCAAATGTCATTTGGATTTACGTTTACGGAACAACAAACACATACTAATACATTTGCATCTTATTCTATCAAAATTTCAAAGTAACCTAGATTGACTTTTCAAATGAACACTTGTTAAGTTTGTTAACAGAGTAACAATTATGTTTGATAGGATATTAAAATTATGATGTACACTCTATATTATGTCACTATTAACTATATACATACATCTTATTAATTGTGTTGTACAGGTGCTTGAAATAAATATGTACAATCTGAGTTGGGCAAGAAATTGTGCATTTGTGAAATGTGAAGACAAAGTTTAAGACATCGAATCTCTGATCTTCAGAAATATTTGGATACCTTTAAGTTATGGATAAAATCATGTGGCAATGACAAACTAGAAACCTTATTTAGTGTTTTAGTGCACCAATCCTTTGCCGCGGGCATTTCAATGAGGATGATAAGAGGATGATGAGATAGCCGACAAAGTGGCCAAAGAAGGTACTAATAGGAACTTCATAGGACCAAAACCTGTATGTGGAAATAGCTAAGGATTCAGCTAAAATGGAGATCTAGTTATGACTAGAGAACTAAGAGAACATAAAAAGAAATGGAGGTTAACAGAATGTCAACTGCATACCAAAACATTACTAAGGGAGCTGGACGGAAAGTTTTCAGCCAATCTAATTCGTAGTAACAAAAAGTAAATTAAAATAATTACCGGCTTAGTAATTGTCCTTTAAGGAAGCATCTGTACCGAATAGGCTTGGTTAGCGAGCCCTGGTGTAGGAGATGTGAAAAACAGGAGGAAACTAGCTTTCATGTAATATGCACGTGTAACAAACTGAAGGGACTCAGATAGAAATATGTCGGGAGAGATCTATTGGATCCTACAAGTGTACTCAAACTTCCCCTGAGGAGGACAGTGGCTTTTATCGAGGACACAAAACTAACAGAGTGGGACTGAGTGATCTATTGGGGATAGTGCAAAAAGCAGTTTGCTCAAGTGACTGGACGTGCTGGCGTCCAACCCAAAACAGAAGAAGAAGATGATAAGCGCACAAATAATAGGTTTCTTCCAACTCGCTATCAAAACCGTAGCGCAGAACATACAGAAGCGACACTCTTGTCGACACCTTTGATATTTTAGAGTCAGATTTCGGTGACCATCGCCATCTTTTTGTAGGTGCTTTTAAGTGCTAAGTTTAAATGTTATTGATACATAGTTGAATATTGTAATGGTCAATATTATGAAATTATAGTATTAGTGATATTTAAGAATAGTTTTTTTTTAATTAATAAAGTGGAATACATAAAAACTTTAAATAAGTCTTTTCAAATACAAATAAGCATAAAAAATAACATTTAATGATATGTAGTAAGTATATAATTAAAAAAAAAAATAAGAAGCAACAAAGAAGGAGCAGAAATGAACATGAACAACATTTTATTACATATTTATGATTACGTACATATGATTGGTTATGCATACAATTTGTAATAGATTATTTTCTATTTTCACAAATATTTATTAGATTTTATTTCTCTATTTGGAAATAAAAAAAAATCCCTAATCAAAGAACTAATTTAATGGAACACATACAACACAAAATTTAACATGTAAAATACAGTTTTATCTTCAAGATATGTATACATTTGTAATGTCATGAGTTTTTCAAAAGAGAATATCTCAATTTGACAGGCATACAAATAAGTATGATGGTAAAAGCTGATGCTGTTAATTAATCTGTACAATTAAATATGCTGGCTTTAATGATGTAATATGGACAATTTTCTAATTTTACACACCTATACTTTTATTTGTTTTTAATTATCTATTTAGAAATTTGAAACTATAAAAAATCCTTAATCTAATAAATAATTTAATTAAATATGTAATGGGAAACTTCGAATATGCTGCATTGAATTTTACAACTCTCATATGAAAATATATTTTTCCAACATCCTTCTTTACAATACAATATGCCTGTGAATATATTGAGATTTGTGGTCGAGACAAATACCTATAAAAATATGGCGGTTTTCGCACATACGTATAAAATTTTGTTCAGCGCGGAAAGAAAGGGTGTAGCTTTTGTATGTTCTGTGACCGTATAGTTCTGTGACCGTCCGGCACATGTGTTCCAACTACTTTACAGTTATCACCGGTCCAAAAGCAGTGCAAAACTAACGCTTGCGCACAAAATAATCAACAAACGATACGCGTACCGTAACGAAACCTGTAGTTGGAACAAACCTAAATAACTTATGCAGAGGTGCTATTCCAAAATTATTTATACCTACTGTTAAAGTTATCAATAATGCAGGGACTAATTTTGAAAGGCCCTTTTGCAGTGGAGCAAGTAAGTTTTATTATTATGTTTTTCTATTTTGCGTTCGAAATGAACTCATTATGAAACCCAAAACAGTATCGAAATGAGCTTCATTTCGATCCATTGCTGTCATTTCATTTTAAGAATTTAAGTACATTTGACATATATGATATATGTTCGTACTCTACACAAACAACGTATATTGTATACAATTGACAACAAGATATATTAGTTTCTAAGTCACTCATGTTTATATTTTTAAATAAAATATCAAGTAATGTTAACGAAAATTAATAAATAATATGTAATATAATATACTTCGCGGATAGCAAGATTTAAATTTGACAATGTCAAGTATCAATGTGATCAACTGCATGCTTTATATAAAAATTAAACTCTGAACTTCCAAATTAAATAATTCCAATTTATTAATGCAAAAAATGTAAAATAGAAAAAATAGTATAAAAAACTCGTTTCATAAGGCCTTTTGCCGCACTCGCTCTTTAGAACTTCTAAACTGATCTCGTGCGGCAACATGGTGCCTTATGAAACTTGTTTGTTAATATACTATTTTGCAATTAGCGGTGCTAAAAGACCTCTTTAAAGCACTCAAAATGACTGCTTTTATAAATCATTTAAGCATGGAACATTTAGTGGATTCAGTTTTAAGTTGGTCACACACGTAGTCATAGTGATAATTTAAGGTTATGATTAATCTGACAATTAATAAACATTTTAGTATACGGTAATTATATTTACAATACAATAACAAATATTTTATTATGAAGAGAAACTAACGTTCTTTGATTTTAGTTAATTTAAGTCAATCATAGGCAATTAAATTAAAAAATTTGAATTTTATTCTAAACATACGCGGACGTTACCAACTGCCATAAAATTTCCCTAAATTATCCAATTTTTTCTCATTTTCTCTTTAAAAAAATACATTAAAAAAGCTAATTGCAAAAAATAGCATAAAAAAACACGTTTCATAAGACATTAACGCACTTATTCATTAAAAACTTGAATTCGTGCTTTAAAACGTTTATTTTTTTATATAACTAAGAATGCAATAGAATATGAATAATAAAATTAAAAAACCCTTACCACAATAGAATTTAATGATTCTAAATACGTATTTCTACAACCACGTTGTCATCTTCAGTAGAAAAAACTGTGTAACACTTGAACGCACAAAAACACTCACAGAAGGATTGTTCTGAACGTCTTCTAGTTTAACACTAAAATCTTCAATCTTAAATGCTACAAAAATTACCTACATTTTGGTAAACCCCACCTATTCATGCAAGAGCATTAACGTTCAGAACAATCCTTCTGTGAGTGTTTTTGTGCGTTCAAGTGGTACACTGTTTTTTCTACTGAAGATGACAACGTGGTTGTAGAAATACGTATTTAGAATCATTAAATTCTATTGTGGTAAGGGTTTTTTAATTTTATTATTCACTTATAAGATAAGCCACAGTCTCCGATTTGTTAGGCAATAGAATATGTTATCTTTTAATATACAGACTAAGTATTTGTTTATTAGTTATTAGTGTTAATAAAATACTAATTGTCTGAAATTTTATAGGAGTACAAAAGGAAGAAGAATTAAAAAAGGAAACTACTATCAATGTCATGAAAATGAACAGAAGAGAGAATAAAACCTTTTATAGTAAAACAAATGAAAGGAATTAAACGAAGTAGACACTCTAATAAAATTTAAAATCCTACTGGAAAATCATTTACTTGTGTATAGAGGAATGTTCCTTACCATTTGTAATAACTTCTTCTGACAATTCAATTACAGCGATATCGTTTACCAAAAAGAACGAATTCCATCGTTCATGTTGTCTCCAGCGCGAAGCATTTATGCGAACTTGTGTTGGCTCATCAACTGTAATCCTGTGAGCTCCAAGACGTACTTGTACTGTTTGTGCACTGAAATATAATATCATCAAAAGATAAATCACTCACACGAAACATTTAATTATTACCATACCCGTCTAAGCAATGGGCAGCTGTTAATACGTAAAGAGTACTTATTAGAGAACCACCACAGAAAAAATTACCTCTAGAAGTTACAATCACTATACCAACCTGTATTGAGTAAACAAAAATATATTAACAACAATAATATACTAATATTTGTTATTTATGTGAAGCTCATCTGATCCACAATGATTAAAAAATATTCACATACTACCTTAACACAATTTAAAAAAATGTTAACTTAATCATTAATTCATTCATAATCTATCTATAGTCGATTACTAGTAAGCACTAAAAGTTGAATGTAATTTGCCACAAAGGGCACAGCGATTTCAACTATCGTAAATATTTCCAGCATATCTTCAGTTTCTAATGTCATTTGTTTTTCATGTTATGACGTTATCAATATTTTTCTAAATGATAACCTATATTTTTCTTTATTGATTTCGGTAATACTTTTTATTCTGTTTCCAACGGTATACAATTTTGAATATGTTATATTTGAAAAAAGAATTGAGTCTTGTTGGATTAAAAATCGGGCATAACAGTTGACCAGTTGACTATACTTCTTTACTGTTCTGACACTGGTTTCTTCAAATTATAGTAAGCGCCAGATAAGTTGGCGAGCGGAGGAGTAAGTTTGTATTTAGTTTTACATCAATTTGCAAGATACCTTAGGTGGCGTAAACTATACATCTATCACTTAATAAATTAATAATTTATTAGAGTAAAATATATAACGTGGACGTTCATAAAAATGGCTTCTGCGCACCCCCTTCTCTCGCCATCTTATTTGGCGCTTGCTATAACAGCAGAGGTGTAGACAGGTACGTCCTCATGTAATAATCGAATCTCTATCATTAATTTTCGACGATATTTCTCACGAGTACTGTCCCACAGCCTATACAGTTGTATAGTGAGAATACAGAAATACCTCGCATAGTCCGGCTTCGAACAGTCCGGATTCACTATAGCCCGGTTTAAAATTTAAAAAAATTTAAAGTTATGCGATATGAAATTTCATTTTTTCTGGGGTTCCCCGTTGTGTATGTATGTACCTAGACTGAATGAAAATGTAAACTCTGTATAAAGTTTCGGTGGTTCCCCTTTCAACGCCGTAATGTATAAATTCTTTCATTGTTTCGACCTTTGCTTATAGACTCCTGATTTATTGTCTTTGGTAGTTTTTTCTTTATTATTTTTAATATATTTGGCTAGATTATTATTATCTAGCCAAATATATTAAAAATAATAAAGAAAAAACTACCAAAGACAATAAATCAGGAGTCTATAAGTTATCATGCGGATCATGTACCAAAACATATATTGGACAGACAGTTAGAACGTTTAAAAAACGAATCCAAGACCACTATCATTCTTATATCAATAAGAAAACTGACTCAACCTACTCTAATCATTTAATAGAGAATGAACACGAATTTAATTTACAATTCGATATCATACATGTAGAAAATAAAGGTAGAAAACTAAATTGTTTAGAGTCTTTAGAAATTAATAAACTCAAAAACTCAGAAATGTTACTAAACGATAAATTAGACTTGAATTCATCCCCACTGTTAAATCTGTTCACCCATTAAAATATTGTTTCTTAGTTGCTTATGTTATATTATTAAACTTAAACCTCACACAAGTAGGACATGGTATAGTTTTCAAAAAGCAAAATATAAATGTAATAGTTCCTAGAATTTTAACTTGGGTCAACTACCTGATTTAACGCTGTATATTCTATGTATCTTTAGTCTTAAGTTCAATTTGAAGAAGCTACTGTGTTAGCGAAACATCTGTCATTATTTTATTAATAAAGTGTAAATCTAAAACATCTTATGTGTGTTTTATTTATTTGTAATGTATAAACTATGAAGTCGTACATATATTGTATGTAGTGTGCGCATAAACAGTGGATGTTCTATTAGTTATCGATGTGTAAATCTACAGTAAAATTGATTTGTGATACAAAGTTAGATAGATCTGAATTCCATTAAAATAAAAATGAGTTCAAAAAGAAAACGTGAAAGTGATTCTGCCATCAATAAACGTAAATGGCTTACTTTAGAACAAAAGCTCGATATAATCAAGCTTCACGAAGAAGGTGCATCCTTTGCTAAAATAGGCCGTGACAAAGGAATGGATGAGTCATCAGTTCGAAAACTTATCAAAAAAAAAGATCAATACAAATCGTAAGGTATGGCGACGGCTTCTTATTTGTCAAGAAAAGTGACTAAAACAAGAAGCGCTCGAATGGTAAATATGGAACGGCTATTATCCATATGGATCGAAGACTTAAATCAAAAGCGAGTTCCGCTTAGTCAAATGGAAATTCAAACCAAAGCACTAAGTCTTTACAACGACTTAAAGACTACTGATGAAGTAGAAGGCGAAGGTCAGGAAACAAGTGAAAATTTTACAGCAAGTCGTGGGTGGTTTTTTCGTTTTAAGCAATGATCTGGTATCCACAATGTTCGCATTGTTGGTGAATCTGCCAGTGCAGATAAAGAAGCTGCATTAAGATATCCGAAGGAATTGAGTGAAATCATACTGAAAGGTGGTTATAAAGATGAACAAATATTTAACGTAGATGAAACGGGGTTATTCTGGAAAAAGTTGCCGTCACGCACTTTTATAGCAGCCATTGAAAAGTCATGCCCTGGCTATAAAGTTTCAAAAGACCGTCTCACACTGTTATTAGGCGGAAATGCAGCAGGCGATTTCAAATTAAAGCCCATGGTTGTGTACCGAGCAGATAATCCTAGAGCTCTTAAAAATGTAGCAAAAAATGATCTCCCAGTGTTGTGGCGTTTAAATAAGAAAGCATGGGTCACAAAAACTTTATTTGAAGATTGGTTCACCAACTACTTTTGCCCTGCGACGAAACGTTATTGTAACGAAAAAGGGTTAGATTTTAAGATTTTACTGATCTTAGATAACGCCCCAGTTCATCCGACAAGTCTTTCGTAATTAAAGGAAATTGTACAAATAAGTTTTCTTCCGCCAAATACGAAGTCGTTGATCCAACCTATGGATCAAGGTGTCATTGCGACATTTAAGGCGTATTATTTGCGCCGCACTTTTTCCCAAGCCATTAAAGAAAAAAAACAGGAGAAAATGCACCTATATTAACATGAATTAACAGCAAGCAATATGAGAGCAGTGTGGAAACATATCATACCACATTGTGCAAATGATTTCATTGATTTTGAAACTCATTTTGCTGAGGTAACTAATAACATAGTGGAAATTGGACAGAAGCTTTGAGTGCATTGAGTCGCACACTAATGAATTGGATAATGAAACACTTATTAACATAGATGAACAACGAGCTTATGAAGAACAGGAGGACAACTTAGACAACGACGATAGTGTTGAAGTTCCTACAAGGGAATTAGCAACTGAACAACTATCAAAAATTATTGTAATGGTTGAGAGCGTATCGGAGCATATTAAGGAAGTTGATCCCAATATCGAGCGTAGCCTTACAGTTTGCCGAACAATAAACAATGCAGTTCGGTTGTACAGAGAAATTTATGAAGAGAAGAAATCGAAGAAAAAGGTGCAGACATCCATATTGCAATTTTTAGACAATACAAAATGAATTTTTTATACACACAATTATTTTTAATAAAGACATTTGGATTTACTTACTGAGGGACGCATTTCTTTGAACCAATTGCCAATTTTTGTATATGTATATCTAATTCCTCGATTAGTCAGATTTCAAACAGTCCAGGAAGTTCGTGGAACCAGTTATCCGGACTATGCGAGGTATTGCTGTGTATGTATAGTCTTGTCTATTGTTAGCTACATTTCTTCGTTAAAAATCCTCTATTAGATTTGTGAGCAATTATTTTAAATTATCAAAAGATATATTTTGATGGATTTTCGACATTTTCTTACACGCAACTATTGTCTTGTAAAACTCATTCGAGTTATATTCACTTATTAATAATACTACAAGCCTGAAATTTTAAGCCTGAATTGATTTTTTAACATATTGCACAATACAGTATAAACCTAGGAAGTTGTACATTCTACGCTTACACATAATTAATACCTGATAAGGAATAGTATTTCTGGATACTTCTTCACCGCCTACGATACGTTCAAATTCATTTCCAAATTGATTATCCCACCATCTCACTGACGGTGGTAATATAATATGCCTGGCACTGACAACGGACCAGTCAATCTCAAAGCCATCATGAGCAGCCTACAAGAGTATTTTTACATTTAAATCAAATAAAATACTTTATTTTAAGTACTGCGAGTATATAAAAGTGACTTAAAAGAAAACAAAAAATATTAGAATTCATAGACAATACTTATACATCATTTTTACAAATTATACGTGTAATATACAGGGTGTATATAAATTGGCGGACCCACTACACGCGGCGATGTTCTTCGTTAAATTCGGAGTCCAAAATCCTAATACGAAAATGTTGTACCATGCTCCATATCTTTGCACGAGGTTCCTAAAGTTCGGACTTTCAGTCTTGAAGTAAGCATTATTACTCGATATTTGTTGACAGAAAGAGCTACAATTTAGAAGAAAGAAGAATTGTTGTTATTATCTTTTCGTTAAAGTTTTCTTTTTGATTTTAAAGTTTGTTTTTAATAGTTGTTTATTAACTTATTTTGACGAAAAACACATCTGACAACGTTGTAAAACATTAAGTAGGCAGCCTAATGTTGTTCTAGTCAAATACATTACTACTGTCAAATTCATTCTGAAGACAAAGGAAGCCTGATACATCGTTTTAGGATTAGGACTTTTAACTCAAAATTTGACCAAGAATGTCGCCACGTGTAGTGGGTCCGCCAATTTATACACACCTTGTATATATATAAAGATGATATAAAAATATCTGCTAGTTGAGATCCCATGGAATCTCCTCTGAGCGCTTTACTAGCAGACCTTTTTATGTCACATTTAGAATATAAAATACTGAACTTCAACTCATTTATAAATATCATTTATAAGTTAAAATTCTTTGAAAAAGGTAGTAATTGTCGAAACATGAAAGAGATTATTTTGAATATATTCGATATACCGCAATCGACAAATTTTAATTTCTGGTACGAAAGTAGAAGAGGAAAAGAGCGCGACGGAGAAAAGTAAAGAAAGGCATATAGCGAGGTTGCCAAGGAATGTATGCAAGTAAATTAAGTGGGGTACGATAAGGTTCAGTCAGATTATAGCTAGACAGTAAGTCTATTGCTTTAGAGGTTTGTAGAACGCATCTTAGAAATACGTATAAAATTCGCCACGAATATTTACAGAAAAATATTTATTTCATGGTGTATTACTTTTATGATGATGTATAACAAAGCTTATATTTTCCGCGTATAAATAAAATGAAATGAAATATTAATTTTAATTATGTAAAAAAAAATAAATGTAACTCCTATGAAAAGAAAATAAATTAACTCCTCTTCGATAATAATCAAAAATAAATATTCTAAATTAAAGGTTCAAATAATCCACCACATTGTTCTTGACAGTATGCCAACCTATAATAACATTCTTAGCGGACATTATTGAGCATCTCATTTATATTATTTATTCTTTCGTGGTGATTACTGTAAACTTTTTGTTTGATATGTCCCTCTAGAAAGAACCGACAATTGAATTATTTAAAATACCACCCCATACATTTAATTTTTGTGGATATCGGGTATGTACAGGTACATTGAGGTGTCCACCGGCATAATACCATTTTATGATTTGTGTCTTTTCTTGAGTTATAAAAACACGCATATTGAAATCGACTATTAATATACGCACGTAGAGAAATAAGTATTGTACACTCGACAAGTGTTTGCTAGGGAATAGGGCATGTTAAATGTGTATGTGTGTCCACCACTCTGCTTATCTCACCACTGTTTGAAAGCAGGCATCGTTGGATATAACAAGCATACACTATATACGCGAACAGAAATTAAAATTTGTCGAGTACGGTATACATATTAAAGTAAAACAGGGATTAAATCGCCGACTATCTAAATCTACTATATATATATATATATATATATATATATATGAAAAAAAAACACATTCGTCCAGAAACGTGCAGATATCGATATTTCGCTGTCGTTACAGCTCATCAGTACACGATATTCAATATAATTCGTATATATACACGAAAGTATACAAATAAAAATCATGTCTTGTCTGAATATCGTGTACTGATGAGCTGTAACGACAGCGAAATATCGATATCTGCACGTTTCTGACCGAATGTGGTTTTTTTCATACAATTTTCATTATCCGCACGGGTGGATGACTAACGTCGTAACGTGTTTGCTTCTACATTCTTCGGCAGGAGTAATCTTGTCAGATTGTAGAATCAACTGCACAAATTTAGCGACAATTGCATGTGAGATGAGATTTGAATAATTCTCATTTCTCACTCCAATTAAATTCAATATAATTCGTATATATACACGAAGGTATATATATATATATATATATATATATATATATATACAGTATGACTGAAGTTTAATTTTTTTTTGGGGGGGGATATATTCTAAAAAATATAACAAATAAAATAGTAAAAATTTTTTCTAATAAAAGTTGTCTAGAAAAATTTTTTTTTAATTTTTAATTTTGAATTTTTTTTTTTGGCGTTTCTAGACAACTTCTATTAGAAAAAATTTTTACTTTTTTATTTGTTATATTTTTTAGAATATATCCCCCAAAAAACAAAATGAAACTTCAGTCATACTGTATATAGATATACAGTATGACTGAAGTTTCATTTTGTTTTTTTTGGGGGATATATTCTAAAAAATTTTTACTATTTTATTTGTTATATTTTTTAGAATATATCAAAAAAAAAACAAAATGAAACTTCAGTCATACTGTATATATATCATTCGACCGGACAACCTGGACGGCTGCCGTTCCGATCTGCATTCTTAGGCAAATGTGATTTTGCCATTTGTAGAAATTAATACAAAAAATTATAGCTGCAATTGCATGTAATGTGTGAATTTAATAGTTATTAATTCTCATTTACATTGCGTTTTTCATAATTCGTATATATGCACACAGTATAGAAATGAAAGTCATGTCTATTTCCGAATAATGTGGACTGATGATTAGTTAAAACTATGAAATACCGGTATCTGCACATTCCGAATGGATATGACTTTCACACATTTTTCACATATATATATATATAATATTTTCGTGACCTTGGTATGATAAGGTAAACTTAATAAGTCGGCGATTAAAGGTCTGGTTCATTACTTCAAAGTATATATATTTAAAACAACCCTACATGTTTCGGCAATGATGCCTTTGTCAAGGGAATAAAAAATATAAAATTTTATATTTTTTATTCCCTTGACAAAGGCATCATTGCCGAAACATGTAGGGTTGTTTTAAATATATATACTTTGAAGAAATGAACCAGACCTTTAATCGCCGACTTATTAAGTTATATATTGTTAAAAGCGCTGATGATCTGAATAATAATAAAATAATAATGATATTAATTGATATTAAAAATATGAATTGATTTTTAATTGATATATATATATTATTAATAATGTTTATTGAATAGTACGGAAATTGTACTATTGGTTGGGCGCCTAGGTTTTAGACCTATTACGTTAGATCACCACCCTTTCTCATGTAATGTCTCAAGTTGCGGCTAGATGTCGGAGAACAAGTATTATATTTTGCAAAAATTGGACTCTATTTCTCTCGGATCCTCGTCGGTTGGTTTACCCCTATGTGTGTGATGGAAAATTGTTTAATAATATTGCAAAGTTTTCTCTAGCTACGCAATGATAAATAAAAGAGTTTCTTTAAAGTAATAAGTGTAAATATTTATTGAAATATGTTATCTGTAGACAATGAACAAATAGCGTGCCTAACGACAAAATATGGAATTAATATAGAGTGCACGTGTGAATTAAAGGTTATGTTTTAATAGCAATGTTAATGTATAGTATATGGTGATATAAATAAATAGACAAACAAATTAAGGGTAAGTACTACAGTTCTTAATAATAAATTTCCTTTCACAAATTCTGAGCAAAATAGAAATGTATTTTTAAAGTAAAAATAAAGAGTTAGGAATTTTAATAAAATTTTGTCTTGTTAAATAAAATAGTTCTTATTAGACTTTTTTCGAAATAAACTGAATTAATTAAACCTGTTTCTTATCGGATGCGTGCAGGTATGTGGAATGGTATCAGCTGGTCAGAATTGTCGAAGTACGGGACCCAATAAAGGTGTTCGTTTCTACGATGCAGGTATCGGCGTTGTTAGAAGGCGTTGGTATTGCTCATAGCCGTGGGCCAAAAGATGCGTTGGACTATTACTTGCCGATCACAGGCAATATCGACTCCAAAAGTAGTTCCAAAGTAGCGCCAAGGTTAAATGCTTCTTTTCTGAGTATTTTTATAATTGTAGCACAAGTATTTTTAGTTTAATTAAATTTTAAAATCGAAGTAGCACTTTTTCCTGGCAATCGTTATAAAATTTTTCTATTGACGCTCGATAGCAATTATTTTTTTCAAAGCCTTGTAAGAAATTATGAAAATAGCCTCGAATTTTACTTTAATTACAAGTGATAATAATTTAAATATAAATGAAATATTAATTCTAACATGAAAACAAAATTAAAATAATATTTTACAAATAGTTATAACGGGTTTTCCAATGTAAGGTTATGTTAAATGTTTAGAATGAAAATAACCTGTTTGCGGGTTTGTAAACATTCAAAAAGTGGGCGTGTCTAATTAGTATCGATACAAAATTTGAATGTAAATAAATTAGCTATCTTGTTAATTTCGCGTAAATGACTTGAATTATGAAAATGACAATTAAAATATAAAAAGTAAATTTTGAAATAAATATAAATTAATCTGAAATATACAAAGTTATCGTAATATTAATTTATTAACATTTCGATACTAATTTTACAAATTATGTCCGCCAATTTAGCCATTCTATTGAGTGTTATTTTTATGTTAATTACTGCTTTTCCCTTTGCAGTTGGCTGGAGTAATGGTGCTATTTGCCCCATAACAATATATATATATATATATATATATATATATATATATATGTATATACATACCGGGTGTCTTTGAAATAAAAAGACACCATATGAAAGATGTAATTTTATAGAATATATATTCAAAATATTCTTCCAATATTCCTTTTTATAAGCGAGAAAAAATGACAAAGCTATTTAAAAAAAAATTTCCACGCCACTATGCGACCGACTATATTATAATAAGTTCAGAGACGATAATTTAAAGTTGGCCGACGATGATAAAAATAATAATTTTGTTATTGTCTATCTCGGTTTATGTATCCTCTGTTCGATATGTTATACATTTACGTCTTCGATTAAAAATATATTGTTACCAAATAGGACGTTAAATGCTCATAAAGCACACATCTTTCTATGTTCTTTTAATACTTCGTTTTTAAAAATTTACAAAGTATAAATTTTTAACAGCTGACTTTCATAACAGTTTATCGAACCCTTACACCCATACAAAGCTGATTATTCGATGTTATCTTCTACGGTTTTTATAACTATAAACATTGCAGTGTGTGTGTGTATTCAATAGCGGCATTCTAAATACATATTATTATGTATATTATATTTGGTACTTCTCGCAACAAAAAAAAATTCACGTAATATACAAAAAGAGAAGGTGATTTAGGTCAGTTCTAAAAGTTTTCGTCCACAAATTATTCCCGTCGATATATCCGTACGTAATTGTATTGAGGTTATTGAACCCTAAGTAAACAAAGCTGCTCCATTGAAGGATTTTTATAACGTCGACAGCCATCTATACAATGTTATCTGGTACACTTTTTATAAACATAAACAGTGTAAATTTAAAGGAGGTATTTCTAATAGACATTCCGATACATAGGCAGCACATGCTTCAATTTTTTCAAGGACATCCGGCATATGTATACGTATGAAATATTTATTATAAAATTAATTTTCACCGAATCAAATATTATATTTTCGAAATAAACTACTAGATGTAATATAATTGTTGGACACACTGTACAATTTACTAAGTAACTAAAATGAACTGTGATTCCTATTAATTATGAACTAAAACTTACATGTGCTAGCGACATCCAAACGAAAATTGTAACTATAATCTTCATTTTGCGTTTAATCGTATTTAATCTCTGGAACAATATTATAACTGTGAACTATTTAATATCTAGCTTTTCTTCCATTTTCCTTCGTATTATGAAAACCAATTAACACTATGCCTAAGAGAAAATTAAGTACTAATTTTGATTTAGCCATGAAATTTTTTACAAATTTCTTACTTTTCCATTTTACATGAACTTATTAATTTATACAACCAAAATATAAACCGCACACTTGAACTAAATGAGCGAAATTGGTAAACAAGCTAAATTTATTTAGTAAATACTAATCGAATTTTACAATATTACTCTAATGTAACATTACAGTTTAAAAGATTATCAAATACTAGTCGTCATTGCCTAACACATTTCGAAAAATTATTTCACGATTTTTAAAAATCGTGAAGGTTACAAACTTTCCACTTTTTTCCGAATTTCTCTTTTTTTTCTATTGCAAGACATTGTATTTCTTTTAACAACGTTTATTTCCGTAACAAACATATTATGTTTAAAACTTAGCGAAACAAATTTCTCCAAATAAGCCAGAATATGTACAGTTCTGTGCAATAAATTGGCGTACACGTCTTATTGCTCATTCTGGAATTATTTTATCACTGTGAAAACGGCTTATTTATCCCATATTTAAAAGGTTAGGTAATGCCTTCATTATTGACATTAGTTGTCAAAATACTTGATTCTATTCATCTTCTATACAACTATCAAGGTTAGTAATTTTTCGTATGATCTTATGTAGGTATGCGTATAAAGAAAATTTACTACATTACATAATAAATATAAAACCATCACAAGAAAACATTAATATTTCGTCATACTACCATTTACTTCAATGACTCTATTCAATCGATGGGGCATTGAGTTTGCTAATTGTTGCATGTAATTTTCATCTGCCGCTAATTCTTCCCAAGCATTTTCTGTAGTCCCAAAGGTGGTTCACGTTAAGAAAATTAATATTTTGAGAATATAATTTTTTAGTTAATAAACCCTAGATATTCTCAATGGGGTTCAAATCTGGGCTGTTAGCGGGCCACGGTAACGTTTCAATGTTATTGTTATATAGCCATGTTTTAACAACATTAGCCGTATATACAGGACAATTATCGTGTTGGTAAATCCGGATATAATTGTCGAACAGACGGTAGTATTACATTTTCTAATATATGGCTATAGTTGTCAGCATTGAACCGCCTGTCTACTTTGTAATAAACTCCTAGCCCTTTATAACTGCACCAACCTCATACATTTACGTTGAATCGTCTACTCGTTCGTAATGGATATATATATATATATATATATATATTTATATTTATATATATATATATATATATATATATATATATAATATTTTCGTGACCTTGGTATGATATGGTAAATTCAATCAGTTGGCGATTAAAGGTCTGGCTTTACTTCAAAGTATATATATTTAAAACAACCCTACATGTTTCGGCAATTATGCCTTTATCAAGGATATAAAATATAAAATTTATTTTATATTTTATATCCTTGATAAAGGCATCATTGCCGAAACATGTAGGGTTGTTTTAAATATATATACTTTGAATTATGCCTTTATCAAAGATATAAAATATAAAATTTATTTTATATTTTATATCCTTGATAAAGGCATCATTGCCGAAACATGTAGGGTTGTTTTGAATATATATACTTTGAAGTAAAGCCAGACCTTTAATCGCCAACTGATTGAATTTACCATATGTATATATATATATATATATATATATATATATATATATAAATTGTAAAGATGCGCTGTGAAGCTGTATATAAAATATAAGCCCCACGTTGGTTCGTCAAATGTAAAGAAGCGCAGAGATGTGATATACTAAGAACAATGTGTATAAATAAATGATAAATGAAATATATAAGTTATATGTTGAAGATTTTGAATTTAAAAATTGGGCGCCATAAATTTAAAAGTTCTTAGTTTGTTCAACGCTATCTGTGTACATGTAAAATAACCTGCTAACTGTGGTAGAGCATGAGTACAAGAATTTATTAAGCTATCTCTCTCTCTGGATCTTCGTCGGCGGGTATCATCCGTAAGAACAATGTAATAAGTATATGAATTAAACCAAACTCAACAATTAAACAATACAAATAAAAGATTGAGATAAATTAAAGAAATAAAAATTTATTAATGTGAAAATAGATAACTGTAACAGATATTGAATTAAAAATAAGGAAACTGTAATATTTATAGAATAATATGTGCTACACGACATAAAAAACGGAATTATTCAATTGTGCACATGTGTTATTAAATACCTATAAGGTTATGTTCAGTGAATACAATGTAAATAAATATTGGATGGTACTTAAATTAGACACAAAATTGGTAAGTACGAAATTATCTTAAGAATTATGAATGTATGATGGTTATATTTTGATTGATGTTTTAAAAATGTAAAAGTTCAAGTTTTTAATGTAAATAATGATTTATATTGAATAGTTTAATTTAGATAAATATTAATTTTTAGGTATTAATTGGAATAACGTGGATGGGAACCTGGTTTTCCGATGTATATAGCTTTGATATGTGGTCTGGAAATGCGATGGTCGGGATCACCAGAGTTCGGCGTCTTCTCCACGATGTATCGGAGTTTGTTGCGATCGACGGCTTCTGTTCGGCCTTAGACTGCGTAGTCCCAATTACAAAGATGCTTTGCTCGATTATTCTAATTTTCGATGTCGTAATTTCCAAATTTGATTACCAAAAGTTGGGCCAATTATTTGTGTATCGAATGATCGAAAATTTGGTATGACATACTTTGTTCTATATTAATAAATTATTTAAATTTCACGATGTTCAAAAATATACGGCCATTTGTTGTAGAAAAATTATATCAGACGCCGTATTTCGGCTTTTTTATTCCACAGCCTATTTTAATTATTATCAAAAAGCCTCGAAGTTTTTACTTTCTTTGCATCAATTAAAATATGAATTTATATAATATTTCGGTTTTAATAAGTTTATAAAATTGGTGGAATAATTTTGAAGTGCTTATAATATACATTTAAATATAGATTTAGTTGAAATTCGTACAGTTAAAATCGCTTTCGCGGGTTCATTATAGTTTTAAATTATTCGGCGTGGCTAATTAGCATCGATATAACAACTTGATGTAGATAAATTAGATACCTGTAATTTCTCGCGTATAATTTGAATTATGAAATTGAAAAATTTAAGTATAAAAAGTTAGAAAATCAAAATAAATTAATTATAAATTATAAAGTTAACGTCATATTAATTTATCTTCATTTCGATTCTAATTTCACAAATTACGTCCGCTAATTTATTCTTTATACAAGGTGTTTCATGTGTTATTTACCTGTATTTCACATTGTAGGAGCTGGAATACGGGTGCTGTTTGACCCACTACAATATATATATATATATATATATATATATATATATATACTGTTAATTAAATCGTGCATGCGGCGATCTATACACACATATAGTTCATAAAGTATAAGTTTTCAGTTCAAGGTCAAATTCGAAGCATATGATTTAAATCAGTACTGCAGAGTCAAATGAAGTCAGTATTCAATCGCGGAAACAACCGTTTGTCATCATAAAATATAAACGTCATGTTTCAATATTGTCAAAATTTTAGTATGTTACTTGCAATTTAGCCAAAGAAAGCATATACATAACCTACATGTCAAAATAATAATAATGAGTAAAGTGGGAACATTAATAGTTCAAAAGTATTGTTTCTTTTCTAGTTCTGTATAAATATATTATATCCAAGAAAACTATGCCGAAATTATTACTTTAATATTTGAACAAATTATTTTAAATGTTATTTATAATTATAAACTCACGAAAATATTCGATCAAAAATTTATTTAAAAAGAAATATTTCAAGTCAGATATCAATAGTGAAATGAGGTATTGAAAAGATCTTTAGTGTTAAAAATGTTTGCATTATTAAGAATGACATACCTACCAAAATCATTTTCTTGCACTATATCTGGGTTAAGAAGATTGGGAATGTATTAATTTGATGAATAATTTAGATTTCTACTTAACTTATATATTGTTTATATTTTAAATAAATTTAAATATATTGGAAAAGAATGTAAAAGTTATGTTCGTAACTCTTTGAAAAAGAATTAAAACCTTTTGAAAGTTGTAAATATATGTTGTCAAATTACATTTATAAAATTATACATAAAAGAAACATTTATATAGTCTACATTTAATATTTTATTGTTTCTTAAGAAAATAATGGTATAATAATACAATCCAAATCCATATTATCCTTTATTAGATGAAGATAATATTTAACAAACATATGAGGATTTTCTGATAACTACATTTGGTAATTTTGCAGATTAGTACACTACCAATAAGAAAACAACAAACTTCATTCATATAAAACTTTGCCACGAGATCTTTATCATGTAATGTTTCGTTGAACCAGTGGCAGTAATTTCTTCGCTGCTTTATATTATGTGCATGCAAATGATACACATTGATGGTTTATATGGCAGTATTAATGTAACCATATTAAACTTCTACAAAATATAAATACAAAAATATTTTGTCAAAATAAGCTAGTTACCTGCTTATTAATGTTTAGTGAACTTTTATAGAAGTAAACTTCCCTGCTTCATCCAAATAAAACCTCAAAAATATTACTTGTATTATTTGCAATAGGTATGTTATTTTTAATGTGAATGGAGTATATATTACAAAAATGAATGAAAACTAGTCAGTTTTTGATTGTGACTCAAAACTTGAGTCATTTACATTATTATTGGAGCAATCTCTGCCCTATCAAGAAATTGCTCCCGCTCATGCCATTTTTTAATTAAATTTTCCGTATGCCTAGCACAATTATACCAAGTAATTTCATCACACTGTTGCAAAGCTTCATTCCACATTTTATATATTAAAAACATACTTTCTTTATACATGTCATAAACAGTATTTCGAACTTCCATTTTAATTGCTTCTGCTAAGTCCTTAGTTTTTGGCTTCTTACAAGACCTTTTTTTGCTAGGAGACGATAAGACTGGATTCTGAATGTTACGATGTTTAATAGTGTAGACCGTTCTACTAGAAATATTAAGGGCTTCTGCTACCCTCTAAAATAAAACTTATTTCATAATACCGCCTTATCTAACTGATTATGTGAATTACCTCATGAACGCGGTCGATGGACATAAATGGTCCACCATTCTCCTTTACCTGTTAATAGGCTGTAAGATTTAATACAAGCTGTTTCGCTTGAGAACTAAGAGGTTTACTTGGCATCTAAGAAATATTCTGTAAAATAAATAGGTTAGAAATGTCAAAGTAATAATCAAACAATTTCGTACTTATTGCCACTAATTGATATTACTATTTATTATCAGTATTGTTCTCAAAAAACCAGATTTTGTAATTTTTGATAAACTAAATATTCAAATTGGAAGAATGCTTAACCTAGAAGTCAGAATACCGGAAACAAAGTCAATAAACAACAATATTGAAATAATTTGACAAGTCGAATATCATAAGACTATCTCCTAGACAACCTATCCTTTTTATTTAATATAATATTTCAAAGACGTAAGTCTTAACTCAAAATGACAAACGTCTGTAGTATTACAGCGCGTGTTCATATGTGTTAGAAAGAGATAAAGTACAATTTGCGGTTCACACTTGGGCGGTACGAACTGAAAACTTATACTTTATGAACTGTATACGACCATTATATGTAGATTGAAATAGCTTTTCATCGGTGAATATGATATTTTGCCAAAAACGCAATTCTCTACATGATTTAATGAAAATAATAATCGAGCTCGTTTGTGAACTTCTGTCACCGATAATTTTTTAACCGCCACACAACTTTTCAAGTCTGATTCTTGAATTCTCCGATCCCGATTAGCTGGGGATCGTGATCCAGGAAAATTTACTGCAATTTTAGTATTAATAACGGCATTAAAAGGGTTTTCCCTCAAACGCCGCAAAAGCACCGCATTTTCTTCGTGTGTCGATATTCGTGGACGAACAGAACCACGTCTTCTCGAAACTGTTCCTTCCTCCTTCCACCGTTTCTGAATTTTTAGCGCAGTAGTTTTATTGATGTCAAATTGCTGTGCTACTGCTCTAATTGACCAGTTATCTTCAAAATTCCCTTTAATGCGAGCCTTACTTAAGAAATCTAAATGCGCGGGCATATTTCGATCTAAATCTGCCAGTCAAATATGACAAAGTGATTTGACGCGATATGACAAATGGAAGTGTCAAAGCCTATATACATTTATATTTATCCCGTAATTATGGAAACCAAAAGCCTGATTTAAATTATCGTATATTAGGTGTACGCCAATTTATTGCACAGAACTGTATATAATTCAAGGCATTTAATTATATGTGGTATGGCAAACAAAAAACAAACTAGGGTGGATGTGTACAGTTTATGCTTTAAATAAATTACAAATAATACAAATATTTTCAAATTTAAATGTATTCACTAGCACTTCAACATCTGTTAATTCTTTTACTTTCACCTTTGCATCTACTCCACCATTCAATATGTTAAGCTATGTAACTGCTGCTTGCATTTCTTGTTCAGTATGTCTGTCTTAAAAAAGAAATTCCCCATTCTATACCTCAGAAGTACATACATCTTTTCTTGCGGGTTAGACTAGGCTTTTCAACTGTTTTCACTGCACCTGTTGGCATACTTCAGGGAATTGTAGTAGGCTTCAATTTCCGTTTCAAATTTGTTGAAGTAGCTGTTAAATAATACACTATTACATTAATACAACTTATACATTGTTTTATTTTCATCTGGAAAAATCTATATCTTCAAAATGTCAGGAATATACAACCATATATTGGCTTATAGTTTTACCAATTTTGTATTTTCTTATCCACTGTTTTCTTCTGTTAATAACTTTCTTCTGCCCTAAATCGTCTATAATTTGAATTGTTTGTTTGGGGTCAGGAAATACATGAAAAGTAATATTAGGCGTACGCTGACGCCATGAATTACACTGAGGCACAGAACAAAACTTCTCAAACAAATTTTTGGATATATCCACATAAAATAATCAAACCCAACTTGCAAACTATTTAAAATAAGTGCAAATATGTAGTTCGCTTGGGAAGAATTACCAATATTTGACACGCCTTAGCTAATAAAATACAAGAAATTATAATATTTAATTACTAACAATAGAGCGGTTAAATAAGGAATGGTGAATATCTGCAAACTGAGAATTTCACAAGAAATGTGAAGTTACTTTTTACATACCTTTTCAATACTTAATTGCCTATTGTAAGTGTTAGCAATACACATAGGTTTGTAAATACATACAAACACTAAATAACTGAGAGACAAATGAAATATGTCCTTGTAAAACCATAAAATTGTATCTACGAATGCTTATGACCATAAAATGTTGGGATTAAAACCTTAAATATCTAAACAATTAAGGAATATAAATGTAAGCTTAAATTAATAAGTGTTTAACACACTGTGATTATTAATTTTACTTACTGAGGATGACAACTTGGTTGTCGAAATATGAAATTGGAGTACGGGTATTAATTGTGGTAAGCGGTTTTATACCTTCTTTTAAAAAACATTATTGACAAATTATGGAAAGATTTGCCGAACATTGTCTTGCAATAATGTTAATGTTAATTAATATTAATTATACACTGTGTCCATAAAGTATGGACACAAGCCCGTAATAACGTTATTGTGCATTATTTGACAAAATGCAAAGATATGTCGATTAATGTTTTTTATTAGCTATATTTAGATGCTACCATTTTGTTTTTTCTGTCGACTTTGAATAAGTTATGACGTCATTGATCATTTTTTAAAATGTCAACCCCATTTTTTTTTTATGGATTTTGAAAGCTTTTACAATTCTTTATTCGATGATTTAAACATTTTGGTGTTAGTGTTACAGAAAGTGTTACAGTGTTATAGAAAAGTCTATGCGACACAACCCGGAAAATTTGGACGTTTTACGACAACGCATCATCTACGAAACCAGACTAATCACTCCCGAAATATTACAGAATGTGCGAAATGGAATTTATCATCGCTTAGGATTTTGTCAACAAAATGAAGGAAAACATTTTGAGCATTTGTTATAAATTTGATACTGAAAATGTCAAAAATAAAACTTAGAATTACAACACAGTTTACTCAAAAATTTTCTAATGTAACATACCAAAATTTTTACAACATCGATTAAGAATTGTAAAAGCTTTCAAAATCCACAAAGAAAAAGTGGGGTTGACATTTAAAAAAAATATCAATGACGTCATAACTTACTCAAGGTCGACGGCAAAAATAAAATGGTAGTATCTAAATATAGCTAATAAAAAACATTAATCGACATATCTTTGCATTTTGTCAAATAATGCACAATAACGTTACTACGGGCTGGTGTCCATACTTTATGGACACAAATGATATTTTCTAATGTAACATACCAAAATTTTTACATCAACGAATAAAGAATTGTAAAGGCTTTCAAAATCCACAAAAAAAATGGGGTTGACATTTAAAAAAATTATCAATGACGTCATAACTTATTCAAGGTCGACGGAAAAAACAAAATGGTAGCATCTAAATATAGCTAACAAAAAACATTAATCGATATATCTTTGCATTTTGTCAAATAATGCACAATAACGTTATTACGGGCTTGTGTCCATACTTTATGGACACAGTGTATATTTGCTCATGGGTATGCAAATGTAGGTTTTACTTTACGAGTTTCTGTCGGAGAGCGATATTCAAATTTAGCTTTTGATCTCCTCTGTTCTGTTCTTTTGTGATCAGTTTTGTTCGAGATCTAATTTATTATATCGTCAACGTCTACTAGATAACTATTACAACTATTAATATCATCTACCTACATTTGTGTTATATGCGCGTTACAATAGCAGCCATTTGAGTTGAGGAATGAACCTCATTACACCACTAGTAATGTAATGTAATAAAAAATTTCCAATCATTAATAAATGAAATTTTATTAAAATCAAGGTTGCACAATAATAGGTACTCAATTTAACTAAATAACAATTATTTCTGATAAATATTAATTACACAATTTTTACGATCAGTAAAATTAATGAGAGAGATGAAGTCGCCTGATCTGAATTCTTGCTAATGGCATTTAAATTTTATTGGGAAATACCTGCTAACTTGTGGAATAGCAAGCTCCCTTCCAAGAAGGCTGAAAACTTGGTTGGAAGTACTTGTGGTACTTTAATTATCAGTAATCTCTCCTCCAAGAATTTTTGAGGCCGTTTTTTTCTTGTTTTCAACTGAAGTATCAATGTAACCCTCACATACAGCATTAGAACACGAAACACCATGGCGCTTTATTGCTAATAGATCTGCTATACAAAACTATGTAACATAAATTAAAAACCATTACGTTTTACAACTAAAACTGAATCCTAAGAAAACATAACAAAATGAAAGATCTACTTTTAATTTAGAATTAAGAGCAACACAAGCGGAAGCAAGAGGTCCTAATTCTCGAAACCACAAATCGTTCAAATGTGCTAAATTGGTATATTTTGTTCTAAAAGTAATAAATATCACATTTAGTTAAATGCTGCTTAAATCCAATTCATAATACAAAACCCCTAATTTGAGGGACACTTAATTCAAATTTAATTTAATTAAAACTACTTTTAATCAGTTGATAATACCGGCCGTAAATTCGTTAATACCAACTAGAAGCTTTAACCAATTACCACCTCTGTACCCTACGAAAAACCTCCCATGAACAGCATGATTAGGACGCAGCACAAAGTATTTTTGAATTACTTCAACCATGTTCACTCCTTCGATACCCCCGACAGTAATAAAAAATTCTCGGGATACTTTCGTATACTTTGTATTTGGTATGGAGATATGAAACAGCCATCCCTCTTTCTTCACATTTTCTAACTGCAGGTTAATTAGTTCATCTACTCTGAAAGCGCATGAAACGAATGGAAAGATGTAATTATATAGGATATAAATCCAAAATATTTTCCCAAAATTGCCTCTCGTTAGAAAAGTTAGAAAAAAAAATGACAAAGATAAAAAAAAAATTGTCACGTCACTGTGCAATCGACTATATTATACAAGACGATATCTTACAGTTGACCGACAATCACAAAAATGTAGCGTATGTGTATTAGAGGTATTTATTATTCTGAATATTTTGTATTCATAGGCGTCACATAATACAAATTTTCAGAGTGTTTTGAATTTCCGGGTACGCGTCGTAATTGACACAATATTTTAGACGTACGTTCTATATAATTACATCTTTCCATACGCTCTCTCTTTATTTCAAGGACACTCTGTGCCAGGCGCGGCTCGTGATGACGTATTTGGGGGTGCAAGTACAATGATGCCAGTGCTTCGTGTATTCTCGTGTACTAACTGTAACGTTTTCTTGGTAAACACCGAAAACACACGAGGCACTCGTATCATTGTACTTGCACTCCCAAATACGTCATCACGAGCCGCGCCTGCTCTGTGCATCAATTCGTCCTCGTATATTATGCATGAATATTATAGAGCCATCTAATATTAATAAAATTTACTAAAGAAAACACTCGGTATATTTGTTCACAAAATATATTTATTAAATATCTAACACATGTTTCGACTTTACAGTCATTGTCAAAGAAATATTTAATAAATATATTTTGTGAAACAAATATACCGAGTGTTTTCTTTAGTAAATTTTATTCATTATGATTCACCAAGAGCCAACCGTGGATTCTATACATTATATCTAATATTAACTTGCGATGTAGTAATTAAGACATTGCTTTTCAGTTATAATCAGAGAATAACAGCTTCAGTATTTTCGTAAGGACGTATGTCATATTCAAAACGCATACACCACACTCATTTATGACTTTCTATTTATCCTTAAGAAATAAATAAATTATTGGTATCTATTAAATGTTAATATAAAACTTCTAGAACGTATAAAATAGTATTAGAAAGCAGACTTGAAATCGGTACTCGTACTATAAATAATTGATTTTACAGTATTGCAAAATGTAAAACAATATCGTAAATTAGGAGCATGAAGTTAAAATTAGTGTCGACTTTAATCAGTTCAAATAATAATTCATTTATAACGGCTCATTATGTGTATAGAAAAGAATAATATATTCTAAATTGAAATGTGTATTATATAATGGCGCGATATTTTGTAGTTAAAATGTACTTTATTTGTGTCTAAAAATAATATCCATTGGAAAAGGGTTTGACGGACATTTCGTGAAAATCAAAACTAATGGAATAGTTATTTTTAACTTATTGGAAAACAGAAAGAAAATATACAATTATTCGATATTATTATTCAAGTATTTAAGATGATTCAGTAATAAGTATGTTTTTTATTAAGCTCGTCACTACCAAACTTTTAAATTTATTACGTGGTCTACGATTACGATTATATATACACGGGTGCCCATTTCTATCTCCGTATATGGGTAACTCTCTTAGTATTGAAGATACCGGATCGGTTAAATTAGCAAAGTTGCTTAGAATTTTGATGCGTATTTAACACGTTAATCGCCACGATAATATCAGAAAAATTTTCACATGGGCCATGGTAACTTTATTAGTTAATTTAGTTAAAAATGTATCAAGGAAACTTAATGTATCACAGAAAAAAAAATTTTTTGCCAAAATTCCCGGAAAAACACTATTTTTTATGTCACACATATATGACTGACATGGCCCTATATTAAAACTTTTTTTCTCGACAAGCCGTGTCAGTCTTATATGTCTGACGCATCCAAACAAGATACAACAAGTATTAACCTGTTGTTTTGAACACAGCGTTGAACGCATTGTGTAGGAATCAGTGGTACGTGTATCATTTACCGAATAACACCTTGTTACTGTGACTATTTCTTTATAAATAAAATAAAATAAATTAATATAAATATAAATAATATTTAGAATAATTTGTAAATATCTACAAATAATGGCAAAACGAAAGTTTCTAAGTGAAAGTGAATTGAAAGAGATTGCTGAAAATTTAAACATATCTGATGAAGAGCACGAAGACTATAGTTCAGATGATTCAATAAATGATCCAAATTATAGTCCTTCGTTGAATGCAGATGAAGAAAATCTTCAACAATTTCTTCAAGATTTAGAGTCAGAAGAAAGTACAGAAAATATTGAAAATGACGAAATACTCGAATGTGAATTTTATGAGTTTAGTGATGTTCAATGGAATGCTTATGAAGGTAGACATAAATGTTTTGATTTCATAGGAAAATCTGGTTTACAATTAGATTTGCCAAAAAATATTTCTGCTTTTGATACATTTACGTTATTTTTTGATGAAGAGGTTATAAATCTCATTGTTACTGAAACTAATATATATGCTGAACAAACAATTCAGCGTACTCGAACATCTCAACACAATCGTCTAAATAAATGGCGTCCAACTAACTCTGAAGAAATAAGAAGGTTTTTCGGCCTTTTTATGTGGATGGGATTAGTGCGAATGGGAAATATAACTTCTTATTGGTCGAACAAAGATATTTACAAAAATAGCATAGCCCCAAGCACCATGTCTCGAAACAGATTTGAAATATTATTACGCCTCTTACATTTTTCAAATAATTAAAATGCTATTCCTGGTGACAGATTGGCAAAAATTAAACCGCTGTTAGATTTACTTGAAGCTAAGTATAAAAAAGTGTTTTTTCCTGGTGAAAATTATGTAATTGATGAAACTCTTGTTCCTTGGAGAGGCAGGCTAGTTTTCCGCCAATATATACCTAATAAGGCGCATAAGTATGGAATTAAACTTTTTAAGTTATGTACTTCAGAAGGATATACGTGGGCAAGCAAAATCTATTCTGGAAAATCTGAGATTTATGATAAAAATAACGGCTTAGCAGCAAAAGTATGTGAGGATCTTTCACAGGGGCTTCTAAATGAAGGTAGAACATTGTACGTAGACAATTTCTATACCAGCTACCCGCTAGCATTGAACTTTCTTCGTCAGAAGGCGCATGTTGTGGGCACTGTAAGAGCAAATAAGAAGTTTATGCCAAAGGAAGTTATGAACGCAAAGTTGAAGAAAGGAGAAATGATAGCGAGAGAAGATAAGAATGGTATTGTAGTACTTAACTGGCTAGATACCCGATATGTTAGAGTACTGACAACAAAACATGCTCCTGAAATGGTGGATATAAACGCAAATTCTGCTAGCACAAGTCGACAAAAAAATAAACAAAAACCACTCCCAATTTGTGAATATAACAAAGGTAAAGCAGGGATAGATATTTCTGATCAAATGGGTTCCTATGCAACTACTCTAAGAAAAGGAATAAAATGGTACAGGAAGTTAGCAATAGAATATGTTCTTGGAATATCAGTAGTAAATGCTTATATAATATATAAAATCAATAATAAAAGCAATATAGGATTTAGACAATTTCGGGAAAATTTGGTCACTGAAATGCTTAGCTTAAGCTCGGACAAAACTAAAAACCCAAAAATTTCAACTCATACGCTAAAAATAATGTATACTGCTGAAAAAAAGAAAATAAGAAGAATGTGCACTGGATGTTACGCTCAAATAAAAGAAGCGGAAGGTCGAGATGCAGCAAGAAAAAAAGGAAAAAAAGTTTCAACGTACTGCTCAGACTGCGAACAACAGCCCTTTTTTTGCATAGAATGTTTTGGACAGCATAATAAATGAATATAATTCATTATATCAAAATAAAAATTATTAAAATGTATTTTTTCAACTGAAACAATATACCATTATATAACTATGTTTATTTCATTTTATTGTTTGTAGTAAGCCAAGAAATTTTCAAGTTTTGTTCCTGATAGGCCAAGCTTTCGAACCATAATGCAAATGTATCGTTTGCGTCGGACATCTGTGATTGACGTGGCCTTCTACCAAATCGCGCACGTCAGACATATATGTCTGACATGGCTCATGTAGAACTTCTTAGCGTCAGACACATATGACTGACATGGCGATTAACGTGAGGCATTTTCAGATTTGTCATATGTTGTTAACTTTTTGAGATATTTAAGAAAAATTGAAATTTGACGAAATTTTCAGTTGTACTACTAGAAAGTTGTATGGAAAGATTGTATGGAAAGATTGTATATGGAAAGAAGACAGGCAGATCCAAGACTATTTTCTAAGTTAGAAAATTATTTGAAAAGGTATGATTCGTTTACAAAACCAATTGAACAAAGTTTAATACCAGTTCTATAAATCAAAAGTATAGTACATTAATTGTTACTATTGTTATTTTTTATAAATAGCACCTACCGTAAAACGAGGTCACTTGGGACATTGAATATAACTTGGGATATATAGTAGATTTCCAATATTTTATAGAACTGCCATCTATTTGTGTATGGCAGACCTAAATGAAAATACAGATAAGCTTAAAGTAGGTCTCCGCATCACAGTAGAGGTGTTCACTCGACTATAAGTATACAAGTATTGCAAATAAAAATTGGTTTGGCTGCACGTTTTGTCCGTTTTTATAAAGGCTGTGTATAACTCCATACAACATGTTTGAAATATTACATGGTAAGTTCCTATTTGATTTGCTATAAAATCGGCATGTTTTCTAGAGATACACATTGTTGAATTTCGCTTTTTTCCTAATCTTAACCTATTTTTTTAATATATTTCATAAGACTACATTTTGAAGGTGACTTGGGACAAGTAAGAAACGATGCCAAATAAGTATATTAGACCCCGTAATGCTCGCAAATATGCTGCTTTTCAGCAGGAGAACTTAGAAAAAGCCATCGCAGATGTTGCAGATGGAAAGCTGAGCATACGCGCAGCGGCAGAAATATATTCCGTGTCAAAATCTACAATACACAGAAAATATCATGGTGAAAATAGTAGGAAGTATGGGTGACAAACAGTATTTTCCGCAAAAGACGAAATGCACATAGCAAACGGCCTCTTACTAGCTGCTGAATGGGGTTTCCCTTTCACACATATGGACTTGCGACATATTGTGAAACGATTTCTAGATCGAAAAGGTGTGAACATAAAAATTTTTAATAATAATTTGCCTGGTCGTATATGGCTAAAGAGCTTTCTTAATCGATACAAGGGACTGTTATCTAATCGTTTGTCAGAAAATATAAAAAGAGCTCGTGCCATGGTATCTGCTGAAACCATTAATTCATATTTCAATAATATGGAGGTCACATTAGCAAACGTGCCTCCAGATAACATCATTAACTTTGATGAAGCCAATATGTCCGATGACCCTGGACAACAAACTGCCGTAGTCAGAAAGGGGGCAAAGCATTCAGAAAGAATTATTGATACAACTAAGAGTAGTACATCAATCATGTTTTCTATTGCTGGCGATGGAACATTATTACCTTTAGACATTGTCTACAAATCAAAACATGTTCACGATGCATGGACTGATAATGGGCCAGAGGGGGCCATATATGATAGCAGTAAAAGTTGATGGTTTGATGGATTTCTATTTGAAAGATGGTTCACCAAGGTTGCTTTAGAGTATTTACGACGACGTAATGCTGAAAAGATTATAATTGGTGAGAACCTTGCCAGCCACATATCAATTTCGATCATTGAGCAATGTGAGAAAAATAATATAAAGTTTGTGTTGTTGCCTCCCAACAGCACCCACTTGACGTTGCCTATTTTCGTCCCCTGAAGCAGGCGTGGCGAAAGAATTTGTTAGACTGGAAAAAAAGAAACCGCGGCACATTGCCTAAATCATTGTTTCCTGCTTTATTGAATAAAACATTAAACAGCTTAACAAATTCAAAAATGAATGCAATCTCTGGGTTTAGGGCAAGTGGCATCATACCTTTAGATAGAAACCAAGTCCTCAAACGAATGCCAGATTTAAAGACAGAAGATAAAAAAGAAGTGTGGTCTACTACATTTGAAGAGACCCCTACGAGTAGCACGAGAAGCTCAACCAGTAAGAACACGACGAAATGCAAAAAATAATGTCCCTGCAGGTCGACCCATTACAACAAAAGCTCTCGCTGATGAGGCCGAGGAACCTATGAATGTTGATGATCTTCAAAGTCAAGAGCTACTGTTTGTATCTGATAAGGAAAATGTTGAGGAATCAAATGAAATTGAGTCTGAAACAAAATTAATTGAACAAGTCACAAATCCCTATCCACAAGTCGTCCTATTAAATAGTTTTTTGTTGTGTACCTTTGTTTACAATAAAAACACTAAAAAAGAAAAGATAAAAAATTTCGTGGTAAAAGTGTTAGATTTTAAGGACGACGAAAAGTATGAAGTATCGTGTATGCGATATAGTGACCTGTATCACTGTTATGTATTTCCTAATGTAGAGGTTATTACAGTAATACGAAAACAGCAAATCCAAGAAGTTTTACCTGAACCTACAATTAAAAGGGGCAGATACACATTTTGTTCCATTGGAAATTTCCTGGACTGAATTATATATTTTTTTCATCGACTTACGAATTTTTGTTGTTTTAGTTTTCTCCTTGGAATATGTTTATGTTAGTACATCTATTAATGTTAGAATTTGTTAAGTCATGCCAAACAATTATTTTTAGATTATAACAAGCTTCAATTTAAGATTTATATGAAACATTGTTGTTTTTGTATTACTTTTGAAAAAAAAATAAATAAAACTGCGTTTTTCTTTAACTTTGGAGGTGTCCGAAGCCACCTCTACCGTTTATACATGTCGAACTATTAAGAATCACGTGGAATTGAATTTAATCTAAAGTGTCCCAAGTCAAATTCCTCGAGGTGACTTGGGACACCAACTCTGTTTTTAAAAATGTTGGAACCTTGGCAAGATTTTGTATTGCACTTTTGAAGGAGCCTTTATTTCGATGTTGCAAATTATTGCAAAGAATGTCATGAAAAGTGTCCCAAATCACCTCGTTTCACGGTACCTTTTAGTTAATCCTACTTTCATAATTTACATCTATACTTGATATTTTCATGTTCATTTACCCTATAATAAATGTTATTTTTTGTATGTTTAAAGAAGTGTTGTTTTTATTTTAACGTTGTTCTTAAGCGTAATTACTAGAGTAGACCAATTTCCGTGCGCGCCATGTGCGCCGCTGTGAGGATGATTGTATTGCATCAGAACTAATAAAAGGCATTCAGTATGTGTTTGGTACTTGCTTAGACTGCATGTAAGTGAAAGCATACGTAATAAAATGTCGTCGACACTTAAATCGAGAAGAAGACCGTTGTCAGACGAAGTGAATAAGTTTATTATGGATTTCCCGGACTTAATATACGATGGCTCAAAAATTCAATGTTTAGTGTGCAATACATATCTAATGTGTTGGTCAAAAACACATTGTAAAGAACACGTACGCAGTTCGAAGCACAATAATAGCAAAATTAATCGACAACAGTTTATACATGAACTATGTGTAACTATGATTGTGTGTACACTGCCGTTTACCTTGTTAAGTAATGATTCATTTATTTCATTTTGGAATAAATACGCGAATCAAACATTATCGAGCACGACAACGTTACGAAGGAATTTACCATCGGTGCGTAAACAGGTTGAAAATCAAATCAAAGCCGAACTGAAAAATAAAAAACTGTGGTTATATGTGGACGAAACAATTGACAGCAAAAAACAATCTGTAGTTAATGTGATGGCGCGTAATATGGAACCACATCAACCACCATCTTCAATTTTATTAGCATCCAGACGACTAGAACAATGTAATGCCGAAAAAATTTCAGAGGTGCTATTAGATACTTTGGAAAAATTTAAACTTTCGAAAGACCAAGTATTAATGTTTATGACCGATGGTGCCGCAACCATGTGTTCTGTAGGCCGGTCTCTTAGAAAATATTGTCCTAACTTGTTACATATTACTTGTAAACTCCATGCTCTACACCTTGTGGCAGAACAGGTTCGTAGAAGTTATCCAGAGGTATATGCTTGAATATCAAGTACAAAGGCAGTATTCCTGAAATCTCCAAAACGTATTCGGAAATTTCACGAATTGCGTCCCCATACCCCTGAGCCACCACAGCCGATTCTGACACGTTGGGGTACATGGTTAGGGGCGGGGATTTACTATCATGAACATTTTGAAAAAATTAAGGACGTGGTTTTATCATTCGATCCGAAAGAAAGTGCAGCTATCAATACAAGCCAGAAAAAATTTCAAGATGCCCAGATTATAATGGATTTATAAAGTATTCGTGAGAATTACTTGGGACTAGAAGAAGCAATAACAAAATTAGAAAATTCGTCGCTGTCGTTAGAGGAATCACTGCAAATCGTTAAAGATGTTCACGCACAACTGTATGCTGACGCAAAAAGTGAAAGTGTTCTAATTAAATTTGAAAGTGTTTTAGACAGAAATGCAGATTTTGACACCTTAACACGTATTTGTGAGGGCACATCTACAGATGCGTTAAGTTGCTTAAAAAAGTGCTTAAAAAGCTTAAAAAACATATTTTTTCCTTACGGCGGACATGTTTTTCAGAAATAACCTTAGAAACGCACCTGATGTTGAAAATATACAATCGAGTTTCTCCAGTTTGTCAATCCTTGGAAGACGCTTAAAACGGTAAGTGTTTTTTTAAATCCTCTGTCGTGGACACAATCACTGATTTCATGCATTTTCCATTTTATTTATAGGTACATACAACGCTGCTATAATATATACTATTCTTATTTTTCGTGTGTTTATGCATATTACTTTAATAGCAGAAAACCAAATGTATATTTAATTATTTCTGATAGAATAAATGTCTCTACTTCTATACTTATATCGGTAACAAGCTCATGTTGCGCCCCTATTCTATCGCATATTCTAATATATTACAAATTACACTCCCTTACCGGTGCTCATGGCGCGCACGGAAATATGTCTGCTCTAATAAAAAATCAAAAATAACAATACATACAAATAATAAATTGAATAATAGAAAATAATAGAAAACACGATAGCTTTAGTATTTTATTTTGCAAACTCCTTGAATCATTAACAAACACCAATAAATGTACTTTAACAACACATGTCTATTAATAAAGGTTAACATCAGTATTGGCAGCTATCCAGTCCAGATAAGAAGTTACACGAGTAAATACTGTTGGCCAGCCAAATTCGCATGAAATTCCAAGACCAAAGGAAACAACACCAATCTAAAAAAAACATTGGATAGTAGTATAATATTCTATTATAACAGTGATACTAAATACCATGATTTCCACCAAGTTATTTAGTATCAATATTGTTAACTTTTTAACTACAAGAACTTAAAAAAAATATAATTATTCCATTGAAAATTTACATAAGAGGTGTGATCTAGATGTTCCTTCCCGGACTGATGCTACGAAAATTCGAAGCTTAACATCTATTTCTGGCGGTTGCTGTCACCTTGGAAATAGTCTACTTGCACAGTTATGCACCGGTCCCAGCGTTTTGTCCACTTATGGTAGATACTCAGCAAGTCGCTGTCTGTGAACGAGTTCGGACTTTTAGTTTTCAGTTTCATTTTGGAGAAGAGAGTAAAGTCGCAGGGAGCCAGATCTGGTGAATAAGGGAGAGGTGAAGAACGGTAGTCGTTGATGTTTTCGTCAAAGCAGCTGTGTGAAAAACGAACTGTGAGGCGGCGCATTTTCGAAATGTATCGACCAATTTCCCGCTCGCCAAAGTACGTTTGATATCGTCATAGAGCCGCCTCAAAACATTGCAATATGAGGGTCACTTTTTATATTTTTACAAAATCTGGGAAGAAAACAAAATTTTTGGGAACAAACAATTTCATCGTTTTTCAAAATATTCGCCTTTATGGTCTATACACTTTTGCATGCGTACGAAACAGTTCTCAAAACATTTTTTCACTCTGAAGGTTGTATTTCAGAAACATGGTTTTCAAAGGCTTCGACTGCTTCTTGAGGTGATGAAAATCGCTGTCCACGCATTTTTTGTTTCACAGTTGGGAACAGAAAGAAATTATTCGACAAGTCAGGTGAATATGGACAATGAGACATTATTTCAACAATTTTCTCCTTCAAATAGTCAACTGTTAGACGTGCTGTATGGGAACTCGCATTGTAGTGATGAAGAATAATGCGGCGTTTTCGGTTGTTCTTCCTGATTTCGTCTATAACTTTTGGCAAACAAATTACTTTATACCATTCAGCGTTAACAGTTTTTCGATCCTCTAAAGGAATTGTTGCGATGCGTCCTGCCGAAAAAACAAGCGATCATTTTCATGGAAGTGCTCCTTGCACGAAGAACTTTTGTGGGGTTCGGTTCGTCTTGGAACACTTGGTTTCTGGTTCATACGCATAAAGCCTTGTTTCGTCACCTGTGACGATGTTGTATACGGATGTTGCGGTTCCTACGTCGAATTTTTTGCGCATCTCTTTACACCAATTGACACGAGCTGCTTTCTGTGCTTCGGTTATATGGAATCCATTTGGAACATATTTTTTTTACAAATAAATGTTCATGTAAAATCGAATGAATTGCAGCCTGCGATATGCCAAGAGATGCCTCTACCTCACTACATGTCACATGTCAATCGTGTTCTATAATTTTCCGCACAGCATCGATGTTTTTTGGAATCACAACGGATTTTGGTCGACCTTTACGTGATTCATCACTCACTGAGGCACGACCATGACGAAATTCTACAAACTAATTGTAAACTGTCTTCTCTGTGCTTCATTACCAAAAGTTGACCGAAGCGATATAATGCGTTCTTGTGAAGTTAGGCCTTTTTTATAATCATAAAAAATCATCCAACGAAAACCTTCACGAGTAATCTCCATTATTTTACAAACGCACTCTTAAAACTGTAACTGTCAACAAACTACTGATTCAATTTCTAAGCCATCGCAGATTTCTCATTGACAAATGTCAAACTTTAAGAATATAGTGATTACATATGTCAAAAGCACCATCTAGTGGTCGATTGTAAAAATATAAAAGGTGTCCCTCGTAGAACTCGGAATTAACTCTGAAGAGCTGGAATGAATTTTCTGTGCACTATACCTTTCATGTCAAAAATCAGCATACTCTTCTTCACATTGCTTTTCATTTGTCGGCATTTCTTGGGTCTTGGCGACTTGGGACTTTTCCACTAACATGATTGCTGTTTAGTTTATGGATCATAACCATAAATCCAGTAATTACTTGACAAAAAGTTTTCATCGTCCTCAGCAAGTTGTTTAAGCTTAGTGTAAATGGCAATTAGTTCCTGCTTTTGATCTCAAGTCAGAAGTTTCGGAACAAATTTCGGAGTAATGCAGTGCATGCCCAATCCTTCAGTCTTAATTCGACATGAACAATATTCGATTCCAACTTTATCGCAGATGTCGAGAACAGTCCGACGACGATCTATATGAATGAGTCGTTGAACTGTTGCGATATGTTCGGTCGTGGTAGACGTCGACGATTTCCCTGTTCGTTCATCGTCATTGGTAGACATTCTACCGGTTTTAAAATACGCAAACCACTTAAAAGTTTGCGTTCGGCTCATTCATTGTTTACCAAATGCTTGCTGAATCATTCCATATGTTTCAGTAGTCGTTTTCCAAGCTTAAAACAAAATCTAATGCACGTACGTTCCTCATGTATTTCGGTAGGACAGAATTACCACTTCACACAATGGTACGTAACCTAGCGAAAACTGCACCGATCAAGTTGAAACTTGTCACCATACTCCATAGATACATACAAAGTAAAGCGATTGTTTTTTTTTTAAAACGCGCGCCATGAATATCGATGTGTACATTTATTTGGTAGGTTGGTATGACTGTTTTGAACAGCTGACAGAAATCTCATGACATTTGCTTCGTTAGTTTAGAAACTACAGCGTTTTTTGTAATTGTGAAAAATTTGTTGCGGCATTTTTTTTTTAATACGGATAAATCTATTCAACAAAGAATTAACATGAGATTTTGTGTAAAAAAAACGAAATTTCTTGTACGGACACATTCAAAATGTTACGCTGATGAGAGCTTATTAAGATCACAAGTTTTTAAGTGGTACAAATTACTTGGTGAGGGTCATGAAGTAGACGAAAACAAACCTCGTTCAGGAAGACCATCAACCTCAACTATTAATGAAAACATCAACAAAATCAAGGAGCTTTTACTTCCCAATCGTCGATTCACTCAAAGAAACCTTGTGACATCGTTGATATGTCAAAAGGATTAAAACAAACAATTTTAAAGGACGATTTGAGTTTGTCTCGTGTCTCCTCGTCTTCTTCCAAAATCATTGAATTTGTTTGAAAAACAACGTCACGTTCAAGTGGCTGAAGAGATGCTTTCTATGACTGAAGATGATCTGAATTGCATAATTACTGACGATGAGACTTGAATCTATGCTTATGACCCGGAAACAGCCTAACAATCGAATGAATATCGTACTGCAGGTGAATTAAAATAAAAAAAGACACGTTATAGCATGCCAAAAATAAAGGTCATGCTGACCATTTTCTTCGAATACCGTGGCGCGTCCACAAAGAGTTCCTTCCAACTGGCAAAAAAGTCAATAAAGAATACTATTTAGGCCTTTTGCGTCGTTTATGAGAGTCAATTCGAAAAAAGCGACCCCAATTATAGCGAAACAATTTATAGTTTTCGCATAACGATAATTCAAATACATACTGAAATTATTATTCGTCAGTTTTTCATAAAAAATCAAGTGAATGTCGTTCCACAGGCACCGTATTCGCCAGATATAGCTTTTTTAATTTCCTGGATTGAAATTACCGCATCGTGGACATCGTTCGGAGTCAATAGAAGCCATCCGAGAGAATTCACTGGCCGTTTTGGAGGCTATACCCTAAGCTGGGGTAATAAATGTTTCGAAGACTGGAAGAAACGTTGGAATAGGTGTATTCGAGAGGAAGGGGATTACTTTGAAGGAAACACAATAAATTTGGATGATTAAAATATTTTCTGTGGTTTATTTAACCAGTCTCATTACTTTTTGTCCACAATAATATGAACATATAACGCCCACCATTGATTGGCGCACGCCCATATTATTTTGTGTTCTTGTGCTCAGGCGCGGCTCGTGATGACGTATTTGGGAGGGCGCGTACAATGATGCGAGTGCCTCGTGTGTTTTCGGTGTTTACTAAGAAAACGCTACAGTTAGTACACGAGAATACACGAAGCACTCGTATCATTGTACGCGCCCTCCCAAATACGTCATCACGAGCCACGCCTGCTTGTGCTACAGCGTCAGTCCGGGAACATTTGGATCGCACCTCGTAATAATTATATACTTTTTTACCATTCTTTTCCACATATTTAGGATCATGAAGTATGGAGGCTATACCTTAAGCTGTGGTAATAAATGTTTCGAAGACTGGAAGAAACGTTGGAATAGGTGTATTCGAGAGGAAGGGGATTACTTTGAAGGAGACACAATAAATTTGGATGATTAAAATATTTTCTGTGTTTTATTTAACCAGTCTCATTACTTTTTGTCCACAATAATACGAGCATATACCGCCCACCATTGATTGGCGCACGCATCTTTGAATAATTTTATCCATAGCAACTAAATTATATGACATTTGTATACTGTCATTTATATTTTATATCCTTGATAAAGGCATCATTGCCGAAACATGTAGGGTTGTTTTAAATATATATATACTTTAAAGTAAAGCCAGACCTTAAATCGCCAACTGATTGAATTTACCATATCATACCAAGGTCACGAAATAATTATATTTATATATATATATATATATTCAATTACTTCGATTATTTTGATTACTTTGATACTTTGATACTTTTATTAGATTCATATATATAATATTTTCGTGACCTTGGTATGATATGGTATTAATAAGTCGGCGATTAAAGGTCTGGTTTATAATATATAATAAATATAATAAACCAGACCTTTAATCGCCGACTTATTAATACCATATATGTATATATATATATATATATATATATATATATATGAATCTAATAAAAGTATCAAAGTATCAAAGTAATCAAAATAATCGAAGTAACGAAGTAATTGAAGTAACGAAGTAATTGAGTAACGAATAGTAACGATTACTTAAAAGTAAAAGTAACGAAAACCGTTATCTTTGCATTTTACGAAACTGCGGTAAAACACAGTGTAGCGTATTCTTTACAGTTTAGACGTTCTACGGCTATGCTATTTTCATCTTTTTTTATTCATAAAGGGGGCGTTCCAATAGAATTCTTTTAGGTAAATGCAAAAGCTTTGTGTAATAATTTTTTGTGTAAAAGAGGTTGAATTCAAGGGCTTCAAAATTTGTTTTAAAACAAGTCACTGTATTTTTGAACGAATTAAAAAATACACGACCCAAAGTTGTTAATTTTGCAATTCAATCAAGAATACTGTAACTGTTTGGTTTATATCGCACTACTGAAAAAATCCAAAATATTACCTGCTTGTTTCCAGAAACTAGTGGACCACCAGAATCTCCACTGCAAGCGCCTACTCCACCGCTTCCAGAAGTACAGACGTGGGAGCTCTGAATAATACCTAAATATTGTAGGTTGCAGATAATGTTTGTTTGTACTTCAACGAAAACTTGATTGAGTGCTACAGCGATGCTAACTGAATCATCGGTTTCCAAACCCCATCCACTAATTCTAGCCTCTGCGCCATAGAAAGTATTGTCTACGTCGGAATATGTCGGTAATGGAACGACTTGAATATTTTCTGTTAAAAAAAAGAAAACGATATACTCAAAGTAGCCATTAAGTGTTTTTCAGAAAGTAAATTGTATTTTATAATGGAACTGCCAATCTGCGGCAGCTAAAAGGACAAATTTAGAAGTCATATTAACACAACAAAATATCGACATTGCTCTTATTTCCAAAACATGGTATAAACCCTCGCAGAAAATAACATTTAAAGGACATTATACGCAATGATCGAAATGATGGATATTCTGGCACAGCCATACTAGTCAAAACATGTATCCATTTTACTAATATTGATTTCAGTAATGTGATTAAAAACTGTTTTAACATATGCGGTATTAACGTGCCGGAAATCAATATTTCATTTGTATCATTTTACCGACCGGTGCAAAGTTTTTTCAGCGTTGATGCATATTGTGGAATCTTTAAGTGCATAAATACACCTTTTGTTTTTGGAGGAGACTTTAACGCCCATCATTCCACTTTTGGTTCTAGTAAAACAGAAAACGCTGGCATTATTCTAGTAAAAGCTATTGATGAACACGATTTAGTATTTCTCAATAATGGATAACCTACTCGAATTACCCGACCTGATCAAGGTGAATCAGTTGTTGATATTACCTTAACAACCAGCAATATATCAACTAAATGTAATTGGAACCTATTAAGTGATTCATTTTCATCAGATCACTTTCCCATAATAATAGAGTTAGTATATCAAGGACAAAACATTAATACGATCTACCCTACAACTAGATGGAAAACGAAATCAGAAGACTACACAAAATACCAAAATTACATTAACAAACACTATCAAAATGTAATCGAACCAGAAAGTAGTAGCGACAAAATTAAGCTCCTTACAGAAATCATAACAAAAGCTGCAGACTATTCATTCAAAATTAATGTACCATTTGTACCGAGAAACAAAGACTCACCTTTATGGTGGGATAGTGAATGTACTGAAAAAGTAGGTATGAGAAAGAGAATTATAAACGCCTACAAAAAAAATAAAACAGTAGACAATTATATTAAGTGTCGAGAAACTTCAGCATATTCAAAGAGATTCCTAAAACAAAAGAAAAGTGAGAGATGGCGTAATTTTTGTAATAGTCTAGATAAAAATACTTCGCCAAATTATATATGGAAGACGATTAGGAAATTTAGTAGGGCATACCAAAAACCTCACGAAAAAGAAGAGTCGTGGATACATGAATTCCTTGGAAACCTTACACCTGCATATGTTACAAATTCCAAGAAATCGTATCAAAAAAAAGACTAGTAATTGCATATTTGATAAGCCTTTTACAATAGCTGAATTAGAATATATCATGTCTAATACAAAAGATACTGCTCCAGGCCTGGATAACATAACCTACAGCATGGTAGCAAAATTACCAAAACACATAAAAAGAATACTACTTATGGTATACAATAATATGTGGTTAAACAATGAAGGTGTACCAGAGTTTAAAAATGTACTTGTCCCTATACTCAAACAAGACAAAAATCCCAAATTAGCGATATCGTACAGACCAATATCGCTACTATCGGTATACACTAAATTGTATGAGCGGCTTGTAAAAGAAAGATTGGAATGGTGGATAGAAGAAAACAACATTCTCCCGATGCAACAATTCGGTTTTTAAAAAAATTCTGGATCATTGGATGCATTAACATATCTTATAACTAACATACAAAATTGTTTCACGAACAACTCACACCTAGAGTGTGTGTTTCTTGATATCCAAAAAGCATATGACTCTGTTGACTTAGATAACCTGGAAAATAAACTAATTAATTTAGGTATTCCAGAACATATCAGTATAAATATAGTGGAACTTTTTAGAGATCGGAAGACTTATGTTAGAAATTCCAAATGTGAAGCTATAGGTCCTTGGGTGGCTTCGCTAGGATTACCCCAAGGATCCAGCCTTAGCCCCATATTATTTAATTTATATACACTAGATCTTCACAGTACAATAGGAAACCGAGTTTCCACTATACAATATGCCGATGACATTTGTATTTTTGCACAAAATAAGAATTTGGAATTTACTGCAAGTGAGAATTAATGAATATTAAATCACATTCTTACATGTAAATGTCGACTTATTTAATGTGTTCGAATCTACAGTCCGACAAACTAAGTTTGTACTAGTATGCAGAACACACCCTTTCGCGACAACGAACTTCCTGGTGATTAGGTTAATTAAGAATTAAGAAATACTGAAAAAACAAGTCTATCACCGGGCGGAAACGCACAGACGACGTTTCGTTCTAGTTGGAACTTTTCAATGTACGGCATTCCCTCGATGACGGACATTGCTTTTTCATTTCTATACTTTCTGTATATATAGTTAACATTTGGAATTTACTGCAAGTGAGAATTAATGAATATTAAATCACATTCTTACATGTAAATGTCGACTTATTTAATGTGTTCGAATCTACAGTCCGACAAACTAAGTTTGTACTAGTATGCAGAACACACCCTTTCGCGACAACGAACTTCCTGGTGATTAGGTTAATTAAGAATTAAGAAATACTGAAAAAACAAGTCTATCACCGGGCGGAAACGCACAGACGACGTTTCGTTCTAGTTGGAACTTTTCAATGTACGGCATTCCCTCGATGACGGACATTGCTTTTTCATTTCTATACTTTCTGTATATATAGTTAACATTTGGAATTTACTGCAAGTGAGAATTAATGAATATTAAATCACATTCTTACATGTAAATGTCGACTTATTTAATGTGTTCGAATCTACAGTCCGACAAACTAAGTTTGTACTAGTATGCAGAACACACCCTTTCGCGACAACGAACTTCCTGGTGATTAGGTTAATTAAAAATTAAGAAATACTGAAAAAACAAGTCTATCACCGGGCGGAAACGCACAGACGACGTTTCGTTCTAGTTGGAACTTTTCAATGTACGGCATTCCCTCGATGACGGACATTGCTTTTTCATTTCTATACTTTCTGTATATATAGTTAACATTTGGAATTTACTGCAAGTGAGAATTAATGAATATTAAATCACATTCTTACTTGTAACACATTAAATAAGTCGACATTTACATGTAAGAATGTGATTTAATATTCATTAATTCTCACTTGCAGTAAATTCCAAATGTTAACTATATATACAGAAAGTATAGAAATGAAAAAGCAATGTCCGTCATCGAGGGAATGCCGTACATTGAAAAGTTCCAACTAGAACGAAACGTCGTCTGTGCGTTTCCGCCCGGTGATAGACTTGTTTTTTCAGTATTTCTTAATTCTTAATTAACCTAATCACCAGGAAGTTCGTTGTCGCGAAAGGGTGTGTTCTGCATACTAGTACAAACTTAGTTTGTCGGACTGTAGATTCGAACACATTAAATAAGTCGACATTTACATGTAAGAATGTGATTTAATATTCATTAATTCTCACTTGCAGTAAATTCCAAATGTTAACTATATATACAGAAAGTATAGAAATGAAAAAGCAATGTCCGTCATCGAGGGAATGCCGTACATTGAAAAGTTCCAACTAGAACGAAACGTCGTCTGTGCGTTTCCGCCCGGTGATAGACTTCTTTTTTCAGTATTTCTTAATACAAAATAAGAACTTAAAGATGCTACAACAAACTACAAAAACCGCATTGAATATTACAATGAGGTGGTTAAGATCAAATGGATTCGATTTAAATCCTAAAAAGTCTGCAGTTATGTATTTTTCACGGCACCGAAGTTTACCAGATCATGGTATTAACCTAAAGGGAACTCAAATCCCAGTACGTTCAAATATAAAATACTTAGGTTTAGTCATAGATAACAAACTTAAATGGCTCCATCATATAAACTACGTATCCACTAAATGTGAGCGATATATTAATGTTCTAAGAATAATATCCAAAGTAAGATGGGGAGCTGATCCTAGCATTAGTAAAAATGTTTACAGAGCATGCGTTAGAGCCATAACGGACTACGGTTCCACTCTGTATGGGTCTGCATGAAACAGAATATTAAAGCGAATCAATATAATACGCAATAAAGCTCTACGTATTTGTCTAGGTGCCATGAAATCTACCCCCGTCGATGCACTGTATGTTGAAGCTCAAGAGCCGCCTGTATTTCTAAGGCGCCAATTCCTAGCTGCAAAACAGATAATTAAGATGAAGGCAATTAATAGCAGACATATATTAGACCATATATATAAACTTGCAGTAGATAATCTAACGGAAAAATATTGGATACATCATACAACCCCACCATTAGCCGAAGCTTATAGGAATACCGGTGAATATAGTAGATATATGCATATTAACCTTGGAACAAAATTAAATTACTTTGAATATATGCAATCTATTAATGTAAAGTACCCTCCATACGGCGAAAATACTCTATACAACTCTACTTTGTATAAAAGTATCCGCTGAGAAATTCCTGCATCAACGATAATTTTTACTGATGCATCCAAGTCTAAAGAAGGATGCGGATGTGCCTTACTTGTGCCTAGAAATGGATATGAAAAGAAGGTAAAATTACATAATAATGTATCCATTTTCACAGCAGAGGCAGTCGCAATTGCAGAGGCTCTAAAATATGTAAAAAAATATAATATTGGGAATGCAACGATTATGTCAGACTCCAAAAGCGTACTGGAATCTTTACACAAGAGAACTCATCCAAAAAAAATAACCTCATAATATTGAACATCATCGAACGCTTGAGATATCTGGAGAAAAAACATGTAAAAATCCGCTTCTATTGGATCAAAGGACATTCAGGTATAGAGCCTAATGAGGCTGTGGATCGTTTAGCAAAGGAGGCTATAAATAGTAATAACATACTGACGGAAAAAATACCATCTAATGATCTTATTTCTCATTTAAAAACCAAAATACTAAAAGATGATTGGCAAGCATATTGGAAGCATTCGTATACGAATAGAATGACACACTACGCAAAAATACACCCAAATGTAACTATCCGAGAATGGCATAAGGAACATAGGGTATCAAGGATATATCGCACTACCGTCGCTCGATTAAAATTTAACCATGGACAATTTCCAGCACATTTACACCAACTTAAAATTATCGAATCAGCTGTTTGTACTGTCGCGGTCACATAAAAGCGACCGGCACTTTTTCCTATTGTATACATCATGTCACTTAATAATGAAAAAAGTCAAATATTATTTAAATTGTCATTAGTGTCATTACTTACAAAGTCATAATGCCTCACTTAAATATTGCACAAAAAAGTAGTATAGTGACCCTCTTGGAAGAAGGTTGGTCAGAGAGAAGGGTAGCCGAACGATTTCAAGTGGCGAAAAGCACTGTTCATTATATAAATGCCCGATGGAATCAGAGACGTTCATTAGAAAGAAAGGTGGGGACTGGTCAGCAAAAAGTTTCAACAGAGGAAGAGGACAATGATCTGATAAACTTTTTGATAAATAATCCTTGTGAAACTGCTGTGGAAACACGACGTGCGACAAATTTTCCAGGGTCTATCAGAACGGCACGGCGTCGTATAAAAACTACATCTAACATTAGAAGTAGTGTTGCAGTGCAAAAGCCTTTTTTAACGCAAGGTAATAGAGAACCAAACACTCGTTTTGAGGAACTATACATCCATAATGTTAGAAAGGTGGCCGTTTTTCTGTTAATGTTTGGGGGTGGATGAGTGCCAACGGTCTTGGTGTCTGCACACATGTTCAAAACAGGTTCAATGCATTAACATATATAGACATTCCAGAGAACATCATGCTACCATCAGTCAACGGCATGTTTCCTGAAAATAACTTTGTGTTCCAGCTTGATAATTGTCGAGTTCATACCGCACAAACAGTAACAGAATGGCTGCAACGACACAACGTAACAGTGCTGCCCTGGCCAGCGCGTAGTGCTGACCTTAATCCTATAGAGAATGTTTGGGGTTTGATGTTGAAGACAATTAATAAAGGAAATAATTTTTATCCACGAAATGCTGAGCATTTATGGAATACAATTCAAGAGGTATGGAACAGTTTTACTCCAGAGTATGCCCGTAATTTGGTAGATTCCTTACCTAGAAGACTAAACTACGTTATCGAGAACAACGGCGGAGTTTCAAAATATTAATTTTAATAAAGATTTGTAATTATTTTCGTAGTAACATTATTGATTTTACATTAAAGTTGTTGTAAAAATATTTGTCACTTTGACGTTTTATTATCATATTATTTAATTTTTGCTGTCATTGCTGACAACATATATAACATTTTAAAAACCTGATTTACCAAAATTTATGAAAATAACACAAAATGTCAAATTAGTGGTCGCTTTTATGTAACCGCGACCGTACATGTGGCACCAATATAGCCGATATGAACCATTTAATCTTCGAATGCCCTAAGCACAATAACTTTCGAGGTGAATTTATTGGTAGACTTGCTAATGCAGGAGTGGTCATGCCTACTAGTATTACGTGTGTCCTAATGTATAATACTAAGCATGTTTACGATCCATTGATGGATTACATTTTTAAATCTAGGATTAGGATCTAAAATCAAAACCTATCCTCGTTTGCCTTTGTGGGGAAACCTATTTTCCGATGGCCGTTTTTTATTGTGTCTAAAGTCGTCTGATAGGCCCCAGACGTGAAACATGTTTATTCCTACGGTTCCCTTCCCGATTTGCGTGAATTTGATCTTATTATAGATTCTGTAAACATTTCTTAACGTGGCAATATGGGCAACGATCCCGAATGCAAAAAAAAACATTAACTGTAAAATTGACAGCTAAATGAATGGAAAACTTCCTCTTAATGACTCCGAACAAACTTAACAAATAATCAAGTTTACTATTAATTTCTTCCCCAGAGAACCACACTGTATAATCAGATATTGATGCACGAACAAAAAACTTACACGTGTGCTACCGACACGCAGAAAAAAAAACCTTAACTCCTGTCGAACAAACTTTTCAATTATAATATTAACAACGAAATGTTAATAGTAAGCTTTAGTATCTATATTTCTAATTATAAAAACTCTTAATTAACAAGCTTGGATACAATAGAAATATTCTTATAATTTTAATTTATGTTTTATGATATCATAAAAAATCTATTTACAAAAATTACTGGAGACGAACAAAGAAGGTGCTTATTCTATATAAATCATCAAATAGCATACGATAATTTAACTCAACAACTCTCTAACACATCAATTAAACACTTTTAAAACAAATAACCGAATTAATTCAATATAATTAAATTATATCACACCAAGCTACCTCCTAGTTCAAGCTATATAATTGGTCTCCTTGAATTTACCTAGGCCTCTCTATCAAATAGACCTCCAATATCCAGTTTTTATATCACACTTTAAATTTAAAAACATTTTGAATATACACTTTTATCCAAAAATAATTGTGCATTTATTTTAAATATTTTAAATTATTTTTAATTAAAAATCCATAGCAATATGTACATCGTAACATGTAATGTTATTGTTATGTTTTTATTAAATGTTATTTTATATTTTTCCCGAGTGTATTATTTATTCTACCAATAAAACCGGCCTCTAATGAGTCCGTCTCGGAAATGAAGCTATAGGGACTTTACATTGCTATCCTGCCACTAGCTGGATCGACATCAGATGGCGATCCTGCCAGCCACTTCTGCCGTTACAGGTGTTTTCAAGACAATTATGCTTGCTTCGTCTGCAGTGATTACGTTGGGTGTATCATATTAATAATGCACCCATGTTTCACCGTCTACAATAATACCATGCAAGAATATTTCTTTCTCGGGAAACAATGTCGAGTTTATAAGCGATAATTGCATTCTAATGGCGTGTGACCTTATGTGAATTTCTTTGGAACCCAACGTTTGGCACTATACGTTTTTCAGTACCCCCTTTTACTTATAAAGATATTATGACTACTGCTTACTTAGATTTTAGGAAGTTATTTGGTCGACAGCGACGATTGTCCTAAATCAGATCTTCAGTAGGGCACAAATTGTTATATGAAATGGATGTGCTCGGCCGATAAATCGTTGCTCATTTTTAACGTCTGCCCTGCTGTTATTGAACTCACTGCACTAAATCCACACCTTTTTACATGACTTGACATTAACACAGTACTCCTGAACAAGTTGGCTAAAAATTTCTGCTGCTGATACAACATTTATGGTATGCAATGGCTTTGTCATGTGATAGAGCTTTATCGATGGATTGGTTATGGCAATGAATTTTCTTGACTATCTCGTAGCCCAGATATTAATCCGTTAGATTTTTATCAATGGGGTCACATGAATGTTAATAGTATTTACTCATTCTTACAATAAATAGTTACAATCTTACCATTTAAAGTTACTTCCTCAGGCAGCTCAATTATTCCGATATCGTTTTGTAAAGTGGTAATATCCCATGCGGAATGTTGAACATACTTGGTACTGTAAACTCGTACTTGACTTGCCTCTTGCTCAGCGACTACGTGCGCACCTAAACGTACTTCTATTTGAACGACGCTGAAATACATGACTTTAATTAAAGGTACCCTACTTATTTACTTTTGTGCTTACTCGTCTAAACAATGTGCGGCAGTTAGTACAAATTTAGGTGAAATTAGAGACCCGCCACAGAAGAAGGTGCCCTCAGCAGTGAGAGCGAAAAGAGCTACCTGGAAATAAAAAAAAATATATATTTTACTGTTTAAAACTTATTCGTTAGAGAAGTAGGTACCGTCCTATTTATTTATATATACGATTTTCAATAAAGACCAGCAGTAGTACTATTAAAACTTCGTTTTTTAATCCGGTCTTAGTAAGCGTGGAATCCAGTGAGCATTAACTCTCGACGTGTTTATGCAAGAGGGTAAAAGCACTTTCAAAATATATGTCAACAATATTTGAGAGTTGCAAGATAGTTAACCCTTAAACAGAAGCATCGGTCTGCGAGACCTTTGGTTCTACATAATGCTCCTGTGTGGCAGCACGGTTCGGGTTACGTCTCCCCGCTTCATAGTACCTCCTTAACAATCACTGTTCTACACCACCCATGTGTTTCTCCTCAGTTTGTGACTGTTTGTTGAGAGAAGAGTGTCGTTGTTTGCAAACGTACAGGTCTCACTGACCGGGTGTTTCGTATTAGACATTTAATGCCAAGGTATGTAAGACCGCATGTTTCGTATTGTGTATCATTTTAGTAGATTTCAGTATGGATAACCCGTCAACAGTAGTGGTAAATCCATGAGTAAATCATCACGATGGAGTGAGAGGGTATATTTTAATGATAAAAATTTTGAAAAAAAACTTACTGAGTGGATGTTGGAGAGCGATGACGAATTTGAGGAGGAAATTGATGACTCAGATGAGGATCCTGACTTTATTTTGCATGTTGAAGATTTGGAACGAGATGAAGAAAAGGTGGATGGAAAGACTGGACCCGACAGTGATGATGACGACCTTGTTGATCTTTTGGAAGCCGAACAAGAAATTGCAGTGGACACCTCATATGATGTACAAAATCCCCCCAGTTTTTCATTGGAAAAAGGAACAAAGTAGATTTCAAATGGCAAAAGCAGGAGCCACCGACAAACAGGAGAACTCCAAGTCATAACGTAATGCGACAATTACCTGGACTGACTAGAAAAGCCTCTCAATTGGGAAACTCAAACATTAGAGAAATTTGGGAGCGTTTGTTTGATGAACAAATGATTGATGACATTGTTTCGTACACAAACGTGAAACTGCTGCAGGCTAGAAACAAACTCAAATCAACAACACATCCGTCAAACTACCGAAATACAGACTTAGTCGAGATATATGCCTTGATCGGTTTACTAATATATACATCAATCTTTAAATCCGGTCACGAAAATATGCTCTCTCTTTTTGCAAAAGACTTGACAGGAAGACCCATATTTAGAGCAACGATGTCCGTGAAACGTTTCGAAATACTGATAACCTGCCTACGTTTTGATGATTCCACAACTCGTGAAGAGAGAAAAAAAAAATAACCGTGCTGCTCCGATCTCCCAAATATTTGACTCCTTCATACGTAACTCACAAGAGATGTATAGCCTCTCTGAAAATGTAACAGTGGATGAAATGCTCGTTGCCTTTAGAGAAAGATGCGGGTTTCGCATGTATATGCCGAAGAAACCCGCCAAATATGGGATAAAGATTCAATGCATGGCTGACTCACGCAGTTCATATCTTTTTAATGCCTACATTTACATTGGAAAGGACAGTGATGGCATTGGACTTTCTGAAGAAGAGAATAAACTTTTGAAACTAACTCAATCAGTTTTGCGCTTGTGCAAACCAATTGAAAAATCAAACAGGAATGTCACTGCAGACAAGTGGTTTTCATCCTTAGAGCTGGTGGAAGAATTAAAAAAGAGATCACTAACATTTGTTGGTACTATGAAGAAAAATAAAAGTATTCTACCACCAGAGTTCAAGTCTGATAAATCGAGACCAGTTGGATCAGCCCTCTATGGGTTTGAAAATGATATTCCGGCAACACTCTTGTCATTTGTTCCCAAGAAAAATAAAGCAGTTGTACTTATCTCGTCTATGCACCATAATATTGAAACAGATCCCGATAAGAACAAACCAGAAATCATCTGCTATTATAATAAGACCAAAAGTGGTGTTGACCTTCTTGACTTGAAGTGTGCTCTGTACTCGTCCAACAGGAGAACGAAGAGATGGCCATTAGTTGTTTTTTACTCCCTTCTTAACTTAAGCTGCGTCAACAGTTTCATACTTTACTTGTGCTTTCGTCAAAATCCAGAAATAAAACGATTACCTTTTATTAAAAGCCTGGCTTATTCTCTGGTGGAGCCACACCTCAGAGGACGCCTCAGTATTCCTAATCTTCCCCGAGATATTAGAGCATTGATACAGGAAGTAATACCGAAAGATGAAAATGCAGCTGCAGGACATGATGAAGTTCCAAGCGACAAGCTTGAGAAAAGGAAGACCTGCTCAAAGTGTCCATCTTCAAAGGACAGAAAAACTTCCTACAAATGTATAAAATGCAGTAATCCAATTTGCCTGCAGTGCAGTAGAAAAGTGTGTATCACCTGTGTAGTACCAAATAAATAAAAATTGTTTTGTTCTTATTTAGTTTTCAATAAATTTGTGTTATTAATCATAATTTTGTATGTTTTTGCCCAAAAGACTTTAAAACAAATATGTATTAGCATATATTCAAAAATATCAAGTTCGCAAAAATATAAGGTCTCCCAGACCGGATGTTTCCAATTATGTAGTACAGATCGATGTTTCTGTTTAAGGGTTAAAAAAGGATTTATGCGAATAATGACCGCTCCAGTGTTGATGGTTTTCTTAATTATCACACTAATTGAAGCATCTGGGCCGTGTGGCAACTCGCGCTTCTTCGACCATCCTTGAACTCTTTACTTCATCGAAACAGTTAGATGTTAACATAAACGATTTCACAAAAGCCGTCTGAATCATTAAAGAAGATAATGTGAATTTTCTCCGACGAACACAATATTGGATTGCATATTTTTGCTCTTTCATTTCATCTATCACTATTTTTAGAAGAATAACTTGGAATCAGCAGTCAGGGGTACATGACGTCAGTGCCAGAGAGCGAGGACATCATGAATCCCGATTTAGCATTTTTCAAAAGCGAATCAAAATAAGAATAGAGAAACAAGTACTTGCCAAGTAAGAATAAATACATCTTCTCCAGAACGGTATTGCAGAGTTTATAAAACATACACACATCCTGAGTGTTCACTGTTTATATCCAAAGTTGAATAGACATTAAATATTCCTTATATATGCTTATGTGTTAATAATTGTCTGTCACCGTAAATCCATTTATACATTGAAAACGACCATTCAGCATCTATCGATGAAATATGGGCATATAAGTACATAAAGTTTTTTAGTGACAGCACTTTTATTCCCGGTTCGGAAAAATTCTTCGGAATTCTGGATTGTTATTTAGCACTGCTTCAAATTTTCTTTTTACATTATCAACAGCAGTTCCAGATAATTAGGAAAGCAATTGACGAAGATCATATACAATATTCATAGCGTTAGTTATTAGGAATTAACATTACCGATGGTGGCGCCACGATCATTGCCAAGATGGTATCAAATGGAAGTATACCTTTATATTTTGTATGTAGCGTATCGTGTTATCAAGTGTTTTCGAAGTTGGTTCGGGGTTTTATTTTATGTTGATTTTAATCTTAATCAAGAAACATCTTTTTTTAAAGCTCTACTTCATCTGCGTACTCAAACATGTAAGAATATCGTACTGATAATAAAGCTTTCTGACAACCAGTTATTTAACTCGAGCTGTTAAATAACACTATGTAAGTGCGAAATCCAATTGTTTTGAATTTGAAGAATTCTTGTGCGCAAATCGCTAAATAAAACTTATATATTGTTCCATGCTATTGTGAATAACTTTGAATACAATAAATATCTAGTGCATATTATTTAATGATGTCCAACACATCATGAGCAATTTTAAAATTGCAAAATACTTCAAATTTTCTTTTAATCTTTATTTTTACATATTACATGCACCATTTCTTTTACATACTTGTTTATTAAAGTTGTAATTAAATTATATGAAGATACTTTATCAAAAGGCACTGTATATAGATGTAACTCGAGTCATATGAAGCAAATAGAAAGAAGTCGCACTCCTTTAAATTTAACGTGGCCATTCCTAACTGAATTTACGGATAATATGAATGATTTTTCTTTAGCACTGTGTTATTTTCTTCCGATATCAGATAATTACATGAATCGATGCAATTTACAGCACTTTTATCTTTTCCACTGTATGGACATTTTATTTCAAATAATTTATTATAATAATAATGTATTATTTTCGAAGATAATACCATTCGAGAATATGCTAACCATGGGTGATGTTTAGAAAAACACATTTGTCGTAAAACAGTAGCGAAAATATAAAATACTAAGGTAAAGATGAAAATACAATACACGATAGAACCCAATAAACTGTAATGAACAATATAAGTATACCTCCAACGCTAGCTAGTTCCAAAATTTACCGCTTGGTGGCGTGTCACTTAATGTAAATTCACAATAGAATATTGTGTGTTAGTTGGAGAAACTTCTAGATGGCGTATGGTTACCAGTATTCTGTAATATTGTCCGTGAATATTGGCTAAATCTACCTGAATAGTTAGGTCCATAAATACTTGTTGATCGTGTAAAATAGAAATAGCATCATTTGGATCCAGTAACTAACTGTATTATACATTTAACATCGTCAAAATGTATGTGTTAATAGGATCCTGCCATCCATGTGCCCCAGCGCCTTTTAACAGGCTCTGGTAGTTGTGGCACATGTGGCAGTTTTTCGCGAAATAAATTCTTGCGTGCAGGTGCGTTTACAAAAACTTTCTTAACAGAAGATATCAATTTTCTGCATTTGGGTAGCATTTTCTGGCTTCCTCTGATACCCGATAGAGAGTATGTGCAAAACATATAATATGTGTCATAGCACTGTATGTTTGTTGCTCTCTTTGTTACAAATAATAACACATTTTCTTTGTTTATATCGCGCTTTTCACCCCATAATGATTTCAAACACGAAGTTACGTTACGTGATATAAATTCTGCATTAATTGTTTCGGTTCCCTTGCATGAAATTTGTTCTTGAATAATCGAAGAAACTTTTTTTTAAAATTTTATTTATTTAAAATTTTAACAATTTTATTATTTGGTACAATAATTATAATATTCAATGATCTTATTCGTTTCAATATGTGAGTACAACTGCTATGATATTTTAGTCTATGTATAAAGTAATAGTAAAGTATTGTCGATAATAAATCGCTTGTGTTTGTTGTTTCTTCGGTCGGGTGGCCCACTTGACAGACGTTGGTTTGTACATCAACATTCCTTATACAGAGTGTGACATAATTCCTCCCCACCAAGATTCAACTTATGCAGTAAGGCGAGGAAGTTGAACTTCTTGTAGTTTTAAAATTTTTTTTTTTCGCAAATATAGATTTGAGGAAGTGTGTGTTTGCAAGTGTCACTTTTAAATGAAAAGTAAAATTCATTCTTTACCAGATATCTGTTATTAGGAATTATAACTTGAAACTGAGTTGCATTGTAGATAGGAATTGAATATAATAGGTGATAGTAATTAAAAATGATCGGAATATACTATCGCAAAAATTTTTTTTTAAATAAGTAATTTTATTGTTTAAAATATATTCAATTTTTTAAAAGTGATTCAATTAGTAATTGATTTGAATTTCGGTTTGCAACTTTTGTAGTTCATTGTATAAGCTTGTCGACTTCGTTATGCTTGGATGCATTACTTGAAATTTCGAAAATGTAATGGAATTCTCAATGTCTTGTATAATTGAGTTAATGATTTCGTAAATATTTATCAACTGATTTAGAGTATCGGTGATTAGTATCAATTTTGAGAGTATGTGATATTTGTTTGACAGTCTTTTCAAATTTGTTAATCATACTCGCTGAAATAAATTTTTGTATTATAATATTTGAAGTTTCAATAGAATAATTGTAATAAATATTGATTGTACTCAATAATTGAATTTTAATTAAATTTAGATAAAAAAAAATGAATAAAGGTGAAATTAATATACTAATATTACTAAAAACTATAAGGATGCTTTAATGGACGTTTTAAATTATCCATATGTATTTTTTCAGCATCTTCTGTGCTAACAGTTTTTCCTTCGTAATTTACCTCTTTTATCTCAGTGGATTTATTAAACTTATTTGCGTTCTTTTGTCTAATATATTTCTTTTTGAATACCTTTTGTTCGGGTACGAATATTTCGGGATCGTCGCGATTTTTATTTAATTTGTGTATCACATTTTCTTTACTGTCTAAAAGTTTTTCGTTAATTTTTGAGTATAGTATTTTCGTTCTCTCTTTGTGATCATTGATGTAATCGTTTGTGAGAATTTTGTCAATTTCTATATTAAAAGGATCATCAACTATTAATGTGTCCGTTAATGATATCTATAGGATTTAATTTCGTGACGGAATGGATTGAGTGATTATAAGCTAATATCGCGTAAGGCATTTTGACTGAAATTGGTGTTTTCAAGAAACCTTGTGTATTAAGAAGTCGAACGTGTTCAATTAACGTTGAATGTAACCTTTCTACGGGTGCATTTGATTGGGGGTGATTTGGTGAACAAAAGTGAATTTTGATTTTATGTAATTTTCAATAGTTCTTTAACTACGGAGTTTTTAAATTCAGTTCCATTATCGACTATCATTTGTTTGGGTATACCGTGATGTGAAAAGAAGGTAATTAGTTTGTTCACTATTTGTGTTGCTTCGGCTGAAGATATTGTATACACTTGTGCGTATTTTGAAAAAGTATCAATCAATGTTAAAAATTTACATTTTTCTAAGGTGAATGTGTCTAAATGAATTATTTCAAAGGGTTTAGTTGCAGTTGGTGTGATATTCATTTTCATTTTAACAGGGTTTCGCTTGTATTTACTTTGTTGACATATTTCACAATCATTTATATAAGTTTGTATTGATTGTTTCATATTGGGCCAATAATATAATTTTTTTATTTTTCGGTCCGTCTCTTCAATGCCTCTGTGATTTGACTTACTTTCATGATAATTTTGAATAATTTATTTCATATCGTTATTGTTTATGACATCAATTAATTTAATGTTACATTTTTTTAATTTTAGCGAAGGCCATTTGAAATTTTTGCGAACTACTTCACAGAATGGTTCGTAAATTTCGGGTGTTTCGAAATACAGGTGATATTGAACTTTAGGTACAACAAAAGTCTTAATAAAATTTATTATATCTTGTTCGAAATTATTTTGAGAGAGTTGTATGTTAAATCTCTGTTTGTTACCGAATAATTTAATTATTTTTGGTTTCATAGGTGTATGAAAAACGGAACTAATGATTATTTGATTTTGGCAATGATTAACCGGTGTTTCGATAATAGGTATTTCTACAATGGGATTTTGTTCATCGTTACTATGTATAGTAATAATTTCGTCGTATTTTTCAATCGGTTGATTGACATCTGGTGGGTCGTCTATTTGAACTTGCATTGATATATTATCGTCGTTTTGAATTTCGAGGTTTTGTGATTGATTTGGAATATCGGAAGTTTTAGTATATGCTGGTATTTTGTCTGTTGTTTCAATACGATGTTTAATTTGATTTGTAAAAGTAAGGGGGGTGTTTTCTATGTAGAATATATCAGAATATTCTTTGCATAAATTTTCGATTAAATATTTTTCTTCAGAATTTAAGTGATCTGTACGCAATTTTGAAATGTCAAAATGTTGATTGTGAGAATCGTCCAAATTATTTAAATTAATTTCTTGTAATGAAATATTATCTAATTTTTCTACTAGTATTGGTTCAGAGAAGTCTAATGTAAATGATTCTGTCGTATTATTTAGTAATGTTGTCAGGGCTTCACCATTTTTTGCAATAGTGAGTGACTCCGAGATTTCACAATTATGAATTTTGTAATGTGGAATTATTATTTCACCGTTTTGTGTCGAGGTTCTTAGTTTGATTACTTTTTCTACTCTTGGTTCGATAGTAATTAAATTAAGTTGTTTCCTTACGCTGTGATAACGTAATTTCATTGTTGCTTGTGGTGTTACTAACAATCCTTTATCGAAATCAAGGTTTGCTTGAAGTAATTTTATATTATCTAAACCTATTAAACCATGGAAAACATCGTGAAATTTAAACAAATAAAATTTTAAATTCAAGGGGTTCTGTAATTTAAATATTTTTGGTGTAGGTATAGATGTACTAAATCTATGCGCTGATTTTTGGAAAACAGTGGAAACTATAAATGGATCGTTTTTTATTGAACGTGAATAAAATTTTTCAGCAATAGTTGGGTCTATGAATGATTTTGTCGCACCTGTATCTATTAAGAATTTTAATTTGTGTTCGGGAAATATAATGTACGGTAGTTCATTTGATTCGTTAGTATTAATGGCTATAATAGGTGGTTCTATGTTTGGGGCTTTTGTGTACGAGTCTATAGGAAAATTTACATTTGAATCTTCGGTTATATTGTCATAAGATTCGTAGTTTTCATAATTATCGATTTCAGGTTGATAATTATTTTGTTGATTCTCTGAGGTAAAGGTAGAACATGAAGATGTTTCTTCGTATTCAGGCTCTCGTTCTAATTCGTTTCTTTCGACATTAAATAATTGGAATTTATTTGTCTCTCTGGTGTTTGTTGGTAGAAAGAGGGTTGATTAAAATTAGGTTGACTAGGACCGGGTTTCGAAGTTAATCTAGTAGTTACCCTCATAGGAGTTGGCTTTGGAAATTGTTTAGTTTGATTTGGTCGAAATACATTTTGATTTTGAGATGGTGTTTTAAAAACTTGGGAGTTATTAAAATATCTCGGAGATGAGTTATTCGGTCTAGGGCGAATATTTATCGGTTGTGAAGGGAACCTATTTTGTGTGTGCTGAAATTGATTATTAAATTGTGGTGGATTAAATTGTGACTGAAATGTATTAACAGATTGTGGAAATTGAAAATTTGGTGTGTTTCTATAATAATTATGTTGTTGTGTATAATTTTTTGTAGGAGTATTAGTTTGTACTTTGTTCGTAAATCTTTGATAGTAATGCATATTTTCTTCTTCTATAATACATTGTAACGCTTCTTTTAAAGTTTTAGGACGCATACAACGTATTGTAGTGCCTAAAGGTTCTCTTAGACCTGCTAAAAATGATTTTAATGTTAATTTACTATATAATTCGCGTTTTAACTGTTTAGCATCGTCATCGTCTTCATTTATGTCGATATATGAACATAATAAATTTAATAGTTGTAAGCATTTGTCGTAAAATTGATGAGCGTTTTCGTTTGCGCTTTGTCTAAGTAAAACTAAATCTCTATTTAAACATGCTTCATCGCGTTGGTCGGCAAAATTTCTATGTAATGTTTCTTTTAATTCTTGCCAAGTTTGAATATTTTGAATATTTGCAATAATTTTAGCATTGCCAGTTAGTTTACCTAATAAAAACTGTAACAAATATTTATTTATAAAATTGTCAGGTTCATTGTGTTTATAAAATTCGTTTATTAAACTCTCACAGCTAGATAAATATCTACTTAAATCATTTGGATTTCCATCGAATTGTGGAACACAACTTAGATATTCGGGTCTGAATTGTGCCATTTTATTTAAATTTCTATCTGAATTAATTGAATTAATATTTGAATTATTTGTTTCGTTTTTTGTGCTTATACTCAGTTTGTCAAATTCCGTAAACAAATTTTCTAATGATAAAGACATGAATTGTACTCACATTAAAAGTATGCTTTTGTTTTCCTTGCTTATACTATAAGATGCGGTGTTTGGTTCGGCGATTTCTTTCCTCTTCCAAAAACTGCCTCTTGCGAAATAGGACAATGTAGTTCCTGCTCTCGTCGATATTCTGAGTGTCTGCAATCCTCGATGTGTGTAGGGTTACTCACATAAAATACTTTGGAAACTTTTTTCACAAGTTCGTATTGCCAATTAATCGTTGAAACGAAAATTAATTGTTCGATACAATTTAATTTTGACAATTCCAATCTGACTGCGCCAAATTTGTTCTTGAATAATCGAAGAAACTTTTTTTAAAAATTTTATTTATTTAAAATTATAACAATTTTATTATTTGGTACAATAATTATAATATTCAATGATCTTATTCGTTTCAATATGTGAGTACAACTGCTATGATATTTTAGTCTATGTATAAAGTAAGAGTAAAGTATTGTCGATAATAAATCGCTTGTGTTTGTTGTTTCTTCGGTCGGGTGGCCCACTTGACAGACGTTGGTTTGTACATCAACATTCCTTATACAGAGTGTGACATAATTCATGCAAGTAGATGTGTAGACGTTGCCGCGTTGCTATCCATCACATATTTATCCGATAGTACTCAAGTAACTAATAAAACTAAACCATAGATCGGCCCACCATACTTTCATTTAAGTCACCTCCTGGAATGTACCCCTGACTGTTGCCGATGACTAGTTATAACAATGAGCTTTGTCAAACTCAAATAAATAATTTGGAGCAATTGTCATTTTTCAAAATAAGAGAAATTCTTATATTTTATATTTTCTTTATTTATTTACACTTCTGGACACGTGTTTCATCTTATTATAGACTCTCTAGTGCATGATGATACATATAAAAAGGTCACAAAAAGACGGGTGGAAGAACATTACTGTTTACATAACCAGTATAAGACAAATCAAGTGGTTTCCATCGAATAGTCACGGCTGTAACCGACGGAAACTGTATTAAAGTGTCTCCACTATCAGATGAACAACATTGACAGCGTACATAACAAAAACAATTTGAGTAATTGGAGTAAAACTCCATCCTTTTTTGTTCAAAACACACAGCTAGTGGAGAGACGTTAATACAGTTTCGGTCGGTTACAGCTGTGACTGTTCAATGAAAACATTTGCTTTGTCCTATACTGATCAATATCATATAGATAGCAATGGTTGACTTGGCGTTCGTGATATTGACATTAGATAATGAGCGGCGTTGAATATCTTTCCCAGAATAATATCTGAAAAGATACTTTCACACAAATATGGACTGTGTACAAAAATGTGTATATATACGATTTTTAATAATATTTCGACATTGTTAAATATGCTCTTTGAACTTGGTAATTTAAGAAATAGTTTAAGACATTAAATAACAAAGGAATGACAGTGCTGGATATAGGCTAGACACAAGATAATAAGTTAATAATCGACGAAGGAGATACTTGTTGAAACTTCATTATATAGATATAATAAAACACAGTTGTATAGTTTGAAAATAATATATATAATGTTAACACACTACATATGTTTCACCACACTGTGGCTTCATCAGGTGGATGAATATACTCAGTATATTCAACCACCTGATGAAGCCACAGTGTGGTGAAACATATGTAGTGTGTTAACATTATATATATTATTTTGAAACTATGCAACTGTGTTTTATTATATCTACACAAGAAAATACTCTATTGCTAAAAATCTATTAGAAATTAAATGGTCAACTATAAGACCAACTATTATTTTATTAAACGGCAAACTTTAAGTATAAAGTGGAAAATATTCAGCAAACCTAAGCGCCTGCACTATAATTAATTACAGTTTAAACATACCTGATATGGGATTGAATGGGGTGTTGCTTCACTTCCGCCAACAATTCTTGCATCACTGTAAAATTCTGGTAGTTGATCTTTAAGTCTTTCGTATACTGGAAGCCGCACGTACGCAGGCTTCACTGTAGACCAGTCAATATCATTTTCAGCCTTAAGAGAAAATTCAAATGTTAATTAAATTGGTCTTCATATATCTTTTTAGTGAATCACTCTGTGATGAGCGAGTAATTGAATATTTGCTCAAAAACCAAAATTATTATTCTAACTTCTCCGTTTTAACTATTTATTACAATCATTTGAGTTACATGAATAATAACTTACATATACGAATGCGACAAACGTCAAAATAACTGATAAGGTCTTCATTGTAGCAGAAATCTAATAGGTATTTGCGTGATAGTAGCTTATATAGGTGTGCTTTTTCAAAAATTAAAGATTAAGCGTATCGCCATTTTTTCCTATACTTTTTATTAATCTGCACTTATGAAACGAAACGATAAAGATTTTTGATAATTGTCCAATTGAATTATTTTAGTTTGAATATATTTTTCTTATATTTTCTCGTCAATTAGATTTTTAAAACTGTTACACGTCGCATATATTGAGAAAGTTTTTAATTTCATTTTGAAATTATATTTTTCACAAATACAGGATGTTCCGCTCGGCCGACAAATTTATACCCGGTCATTACGATCAAAAAATGTTATTTGACCTATAGGTGAATTCCTCTAATTTAGTAAGCCTTGACGTATTAACGTATGATTGACAAATTAATGACTTTTGTGCTGTAATATTAATTTAAGTCATTATGCCGCGTTTTACTAATGCAGAATTCGTCGTTGGCACCGCAATATATGCTATGTGAAAATGACAAGATATTCAGAAAATAAAAAAATGTGTGCCTCAGTAAACAAGTTACACCGATTGCAATCATTTTTAAGGAGTTACATGTTTTGTTTACATAGAAGTACTTTACTTTAACAATTGAAAGACATTATTAACAAATTAGTCCACAAACTAGTGTTTTAGCGATATAGTTGCACATAGCATATTTTGATTGGCATTTTTGATCACATGGCAGATGTTACAAATTTATCGGGTAATTTGAAAAGTCATAGAATAACACTCATAAAACACTGCAATACTTATATTATTTTATTGAACTTCAAAAACAACTTAAATGTCAAAAAAGCAAAATAAAGAAAACTATATTAGTGGGTATAGGGTATTTTCATTTCTTTTCTTAGCTATTAATAATGGGGCAGAGCGTCATAAAATGCATGGTAATCCCTTTCCATTACTTCTTTTAATGCTTGTAAGTGATCGTATTTACTTTTCTTTAGTTTCAGTTGGTTTGAATGTAACTGAAGTGGAGTTAACATAGCAGTACTTGATATATGAGGCCTCGTGCGAGTATTTATTTTATTAAACTCATTCCATTCATCGCCATGATTTAATTTAAATTTGTATTCTCCCGTCGGCAAATAGAGCAGTCCGCGTATATCTGTCACCTTTGCATTTTTTTCTGGTTTAATACTTTTTAAATTGTTTGGCACGTTTTCATAATTTAAGAAAAAAGTATAGTCTAAGTTATTTACATGATATGGACGATGATCTATCGCTTGCCGCATACGAGTAACGTAGTCACTTGGTGCATAAATGGGAGGTTTAAAATGTGCCTCTAATGAAGAATGAACAGAATCGGCCTCAATCATTGTATGACCATGTTCCAATATTAGCTGCTCAATTTTAATGCCTAAATTCTGTGAAAGTCTTAACAGTGCACTTGCTAGAACCCTATTTCTGTTTTGATACCCGCATCCGTCGGATATCAAAACAATGTGCTTATACTTGTACTCTTTTTGAGTTGTCTGTATGTAGTGTACTATACAACTAGTAAATTCATTGGCGGTGACTCCACCGTTACATTCATGCCAAACATACAAGTGTACCTTTTTATCATTTAGTGAATAAACAGTAAAGTTGTGGATTTGCAATTTTTGTTTGTAATAAATTGCAGAGGCTTCTAGCTTTGGTGCCAATAAAACACTTTGCAAATCCATAGTTATGACAAACATCTCATCATTTGCAGATTCCTTTGCTTCTCTCTTAGCTTGTTCAGCTGCATTTTTTTTCTGTATGTGTGTTTTGTAGGTAACTTCGTAAACATTGCCGGTCTTCCATGAGCAACAAAGGTCGCATTGATCTTTTCTTGGTTGATGAATAGCAATGTTTTCTGCTTTCAGTACTTTCCGGAATAAAGTGCGAGATACATACGACGTTTTTCTTTCTTTACAAAAATCTTGATACGTTTTGTAAATGTGTAGAGTTGATCTAAAAACTGATTCTACGTATTTTTTCTTAGAAGAACTGCGACAATAGTGGCTTGGAAGTTTGGGCAAATCTTGAAGCCATTGTCGAAGTTCCTGCTTCTTAAGTGCACTACTGGTACTTTTAGCCGAAGATGTGCTAACTTCATTTCTTTCAAGATGTGTTAATTGCTCACTTTGGATAATATTCTTTGTGGTCCATCGCTCAAATGTATTTCTTCCAAGGGCTAAGGTATTAAGTAGCATTGTTCTACATACCAAAATCTGGTCGCCATTCTCTGTAGGAAGAACAATATCGTGCGACTGTTTTTTACGATTCTGTATATTACTGCGGTTTTTTCTTCTGCGTTCTGGGTCTTTTGTGGTTACTAAACATTTTAAATAAGCTGCTCTTGCACTCCAACTTGGCAAGTTCCAGAAATAATGAAATATTTTTTCACGAGTTGAGTCTAATATTAGACCACAAAGCAAGGTTCTGTTAGTTTTCTTCTGAGATATCACGTGTAAACATCTGTCTTTCATTTTTCTTTCTTCACGGTTTTTATTGTATTCTATTTTCCCACATTTTAAACGAGTGTAACCCATGTATTGTTCTCCCTTTAATCGTTTGTTTTTAGAGTCATCTCTTTGCGCCTTTATGGATCTTTTTGTGTCATTACTCGTTATAATTCCATTCTCTTCATTGATTTCTATAGGGTAGTTATCCGTATTATTGTCAGTTACATTATTTGCTTGATTTGTATTATTTGCACTTTTAGCTGCTGGTAAAATCAAAACCTGTTCCTCCATTGCCAAAAAATTATCTTCTTGGGGTGGGCTTTCCCCACTTTGCGACGTTATATTTGGAATTTCTAGTTCAGTTAAGATATGTAAGGGAAGCTAAAAAGGATGATCAGTTGGTATTTCAAATAAACATTCTTCTTTTTCATTTTCTGCGTGTTTTGTAGACTTAGGTAAATCGTTGATAACATCAAGAATTAGAGAACCAGTGTCTAAAATTCATATTATTTTCAGTAATAATTAAATTAGGAAGTATAAGTAGTAAAGCACCTTTATTTTGATGGCAAGTGTTTCTAGCTAAAGTACTCAAAGGTTGATCGTCCAAATCGAAGGAACCATTAGAATCTCCGTTTTGTAAAGTTTCGCTACATAATTTCTGATTATCCAAAAGTAAGTAGGATGTTTTTTTTTGAGATTTCACTTTTGTTACGTTCTAAAAATTGAATTTGCACAATATTATTTCAGTTAGAAAAAACTACAACTTACCTTCATCAATAGTATTACTCTTTATGCTGGTTATCGTCTCCTTTTTCAAAGCTAATTGTAAAATTAAAGCAGATCGCGAAGACATTGTTCGAACAATTAATTAAACACTCGTCGATATTAATAAAATAGTTCACTGACATCGAACACAACACAACAAACTTTTCTCATTATTTTGAGGTTATGAAATATCTGCTATGTGCGAAACTCTGTTTTCTGTGCGTGGCGTTATGCCATTGTTAATGGACAATATGTGCTATGTGTCACAATTAGCACAAAGCAGGTATTTTTGTGATCATCAAACGCATAGAAGATATTACATATAGACTTGATTTGATGTCTGTGAAAGCTGAGCACATAGCATTAATTGCCAACTGTCGGGCACATAGCAATTATTGCAACAACATATATAACTTAAAATCACCTAAAATGCACACAGCAGATATTGCAGTGCCAACGACGATATGCTGATATGGTTTTTGAAATGGAAGTGGACGTGCTGCAGCTGCGGAGTACATCAGGCGATACCTACCTTACTTACCTTACCACACAACATTTTCAAACGTTTTTCGCTGTTTGAGAGTTTGAGAGAGACAGGATCGTTCCCAAATCGTTGTGCAGAAAAAGATGGATTTGGAAACGCTGAAGTTGAACGAAGTTCTTCTACCAGTATTCGTAGAATATCTCATACAACGAGAATTCCTCAAACCAACGTATGGAGAATTCTGCACCTTAATGGGCTTTATCTCTATCGTTTACGATTTGGAAACGATACTGTCTCTCTCAAACAGCGAAAAACGTTTGAAAATGTTGTGTGGTAAGGACCAATGCGATCTAGGTATCGCCTGATGTACTCCGCAGCTGCAGCACGTCCACTGCCATTGCAAAAACCATATAGGAAAACCATATCAGCATATTCTGCATTAGTAAAACGCGGCATAATGACTTAAATTAATATTACAGCACAAAAGTCATTAATTTGTCAATCATACGTTAATACGTCAAGGCTTATTAAATTAGAGGAATTCACCTATAGGTCAAATAACATTTTTTGATCGTAATGACCAGGTATAAATTTGTCGGTCGAGCGGAACATCCTGTATTTGTGAAAAATATAATTTCAAAATGAAATTAAAAACTTTCTCAATATATGCGACGTGTAACAGTTTTAAAAATCTAATTGACGAGAAAATATAAGAAAAATATATTCAAACTAAAATAATTCAATTGGACAATTATCAAAAATCCTTATCGTTTGGTTTCATAGGTGCAGATTAATAAAAAGTATAGGAAAAAATGGCGATACGCTTAATCTTTAATTTTTGAAAAAGCACACCTATATAAGCTACAAAAAGTCCAGCATTTACTTCCTGGAGATTTAGAAAATCGAGTACGGTATTGCCAGTGGTTACAAAATAATTTGGAGGTTACTCCACACATACTTTTTACGGACGAGGCCCAATTTCCAAGGAATGGTATAAACAACCCACGTAATTCTCATATCTAGGCGAATCAAAACCCACACAAAACAATCGTAGTTAACCATCAACATCATTTTTCCGTCAACGTGTGGTGCGACTTTTTAAATAATCATCTAATTGGGCCTCATTTGATTGAAGAACGTCTTAATGCAGAAACTTACCTTCACTTTTTGGAAGAAATATTTCCGAATTCCTTGGAAGATATTCCTTTGGAAGCTCGTCGTAGTATGTGGTTTCACCAAGATGGGGTACCACCACATTTTGGGAGACAAGTGACAAATGAAAACTTTCTCGTGTGTATAGTAATGGTAAACCAGATACACGCAAAGATTTGACTGACCGTATAGTTGAAGCTACTAATTCTCTAAAGAATGAATTGGTATCAATTAACTGGCAACATTCTATGACACGAAAAATAGCTGCTTGTATAGAAAATGGCGGTTCTCTCTCATTTTGAACAGTTACTGTAATTTTGTGTTAATTATCAAACAATTTATGAATAATTTTTTTTTCTCATTTTTTTAAATTTAAATTCCATCGATATCTACGAAACAAAGAGGAATTCACCTATAGGTCATATAACATTGATCGTAGTGACCGCTAGAGTATATGGTATAAATTTGTCCGTCGAGTCGCGGAACACCCTGTATATCGAATTTAAAAATTAAAAATTTTCAGCCATTTTGTTGCATATTCGATAATTTCGTATTTTCAAGAGAAAGCATTTCTTTTGTACCGTATTAATCATAAATGGCAACCCTCCGAAAACTATCTACCTGCTGCGGTCGAACTCATGTATTATACGGTGTAGGTAAATTAGGTCCCGGCAGGTCATAAATAAAATATGTAAATTTAAAGCCTCTTTATCAATAGGTAAATTCGATCCCAACATTTCAATGATTCCTTTTATAAAGTTCACCCCAGCATATTCATTTTTTTTTACAAAAACTTAAATTTCAAATGGATACCTATGTAAAATTACATTAAAGTGTACATTTGAATTCTAAAATTCAAGACAAGTTAAAAACAGACAAAAGTTTATCACGAAAATGATTGAAGCATACAGAAAACAGGAAATAAACCGTTTTGCATTTCACTAAATGTATATCCTTTTCATTGTGGCGTTAAAAATTAAGGTAATTGTACATTTTTAGATTTAATTTTAGTATTTTTGTAATTTACTTTGCATTTCATTAAATGTATATTCTTTCACTGTTTGTTTACCCAAGGGTAGCCGGTACCGAATTTACAGGCAAAGAAAAATTACGGGACCGAATTTACATGATATTTTTGAGCGTCCATTTGCTCGGGACCCAATTTACATGTACCCGTATTATATTCTGGAATCTTCGTTTTGTTTCCAATTTCTATTATACATTTTACTTTAGCTATTAATTAAATATTATAAATTTTTGATTAGTGATATGATTTTATGTAAATCATATGATGTGGGATATCGTTTTAAAGTATTTTTTGCAAGGAATATTTTTATGATATTTACTTCATTAACATCGCAACTCTTTGGCTCGCGTCTGTTACATTTATTTTACCGCCTTGTATATATCAAATTTAGTTTATTTTATATTCGTTTTTTTCTTTGCAATCTCGATCCCGCCATCTGTAAGATTTTTATGCGTTACATTTGATCCTTCCCCCTCCCGCTTCGAGAGTGCAATCTTGTTGAGAGAGTCTTCGGTTGCTTCTATTTGAACGATCAGTCAATAAAGTTGTATATATCTTGGGGTGCTCCGATAATCGAAATATAATTCACGTCTGCCCTAAATTTTGTTGCAAATTATCGCAGTTTGTGGATTAATTTTTTTTTAATACCGAATTTACTATGGAACAAGAAATAAACAATAGCAATAATTTTTTGGATCTAACTATTAAAAAAATCAACAATAAAGTAGAGTTTTATGGTTACCATAAACAATCTCATACAGACATAACTATATTTAAAAGAACTTAATATAAACACGGTTTTCAAAACTAATAATAATTTATCCAAACATATTAAAAACAATAAAGATAAAACAGGTAAAAATAAGAAATCTGGATTCTATAAGTTAATATGTGGATGCGGTAAGATATATGATGGTCAAACAGGAAGATCGTTTGAAAAACGCATTGTTGAACATTGTTCTTCATTTAGAAATAGAAAAATACAGATTCCACTTTTGTTAATTATCTATTAGAAGAAAACCACACTTTCAATAAGGATTTCCAAATTCTACATTTAGAAAATAAAGGCAATAAATTAAATTTACTGGGAAGTTTAGAAATAAATAAATTAAAACAATCACAAATTTTACTTAATGATCAAATAGAATTAAATAACTCGCCCTTGTTAAATTTATTCATTTAGAAACTGTTTAGACGATAATATATATATATATATATATATATATATATATATATATATATACAGTAAATATCGTATATAACGACGTTGAAGGGACCAACGAAATTCGGTCGTTATAAGAGTAGGTCGCTATATCCAAATACCAAATTATTATATAAACACATTTTATTTATCTTAGAAAATACACTTAAATAACGAAAACAATATTCTAGCTTTATAAAATACAAATAAAAAAAAACATTTCCTTCTCAACTTATTTTACTAACAATTTAACACATATGTATATAATAATACATAGGCACGGACTGCATTGTACATACATACATACATATTTAAATTTTAATAAAAAAATCTGTCATTTTGGTTAGTTGTAATTTTTTGTTTTCTAAGAAGTGTTTTTCAATAATTTTTTCCAAATGGAGCAATGCAGAATCTGTTTTAACGTGTTTCAAATTTTGATTAAATGTGAAAAAATGCTGAATCATTTGAACTGCTGAAAATGCATCCTTTATAGTAGGTGGTTGAAATTCCGTAGTTTCGTCCATTTCCACTTCATCGTTGTTTATTTCTAACTCCAAGTTTGCACTGGACCCAGCTAAAATTTCATCTTCTGTCATATCTTTCTCCGTTTCGAGTTCTTCATCCACATTTGAAAAATTATCCCAACCCTATTGTGTTGCCAGGTTAACTACAGGTAAAGTGCGGACCCATTCAGTTAAAGGTAAGTTATCTTCTTCCGTATCATTTTGTAGTCGAAGCCACTCAGCTAAGGGTAAATTATCGTCATCAAAAGAGTTTTTTGCTGTGTGTAAATTAAACCCAGCATGTGCAAAGGAATTTGCTATTGTCTGTTGAGAAACGCGATCCCAAGCTTTGGAAAGTAGAAAAATAGCCTGCAGGATATCTAGTTTTTGAAGAACACCATTCTCGTCAATGTCTTTTAAAAGCTTTATAATTTGAAGATTTCTAAAATGTGTCTTTAGGGACTTTATTACACTCTGGTCCATCGGTTGAAGAACTGACGTGGTATTTGGTGGAAGGAAGGCAAGTTTTATAGCTTTTAAGTTTTGAATATTTGGATGAGCTGGACAGTTGTCTAAAGGCAATAGGATTTTCCTTTTTTGCCGAATGAGTTTATTGTCCCATCGTACAATTATTTTTTCAAATAATGCTGATGTCATCCATGCTCTTTGGTTATTTTCATATTCAACAGGTAAAAATTTTATATTTTTAAAGCATCGAGGATGCTTAGCTTTGCCAATAACCACAAGTTTAATTTTTTCCGATCCAGTCATATTTGCTGCTACAAGAACAGTCAATCTATCCTTACTCAGTTTACCACCAATACATTTTTCCCCTTTAAATTTCATCGTTTTGTCTGGCATCATTCTGAAAAATAAACCAGTTTCATCTGCGTTGCATATTTCTTCGTCTGTATATTCTTTTCTTAAATTTGGCCACACTGTATTTAACCAGTCGTCACAAATACCTTTAGGTACATCTATTGCTTCGCCACATATTTTACCAAAAACAATATTGTGTCTTTTTCGGAATCGTTGAATCCATCCAACTGTGCATTTAAAATCTTCTAACCCTAATCGTCGAGCAAAATCATTTGCTTTCTCTTGCAATATCGGACCGCTAATAGGAATGTTGCGGCTCCTCTGAATTTTGAACCATTCATATAGGGCCTCGTCTACTCTATACGCGTTACAAGATCTGATCTTTTTCGTTTGTAATGATGAAGATCTATTAATTAAATCCTCTATTTTATTCCGATTTTTCCAAATCGTGGAGATTGTTGAATGCGCCAGCAATATTAATATTAGAATTTCCAGCCTCCAAGCGCCTAATAATTGATGCTTTTTCTTCAATTGTAAACGCCTTTCGTTTCACCATATCGACGTCGACAACGTACCTTCAATTCCTAGATAACTACTGAATAAATACATTTATCTGTCGCATTTCGCCTTGCCTTTTCATAACGCTGTAATTCCCCTAGCCAATTCGAAACTTCCCCACCGTTTTCTTACTATACGACGTGTCCGTCGTTATAAAAGATAATTTGATCCAAATTTCAAGCTATTTTTCGTCGTTATATTAGTTTCGTCGTAATATGTCGTTATAACCGATAGGTTTCGCGTTTAGAAAGCATTGTTTCTGGCCAGGACCTTGAAATTTCGTCGCAAAAACCGATATGTCGTTATATCAGATGTCGTTATAAACGATATTTACTGTATATATATATATATATATATATATATATATATATATATATATATATAGCTTACTTAAATTTCGAACATTATTCAATTTTTTTAATTTTTATTTACTAAATGTTTTATGAAATAAATCCACACATCAATAATAGTTATTTTGTTTTCTTGTAATGATACGTTCAAAAAATATAGTGAATACAATGAAACAATGGACTACCTTATTATACACGATAAGCTCAATTTAAACGACATAAACTAAGGCAGAAAAGTATAAATGCTCATGTACTACTGTATTTTATTAAATACATTTAATAAATATGAATAACCTCGTGGGTATATTTCTTGGTATATTTTTAACAACTGGACTCGTTACAGCTTATATATACACATATACTATTGGGTAAGAGCTGTGATACTAAAGAGGGCCTGAAAAATATACGAAAGTTGTGTTGTCTTAACGCTTTGATAACATCGCTCCAGAAAAAGACAGGTGCGATACTATCGAAACGTTGACAGAACGTCCATCAACAGGACGACAAACCAAAGCGTTGAAACCGTGAATCCAGTCTCATACAGGGTGAGTTTTTTCTGATGTTTAGCATAAGGATCTCGGAAACTAGCGGAGATAGAGAGACGATTATTTTGTCCGGCGCCTATATCTATGTTATTATTGACTTTAGAAAAAATGTATAAAGGAGAAAGTTATAAGTAATGATGTGCTTAATAATACTGTATAACAGAATTTTTCGTTTAAGCTATAATTTTTGAGTTATGACACAAACTAGTGTTTTTTCTAATGGAAACCATAGTCGGCCATGACTTTATAACAAAAGGCCTTCTTTCGACGATTTAAATGATGTGCCACTTGATTTAGTTATTTTTATAAATAAACAAATTATGTCCGTTTCTTTCTTTTAATTTTCGAACCGTTCTATAGATCGTTTCAACCTCCGTATGCAGTATACGTCTTATGGGAATTTGTTTCATGGTTGCCAAATCATCCAATCAGCTGTACATTACCATTTCTGGTTAATTATTTGACATTTCACGTGATCAAATCATAACCTTTATTTACGTTTTTTGACGTTGAAGGTGCAAAATTATTGAGATTCATATGACATTTTTCTTATTATTTTATTAAAGTAACTAAATTTTAACAGAGTGCATAGCGAATCCGCTGCACGTAAAATTATAGGAAAGAATACTACAAGGAAAATAGCTGTATTTCAATATTTATTAACAATACTACACACATTTCTAAACAAATATACATATTGTAATGGATTTTTCCCCGAAGAAAAAGAAGAATGATATTGAACATTATTTGTATGACATTGATTTGAAATGTATTTTATTTTATTGTGTATATTTAAATGTTTATGATGTTTGAATTTATTATTACGATCGGGACTGTACAATTTTATTTTAGACCGGAAATGTGTGGACTCGGTAGAATTATGTACTATATGTGCCCGATGTATGAGATTTTCCGAGGTATTTTCGACAGAGATACCAGAGCTAGTAAAGCATGTGGATGGATAAAAAACTTCATTTTTTGTCCTGATGTATTTGATTAAAGTCGGGTTATTTGATTTGTAGTGCTTTTATTTGTGCATTTAAATTCATTTACGATTTTTACGAAGATTTGTGATCTCGTTGTTTCATTTTTAATTAGATATTGGTATCTCTCGCCTAGTTTTTGTGTAAATGTGTTTATATCGATGTAAGTACAGGACACATTTTGATTGCTATAATTGCTAGTACGATAATTTGTTGATGATTGTATTTATAGATTATGATTTTCATATTTTTGATATTAAAGTAGTATATGAATATTCAAGAAAATTGTCATGTTTTTGTGAGGGAGTTTTTTTTGTTAAGTCCTGAACAAAATGAAAGTCTCTTATACTCTATTTTTAAAGTAGAGAGACGAATTTCTGAACAGACCACTTTGACAGTGAAATCTCATTGGTTGAAAGCAATTTGGCCTTGCTTTCAACCAATGAGATTTCACTGCCAAAGTGGTCTGTTCAGAAATTCGTCTCTCTACTTTAAAAATAGAGTATAAGTTGTATGTGAGACATTTTCAAAAAGAAAATTAAAAAGTGCGAATGGTTGACTGGTTAAAAAAACTTGTGGAATAAAAATGAAAAATTTCCACTTTATTGAGGTAAAATCCCATTACATTATTTCAACACACAGTGTCTTCCTCGGATGGAGTTGTATTGCAAACTAAACCTAAAGATTGTTGACAAATTTAAACTTAAATGAATTATTATAATGAAAAAAAGGATGGTTCAAATAATAGGCACTTTCTATTCAAGATGTAAACTGTATTACACAAAGGAACCAAAGTTCACCGAGTAGCATCAAAACGGGAAAACCAAATTAAATAAAGAATCAATTGTAAAATAGGCCTGATAAAGGAGAATTGACGAAATCTATATGATAATTGAGTAAAAGGTCTGTATTTTTTAATTTAAAAATTTCCATGACTTCGAGTAAATTTAATTTTTGCGATTGCTTTTCTTGTGTGCAAAGTTCTAATTAAAAATTATGGGCTACTTGTCTCAGATGTATTGCATAATGTAAATCAATCGTGTTATTCATATAACTTCGTTCATGTTTTCTGATTCTTTTAGAAAAGGATCTACTTGTCCGGCCTATATAAAATTTAGGGTAAGAATTACATTCAAGTTTGTAAACTCCCGATTTATTGTTTTCATCTATTTTTTGTTTATTGTTTTTAATAATAGAACCTAAAGAGTTGTTGGTTTTGGAAGCTGTTATATTTCTCGTTAAGAATTTAGAAATTTTTCGCTTAAGATTACCAGTATAAATAAGAGTTTTATATTTATTATTCATACCACGACCATCTGTAGGGTCTATTTTATTAAATGAGTATAACCTACAGACTTAGCTCTATATGCAAAATATAAAAGACAACCCTCGTATAAATATAAAAAGTTATAAAATACATGTGTACAGTTATTTTTATTTGCACGACTTTACGATCGCACTGTATAACAGTTTATTATTTGAATACTTACATTCTTTATGTATCAATAGAAACAATCTTTCTGTGTGGTTTTCGTGCAAAATAGAATGCTTTGAGAGCAGAAACTGTAACACGACTTGTTTAGACCGTTCAATGTTGAGATCGCAAACGCTATTGTCTTCCAATCGAACCAAAAAGGCCTGTAGGTCAACACGTCTTTTTCGACATTCTTTTCCTTCAAAACGTACGCCAATATGGTTTTACCGGCGTTCACTGACGCTTGGACTATATTCAGTGGTCTGTTAAATAATCATAAGAATATGGAATAATCATAAGCGCCAACGCAACTTCTAGATATACTAGGTGAAGTATTTGTTTCGACCCATGTAAAGCCCCATCTTCTTCCTGGCCTAGCAGACGCCATTCTTTAATTTCACCTAAAAGAAAACATTTATTAATTTGATAATAACTATAAATAAGAACAAGAAACAAAGTTCGTATTGGGGAAGAAGAAGAAATCACAAAAGATTATGACGGGACTGTTTATACGTTCGACAAATTACGAAGGTATTATCCATTTTGATTTGGTATCCAAAAACAAAGTCAATAAACGTTGAATTGGATTGCAAGCTATTGGATCGGATATACAAAGGGGTATTGATATTATACTTTGTCACGCGCCTTTCCTAATTATCTTAAACGCTACCAACTTACCTATTTACCATACACGAATGCCTGGGTGATCTTAGGTTGAGATGCTAACCAGTTTAGAAGCGAGCTAGAGAGAGGTTCTTTTTAAAATAGGCACCACCGTGTTTATCATCTCAACCTGCACAGCTACCACAGAAGCTGCTGAAGGCAAGCCAAATAAATCCCAAGAGATCAAGTAGACAATAATCAAATAGAAATAAAATTCAAGTATCGATAACAATAACAAGGTAAGGCTTATTATCTCATAAGCGGCCCATTTTCTCCAACACAGAGCAAGTGTAGCAATACTTCGTCTTACACGATCGGCATCACGAGTGGATAATGCGCCGATTATCTTGCCACGTTCAAACTCAGTTATTAATAAAAATTGGCATGTTGTCGAATAGGTGGAATTTTTTAACATTCTATATGGATTCATTTTAAAAATTTAACGAAACAAAATTACCTAATATCAAATAATTCTATTCATCATTAACTAAAACTGGAATATATCAAAAAGATTACAAACATGCTCAAAAAGTTTGAAAATATTTTAATATTAAAAATATGGGAGAATGGCATGATTTAATTTAAAAATGGATACTTTATTATTAGCAGATGTATTTGAGAACTTTGAGATATATGTTTTGAAAAATCTTGGATTGGATCAACTTGGTATTATACAACTCCAGGATTTGCTTGGGATTGCATGTTAAAATATAGAAAAGTTGAACTAGATTTATTAAAGGAATATGATATGTATATGTTCTATAAACAAGGTATTAGAGGTGGAATAAGTCAATGTTCGAACAGATATTCAAATGTTAGTAGGACTGATAATAAACAAATTTCTTATCTAGATGCTAATAACTTATATGGTTGGACACAATCTCAGAAGCTACCACAGACATCAACATGCACTTTGCGCAAAAGTTGTAAATTTGAAAAATGTTATGAATATTGTAGTAAAGTCCATCAATTATATTCGCAAAAACGGTATTAACCATCGAATATTCCGGAATTTCTTAAATGAAAATGACGCAGAATATGAAGATATCATTTATTTCTCTGAAGTAAGATGGCTCAGCCGTGGGAAAGTTTTAAAAAGATTTTTCGAGTTGATAGACGAGATTGAAATGTTTTTGACAGAAAAAGAAAACAATATACCAGAATTATCGAATTTTAAATGGATAAGCGAGTTAGCTTTTCTTGTGGACGTTACAACTTACCTCAATAAATTAAATATAACACTACAAGGCAAAGGAAAGTTAATCAACGAGCTATTTACAGAAATCAAAAGTTTCCAGCTTAAAATAAAATTGCTTATTTCTCAACTTCTCAACATTTAATTATTGTCATTTTCCTACTTTGCAATCGTTTTTAACCAAAAACGACAAACAGTGTCCTTCGAATATTTTTATTGAGTCACTAAAAGTACTAGATGAAAATTTTCGTCATCGGTTTCAAGATTTTTATGCAAAAGAAATGGACATATTAATATTTGAAAATCCTTTAAAATTTGATATTGTAAAAGCACCAGACAATTTACAACTAGAGTTAATTGATTTGCAATCTAACAATGTATATAAATATAATTTTGATGAAAATAATGTAATCGCATTTTATTCAAATCTACCAGAAAATAAATTTCCCAATTTAAGAAATTTTGCAAAATCAATAATTTGTATTTTTTCAAGCACCTATTTATGCGAACAAACATTTTCAAGAATGAATTTCATAAAATCAAAATATAGAACGAGGTTGACGGATGAAAATTTACAAAACTTGTTGAGGATCTCAGTATATATTTTATATTTACATATTTATACATATGTAATTGGAATTGTATTTTCTTTTTTTTTCCCTTTGAAGAATGGTAAAATTTTTGTTCTCTGACATTATTGTTATTATAGCATGTCAATAAAAAAATAATTTTTTCTATATTTATTTTTAATAATATTTATACTCGTATATGATATAAAAGCACTATTTAAGTTACATTTGAATGTGCGGCCCGCATAAAAAATTTTATTTTGAAAATGGCCCGCCGTCCGAAAAAGGTCGCCGACCCCTGCTCTAGATAATATAATACACACAAATTTGTAAAATTATTTGACACAAACACATGTTTGTACTTGTATCGTTTGTATCTATAATAGCACAGACTAGACTAAACCAGTAACAAGGTTTAAAAATTAATCCGTGAACTATCCTTGTTTAACAAATGCAACAGCAATTTGTAACTATCTTTGTCACATACTTGAGAGGCATTAGTGAGAGGCGCTGATAAACGCAAATCATACGCATGCGCAACGCGTCCTATCAAATTTGAAATGAACATGTGGTTTCTTTGAGCGGCAATTGAGGCCATTTTGGATTTTATAATTGCAAGCGTCGGTCGAGGTAGTTTGAAGTAGTTTTTTATATTATTCTTAGATAATGTTTGTCGGGCTAGTGGCTTGCTGGCTTGCACACTTGCCTCGTAGTCCGGCAGTACCGGGTTCGAACCCCGGTGCTTCCTTTCTGAGTTTGGTTTTCTGTAGTTTTCCAAATTCCACGGCAAATGCGGAAAGGTAACATCTTAAGTCGGTCTACAGCCGCAGGCGTAATAATAACTCATGGCCAGCCGATGCCCCCTGTAATTGGCGCAAGCTGTTGGGGGATGCTAAGGCATGGATTATTATTATTATTATAATATAATACACACAAATTTGTCAAATTATTTGACACGAACACATGTTTATTTGTATCGTTTGTATCTATAATAGTTACTTACATATAACGGGTGTTTAGAAACATTCGAAGTCAAGTGGGCTCTGAACAAAAAATCGTATATCTTTACTTGTATCGTAATCGTATATCTTTACTTGTATTAAATTGTATTAAGTAAATGTATCAATCTATATCAGACATGACTTCATATTTTCAAGGACTACTTTGACTTCGAATGTTTCTGAATAGCCGTTATTTGTATCGTTTGTATCTATAATAGTTACCTACATATACGGGTGTTCAGAAACATTCGAAGTCAAGTGGGCTCTGAACAAAAAATCGTATATCTTTACTTAAGTATCTGATTTGTAATAATTATTAAATATCAACTGTTGTCTGTCAAAAATCAATCTATCTCAGACATGACTTCATATTTTCAAGGACTACTTTGACTTCGAATGTGTCTGAACACCCGTTATATATGAACAAAAATGATACATATTCATTGAATTGAATCGATTCTGCCTTTACTTGATGTAAATCCATATCAAATGATAAAAACAAACAACGTTGTATTAGATTTACACTTTATTTAATAATATTTAACAATGACTATATAACAGCTGTTTCACCGTACAACGGTTTCTTCAGATATAACAAGCGGTACTATAAAACATTTTACTTAAACGTAAACATTTTTTATTTTATGACTTAATGGTATTCTCAGAAATTGGAAACCGAAATATTTTTACCCGCCTCTTATAGTATAAGGGATACATATAGATAATATAAATTATATTATAAGTGACACATATCTAACAAAATATTTCAATCAAAAATAGGAAATAAATTCAACAGAGGGGAGGAATTAAGCTCTGTTTTGTCATTTAATAATTTATTTGAAAATTTTTGTTTATTAATTTGCATTGCTTCTAATAAATCGAGTTTCTTACTTTTCTTTTATTCGTGTAGGATCTTGAAATTATTATTAAAACTATGGCTTTCTTCAATTAAATGGTTGGAGTATGCTGAATCTGTTTTCCCATTTCTAAACGAATAATAATGTTCGTATATGCGCTTTTTGAACGTTCTACCTGTTTGCCCGATATATGTTTTAGTACATGTGCCACAAGTTAGTTTATACACACCTGACTTATTATGATGTACTGTTTTACTTTTATTGTTTTTGATGTAGTTACTAATATGGTTGTTGGTTTTATATGCAATGTTTATATTTTGTTTTCTTAAAAATTTTTCCAATGCTTTATTTTGTCTGCCTAGGTAAGTAATAATTTTAAATTTCTTGTCATGATCTTTAGTAATCGGATATATATCTTGTATTGCTTTAGTTTCTCGTTTTTTGGATATTATTTTATCTATTATATTCGGGTCATAACCATTATTGATTGCAATCTGTTTTATAATGTTGTATTCTGAATTAAAGTCTTCTATTGACATGGGTATATTTAATAGTCTATGAATCATACTATAGAATGCTGCTAATTTATGTTGAATTGGGTGCATTGATTTATTATGTATTGTTGTGTCTGTGTGCGATTCTTTATGGTATATCGAGAATTTTAGTAGGTTATTGTTTCTCTTAATCGTTAAATCTAATGACTATTAATGCTATTAAGTCCTCGGCGACCCTATTTACTAATATCGAAAAATTTAAACTAAAGGTAATGAACCCACAACCTCCCAAACTATATTCATTAATTAAATTACACAAGCAAAACTTCCCCATAAGACCAGTAGTTTCATATATCACAGCCCCAGCAGTTAAATTATCTAAAAATCTCATAAATATAATTATTAAACACACAAAATTTAAACCACATTACAGCGTTAAAAATAGCTATGAATTAGTTAATAAGATTAAAGAGGTCAATTTACCGAATAATGCGAAACTAATATCGTTTGATGTACAAAACCTATTTCCTAGTGTTCCTCCTAAAGAAGCTAATTTGCTAATTAAGAATATGCTAGAAAATAATAGAACCAACCCCACCATAACAGAGGAAATTTTATTTTTACTTTCAATTTGTGTTGATCAAAATTATTTTGTGTTTAATGAGAATATTTACAGTTGTACAGACGGATTAATAATGGGCAACCCACTTAGCCCGTTATTAGCGGAAATTTTTATAGATAACCTTGAGACCACTATATTTAATAACAGTGCATTAGTTAAGAACATTTTATTTTGGCATAGGTACGTAGATGATATCTTAATTTGTTATACAGGCACAGATAGACAACTTAATAAACTTGAAGAATTTATCAACTCAATACATAAAAACATTAAGTTCACAATAGAGAAAGAACAGAATAATAGCATTAACTTTTTAGATTTAACGATTAAGAGAAACAATAACCTACTAAAATTCTCGATATACCATAAAGAATCGCACACAGGCACAACAATACATAATAAATCAATGCACCCAATTCAACATAAATTAGCAGCATTCTATAGTATGATTCATAGACTATTAAATATACCCATGTCAATAGAAGACTTTAATTCAGAATACAACATTATAAAACAGATTGCAATCAATAATGGTTATGACCCGAATATAATAGATAAAATAATATCCAAAAAAACGAGAAACTAAAGCAATACAAGATATATATCCGATTACTAAAGATCATGACAAGAAATTTAAAATTATTATTTACCTAGGCAGACAAAATAAAGCATTGGAAAAATTTTTAAGAAAACAAAATATAAACATTGCATATAAAACCAACAACCATATTAGTAACTACATCAAAAACAATAAAAGTAAAACAGCACATCATAATAAGTCAGGTGTGTATAAACTAACTTGTGGCACATGTACTAAAACATATATCGGGCAAACAGGTAGAACGTTCAAAAAGCGCATATACGAACATTATTATTCGTTTAGAAATGGGAAAACAGATTCAGCATACTCCAACCATTTAATTGAAGAAAGCCATAGTTTTAATAATAATTTCAAGATCCTACACGAAGAAAAGAAAAGTAAGAAACTCGATTTATTAGAAGCAATGCAAATTAATAAACAAAAATTTTCAAATAAATTATTAAATGACAAAACAGAGCTTAATTCCTCCCCTCTGTTGAATTTATTTCCTATTTTTGATTGAAATATTTTGTTAGATATGTGTCACTTATAATATAATTTATATTATCTATATGTATCCCTTATACTATAAGAGGCGGGTAAAAATATTTCGGTTTCCAATTTCTGAGAATACCATTAAGTCATAAAATAAAAAATATTTACGTTTAAGTAAAATGTTTTATAGTACCGCTTGTTATATCTGAAGAAACCGTTGTACGGTGAAACAGCTGTTATATAGTCATTGTTAAATATTATTAAATAAAGTCTAAATCTAATACAACGTTGTGTGTTTTTATCATTTCATACATATTCATCTATTAAACGATAGATGTTGCGATTAAGTTCTATAATAAATTGTTTAAAATTCTTTCAATGGAGACTGTGGTTAAATAAAAATTTAAAAAAAGGTATGTAACCCCTTACCACAATTATTAGTCGTATCCTAAATACGTATTTCGACAACTAAGTTGTCATCGTCAGTAGGTAAAAACTACTAATTAAAAGTCGCACATGGGGCACAGTTAAACAAAAGAAACGCTTCCGCACAACTATTATACACTGCAACCCTGTATAGACTAAATATAACAAGTCAATCTAAAACTACGAGATAAACGCGTACCTACTTTAGGAAAGGTCTAAACATATGTTAAATTGTCGGACAAAGGAACGGCAGACATCCTCTCTAAGGGGGGCGGCACTTCGATTTTTAAAAACTACGATGACCCACTATTAAACTTAGATAAACCACCTTTTATTTTCAACAAACCAATAGTATATTTAAACGTATTTACTCGAGTACATGTATAGTAAAAATATCTATTTTGGGTAGGGGTGTAAAAATATTTCCAATTACAAATGGTTAAAAAATGCTAAAATCGGAAAGTGTGGTCGTATATTGTAAAAACTGTACTCTATTGAAAATTCTAAGAAGGACAAAATTTTGAAGGAACCGTTACATATGAAAAAACAAGACATCTGACTGTGTTGACTTATATTAAATGACAATCAAGTAACGTGAGAAGGTTCTATGAATTATAAGATATTGTTGGTATATAATTTAAAAGTTAATTATAAATAGGTGACATGTTATTGTTAAGGAGGTAATTTTTGTGTTTTTTCATATGTATGGTTTCTCACATGTCTAAAATTTCTGCTGTTACCCACCCACCCTTTTATGTTAATAAAAATGTGAATAAACAGCTGAACGGTATAGGTGATTTATCGCTATTCAAGGAGGTATGTTTATTTTTATTTTTCGCTATAAATATACTTTCATAAGCATCTAGTTCGTGGGGTTTATTAATTCCTTTGATCAACTTCAAACCTGTAATCGACACATTGTGCAGTGTGCTCAAAGCGTGATTTGCGACATTTGATTTATCCGGTCTATTGTATTTGATATGTGATATGTGTTCTTTAAAACGGGTTAATATAGGTCGTTTAGTTTGGCCTATATATTTCAAATTACAATCCGCGCAACTAATTTCATATATCCCTGATTTCGAATTGGAATTAATTCTATCTTTAGTATTCCCTAGCAGACTTTTGATGGTGTTTTCGGACCGAAAGGCTACCTGGAGACCTCTTTCTTTCACAACTTTATTAATGTTTTTCGTGACGGGGTGGTATGGTAGACATATGTACTTTTTCTCTTGGTTACTTTGGGATATCAAACTCGTGGATTCGCGGATTGTATTTTTTATTTTTGTTTTTCTAATTAATTTATTGATTATTTCTATGTCAAAGCCATTGTATGTCGCAATAACTTTAATGAAATCTAGTTCTGTTTCATATCTCTCTTTTGTTAACGGAAAATTTAGTAACCGATTGACTAAGAAGTTAAAGGAAGCTGTCTTATGTTGATAACTATGATTAGAATCCGCGGTGATGAATCTGTTGACATTGGTTTCTTTCCGGAAAATATCGATTTCTATTTTATGTTTATTTCTAATCAGTAAAGTATCTAAAAATGGTATCTTGCCATATTGTTCCTTTTCCACTGTAAATTTAATAGTCGGAAATTTCAAATTTAATTGATTAACAAACATGTCTAATTCGCTTATCCGTGTGTCAAAAATCGCGAGAATGTCATCTACATACCTAATCCAGACTCTAGGGAAATATTTAGCGTTGTTTTTGAATTCTACTTCAAATTGACTCATGAATAAATTGGCTATGAAAGGAGAAAGGCAGTTGCCCATTGTTGTGCCTTGTTTCTGTTCATAAAATTTTTCTCCTACTTGGAAACAATTTTGCGTCATGCACAGTGTTGTCAATCTCATGTATTCTTTTATTTTTGAAGGTTCAATGTTATTCTTGTGGAGCAAGCTTTCTAAATATTTCATAGTCTCTGGAATAGGTACCGAGGGGAATAACGACGTCACGTCGAATGAAACTAAAATTTCCCCGGTTTCCAGTTCACAATCTTTAATTAATTTGACAAATTCTAAAGAATTACTGACTGACAAATTTTCTGGTTTAACGGGTAGGTTTTTAAATTCATTCACTAACCATTTGGAAATCAAATAAGTCGGTGAGTTAATACCTGAAACTATAGGTCTCATCGAGTTACCTGGTTTATGTATCTTCGGTAAACAATACATTCTTGGTACTACAGGATTACTAACATTCAATTTATACTTTTGGGTAGAAGTTATTAAAATTGGACATTTCTTAATCGCGTCTTTTGTGTCACTAATCATTCTAGGTAACGGATTTCTCTTGATTTCTACATACGGACCTTCGGCAATTAAATTTTTGACTCTTTGAAAATAGTCGGTTTTGTCCATAATTACTAACTTGTTCCCTTTATCTGCTTTTAGGTAAAAGCAGTCCTTCGATCTAAGAGTTTTAATGATATTCCATTCTTTATTGACCGACTTCTGTTTGTGCTGCTGCAAATTCTTATCGATTTGGGTTTTACAAGCTTCTCGAATAAAGTTTTTTGGCCCTTGTTCAAAATATTTAATCGAAGTTTCGATGCTTGCAATCACCTGTTCCATAGGAATCTGACGGCTTGGCAAACAGTATTTTAACCCTTTGTTTAACAAGTCTATTTCTAAATCACTAAAATTCTCGGATGATTGATTGATCACTAGTGTTTCTTTTATAGGAATTCTATTAGTATCCTTTTTAGGTGGACATAACTTTCTGAATTTCTTATTAAGTTTTAAACATTTCTTTTTCAATTTATGGTCTTTAATTTCTGTAATTTTCCTATAAAAGTTACACCAATCTTCGAATTCATTATTGTTCATGCTTTCAGTTAATTTTAAATGTAAATTATATAGTTCTAATTCTAATTTACTACGTTTACTGTACAGATATTTCATTTCTAGGTTCAACCATTTCATTTTTGCATATGAAATGACCTTATCGTTATTTCTACAATTAGTCGTTACATTTACGTTCATGAATTTAGGAAAAACATTGTTAATTTTACACCGTTTCAGAAAATTGATATCTGTACTTATAAGTTTAATTTTAATATATAACTTATGAAATCTATTGAACTCCTTTGACCGGGAAGTCATTGTGAAAATTCTTTCAATGGAGACTGTGGTTAAATAAAAATTTAAAAAAAGGTATGTAACCCCTTACCACAATTATTAGTCGTATCCTAAATACGTATTTCGACAACTAAGTTGTCATCGTCAGTAGGTAAAAACTACTAATTAAAAGTCGCACATGGGGCACAGTTAAACAAAAGAAACGCTTCCGCACAACTATTATACACTGCAACCCTGTATAGACTAAATATAACAAGTCAATCTAAAACTACGAGATAAACGCGTACCTACTTTAGGAAAGGTCTAAACATATGTTAAATTGTCGGACAAAGGAACGGCAGACATCCTCTCTAAGGGGGGCGGCACTTCGATTTTTAAAAACTACGATGACCCACTATTAAACTTAGATAAACCACCTTTTATTTTCAACAAACCAATAGTATATTTAAACGTATTTACTCGAGTACATGTATAGTAAAAATATCTATTTTGGGTAGGGGTGTAAAAATATTTCCAATTACAAATGGTTAAAAAATGCTAAAATCGGAAAGTGTGGTCGTATATTGTAAAAACTGTACTCTATTGAAAATTCTAAGAAGGACAAAATTTTGAAGGAACCGTTACATATGAAAAAACAAGACATCTGACTGTGTTGACTTATATTAAATGACAATCAAGTAACGTGAGAAGGTTCTATGAATTATAAGATATTGTTGGTATATAATTTAAAAGTTAATTATAAATAGGTGACATGTTATTGTTAAGGAGGTAATTTTTGTGTTTTTTCATATGTATGGTTTCTCACATGTCTAAAATTTCTGCTGTTACCCACCCACCCTTTTATGTTAATAAAAATGTGAATAAACAGCTGAACGGTATAGGTGATTTATCGCTATTCAAGGAGGTATGTTTATTTTTATTTTTCGCTATAAATATACTTTCATAAGCATCTAGTTCGTGGGGTTTATTAATTCCTTTGATCAACTTCAAACCTGTAATCGACACATTGTGCAGTGTGCTCAAAGCGTGATTTGCGACATTTGATTTATCCGGTCTATTGTATTTGATATGTGATATGTGTTCTTTAAAACGGGTTAATATAGGTCGTTTAGTTTGGCCTATATATTTCAAATTACAATCCGCGCAACTAATTTCATATATCCCTGATTTCGAATTGGAATTAATTCTATCTTTAGTATTCCCTAGCAGACTTTTGATGGTGTTTTCGGACCGAAAGGCTACCTGGAGACCTCTTTCTTTCACAACTTTATTAATGTTTTTCGTGACGGGGTGGTATGGTAGACATATGTACTTTTTCTCTTGGTTACTTTGGGATATCAAACTCGTGGATTCGCGGATTGTATTTTTTATTTTTGTTTTTCTAATTAATTTATTGATTATTTCTATGTCAAAGCCATTGTATGTCGCAATATCTTTAATGAAATCTAGTTCTGTTTCATATCTCTCTTTTGTTAACGGAAAATTTAGTAACCGATTGACTAAGAAGTTAAAGGAAGCTGTCTTATGTTGATAACTATGATTAGAATCCGCGGTGATGAATCTGTTGACATTGGTTTCTTTCCGGAAAATATCGATTTCTATTTTATGTTTATTTCTAATCAGTAAAGTATCTAAAAATGGTATCTTGCCATATTGTTCCTTTTCCACTGTAAATTTAATAGTCGGAAATTTCAAATTTAATTGATTAACAAACATGTCTAATTCGCTTATCCGTGTGTCAAAAATCGCGAGAATGTCATCTACATACCTAATCCAGACTCTAGGGAAATATTTAGCGTTGTTTTTGAATTCTACTTCAAATTGACTCATGAATAAATTGGCTATGAAAGGAGAAAGGCAGTTGCCCATTGTTGTGCCTTGTTTCTGTTCATAAAATTTTTCTCCTACTTGGAAACAATTTTGCGTCATGCACAGTGTTGTCAATCTCATGTATTCTTTTATTTTTGAAGGTTCAATGTTATTCTTGTGGAGCAAGCTTTCTAAATATTTCATAGTCTCTGGAATAGGTACCGAGGGGAATAACGACGTCACGTCGAATGAAACTAAAATTTCCCCGGTTTCCAGTTCACAATCTTTAATTAATTTGACAAATTCTAAAGAATTACTGACTGACAAATTTTCTGGTTTAACGGGTAGGTTTTTAAATTCATTCACTAACCATTTGGAAATCAAATAAGTCGGTGAGTTAAATTTTTATTTAACCACAGTCTCCATTGAAAGAATTTTCACAATGACTTCCCGGTCAAAGGAGTTCAATAGATTTCATAAGTTATATATTAAAATTAAACTTATAAGTACAGATATCAATTTTCTGAAACGGTGTAAAATTAACAATGTTTTTCCTAAATTCATGAACGTAAATGTAACGACTAATTGTAGAAATAACGATAAGGTCATTTCATATGCAAAAATGAAATGGTTGAACCTAGAAATGAAATATCTGTACAGTAAACGTAGTAAATTAGAATTAGAACTATATAATTTACATTTAAAATTAACTGAAAGCATGAACAATAATGAATTCGAAGATTGGTGTAACTTTTATAGGAAAATTACAGAAATTAAAGACCATAAATTGAAAAAGAAATGTTTAAAACTTAATAAGAAATTCAGAAAGTTATGTCCACCTAAAAAGGATACTAATAGAATTCCTATAAAAGAAACACTAGTGATCAATCAATCATCCGAGAATTTTAGTGATTTAGAAATAGACTTGTTAAACAAAGGGTTAAAATACTGTTTGCCAAGCCGTCAGATTCCTATGGAACAGGTGATTGCAAGCATCGAAACTTCGATTAAATATTTTGAACAAGGGCCAAAAAACTTTATTCGAGAAGCTTGTAAAACCCAAATCGATAAGAATTTGCAGCAGCACAAACAGAAGTCGGTCAATAAAGAATGGAATATCATTAAAACTCTTAGATCGAAGGACTGCTTTTACCTAAAAGCAGATAAAGGGAACAAGTTAGTAATTATGGACAAAACCGACTATTTTCAAAGAGTCAAAAATTTAATTGCCGAAGGTCCGTATGTAGAAATCAAGAGAAATCCGTTACCTAGAATGATTAGTGACACAAAAGACGCGATTAAGAAATGTCCAATTTTAATAACTTCTACCCAAAAGTATAAATTGAATGTTAGTAATCCTGTAGTACCAAGAATGTATTGTTTACCGAAGATACATAAACCAGGTAACTCGATGAGACCTATAGTTTCAGGTATTAACTCACCGACTTATTTGATTTCCAAATGGTTAGTGAATGAATTTAAAAACCTACCCGTTAAACCAGAAAATTTGTCAGTCAGTAATTCTTTAGAATTTGTCAAATTAATTAAAGATTGTGAACTGGAAACCGGGGAAATTTTAGTTTCATTCGACGTGACGTCGTTATTCCCCTCGGTACCTATTCCAGAGACTATGAAATATTTAGAAAGCTTGCTCCACAAGAATAACATTGAACCTTCAAAAATAAAAGAATACATGAGATTGACAACACTGTGCATGACGCAAAATTGTTTCCAAGTAGGAGAAAAATTTTATGAACAGAAACAAGGCACAACAATGGGCAACTGCCTTTCTCCTTTCATAGCCAATTTATTCATGAGTCAATTTGAAGTAGAATTCAAAAACAACGCTAAATATTTCCCTAGAGTCTGGATTAGGTATGTAGATGACATTCTCGCGATTTTTGACACACGGATAAGCGAATTAGACATGTTTGTTAATCAATTAAATTTGAAATTTCCGACTATTAAATTTACAGTGGAAAAGGAACAATATGGCAAGATACCATTTTTAGATACTTTACTGATTAGAAATAAACATAAAATAGAAATCGATATTTTCCGGAAAGAAACCAATGTCAACAGATTCATCACCGCGGATTCTAATCATAGTTATCAACATAAGACAGCTTCCTTTAACTTCTTAGTCAATCGGTTACTAAATTTTCCGTTAACAAAAGAGAGATATGAAACAGAACTAGATTTCATTAAAGTTATTGCGACATACAATGGCTTTGACATAGAAATAATCAATAAATTAATTAGAAAAACAAAAATAAAAAATACAATCCGCGAATCCACGAGTTTGATATCCCAAAGTAACCAAGAGAAAAAGTACATATGTCTACCATACCACCCCGTCACGAAAAACATTAATAAAGTTGTGAAAGAAAGAGGTCTCCAGGTAGCCTTTCGGTCCGAAAACACCATCAAAAGTCTGCTAGGGAATACTAAAGATAGAATTAATTCCAATTCGAAATCAGGGATATATGAAATTAGTTGCGCGGATTGTAATTTGAAATATATAGGCCAAACTAAACGACCTATATTAACCCGTTTTAAAGAACACATATCACATATCAAATACAATAGACCGGATAAATCAAATGTCGCAAATCACGCTTTGAGCACACTGCACAATGTGTCGATTACAGGTTTGAAGTTGATCAAAGGAATTAATAAACCCCACGAACTAGATGCTTATGAAAGTATATTTATAGCGAAAAATAAAAATAAACATACCTCCTTGAATAGCGATAAATCACCTATACCGTTCAGCTGTTTATTCACATTTTTATTAACATAAAAGGGTGGGTGGGTAACAGCAGAAATTTTAGACATGTGAGAAACCATACATATGAAAAAACACAAAAATTACCTCCTTAACAATAACATGTCACCTATTTATAATTAACTTTTAAATTATATACCAACAATATCTTATAATTCATAGAACCTTCTCACGTTACTTGATTGTCATTTAATATAAGTCAACACAGTCAGATGTCTTGTTTTTTCATATGTAACGGTTCCTTCAAAATTTTGTCCTTCTTAGAATTTTCAATAGAGTACAGTTTTTACAATATACGACCACACTTTCCGATTTTAGCATTTTTTAACCATTTGTAATTGGAAATATTTTTACACCCCTACCCAAAATAGATATTTTTACTATACATGTACTCGAGTAAATACGTTTAAATATACTATTGGTTTGTTGAAAATAAAAGGTGGTTTATCTAAGTTTAATAGTGGGTCATCGTAGTTTTTAAAAATCGAAGTGCCGCCCCCCTTAGAGAGGATGTCTGCCGTTCCTTTGTCCGACAATTTAACATATGTTTAGACCTTTCCTAAAGTAGGTACGCGTTTATCTCGTAGTTTTAGATTGACTTGTTATATTTAGTCTATACAGGGTTGCAGTGTATAATAGTTGTGCGGAAGCGTTTCTTTTGTTTAACTGTGCCCCATGTGCGACTTTTAATTAGTAGTTTTTACCTACTGACGATGACAACTTAGTTGTCGAAATACGTATTTAGGATACGACTAATAATTGTGGTCAGGGGTTAAATATTTTTTTTTAAATAAATTGTTTAGTCAGTTATTTAAATAAATTTTTAATTTCCTTTTTGGAAGTATAATAGTAGTATAATATATGCCGGTTCTGGACCATCAATTTGTGAACCACCATAATTAGCTTTATTCTCCTCTTTTTAGAGGTCAAAACTACTTCTAGTGCTTAACAAATTAACGGTCTATAAACGGTACAAAAAATCTGCGTAATACCATAGTAATTCCCTTGAAAATGCATAAAAATAGGTATATTTTTAAATATTTAACCAAATTTTATCCATAAATTTACAATCACAATTTTGCTCGTTCACAAGCTAAAATTGCATAAAAAACAGTTTATTTAATCGCCACCAAATTGTGAACGAATATAAACACTCATATTCTCTGTTAATTTAGCACAATTATTTTATAAAAAATTATTACCATATCTCATCATTCACATCTAAAAATTATATAAAAAATTTACCTTATTTAATCGCCACCAATTTGTGAACGAGTATAGGATAATTTTTTGTTATATAGCTAGTGTATTACATCCAGAAAACACCATAAAATGAATGTAAACATAAAACAGAAAGTAACGTAAACGTGAACATAAAATGTAAGATAAACGTAAACATTGAACGTAACATAAACGTGAACATTAAACATAAACATTGAACGTAACATAAACATATTAATAATGATCCACGCAAGTACATAAATTCATATTACTCTTTACCTAAACTACCAATAAACAAAATTCTATTTATTACAAACCTATCAAAATACGAAAACATATTAACAAATTCATTTGATTATATAGTGTTTGTAAAAAATAAGAAATATAAAATAAATAAAAATTATATAGATAAAATGAACATTTTGTTTAATAATATAATAAGATATCAAATTATGAAAAAAGAGAAATTCTTCCCAATAAAAGTTATTGTTGATAAAAATTATAATTTTATTCCATACAATGATAAACAACAATGTTTCTAATTATAATAAATTTGTAAATTTAATAAATAAAATAACTAGACCATAAAAATTTTGAAGGAATTTTTTTGTAATAAATGAAGTTTAATGAATTACGAAAATACTGTATTCAAAACAAACTATCATATAGAGGTTTACGAAAGTATGAGTTAGAAGAAATTATTAAAGATCATTTATTCAGACAAACGTTTATTAATGAATTTAATTTTGATGATGATGTAATTCAGAAACCAAGACAAAGAAAACAAGGAATACATAATAAAAGAAAAGATCTAGTGAAACATGATGAAGGTGTAAAAGTAGTCAGAGCAAGAGGTTCTTGGGGAGAATTGGTTGTTGACTATACATTTTATTGTGACAGTGCAGACCATGATTTATATACTTATCTATACAAAATATAAGATTATGTTATTGATAAAATTAATAAGGGATTTAAAAAAACATAAAAGCATAAGGATTCAATTAGCTACAGTTATTCAATATGAAGAATATGACTTATCACAGGTAGGTAATGTTATTGATTTATGGAAGAGACATTCTTCATCAAAGATACATACTATTATGGACAAATCTATAGTCAAACCAGTTTTAACACAAATGAAAAATACAATAATAAAAAATTTTGAAGGATTTAATTAAAAAAATACAAAGATTAGATTTAATCGTGTTTTAAATGTAGATTTACAATCAAGTATGTATACTCCTCTCCGTGGTGGTACTTATAAGCAATTACCAAGTTATATAAATACTAAAAAATGTTGTATTAATGTGAAAAATATAAAAACCAATCGATTCAAATGTGATAAACAAAAAAACTTAAGATGTTTTGAATATGCATTAGAAAATATTCTATATCCTGTTAAAGATCATACTGATAAACCGTCAAGATATGATATATCAAAATATGAATGTCTTAATATGAAATAGCCATTAGAATTAATATCAGAAAATATATCAAAATATGAAGATTTTTTAAATGCGTCTATTAATATATACAAAGTACGAGATTTGGAATTTACTGCAAGTGAGAATTAATGAATATTAAATCACATTCTTACATGTAAATGTCGACTTATTTAATGCGTTCGTAACTACAATCCGACAAACTAAGTTTGTACCAGTATGCAGAACACACCCTTTCGCGACAACGAACTTCCTGGTGATTAGGTTAATTAAGAATTAAGAAATACTGAAAAAACAAGTCAATCAACGGGAGGAAACGTACAGACGACGTTTCGTTCTAGTTGGAACTTTTCAATGTACGGTATTCCCTCGATGACGGACATTGCTTTTTCATTTCTATACTTTCTGTATATATAGTTAACATTTGGAATTTACTGCAAGTGAGAATTAATGAATATTAAATCACATTCTTACACTTGCAGTAAATTCCAAATGTTAACTATATATACAGAAAGTATAGAAATGAAAAAGCAATGTCCGTCATCGAGGGAATACCGTACATTGAAAAGTTCCAACTAGAACGAAACGTCGTCCGTACGTTTCCTCCCGTTGATTGACTTGTTTTTTCAGTATTTCTTAATTCTTAATTAACCTAATCACCAGGAAGTTCGTTGTCGCGAAAGGGTGTGTTCTGCATACTGGTACAAACTTAGTTTGTCGGATTGTAGTTACGAACGCATTAAATAAGTCGACATTTACATGTAAGAATGTGATTTAATATTCATTAATTCACACTTGCAGTAAATTCCAAATGTTAACTATATATACAGAAAGTATAGAAATGAAAAAGCAATGTCCGTCATCGAGGGAATACCGTACATTGAAAAGTTCCAACTAGAACGAAACGTCGTCTGTACGTTTCCTCCCGTTGATTGACTTGTTTTTTCAGTATTTCTTAATTCTTAATTAACCTAATCACCAGGAAGTTCGTTGTCGCGAAAGGGTGTGTTCTGCATACTGGTACAAACTTAGTTTGTCGGATTGTAGTTACGACCGCATTAAATAAGTCGACATTTACATGTAAGAATGTGATTTAATATTCATTAATTCTCACTTGCAGTAAATTCCAAATGTTAACTATATATACAGAAAGTATAGAAATGAAAAAGCAATGTCCGTCATCGAGGGAATACCGTACATTGAAAAGTTCCAACTAGAACGAAACGTCGTCTGTACGTTTCCTCCCGTTGATTGACTTGTTTTTTCAGTATTTCTTAATTCTTAATTAACCTAATCACCAGGAAGTTCGTTGTCGCGAAAGGGTGTGTTCTGCATACTGGTACAAACTTAGTTTGTCGGATTGTAGTTACGAACGCATTAAATAAGTCGACATTTACATGTAAGAATGTGATTTAATATTCATTAATTCTCACTTGCAGTAAATTCCAAATGTTAACTATATATACAGAAAGTATAGAAATGAAAAAGCAATGTCCGTCATCGAGGGAATACCGTACATTGAAAAGTTCCAACTAGAACGAAACGTCGTCTGTACGTTTCCTCCCGTTGATTGACTTGTTTTTTCAGTATTTCTTAATTCTTAATTAACCTAATCACCAGGAAGTTCGTTGTCGCGAAAGGGTGTGTTCTGCATACTGGTACAAACTTAGTTTGTCGGATTGTAGTTACGAACGCATTAAATAAGTCGACATTTACATGTAAGAATGTGATTTAATATTCATTAATTCTCACTTGCAGTAAATTCCAAATGTTAACTATATATACAGAAAGTATAGAAATGAAAAAGCAATGTCCGTCATCGAGGGAATACCGTACATTGAAAAGTTCCAACTAGAACGAAACGTCGTCTGTACGTTTCCTCCCGTTGATTGACTTGTTTTTTCAGTATTTCTTAATTCTTAATTAACCTAATCACCAGGAAGTTCGTTGTCGCGAAAGGGTGTGTTCTGCATACTGGTACAAACTTAGTTTGTCGGATTGTAGTTACGAACGCATTAAATAAGTCGACATTTACATGTAAGAATGTGATTTAATATTCATTAATTCTCACTTGCAGTAAATTCCAAATGTTAACTATATATACAGAAAGTATAGAAATGAAAAAGCAATGTCCGTCATCGAGGGAATACCGTACATTGAAAAGTTCCAACTAGAACGAAACGTCGTCTGTACGTTTCCTCCCGTTGATTGACTTGTTTTTTCAGTATTTCTTAATTCTTAATTAACCTAATCACCAGGAAGTTCGTTGTCGCGAAAGGGTGTGTTCTGCATACTGGTACAAACTTAGTTTGTCGGATTGTAGTTACGAACGCATTAAATAAGTCGACATTTACATGTAAGAATGTGATTTAATATTCATTAATTCTCACTTGCAGTAAATTCCAAATGTTAGCTATATATACAGAAAGTATAGAAATGAAAAAGCAATGTCCGTCATCGAGGGAATACCGTACATTGAAAAGTTCCAACTAGAACGAAACGTCGTCTGTACGTTTCCTCCCGTTGATTGACTTGTTTTTTCAGTATTTCTTAATTCTTAAAGTACGAGATGATACTAGAGTTGATTTATTTATATTAGGTAATAAAATTGGAAAAACTGAAAAACATGTAAACATTTTGGAATATGATGAACACTGCGTTGGAATTAAAAATTTAAGTGCCCTATTAAATGGTCAAATTCATAAAAGAGACAAACACATGAATATATGTTTAAAATGTCATGATAAGTTTGAAAATAAGCAAAAGTTTGAAGAACATATTGATCATATTGATGTATGTATAAAAGGAAAAACTAATATTGAAATGCCAGGAAATAATAACATTAGATCATATAAAACTTGTGGAGCTGAATTATATCATCCATATACAATGACACTTGATTTTGAGTGTTTATTAAAAAAAATTAAAAAAGAAGTTTGTAAAAAATCAGAATATATTCATGAACATATTCCAAGCAGTTTCTCTTTTAATACAATTGATGGAACAAAAATAATAAGAAGTGATGACGTAGAAGAATTAATGAAATCATTTAATAATATACTAATTGAATTTGGTAAAAGATATAATGAGATTAGAAGAATTAATAAAGAAATAATATGGATACCAGAAATTATGAAAAAATTTACAGAATCTAATAATTGCTATATGTATTTGTAATAAAAAATAAATGGCATTAAAAATATTTTTTTCTATTTTGCGTTCGAAATGAACCCATTATGAAACCAAAAACAGTATCGAAATGAGCTCTATTTCGATACACTTTTTTTCATTTTTCAATGTTGGCGTTGTTCGAATACAGAAATAAATATCATTGCTGTCATATGATTTTAAGAATTTATGTACATTTGACAGATATGATATATGATTGTATTTTACACAAAGAACGTATGTTGTATACAATTGACAACAACATATATATGTTTCTATGTCACTCATGTTTATATTTTTAAATGAAATATCAAGTAATGTTAACGAAAATTAATAAATAATATGTAATATAATATACTTCGCGGATAGCAAGATTTAAATTTGAAAATGTCAAGTATCAATGTGACCAACTGCATGCTTTATATAAAAATTAAACTCTGAACTTTCAAATTAAATAATTCCAATTTAAGCAATTTATTAATGTAAGAAACGCAAAATAGAAGGCCTTTTGCCGCACGAGATCAGTTTAGAAAACGAGCCGCTTGCGGCGAGTTTTCTAAAGAGCGAAAATGGTGCCTTATGAAACTCGTTTTTTAATATACTATATTATGATCAAGATTATAATGATAAATTATTAAATTCTAATTATCATTTATTAATATTCAATAATAATATTATTAATTCAGGAATAAAATATATGAAATATATGATATTTTTTCTAGATTAGATGTACAAAATTTATATTCAATATTTCATATTAATAAGCAAATAAATATATTTAAAGAACATATATATGTATATAGAAATGTTTGTCTTGTAAAAATTAATATAAATAAAAAAAAATTAAATATATTGATTGGAAATGAAATTAATTATTATTATAATTATCTATTAAATTTATTTTCAAGTGAGTATTATACAATATTTAACAAAAATCGTATTGAAAATAATGGTTATGCTGGTTATGTAAATAAGAATGTAATAATTTATAAAAATATTATAATCAATGAAAATTCAAATTATAATCCGGTTGAATATTTTAGTATTGATTTACCATCCGCACCATATATTTGTGATACATCAAAGTCAAATTAAATAATAGATTCTATAAAATTACAAATTTCAAATATTTTGAAAAGAATTTTAGATGATGACATTATTACAGTAGATGAAAATAAAAAATTGATTGAAAAATTAAAATCATATAAATATAATAAGTTTAAACGAATAATAAAAGAATTAAAAAATTATAAAACTGTATTAGAAAATTATTATAAAACAAATATTAAATTATCAATAGCAAAAGTAGAAAAGAAACAACATATTAGAGAAGAATTAGAAGCAGTGGCGGCTAGCGCATAAGCGCTGCAGTGCTGCAGAGCTCCCAAAAAATTGGGCGGGCGAACCTATATTAGGTATAACTAGTTTTCTTTTACATAATTTTTCCGACATTTCTGATGTTTATAAAAGCGTAACATATTGTTATGAAAATTCTCCCCCTGTATATCAAAAAATTTGCATATTTTTCTACATCACCTGTAGAGGACATCAAACCCTACAATTTGACGCCTCAATCATCAAAATCCGACAAGTAGAAGCCGAGATATTCGCTTCCGAAATTCCAAATAATATTCAATAGGCGACCAGTGGAATAACCAACCTAATTCGCGCGATCGCTCACTTGTTCCTTATCTGGTCCACACGAGCGTGCGCTCAGAACTCTGTCAAACACCCGCGCGCACCCCGCTACCCCCGCGGGTGTCTAAAACCAATACGTCATTTTAGCTGGTCGCTGCATTAAATGCAGCGAAATGCAGTGCATTTATTCCAGCGCGGAAGGCGATATGATTCGGCATACGATAGGTCCAACTCGCAACGGGCCATAGGCAACAATATACGTATGGAACGTAATGCGGTGGGCAACGTGTGTACGATGCCTATATTGAGTGACTTTCTTAAAATTTAAATTTATTTTGCAGAATTATTGATTTTTTTACTTTTATCTTTTAGAAAACATTATTGTTTTTTTATTACTTAAAATTACTTTATATGAAAAATAGTATACCATAAAAGTGTAAACAAAGACAGTATACATTGAAACGAATATTCATTCAATTGTATTGTCATGAAATTGAATTTGTCAATCGTTGTTAAATTTGTTAGAATGAATAGATATTTATATTTATCGGAAAATACTAATACTTAAAGCAAAAGGTGTTAAGGTGTAGTGTTTTGTTATAGGAATGAGGAATGTATAATATCCATTTCTTCCTGCATATTGATTATGCAGCTGATGCTTTCGTAATATGCTCATATTTGTATTTCTACTATTATCGTGATGTTATTATAATACAGATACCAAAATCTCACGTAATATTTCCATCAGCCTTTTATTAACAATAAACAAGTAAAGTACAACTTCGTAGGTCGACAAACGCTCCAGTCTTCATTATCACTGTATTATACATGAACTGTAGGCTTAGTTTTTCGTAGAAATTGAAGTACGTGTCTGTTCCTTTGTAAAATTATAATAAGGGCAGGGGTTAATTTTATTCTGGCATTTTTAAATGCAGAGATCAGTTTTGCGACAGCATTCAGCTAATTACAATCTAAAATAAGCAACATTGTAACGTATTTTGGAATTGTGAATATCCGTAGGTAATAAAAAAAAAGGAAGTATAGTTTAATTACAACTGTATCTTCCTCCTGGTTTAAAGGAAGTCGGTATGTATCGACCGAAGTATAAGTTGAAATAATACAAATATGAGCATATTACGAAAGCATCAGCTGCATAATCAATATGCAGGAAGAAATGGATATTATACATTCCTATAACAAAACACTACACCTTATTTGTTTGCTTTAAGTATTAGTATTTTCCGATAAATATAAATATCTATTCATTCTAACAAATTTAACAACGATTGACAAATTCAATTTCATGACAATACAATTGAATGAATATTCGTTTCAATGTATACTGTCTTTGTTTACACTTTTATGGTATACTATTTTTCATATAAAGTAATTTTAAGTAATAAAAAAACAATAACGTTTTCTAAAAGATAAAAGTAAAAAAATCAATAATTCTGCAAAATAAATTTAAATTTTAAGAAAGTCACTCAATATAGGCATCGTACACACGTTGCCACACCGCATTACGTTCCATACGTATATTGTTGCCTATGGCCCGTTGCGAGTTGGACCTATCGGTATTTAATATTTTCGCGACTATTTTTACGGTGCGGCGAGTTTAACGTAAAAACAATAATATTAGAGACTCTTATTTTTTTGTGTGACAATTGACAATCGTTCCAGAAATCCATTACTTCAGTGCGGAAGGCGAAGAAAGCACGATAAGATCGATGGGAGACAACCTCTTACTGCCCGTGCAAGGTAAATTTTTTTGTAAAACTTGCAGAACACCTTAAAATTTTTAGCACGAGCCGCCACTGATTAGAAGGATATGTAAAAGAATTAAAATATTACAGAATGAGATTAAATAATTACTTAAAATAATCATAATAATAAAAAACAAAAAATAAAATGATAATTATGACAATTATTACAAGAAGAATAAATATTATATATTTTAATCTACTTACTTCTCTAATAAGTGATACAAATTTGTTTTGAAATGTAGAATACTCTTCATTAAATAATTTTATTGTTTTAATTATTTGACTACTTATATTTTGCATTTATAGATTTCATTTTTCTAGCGTTTCTTTCAAATATTTTTATAGATCGTTCCCTAGCCTCATTTATATTTGATGGTACTACAACTGTTTTATTTCTTAATTCAGTTAATTTTTTAGGATCATAGTTATTGTAGTTGTCCAACTTATATGCTAATTCATTTATTTTATTATTTGCATATTCTAATTCACAATCTGTAATAAGTAAATTCTCAAATAAATAATTAGCAGTTTTTCTAGCTATGTACTTATCAATAACTTCTTGTTTAAATCCAACTATTTTTGCTGCATCTTCTATTTTATTAATTTCATTTTAATAGGTTTTACATCCTCATTCCATTTATTTTGCTCATCTTTAGGTATATAAGATTTATCCATTTATATATCCATTTATATTATAAATTTTTCATAGCATTATTAACTAAATCTTTTGCTTCTTCATCTAAATTATTATATTTTTTAATAGTATTAATAGACCAATCCTTCTTTATTTGATTTCTTTTGAGTTTTTTGCGGACAAATGTAGATGAATACTGTTCCTCCCCAGTTGAACGTATGTATATTGGAAATAGAACTTGTGGATGTATCCGACGACAAGTCGCGATTCATCGCTCCTTCTACGACGCACACAGGGACAAATTGAAAATTTAGTGCGACAAAATTATTTACTTCATATGGATTCAATAAATTTTAATAAAACTAGGTACCTCCAGGTTTTTAGGGTCGCTGATTACGAATCTGATGTTAGTTTTTAAAAATTCAAAATGGCGGATCCAATATGGCGTACAATTTTTAAAAAATTGATCGAATTCGCTTAAAACTTATTACACAGGATTTTTGATGTCAGTTTTTAAAAATTAAAAGTTCAAATTTCAAAACATTAGGCCTAATTAAAAACTTAAAACGAGAATACTTATAAAAAGCGGAATTAATAATTATATTTTTTTAAAGTTTTTATTTAAATTTGATCAACTGGTGATGATACTACTTAAAATAATAAGAATTATAATTAATTGTTTCACATTTTTTTTTAATTATCAAGATGACATACGGGGACATAATATTAATTTTTATTTTATTCTATATTAACATCTTCATAGTCTTGGACGTCATCAAACTCCTGTTCATAATTCTCTTCTTCGTTGCCACAGAAAGTGGGCAGCCTTAGCATATTTAATATACAGTTTCATTAAATTTTGCTTTACTTTTTACCTTTTTTTCGGTTATCGGTCACAACAGGGTCCGAAGAAACCAGCATCCAGTTAAATATGTCACTGTTGGTATTGGCTCTTGAAGTTTTTCTGGAGTGATATTGTCTTAAATTTTTATACTCTTTATGACTTGCTTCAATTACATCTTCTGACAGTTGGCCTACTGGTAAAGGTAAAGATTTTATAATATCAGCTCCATGAATTAAAATTTTATAAACAGTGGCACTCATTTTGTACCAGCCATAAAGTTTAATGGCCATTTCTGCTGTTTCAAAGCAATAGTTTTTAAATACTTCTTCCTTGATGTAATGCCCTCAAGAAATTATTGACAGTATATTTGCAAATCTTTCTTTTAAGTCTTTATCAATTCCAGTTATTTCTGAAACGAGCGAAGGATTCTTAAAAAATTTTCGTGCAGTATTACCGTCATTGCTATTGCCTCCACCTTGTTTCGGCTGGTCAACAACAAGGCCCATTTGTTCATAAAACTTAGTTGCTATTTCACCCTTTTTTTCTTTTACTTCTTGTTTTGCACTGTCACCTCTTGCTTGCCATTTCTGTAGTTCCAATTTGTATGCTATATGTAGTAAATATTCATAACATCTAATATGTGCATGTAGCACCGAAATCCCATACTTAAAGATGTCTTCATTACAGACTCTATTCTTTAATTTTTCTAAATCGTTTAAAATTTTGGGAGTAGCTTTACAAACATTACACGCTTGTGAACTTGCAGTATCTCTCAAAATGTTGACAGTCTTTCCATCCAGCATTGTACATATAGGGATATGTTTAAATTTTATTTCTTTACCGTCAAGTACGATTGATGTGGGCTCCAATTGCAATATTTGATTCTGAATTTCGTTATACACACAAGTATTTTGTGAGGAGACAGCACAGAATGAAAAATTTAGCGAATTAAAAAAAATGTCATATGCATGTGGGATGTTCAGAATTAGGTGTACTACCTAAGGAAAATATGCTCTATTTATTGAAAGGGGAAACGGGGGGACCTCCACTTGACTTTTTTACACTTATTAATAGTTGTTTTTTTTTAACTTATAAGGAAAAGTAGAACTGTTTGGAACTTTTTTTATAGCTCTAGCTAAAGTAAATTTTTAAATATATTTCATAATAAAAACATTATACTATATCTACACTACATATAATTGTTATTTTAATAATAACTGTAAATTAAATTAGATACATGATGCTTAGAAATATATTTAAAAAACTTTAAACTGTAAATTTACAAAAAATTGTCGAGTGTAGCAACAATAAACGCTATAGATGCTGCTGACAGGTATAAGTGCGTGTAACAGATAATAATACTTTGAACGCACGTACAGACTAATGTGATGCGTTAAAAAAATAAATACTTATAGGTTGATTGCGTGCTGGTATATAGAACATATTAAGTGCAATAGTGGTTACATTTAACAAAATAAAAAATTCCATTTTTGTCGTCGTAATTCGGTTATTTGTCCCTACGTGCGACGTCTGCGAGATCAATAGATCGATCAGTATTTTGATTTAGTTGCGATGATTTAATTTTTGGATCTTGTTTAATTAATATTAGTGCAGAATCTAAAGCTTCTTGTGATACTTTTTTCTCTTTTACAAATTTTCTTTTAGAAATATTTTCTTTAGATAGTTTATTTAAATATTCGGTTGCTAAATTTATTTTATAATAATTTTTTGCCTCATTTTTTGCTGACTAATAAAAACATTATAAGTTCAATTTAAAAAAAAAGAGAGAAAATAGCCTTTAAACTTCGATAACTTTGGCACGACATATTTAACACCCTGTATATGTTGTCACGTTGTTCACCCTCAAAACATATAACGTGTTAGTCCATAAATTCATAACAAAAGAGTTACGTGAGGCACTGCACCCATTTTCAGGCTAAGACTTAAAATGTTAGACGCTGTAATTGTCAAGATTTTAACAAAATTTGCAATAAAACCAAAACTAACAGTTGTAAGTGCACATTGTCATATATCATTGCAAAGATAATTTAGCTGGCTATCATCATAATAACAAAAAAGTCTAGCAATTTATTTAAAATAAAAAAAATTGAAAGTGGTTACGGAAATTTGGAACACTTTGTAAATATATAAATAAAAATAGAAAATGCACTGTAACATAATACATGTGTACGTCAATTTTCATTGCTACAACTTTATTAGTTTTCATGCTAAGCTCCGCCGACACACTATTGCCGCACCCGGTACAGTTTGTTTCTCCGCTCATTGAACGATTTGTCACTAGCGCGCTACTGATTCAATTTTAATTGTTTGGTTATCATTCATGTTGTTACCTGTTTATGTCCAGAGCTAACAGTCTTGTGGTGTTTTAAAGTAAGTAACTTTATAGCCTTTTAAACATGTCAAGTGATAGTGATTTAGACGCAGTGGTCGAAATAAAGAAACGAAAAAGAAATCCTGATAAACACAAACGCAACATAATTCGACAGTCTAAAGCAGGGCTGTCAAACATGAGGCCCGCGGGCCGCATGCGGACCGCCACGGCGTTTTTTGCGGCCTCAAAAAAATATCGAAATATGCTTTAAAAACAAAAATATATACAAGCGAGTCATTCTTACACCAACGATGAAATGATGAAATAAAATAACACATACATAGGTTATGTGACGCCAATGGCGTAGGATAGAACGCCGCAACGAAGTTACTGGAACATTGGAGATTTTGCTAGGCCGCTTTCGAACATTCGAATAGGCATGCGCGCGTATATAATAAGAAGATTGACGAGTTAATAGTAAATAGAGTGGCTGTGGGATACAGACTCAGACAGAAAAACGTTGAATACGGTTCGCGAAGTTAATTGTTACGGTCAAGTGTTTATTTGTTTATAATTGTAGTTATTTTGTTCTGGTGTGCGGTACGCAGCAACTAAGTGAAATATGTCTTCGCGGAAAAGAAAAATTTCAAACGAACATCGAGTTTATAATGACCGTTGGGAATCAGACTATTTAATCACAAACAACAATAATAAACTTCAGTGCATTGTTTGTATGCAAATACTATCAGTTCCTAAAGAATATAATGTAAAACGACATTACACTACGTTACACGAGAAAAAGTTTCAGCAGTATACAGGCGAGTCTAGAAATAGTATCATTACGGATTATAAGAAAAAGCTAAAACTACAAACAAATTTTTTCAAAAAGTCTGACACTAATAACAAATGCAGTATTGCCGCTTCTTACGAAGTAGCGCTGGAAATTGTCAAAGCGAAAAAGCTTTTTAGTGATGGAGTTCTTATTAAGAATTGTGCAATGAAAATGGCAAAACAATTCAATGAAACAAAAATTGCCGAAAAATTCGCAACAGTCTCAGTGTCGCATCAAACAATTGCAAGGCGTGTAGAGCACATTAATCAATATGTATCCAAAAAATTGCACGACACAATTGAAAAATGTAAATATTTTTCACTCTGCCTGGACGAAAGCACTGACCTAGCTGACATCAGCCAACTTGTAATTTTTGTTCGAACTATTCAAGAGGACTTCAGTGTAGCAGAGGAAATGCTAGATCTTATTCCCCTCCATGGTACCACCAAGGGTACGGATATTTTTGAAGCTGTAAATAAGGTAGTATCTGACTATGGGGGATTCGATAAATGTTCCTGTATTGTTACTGACAGAGCCAGAAATATGATAGGAACTGAAATTGAATTTGCAGGACTCTTAAAACGAAACAATATCAACTGTCCTGTGATACACTGCACTGTTCACCAAGAGGCCCTATGTGGAAAGTCCTTACGTCAATCGAATGTCATGAAAGTGGTTGTTAAAATAACTAATATTATAAGAGGGGGCAATCGTGCTTTGACTCACAGAAAGTTTCGTGATTTTTTGGCCGAAGTAGATGCTACATATGGGGACTTGTTGCTTCACACCGATATTCGTTGGTTAAGCGCCGGAAACTGTTTGCAACGTTTCTTCTCTCTACGAAAGAAGATTCCCATTTTCCTTAAAAATGACGTGAAGTCCGACACTACGGAAATGGAAAATCAAATGGTAGATGCAAAGTTTCTCTCAGACCTTGAATTTTTAACAGATCTGACATCTCACCTTTACGAATTAAATTTGAAGCTACAAGGAAAGCAGCAGAATATTGCCAATTTATATTGTCACATAAGAGGATTTCAAAATAAAATTAAGCTTTTCAAGTCTTCACTAGAAAAACAAGATTTTTCATTTTTTCCAAGCTGTAAAGAGCACTTTGAAGAAATGCAGGATTTTGAGAAAGTTTCATATTTAACTCATATAAAATATATTGACACAATTACAGAAGAATTCGAAAACCGATTTAGCGACTTTAAGAAAATCGAAGGAGAAATTTCAGTTTTTACTCAGCCACTTACAATTTCTGTTGAGAACGTAAGCAGAGCAGATCTTCAACTGGAATTGTGTGATTTGCAGTCGGATCCTTTTTACCAGGGATGAACCGAAATAGGATTGGACTTTTTTAAGTTACTCCCAGGAGAACGTTACCCGAACTTGCGAAACTTAGGCCTTATGATGGGCTCAATGCTGGGAAGCACGTATCTATGCGAAAGCAGCTTTTCCAACATGAAATTTATAAAGTCAAAATATAGGTGTTCCCTGTCTGATAACTCACTTACTCAGTTGCTTCGTTTGTCAACAACAAATATTAATGTTAATATTGATACACTGGTTAGTGAAAACCAACATGCCCAAACTTCCCACTAACTTTTTTGGTATATTTCTTATTTTTTTTTTTAATAAATAAAAATAATTATACAAACAAACACGTTTTTTTATACCTATTACAAATCATTGATAAAGTTGCATACGAAGTATTTTATGATGCGGCCCTCACAACCGCAAATTTATTTACAGCGGCCCTTGGTCCACTTGAAGTTGGACAGCCCTGGTCTAAAGTAAAGGGAATTCTATACACGAATTGGAAAGGAAATAATATCGAATCGCGTAAAACTGGTCCAGACTATAATTGCCTAATGAAGTGTTTGGATAAATTTGGGCCAGAAGACAGACGAAATGTATTAATACTTATTAACAGCTTCAATACTAAAAATGAGCAAGATATTTTCTTGCAACAACTTATTTAAAAAAGCCAAGTAATAACACACAGACCTAGAACAGACAATCCAAAAACGAAGAAGTAGTAGTTTCAAGTATTTTGTTTGAAAGATTCTGTTAAAATAAAAGTGTGCAAAGTGCAATTTATATCTTTACATGGCGCTCAGAAGGTCGAATCCGACATTTGTCTGATCTTCTGTTAGCAGGACAAATCCCACATGATACAAGAGGAACAAATCCAAAAGGCAGTGGTAGCAGTAACAGTAACATTTATTTTTTACTGAGGTATTTGTTTCATCAGATAATGCTGTGTCTGGTGATATATGTCGATAAGTTCACACACACATTGAAGCCTTTCCGCGAAAAAGTACACATTATTCATTAATATCTGGATGCTAGGCTAGACGTCAAATTAATGCATTCTATGTTTATTAAAGAAAATCCTAACATACTAGTAAAGTAATAGTTTTACTTAAAATATTTTAAAGAAAACTTCTGTTTACGATTTGCACGGCCTCAGGTGGACACCTGTATCAAATGCGAAGAGTTATCAGTCAAAATTAAAAGTCCCGTCTAGGAGAAGCAGCTAAACGTATAGCAGTTGCCTAAGAAATTGTACTCAAAAGACGTGCGAAGAAGTTTTATTCAAAAATACAGCAAATTAGTGATATTTGCAAAAAGGAAGGCGACACTATAGGCACATGTTTTGACTTTATGCAAAACATGCCTATGCCTAACATTCGAGTCCAAGATGTCTTTTATTTAAGACAGCTCTGGTTGTATTGCTTTGGTATACACAATTTAAAACCCGACAATACTAAATTATACCTATACCATGAAGGTGAAGCGAAAAAAGGAGCGAACGAAGTGTACTCGATACTAAAAAAGTTCATTAATACTTCAATCAGTAACACTGTTCGTAAGTTATACTTTTTTTCTGATGGTTGCTCTGGACAGAACAAAAACAATACATTGTTTAGCTCTTGTGGATGCTGGCCGATTTGATAAAATTGTGCACTATTTTCCCATAAGAGGGCATTCTTTTCTTCCGAATGACCGCAGTTTTGGCACCATTAAAAGGAAGCTAAGGAAATATGACCGTATATATGTACCAAATCAATATAAAGAATTTATTAAGGCCGCAAGTCAAAAATTCGATGTTGAGACGATCAGTTCTGAAGAAGTTTTAGATTTCTCTTCAAGGTGGACCAAATTTCTTGTCTCTCCACAGAATCCTACGGAAAAGAAGTACCAAAATCTATGAAAAGAGCCTTTTCAACGGCAGAATTTATGGCTTTTGAATATAATTCTGCCAATAGAGGGACTGTTGTGACTCATGAATTCATTGATGAACTTTCTAGCCACTTTCTTAATCTTCTAAAACCTCGAACCGTTCAACATATCTGTTTACCCACTGAAAAGGCATATCCTGACCTAAAGGTGCCTATACAAAAAAAAGAAACTTCTCAACATCGCACATCTTCAGACTTTCGTTGAAGATCAATATAACGATTTTTATGAACAAATACTACATTGGTCAGCCGTTCAAAAGGAAGAAGAAGTGGAAGATGATCTTTTTAAGTGGTTTTCTCTTTTTAATTTTGTGTTAATTTCATTATTTTGTAGTTTCCTTAGTTATGAAATAAAAGTTTCGTTCATACTATACACTAATTTGTGTTATTGAAGTACATTGGGAGCAGAAATAACTTCAGTCTATGTTCTTGTTTTTACTATATCGCTATTGTTTTAATGTAAACTCTACGAAACTTTGACGAATATTGTTGCGCATGTAGGTAAGAATATACTTCAGCTACAAACAAACTGAAACCGTTAATTAGGAAATTAATAGTATATTGTGTAACTAGTGACGAAAGTAACATTTTTTTAAGCGAGAGAACAGTTTACCAAACTAGGCGAAGCCGAGTTTGGTAATGTTCGCGAGCTTAAAATAATGATTTCGACGTGTTGAATATTATATTTTTTCTACGACCTCGTCAATGGCATTATAACAAACTTGAAAAATTATGTAAACAAATACTTTATTTTCAATTAAAAATTACAAAACTATAGATTATATTTAAATTATTTATGATTTAATTATTGATGCATAGAATATGTAGACTATAAGGTCGATGGCTTCAAATTGTCCCATAACTTTGCAAAATATGCAAGCAGCATAATTTTCGAATATGAATTTACGCTATTGTCAGCCCTCTATTCAAAAAATTTTACATAGACTTCTTCATACCTCTTTCTTGATTTTTTCTGGTAATAAGCCCGCAGAAGTTTTCTCAGCTTGATTTACTATTTCTGGTTCTATTGGGAATATCTAAATCACTTTCTGAATCAGAAATCATGATAATGCTACCAATAGCACAACCTGACGCGATTTAAAAATGACGCGATACTAAACTGAATTTTACTACTAAACGCGATGTGCATTTATTCATTGTTTTCATAGCATACCACTAGAACAATTCGAAAATTAAAAGGAAGAAACGGACATAATTTGTTTATTTACAAAAGTAACTATGTCAAGCGGTACATCAGTTAATTTTCAAATTAACCTTTAACCGTTTTTATAAAGTCATGTCCGGCTATGGTTTCCATTAGAAAAAAACACAAGTTTGTGTCCTAACTCAAAAATTCTAGCTTAAATGAAAAAATCGGTTCCACAGTATTATTAAGCACATAATTACTTATAACTTTCCCCTTTACACATTTTTTCTAAAGTCAATAATAACAGAGATGTAGGCGCTGGACAAAATAACAAAAAAATCATTTTTGCGATATATCTAGTTAGCCATGCGTTTTTTCAAGAAAATAAAAAGCTCATTAAATTGAGCTCGTAAAACTGCAATTCTTTCCCCTTTTAATCGTCTCTATATATCCGCTAATTTCCGAGATCGCCATGCTAAACATCGGAAAAAATTCACTTGTATATAGTGTATTTAAAGTCTTTCTCTGAAGACTGTGGTTAAGGAAAAACTCAAAAAAAGATATAAAACCCCTTACCACAATTAATAATCGTTCCTAAAAACGTATTTTGACAACTAAGTTGTCATAATCAGTAGGTAAAACCCCTAATTAAAGTGTTGAACCTGGGGTACAGTAAAGCTAACACATAGAATCGCGCACAACTTTACATGGCGTCCACGTATATTTTGAATTTAAAACGAATACACAAACTAAAATTACATCAACTTACCTATCTTAAGAAAAAATGGCAACACCATGTGTTTATTCTCACGCCCTCAACTTTTTCTAAGAATGAAAAAAGACAACTGTATGGATAGGACCGTTGTCCGAGTTAAACGTATTAATTTTGTTTTTAACGATATGAATGCTTTCGTATGCGTCGAGATCTCTGGGGTTGTTGTTATTTTTGACAAGTTTTAACCCTTTTACGGTGACGTTATGATCTTTGTCCAATGCATGGTTCGCGACACCCGATTTTTCTGGTCTATTAAATTTATTATGTGTTCTTTAAAACGGATTATTATTGAACGTTTTTTTTGACTTGTATACTTCAAATTACAATCGCCGCAATTAATTTCGTAAATACCTGATTTCAAATTCAAAATAACTTTATCTTTAGTATTACCTAGGAGACTTTTAATGGTGTTTTCGGACCAAAATGCAACTTGGAGACCTTGTTCTTTAACAACTCTATCAATGTTTTTCGTGATTGGATGGTATGGTAAACATATGTACTTTTTCTTCTGGTTACGTTGAGATATCAAACTTGTGGATTCGCTCGAAAATTTGCTCAAAAAACTTAGATTTTAACCTTGCGATTTTTTCATGTAAGTTTTTCTCGTCAAATTAGTGACTGACGTTTTTACTTATGACAAATTAACTCTTATAACGGGTGCTCAGAAACATTCGAAGTCAAGTGGGCTCTGAATAAAAAATCGTATATCTTTACTTAAGTATCTGATTTGTAGTAATTATTAAATGTCAACTGTTGTCTGTCAAAAATTGTCAGAATCTAATATCGAAGATACTAATTTATATTTTTTAATTTTGAAAATGGTATTTACTAACGTACACAAAGCATTCATGGTTGAAGCATATTTTCGAAATGGTCAAAAGATCGATGGCCAGTGGAAGTATTCAATTCAAGCTTGTTTGGAAGAATTTCGAGATGAATTTCCCAACCTTGCTTTTGATTATAATACTTTTCAGTGTACACTAATCAGAATTGTTCCAGTTTTTCGACAAACTGGTAGGTAGTGTGGGACGCCAAGAGGGTGATGGGCGACCAAAAGTTCGGACAGAAGAAGTGATTGGGAATGTTAGAGAAATAATGACTGATGCCCCTAAAACTTCAGTAAGAACTCTTGCTCAACAAACCGGGTTGTCAGTTGGTTCTTGCCATAAAGTTTTAAAAGAAGATTTACAGTTCTTCCCATATCGTATAACTTGTTTGCAAGAAATCCTCGATATTGATTATCCGCGACGAGTAGTATTTTGCGAATGGTTTGCAAATAATTTTAATGATGAAGTCCTAGACAAACCTTTCTTTTCAGACGAAGCATGGTTTCATGTTAGTGGATATGTTAACTCGCAAAACATGAGAATGTGGAGTGATACAAAGCCCAATAATTTTTATGTTGAAGCTCCTTTACATCCTCAGAAAGTTGGTGTTTGGTGCGCTATAAGTAGAAGAAGGATTATTGGTCCAATTTTTTTTAATGGTACCTTGACTGCAGAAAGAATCGACAGGAAATACTATTGCCTTTCTTTAATCAACTTCGCGATGGTGAACTAGCTTTGGGATACTTTCAACAAGATGGTGCTAGAGCTCACACAGCGGGGGAAACAATGAATATGTTACAAGAAGTGTTTGGAAATCGTTTAATTAGTTTGAACAGCGATCACGAATTTCCTCCAAGATCTTGTGATCTTACACCGCGTGATTACTATTTATGGCCTTTTTAAAAAATTCAATTTATCAAGTACCAGTGCTAGATTATATAGATCTCCAAGACAGAATTATAAATAAAATTAGTGAAATTAGAAATAGTCCCATACTGCAAAATGTATTTAGTAGCATTCGGAGGAGGTGCGTAAAATGCTTGGAAGAAGGTGGTGGACATTTTCAACATCTTTTATAATTATGGTCATTATTGTTGGTAATTTATACAACTACAATTTATGATATTTATTATAAGGTTGTAATCTAAGGACTCTACAAACAATTTATTTGTTTCAAATTTATTTTAAGCCATTTCTTACAATAATTTATTGAATGTTAATATATTAAACTAGTACGATAACTAGATACTATTGTCACTATAAGATGAATAAAACCTTTACTTGTAAAGTTATTTCCTCTTAATTCTGCATTGTCTTTTTACATGTTACTACAGATTAGATGATCTTTATTACACAGGAATGAATAGCATATTAATTGGATTATGTAATTTTTTCCAGTTATCGCATGAAGAGGTGCTATTGTTCAGCAAGAATTCTCTAAAATATCAAAATACTTAATTTTAAATTTGCAAATTAATTACTGTTACCTTCTAAAATCATTATTTGACTAGTTAATATTAATTAATATGGCATATTAAAGTAATAACGAGCCATCGAAAAAATTCATAATTGGAGTAGACTGTGAAATTTGGTTGGTACTTTAACCACTTCCACATAATGACACATTACTTGATGCTTGACAGTTTCATTGTAAAAAAAGGTTATGGCATTGAAATGATACTACAACAAAAAAGAAAACAAATAATTTATTTAATATCGAAATCATAATCATAATTTACATATAGCTACAGAAGTTGTTGAAAATGTTGTCCATTTACATCTAAACACAAACAATTTTCTTAATAAGAGTTTTGAAAAATTTGACACAAACTTATAGTTTCAATGTCAAATAATAAATGTCATTATGTGGAAGTGGTTAAAGCACCAACCCAATTTCACAGTCTACTCCAATTATGAATTTTTTCGATGGCTCGTTATATTTCGACATAAACTGATATTTGCGTGTATGATAACCTATAAAATTGTATTAAGTAAATGTATCAATCTATATCAGACATGATTTCATATTTTCAAGGACTACTTTGACTTCGAATGTTTCTGAACACCCGTTATAAAAATGCCCGTTTAATGGTGACATTTTTGTCACTTTGACAAAAATGAGAAGCAAGATATCGCTTTGTGTTTTTACTTATGATAAAAATTTGAATAAATTAAAATCGATTAAATATATTAAATATAATATATTAGTATAAAAAAGGTTAGCGGAGCTAGTTCTCAACGAAGCTGGAGATTTAGTTGACATTAAATTGCTATCTTAATCAGTAGACTGATGATTTTAATAATTTTTATCTATTCAATAAATATTATTATTAAATTGTTGATGTTGTAAATTGTTTTCATTTATTTGCTTTTGTTGTAAAATAGCATTATAAAATTTGATTAATGCCGATTCTATTTTATTTTAGTGATAAAATATGTAGCTGCTCGTGTCCACCCGACGCAGCATGTCTTGTTTGCAATCCTACATGTTATTCATCTAAGTTTCTAAGTTACTTGCTGCAGTTACGGCATTCGAAATATGTGGACAAATCGTAATGCTTATAGAATACAATGTAATATAAAATTTACGTGAATAAAGTCGTTAGTTGCATTATATTTTGCTTCTTTTTATTATAGAAATTAAAAAATTTCTATAATAAAACCAAGTTTAAACAGGTGACACATTGGAACTAAGTTCTCAACAGGCTGGTACAGCTCACCGATTTTGATGTGGCCGGTGGGAGAATTGGTACGTGCGTCAAGTAAGGTCAGTGTTAGATAGAGACAGTATTCGGAAAAATGAAATGCAAACTCTTTGTGCGAGTCGTACATTGGGACGTAGTAAGGGATAATAAGGGATGCCAGAGGTTCCCCTACCTATGAATTTCGTGCGCATCTCGAGGGCGGTACTTCTAACCGGCCACATCAAAATCGGTGAGCTGTACAAGATAATACTATGTCACTGATATAGGTGCCAGAACATCTGGGGATTAAAAGTAATGCGATGACCGATGAACTGGCCAAGGACGGCTCAAAGAGGAACTTCATAAGAACGGTATATGTATATATAACGATATATATTTATTTGCTTATTGAAATTATATTAATGATCCAACGAAGGTGTAACGTTTATACTGTGTGTATCGTATTAATGTAGTTATTATTATTATTATACCGTGTATTTCATTAAACAAATCAAAGAGAAGTTTTATCACATCACAACACGATTACCGCTTCGATAACGAGACATTAAAACCACACTCAAACTATGAAGGACATTATAATTTTCATAAGTCTTTAATATAAAATACATCAGCTACTTCAATTTGTGTTATATATTTGTTTAAATAAGCTTTAGGTACATTATTTATGCAAAGATGGTAACATCACTGTTAGCTGCGATCCAATCTAAGTAGAGTGTTAGACGTACATACACTGTTGGCCAACCAATTTCACATCCTATTGCGAGACCAAAGGAAACAATGCCAATCTGAAAAAAATTAATTATAAACAATTATAATTAATAAAAAAAACTAATTGATATGTATGGTAGACACATGAAAATTGTTTAAAATCGATTTTAAAACACTGAGAAAAATTCAAGACAATCTTTGAGTGTCTTGCAAAAATTTTCTTCCAAAAAGTTTCTTTTGTGTAAAGTGTATGGCTGATCATAAAAAATTCTTATTCCGAGAAATCCGATCAACCGCAAACATTATTTTTAAATAGTTCAGTTTCCTAGAACATTCATCGAATATTATATTTAATTTAGGTTCTAATCTAACTCATTTCTAACTACGATTAACTTTAACTTATTTGACGCCAAACGATATTTATTACCAATTCAACTACCGTGTACATACTGACAAGAATTGCTTGCAATTGTAACGGTTACCTAAAGCAAGTCGTATCATTATAAAATACATTTTGCAAATAATCTTTTGATGATATTATTTTTAATGCCATTAAAACCCTTTTCATTATATCGCATTTTTAGTTATATCTTAATTTTGACGTACTTTCTCTATACTATTATTGGTCGGTGCGGCTATAAAATAACAAAGAATATAGACTGATGCGGTAATAGTATATTATGTATTAAGTTTTATAAACGCAAGTTTGGTCAGGAGTTTTATTAATCACGAGCGAAGCATAGCGGAGCGAGTACCAGGTCAAGCGAATAAAGCGAATGGTCTAACACTGGGGTGTTAAACTTGGCTATAAACGTCTTGACAGAGAATGCAGTGTGCACCGGTGCATGAATCCATGACTTTTTTCCACAATTCAGGTCTTTTTTTCTGATTTTCTGATATATAAACTAAAGACTGAGAAGTCTTGTCAGTTAGTCTTTGGTATCAGATCGTAATGTTGTTATACAAGTGACTATTGTAACTTGTAATCATATTGTTATTTATTTAAACTAAACGTTATTATATCGTTCTCGAATGAGTTATTTATCCTACCGATAAACCCAGCCTCTGTTGAGTCCTCCTCGGAAACGAAGCTACGGCCAGGACCAGCGGACATCATGGCGATCCTGCCTCTCGCTAGCTGAACCGATCACATGGCGATCCTACCAGCCACTTTCTGATATTACCCAGCCACTTCTCATATTAATGTCAGAAGTGGCGGGCGAACTCATATTGTTTCTGAATGAGTTTTTTATTCTACCCATAAAACCAGTCTCTAATGACTCCGTGTCGGAAACGAAGCTACGACCAGGACCAGGGGATATCACATGGCGATACTGACCGACCGACTGAGCTGAACCTACCTCACATGGTGATCCTACCAGCCACTTCTGATATTACACCATCAATAATCTTCAATGAAACTTTATTCCACATTCAGCATGTAGATCCGATTTCACCTCCTCTGGTTTTTATTCGTTTAAAGAAATTTTAGACAGAAATAGAAACTAAAATTATCGAATTTTAGAAGCTGTTTAGAAGTGGCTACGCTACCAATTCACAGGCTTCTTCTAGCGAAGGATATATTGATAATATAGTTTGTTGGTTGTAATATAATAATAACATTTTTATAAGTAAAATTTTAGTTAATAATTATCAGAGAGCGGACTCGAGCGATTGATGATTCATAACCCATAGGCGTCTGCCTTGTATTCGCAATAGGTTTTTTTCTGTGAGCGATCCGTGAGTTTCAAACAATTTGATACGTGTGATCATGCGTAAGTGGCACATACCTACATATGCAGTTAATATGTATCTGTTAATGCACAACTGAGCGAATGTAATAAACGGTTTGGTAATCGGCAACTACTGCTGAAACAAAAGTAATGCCGACAAGCGATTTGCGTATCGAATTTTGAATAAAAATAATTTACAAAGAACAAAACTCAAAATTATGTATTTTCTGTGAAACATTGAAAGTGTAAAATTTGTTCAAGGTGTTCCTGTGTTAAATTAGTTCTTTTAGATTTTAAAACGTCTTTAAAAATAGAAAATGTCCGTTCCACATCACAACTAGTGGTGGGTGCGTGACTAAAATGTTGCAAAAGTGCACCATACCTTGAATGTATAGATTTTTCAATCGGCTCTGTGCAGAATTGAAATAATATATTCAAATCTGGATTTCTGCTAAATATGGCATCAACTTTTTGTCTCAGCTTGCTTTTAAATTCAGAAGGCATTCTTTTCAATCGATCGATAACGATTTCTAAGTTAATTATTGCTTATTTTAGGTTAATATCTTGATTTTGCATGTAAGTAATCGTATTTGTAAGACACTGGAAATTACTTTAATACAGTTTAGATGGTTTTGTAAATTTTCAATTTGTATTAGGTGTTTACAAATAGAAATGCTTTGCGTATCATCATCGTGTAGTGTATGTGCTGCACAGGTAACGTGTAGCATATTGGGATAAGATTGCTTTAATAACTTCCCTGTTTTTAACATATAAGCTGCTGCATCAGTCAAGAATAATAGCATTTTGTCTTGTTGTTATCCGATGACAGAATATTATGAATACATTGATCAATTGTTTCAACCATTTACGACTGGCAATATTTTAGTTGCAATTAAGTATGGTTGGTATGAAGTTGTCGGATGAAGAATACCAACAACTACATTTAATACATATTATCCTTTTACATCCGTTGTTTCGTAAAGATAATGACCAGATAGGTTGGTTCGTATTTTGCAATGGTTCTCAAATAACATTTTGGTAAGTGGTATTTACGTAAAGTAGATTCATCTGGTATATGACGATCAGTATATTTTGTAAGAAACCTCTTAAGGACTGGATTCTTAAGTTTTTTGAGTGGGATATTGACCGCCATGAAAGCTTCACACAGTTCTTCGTTAAAAGTGTCAGGTGCAGATGGCCATATGTTATCTTGATGAGATTTCGAAGAAACATGTCTCTGCACGTTACACTTTTGTGGACGCCTTAACCTTAATGAACAAGAACTGCCATATATCTCGGTATCATTACGAATATGCAACCAATCTGTATGGCCTCTAATCCATCCTACCATGGTTGCCCTACAAGAATTCTCCATAGTTAATGAAAATAAAGAGAAATACTAAGAACAGACAGAAATGGTCTAAAAAAAAAAGATACGAAAACTACTCCAAAAATAAGGTAGTAAATTAAACATAATATTTATAAAAAATTATAGGATAAAAATACAATATAACAGTATAAAACGGACTTTTTAAAATACTAAACGTTGTAACCAAGTAACACTGAAAGAAACGAAACCATAAACAATCCCTTATAGAAGAGAATAAGAAATATACTATCTCAGGAACAATAATAACAATATATATATATATATATATATATATATATATATATGCAAGTATAACAGCATGTAAACACGAGAATATACTTTGGAAATTAGCGGATATATATTTTTGAAGCGATTAATTCAACGAAGTCTAACGAAATAATATATAAATGTATATTCCATCTTACACACCACTGTTGAATTGAATTTATGAATGAATAGACACAATGTACTATTCATAACGAGCACCTGCTCGAGGAATGCAATCGAGCAAGCAAATAGTGGGGTTGTTATAACATGCATACTATACCTGAGACCGCCACAACGTTTTGTTGGGGCAATTGGTCATTGAATTCCTTCAGTCTTCTCTCTGATAATTATCGAATAAATATCGCCATTTTTCTAATAATAATAATACTTAATGAAACTAAGTAAAAACAAAATAATTTTATGACTGCGAATTAGTCTTGATCATCATTCAAATTACCTGCATATTTCCAGTAACTAAGGGACCTCCCGAATCACCACTGCAAGCTCCTACACCGCCAGATCCAGATGTGCATATATGGCTATTTTGAATTAGGCCCAAGAATTGTAAATTACACATGAGATTACTCATAACGTTAACTGGAACTTGTCTAAGTACTTGACTAATAGCAGATGCACTATTAGAGTCTAAACCCCAACCACTGACTCTAGCCGCTACACCATTGAAACTGTTGCCTACGTCGGAATATCTTGGCAATGGAAGAACTTGAATAATCTCTGTAAGAAGAGAATGGATATTAATTGAACTAATATGCACGAAAATTAGTAATTCAAACACGTATAGCTTTACTAAATATAAAAATAAGCATGAAATCCTTACGGCTGAGAGGTACGTCCTCGCCTAAATCAACTATCGCAATATCATTTTGCAAAGTTGCACTGTTCCAAGCGGGATGTTGAGTAAATCGTGATGTAAATATTCTCACTTGCGTTGCCTCATTATCGTTGACTCTGTGTGCTCCCAAACGTACCTGAACTTGCACTATTCTGAAATTTTAGTTTCTATTTAATTAGTGTATCGTAAAAAATCTGTTTCTGAATACGTTTATAAGCACACGATATAAATTTAGTAATAAATATAATTACACGGGCCTGCATAAAATTTGTGATGACGTGATTTTTGTTTGTTAAGCTCAGTTTTTATATAGCAATAACTAATTAAAATACAGTTGGTCTCTACCACCCACAGATTTTTTTTTGCACAAAAGAAAAAGAAAAAAATATAAAAAAAATCTTATAATAGGCGTTTTAATACATTTTAAAACGAATGTACTACTTCAAATTCTAGGTATTAACCCAAAAATGATTTTCTGTTGTGGTTTTAAATAAATTTGTTAAATAGGCTCTCATTACCTGATGTAAATCTTTTATTACATGTATTAATTTTGGACAAGGTTTCCGGGAATTTTTACCTGCTAAATCCTATTTATTATGCTTTCACTTTATTAGTACTGCGAAGAAGGATTTCAAGTTTATCACTCCAAACAAAAGGTATATTTTAAAGTCATTTACTTCATTATAGCTCTGAGTGTCGATCAGTAAACAAGTAAAATTAATTTGTCTTTAGTGTTGTGCGTGGTATTTGATAAATAAACATTGCTTAAAAATATGTCTAGCCGGTGTTGCAAAAACAAACCAGATGATTTCTGTTATATTTGTGGATATTTCGTCTTGAAAAAGTTTAAGAGACCAATTGGTGAATTTGTGAAAAACGCATACTATGCTTATTTCAAAATCAAATTAGGAGATCAAGATAAAGATTGGGCACCGCACGTTGTTTGTAAGGTATGTGAAGAAGGTTTAAGACATTGGACCAAAGGGAATAGAAAAAGCCTTCCTTTTGGAATACCGATGGTTTGGCGAGAACCGAAAAATCATCATGAAGATTGCTACTTTTGTCTTTGTGATATTAAGGGGCATAATAGAAAAACTTTGAAACATATTTTGTACCCAAACAATATTAAATCAGCTATCAGACCAGTTCCTCACAGTGATCATGTACCTATACCTATACCCCCCAAAGTACTACAAGAAGATATTGAAACCTCTTCAACTTCCGGCTCCGTACAGATGGATAGTGATTTTGAACCATCAACCTCAGGTCAAAACCAACCTCAGCTATTTTCACAAGCCGAACTGAATGATTTAGTAAGAGATTTGGAACTTTCAAAAGATCTTTCTGAAGTACTGGGGTCTAGGTTGAAACAAAAAAATTTGCTTGCCCCAGAAACTACCTTCTCTTGGTATAGAAATCGTGAGGCTGGATTTGTAAAATATTTTGCACAAAACGGACCACTCGTGTACTGCCAAGCAATTGCTGACCTACTTACTTTCCTCGGAGCTCCTGAGTACACACCTTCTGACTGGAGACTTTTCATCGACTCTTCAAAAAGGAGCCTTAAAGCAGTTCATTTACATAATGGTAATGTTTTTGCTTCTGTTCCGGTCGGTCATTCTGTTCATTTAAAGGAAAACTATGAAAATTTACAGGAATTACTTTTAAGAATACAATATGAAAATCACAACTGGAAAGTGTGTGGAGATTTAAAAAGTAGGCCTTTTCTTGGGTCAGCAGTCTGGACTAAATTTCCATGGTTCCTGTGCGAGTGGGATAGCAGAAACCGAGAACAGCATTGGATAAAAAGAGACTGGTCACAAAGGGTGACTTTAACACCTGGAACCAAAAATGTAATTCGCGAAAGTCTTATTGACCCTCAAAAAGTGTTACTTCCACCGCTTCACATAAAACTTGGACTTATGAAACAATTTGTTAAGGCATTAAACAAAGAAGGAAATTGTTTTAAATATTTGTGTAAAACATTTCCAATTCTGTCAGAGGCAAAATTAAAGGAGGGAATCTTTGTAGGCCCGCAGATTAGGAGCTTGGTGAAAGATCAAGAATTTTAACGAAGTTGTACATAAATTTCTAGCGAATTATAAAGACACAAACTATGTTGAGATCGTTGAAAATATGCTGGAAAAATTCAGGATTCTTGGTTGCAATATGAGCATAAAAATTCACTTTTTACATTCCAATTTGGACTATTTCCCAGAAAACCTTGGGGACGTGAGTGAAGAGCTAGGAGAAAGATTTCACCAGGATATTAAAGAGATAGAAAAAAGATACCAAGGGCACTGGGACACAAAAATGATGGCCGATTACTGTTGGGCATTGAGAAGAGATCTTCCTTTAGCTGAATATGACAGAAAAACAAACAAACGAAGCTTTTCTGAAAAACGAAAACGTTTTTTCAAGAAGCATAAAGAATAAATAACTATTTCTAATAGTTTCTATGTGTATATTTTTGTATTTTTTTAAATATAATATAAAACTAGCTTATAATTTATAAGCTAGTTTTATTAAAATTATAGAAAAAAATATAGAAAAAACACGATTTATTTCATTTATAAGTTATAAATGAAATAAATCGTGTTTTTTCTATATCTTTTGATTTTACTGGTTTGAAAAATAACCTTACGTGATACAAAAAAAAAATAAAAGCAGATTTGAAATCAGCGCTACCCAATTACTAAAAAACAGTTAAAATTTTTAAATCAACTTTCAAAGTGTTGAAAAATGCAGGCCTGTGATATTAATATGTATTAGATCATTTATTCCAAAGAATGAAAATATGACAAAACGAAGAAGTAGACAGAAGAAGATTAGTTATATATTGTAGTGGATTGAAGGTTGGGGGATGGATATTTGTATGTATGTAGAAAATTATATATAATAATATTAATGATCAAGTAGAAGAAAAATTAATTGAAGAAAAGAATGAAATAATTAAAAATACAGATGATATAATTAATGCACAAACAATTCAAATAAAAATAGATGATACTTTAATTAGAAATTATGAAGGAACTGATAATTTTGAAACAGAGAAAATGATACATTTTAAAGAAGATAAAGAAGAGAAATATAAAAATCAGGATGAAACAATGAATAGTATGCTGCAAGAAGTAAATACTAAGAAAATAAATATTAACGTATACATACATTACACATTATATATATCGAATATAATATGTATGGGGACGAATGTAAATTCTTACAGGGACAAAAGAATTCTTTCATGGAATTATAACATACAAAAATATTTGGACCTTATGTATGGGGAATATAGAACAAAATATAATGTAAAAATGATGAATTGTATAAATTCAACTGCAAAAGAGGCAGAGAGATGGTGCAATACATAATAAAAGAAAAAAGAAGAAAATGAAACAGGGAATAAGTGGAATTAAACTAAAATTTAAAATTAGACAATACAAGAAGAATAATTGATAAAATAAAATTTTTCCTTTTAGAACCATGTTTAAAAATAAAAATTTATGATAATTTTATTTGGGAAATATGTAGTGGATTGAAGGTTGGGGGATGGATATTGTATGTATTGCTGATATATGATAGATAAGATCAGCCTTATGCATAGTCGTTTTAGTGGCTACTAACACGCTACTAAGACCATTTTAACATCCTACTAAGAATTTCCGTATTCATAGTCGCGTTTCATGCGTACTAACAACGTTTTAACGTTAGTAGGCTACTAAATCCTTAATAGCGTTTGAGACCGTGTTTAAAGTGTCTATTAAAGCTAATCTACAAAAAGAAAAAGCGCAAACTGTCAAAACATAACGAAATGATACAAAATTGAGAGTAAAAATCATAACAATGAATTCATTAACTGTAAGTATACGGATAATCGGCATACAGCAATTTTAATAATAATGGAAGTGCATGGTGTCTCATTATAATTTCATTATCAACAAAATTTTAATCAATTTTAATTATTATTTTTTGAATGCTGTTTCCAAGTACCCATGAGATGCAATGAAGCAAACTGATGAGAAAAAGTCTGTTTAATATGTATTTATGGTATGATTTATTTACAAATTTTATTTGCAAATATTAGTTCTGTAGCAGGTGGATGGTGTGATATAAATGTATTTATGCAATATATATATGTCACTTTGTTGGCTATAAATGAATCATTTATCTTAAGGGAAGTAATATGATATATTTATTACAGGATTTGTTAAAGATTCAAAGCGTCTTCGAGAACATTGGCAACAGATGCAGATGCAAGCTCCAAAAAATATCAGTCAGTATTGGAAAAAGTTTACTTGAAACTGGAGCTGAAGTTATTGCGTGAAAATGATAATTGAATATGTTTATTATATGATATTAGATAAGTATAACAATAGGATGATATGATGTAATTTAAAATATAGAATAAAGTAGGTATAATTATATCTAAGTTACGTATAAATACTGCATCATGTATAAAGTAGGTATGAATATTTGTTACATGTGGATACTTCTAAATGTATATATTATATTTCATACTAATAAAAATTATATCAAAATATCCCAGAAGTATTTCAATAAATAATAAATTATGTATTAACATTGTTAAAGTCTACTAATTAAAATATCTTCATATATAATTGTTGTCGGAATAAATTGCTGTGGATATTGTCATGTGAATCCATGTTGTTCCGCTAAAATAAATTCAGTAATAAATATGTTACAAAGCCAGTTAAATATATATATATACCTATATCATCACCATAAGCTTTGGGATTTCGTATGATATCTACCCGTGCTTCCTCAACTTCTTGCAACTCAGCTTGTATATCAACTAGATCTTCCATACTTTCAAAATAATATAATTTCAGTAATACAAATTTTAAGTAAGATTATATATTACACTTACATTTTTCTTATATCAAATTTAAAAGCAAAAAATCATAAAATTTATTAAAACAAAGAAGATTTTTTAAAACGTATTTAAAATAACCTACAATTCCAATAGGTAAACTATTTTAAATGTCTCCTTCATGCAAAATGCGCATGCCTGCGAACTCCGTTTTCACGGTTGCCACATATTTTTTTCTACTAAGATCCTATTACTTAGTAGCCACTAAGTATGATGAAATACGCGACTATGAATACGAAAAGATAAAAGCATCTTAGTACGCTCTTAGTAGCTACTAACTAATAGCGTACTAACACCCTATTAACTTCGCGACTATGCATAAGGCGGGATATGTTTTAAGTTTGATTTTATGAATTCTGTATCTACTATCGAACTGGGTGGTGAGATCGTAACAATATGTACACTTAAAACACCTTGAAAGCTATCAACCTGAATAGACCGACAGTTCTAAATTTTAAATTAAAAAAAAAATTATATTCAAGTGCCTGAACGTTTTAGCACCCAACCGTAAAAAGTTAACACAAGGTAAGAAGTAAATTTGAACCATGGTTAATGGAAAGATTTGCCATAGAATAGTTAATGGAAAAATTTGCCATAGATTGACTGAAACTTATTCGACACAAAATTGAATATATAAAATGTTTTATTGCGGGTATCTCGAAACCAAGGTATAAACCGGCAAATTACAGAAACACTATGTGGCATTCCAAATAAGAATAAACCGTTGGGAAAGATAGGGCTTAAAATAAGAGCCTGTGATTGGTTAAAATACAGGCCGCTTTTATGCAGACAAAATTAAGTTTACTTTGTTCTGTCAAATTCTCTTTTCGCTGTCAGTACTGATCAGTATTTCTGTCAATGCTAATCAATTGCGTGTTTTAATAGTTGTTTACTGTGCTATTTATTATCAATATTTGTGTTTTAGTAGTTGTTTACTGTGCTATTTATTACAGTGTACTCTCTCTTAAGTGGACAGCCATGGGACTGAAAAATTTGTCCGCTTATGAGAAGTGTCCGCTTATGAGAAAAGTACAAAAAGAGTAAATAATAATTTGTAATATATTTATCTTTAAACAATTTTATTTCCAAAACAAGAACATATAAATATTAGATAAAGTAAACAGAATTTTCATTAACATTTTTGCGAGAAGTAAAAAAAACAAAATTTGTTATGCAAGGTATTCAAATAGATTTAAAAAAGTCAGAAATTTTAGCTTGGCGCATTTTTCCTTTAATTTCATTATCTTGGAGATGTATTTGAAGATCAGTAAGCAATTGAACACCTTTAAGGTCGCTGTGATACAAAGAAAAAGCCTTTAGTTTTCTTATAGCTAAATAAGCCTCTTTATAGGAAGTTAACTTGTCTTCAATTTCACTTTCTAGCTTATCTTCAGACGAGTTGGCGAGCGTTTCTTGGGAAGCAATTAACATTTCAGTATTAATGTTTTCCACATCTTCATCATTAATGAAGACTTCATTATCTAAATTAATATAGTCATCGACGTCAATTTGGATTTGGCTCTGAACTTGATTAATAATATTGGAGAACTGAGCAAGTGCTGATAGTGGAAGCTCGTCTTCTGCGGTCCAACCTGTTTTCTGTTTTCCAACCTGATATCTGTTTTCTCAAAACCAGCTTTCCTGAAACAATGTTTTTTTTATTGTCTGGGGAACCACTTGCTCCCACGCTTTGTGTATGAAATAAACGACATCTAACAAATTCATTGATTTTGATAAATCCAAAGCAGAATTTGCGTCTTCCATCTGCAGCAAAATATTTTTTTAAAATAACGATTTGTACAAAAACTTAAAGTTTTTTATAACGCCTTGATTCAGGGGCTGACAAAATGCTGTTGTGTTTGCTGGAAGAAAAATAACTTTAACATTTTTCAATTTAAGATCGCGAGGATGAGAAGCCGCATTGTCTAAAAATAGCAGGATGTTCCGTTCTTGAAGTTGCATTTGTCTATCAAACTGCGCTAGAAAATCAGTCATCAAATCAGACGTCATCCAAGCCCTTTTTGTTTGATCGCCACGTAACTGGTAAATTGTTCAAATGCGAAACGTCCGAGGTTTTGCAGCTTTCTCAATAACTAAAAGGGGTTCCTTTTCTCCAGCCATATTGACAGTGCAAAATCGTTAGCCTATCCTTAGCCATTTTTCCACCAGTACATTTTTCACCTTTTAATCCAGTCTCATCCGCACTATAAATATCTCGTGAATCATATCCTTGAATCAAAGATGGCACTTTTTCAGTAAAACTTTTGACATCATCTTGGTTTACACTAGCGGCTTCTCCAGAAATGGCACGGAAGGTTATGTTATGCCGTTTTTTCAACCTTTCCAGCCAGCCAGATGATGCACTAAAATCTGCGTAATTCAATTTATCTGCAATTTCTTTAGCCTTGCTCCTGATAAGTGTGCCCGAGAGAGGAATACATTTATATCGAGCCTTCACAAACCATTCGTAGCACAATTTATCAATGTTAACGCCTTTGACGTTCAGCATACTCCTTTTTCTATCGGATTGACATCAGTGTCCCACAATCGTAAAATTTGATCTCTGTTTTTGATGATACAAGCAGCTTGAGTTTTACTGATCTTACATTTCTTTGCTAACTCGCGTACACTAAGTTTCTCATTTTTTTGAATTTCAATGACATTCACTTTGTCTTTAATAGTCAACACTGCTTTAGGCATAGCGATTCAAGTATGTATACAATAAGAATCTATAAATGTACTATGTATTTACGTACTACATTCAAAACAACAAGCTGTGCGTATTTAGGGAATTCCCCTTTGTACATACACGTATTATTCAATAAGCAACATCTGTACGAATGTACGAATATGAAGAAGAGTAAACGGAAAAACAGTGTTACAGTGTTGTAAGCTGTCCGGTTATGGGGAACTAAAATCACTTTGGTATGGAAAAAAGTGTCCGCGTCCGGTTATGGGAGGGTTGTCCGCTCAAGAGAGAAAAATTTTAAAAATCCCTAAGTAATCTTTTGGTACTGCAAAAAGTGTCCGTTTATGGGAGGTGTCCGCTTAAGAGAGGTGTCCGTAAGGAGAGAGTACACTTAATATTCGTTAAAAACAGTTTTTCATCCACCTGATGAAGCCATTGTATGGCGAAACACTATTGTAGTGGATTTACAATAAAAATTTTTGAAACTAGAAGTTTAGTACTTATTTCATATCTCAAGTATCTCCTTCGTCAATCAACGATAAAGAATCTATACTAGTTGTCAATATCATCAACACAAAAAATTATAAACCACAATTTCTTGTTGTGAGTGAGGTTACAGGAAATGATTTGAATGGTTTAGAGATACATCGAAAATATGCAGCGTTGCGCCCTAAAACTCTTGGCAATGGAAGATTCTTCTTGAATTATCGATCAGAGAAATGTACAGTACAACCAGTGTGTATAAATATTTTATCAAAAATATCTAGAATAGTGGCAAGCTACCTGCAATCGGAGGATGTTGATCTATATGCACGACATTGTTTTCGCTGGACATCGGCAACATTATTGGCGAATGCTTCTGCTGATATTCTGCCTCTTAAAAGACAGTGAGGTTGGCGTTACTCAACCATTGCTGAGTCTTATATAGAAGACTCGGTGACCAATCAAGTAAAGTTAGCGAAAAAATCATTACGTAATTTTAATGATGTGATATGAATAAAATTTGGTTAAATATTCAGCTTATGTATATTGACTTACTCGTTGCTATGTAAATAATTTGAATGGGCAAAACAAACGCTTTCAAATTTTGTATCTCTAAGTAAGAAACAATAATTTTCAATAACATGATTGAACAAAGGTTTCAATAATTTAAACAAAAATTGTCCAAATAAATTTGTTGTTTGTTTTATTTATGTACATTTACCTTTTTTCTATTAATAGTTTCTGCGAAATTGTACGTTTTATAAGTACAGAATTACGACGAATTACGGTTTTCTAACCTAAAAGGTAAACTCAAATTGAAAAATATATCTTACATATAGCCAACCTATTAAGTAAATAACCTCAATGTTAGAAATTTGGCAACTATGTACCATTCCAAACAAGAATCAACCGTTGGAAAAGATAGGGCTTAAAATAAGAGCTTGTGATTGGCTAAAATAGGAGCCGCTTTTACACATGCAACATTTAGTTTATTGTGTTGTGTCAAATTATCATTTTTCTGTCGGTGATGATCAGTATTTCTGTCAGAGCTAGTCAATTGCGTGTTTTACTAGTTGTTTATTGTACTATTTATTATTAATATTCGTTAAAAATAGTTATTTATAGAGATTATATAGTGAACAACTCATTTTCTTTTTTTATAATATTTTATCACTTTCATTAATTTCTTTAATTTATATAATAACAAACGTTTCAGAGCTTGGATGACGCAGTTTTACCAGTTCCATCAAAAAATCGTAAACGAAAATAAATTAAAAGTGGACAAAGGCAGATGGCTTATACTGTGTATTTTAAGAACAAAGCTAATATGTCCAAAACAGCTTGTGTTCGTCAAACTTCAAGTGAAGTAGAGATTAGTAGGAATACTATGTTCGACATTATTAAGGAAATTGAAATGTCTGGAGTTACACATTCTACTTTAAGAAAACGAAGTTGCCGAGATGCTTACAATAAATTAGATAAAGTATCAAAAAGTATGATTAGAAGGCATGTGCATTCATTTTTCTTTAAAAATGAGTTACCGTCTTTCACAAAAATATGTGAAGTTATTAAAAGGGATGCCACCTTACCTCCTTTAAAACGAACATCACTTTGGAGAATCCTAAAGGAACTAGGATTCAAGTGGAAAAACTCACACAAAACAACATATTAATTAAATGAAATGATATTATCTTATGGAGACGTTGTTATTTGACAAGTATAAGAAAGTTTCATGCAGAAAAATCATTTATTTAGATGAAAGATGGGTGAGTGCAGGTTACACAAAAGCAAAAATATGGAAAGATACAACGGTACTTAATCCAAGGCAAGAATGTGTTGAAGTTCTTTCTACTGGTTTAAAAGATCCATCTGGCAAAGGAAAGCGACGAATTGTGCTTTACAAGAAAACTGGAGAATACCATGAAGATATGAATAGTGAGGTATTCATCGCATGATGCAAAATATATTAGCTTCTCTTGAGCCCAATTGTGATATAGTAAGTAGTTTATTCTACTAAAACAGAAAAGTCTTCTACTTCATCATGGAAAAAGGAGGCACTTATTGAATGGCTTTTAACAAACGGAATTTTAGCTGATAATACTATGCTAAAGGTTGAATTGTTTGTGCTTGTAAAAAATTACGCATCCTGTCATTCATACGTGGTAAATAAAATAGCTAGAGAAAGTTGTCATACAGTTTTACGTTTACCTCCATATCACTGCAATCTGAATAACATTGAACTTGTATGGGCTCAAGTTGGGGCCAGTAGTAAGACATTTAAATTGGACGAAGTAAGAAATTTATTATTAAAAGGATTAGACATGGTTGATGCTGACACATGGAAAAATATCATTAATCACGTTATAACGTTGAAAATGTGTTAGAAAATTTTACTTTTACTGTAAATACTGAGTCACTGAACATGTATTCACATGTTTAACCAAATACTGAAACTGGAAAAATGCTTACGTTTTACCTATCTTTTGGTGCTAAACTGCTGTTTTACCCATTTTAATATGTACTTACTTATTTTTGTAAAAGGAAAATATTTTTAAATAAATACCTCTTTTAGATGTATAACCTTGTTTATGCAAATTATGTGAAATGATGTTCTGTTAAATAAATTTCCTTATTGCTCTCTCATTATAGATAGTATTAAAATAACTGTATTTTGTAAAATGCTATATTTGTTAAGTAAGCACTAATGTTAAACGATACACAAATGTTATGATAATTATAATACACTGTCACCATCAATCCTTTAAATTTATTAGTTTTACATCTATACAATAGTTTTGTTCTCTAGTAAAATCAAAGTAAAATGTAAATATTTTGCTGTGATAATTTTAACACGTTCTCCCTCTATTTACGCACAAATTTATTTAAATAATAAATAACAGATTATAAGATATTGATTGAAATATTTTATATAAGTCTAATACCTTGCATTGGTATATATTTGCCGCTTCTTGCTTGAATAAAATTATTAAAGTCTAAACTTTCTTAATAATAAATATGTTAATAAACAAACGTAAAAGCCAAAAAATAATCTTTTATATAGGTTAGTAAGGTATATAACCTCACATATGAAATCAATCATATGATCTACTTTTTTTAAATTCCTGTATAAATTATACTCAGATTACAGCGCCATCTGGTCCATTCTTATTTGGAATGGACATTAGAAGCGTATTGATATATAAGCCCTCTAACAACGACATTGTGTGAGTAGCGTGGAGAGAAAGTAATTCTAACCTGTAAACGGAAATTTCAGGTATTGCAAGATTTTATTTTCCTGTGTATTGTCGTTGAGCAGGGGTGCTCAGACTTTTAGCGATTGCGATCTACCACAAAACATTTAGGTGACAAGCGATTGACACGTACGACTATCGATTACTAGGAGTAGCCTGGTTACAATAAAAGAAAACAGATTTATGAAAATGATTTATTTAAATTACTTATAGTATAGAAATACAAAGTATGTTATACTTGTATAAGTTAAACATCTAATAAAATTGCAATGTCAAAAATTTTCTTTAGTTTAGAATTTAGATGTTGATGCATGGCACTGCATATCATCCACAAACTTATCGAAGGACGGTTCGTAATTACTGAGTGCTAACTTCAGACATGCTGAGAGAGGGTCGTCGTTGTGATATTTCGTTTTAACGATTTTCATTTCTGAAAATGCAGACTCGCACAAGTAAATTGATCCGAAGAATCCTGTTAACTGAAGGACTATTTGTTTCAAACAGGAATATTTGTTTTCGGATATGAACGACCAAAATTTGTATAATGTATATCTGAAATTATCTACAATACCTCATTTTGTACTGAAGAGATCCCCATATTTAAAGTGTTTGATATTTCAGTAGCAATTTTTTCATCGTCTTCACCAGAAAATGGATAAGCCATGAAAGTTACAATATTCATCAGTTGCTTAAAATCGGAGAAGCGCTTTTTAAATTCACTCTGAATGTTTCTTAGTTGTGTCTCGTAGTTGTCACAATTTGAGTGAGAACTTGCCCTTCTTTTCAATGCTAGAAAATTTGTAAAGTCCTTTTTGTTTAGCTGATTAATCAACAACTCAATTTATTTATAAAAGAGTTTGTTGCGCTAACCATATCTATAATGGTTTTATTTTTTCCCTGTAATTCCAAATTAATGATATTCAAATGATTTGTTACATCCAATAGGAAAGCTAAATCATGGAGCTATTTCCAATTTTTAAGTATCTCAGTGTCGTCCGTCACCTCGTTTGTGAAGAAAAGAAATTATTTCAGGTAATAGTTCTTGAAATCGCTCTAAGAATTTTCCGCGGCTCAACAATCTTATGTCTGCATATAGAAATAAACCAATGTGCTCGGCAGAGTCACTAGCTTCCAATTACACTTTGAAGAGGCGTCGTTGCAAGCTTCGCGTACGGATTGAATTCACGATCTTTGTGGCAATATCCACGACATCATTCATATTTAGTATTTTTGAACATAGAACTTGCTGATGAATGATGCAATGGAATGCGAAAAATGATGGGAAGTCTTCGACACAATGCAACAAACCCAATTTGATTGCCTGTCATTAATGGTGCTCCATCAGTTGTAATGGACCCGGTCTGTAAATCGGTAGCTCATATTGAATTACAAAATTTAGGGAAATTTTGTAAATATTTTCTCCGCGAGTTCTTTCCTTCAGAGGCAGCAACGTTAACAATTCTTCTTTAGCCGACATATCAGAAAATACCATCCGAACGAAAATACATAATTGAGCAGTATCAGTCATATCGGTGGACTCATCACACTGCAAAGAAAAGTATGTACATACATTCCATAATATCGTTTTTTAGTTTGGATTCCAAATCTGTGTTCATGATTTCGATAGGTCTAGTAACAATATGGCGAGATAATTAAACATCCTTGATAGCAGATATAATCTCTGTTTTATTTTTTAAGTCATCAAATAACACATTTGCCGCTTCGACAAATAATTCTTTTACTACCGCTCCATCTTCGAAAGGTTTCTTGTGTTGCGCCAGTATGTAGGAAATTTTAAAAGTCGCGATTGTTGGAGCTACTGATTGTTTCGCTGGCCTAGTAAACATGGATTGCTTCCCCTTTAAACTACTTTTCAAATCTTCCACCTTTTTGCGGAAAATCTTTTTCAGAGTTTTTATGCATAGTTGTATAATGCCTTTCTAAGTTCCCGCATTTGGGCAATGCCAATGACGATCGACAAACGAGACAAATACACTTATCTTTGACCACAATAACCAAAAATTCTTCCTTCCAATGAGATGATTTTCTCAAAAACAGCACCACGGTGGACGAATCTTATGTTCATCGTTATGATCTCGAAAACAAACGGCAGTCAGCGAAATATCGTCGTCGTGATTCTTCACATGTACAAAAATTCAAAAGAGTACCATCAGCGAAAAAAGTCATGCTCACTATTTTCGAGGATGCGAAGAGAGTAATTTATGCCGAATATTTGCCAATGGGATTAACAATAACATACTGCAAAACTTTATTATCACTAAAGAATTGTATCAGTAGAGTAAGGCCGGAAAGAAAGAATTTTTTCTTGCACCATAACAACGCCAGGCAGCACTGCAGCAATGATACGATGAAGACAGTGACGAGGCTGAAATTCACGGTTGTTTCGCACAGTTCGTACAGTCCTGATATGGCACCTTCAGATTTCTGGTTGTTCCCAAAATTCAAAGAGGTTTCGGAGGGCCAATATTTTTCATCAGACACTGAACTTCGAGCTGCTGTTTGCAATTAAATCAACAGCAAACAAGAAATGGATTCAGCGTTTGGAGAAATGTGTTGTACAAAATAGTGATTATGTGAAAATATAATTATGTACTTTGAAAGTACAATAAATTTACTTCATTTTGTGACAAGTTTCATTATTTTGTCTTTTCTTATTCTTATTTTAGAGTTGGAGATCTTATATATCAATCCGCCCTTGTATAAACACTATAATTGTTTGGAATTTAAAAAAAAAGGAAAATTGCTGTTATATTTTATACTTATTTTCGTGCATTATTGATATATATATATATATATATATGTTATACATACCCATCCAAGCAATGTGCAGCTGTCAAAACAAATCTTTGAGAAATCAGAGATCCACCACAGAAGAAAGTTCCACCGGCAGCTGTCAAGAGTAACGCCGCCTGAAAACGAATACCTAGTGTTATTTAATCTTGGATCTAAAACAAATATTTTACAATTTATTCATGTGAAACCCTTTTCTTTTTATTTTCTTTGTATTTATTTCAATTTCAATTTAAAGTCGAATCCATTATTTTTACGTTTCCAGGATTGCTGTTAGAAAAGTTTTAGTTATACTGCAACGTCGAAAGACATAAGAATGAGATAAGAAGAAGACTACTGTTAGAAATTATTCTAAATGCCATCGTTTCTATTTGAATTTCTAAATAAAGAATAATTAAAGACATACCTTATTCGTACTAATCACATCATCTACATTCCTTTATTATTACTTGATCTTTATTATTAAAAACTAATGATTTCTGGTGGGCAAATATTAAATTTACTATACCATTTGATTGCTGTTCATAAATAATGTGCAATTATTTTTATACTCTTTCTTTTATCTCTGTTAAAGACCATTTTAGATACTCGTATCTAGCGGGTAAAGTTATCTTCTAGATAAGTACTATAGTACTAAGTACAGTGCTAAGTAGTTTAGTTGTAGTACTTCTAGATAAGAACTACGTAAATGGGTTTCATCACTTCTAGACAGCCATTATCGACAAGATAAATTTGAAAGTTTTCCATAAATATAATCCTTTAGATATTTTGTTGTGCGCGCATGTTCCTATGTTAAAGCTTAGGTAAATGTTTTCATTTTTCATTGATATGCCATTAACAGATTATTAAAGTCGGTGTTGATTAATGTTCCAGTTATGTGTTCCAGCAAAATTATTCCTTCGCAATAGACTTATTAATGGTAAATATACATACAATCAAATATCGACCGAATTTTATGATGGAACTGGATGATGTAAAATTTAACTTACGTTTCCTTTAAAAAATAAAATAAATGATCCTGATTTTATTTCAACAAATAGAGGCGGATTTACAAGTAGTATGAAATCAGCAAAGGTTATTCTTATATAATTTATCAGTATATCCTATTTATCAGTATATTGTATAATTTTAGCAATAGATTTGTGACTCCAATTATTAAATTATTGACTCAAACAGCTTGTTGTATTGTAGAAAGAATGCCAACAGTAATAGCATCCTCGCTACGAGAATTTATAAAATCATCAGAAAATAAACATGAAATTTCAAGAGAAGCAAAAAGGGTTTTAAAAGGATAGCAAATTTTACTAGAGCTATGGGATGTATAAATTGCACATATATTAGAATATAATCTGCAGGTAAGTGTAGTGTGTTTTTAATACATTTATCACCTTCAAAGAAATAGCTATAGACAGCAGCGAAGTGCTAGCTACGATACGTCGAAGACACATTTGTCATTTGGCTACATGGAAGAGAAAAACTACTGGAATTCTTCGAACACATCAATCGACAACACCCATTCTTTAAATTTATGATGATAATAGAAGAAGAATGGAGATTACCATTCCTGGTTGTAATGGTAGACCGCACGCCGATAGATACTTACATGCTAGATCCCATCACAATCCTAAACAGAAGAACGCCTTTGTCAAAACGCTAATGCATAGAGCAGGGACGATCAGCGACGCCGAACATTTGCAGAAGAAAAGCGATACGTCAAGGAAGCACGGGAGAAAAACGATTACAGCAATAAAGAAATAAGAAAAGCCCTAAGGAAGTCTAGAACAGTAACGCCTCCTACGGGAATGTAAGTTTATATGCGAGTGTGGGAAGAGCTACGGCGGACAAACAGAAAGATCGATTGCACAAAGAGTCAAGGAACATCAGATCGACACACGAAGAAAAAGAATTGGCAGCCAGCGGTTGTAGAACATATATACGAGAACAGGCACTGAGTGAATTTTGAAGATGCAGAAGTATTAGCTACAACGAAGAGTTACCATCGTAGAATTATTAGAGAAGCTATCGAAATAGAAAAACATCCTTACTTCAACCGTGAGGATGGCTTTAGGTTCAGCAACACCTGGAAGAGCCTACTACACCATTTCGTCGCGACCAGTGAAACAAGTCGGTCACACACCAGTGAATCAAGGCCATATATAAGGAGGAACGACAATGAAGAAAATCAGTCTCCAGATCCTGGAGAAGCTGATTGTATGAACAGCGAAACGTCGAGTTAAATTAAGACAACACGACAAAACCCGCTAGAAGATTGTGGTACAAGTGATGACGGTCGTGAAATCCTACGAAATTTTACAAGTTACTATCAGATATTTCATTATAAGAAGGCACTTTTTCTATAAATGTACAGGTTGTGTGTGACCTCAAATTAAAAGCAATCAATATTGTTTCGTTGACTTGGTTCTGATAGTGATGCTACAGCTTTCAATAATTCAGAAATAAAGATAAAGTTGAAACAACTTTTCTAATGCAATTTTGCTTGATGACAGTGGTTGCCCATTGCGAAATTATTAATTAGTTCGAATCCACGAATACAGGCAGAGGAAATATATCACTTTCCTCACATTAGGACTCGAAATATTGTAGAACAGTTAATTTTTGGTTGTTTGTTTCTGAAGGTTTCTATTATTATTATTATTATATATAGATCACACTGTAATATATTTCAGTAATTATGGTGTAATAAAATGTTAAAAAAAATCTTTTATTTTCCTACTTAACAAAACATTATTTACAAATTAAAATAATTTGTAAATATAGTGGAAAATCTGTGTTCATATTTGTTTCTTTCACATTGCAATCAATGGCAGATCAGTAAATTACAGCTACAAGTTTATTGCTACAGAATATTATATTACTTTTATGAATGATGGAAGTTTTATGATAAATATAATTTCTAGCAGTCATTCATGAAAACTGCTCAATAAAATGTTTCATTCATATACCTCTTCACTCGCTAACCTAATCAGCAGAGAGCGGACCCGAGCGATTGATGATTCATAGCCTATAGGTGTCTGCCTTGTATTCGCAATAGGTTGTTTCTATAATTATAAGCGATCCGTGAGTTTGATACGTGTGGTCACTGCATAAGTGGCACATACTTACATATGCAGTTAATGTGTATCTGTCAATGCACAACAGAGTGAATGTAATAAACGGATTGGTAACCTGTAGCAACTACTGCTGAAACAAGAGTAATGCTGACAAGCGAATTGCGTATCGAATTTTTAATGAAAATAATTTACAAAGAACAAAACTCAAAACCATGTATTTTCAGTGAAACATTGAAAGTGTAAAACATTACTATGAACAACTAAAATTTGTTCAAGGTGTTCCTGTGTTAAATTAGTCCTTTTGGATGTTAAAACGTCTTTAAAAATAGAAAATGTCCGTTCCACATCACAACTGGTGACGGGTGCGTGATTAAAATGTTGCAAAAGCGCACCATACTTCGAATGTATAGATTTTTCAATCGCCTCTGTGCAGAATTGATGTAATATATTCAAATCTGGATTTCTGCTAAATATGGCATCAACTTTTTGTCTCAGCTTGCTTCCAAATTCAGAAGGCATACTTTTCATTCGATCGATAACAAAACAAATCTTTGAGAAATCAGAGATCCACCACAGAAGAAAGTTCCACCGGCAGCTGTCAAGAGTAACGCCGCCTGAAAACGAATACCTAGTGTTATTTAATCTTGGACCTAAAACAAATATTTTACAATTTCTTCCTGTGAAACCCTTTTCTTTGTATTTAGTTATTCAATTTCATTTAAAGTCGAATCCATTATTTTTACGTTTCCAGGATTGCTGTTAGAAAAGTTTTACTTATACTGCAACGTCGAAAGACATAGGAATGAGATAAGAAGAAGACTTCTGTTAGAAATTATTCTAAATACCATCGTTTCTATTTGAATTTCTAAATAAAAAATAATTAAAGGCATGCCTTATTCGTACTAATCATATCAACTACATTCCTGTGTTCCTGTGTTAAATTAGTCCTTTTGGATGTTAAAACGTCTTTAAAAATAGAAAATGTCCGTTCCACATCACAACTGCTAACGGGTACGTGATTAAAATGTTGCAAAAGTGCACCATACTTCGAATGTATAGATTTTTCAATCGCCTCTGTGCAGAATTGATGTAATATATTCAAATCTGGATTTCTGCTAAATATGGCATCAACTTTTTGTCTCAGCTTGCTTCCAAATTCAGAAGGCATACTTTTCATTCGATCGATAACGGTTTCTAAGTTAATTATAGCCTCTTTTAGGTTAATATCTTGATTTTGCATCTAAGTAATCGTATTTGTAAGACACTGGAAATTAACTTTAATAAAGTTTAGCTGGTTTTGTAAATTTTCAATTTGTATTAGGTGTTTACAATTAGAAATGATTTGCGTATCATCATCTTGAAGAAGAAAAAACAAAGTTTTTTAATTCATCCAAGTGTTGTGAATACAAAAATGCTGCTTCTAGCCATGTTATCCACCCAGTTAATACAGGAACTGGTGCTAAAGGAAAATATGGAAGTATTTCTCTATATAATGCCACTCGTGAAGGTGCTTTGAAAAATATCTTTTTAGATGATGAAACTAACTTATCAATAATTGGAAAATGACCCCTGATATATTCACATATTCTAGCTGCACAGGTAACGTGTAGCATATTGGGATAAGATTGCTTTAATAACTTCCCTGTTTTTAACATATAAGCTACCACATCAGTCAAAAATAATAAGCATCTTGCCTTTATAATTGTTATCCGATGACAGAATATTACGAATACATTGATCAATTACTTCTGCAACTGTTTCATCATTTACGACTGGCAATATTTTAGTTGCAATTGAGTATGGTTGGTATGAAGTTGTCGGATGAAGAATACCAACAACTACATTTAACACATATCGTCCCTTTACATCCGTTGTTTCGTAAAGATAATGATCAGATAGGTTGGTTCGTATTTTTTCAATGGTTCTCAAATAACATTTTGGTAAGTGGTATTTACCTAAAGTAAATTCATCTGGTATATGACGATCAGTATACTTTGTAAGAAACCTCTTGAGTACTGGATTGTTAAGCTTTTTGAATGGGATATTGGCCGCCATGAACGCTTCACATAGTTCTTCGTGCAGGTGTAGATGGTCATATGTTATCTTGATGAATTTTCGAAGAAATATGTCTCTGCACATTACACTTTTGTGAACGTCTTAAACATAATGAACAGGAACTGCAATATATCTCGGTATCATTACGAATATGCAACCAATCTGTATGGCCTCTAATCCATCCTACCATGGTTGCTCTACGAGATTTCTCTATAGTTAACGAAAATAAAGAAAAATATTAAGAACAGAAAGAAAAGGACTAAAAAGAAGAAACGAAAACTACCCTAAAAATAACATAGTAAATTAAACTTAATATTTATAAAAAATTATAGGATAAATATACAATATAACAATATAAAACGAATTTTTTAAAATACTAAACGTTGTAACCAAATAACACTGAAAGAAACGAAACCAGAAACAATCCCTTATAGAAGAGAATAGAAAATATACTCTCTCAAGAACAATAAATACATATACGTATATGCATGTCTAGCAGCATGTAAACACGAGAATACACTTTGAAAATTAGCGGATATAATTTTTTAAGTGATTATTTCAATGAAGTTTAACGAAATAATATACAGGCTGATTCATTTTCGGCCCTCACCATGGGGATCTCGCTTATTATTGGAGATAGGGTATAGGTTTAAATTTGGCAAAGTTGTTAAATTTTGTGTTTGTTATAAATCCGTAAAGAAAATAGACCTGTGACAAATGACCTTCGTTATTTAAAAAAAAAATGCGAAAACTCCATTTTCTTCTTTTACCTGTAGCACCGACATTTGGCCTTGTAGTGAAAAAATAAAAACACATCCTTGTCGCCATTTCTAAACCTCTATCCAGTGGTGTACTCTAAATTTTTATACGACGTTTCGTTTCTTTCTGGCCATCATCAACTATCTAATTTCTTATAGGCGCCATATTGGATTTAGACACCTTCAGAAAGAGTTTTTTTTTCTGATTTCAACCATGTACCACATGCTGACTAAAGTTTTTGACATTAGGTTTTATTTGAAAGAATAAATTATAAGATTAAATAAGGTAGCCATGGAATTTCAATCTGTCAAACATTTCATTTATTGTTCATTAATAATACAAAAATGTCATACACTAACGAAGAGAAACGAGGTATGATAAGTATTTTTTATTCTTCGAACCGAAATTCAACAGTAGCGAGTACAAGATATCTACAATTATATCCAGAACGACAACAGCCTCATCGTACCATTTTTCTAGATCTCGACAGAAATTTGGTCGAGAATGGATCGTTTACTAAGCCGCGTAATGGTCAAGACAACAGGAATTTAAATGAAAATCGACAAGATATTTTATAAATGGTAATTTAAAAGCGTGTTTTAAAATTTCATGTTAATCTTGTATTTTTATAGATAAATAATAATCCATCAATTTCTACACGCGAAGTAGCGTCAGAATTAAATTTGTGCCAGTCCAGAGTTTGGAGAACTTTACGTAAAAGTAGGTTTAAACCATACAGGATCCATGTTAGTCACTCTTTACTGCCTGGAGATAATTTGAGAAGGCTAGAATATTGTAATTGGTTAATGGGAAGGATAGAAAATGACGGAAATTTTTTAAGCAAAATCATCTGGTCAGATGAAACAAAATTTACAAATTCTGGAATGTTCAACAGAAATACTGCACTATTGCGCAGTACAAAATCCCCGACAAAACAGGGCTAGAAGACCACAACATCGTTTTGGAATAAACATTTGGATGGGTATTTTGGCAAATCGTCTCTTAGGACTAGTTATGTATGAAGAACATTTAAATGAAGAAAGATATTTAAACATTTTACGTACACACGTATCTGACTATCTTGACGACAATATCCCATTAAATCAATTTTTTTTATGGGGATATGTTAAAAATAATATTTATAAAGTAGATGCGCCACAAAACATTGAAGAATTACGAGACAGACTTCAGAATGCCTTCGATGCAGTTCCTAGAAGAACTATACAAAGGGCAGTACAAAATGCCAGAAGGCGTGCCCAATTGTGCATTACCGAAGATGGCCAGATAATTGAACATTTACTGTAATTGTTTATTGTTTACTTTTCTATGTATTTTTATTAATGTTTTTGTTATCTTGTACTCGCTAGTGTTGAATTTCGTTTCGAAGAATAAAAAATACTTATCATATCTCGTTTCTCTTCGTTAGTGTATGACATTTTTGAATTATTAATGAACAATAAATGAAATGTTTGACAGATTGAAATTCCAAAGGCTACCTTATTTAATCTTATAATTTATTCTTTCAAATAAAACCTAATGTCAAAAACTTTAGTCAGCATGTGGTACATGGTTGAAATCCGAAAAAAAAACTCTTTCTGAAGATGTCTAAATCCAATATGGCGCCTATAAGAAATTAGATAGTTGATGATGGCCAGAAAGAAACGAAACGTCGTATAAAAATTTAGAGTACACCACTGGATAGAGGTTTAGAAATGGCCGCTAGGATGTGTTTTTATTTTTTCTCTACAATGCCATATGTCGGTGCTACAGGTAAAAGAAGAAAATGGGGTTTTCGCGTTTTTTTTAAAGTAACGAAGGTCATTTGTCACAGATCTATTTTCTTTACGGATTTATAACAAACACAAAATTTAACAACTTTGCCAAATTTAAACCTATACTCTATCTCCAATAATAAGAGAGATCCCCATGGTGAGGGCCGAAAATGAATCAGCCTGTATAATGTATATTCTGTCTTACACGCCACTGTTGAATTGAATTTATGAAGAAATAGACACAATGTACTATTCATAACGACGGAAATAACAACACCTGCTCGAGGAATGCAATCGAGCAAGCAAATAGTGGGGCTGTTATGCCATGCATACTATACTTGAGACCGCTACAACGTTTTATCGGTGCAATTGGTCATTCAATCGCTTCAGTCCGCTCTCTGCTAATCAGCATACATTCAATTACTACATTGATGTTTTTATTTTTATTATGAAAAAAGTAAATAAAGGGAAGTTAAGTACTTCTTTATTAAATTACGTTGTCACTTCATATCCATCCTATCTACCACATAAGGGACTATAGCATTTGGTAAAGAAATTTAAATGTAATTTATTTGTCAGTTATATTTAACTTGAGGATAGCTATCAGGGACTTTATATAGAGGTGGAGAAAACTCACATAAGATCTATTCAATATAGTGTTAAAAAAACGGGTTTCTCTGAATATTGTATAGACTATAACCACTTGCGAGATATTAATAGCTGTAACATAATTCATAATGTAGTAAAAAGCAAAAGCTTAGATCTTTTAGAAATTCTAGAAATGAAAACAGCACAGAAAAATAATTTGTTAGTTACAAATACCCAGGTAGATTTCGAGAATACCCCCTTTATAGACACTATTGTAAATTTCAATTAACCACCCTCCCACCCAAAATAACGTTAGGTATATATCGGGTGTCTCAGTTATGTTGTTCCAATGGCGTACCTCCGTTATCTAATAAAATAAAAATTTGAAATTTGGTTTACTTGATATACACATAAAGTGAGAGCTGCTTTCATAATATGTAAATTATTACATCATCATCATTATTACCTCATCCAATGAGGATTTACGGTATTAACCGTAAATCCTCATTGGATGAGAAATACCAACTTTCAGATAATTTGGGGAATTAATGTATGATGCGGCATAATTGATGGGTACGTTACTAGACCAAAGCTTTATGAAGGAACCTTAACTGGTGCGGAATATTTAGAATTTCTTCAGGGCGAATTTGCAGGTTTTCTTGAAAATGTTCCGATGAATATACGTGCCAACATGTATTTTCAGCTTGATGGGGTACCCGCTCACAATTCTAGAATTGTGACTGATTATGTTAATCAGATGTTCCCTAATAAGTGGATAGGCACACATGGACCAATAAGATGGCGTACAAGGTCGCCCTATTTAACGCCGTTAAATTATTTTCTATGGGGATATTTGAAGGATAGAGCATACCACACGCCTCTTGCACATTTGTAAGATTTAAAAAATAGAATTAGGAATGAATGCGCAGGAATGGCTCAATGCCGAGTTATTAAGAAGTGTTACTTCTGGTGAACTTTGCATCGAGCCAAATGTTGAAGCAAATAGATAACATTTTGAACATTTTCTTTAGCATCTTTTCTGCTGCTCACGGTTCAAAGTTTGGTGTCACTAAGAGATTCATAAATAGCGTTCTTGTATAAATAAAATTAATTAGTATAATATATTTTGTGATTCATTTAATATTATTTTTCTGTTATATGACTTCCAATAAAATGTTTGTAAATCACTCTTGCCTAAATGAATATTCTTTCTAATAGAGATCTTAAAAATGCATTTTTAGAAAGTGTATTTTTGCTACTTTAAATTCAAATACGAAATAATGAATAGTGAATATTTAAAATACAATTTCACCTCTGTTTTGAAGTCTAAATATACAATGTAATACTTCATGAGAAAGAAAATTTTCCGTAGAATTCAAATTTTGAGAAAAATATACAGGGTACTATTTAAGATAAACAAGTTAGAGTAAAATCATTTTCGGATGAGACTGGCGCAGAAAAACATTTTAGTAATTAGAAAGAGAGCCACCTCATAAATGAGAGAAACAGCTAGTAGTATAAATCCGTGTACTATACAAGCCACAAACGTTTATCGATTATTTGTCAGTCGGTACCAGGCATTTGATCGGTGTGTTTCGTAGTGGTGTTGTACGTACATTGAGAGTTTTCCTATTTGTAATATTATTGTTGTGTTTTATCTATGAATTAATTTTTTTTCAAAGCTATTCAAGAGTAAGAATGCATCCTCTTGTAAGTAGAAATATACTTATCATAAAATTCCTGAAAATTTAGTTGTATTTATTTACACAGGGTAAAATGTCTGATATGGCAACAAACTCTGTCCTGGAGGAAGTGAGCCCTTGTTCGAAAAAGAGAAAAGTTATTCTTGAACAATCTCGTGAAATAATTATTAATGTATATAACTATTTTAAAAAACAAGGTGTGACAGGTAAATATATTTACAAATTAGGTGGATACATAATATTTAACCTGTAATAATATTACTTTTTTTAAATCAAATCCAAAATTATAATTTATGTTGTTCATCATTTATAGGTCAGCTGCTAGATACAGTTGCAGAAGCAACAGGTATTTCTAGGAGCACTGTAGGTCGAATAATTAAAGAAGGTCATGCTGTTGAAACAAGAAAAGTAAATTCATTCTTATCGACAAAAATAAAACCATCATCAAAATCTACTGTCGATAACTGTGGGGAAAAAATTATTCGCAGAATTATACATAATTTTCATGTGACTGAAAAGAGAAGACCCACAATAAAAGCCGTTTGTAATAAAATTCACGATGATGAAGGAATCGGTTTTGCAGGAGGGTTATCATCTTTTAGGAAATTATTGCTGCGAATAGGATTCAGGTACTTTTTTTTATTATTTTTAGTAATATCACTCTAAACTTTTTATTTGCTAGATGGAAAAAAACTACTGATAACCGTAAGATTTTAATGGAGCGGTTTGACATAAGAGAGCTGAGGTGTTCTTACATCCGCAAAATAACAAATTATCGTACCCAAGGACGTCCAATAATATATACAGGTATAAAAAGCATTTAGAAAATCTATTTAGTACATATTTTAAGTACATAAGTAATTTTTAGATGAAACTTACATACATGCAGGGCATACATCTCCTTTTGGATGGGTCGATCAATCTAATGAAGGATTAAAGTGTCCAATTTCAAAAGGGAAGCGATTAATAATTGTTCATGCTGGTTCTGCAGAGGGTTTTGTTAATGATGCGTTATTAATTTTCAAATCAGGTCAAAAAAGTGGCGACTACCATGACGACATGAACTTCATAAATTATAAAAAATGGTTAGAAACATCTTTAATTCCTAATTTGCCTGATAATTCTGTGATTGTTGTGGATAATGCCAGCTACCATAATGTTATGTCATATAAACATCCAACATCAGCCAGTAGAAAGTGTGATATGATACAGTGGCTAAACGAAAGGGGCATAACTTACGATGCAAATTGTACTAAACCGGAGTTGTACAATTTAGTAAAACTTCACAAGCCAAAACATATACAGTACAGCATAGATGGTATATTTGCAAAAAAAGGCCACACCGTCCTGAGATTGCCACCATACCACCCAGAACTAAACCCAATTGAAAAAATCTGGGGCATTGTAAAGAATCGGGTTGCATCAAGAAATGTTACATTTCATATAAATGATGTTGAAAAATTGGCGAGAGAAGAATTTTCAAACATCAAGGTAGAGGAATGGTCAGAAACTTGTCGACATGTGGAAGGTGTAGAAAAATATTACATTATTAAGGAGCACATAATGGATGATTTTTGTGAAGAATTTATTATTAATGTCAATAATGACTCTGAAGATGATTACTACGATTTTTCAAGCGATGAAGACTGAAGATTTTAAATGTTTCAAAATATATTATATTAATTTTGTCATCAGCGAAAATAAATATTTGATTATACATTGTATGCATGTATATTTGTTTTAATAAATACAAAAATTTTTCTAGGCACATGCTTGTGTATTTATCTTCTTTTAATGTCTCTAAAGTGAGATTTTGGTTAGGAGTAAAATTATAATGAGAAAAAACAAAATTAAGGTTAATGAAAACCATATTACAAAATATGGATTAATATAATAATAATTTGTAAATACAAAGACTTAAATGTGAAAGCACTATAAAAAGAAATATTTCATTTTAAAATACAATTTATAACAAATTTGTTACATAATACCAATTGATAATAATTATTTTATTCTTCGCGAAGTAATAAGTTTATTTAAAATCGACAACAAAACATAATTATTATGGTTTAATATAACTAAATATTATTTAAATTTAAAACTGCCGCCTATATTGTCAAGACTGCTCAATGTTTTTAAGGTGTTCAGTATTTTTGTAACGTCATCGCTCGCGCATCTTCAGTCTCATCCGAAAGTAATTTTACTCTAAGGTCGCTTACGGTTAAACCGGAAGTGAAAGAATATCAATATTAGGCACAATTTAAAGAACATTAGGTGTATATCAGATGCCCAAAATTTCAAATTTTTATTTTATTAGGTTAAAATGGAGGTACGCCATTGGAACAATATAACTGAGACACCCGGTATATAAGGATGTCGCTTATATATATATTAAGTCAGATTTAAAGATATCTCTTTGATAATGGCATAACAGCGGAAACGTATGTTAGAATTATTCTAACAAAAGTAGTGAAATATAGCCAAGTGTTTCATTCCCAATATTTAATTAAGTCAATTCAAAAACAATGCTATTAAAGTAAATCACCATACGGTCTAATACTATTTCTAATAAAAACAAAGCCTATTAGTTTTACAATTTTTAAAAACTGGGAACTCATACCTAAAGATCTTTTCAAGAGCGGAAACGTGTATATAGGGATATATTTGCTTATGACTTATGACTAGAGCTGAGGATGTTTGCGGTACGGCAGGACCGTATGTAGTGCATCCCCACATTTAACTGTTTATCTAAATATTCTCTGAAATGATTTGCCGGATCTCATAAATTAATAGAGTGATATTTTAGTATGCACTGGATATTGTTATTATACAAAATCATAATAGCCATTTGTATTTATGGATCATAAATAATAATACGCATGTATTTGTATTTGGTTGTGAATTCAATTTAAACTTAAAACGAATCGTAATATTTTAACGACAAGCCGTCCTTACAATACATGCATTCGAGACAAAGTGTGCAACTCTACGAATAACTTCCATAATTGATCGAAAATGGACATTTTGGAGCTGAAGTAAAGCCCCTATTCTTAGAAAATTTTATTACTGTCGTTAAGAACTATTATTATAAACAACAAAGGCCTTTTATTAGTGTTGAAGTTTTAGTTTCATTGAATTTCCATGTTGTAAGTAGTCAATTGTAAAGTGTTCATTCACAATATTCTAAAACAAGGTGTAAATTTAACTAAAATTCAGAAAAACACATTCTGATAATATATTACTAGATTAGAAGCTGTGTTTATTACTATTTATTATATTATTTTTATAACCAAATGCAATAAAAGCTACGAAAACAAAAGAAACCTCGATTTATTAAAATCTTGTCACACAGCCTTTCAAAGCCTGGCAGCACATATTTTGCATATATTTTATATATACTACCTACTTGAACTAGGTGAATGAAGTTAGAAGTTATAAGTTATAAGTTATAACTTCTAACTTCATTCACCTAGTTCAAGTAGGTAGTATATATAAAATATATGCAAAATATGTGCTGCCAGGCTTTGAAAGGCTGTGTGACAAGATTTTAATAAATCGAGGTTTCTTTTGTTTTCGTAGCTTTTATTGCATTTGGTTATAAAAATAATATAATAAATAGTAATAAACACAGCTTCTAATCTAGTAATATATTATCAGAATGTGTTTTTCTGTATTTTAGTTAAATTTACACCTTGTTTTAGAATATTGTGAATGAACACTTTACAATTGACTACTTACAACATGGAAATTCAATGAAACTAAAACTTCAACACTAATAAAAGGCCTTTGTTGTTTATAATAATAGTTCTTAACGACAGTAATAAAATTTTCTAAGAATAGGGGCTTTACTTCAGCTCCAAAATGTCCATTTTCGATCAATTATGGAAGTTATTCGTAGAGTTGCACACTTTGTCTTGAATGCATGTATTGTAAGGACGGCTTGTCGTTAAAATATTACGATTCGTTTTAAGTTTAAATTGAATTCACAACCAAATACAAATACATGCGTATTATTATTTATGATCCATAAATACAAATGGCTATTATGATTTTGTATAATAACAATATCCAGTGCATACTAAAATATCACTCTATTAATTTATGAGATCCGGCAAATCATTTCAGAGAATATTTAGATAAATAGTTAAATGTGGGGATGCACTACATACGGTCCTGCCGTACCGCAAACATCCTCAGCTCTACTTATGACTCAAGGAATCGCCTCTTGAAATTTTTAGCACATTTAGAAATACTCTGTATTGTCAACATTTACCTGGTATGGAATTGAATTCGGTGTTGCTTCTACGCCACCTACTATTCTTCCTTCATTGTAAGGATATGGAAGTTTGTCTTTAAGCTCTTGATATATCGGAAGTCTCACATACGCAGGCTGCACAGTGGACCAGTCGATATCGTCATAGATGTCATCAGCCTATTGTAAAATTTTAAAAATGTATTTTTTTACGTATATCTTTACAAGCATGTATGTACTTACATATGCTAATGCGATAAAAAATAGGATTGCCACCAACACTTTCATTGTAAAAGGTTTACTTTATAACAAAAATAAAATTTGTCGTGCCTTATATAGACTTGGTTTCAAAACTAAATTATGGACGTAATTGTCCTTATCCACACTTGAAGAAATCAAGATTTTTATCGAAATGTTCTATTATCTAGAAGATCAATATGTTAGCAATTATTTTGCATCCAAGCTATTTATGGAATATTGTAAGACAATAAACGAAAACAATTTAATACGTTGACACATGCATATTATGAAGATAATTCGTTATGTTAGATTGTAATTTAGACTCTGGAGATGTCAAGTGATTTCGATTAGATATGTTAGTATGTAAGGTATAGATAAAATCGGAGTAATATTTCAAAGAAATTTTGACAATTTCATTCTTTTCAGATTAAAAGTATCGATATGTACCAAAAAATAACTCCGCAACGTATAATAAAGCATTCATAGAGTTTACTTCTTTATTATTTAGTGTAAGATAAAATAATATTGCAGATACTTATTACACATTTAAAATATTTGCACTGACGAGAATTGAAAACATAAGATTTTGAATTACGCTTGTTACGAGGGCGGGTTGATTAATGCGCGCGATCGTACAAAAACAAAGAATTAGTTTAAATAGACAAACTTTATTTTTCAACGTAATTTCTTTCTAACCCTGCAAAATAATCGTCCACTACTGTTGAAGTTAGATCTTCATTTGTGCAGAATTTTTTGCTTCCGAGAAAATGTTTTAATTTAGGGAATAGACGAAGGTCAGATGGTAGTCTGGCGGTACTAGTTCGAACCTTAATTCTTCAATATTTTTGCAGCAAGCGTACTGGAATACACAGGTACATTATCATTGTTCCTAGACGCTTTTCAGCGATAACTGTCTTCAAACGATCTAGAAGATTTGCGTAATATTAGCCGATTACGGTCTTGCCCTTTTAAAGATAGCACAGGCCTGCGTTTTTTAACTTTCTAAAAATTGTTTTAAATTTGATAGCTGATTCTTATGTGTTTTTGGGCGCTGAATCCAAATATGAACTCAATTTTTCTCCATCACGTAAGGATTTTTCACAAAAAGGCTTCAAATTATATTTTTTTAAAATAAAAAATAATTTTTAGTTACATTTTGAATTTATAAGGATATAAAAAACAAAATTACTTACAAATATCATTAAATCTAATGAAAAGAAACAGTAAAATACTATTTATGTCTTTACAAGTCCTTATAATATCTTTTTCTTTATCTTTCCATACTTCTTTTTGTGCTTTTTCTTCTGTAATCTCGTAGTGGGCCATCCCTTTTTAACATCCAACAATAATCAGCTATCATGCTTATATTTCATCTTCCTTGGTATCTTCTCTCCATCTCTTTTAGGTCTTGGTGGAACCTTTCCCCCTGCTCCTCACTTACTGCACCAAGATTTTCAGGGAAGTAGTCGAGATGCGAATCTAGAAAATGCACCTTCAAACTCATGTTACAGCCTAAGGTTTTAAATTTTTCTAACATATTTTGCACAATATTTTTATAATCTTCATGTTTTTTGTTGCCAAGAAAATTTGTAATCACATTTTTGAAGGCTATCCATGCTTGTTTTTCTGTTTCCTCCATTTTAGATTCAAAATTTTCATCTTTCATAAGCTTTCTTATATCCGGCCCAACAAAAACACCCTCCTTTATCTTTGCTTCTGACAAGCGAGAAAACTGGCTGCAAAGATACTTGAAGCACTCTCCATCTTTTTTTAATGTCTTCACAAATTGTTTCATTAACCCTAGTTTTATATGTAATGGAGGAAGCAAAACTTTGCTCGGGTCTACTAAACTTTTTCTTTCAATGTTTTTCATTCCAGGTTGTAAGGTTTGTCTTGGTGGCCACATCTTTTTAAAATAGTGCTGCTTTCTATCACGACTATCCCACTCACACAAAAACAAGGATATTTAGTATAACCGCTTTGTTGTCCAAGTAACAAACAAAGAACTTTCAAATCACCACAAATTGTCCAGCCTTGATCCTTGTAACGAATTTTAATTAAAAGTAGCTCAAGATTTTCATAACACTCTTTTAAATGAACTGAATGTCCCACTGGTACAGAAGCATATTTACTTCCATTGTGTAGAAGAACGGCCTTAAGGCTCCTTTTTGAAGAGTCAATAAAGAGTCTCCATTCAGAAACATTATATTCTACGTGGAATTGTTCCATAGGCCCAGGTACATCATTACAGAAAACTAGTGCACCTTCTTCGGAATAATATCGAGCAAACTCTTTTTCTCTGTTCCTAAACCAGTAATAAAATGTTGTGCTAGGTGCTAACAATTTTTTTTCTTTCAACCTTGAGCCTAAAAGCTCAGCTGAGTCCTTAGGAAGGTTTAAGTCCCTCACCAAATCATTTAATTCAGATTGGTCAAACAGTTTTGGCTCATCACTTCCAGTATCATAGTAATCACTTCCCTCATCCAGTTCACTTGCGCATGTACGTGAAACCATTTCGTCATCAGATACATCATCTAATGTATCTGGTAGTGAAGGAACAGGTACTTCTGGTCCATAGGCACTCCAAAGCGAAAAGACTGTTTTTTTCCTTGTGACCACTGGCGAAGCTCTTCAACACACACTGAACAAACCTTATGAGGAGCCCAAGGTTTGTCTTGGTCTCCTAATTTCACACCAAAATATGCAAAATATACTTTTTTTACAAAATCTGTAATGTTTCTTTGCTGTTTTTTTATTGTAAACTTTCCACAAATATAGCAGAAGGAGTTGGGTACATTGACACAGCCTCTTGATGCCATTGGAATTTAATTTAAAAAAACTCGTAAAATAAAAATTAAATTAACTCAGCAACTAATCACAAATGTCAACTAATTACACAAATTCACACCACAGTTGTAAAGAAGATATTGAATGAACTAACTGTTTTGTCTAGAATAGCAATATGTTTGTAGTGGAGGTGGGGAGGTAGACATGCAGTAACAGGAAGATGATGAGTCATGTCTTGCGACAAGACTCAATTATTTCTATTTGTAACTTCTTTATCATAAATCTAGTGTATGTTTATTCAGAATATCATCATAAGTAAAAAAATTATAATAGTTTATTTAAACAACGGTTTAACAAAATTGTCCTTTTCAAAAAGACTAATACATGCAGATAGGTCAAAAAACCCCAGTTTGTAAAAAAACCTTACGTGATGGAATTTTTTAAATAGTTTTCCCATTTTCAGCACCAAAAAAATCTATTGAAATCACTGTATAAAATCCAGACAATTTTACCATCGCAGGCCTGTGTAGTCTATCAATCATTCCTTTTACATCCCAAAATATCGATGCCACCTTTTCTGCCAATAAAACCGTTTTAGCCTTCTTTGGAATTGGTTCTCCACATTCGGTTGACATCTTCAACTGTTGTTTAGATTCGGAAGTATAATAATGAATACATGTTTCGTCACATGTAACAAATCGGCGCAAAAAATCTGTTGTGTTAACGTTTAAAAATTTCTAAATTATTCATCGATGTTTGACAGCCAACACGTCTTTGTTCCGTCGTCAGTAAACGCAGCACCCATCTTGCTGAAAGCTTTCCCATATCAAGTTCTTCGTGCAAAATGTATAGCACCCGTTCCCTTGAAATGTCCACTGCCTCTGCTATTTCTAACGCTTTCAATGGACGGTTACTTAGACACAAATCATGGACTTTATCCATCATTTCTGAACTTGTAGCCGTTTTCGGCTGTCCACTGTGGGGATCATCTTCTAAGCTAGTCATGACACACTTAAATTTATTCCCCATTTTCTGACTGTTGTTTGAAAGATACTTAATCACTGCACGATGTTCTAAATTATCCATTTTCATTGAATTAGTAGCAGAGTAAAATTTAAAAAAATGCTACGAAACACCCTTTCTAGGTAGCACAATACTTGTTGAATAATGCCCCTCTTGAGAGTGCAGTAGGTTCGGGATTTCGGAATTACTCTGGACTTCGAACTGAGGTACCACCAACACATAGACGATATCTTATATAGAGCAAATATGATCTGTGGTTTTATCAAGCGTCAGACACGGGATTTTAGAAATGTCGTGGCTATTATAAAATTGTACTATTCACTGGGGCGGCCAATCTTGGAAAATTGTTGCATTGTATGGAACCCATATACCGCTATATACTGTGGGCGCATTGAGAGAATTCAGCGCAACATGATAAATTACGTATTCTATAAGGTAAATATCGACAAAAATTTCTATAATTACTTACAACGACAGCACCTATTGGGCTTTGACTCGCTAGGATCAAGGCGGAGAAAAGCCATACCCCACGTTGGTATTCAGGTTGTTCAACGGTGTTCGGAGTTGACATCCCTGTTAGATGTGAGTGCACCCATACCTCGCCTCGCGGTCTAGATACGTTCCGAAAAAGTTGGCCGTAAAGCGAAGAGCCGTTTAACGAATCAATTATTTTCATACAAATTCAATCAGAAAAACAAAATAGATCATATCCACGTACAAAAATTATAAAATGTTTGGAAGCTTTTTTAATCTGATAAAATGCTACTGTCGTCAATTTACATTGTTGTTGAATGACTAAATATTCGTCCAACTTTGTCTGCTTCGCCCTCCTTTTTACTTCGTTTTGCAACGTTTTGTAACATCTAATGGCTGAGTTTACTTCTCGAGATACTTTATCGAGGCGTTCTTCGTCGGGATCATTTTGACGAAGGATGTTCATTTCCTTCTAGAAATAAGAAAACGTATTCATCAAGGTTTTTGCTGTTAGCTGCCTGGATATAGCAGGCTCTGGCTCCTCATCAAGAGTTTGTTCGGTTACTAACTGGACCAGCTCCTTCGGTTGAAAGAAGTTCTCTGTCAGCATCGAGCGAGTCAATCAAATCACCTTCTTCTAAATCTTCAAAACCAAGATCTTTTGCTAAACTCATTATGTTTTGTCGAACTTCAGGAAGAGAATTAACTTCAGACTCATTAGATTTTATGCATTCTGGCCATATTTGTTTCCAAACATGGTTCATTTTAGTTGATTTTAAGTCTTTCCATGATTTGCTAATGCTGTACACGGCATCTTTGATGTTGTAGTTTCTCCAAAATTGTTTTATCGAAAATTCACCATCGGTTTGCTGAATAAGTTTGCGAAAAGTTCTGCGTAAATAGTAAGCCTTAAAAGTTGCTATAGCGCTCTGGTTGCATCAGAGCTGTTGTATTTTTGGTGAGGTATCACATCTTCTAATAATTCTGGTAAATTAACCGGGTGCCCTGGAGCATTATCCAAAATGAGAAATGCCTTGTTGCTCAAGTTCTTTACCTTAAAATACTTTTTTACTTCTGGCCAAAGGTTATTTTTAAACCAGTCCTCGAAAAGAATTTTAGTCATCCAACCTTTCTTATTAGATTTCTAAATGACAGGCAATTGTTTCTTGTTCAGCCCTTTAAAATACCTTGGTTTTCCTGAATGATATACTAACAGTGGTTTTAGCTTAAAATCCCCTGCAGAATTTGCACCAAGAAGCAAAGTTACTCGTTCTTTAGAAACCTTATATCCAGATGTAGACCTTTCAGATTTAGAAATGAAAGTTCTTTTAGGCATTCGCTTTCAATAGAATCCTATTTCGTCTACATTAAAAACTTGTTCTGGTTGGTATCCACCTGTTTTTATAACTTTTTTCAAAGCGTTGGGATATTGTTTGCCTGCATTATCATGGCCACTAGCTTTTTCGCCTTTCATTTTTAAATTAAGCAAATTGTGGCGATTTTTTAATTTTTCAAACCAACCTCGGCTTGCTTCGAATTTTTCATCTTTCGCAGATTCATCGTTATTCTCTCTCTTTAAATTTTCGAAAATACTTTTGGGCTTTTCTTGGATAGTCATCTGGTTCATTGGTATCCTTCGTTCATTATTGTCTTCAATCCGCATACCTAATAATTTTTCCATTTTTTCCATAACAGTGCTTCTTTGGCGAGTTAATTTTAAAACACTTCAAGAAGGTGTAGCGGAACAGCGAATGTATTTAAATTTCTTTTTTTTCTATCACGAATAGTTTGAACGGTAGACTTCGCCAGTCTCATTGCATTACAAATTTGAACAATATTCTCAGCAGCTTCAATACGACGTAAAACTTCTAATTTGGTCTCTAGCGTGACAGATTTTCGGTTTCTCTTTTTATTATTAGCAGTATCAATCTCCAAATTGATGAACGTTATGCATTTTTACTAAAAAAGGAACAATTATATTTAAAAAAATTATTGAATTAATTACAAAACGTACCAACTGTGTTTTTAATTCAGCAATTAATAACTATGCTGGTCACTACCATGCGCAATTTCCATCAAATGCGTGCGTTCTTGTGTGCTTTCGCTTTTTTTTTATCAAAACGTTATTTTGGGGTTCCCCGTTTTATAAACGTGTACGAACGTTTAGTCTCTTTCGTCGTGCGCGCTACGTTTTGCTCAGTTACGAATAATATATAATATATATATAATATAGAATAATAATAATAATAATAATATATAATATAGAATAATATAATATAGAATAATTGAAACATACATGAGTAGGTAAACCTCACCAGTTTTGTATAATACAAAGGTATTTTTAATAATATAAAATATTATTAAAAATCTGGTGTGAAGAACACAAATACAGGTTCACTATTAATATTTTCGTGAACATGTCCGAACATATCCCTCCCCAGAGACGTAGATACGTATGGGGAGGGATATGTTCGGACACGTTCACGAAAATATTAATAGTGAACCTGTATTTGTGTTCTTCACACCAGATTTTTAATAACATTTTATATTATTAAAAATACCTTTGTATTATACGAATAATATGTACATACAAACAAAAATAAAGCAAATACAGCCAAGCTATTGGCCGTATAATAAAACATTTTAGGCCGTAAATCGAAAAAGTGTCATAATTAAAAAAGGCCGTTATAGCAAAATGCCGTATAAAGAGCGGCCTTATAGCGAGGTATGGGTGTACCAGCAGCGGGTACAAGAAATAACTAGGTGTTTTTCAGTGCGCTACCATTGGACGACATATGGACTCCGAAATTCGATAGATTCGATTATGAAGGAACTAAATGGCTTGCCCTTTGAGGTGGATGTGTTTCATTGCACGAAAACTATATTCTGTAAGTATATGAATGGTATGGACTTTGATATAAATTAGAGTTTCTTTTATGTTGTAAATATTAATTTATATGTGACTATTCATACAATATGATCATTTATATTTACCCTCTAGCAAGCCATGAAATTATTTCTTGAAAATATCGTGTTGGTAGTGACAAATAAAATACATCTGTCATTATGTGTATGTTCTGATAAATAAAACTCATCTGTCATTAATGTATTTATTAATTGACACTTAAAAATGTTTACAATAAATCATAAAGTTTTTCTGATCGAATCATACTTTAGGAATGGTGTAAAATTAGAAAATGGAGAATGGTCGTACTCCTTGCAGCCTTGTATAGAAGAATTTCGGGCAGAATTTCCAAATTTTCCAACAACATATGACAGTTTGCGGCAATTAATTCAAAAGTCAGTGGTTAAATTCCGTGAAACAGGGTCTGTGTCTCGAAAACCAGGTGCTGGTAGACCACTAAAGCGGACAGTTGAAAATATAGCAGAAGTTGAGGGACGAATAAATCAATCACCTAAGAAATCGATTCGTAAGCTTTCACAACAAACACAACTGTCATATGGGACCTGCCAGAGAATCCTTAAAAAAGACTTACAAAAATTTCCATACAAATTTCATTGCATGCAAGAGCTTTTACCAATCGATCATGTAACCAGAGTTAATTACTGTCAGTGGTTCTTAGGTACGATTAATAACGGTGACGTTCTTGACAAATCCTTCTGGTCCGATGAAGCATGGTTTCATTTATCAGGATGTATAAATAAACAAACAATGCGCATCTGGTCTAGTCAAAATCCACATGAAATTCTTGAAACACCCTTGCATACACAAAAAATATGCTTGGCTTGCTGTTTCTCGTAGACGGATTATTGGTCCAATATTCTTTAATAATACGATAAATGCAGAACGATATCGTAATAATTTATTGCTACCATTTGTAAATCAATTACATGATGATGAGCTCCGCGAGGGATATTTCCAGCAAGATAATGCAACAGCCCATAAGACAAGAGAAACGATGGAATTATTGCATTAATTCTTTGATAATCGAATAGTAGACTTTCCACCACGATCTCCGGATTTAACAATTATGGACTATTTCATTTATCCACATCCAAAAAATAGAGTATTTACGAATCGTCCACATACAATTGAAGAACTTACTAATGCTATCCGAAATGTCTGTGAGGAAATTACACCACATAATTTAAGGAATGTCTTCAATAATATGAGACGAAGAGTTGCGCTATGGATAGAAAATGAAGGAGTTCACTTTGAACATTTATTGTAGCTGTTTTTATTATTAAACTTTTTATTTTTTCAACTGAAACGTTTGTATGTAATTAATTGTCACAATGACAAAATCTAATCTGTCATCACTCATCAGTATAAAATAACCTATATCACACACACGCTGCAAAATAAGTTAACTTAAATTATGGTACCAACTTAAGTTTAAAAAAGAAAAATGTCATTGCTTTCTAGAGGGTAGAAATATATGATCATATGGTATATTGTAGACATGGTTTTTATTGGATGTCCTGTAATGTCTAAATGTTTAAATAAATAAATAAATTGTTATCAGAAGTTTCTATGGAATAAGTGGAGACTTTGGAATATGTCTTGAAAGTTTATGCTCCATATATTAAGATTTTCAGAATATATCGTTAATCGCCGATCGTTTTTTATCAAACGCGTTTACGAAAATTCATTAGATATCGACTTATTCAACTTAGCTTTGTCGATGACATCAAGACGCTGCAGTACTGTCGTATGATTAACATTTAATCCGTCTGAAAATTCTATCGAGATACACGTAAAATTTCTGATTTCCATACCGTAGAATTTTAACACAAAACGTTTAAATTTAGAATAAACCTAGAAATTGCCCACATCTCTAGCTCACTTAATAAAATCTCCTTAAATTGCATTTTCTAAATTTATGCTACATAGGTTATGCCATTTTTTGTCAAAAATTGGCACATAGACAAGACTGTGAGCAGGGACCTCGTGATGGAAAAACTAGTCGCCCGACTTCCACGAATCACGTTTTTTCCGCCGGCAACTATTGCGTAGTCTTTTCAAAACTTCCAGGTAGAAAGCTTGGTTAATTATCTAACTCCGTGGAACACACTCTAAATGAACGACACCTTTCACATCAAAAAACCAAATCAGCATTATTTTGATGTTTGATATCACTTTTTTTTTAATACAAATAAAATACGTATACAAGCAAGCTATACATTTCCATAGAAACTGCAGCTGTTCAGTCGAACTCCTGTAGTCCTTGGTGGGTTTTTGCGATGTTGACTATTTTCCTCAATTTCCCTCCGTCCTTAATTAAATTTCTCCAACTATTTATTTTCATTCTTTTTATATGTTTTTTTACCTGTTCCTTCCATGTTGTGTTTGGTCTCCCTCCCCCTTGGGCTTCTCTCAATTGCTTTCCAATCTGTTATGTGATTTATTAACTTTCTTATAAATGTGGCCATGCCTACATCTTCTCCTATATCCTATATCTGCTCCTATATCCTATATCTTCTCCTTTTAAAATTGCATCAATTTCAAAATTCATTAATGGTCTTGCATCATTTCCATTCCGTTTCTTTAATCCTACTATCATCCTCACCATTTTTCTCTCGAATACATTAAAATAAAATACATATTTCCTGAAGATTTCATTAAAACATATCTGTGCTATAAATACGCCAAATTTCCACGTATGTACACATATACTTAATGAACTTGTAAATATCCTAATCTTGATAAATTACAATAAAAAAATAAACTGAAGGACTTATACATACATTTTGTATGTTAACATCAGAGATGTCATTTAGAAGCATTAATCAAATATTACAAGTGTACAAGTGACGTTAATCTGTCTGGAGTTTAAGGTACTTGTACATATTTCAAGTATCATTTAGATTGAGAATTCAGATTAGAAACTTTGAAATGCGATAACAATTAATTCCTGAATTTCATATATTGTTGTATAATATTGCAAAAATTATACAATTGTACATATATCAAAAAATTCTTCGAACTAAACATTATTTACATAGAGATAAGGATAAACTGCTCGTTGCCTTTCGAATGGCACTTAAAATAATTTCTGTTGCATATTAATAAGTCGGTCGATGAACACGAAATGTCGGTTTTTCCTTTCGTACAGAAATAATGCGCAATTTCATGAGATATTTGTGATAAAAAGAAAATTAATTAGTTAGGTAATTAATACCTACTAATCACCTGACAAAATCGCTGTACGAACTGTAACACTTTCTGAGTACAGAACATAGACATTAAGAAACAAATAACAACCCATCCTGAACACTCCAAGCCATTCACGGTCGAAGATGTAGATAAAGCATTGAAAGACACTAAATCTGGCTATTCGATGGAATCCATCCCGAATTCCTCAAGAACTATGGGAAACACACAAGGATGTAGATTAATAAATTCTACTCAGACGTCCCATTGACAGGGCATATTCCAACAGAGCTCAAAAAAATCCAAAATAATTGCAGTCCTGAAACAGAACCAACTTAAGAACCTGTTTGAAAGCTTTCATCCAATAGCCCTATTACATTCATATTATAAGCTTCCGCAAAGATTACTATTAAACCGACTTAGCCCATTGATATTGGAGCATGTTCCCATTGAACAGACTGGGTTTAGGTCCAACCGTAGTTATGTTGACCAAATCCTCAGCTTAACAACGCAGATTAAGGCACGGTTTCAAAAACGGCTGAAGATAACTATGATGTATGTTGCTTTAACTGCGGCACATGATATAGTCTGGAGAGAAAGCCTTCTCGACAAATTTCTCAACGTAGTACCATGCCGCCGAACAGCGTCTTTATTAAACAATATATTTTGGACAGGCCCTTCCAAATAATAACAGGCGAGAACAAGAGTAAAATGAGACATTTTAATAAAGGACTGCTTCAAGGATCGGTACTTGCACCTATCCTGTTTAATCTGTATATTTCTGACATGCCACAAAAAGTTAAAAAGTTTGGCTATGCCGATGACCTAGCTCTTGTATGGCGGGATAAAAAAAATATGTAGGAGTAACAATGGATTGAACCCTTCCATATAAACAAATATCTAGTGAATACCGCAGCTAAAATAAACACTAGAAATAACATAATACACAAACTCTGTGGGGCTGCTTGGGGTGCAAACGCATTCACTCTTAAAACGTCAGCTCTTAGCCTTGCTTACTCAGCAGCTGAATACTGCGCCCCAGTCTGGCTAAACAGCTGTCACGCAAAAATGATGGACATCGAACTCAATGAAACCATGAGAATAATTAGCGGTTGTTTAAAAAGTACACATCTGTCCTGGCTCCCCGTTCTAAGCTCCTCTCACCATCCGGAAACAGGAAAGCCTGGTTAGAGAATATAATAAAATAATTTCGAATCCCCCACTGTGTGTATTGAGACGTTCCAATACATAGTGACATGCCTATTGCCGGCCTGTCGAGATTGGAGTCTGGATCTCCTCCACTATTGCTAGCAAAACAACTTATAGCAGAAAATTTCCACTCAAATAGTAGCTGTAGAGAATATTGGCAAGCTTTGAAACCCGCTCAAGCGGCCCATATCACCGGTCCTACCATATCCTTACCAGGAATGGAGCTGCTTCGCCACGAATGGAAAATACTCAATAGAATGCGAACGTCCCACGGCATTTATCGTAGCCCAATCTATAAATGGGGATTGATTGAGACACCGACTTGTGAATGCGGAGAACTTCGCCATTTACCATATTATAGCCAAGTGCTCCCTTACGGTATATAGAGGTGAGATGAGATGATTTCTTTGAAGTGTCGATGTATATGTAACTTTAAATTTCAATCCATACGCTAAATAATAATATCCATTTCGTTTCAGTATTTATTTATTCATATTCTTGTGAATAATGCTAGGTGAGATACAATGAAATATGCATTGTAACACGACACGAAGTTAAACCTGAAAATAATTTGGTAGGCGCAATTCAGTGCAAACAGATTTTATGATTAAGCTACTATATTAAGCATAAATAAAAGATATCTAAACCAGAGATTACATTATCGATGACTTTGGCATTTTGTTTGATCAACGTTTGTAGTTTTCTGATCATATTTATCACATCTGCAATTCCGCCTTACGTACGCTTAGCTACCTTTGCCGTAAGTTTTCGAATATGAAGACACTTTCACAAATTGATATTCGTCCCAAATTTGAATATGCGTCAGTAATCTGGTATCCTTGCTATGCTTATCGGAGGGAAACTTCAGAGATTTTCAAAATACCTATCTAATATTTAGAACATCTGGACTTTATCCTTCAAAGAGTGTCGACTATGATAGTCTTCTATCTGCACGCAGAGAGATTGTCATTGTTAATTTTATGGTGAAATGAACAAAATTGATGCACTGAATCTGTTCTCATTAGTCTAATATCAGTCTCTAAACATGGCATTCAATCAAATGATGTTTTCTTCGTCACCAGAGCCAGGGCACCTCTGTTATATGGCAAGAAACGCCAATAAATTATGCATTGATCCATTTTACTTATCCTCAACATCTTATCAATGTTTCCACTGATCATTTACCCTGCTTTACCATATATATTACTTATATTAATTATAATTAATATTACTTATTAATTTCTTTTTTAAAATGTTATTGTATATTATGTATGTCTATGTTGAATTTGTATTTATACGCACTGTATATGTATTATTATATTATTCTGTTATTGGAGAAATCTGTTAGGTAGTAAAGATTATTATTTTTCGCAATGTTATTTTTTATTTTGTAGTAATTTATTTGAAAAAAATCTATTTAGGAGGATTATTGTGGAGGAACAAGATAAATTTGTTCCTCCACACGATAATGAAAAATAAATTCATATAGTGGTGATCCAATTCAAATTTACTATATTGGCTACACTGTAAATTAGACATGTGTCATTATTAGTTTGAAACAACACATTTTCGAAATGGATCGCTTAACCACCGCTCGAACGCGAGAAATTATTCAATTGTTCTACAGGAATAACAATTCTGTACGAATTGTGTATCGACATTTACGGGAAGATTATGGTCAACTTAATCGTCCTACTGAGCGAACAATTCGCAACGTAGTGAACAAATTTGTGGAAACTGGAAACATTGTAGATAAGGTAAGCCGTGTGCATCACCGAGTCACACGTCCAACCGAGAATATTGCTGCTGCGAGTGATAGTGTGACTGAAGACCGGGAATTATCGATTTGTTGCCCTTCGCAGACTATGGCTCCCTTTGGCGCATTTTAAGATTTGCATCTACACACGCATAAAATTTAGTAAGCACAAGAACTGAAACCTAGAGATCATGGACAGGGTAGAATCTACACAGATTGGGCGTTAAAGCAGTAGGAAGTTGATGCTGTTTTTCACATCTACTGGCACATTTCTAATTCTCTGGGTATGTTAATAAACAAAATTACCGCATATGAGCGAAGAAGATCCTCACGTGATACAAAAGACAACATTGCATGCCTAAAAAGTAACTGTGATGCGCATTGCGGTTAGGCAGCGTAATTGGGCCTTGCTTTTTTGAAAACAATACAGGCCAGACAGTAACAGTCAACGGTGAGCGCTATAGGGGCATTGTTTATTCCTCCTGGTTTGAAGGAAGTTCGGTATATACGACCGAAGTATGAGTTGAAATAATGCAATAGTTTTTGAATAACACTAATATATTTACAAATTTAGTCTTCGAGTTCCGTTAACTTAATACAAATGCAGTATCTGGTCTTAATACTAAAGACCGAGAAAACTGGGTAATAAATAATATTTGCTCCTATTTAGATCACTGAGATCTTAGTAGGAACTCTTAGTTAGCTGTAGTTTCCAACGTCATAAATGTATTAAAATAAACAATAAACGCCGGAAACCCTTAATTATAGAATAATAAAATAACTCTTAAAATAATAAATATACAATACACAGGAGTGCGTTAGAGATAACATAATATTTCGCAGAATCCGAACCTATTTAACCTATTATAATAATATAACACTTTATCTATAACAGGAAATATGTCAATAAAACTTATTCTATTATACATTAAATTTACAACTACTAAATGGATGGGTTAACAAGAAGGTTGTGTCTCTAATAAAATAAATAATTTTTATAACCGTAGAAAACAAGACAATGAATAAAGAAATGTAATATCTGACCAGGCCTTAGGTAATTGACAACATTAAATATATCTGAACTCCAAGAACCTTTTCTACCTATATACACTTTACAATATTTACAATTTAAAACTAGGATTGAATACTTTAATATAAATATACATACATCTGTTTGCTTATATCTAAAAATACAAAATTAAATCAATTTTTCCCGAACAGGCATGTTAACCGATTATTTTTGGCACGAAATCTAAGATATTGATGTGGTTTCAGCAAGATAGCGCAACTTGCTACACGTCGCGTGCAACGTTAGATGCGTTGTGTGGCAAGTTGACAGGTCGCATTATTTCACGTAGCGGTGACTGGCCGCCAAGATCAAGCAATTTAACGCCATTCGATTTTTTTTGTGGGGTTTTCTAAAGGGTCGCTTCCACGGCAACGTAGAAGCACCATGAGAATAATTGGTGGTTGTTTAAAAAGTACACCTCTCCCTTGGCTCTCGGTTCTAAGCCATAATACACCTCTCATCGCCCGAATAGAGGAAAGCCTTGTATGAGAATATAAAATAATATCGAATCCCACACCTTCCAGGCATTGAAAGGTGGCGAAGGTAATGGTTTGCCTAATGCCGGCCTGTCGAGGCTGAAGTCTAGATCTCCTCAAGTACTGCTAGCAGAACAATTTATAGCAGAAGATTTCTACCCAAATGATAGATGGAGAGAGTATTGGAAGCCTTGATCCTACCGTGCCCTTACTAGGAATGGGGCTTCCTCGCCATGAGTGGAAGTCGCTTAATAGAATAAGAACGTCCCAGGAATTTGTCGTGACTCATTCTATAAATGGGCACTGACTGAGACACCAACATGCAAATGCGGAGAACCTCGCCAGAATATTCACTATATTATAGCTGAGTGCCCCCTTACAGCATATGTAGGTGAGATGAGTGACTTCTTTGAAGCTACTGATTCCGCATTGGACTGGATCAATGGCCTTGATTTTAAAATTTAACTTTTAGATGTATATTTTTAATCCATTTTTGCCATACGCTAAGTAATATAGGTATATAAAATAATAATATACACTGTGTTCATTAATGTTTGAGACCGCCATTTTGCAAGAACAGTGATTTTGGTGTGTAAAGGTTAACGTCTTCAAAACCGATAGTGAGAAACTGGTTTTGTAACTAAGAATATAACCAAACATCACAAAATTCTTCATTGGCGTCTCGTGTATTTGGTTATTATAGATTTGCGTTATAAAATTCCATTATTTTAAATTATTTATCTATATCATTTCTTTTAAGAGCTCATTAAGTTATTTAATACTTGCATTGGTAAGTTCAATAGTTATTTTGCAATTTAATATGTTGATTTAACTTTATTTTCGTTATTAGGTTAGACTTTGCATAATGGTGTTTACATCTGAACAAGACGCCTTCATTTTAATGGCACATTTCCGAAGTGCCACACGGAACCAGGACGGGGTTTGGGTTTATAGTCTAAATTCCTGTATCGAGCAATTTCAGGAAAATTTTCCAGATGGAAATATTGATCGCCAATATTTTACAAACCATAAAAACATTATTATTAAACGTTTTGAAGATAAAAACTGCATATGCAAGGGAAAATCTCCAGGTCGTCCAAAGGTTTTAACTGAAGATACTGTAGAAGATATTCGGGATAGAATGGACAGAAGTCCTAAGAAATCATTAAGAAAATTATCTGCGCAAACAGGTTGACATTGTTTATTTTCCTAGTTAAATAGCTTTAAATATATACATTATCATACTGTAGGACTTTCTCTTGGAACTGTTCATAAAGCATTAAAAAAGGAACTTCATATGCATCCATATAAAGTAACAATGGTCCAACAATTATTACCTGTCGATTATGATCGTCGGTTGCAATATTGTCACTGGTTCAACGAACATTTAGCTCCAAACAACAATTTGTTAGATTTGACATTCTTTACAGACGAAGCATGGTTTTACTTGTCTGGGTTTGTAAATAGTCAAAATTACAGAACATGGGCAACTGAAAATCCCCATGAAGTAATAGAAGTTCCCTTACATTCTCTCAAACTGGGCGTTTGGATTGGAATATCTAGGAGACGAATAGTGGGACCTATATTTTTTAATGATACTATTAATGGTGAAAGATATCGAACAAATATTTTACAGGAATTTATCCAATTAGCTGATCAAGATGAAAAATCACATGGATATTTTCAGCAAGACGGAGCCCCGGCACACACTGCTGGAGAAACAATGGAATTTCTGCGACAAGTTTATGGTGACAGAGTTATCAGTCAGGGTTTGTGGCCTCCAAGATCACCTGATTTAACACTCCCAGATTTTTATTTATTTGGATATTTGAAAAATAAAATTTTTCAAAATAGGATTCATACAATCGAAGAGTTGAGGAATACTATTACAAGGACAATTAATGAAATTCCCCAAGAAATGTTGCATCATGTGTTTGACAATATGAAACGAAGAGTAAACTTGTGCATTGAACATGAAGGACATCATTTTCAACAGTTTTTGTAGTGATTTTTATTTGTGAAGTGATAATCAATAGACAATCTGACAATATAAATTCAGTAGGAATAAAATGACACATTCAGTTATAATTCATGATGTGTATTATTTATCAAATGTTTGTAAACTTAATATTCCATATTTTATTAGGCCATGAATTTTCACTACTTTAACTTTTAAGTTTAATTATTATCAAATTTTTATATTTAAATTTTGTTCGCAATAAATGTTTGCAGTATTTTAGTTCTTAAATTAAAGAGAAAAAGAATGATGAAATTTGGAAATATGAAGGTACATTAAATTATATCCATATGTTATTTTATCTTCATTTTTGTTTATCATATTTTATTTAAATTCTACTACGTCACTGATAAGTACATTTATTCATTTAGTAACTTTATTAAACCAGTGGGGGCAATCGTGCATATTGGGTTGCCTACGCATCAGTATCAAACATTAATGAACACAGTGTATAATAGGGAGTTATCGGTCTCTACGATAACGGTAACGCTATTTTAAATTAGTTGTAAATACGCGTGCGCAGTCAATATCGTAACGTTAAATATTTATGGGGTTCCGCTAAATATCCCAAAATATCGTAGCCACTTACCGTACGATAAATGACATTTAGAGGTTGTGTTAGTTATAATTTCGATGACAGGGGTAAATAGAAACAACTTAGTTACGTTTAGGTTATCGTAATATCTGCGATAACTGAAAATGCTACTGGCCCGTTATACAAAATAGCGTATTGGGTCACGTGACTTTAGCGTTACCGTTATCGTTGAGACTTGTGGTTGAGACTGCGATAACTCCCTAATAAATAAATACGACAACGTTAGAGCACCTAGAAACTGTTAAAATCCGCGAAGTATAGTCGAGATAACCCTCGAAACTTACGAAAAAATCATTGAAAATTATTTGCTGCAGAAAGTCCAGAGTCGGACATTTGCCTCGCATAATTTTCCACAATTAATGATCAATACCAAATATTCGTTTAATAAAAAAATAGATGTTACATTTTTTGTGTTTTTTCTTAAATAAAAGTGAGCAAACTGGAATTGGATCACCCATCATATGCCACCACTTGCAATTTCAAATTCTTTGAAATAGGCGTTGTCGAAGCTAAATTTTACAATCTAATACGTTTTAAAGTAACTGCAAGAATAAGGTAAAGAAAAGTAAATAAAAATCATCAAATTTTGGTTAATATTTTTTTATTAAAAACATTAGTTACATCGTATAACCACATAAAATAAGCATAGAATGTAATTTATAACAATAAATATATAATAAAGAGACCAGAACAACATTAGCTGCACTTTTCATAGTTCTGAAGGGCCACAAAATCAACGGAGATAACGAACTAAATTATATTCGATTGTGAAATAGTTAATGTAAACAGTTGAAATTGTAGCTCTTTAAAATAAGAAGAATATAATCTTAATGATACTTTAGTTTAAATTTTAATATCATGGGATATAATTTAACAAAACAACATGAAGAATGTTCGTACCACAATTATAAATTAACCATTAATTATTTTTAATATTCTATTCCTATTAAAACATTTAATAAGGATTAAAATTTATAAAATATATAATTAAAGCACGGACATTCTAGTTTATATGAGTGTTAAGAAGTTGAAGTTTGGAAGAGCGTAAATAAGATTCATTAGGAGTGACTTATATTGACAAGATTTCTGTTTTAATGTAGTGCACTAATACAAAAACTACTAAAAGGGTATTTCGATCAGCAAAACTTGCAGGCAGCGAATATCGACCAAGAATTACTTATAAATTATTGAAGGAAATGACAGGGGATTATATAATTAAAAAGATTAAATAAGAAAGAGTATAACGGTTAGCGCATATATTACCAGGATCTGTGTTATATTCTATACTGAAATAGAACCCCGGGAATTAGAGGAGGATGATCAAAGACGGTTTGATTGCAATAATTAGAGGATGACCTAAGAACTGCTGAGACTAAAGAAAGACAAACAAACACAGCACCTTAATCCTTTAAGCTCTAGATAGATTCAGCAGAGCGGCATAACACCACACGTTAGATGGTTTTAGATCGTCCAAAGTTTTTAAGCAAGCTAAAATAAAATGCTAAATACGAAATACTAAACGTTTCGAAAATATTTAAATAAAACCAAGAGCATCTCATTGGGTGTACAAACTTACTCCAAACAAGGAGTAGATCTACTATGTACAGAATTTAAAAGGAAAGTGATGTATTTCTATAGACTCTAGAATCACTGTATCACCTATAGTATAGATACAGTGATTCTGAACGCGTAGAGTGCGCCCCCTAAGGGGGCCTGTTTTTATTTAAATATTTGTATTCCGTATTTCAGAATTTTATTTTAGTTTGATTAATTAAATATTACGGATCTATAGTAGAGGTAAATGTTGAAGGTCCAACAATAAATTCTCGCCAGATACAACCAGTTACATAAAAGACCATGTAAATATTTCGTTTGAGAACTGGAATTGGATTAGTACAGTGATTCTCTCCTTTAAATTGAGGCATACTGGAGTGGTAGTTAAAACAAAACACACTCAAAAATGTATCGAGTAGAAGGAGGTTTAAAATTGCTCGGAGAAACTTCTAAAAAATAAAAATGCTCATCAAGAACGATCGCCCAAAATATATGAGCAACTAACATTGTTAATTTTGAAGGCTATGAAGCGTACGAATATTTACAGAGGTGTTTTAGGGTAGGTACTCTTACGATTATAATTTAGGGTACAACTCTTAACTCCTTATAACTATTTTTAGCATTGTAAATCACGCTTTTACAGGTAATCTAAATGTCATTTTCAATAGGGTTAATTCCTTAGATTAATTAATTCCTGCTTAAAGCTTGTAACCTAACCGTATAGATGATGGATCTAACAGTATATTGCAGAATATCTTTCGGTTTTATTGTTCATAGCGATCAAATCATTGCTCATAACTAGCATCATAATGTAACCAGCTCGAGTTTATTGCAAGTGTGTAATTGTGCGCAAATCCCAATTACTCAGGCTGAATTTGGAAACTATAGCTGGTGGATAAAATGTAATATGACTACAACTCAGAAGTAGCAAACACATATAGAAACAGAAAAAATTCCTAACCCTAAACGTATTTCGGCAACTATGTTGCAATCTTCAGTAGAACAATTTGAAAAATGTTAATAGTGTCGTGAATTCTTACGCTAGGTTTAAGTAGTATATAGGGGTTTGTTTTAATGTTAGGAATTAAGTGTAGGTGTAGGTTTCCGCGGTTGTTCTCTAGATGTAGATCTCGGTTTCCGGGTTGGAACCGCGTCGAATTAGGCGTAATTGCCAAGTTTCTTCCACTGTTGCAAGGGACATCTTCAGGGCTGTACGAAGATGTCGCAGTAGCTTGAAGAATGCTAGGACATAGACCGGCACAACTTATATAGGGGGGACCGGGTGAGATGGTGGCCTGCTATCGGCTGGAGACAATGAGCCAATCGCATGCGTCGTATGGGCAAATACCATGCCCATACGTATAGTAGAATTCAATTGAGTTTGCAACGTTGGATGTAACGTATAGCCAGCGTCTCTATTGAGATTGTGGGGATGTTTGTGAATTTCAATAGATTTAGGTATTTTTCTAGGGAAGTAATGCAATTCACGGGACAGAAGCTTGACATTTTTTATTAAAATTCAATGACCGGAGTTGAGTTTGTGTTCTGCCAGCGCTGAACCTTCTTCAAGCTACTGCGACACGACGAACATCTACAGCCCTGAAGGTGTCCTTTGTAACAATGGACGAAACGTTGGCAATTACGCCTAACTCGACGGGGTTCCAACCCGGAAACCGAGATCTAGATTTAAGAATTAAGTGTTATCCACTGGCGATTTTATGAAGAGCCTATTTTCAAAGGTTGTATCATAGACGTTTAACACTATTTTTCAGATTGTTCTACTGAGGAAGATGGAAACTTAGTTGCTGAAATCGTATTTAGAGTCTATTGGTTTATATTGTAGTTAGGGATTTTTCATGTTTCTATCTGATTCAGATTTCCAGTTACAGTCTCCACCTATTAGGATCAGAAATAGCAGTTAAGATGATATGAATACATCAGTAAAATAGAGAATGATAGGCTAATTAAAAAAGCACGAAACTCAAGAGAAGTATGGAAAAATTAAGTGAGAGAAGTTGTGGAGATAAGAGGTGGAAAGTGGAAGGAATTAAATCATAAAAATCGAAAAAAGTGGAATGAGTTTTCGGAAAGAACACCCGGAAATTTTCCGGATTAAGTAAGCAAGTAAAAGCTGGTGTGCATTTCCCTTTCATTCAACTCGTTCTCCGTTCCTCACTTAAAAAATTTAATACGAGTCATGATTTTAAAAATCTTCGAAAAATCGTTTTATAATAGAAATAGGACGGTAGGATTTCACATTTCTTGCTTCCTTTCTACAAAAAAAAAATAATAGTAACTTTCCATACTCTAAGATAGTGCCGATATACGTCACATAAGAACTTTTAAATATGCTCTTCCAATCTTGAACTAATAAAACTACAAAAAGAAAGCTAATAAAGCGACAGGAAAATAGGAAACGCATCACAAGTCGAAGTAAAACGGTTACTGTTAGACAGTATGTAAGTTAAGTAAAAGGAGGGACGGGCCATTCCGCGGTCGATGGGCTCGGACGAAAGGGTTTCAAGTTTCAATTGGACATTCGAACCGGCGGAATTTCGTTTTGAGTTTTAACTTTATCAACATCTTAAGTTAACTTTAAGAAATCAATGTCATTATCGTGTATTTCTTTTTTTCATCTTTTTTAAAATTATACGTATGTTACAATTAATATTACTAATTAATAGTCAACAAATTTATCTTGTTTTATAAGTATTAATCAATCTTTACCTTTTAATTGATATGAAAATATCATCTTTTGGAGGCCCATGTTTTTTTATACATATTACTAGGGAAGTTCATGGTTACGAATGAAACGCATCCATACAAACCAATATTTAAGAACTTTGATTGAATAGTGTTAAATATACATATTTTGTATACACGTGTCCTTGAAAGAAAGAGATAACGTATGGAAAGATGGAATTATATAGAATACGAATTCAAAAAATTGTTGAGTTAATTACAACGCGAACTTCAAATTTAAAAACCTATTGAAAATAAGATTATGTGCCACCTATGGACAAGAATGTCTATAAATAAGAACATAGACTGCAATGTTAATGTTTATAAAAGCTTTTGAAAGATAACATTGTTTAGATAGCTGTCGATGTTATAAAAACTCTACAAGGAAGCTGATTTATTTACTTAGGGTTCAGTAACTTTAATACGATTAAGTACGAATAATAGGGTAAATTTAAATACTTTACCGGTCGTACCGGTTAGTGGTCAATTTTGTCGCGTTATATTAAGGTTTTATCCAAACACAATTAACACAAAATGCATGTCTTTGATTTGGTTTGTGCCCATTCAATAAATTCTTAGATAAATGGCGTTATAGAAATTCGCTTAAAGTAATTTTTAACAGCTTTTCCTAATATATCTAATTTTATAGAAGAGTTTGATACATTTTATGTTGATGCTTAGAAAGTTCATCTAGTGAGAAATATTTTTCATTAGGTTTGGTAAATATGTACTAAAAATTCTAGCTTGTAGGGAGTCATTCTTACATTTGCATCGGGTTTTTTAAATTGTACCATATCGCGGTTTCTAAAACCGAACCGGTACGATTTAGGCACCATAAACTATAATAACCATTTTAATTTGTAATATCTGTTAGGTACTTTAATTGCAAATGATTGTAATTATGTTAGGTACTTTAATTGCAAATGGTGAAACGCAAATACGGAAAATGATCTGCACAAGATGCGAAAAATGCTTTAGCAGAATACAAGAATGGGAATTACTTTAAATGCTTACTGTCGTAAATACGAAATTCCCAAACCCACATCTAAAAGGCAAGAGTATTTAAAAAATATCTACACACAAACACACGCTGTAATGTTTATATTTATAAAAATTCTTGAAGATAACATTATTTAGACAGCTTTATATGCCAAGGGTTTGAGAAGTCGGCTGTTAAAAACTTAAAGCGAAACCGACAATAGTAAAACTACTATTGTCGGTCAGCTTTAAGATATCGTCTCCGATACTTTATATACTCGATCGCACAGTGGCGTAATAAATATTTTTTAAATATGTCATTTTTCTTCTCGCTTGAAAAAATATTTTGGATCCATATTCTATATAATTACATCTTTTTATTTTTCATACGTTGTCTCTTTCTTTCAAGGACATCCTGTATATAATTGATATACATAGCACGAATATTAAATAATTACGTTTATTTTCGGTGTATGTTCAACACTATCGTTAAATTTTCAAAGTTTATGAATAGGGTTGTATGTAAAAATGTTCTAAGACATTTTCCAACATCTGTGAAGATGAATAACGACCTTACACTAATTACTAACAATTAATACATAAATTAATTCTATCCATAAAATATAAATATCTTTATATAATTGCTTCTATGTAATACAATCCACATTAGTGCATCAGTAAATTAAAGAAAAATAATAAATACACAAACACGTATATTAAATAATTAAAAAACAAATTATTTGAACCATTTAGCATACAAAACAAAGACAAACATGCCTACAGTTATGAACAAGTTGTGAACGGATATGTAGACATAAAATTTGTCTGTATTAAATTGCACGTTAACGAAAACTTAATAAAATTCATTTACATTTAGTATTTTATCATATTTGTTCTTAAATTTAATCAATTAAATGATTTTTTCAATTATAAGTAAGATATACAGGAGGTCTCTATTTTGCAAATGTGTATAAAATAGAATGTGATAGCTGAACCTAACCAAAAATATTTTTTAACGATTTGTTTCTATTTACTTAAAGCAGCACTTTTGATGACACCAAAACCTATTTTGTTCAGAATTGATTCAGCACCAATTAGCATTATATTAAGTAAATATAAAGGCAAAGGGCCGTGTTGGTCTAGTGGCTAGGTGGTTGGGTTATGAATCTGATTAACCGGGTTCAAACCCTAGTCAAGCTTAACTCAGGCTGACAAAAATGAGTACCTGGAGGTACAACTCTGGGGTAATAATAGGCGGTCGGTGCGTACCGTTAGCCACGCTAATATCCTAGTTGTACCGCACGGTTCAAGTTGTAACAAGCCTGCCATATTACTACCCCAGAAGCCTGCAAGGCTAGTCGGGGAGTATTATTATAAATATAAAAGCAATGCATCAACTCATCAAGCTGATGATGAAAATCAGTAAGGATTGAAGAAACATCATAATCTTCTTTTTCATAAACTCCTCATACCCTTGAAAGTGTCGGGTGCACTCTTCTTCATTTATTAATTAATTCATTCCTTCCATTAATTACGGATCTTGGCTAACCATATCATTTCATCCAATGTTTCTCCGCTCTAGTTTCATAGTTCCTCTATTTTTCTGCTATTTTTTTTCTGATATTCCTTTTACCAACTTTTTTAACTTCTATTATTCCTGTAATTATGATGAATTCTATAAAAGCCTTCTCAGGGGAAGTTTGGGTACTCTCGTAGGCTCCAATAGATGCTTGTGGAAATGCTTTTGTCTAAGTTCTTTAAGTTTCCCACAAGTACATATTACCTACGGGATGGTTTCTTCCTGTATTTCATATCTCCTATTAAGATTTGCTAGTTATACCCATATGGTGTAGTTTTTTCAAAGGACAGTGTCCGATATATAAAGCGTTATCAGGCTATTAGGCCCATAGCTTAGAAATTGCTCTCTATTTCTCTCGACTTCTGGCCTTCATCCTCGAGCCCTGTATATTCTTTTCCCGTAAGTCCTTTTCGACAGATAGCAGCCACCTAGTCATTGGTCGCCCTTTTCGTCTATTGAGCATATGTCTTATTTGCATTATCCGTTTCACCAGGCGCTCTTCTTCTCTCCTCTCGATGTGTCCTAGCCATCTTATCCGTTGGGATTTTACAAAATTCGTTATTTTTGGTTGTTGGTACAGCTGCAGTAGCTCGTTGTTATTTCGTCTTTCCCACCAATCTTCCGTCTTTTTTCCGCCGAAAATCCTCTTCAGCATCTTCCTTTCCCACGCCTGCAGTTTTTAACGCTCTGCACTGTTCATAACCCACGTTTCGTATGCATATACTACTGTTGGTTATAGAATCGTCTTAACAAACGTATTTTCGCTTTTCTAGACGCATTTTTTAAATTTTAATAGCTTGATTAGTGACACCACACATTTATCTCCCTTCACTATTGTCGCTGCGATTTTGTTGGCACCATTACCATTGTCAGTCAGCCAAGCTCCTAGGTAGATAAATCCTTCCACTCTTTCGATGTTAATTCTCTTTCCTCCTTCTAGATTTATTACAAACTCTCTTTGCATCACCTTCGCGCTCCCCGGTCCTCGCATACACATGTACTTCGTCTTTTCTTCATTCATTTATAAACTTACTTCGCCTGCTGCTACTTCCAATGCTTTAAATGCTTTCTGCAGCTCTTTCTGTGTTTACCCCGATATGACGATGTCGTCCGCATATGCTAAACATTGGTGACTCTTATTTATTGTCGTCCCAGAATAATTTACCCCATTTTTAATAACTTTTTCCATGACTAAGTTAAATAATGTAGTAGATAATGGGTCTGCTTGTCTAACTCCGTATGCTGTTTTGAAAGGTTGCGATTGCAGACACTTTACTCTAACTTTGTTGGTCTCCTCTGTTTTCATTTTTATTAACCTAACCAGTTTATTTGGTACTCTCATTTCGCTCAAGGCATCATATAATTTATCCCTCCTTATTGAATCATATGCTCGTTGAAAATCTATAAAAATCACACGCATATCAATGTTGTGCTCGTAGGACAGTGTTTGCAATTCTTTTATTGTAAAAATCTGAGCTATCACGTAATCGCCTATAATCTTCTCACAATATTTCTCTAATTTGTTTCATATCAGTGTTGCCAAAATTTTATACGCCGTGTCTAGCAGAGCGATTCCTCTATGGTTTCTCCATGCCGTCTTGTCACCTTTCTTGTGTATCGGTATAATGACTGCATCCTTCCACCTTCTCGGCATTTGTTCCTGGTACCATACCTTTCTTATTATCTTGTGCATCTCGTCCGTTAGGTTTTCTCCACCGTGTTCTGTTAATTCCACCACGATTTCATTTTCCCCCGGACTTCTTCTGTTTTTCATTTTTGATATTACTTCTGCGAGTTCTTGTCTTGCTGAGGAAGGTATATCCTCCTCTTCGTTTTTCTGAATGTGGTTTAGTGGTATTTCGTCTACCATGCTGTCAAATTTGGGGTTTAAAATTTCCATAAAGTATTCTTTCCACACACCTATTGCTTCCCTGTCATCGCCAATCAATTTTCCATTATCTTTGCAGAAAAGGGTTCGCGTTTGTCTTTCTCCTCTTGCGTTCTTTACTTCTTGATAAAAAATTTTAATTTCTTTTTTTGTATAGTGGTCCTCTATATTTCGTAACTTGTTTTCAAGATAGTTCCTCTTAGTTCTTCTGTAAATACCTTTTGTTATATTTTTTTGTCCTCTTCTTTTTATCACATCTAATCAAATTAACTGAGAACCTAACATTTAGCTCTCCTAGTAATGCCTTAGTATAGAATTAACCTTCACTTGACTTCCATTTCCCTTTCCAACCATGACTAGATCTGGTATAATCCTTAGCGGCATCAGATACCGATTCAACGAAATTTCCATTTTAACTCTTCTTAGTTAATTCATCGCGTACCTCGTTGCTTTTAATATTCTGATGTCCTAACACCCATATCAATAACAGAGTATTGTTTTGTGCCAGTCTATTGAGGACTTGTTTGTTTATTCGTTCTTGATCTTTGTGGTCATTGATTATTAGTTTATCATTCTTCGTATTCTCTCGCACATTTTGCTCTCCCCGCTACTCTTCTAAAAAAATCTCATTTCGGTGGCGATTAACTTCCCTTCTTTACTTCTTTTCTAACAGTCAGTATTTGTCGTTGTATTTCATAATGGGTAAGATAATGTATTTTTCTTCTTTATGTACCTTCTCCTCTACGAAGGTTAGCTATTATCAAGGCGATTCGTATTCTGGACATTGCAGTCTTATACAACACCATTGAATTACATTTATACCATTGTCATAATTTATTCAACCAGAAGATGCGTCTCTTCCTTTACCTCTCTTCCCAAGTAGCATAATATTTTGGAGGAATAAATATATTTTCAATCTTATTACATGTCCCAGATACTGTAGCTTCCTTATTTGAACTATATTTAAAAGCTCTTTTTATTTCCCCATTCTTTTCAGGACTTCATTGTTCGTTACTTTTTCTACCCAGGTAATTTCCAACAATCTTCTGCAGGTCCATATTTCTAATATTGAATACTAAACCTTTAATTTTGTAGCTTCATGTTTTTCTAAGAAGTATTTTTAGGGCATTTTAATTATAAGTTTATTAAATCTTGCCTCATGTTTCCATATTTTGCCTGTAGTTTTATTCCATTAATACATATATTTTTATTCATATTGCTTATTGTATTGATGATCATTGCTTAACAATAATTAATGCCAATTATTAATACAACTATCTCCATTCTTTCTGACAATATTTTTACAAAATTGTTCAATTTTTTGTGTCAGCTATGAAAACTATGTCATCAACATACAATAAATTATTAATTTTTATCGATTCTAGTGTGTTGCCATCCTATTACTGTTTGCCTATTCATCAACTCTACAAACTGTAGTGCCTTCCTCAGTCCATTCTGAACTTTCTTCACATTTCTCAAGTTGTACTAACCCAAATCGACTTCTTGAAGACATTTCCAGATACTTTTTCTATTTGCTTTATCAAGAGTTGCTCTTAAATCTATGAAAGTTAATTTTCTGCTGCTTATTTTCCTTAATATGATGTTCAATATTCCGCTTCATCTTCTGGTTCAAAATTTTAATATCAACAATACCATTATACGCCTTAAAAGCTACTGTAGAGTGGCCTATGGCACTGTAGTTAACACAATAGTATTTCGTTTTTTTTATGTATTGGCAATATATTTTTCCCACTCCTTCGGCATCACTTCAATTATCCATGCCAATTCAAAACACTCTAACAACCATTCTTTATCTTTTTTCCCCAAGTATTTTATATTTTTTTTTAATTTTCAATATACTTTCATTTAATAAACTGTGATAACAAAACCAGGTCATGTATTCACAATATCCATTTCAACAACACGACCTTGTTGAGTTACGATCTTATACCACATTGTTATCATCTTGTAACCAGGTCTAGGCTAAGGGGACACACTCTAATGGTATATAACGAGACACTGAGAGGCCTACACAGGCAGAAGCAGAGTTACTGCAAAGCCAGAGTGAGTACAAGTCTAGTATCTCATATTTATAATGTAGTATTTACTGTTGTTAATCGTTATTGAATTATATGTTATTATTTAATCGTTGTCCTGCATGTTATTTATAACACTTTTAAACCTGCTGTATAAATGGAACTGCCTCGGCAACAATATTACCTCCGGGACCAGGTGACATTACATGGCGATCCAGCCTTTAGTTAGATGGTCAGACATTACATGGCGATCCTGCAATCCCATCATCTGATATTGCATGGCGATCTTGCTATCCCACTTCTGACATTACATGGCGATCCTGCCAACCGTCTTCTGATATTACAAAATGAAGAAATGCCAGAATTCGATAATAAACAATATACCTAATATCCCGATATTATGATTCTATTAAAAGCTTGATAGAATATTTAAATTTAAAAAGATAAAATAAAGTTTTATGTCAATCATAAGCATCCTTAGGAAATCGCCCTAAACCAATTAATAGCTATGACGTTGTGAACTTAGATTTTTATTTTCTGTTTCGACACTTAGACTTGCCACACTGTGTATATAGAAAGTGATTTTTAGCATATGATTGAGTGAGAACATCGATGAAGTAAATAAGTCGCATTCTCTTGGAATCTAATACGACTTATTAATGAGATCTCCTGTATATCACGTTAAAATAAAACATATTTACGCCAAAGGAAACGAATTTCAGTTTTTGATTATGATTTTATGGGGAACTGGAACTCGTTACTTTTGCAGTAAATAAGTGTTTTGCCGCATTTTAGATTTTGTCACACTTTATTTCTTCAAAAAAGTTATTAATTAAATAAGAGAAATATTATATTTTGAATCGTATCGTTATATTACAGTCTCATAATTTACTTTTTAAATACAAAGAAGTTTTGATGTTATTAATTTCAAATTCTCTGATATGTAGAGTCCGTTAAATATTTGAATCATAAAAAAATGAATTTATGGCTTTATTTTCTATAAAAAAAATTGAAAATAAACCAGTAAATTTCTCTGTATAATCGTTATAATAATTCACTTTATTTGAATCCGACATCATGCATCTAAAGCAACTGCCGATATGAACAGCGGAACGCCAATTATTATAAAGAGCACATCGAAACTAGGAAGATTATACCACTAGTGACACTGCCTGAAAAAGTCTACGACATTGCAACATCAAATGTAATCAATTCTATGGCCGAGGTTTTAAAAAATACCCACGAAAAAGAATATGAAAATTTCATCAAACTCGCGAAAAAGCAAAAATAGTTATTTACGATACAAGTGTTAAAAGTGCGATTTTATTTCACGAGTAAAAGTTTGCGACAGGAGCGTTAGCGAGTGTCGCAATTTACGAGTGAAATAAAATTGCATTTTTAACATGTGTATCGTACAATATTTTTTCTACAAACACAATTTTTATTATAAAATATAATGAAAATCCACTGACCAAATTTGACAGCTCATGAATACGTTTTGACACAACTGGACGCAACCGTAAAAATAACGTCAAATTAATTTGTCACAATTCATACAAAAGATGAGTTCGTGTTTAAGTTCGTGTAAAGAAAATGAAGTAATAGCGAGAATAATAATTCTGAAAGTACTGCAACACAGGTAATAAATATCTCGAATTACACAAACTGTAGATTTAATATTAATTATCCAAGAAATATGTAATTTTCATTTAGTAATAAAAATCACTTTTTCCGACAACCACAATGTAAAAAGAACAAATTCGCATGATTTACTAGCACTGAAAATTGCAAATTGCATTGTATCCCCAAAACTGTGTTGAAAAGTTATCTTGTAACTAAAACTGTGCTGAAAAGTTCAAGAGGGCCAATTAGAATCGTCGCAGAACCGTGTGCAAAGTAACAGACGTGCCAACCTACTAATCATAAAATAACAAATAGGAAACTGTCAAATGAATGACTCTCAAATGTCAAATTGTTGTTATGAAATACATCATATATCATTATTTTATGAATCATTCTTTTATTTTCATTGAAATTAATTCTTGTCACTAAGCGGTCGTCGGAAATAGTATATTAAAAAACAAGTTTCATAAGGCACCATTTTGCCGCACGAGATCAGTTTAGGAGTTTTCTAAAGAGCGAGTGCGGCAAAAGGCCTTATGAAACGAGTTTTTTATACTATTCTTTCTATTTTGCGTTTTTTACATTAATAAATTGCTTAAATTGGAATTATTAATTTGAAAGTTCAGAGTTTAATTTTTATATAAAGCATGCAGTTGGTCACATTGATACTTGACATTTTCAAATTTAAATCTTGCCATCCGCGAAGTATATTATATTACATATTATTTACTAATTTTCATTAACATTACTTGATACTTCATTTAAAAATATAAACATGAGTGACATAGAAACATATATATGTTGTTGTCAATTGTATACAACATACGTTGTTTGTGTAAAATACGGACATATATCATATCTGTCAAATGTACATAAATTCTTAAAATCAAATGACAGCAATGATATTTATTACTGTATTCGAACAACGCCAACATTGAAAAATGAAAAAAAGCGTATCGAAATGAAGCTCATTTCGATACTGTTTTGGGTTTCATAATGAGTTCATTTCGAACGCAAAATAGAAAAAGTATAGTGTACAACACGTGCTGAAAATATTTCACACTCGCATAATTAAACCACTCGCCTACGGCTCGTGGCTCAAACGTCATGCTCGTGTGAAATATCCTATTTTCAGCACTAGTTGTACAATATACTATAATATACGTTGTCATTTTTGACAAACTGTCTATGTCAATTTACTTTTAACACGCTACGCTATAATATCGCATTTTTAATTAAAGTTAGCCGTGTTAAAATGTCAATTTTTACCGGTGTTTGTAGAAAAAATATGTTTTACTGTGCTATTTGCCAGGAATGTCAAAAGATTTTGCGCCAAACTGTTTGTGGATAAAAATTTTAATGCTGAAAATATGCTTGATGCCGCGTGAAAATATTAGCATTTCTAGACAAACGTCATGTTAAACTTGTCATGCAATTCACAGAAGTACAGAAAAGTGTTTACTTTTTTGAAACGGGAATCCGAGACCTACAAACCTAAGAAAGTTAGGTGTTCACAGTCGCACAAATTAAAACTTTTCTTGTGAAGGCATCCAGTGAGTATTTCTGCTGGACAAAGTGATATTATTTGCATTGCAAAATACGGAGCTTGTAGGCGTGAAGAATTTGTAACATTGTCTACAAATAACATTAATGATGGTAAATTCATAATAATTAATTTCCAACAGACAAAAAACAAATCTTCGAGAGATTTTGATACATCCCTAAAGAGTTGTGATTTATATAGCCGTCGATTTGAGAAAAAGCTAAATGCACGCGACAACTTGTATATAAGAGGCGTTCCGAAGATCGTAGAATTTTAAAAATTGAAATAAAGAATGAAAATTCCACAGGACATTGTTTTCGGAGGTTCAGTGTCACAATGTTTGCAGATAATGGTGGTGCCCTTCTAACATTAAAACAATTCGAAGACTGAAATCTTCATCGCAGCCAAACAATATGCCGAACTAGGTATAAATCATCGATAATTCTCAGAACTCTATTAATTGAAAAATATGTCACATGCAATATACAAGCTGCAGTATTGTCAACAGTATGCGTAGCGATCCATTTTGTATACAACACTGTTAGAAAACATATTTCTATTTCAAAATGATATTTGCTAGTTTATTCAATTTTTTCTTATAAAATAAGTTTCAAAATATCAAATATTTATCAGATTTTGAATAAAAATAACATTTATACATAATACATACCTTTACACCATAAGGTACAAGAGAATGGATTATGATGGGGCTATGATGATGATGATGACTAGAGAAGGGAAATTGTACCACGCGTTAGAGGCGAACGCTTAAAAGTTGACACATAAAATAAATAGTAAGAAGTAAATTATAAAACGTGCCTAAGCACTTACGGTTTTACGAGTCTTCCGTGAAGTTACAAACGAGATAAAATCTGTTAAATTTTCATTAGATATGTTTCCACAGTTTGTTGTTTTTTTTTAATACCGAAAATAGTAAATGAAACATAATTATTATTTCTTTAAAGTAATTGAGTTTTCTATGATACAATAAATTTCGTATAAGAACCAATGTATTTAGAAACACGTTGTGCATACATAACCTACATCACATGAGGTATTTCACAATACTTTGAAATTGGCAAACCTTATCAGTCTGCTGCTTTGTTCATGTATGCATTTTTAAAATCGAATTAATGTGGTAACAAATCGATAGCGTCTATTGACACAATCTGACGCGTTGATCAGCGGTGACTCATCCCGAGGGCCAGTGCTTTCTCGAAAACCGATAGAGCTAGAGCCGTTTTGACACTAGATTCGACATTTCGGAAGGCCTCTGGTGAGTATCAAGTTGGTTCCGAAAAGTGTCATGAAATATACCGTTGATTATAAAAGCGGCGAATAGTTTAAGCCTTAACCAACCCAAGTATAGTGAAAAGAGAGAATACCACATACGTCATCACAAATAGAATAAAATATATACTTTTTAAACTTACCGATCGAATAATATAGGAATATTGATAAAGACAATTATTTAAAGAACAATAATTTACTAAATTCAAAGAAACAACAATAAAATATAATTTAATCGCAAGCAGCACGCAACTATTATACAAACACCCCTAAACTGGATCAGATGGGATATAATGAACTCGCCCAACTGTAATATGTTCATAGCGCATTATGACAAATGTGGTATTCTCTAAATGTTTTCACTTTACCCGGAATTTTGGCTGTAGGTAGTCGACATACAGATAACCATACACAGAACCTTATTCAAACATACATATTACCGCTATTTTATAAATTTGAAGGCTGGAAAAGTAGGAATACTGAATATATAATTTGCTATTCGCTAATCATTTCAAAAATATTCGTGGAATTTGATTATGTGCAGGTATAGTCTGGATTATAATTTTATTAGTTGAAGTTATTACGCATTTATTCTTTCCTTCCACAAGTTTCTGTTCTGTGCCAAGTTCCTTGTTTCACACCATTGTATACCACGTTCTGCGGCTGCCTGTCGTACTTGTTCTTCCCATTGTATTCTAGGTCTTCCTATTCTGTTCTTTCCCTGTACTCTGGCTTCATACACCTGTTTTGATGGTCTATTTTCGTGCATCCGGTGCAACTGTCCTAACCAACCCAGCTGTCTTTCTTCAATAACTCTCTTAACCGGTTTCAGGTTCCTTCTTTGTAGTATTACCTCATTTCTAATTCTGTCTTTCCTTGTAATTCCTTCAATTTTTCTCAGGAATCTCATTTCTGCTGCTGTTATTCTGCTTTTGTTTCTATCTGAAATCGTCCAAGACTCACAACTGTATACTAGTGACGGTCTTACTACTTTTTTATATATCTCTGTTTTTATTTCCTTTGATACTTCCTTTTTTCCAAAAAATGTATCTTTAAGCATGTTATAAATTATTCCTATCTTTCCTATTCTCTCTGCTATTGCTTTATCTATCCTTCCATTTTCTTCTATTACTGTGCCTAAATAGTTGAAACTTTTAACTTGTTCTAGTTGTCTTCCTCCTAAGCATATTTTGTGCATCTTTTCCTTTCCTGCCATTATCATCGTTTTTGTTTTGCTTATGTTAATTTCCATGTTTATTTTTCTGAATTCTGATTGGTATATATTTAGATTCTGTTGTAGATTCTTTTCTGAATCTGCTACTACAATCATGTCGTCTGCGAACAATAATTCGCGTATGGCACTTTGGTGCATTCTCCAGCTACCCACTATCAGTTTCTCACATCTCTGTTTACAATTTTTTATAACATCGTCCATTAATATCGTGAATAGAAGAGGGCTAAGAACACAACCCTGTTTTAATCCTATTTTTGTTTCAAATTCTGTTGATTCTTCGTTATGTGTTCTAACTTTATTTTTATTACTTTTATACAGGGCCTTTATTGTATAGATAATATATCCTTCTTTCCTCCTGTTTTCTAGAGCTCTCCAGATGTCTTCTCTTTTAATTCTATCGAACGCCGTTTGTAGGTCGATAAAGCAGATATGTATTTCTTTTCCTTTTTTTCAGAAATTTCTCTCCATATTGTCTAACTATGAATATTAGATCTTGTGCACTTCTACCTCTTCTAAATCCACGCTGTTGTTCTTCTAGTGTTGGTTCTATTATATCCCTTAGTCTCTTTTCTAGTATCCTTGTTAGTGTCTTTTCCAGGTATACTAGTTAATGCAATTCCCCGATAGTTTGCGCATTCTCTCATGTCTCCTTTCTTATAAAGTGGTAGTATTATTTCCATGTTCCAATCTTTCGGTATTTCCTGTTTTGTTAATATATCGTTCAGCAGATTACAAAATTCAGTTGTTGCTTTATCTCCCATATATTTTATCATATCTGCTGTTATTTCATCCTCCCCAGGTGCCTTTCCCGATTTCAGTTTATTAATGGCTTCTATTACTTCTTCTTTTATAATTGGCTGAATATTTGTTTCTGTACTATATTCTACTTGTTTGTTTTTTTCTTTCTCGTGCGCTTCGCTATTTGTTTCTGTTAGTTCTTTGAAGTGCTCCTTCCATCTTCTCATTATTAATTTTTCCTCTGTTATTATGTTTCCATCTTTGTCCTTTATATTTTTCAGTTTTATTTGTTTCTTTTGTCGTAGGTTCTTCAACATGCTATAGAACAGTTTATGATTTTCTGCGTAATTTTCCCTCATCTTGTGACCAAATTCTTCCCATGACTGCCTCTTTGCAAGCTTAACCATTTTATTTACCTCAGTCCTTAACTGCTTGTATATATTATGATCCTCCTCTGATCTTGTTTGTATGTACATCTTCCACTTTCTTTTCTTGTCCTTTACTTTTTGCTGAATATCTGGTGTCCACCATTTGCTTTTCTTTGTGCTTATATTTGCAGTTCTTATTACTCCGCATCCAGCTTTTGCCGCCTGTAGAATAATTCCTTTAAATTGGGTCCATTTATCATCTATATTCTTTGGGGTATTGATCCTATTAGCTATTTCTTTATTTATATATTCTTGATATCTTTCTTGTACGTTATTATCTTTTAGCTTATAACACTTTATTTTGTCTTTTGTTACCTTCTTCCTCTTTTCTTCCTTGGCGTCTAGTGTAATTATCGTGAGTTCTAGTTTCACTAGGTAATGGTCACTGCTTATTTCTGCATGTCTTTTCACTCGTACATCTTTTACCTTTTTTCAATTATCTCTGTTTATGATGAAGTAATCAATAATAGATTTCTCTTTTCTCGAGTACACCTCTCTGGTGAACTTATGTATATCTTTATGCATGCATTTTGGGTTTGTAATAACATAATCATTTGCGACACACAACTCTATCAGTCTATTCCCATTATCCTAGTTTGTTCCCCGTTCTTTCCCATATATCTTTCTATTCCTGTGTTATCCTTTCCTACTCTTCCGTTCATATCTCCCATTATCATTATGTTGCTTCCCTCTCTATCTATTTCTGCCTGTAAAGCTTCGTAAAATTCATCCTTCTGCTCTTTCTTTGCATTATCGTTCGGTGCATAGGCCACTATTATAGACCATATGTTCCTTTCATCTATTTTTACTTTAATCGCCAGTAATCTCTCGCTTATAAATCTTTCTTCTCTAATTGATTTTACCTTGCTTGATTTGACAATGAAACCTACTCCTCCCATTCCTCTGCTCCTCACATCTATTCCAGACCAATACATTTGGTAGCCTTCCCTCAACTCTTCTATTCCTTGGCCTTTCTTTTTCGTTTCGGTTATCCCTAGATAGTCTATGTTTTGTATTTTCATTTCTTCGACTATTTCATCTTCCTTTCCAATTACGCTTCTTACGTTCCACGTATCCCACATAATAGTATGCCTCCTCTTCCTTTCGTGTTCCTTATTTGTTGAATAACTTTGACTTCTTATTGTATTGTCACTTCCTTTTATCGTATTTGTACGTTTTTTCTTCTCCTCCTCGTATGTGTCTTTGTATTTTATTTTCTTTCCATGTATTACTTTCTGGCTCCACGTGTCTTCTTTTGGCTTGTAAGTTGCACTTTTCCTTTGTTTATTCGTATTCTTCTTATCATTTTCTTTACCATCGTCTTGTTCCTTTGTCCTTGTCATAGTCGTCATCGTTATAATATTTTCGGTGTCTATGGCTAGTTTTTTGTCCCCTGTTTGTTTGTATCCTCCTGCAGAGCGTCTTTATTCCATTTCCACTCTCTTCCATCAATTATTAATTTCTGGTAACCAAATTTAATGTTCCATTCTAATATAAATATATAAAATTCCATTTCTAATAAACATATTGACCGGCCCAATTTATACGCCGCCTTTATCTTTACATCAATTTGTAAGTTTTCTTTTATAAAGGTTTCCACTCGCTCTTGTACTTTGGTTGGACTGTTTTCGTTCACCTCCATGCCTGATACAACTACGTTATTTCTTTTCTTCTCCTTTTCCAAGTGTTCCGTTCTATTTTCTAATATTCGGATTTCTGCTCTTATCTTTTCATTTTCTTTCTTTATCTGGTTGTTTTCCTGTTTCATTTGTTGGTTTTCCTCCTTCATTTCATGGTTCTCCGTCCTCACTTCTTGCAGTAATTTTTATACTCTCCTTGATCTTCCCTGATTTGTTTTACTTCTATGGTTAAATTCATTAACATTTGCATATTCTTGTCAAACTTTTCATCGTTTCCATCTATCATCCTTTCAGAATTTTTGGCTATTTTCTTAGCTTCTTTCATAGTTCCTCCATTTTCATCTTCTTGTCCACCTCGTTTTCTTTTTCCCTCATCCGTAGAGTAATCATCGTTATCTGAGTATCTCTTCTGTATGTGTTTAATCTGTGTTCTATGGGTTTTATTACTCTTACCAAAATCCTGAGCATTTCCTCTACGTATGCTCCTTTCTTTCCCTCGTCACTGCTCATCTTTTCCTTCTTATCGCCTCTATTTATTTTTGTTGACGCCCGACTTCTCTTCAGGGTACCGTACTTTATTATTTCTGTTTATCTATCACTCTGACTTGTTTGGCAGCACCGTACTTTTTTCTTAGTTGTTATTGTTGAAATGTTTTTCGTACGTATCTACTGCCCGAGTCGACCTCTCGGAGGCAATAAACACATGTTATTTATCCTGAATATAATTGTCTTACCTTCTGCTTTCCTCTTATATTTCTGTATCACTTCTTCTACTTTTTTCCTTCTTCACACTTGTCTCCTTTCCGCGTATTATTAACTCGGTATCCCCCGATTTTGAGTTAGAATTGCGGAGCTGATATATACACGTCTTCTCACACACACCCACTTTCACTGACATAAATACATACAAATTTAAATTAAGACCGATCCTGGTACACTAATGTCTCTCTTTCTGTTAGGGTTAGATATCATGCTGCGTTAATTACGGTGCAATGAGTAGCATTTAAATTTTACTTAAAAGTCAACGGTATATTTTCGGATACACTATATGTGTGTCTTACGCTTTCTCGAGAACCAGATTGCTGTACTTCTGTGGGGCTCCTCACGACTCCCCAGCGACAGGCTCTGTTGGGAATCACGGCAGCTATGGGCAGCACGGGAACCGCCTCCATGGAGGCCCTCGTGGGTCTCTCTCCGCTAACTATTTGTAAAGGCGGAGGCAATGGCTGCGATCCTGAGGCTGAAGGCCAATGACGAATAGTGTCCTAATAAGGTTGTAGGGTGCCATACAGATATCACAGGAACTATACTGGAAGAGCCGATATTTCAAATGCCGGTAGAAAGTATGGCACCAGAGATTATGTTTACAGCTAGGCTGAACATATTTATACCGACCAGGGAACAGGCAAAAAGTCGCTCGAGCGATTACAGTGCCGGCACCTGGTACACTGATGGATCACAATCTAGTCAGGGGGCAGGTGCAGGCATATGCGGAATGTGTCCTAGAAGAAAGATATCGATATGTCTGAGGAAACATACAACAGTTTTCCAGGCCGAATTGTTTGCAGTCGCAGCCTGCGCCGAGGAAATTCGGGAAGCCGGCTGCGCAAACAAAAAATCAACATAATGACTGATAGTCAGGCTGCTATTAAAGCCATTATGAACCCATCTACCAGGTCTAAGCTGGTGAAATATTGTAAACAGGTCCTCAATAAACAGGCGCAAGACAATACTGTGTCACTGATATGGATGCAAGGACATGAGGGAATTAAAGGCAATGAGATAGCCGACGAACTGGCCAAATAGGAACTTTATAGGACCAGAACCTGTATGTGGAATCGCTAAGGATTCCGCTAAAAGGGAGATCTGGTTATGGCTAGAAAAAGAACATAAAAATACATAGAGGTTAACGGAAGGTCAACTCCATACCAAAACACTACTAAGGGAGCTGGACGGAAAGTTTTCAGCCAACCTAATTCGTAGTAACAAAAAAGAAATTAAAATAATTACCGGGTTAATAACCAAACATTGTCCTTTAAGGAAGCATCTGTACAACATGGGCTTGGTTAGCGAGCCCTGGTGTAGGAGATGTGAAAAAAAGAAGGAAAATAGAAATATTTCGGGAGAGATCTATTTGATCCTTCGAGTGTACTCAAACTTCCCCTGAGAAGGATAGTAGCTTTTATCGAGGATACAAGACTAACAGAGTGGAACTGAGAGATCTATTGGAGATAGTATAAAGAGCAGTGTGCTCAAATGCCTGGACGTTCTGGCGTCCAAACCAAAACAGAAGAAGACGAATAGGATTTAAATTTTACTTAAAAGTCAACGGTATATTTCCGGATACACTATCTGTGTGTCTTACGCTTTCTCGAGAACCAGATTGCGGTACTTCGCTGCTCCCGTATCACAACGTACCCCAACTTGCGATTTCACACAGAAGGTTCTGAACTATAAGTGGTTAAGCACGTTTTATAATTTACCTCTTACTATTTATTTTATGTGTCGACTTTTAAGCGTACACCTCTAGCGTGTGGCGTAATTTCCCCGCTCTAATTATGATATAACACATGATAATTTGAAGGATTAAATTTATTATTCATTATAGTTATTTTTCTTAAATCTTTTTTGATTAATCATTTCGGGTATTCTTATTTGTAAAATTAGCAATTTTTCCTCTTATTTGTTTGGCACAAGTACAAACTCATATATATTTTATATATAAATATATATTTCCTTGAATTTATTAAATCATTTAAATTTAAGTTATTTTTTAAAACGTTTATAAAATTATTTACATATCCACTTTAGTTTTTACCATAAAATAGAATATTAATAAATATAAATAAAAAAAAAAATATTAAAAGTTAATATAAAAATTATATCAACAGAGAAATATCTAAAACTTGTAATTGCAAATATTAATTTTCAATTATATTTGACACTTGGTTGCATAAAATATTAAGATAAAACTCTACATAAACATACGTGTATTATTAATATTTTTCATTTACTAAATGTGCAATTAATCGTAAGTAAATTCTCAAATATATATTAATACTGGATGCATCAGATATTTGCGAATAAAATTCAGTTGCCTATAAATATTCGATTCTAATATTACGAGAAAAAGTAGTACTCGAAAGAAGTACTTCCTGATGCATATCGTCAAGTAAAAATTACACTAAAATAATTCTATTATCTACTGTACTGTATAGGAAAACTGTTAATACTTCTTCGAATGCTCTAAAGTACGTTGAATGTGACCGTAGCGTGTTGTCAAATGAAAATTTTGGCTCTGCACAAACACAGTACCGCACAAAGGGTGCTAGAAAAGTTTTGTATGACGTAACAATGAGTCGCAGGAGGATGCTTGTCGCTGTGTTGAGACATGTTCATATGCGCACAGTAGCCACTGCGTTACGTCTATGGGCTCAATTTTTCATTAGCAGTGATAGTGTGAAGTGATGGCGTCGTCGCCACGAAGGCGGTTTAGCGGAATAATTTCGCGCGTGGTTTAAACGTAGACCAGTGCTTAGATGACTCTCGTACTAGAAGATATTTATCTACATCGTACAAGTATATTCTGGCGGTATAGAGAATTCCAAAGGGGAAATTTCACGCTGGAGGACGCTGAGAGGGCGGGAAGGCAACGAACGTCAGTTACGAAGGAATTTCCTTTGTAACTGATGTTACTACTGTGAGGAAAATTTTTAACCCAAAATAGGCGAGTGACCTACCAGCAGATAGAGGATACCTTGGCCCTAAATTCACCAGCAATTAGTTCGATTCTGCATGATCATTAGAGTGTAAAAATTCCGTCGGCGCTTCATAAGGCATACACATGTATGTATGTAGTGCAGTGTGCATCTCGTTCGGACGTGTTTACCTGTTGTAGATCTCGGTATCCGGGTTGAAACCGCGTCGAATTAAACGTAATTGCCAACGTTTCGTCCACTATTTCAAGGGACCTCTTCAGGGCTGTACGTAGATGTTCGTCTTTCGCAGTAGCTTGAAGAATGCTATGACAGAGACCTGCACAACTTATATAGGGGGGGCCAAGATTGCGGGGATGTTTGTAAATTTCAATAGATGCACGGATTTTTCTAGGGAAATAATGCGTTTCAGGGGTCAGAAGCTTGACATCTTTGAATAGAATTTGATGACCGAAGTTGAGTTTGTGTTCTGCCAGCGCTGAACCGGCTATATTTAACAGTCTAATACAACGTTCATGTTCGGACACTCGCACACCGATTGGCCGCTTAGTTTCGCCAATGTACACACTACTACACGAACACGGAATGCGATAAACTCCTTGTGCTTGAAGCGGAGATATTTTGTCTTTAACCGAGGGTAAGAGGTCCGAAACTTTAGAATGGGGTCTGAAGACGGTTTTGATATTGATTTCTTTTTCTTTGCTATATGACCTGGTTCTGGTTCACTCCGAGGTTTGGGGTTACGATGTCTAACTATAGTACGGTGTATGTCGTGGGCGTTATAATTATTCTGGAGTAGGGTGCTAAGTTCAGAGGGTAGTGCCCTAGGTTTTGAGATAGAAAAAGCACGATGTACAAGAGTATTGATTGATGACTGCTTGTTTGTGAGCCGGGTGATGATGGGAAAACCCGTTCAGATACCGGTCCGTATGAGTCGGTTTCTTGTAAACCGTGTGGCCCAGTTTGCCATTGATATTGTGGGTCACTAAGACATCTAAAAACGTGAGACTTCCGTCTGATTCCACTTCCATGGTAACGCGAATGTCACGTTTCCAATCCAGAAACCGAGATCTACATCTAGAGACCGACCGCAAAGACTTGCACCTACGTGTTTACCTGTATTACAGTATTTTATACGTTGTAGAGAAGTATGTCGCTGCTTACAAGGGTAAGTGTTTCACGTTTCATAAATATAACTATTTATTTTATTTTATTTATTTACTATCAAATGTACGCTTCTGGTGTGCCGATCATATTTCGCACTCCAATGATCATTTGCACGGAAGAAACGTTCTTGTCTCTCGGTGCCGCATAGAATTGTCTGAAGAGCAGAAGACACGATTTGTGACTTGGTGCCTGGAGATGCTAAAAAAGTTTGTTGAGGGACAATATCGGTATGTAAACAACATCGTGACAGATAACGTACTATTATGATGTGTCGACCTAGACTCAAAACAAAGTTTGGGTCTTTCATGACGAGGACACAACCATAGCTGTCAGAAAATCCCGATCTGTTAAAAAGAAAATGATAGCTGTATTTTTAAATCGAGTGTAATTGTGGGACGTGTCGTTTTGGACAAAGAAGACAGTAACAGCGAAGTGGTACACTGAGCAGTGCCTGCTTAAGATAATCGAATCTCTGAAGAACCTGTGGCCAAAGTCAAGAATGGACACCTGGCTCTCCACATCAAGACAACGCTCCAGTTCACCTCGCCAAAATCTGCACCGAATATTTGACCACTATAGGACTGAAACTTCTTAACCACCCTCCTTACAGTCTGGACCTTGCTCTCTGCAACTTTGCACTGTACCGCATGTGAAAATGAAGCTGAAACGGAGGCGGTTTTCCAGTGACCTGAGGGCAACCTTCTGAGGGCTTGGGACAACGAGTGTGCCTTACTCCCTAATGAAACTTGGAAGAGTTGAAAATTCTTTCAATGGAGACTGTGGTTAAATAAAAATTTAAAAAAAGGTATATAACCCCTTACCACAATTATTAGTCGTATCCTAAATACGTATTTCGACAACTAAGTTGTCATCATCAGTAGGTAAAAACTACTAATTAAAAGTCGCACATGGGGCACAGTAAAGTAAGAAAAACGCTTCCGCGCAACTACTATACACTGCATCCCCGTGAAGACTCTAGTAGTAGTTTTTACCTACTGATGATGACAACTTAGTTGTCGAAATACGTATTTAGGCTACGACTAATAATTGTGGTAAGGGGTTATTTACCTTTTTTTAAATTTTTGGAAGAGTTGATTTAAGAATCCTGTTTCGGAGGATGGAGAGGTGTATTAAATGTGTTGGAAATTACTTTGAAAAACTTTAATAAATAAAGCTGTAATGCGAAACTTTTCTAGTACCCTTTCTATATATTCATTACAACAAATCACCGAGAAGTTATTTATGGGTAGCCAGCAGATTGAACTGCAGTCGTGATTACATCGTGCCTCAGTAACAATCAAATAACATACTGTATACATTGATCGCCTGCAACGTGGTAGGTGCACAATATGTGCTAAGAGAAACGGTACGGCCACGAATCATTGGGTGCACGGTAGTATATGAATAATGTTTGAATAAAATTAGTATTAAATTTGTATAAAAATAGAATATAAAAGAATTGAGTATAAAAACTTAAATATGTAGGCTTGTTTCAAAAAAATCCGTTAATGAAAGGATATAACTAAGAATTCATCAGGAGATACTCCATACTAACAAATCATTCTAATTACAAAATGAAGAACCTGTAAATTCATTCGAAGGATCATACTGCACAACTCCCGCATCGAAATGCTTGCTAAGAAGAACAGCATCGGATATGTTACAATTAATAATAGCTGTTGCTTTATTTGCACTATGTACAGTATATTCATAAGTTACTGTGGCACTATTGCTAATATTCTTATCATTAGTTGTAACGCCGTTCGTATTAGTAAAGGTGTTTTTCTTCTGATTTTGCTCTGATGTTAAGTATGCAAAATAACATCAAAACCCAATATGTAATTGTTTTTTTTTGTTACACAATTATACGCTGCAGAAAAAAAAACACATATTTACAGACTTGCTCGACATTATAAGCTTCAGAAGTTAGAAACTTAGCAATAGTATAATATAATCGATTTAATATAAACATATAGACTCCGACGAATATTCCCAGAATAATAATTCTGAGAAATGCTTTAAAACTAGCTTATAACAATGTAATTTATTTCCAAGCCATGCCTATACGATAAGCAACATAACTTACATTGTTACTTCACTTAAAATAATTAATTTTATAATACGCCGATGCTGTTATCAACCCTAACAAGTACAAACACCTTTCTGATTCAACAACAAACTTATGATGTACACATACATACTACTTTGGACAGTCGTAAGGTTTACCTATAATTTGAAGAATGTCGTGATAAATGCAATGACGTAAATCATAGGCCTCGACCTTGGCTAGAACATGTCACGATTAGATCGGCCGGGACGTTGAAAACCGCGGACGCCCGGTCTACGGGCGTTTCTCAATTCACGATCGACTTCTAACTCTTCCAGTCTTTGCGTCAGACTTAATTTCTGTTGAACGGCTAGGCGCAACAATTGATTCAGGGTTTTTTTCTCATCTTCGGCAGCTGAGAGTTGTTGCTGTAGTTCGTCCACTTGTGTCACGTACTCTTCGCATCTAGCGGCAAACATAGCTCTCAAACCTGTAAAAAAGATAATTGGTTAATTATATACAGGGTGTAAATTAAATACACCGACGTTCGCTAATATATAATAGATACGTAAGACAGCAATTAAAATTTACAAAAAATTTTATTCTATCGAAACTTTAATTTTTGCGGAAATTTAGGAACACAATCTTTTCAAATACGGTCCTGTATTCATATTGAATCTAAATAAATAGAAATTATATGTTTATATGTTGTCGATTCAAGAAACAAATAGGCATTTATTTATTCACATTTCGGTAATATAATGCGTGTTTGTGATAAGTTTATAAACATGTATTCATTCATTTCTTAGATATACATTTTCTTATAGATAAACGGTTCTGTTGTTATTTATAAGTAGGTTAATGGCCTGACCTGTAATATCCCGAAAAAAAATACAATATCGAGTTTCTTAAAATGTCTTAATATTAAATTAATGCCGAGAAATAATATACATATTACATTTTTAACAGAATGTTCATATGTTTTCTTCTGTATTCTATTTGCTTTTTTTTAAAAAGGGCAGATTTGTGTGAAACAGGTGGAATGCTTAAAGGAGATCTTCAAGGTGGCTGCCATTTATATAAATACAAGTTACTAACCGATCGGTAAATTTTTGAAGTACACGATTTAATACGGCTTGGTCTTCACGGATATGGGCTGCAGCTTGAAAAATACGTTACCGAAGACCGTCTTTCACGGCCGCGATCTTCATAACATGGATGGAAGGTACCGCGATCTCTCAATCTGTACACGGTTCGAAAAATTTGATTGCAAAGATGTGAGGCATTGGATCACAATAAATACTTTACTTAGAGGCAGCCTAAAATAGATACAACAGTTGCCCTGTTCCGGGCTCGTCCAGACTAGTACAAGTGAGGTAGTATTTGATTAGGCATGGTAAGAAATATTGAGGTAATGCACAATAGGTCAAATAGCTGTAGTGTATTGCTATATAATCTAGTGATGGGAGTTCTTTAGAACAAAAGTAGTAATGTATTCGATTCTTGAAAGTTCTCGCTGTTCTCGAGAACTTGCGGCAAAGTATTCGAATACTTTAGGTCTCGGTCTCGGAGCTACAGCCGGTAGTCGATCAGTAAGAAATGCGTTTTGTTCTCGAGAACTTGCGGTGAAGTATTCGAATACTTTTGGTTTCGGTTTCCGAGCCACTGCCGGTACACGGAATCGCGTTTGTTCTCGCGTTCATATGTGTATGTATGTACGAGGGCTATTCAGAAAGTAAGGAACGTTTTGGAATTTTAAAAAACCAAGTACAAGAAAAACTTTTTATTATATACATGTGAAAGAGGGACTAACATACTACTTTTCAACATAATCACCACACAAATTCAGGCACTTATCATAGCGGTGAACAAGCTTTAAAAATCCAGTGTCATAGAATTCTGCCGCCTGTGATCTCAACCACTCAGTGACGCGTACTTGGAGCTCCTCATCGTCGTCAAAACGCTGTGTTGCTAGCCAGGTCTTCATTTTCGGGAATAAGTGAAAATCACTTGGAGCAAGTGGACTGTAGGGGGGATGAGGAAAAACTTCCCAGTTGAACGAGTCCAAAAGTTCTTGCGTACGGTTTGCCGTGTGAGGCCGGGCATTGTCATGAAGAAACAAAATTTTGGATGACAATTTTCCTCGGCGCTTGTTTTGGATAGCTCTCCTTAGGTTTTGCAATGTTTGGCAGTACCGCTCAGAGTTTATTGTTGCGCCATGCTCGAGAAAATCAATAAGAAGAACACCTTGCTTGTCCCAGAACACTGTTGCCATAATCTTCCTTGCCCGCAAAGTTTGCCAACATTTTCTTGGTCTTTTAGGGGAACTTGTGTGTGTCCCCACTCCATGGACTGTAATTTGGTCTCACAATTCACATGTTTCCCCAGGTTTTGTCTCCTGTTACGATTCGATCCAGTAGTGCATCTCCATGACTGTGGAGAACTTGCGGCGAAGTATTCGAATACTTTTGGTCATCATGTGATTGTGTTTTCCGAAAGTAGAAATATATGATATAATTCAAGTACGAATACTACATAAATAAAATGTATTTCTCCTTGGGCCTAATAATAAAATGTGTTGGGTTATTAATATTTGAAATTTTACCGGATTTAAACCTGATGCTATTCACCGCGTTAAAAATTTGAGGAAGACTAGAAAGACACGCACTTGTCAGACAAATTGATGAATATATTAAGAAATAAGTTTGGCAAAAAACAGCCCTGCTAAACTATCCTGTAAACGTGAGCAAACAAATTGTCGAAACGTCAGATTACATAAATTCTTCAAACAAGGTGTATGGAAATAAAAGCTGCACTACAAACCTAAATAGTACTCTATCGTGGCAATATCACGTTGTGAGTGGAAGGATTGCTTATAATGCACAAATATGCTAGGTTGTCGACTCTGTGTGCACCAACACTACATGCGTTTTTAGTTCTCGCTGCGAGGTTATACATTATAATGAGTTGTCAGATTTTCCCCACATTCCAGCATCCTACCCAATATAAGTTTTATTTAAATACATATATACGTAGGAACGTTTTCAAAACACATCGTTTTTTTATAAAGAACACGCGTTAGTGTGAAATTACAACTAAGATTTTTGTTAATATATATAGTCCGATAAGATTTAAGTATTAACAAAGAAATTACTTATCGTAAGACATGTTTACGAAAAGTTTTTTTTTTTTACGAGACGCCCCAGTTACAAAAGATTGCGAATTTGAAGGTAAGCAGGTTCATTGTATGAATTGTGTTAGGTGGCGTATGCCGGCCAGATGTTTATATTTTACTTAAGCGTACATTTCGACGCAAGGCGGTTGAACTTGTGATGTTATGAACACATATATCAGTACGTCGAACGTTAAAACGTGAAAGATAACCAATATTTGACACAGTGAAAAAGTTTATCGGCGAATTTCCCGATTTATATTATAGTGGCGCTAAAATTATGTGCAAAGTTTGCGATAAACCGTTGATATCTCTCGCTGAGTTATAATTTCTTACGGACACGCCTTCTTTACAAAACGCGATGTATATTGAAAACATTTGTACATATTAACTTGTACTGACTAGGACTCTGGAATGTGGGGAAAAATAACAACTCTAAAAATAACTTTCCTATTGATTATTATTCGTATTATTATAATTAGACTTACTTGAGAATGTAGCTGCATCTTCTTTTAATAATCTCAGTTCATTTCTAAGTTTCATCATTGTTTCAGAAACTATAGTCTTTTCGTTCTCATATTTAGACTTAAGATTGGTGAGGGCAACTTCCGCTGTATTCTTATTCGATTTAAGAACTGTTCGTAACGTTGCGATCTGTTCTCTCTTCGTAGACAATAAACTCTTCAGTCTGATAACTTGTTCTTGCAGTTCGGCAACTTCAGATTCATTGCTATCATCTTTGTTAACTAAAAAAAAATATTAATTATTTTCGTATAAGTAATATATAGTTGGATTGTTTTTAAAGATAAAAGTAAATATGTAAATGTAATACCTTCAAACATGGAACCACCCTTAGGTCCTTTAACTTTCGATAATTCAATTGTATTTTCAATCGCCGCCCTTAAGTGCTTTATTTGATCTACAATTGTAAGCACATTTCTCGCGATAACCGTGGTATCATTCAAACTTTCCAAATCGTGCAGTGGAATATCGGATTGAAGACGACTTCTTAGGATGTCCAGTTTAGACATTTCACATATAGGCGGGGTACTTTCAGTCACTAAAAAGAAATATGCCATAATATATAAGAATAGGTGCCAAATATTGTTGCAAAGCAAAAAAAACACCCAAAAGTATCTGAAATATTAATTTATTTCTGAAGAAAGTGTTGTTGTTGCCCAGTTAGATTTGTAATTTTAAATGAAGTAGTAGTTTGATGGGATTTTCTTTGATTTTAGTACAAAATCAAATCAAATTCACCTACCGAATCGCACAATAACTGATATAAAATTGCAGTATTTCTTTACATGAAATGTAACACACATCTTAATTTTTAATAGTTCACTTAGCATACAGGATGCTATAGTTTTTATAACATCGACAGCTGTTACGTATGTAAACATACTGTGTGTGTGTGTGTGTATGTATGTAACTTCAATAGAAGTACAGTTGCGAGCAATAAATTTTGAACGTCAATATCATTCTTTGACAAAATGTAAATTGCTGTATTGTGAAAAGGTCGTAATGCTAATAACCTATAATTTAATCTGTCACATGTTAATAAAATTTACGGAACTTTTTGCAAGTCCTAGACGAGATGCTACTATAGAGTTCAGTTTCTATTAAGGAAATAATCCTTACTTTATTCAAATAAGATATTGAGACTATACTCCGTTCACTCTAAGTTCCGAAATTTACTATATGTATATTAAGGGGATTCAGGAAGGCATCCTAATATCGAATTTTACCATCTACATTACGCGATAATGCCATTATTAAAAAATAAATATATTTGGATATTACCCCCTCCAAAATGCGCATTTGCAAAATAAAAATCGCTGTTGACACTTGACATTTGAATTCGTTGGAATAAATTGCTACCGGGTTTCTCCTTATTACTGTGTACTTATATCCTCTTTTGTTTAAACTTCGCGTTTCTATATCAATCTTAACTGTTTTTTTTCTCAAAACAACACTCACATCGTGATAGCAATCGGTAAACTTCCGCTTATCTGGTGAAAAGTTCTAAATCTAACTTCAGAATGCCGAAATGCTCGAATTCACGATCAAAGAAGCTTGTTGCTTCTTTGATTTGCAGATAGCTATTATTAAGATCGTGATAATGGTGGTACAAGGGATATACGAAAGGTAAAATATATGCGTTAAAAAGTTTGTTTTGAAAGAAAATTAATATATTCACAGCGACTTGCTGAATCTTTGCTACCTCATTCTAGTACTGCTTCGGCTATATCGAAAGATATATGGAAAGTAGACCCTTAAACAGTCCCAAAAAAACACGGGATCGTGAAAAACCAGTCACTAATACTGATAACTTTGATCAAATGGCTATTCGGAATACAATATATGATAGTTAAGTTCAATTTTTTGTATGTCATTATATCATAATCACATCATATGTATATCCTTCAGAGAAACATGTTACACTTAACACCTTACATACACCCACAATAATTTTACGTAACATTGGTTTCCGTTGGAAAAAGATGGATTTTCCAAAATGGCACTATAGGTAGATCGTGGCAAGATCAGAATGTTCAAAGTATCAAAGGATTAAAGTTGATGGGAGAAGGTTAGTGAACGATTAGTATTACAAATGTATAGCAGTCAATATATTATGGTTTTTAGATATATTATTGTTCATGCTGGTAATCAAAAAGGATTTATATCTGAATCATCGCTTACATTTTCATCAAAAAGAAATGATCTACACTATCATGGAGAAATGAACTCAAGTTACTTTCTGCTATGGTTTGAAGAACAGCTACTTAAAAATCTAGAGCAGCCATTTCTGATCATCATGAACAATGCACCTTACCATAGTGTTACAGGAAAAAGTATCCCAACTTTTATATGATTGAAAAAAAGATTGATATCATTCAGGTTGATTAAATGAAAATAGAATATAATATGAAATGTGTTTCAGGAGTAATTAAGTTTTGGAAGAAGCAAAACTTACCGACAAAGGTTTGCTTTTATTGAATAATGCTCTAAGCCATTTGTCAGAGGAACGAAAAAACGAGAATACAATTTTTGTACTATATTTATCGACAAATGTGACGTGCCAAGTATTACCAATACACCCAGAATATTATAAGGATAACAAAACTATAAAGAAAATAATTAAGATTTATATTTATTTATTTTTGCAAAATCAGTCTCAAAGACTTTTCAAATCTGCCTTCAACATGAAAAAGTTTTGGACCTGCTGTCATAAAGACATAGTGCAATTGAATTTTGAAAGGTAATTATCCTGAAGATGAAGAAAGCCTCGCCCTAGCTATGTTAAAACGTTGAATAGCAAACCTTTGTTCACAGTTTGCTATTCAACCTTTTAACATAGCAAGCAAGTGTGAGGCTTTCTTCAGAGCAACTGAAAACTGTCCACAACAAATTAATCTTACTTTAATTGTTGCAGAAATTTAAGAATGGAATGAAGATAGTTGATTAACGATTGATGAAAATTGCAATCAAGTTATTCAACAAGAGAATTTCACTGAATAAAAAAGAACAAATATAGATGAAATTGATGAATTGAAACTTGTTATGCAGTTATTTTTAACTTCTGTAATTGGCACTACTTAATTATTTAATTTAAGACATAGACCAAGAAAAGTGTGTGGCAGATAAGTTGGCTGAAAAGTATGGAGACAATATATTTAGATTATCGCCACACCATTATACATTCGATGCAATTGAAAATGTATGGGGAATTGCAAAAAAATATTACAACGATAATACAGGGATATATCGGGGAAGGGCAGAGAATGTTTTGAGACTATGGCAGGATGCATTGGAACATGTAACACCAGAAATGTGGAAGAATTGTATCAACCATGCTAAAAACATTATAGAAGACTGGTGGAAAAAGGAGGTTGTAGTCGATAAAAATGAAATGGCAGAATTTATTATTTATTTTGATACAAGTGATAGTGAAGATTTCGATTAATTTCAAGTAAAGACATTAAGAATAACTTTCCGATCTCGTCTCTAATAATGCTGTGTGTAATTTGCTTACTTTAAGATCAATAGATCTTAAAGTAACTGTTAAATCATTACTGTATTTGTGTAATATGTATATATAATGAGTTTCGTATGTTTGCAATTTAATTAGTGCACTGATATTACAAAATATTTTCTATTTGTTGTAAATAGTTACTCTGCAGTTCAATATTCAAATAAAAGTTCCTTTAAAAACTTGTTTTACTTAATTTATTGGATTATATTAATACATACATTATTTATTACTAACCCCTATAATATTTGTGCTGTTTCTTATCCACTTTAATTATATACGTAAACCATTCAAGCAAACTAATGCGATCTCCCTCCTATTAAATTTATTTCGTATACCATTGATTATAAATTGTTTCGTGTGCAGAAAGAAATGGGTAGCAATATTAGCTCTTTTGTATTTGATATATTATGTACGTAGTTATAAATTACTTGAATAACTTCTAAATTTCATTAATAGCTCTTTACTTCATGACTATGCGATCAGCATGGATCAATACAAAAATATAGCCAATATATCACTTAAGTGACATCAGACATAGCCTATTCTGTAATTCTCAGTTAACCGGCAACAATGTGGAGGGGAAGCGATGTTTAAAAAATCGGAACTACAGTGAACGGGGTATATTAAAAAATAATTAAAAAAACAAGACTTGCAAACTGCAAATTTATATTGACATTTCATTGACTATATATGACTTATAATCAATCAGGGCAAAAATCTACATTGTGACTATTTCCCCAAATTTTACAATGAGATTGACGACCAAATTTACTGCTGGCAGCTGTATATATTTATTATTTATATACATTCGGATAATTTTGAATTCATAGGCGAAACATGATACGATTTTCAGGGGGGTTTTAATTTTGGGTTCAATAAAAATTGAAAACAATTAATACCTAATACGAGTAGAAAATTATTTAGTTCCCCTAACAATTTAAGATAATATTATGCTCCAACAAAAAGTTAGTATTCCACTGTAATTATCTATAATTTATACAAATTTTAACGTTAATGTACACAATACCGGTAGAAAATTTCTAGCGGTATTTTGTACATTAAAAAATAGAATGTGAGTAATAAATTGATATTAATTATTGTAAACAAGTCAATAAAACCAATGTGAAATTTAGAGTTATTAGTGTTTCAATATCTTATTTTGTTGAAATGACCTATTTTCTACATAAATTAATTTTTTTAATATTAAAGAACATAGAACTTTCTTGTTTCAATTTGAAAAAAAAAATGCAAAATACTATTTAACTTACTTGGTGTCATTCCGCCCAGTTTTTCATGCTCCAAAATAACTCTACTTGGTGTTTGACCATTTACAGTACAGACATGATGGTATAATTGTGCCAGCTCTTCAGTAACAATTTGTAAATTATTTTGCGTTTCTTCAAGAGAAGATCCGGACTGACTGGCGAATTCTTTAAGTAACTTTAGATCACTTTCTAAATTCATACCTTTTTGGTCTGAATCCAAAACTTTATTTTTCAGATTTGTAATTTCAGTACGTAATTGCATTGTTGCATCAGATAAATTCGTAAGTTTCTCAAGATCTTTCAAATCATGTTTCAATTGGTCAATCTCTTTGCAAGACAATTTGAACCACTGCTGATATTGGATAATTAATTGGGTGGCTCTCTCAGCTGTTGCGCTAATATTCTTGTCGTAATTATGAGATAAATTATGAAGAACATCAACATGAGCTCCTAGTAAAGCTAACCTATTTAAGAATACTTGCAATTCTCCTTGACTACGTTCCACAACTGCTTGACTATCACGTAGATTTTGAGTCAATGAAGATTTTTCTTTTTCTAATTGTTCTAATTGTTTTTCTAATTTCCTTAGTTCATTCAAATGTACCTCAGAGAATAAATCTACTTGTTTACCATCAGGTGATGTTAGGTCAGATGCTGATCCATCAGACAGACTAGCCTCAATACGTTTTAAACCTGGTATATCATCTTCACCATCTGACCCAAGACCTTCTTCATTTGCCATTCCACGAATACTATATGCAAGATTACTAATATTGTAAAAAGATTCTCTATTAATATGTGAATCGAGTTCTTTCTTTAAAGCATATTTAGCTTCACGTTCTGACTGCAATGATTCCAATGCTTCTTCCATATGTTTTTCTGCAATTTTCTTCAAGTTGGATAATTCTTCTACTTGTGAATTTAACAGTTCCATTTCTTCATGCAATCGCCTTATTTCATGTTTCAAACTTTCGAATTCTACTTGAGAACTTTTTAAAGCAGATACTTGCTTTTGTAAGGCAATATTTTCTTCCTCCAACTCTGAATAATCAGTGATTAATCTAGTCTCCCTAAATTTAATTTCTCTTAACTCAGTTCTTAGCTTTTTGCATTCCATATTTCTATCTTCTTTATCTTTTCCTATATCAGTATTTTCTTGTAACATTCGATCTCTTTCATTAGATACCCTGTCTAATTCATGCCGTAACTGTTTAACTTCATTTTCTAAATCTATAATTTGTGAATTTAGTGATGTTTCTCTAGCAGCTGATTCAGATAGTAAAGATTCTTCTGTTTCTATCCCGGTCTTTGTTGTTTCCCTATGACTAGATTGAAATTTAGCAAGAGCCTGCAAATAAAATTAACCGTTAAAACTTGCCCACATAAATATAAGGTAGGAACTTACTTCATGGGTGATTTGTAGATCATGTTTTGTGTTTTCATATAATACTTCCAATTCATCGCATCTGTGTTGTAATTTTTCGCGCTCTTCGAGTAAAACCAATCCATACTGGGCAGATTGTACCTTTTCACTACTAGCTTGATCCAATTCCCTTGTCAGTCTTTCAATTTCGGCTTTAAGGAGTTCAAGCTCTTCCGTTAATCCATTCGGAGCTGCCATTTTACCTACTCTATTTAAAAACTTATATAACTGTTAACTATTCTAAAAACATTGTTTATAACATTTTTTAAGTTACCGAACCACAACTTAATCCGACGTCAAAATATTATTTGTCATACTTCTGTCACAAAACTGTTTTGGTAAATTTACATCAACACAATTAATGAGTTGGCACAATTTTATTCAATATGCGGGAAAATTGATTGACAATGAGAAAAATCAAAATAAACTTTTATTACGAATAACGATTATGAAGTAGAAATGTAGTCGAGATGTCTGCCATGAAAATAACTGGAATGTGTTTTTAGACATACAATCTAATTTCTTGCTTTCACATGCAATTAATTAGTCATATTAATTCAATTAGACTTCATTTTAAAAGTCGTAACAGATTTTTTAATACCGGCTAATAAAATTATTAAACAAATAAATATTCATTATCTGATAATTAAGTAAATACCTAAATGAAAAACAAATAAATGGGCTAGAAAATCAATATATGTAGGTACTACAATAACGGCTAAAATTATAGATTTCAACATAGAAATTAAATAAATTAGGACAGATATAGATTTAATAAGATTGAGTTTCTCCAAATACACTTGTTAATTATAATTATTTAATTGAATTTTTATTATTATTAAATTAGAAAAATAAAACTAAACCTGCTGAAAATCTAAATTGTTTCTTTTTTAAATATAGGTATAATGTAAACACAAAGTGTTGATTTTTGTGCAGTAACTATAATTGTTGATGTCGATTTTACTGTGTACCTAGTACCTACATATTTGCAAATTTATGAACAACCTAATTCTGAATGAACAGGATTATCAAGATTAAACTTTTAGATTAAGCGGGTATTTTAAGTAGGACGAAAAAATCATTAGGTACTTTGAACATATAACGGATGTTCATTTGAAAAGTCAATCTAGTAGCATGTGATTTACTGAGAACATTTTGAATTATGTCGTAAATTAAAATTTACTACTTAACCTACGAAGTCGTATATTTTGACAGTTTCATACATTCAAATAAATAACAAATGTGATTGACATTATCAAATGTCATTTGAATTTATGTTTACGGAACAACAAACACATAACGTGTGTTGATTTGAAAAGTCAATCTAGGTTACTTTGAAATTTTGATAGAATAAGACGCAAATATATTAGTATGTGTTTGTTGTTCCGTAAACGTAAATCCAAATGACATTTGATAATGTCAATCATATTTGTATGTATGAAACTGTCAAAATATACGACTTCGTAGGTTAAGTAGTAAATTTTAATTTACGACATATGTACTTCAAAATGTTCTCAGTAAATCACATGCTACTAGATTGACTTTTCAAATGAACACTCGTTAGGTACTAATTTATATGCATCTTATTCTATCAAAATTTCAAAGTAACCTAGATTGCCTTTTCAAATGAACACACGTTATTTTGTTTGACTTCAGCATAAATGGATGTATATTTAATTAAAAAACGAAATCAAAATTAAAACATGCATCTTTTAGAAATAAGCGACTTGCTAATTTCTTTAATGTATCGTCATATCTTTTATTACTAGCAACTTACTCAAAATCCTCGCGAAATTTAAAAATATCTACTTGCCAAAGTTTTTTCTATAGTCCGACTATAAATTTGGGCTTTGATGTCGGTTTTAATAAAATTAGCACTATTAACAATAATAATTTAGAATAAAGTTCATTGTAATACTCTAATTAACCATCATAATAATGTATATCTGGAGTTTAAGTAATTTTTTTCATAAATATACACTATAATAATTTGACTCAATCTTAAAACTTATACTTTTCTTAATATCATTTAATGATTTGGTTTTATATTTTATTTAGATTACGTTGATTGATTAATAAACATTCGCCAATGAATTTAAGTACATTTGATGGCCAAACATTAAGTTTAAAAGTAGTTTTTAGAGTCTCTTTCTTTTCTTCTGTCATCACACTAAGCTTTTCATTTTGTATTTTGTTTTCCACTATTTCATAACTTGTTATACCAGATATGGAGGAGTAGAAAAAGGACCACCCGGTGCCAGAATCGATCTAGGTTATCCTATGTAAAGATATTAGGTAGGTACCTACAAAGGTTATGGGGCTAATGAAAAAACGAACGAATTGGTTCGACAAATTTCGTCTAAGGTTTTCATAGTAACCAGAAAGCCTGTTAAAATGATAGTCGGTCGATTAACGGGGCATTGTACTTCGTAAGAACAATATCGAATAGAAAATGCCGTATGTAGATTCTGCCAAGCTTTTCTTTAGCATTGCAAAAACAATTATTAAAACAGCCATGAAAGAGTGGGCCGAGAGTAAGTCTAGAGAAAGGTGGAATAACTTCCCAGCTCAAAGACGGGCAAAGCAGTTCTTTAGAGAATATTCGCCTAAATTTATAACGGATCTACTGAATAAAGACGGAAAGATAATAGTATGCTTATTAACAAGGCATGGTAAGCCCAACAAACATATTAATATCACAGGTTTGACAGAAGAAACGGTATGTAGATTCGGCAAAGATGAAAAGGAAACCGCGATTCATGTAATGTGTCTTCCAACAGGGACTTCCGAACTTTGACAGTTGATAACGGTCATCTTGTTGAAGCTACACCTGTCAAATTAGTTGTCATATATTCAGTCTGTTTTGCCAAATCACCATGGACGGATATAGCATTCAACAACACGTGCAAATAATAAAATTGTTTTATCAAAATGGGTGTTCTATTCGGGCAACGTACAGCGCGCTTCGCCCATTTTACGGTCGCCATAATCGTCCCACCGAGAGAACTATTCGCAATGTGGTGGATAAATATGAGTCCACTGGTTCAGTAAACGATCGACCAACACCCGTACGTCGACGAAACGCAAGATCTACCGAAAACATCGCCGCTGTCCGTGAGAGTGTGCAGGAGAATCCGAGGCAGTCGATTTCGCGCCGCTCACAAGAACTCGGCCTTTCGCAGACCACAACTTGGCGAATTTTGCGTCGTGACTTGGGCCTGTACCCGTACAAAATTCAACTGACCCAGGAACTGAAGGTAAACGACCATAGACAACGACGTGTGTTCGCTGAATGGGCTCTGGAGCAGTTGGCAACTGACCCTAATTTTCATCGAAAAATCATCTTCAGCGATGAGGCCCATTTCTGGATGAATGTGTACGTGAACAAACAAAATTGTCGAATTTGGGACGATACCAATCCACATGAGATCCAAAAGCGTCCAATGCATCCCGAAAAAGTCACTGTTTGGTGTGGATTTTGGGCTGGCGGCGTCATCGGTCCATATTTCTTTGAGAACGACGTTTGCCAGGCTATCACTGTCAACGGCGAGCGCTATAGGTCGATGATTACCAACTTCTTGTGGGGTTTTCTTAAGTCGTAGGTGTAGGCGAATAAGCCACAAACCACAGCGGTCTTCAAAGACAACATAACCCATGCCATCGGTCAAATTCAGCCTGATTTATGCGCCAGAGTCATGGAAAATTGGACATTTCGGATGCGCTCCACCCAGAGAAGCCGTGGCGGACATTTGAACGATGTTATATTCCACACATAATGGCATCATTAGGTCTTTCAAACGAAAAAAAATTTCGATAATATCTCACACACACTTTGTTTTATTTAAATTTAAAGATAGGAAGCGCTTAATGAAAGACCCGTTATTATGCTAATGTTAAGGTTTAACAAGAACGCAGTTCCCATAAATGGGAGATCAATATCCTAAAGCAGAACTATATTTAAAACAACCGCTCTCGGAAGCACTAAGTTTAATTAAAGGAGCAGGGATAGAGGAAGTACTCTAACGAGGCATGAGGACCACAATAGATCTGGAAAGGTCTCAGTGGAAAAGGCTTTACCGCCACTTCAACTAATCTGCCTACATAAGAATTAAAAGTAATGAAAATGAAGTGCTTATGGAGAGTAGCAAATGAAATAAGAAATGATACCATAAGAAAAGTATTGCATATTTAAAGTGCCAGCAAATATGTCGAAAAAACACATGCGATGGAAGCAGGCCGAGGCAAAAGAAGGAAAAAGAAAATGGAGAAAGAATGTAAAAAAATTAAAAAATAGAAAGATATAATCATCTACATTTAATAGTAGAAGAGGAATATATTTTATATACGAGGTGGAATTTGAATGCAAGGCGGGAAAGTATGGCAGTACAGCTCTACAGCGCTAGATTATACGTCTATACTAAGTCAGTCTCTTAAACGGTACTTTGCTACGTGGGACCAACAGTTTTTGTGTTTATGATTGCTATGAGTTGTGTTTGATTTATTCTTAGACACCACAATGTCTGATGTGAAAGAACAAAGAATGTGCATCAAATCAAATTCTGCTTCAAACTTGATAAAACGGCAAATTTTGTCTTATCAGGTGGCACCATATAATCTAGTGACATCTGACGAACAGTCTGACGGCATAATATCTTTTGTCAGAAGTAAATGTTGGAAAATACGAGGTGTATGTCCATGTGTATAGTTACGAACGTGTATATATTTGCAGGTCTGTTTCATTTGAAACAAATGCGTAATACGTGCTTAACTTATTGATATACACTGATGGAAAAAAGTGATGAGTACACACCCTGTATAATCTGAACGTGTCAAGATAAATGCGTAGATTTAGCGGAGCATTAAGGTTTCCTCTAGACGAGTTTGCGCAGCGAGTTTTGACATTTTCAGCTGCAATATGTTGTCTCCATGGAGACCGATGCGGGGAGGGAGAAACCGGTTATTGTTAGTGCGGTGGAAGCGGGTAGTTGTAGTCGTACTTTGTGCGTGATGGAAGGCGTTCGCGTTATCTGAGTGAGTTTGAGCGAGGAATGGTTGTGGGGATGCACATGACAGGAGTTTCCTTCCGTGATATCGCGCGCCGTCACGAGCGGTCATTATCGGCAGTGCAGCGGGCATGGCGAGAATGAATGGAGCAAGGACGTACGCGCCTTCAGCCGCGAGCAGGACGGCCCCGCGCGAGCAGAGCACGCGAGGATCGCGCCCTTGTGCATAGCGCTTTAGCGTCGTGTACGTCTTCCTCAAGGCAACTTGGAGCCGTTTGGCCAGCAGGAAGGGAAGGCGTACTCACTACGCGAACTGTACTGGGGCGTTTGCTAGAAAGTGGACTGCGAGGGCACTGTGCGTTGCAGCGGATTCCACTGACTCACGAGCACCGCCGTACACGGCGCCAGTGGGTGGAGGCTAGAGATCAGTGGGTTGTAGAGTGGAGGCACATATTGTTTTCCGACGAATTAAGATTCGAATTGAGCACCGGTGATGCGCGAATTTTGGTTCATCGGAGACGTGGTGAGCGTCACCTCGAGGAGTGCATCCAATCACGCCCTATCCACCGCCAGCAGGGTATTATGGTATGGGGTGCTATTACATATGGTGGACGTACACATCTGCTGCGTATACAGCATACGATGACGGCTCGCTGCTACGTAGATGAGGCCAGTTGTGCTTCCCTACGTTCGACGGCGCCCACGTCTTCTATACATGCACGACAACGCCCGACCGCACACTGCACGTGTTGCCCAGACCTTTGTGGAAGAGAACCATATACGAATGCTTCCATGGCCGGCACGTTCTCCGGATCTCAATCCGATCGAACATGTCTGGAATATGATTGGTCGGAGAGTTCAACGTTATCCGGCTCCCCCGGGTAAGGTTGAGGAGCTATGGAGGCGAGTTGATCCAGCATGGTTGGACATCCCTCCCGCTACCATACAACGACTTATTGACTCCATGCCTCGTCGTGTAGCGATGGTACGCGCCGCTCTCGGGGGATATTCCCGTTATTAATGCATCCCTTCCCAGCAGGGCTGCGCCGCTTTCCAGGTAAGGGTCAGTTATGCTACGTTAGTACTACTTCCATACCAAATTTCATTGCGTTAGAACCACTTCTTCAGATTATATAGGGTGTGCTCGTCACTTTTTTCCAACTGTGGACTTAAACTTTTTTGGTATATTTGCTGCCATCTGGCATCGTGTTAATGGATTTACACCTATGTACGTACGTATTTTTTCTCTTCTGTACCGGCATAACCGATCAAGGGAAAATTGCCACTTTCGGCATAGTCTCTTTTGTCCGTCAGATGTCACTAGATTATATGGTGCCACCTGATAAGACAAAATTTGTTACACCTTATGAGATACCTTGTGTCTTAGGCAGAAGTAAATGTTGGAAAATACGAGGTGTTTGTCCATGTGTACAGTTACTGCCATGTATATATTTGCATGTCTGTTTCATTTGTAACAAATGCGTAATACGTGCTTGACGTATTGATATACTTAAACTTTTTTGGTATATTTCGTGATATTATTTTCTATCTCAAAGTAATTACGAATTGAATTCAATACGTGATTGGCCAAATTTATCTGCCATAATTCTTATTTTATTTGTGACAATTCGACTGTTACATTGTCATTCTAGTTTTCAGTTTCTTTGGGCGTTTGTTGATAATTATGTTTTTTTAATTATCCATTAATAAGAACTAATAAAATGAAAAACCGTTATTTCTCACAATGTTTATTTGACTATATTTCCAAGTGTTATAAGTAAAGACGGCAGACTATGTGCCCCAGCAGTGGCGTTGCGTGGAGAGTTTAGCAGAATAACAGTGCGCTTACTTAAAAATAAATATATCGAATCCCCATACAAAACGTTAAGAAAAAACATAAATAACTTACCCAACATGTTTACATTGTTGCAAAAAAGTGCGGACGTGCGCGATGAAAAAACTGCACCATAATATATGTTTCTGTATTAGTCTCGGAAAGGTTCGTACGTAGCGACGTATATATATGTTTATATACAGAGAAGGATTGTTCGACGTTGAGAGATGTTATATTTGCATAGTTAAAGCGCTCTTTGTATCTGTACAACGGATCTTCAGTATTGGTAAAAAGTTGCCCTAATTTTGTAAAATCTACATTTTTATCTAATACACTGTTAAATTTTTCACGGACAAAAATCACTTTTTTCATCTTCAAGAATATGCAGCACTAGTTTTACGTGGTCAATAATTGCTAATGAGTCCGATAAGGACAGCGCAGTGTTCTGTAAATTTTTTATTGCGTCCAGTATTGGAACGTAACTGTCGTAAATAATTTTTAAATTTGCTGCAACTTGAGGATTGTTAAATTGAACCTGGCTGAGCCGTATTGCAGCTGCTTCTTTGGCATCTAGTTGTAAAATCACTGATTTAATTTTTTCAAAATGTTTATAATAATAAAATGCTATTTCTAACCAAGTACCCCATCGTATAAGAATTGGTTGCGGCGGCTCGGGTATATCAGGACACAGCGAATGAAATAGCCGAATCCGTTTCGGAGATTTAAGAAAAACCGCTTTCGTTTGTCCTATCAGTTGATCCACATTAGGATAAGTTGTACGTATAGTGTTTGTTACAAGGTGTAAAGCGTGAAGCAAACATGTGACATGCAGCAGGTTTGGTTGGATCGTTTTGAGTAAGTTTGCCGTGGAACACATAACCTTGGCAGCATCGGTAACTAACATTAACACTTGCTTCGGTAAAATCTCAAATTTGTGTAGTGTTTCTATTAATACATCATATATAGCTCTGGCAGTACACCCTTGCATTCGTTTACAGGTTAGTAAATAAGGAGGAGAAGGTCCTTGCGGAGTCAGCGTCCGTACTAGAATGGCTAGGATGGACTGTTTTTTAATATCTGTAGTTTCGTCTATTGTTAACCACAGGAATTTTTTTTACCGTATTTTTCGTACAATTTACAATTCTCTCACGCACTGACGGCACGTAATTCCGTAGCGTACTTCTTGCTGGTAATTTCCACGTAGGATTGTATTTCTTCCAAAACTGACGAAACATTGGGCGTTCCACTTTCTGCATTGGTATATTGGTCGCAATTAACATCATTGTTAAATCACACACAAATTTATTATATGATCTGCGTCCACTATTATTCGATTTATGTTTGTCACTATTTATATGTCTTTGGCACTGACTTGCTTTCCAAGTTAATAAAGTTGTTTCACAAACTAAACATTTCACTACGGTACCGTCATATATTAAATCGGGAAAACGATGTAAAAATTTCTTTACTACGTTAGCATGCAACCGAGTCGATGCATTGTTTCTACGCACTCCCGACATTTTCAACACGATTGTGTTAACAATGTATCGCTTACAACGTCTCAACGGCAACTGAATTGATCGTCGTACGCCTCTACTCGATCCCTCCACATCACGCTACTGTTCGGGCACATAGTCTGCCGTCTTTAGTTATAAGTAAAAGTCTTAACTAACACAAACACAATACCTACTTATAATTAATTACCAATTATCAAGACGCAAACGTTCAAAAAAACTGAAAGCAAGAATAGTAATCATAATTCTTATTACTAGTCCAATTAATTCTCATGCATTTTTCCAATTATAAGTCTTTTAGATAAATTAACGAACTTTTTTGAAAAATCTAACAACATTAAAAAACGAAACAAAATAATCTATTCATAATATAGTTTTCGCTAACGAAATTGTTCTTAGCTAGCTGTATAAGGAAATATTGATCGCATGTTTTTGAATTTTACCAATGGGATAGATAGCAACACGTACATAGATACTCAATAGATACACGATTTATTTATTTTAAACACACAGTTTGTCAAACGTCAACCGTCCACATCGAATTAATAAAAAGTAATGGACTTCCGTCGGGAATGGTTAAAAGAAAAAGTTTGTTGTTGTTTAGGGTTACATTCTAGAGATCACGGTAATGATTACTTCGAGGAGATGATCACTTCTGGAGAAGGCGAGTTGGAGGATCAACTCGCGACATTCTTGGAAGATGATATAAAGGAAGAAGAAAGCGAAAAGAAGCTGTTTTATATATATCGAAGTTCGTATGATAGATTGGTAGATAAAGAAGTCCTTGTGCCTGAAATCGGTAAACATTACAATAGCATTTTGATGCGCGTAGTTATGCTTAAATTATAATTTTAGTGAAAAAGGTTTCAATTCATGAAGAAATACAGGAGAGCGCTGTTGACGATAAAAAAAAGAAAAAAGGGAAACTTAAAGAAGCCAAAAAGAAAGTTAAAAAGAAACAAGTCGCAGGAGAAGTTGCCCAAGAATCTGCGGTAGAAGGTGTAGGTGAGTTTTTTTTTAATTTTAGCGCTGCGTAAAGGTAATGCTTTAAAAGGTAAACGCCATATATTCTTGAAAATTTTATAATGTTTATTTTCAATATGACTTCCACTAATTTCAAAGCATTTATTATAACGATTATTTTTTAATAATTTTATTAACAAATCGTTTAGCAGTATTTGCGGACACGTGTTTAATTCTGTGCAATCACAATATTATTATAGTGAGAATAATCTTAGTACATTATTCTCCCGAGAATATTTTCTAGTATTTTGTTTCTGTTTGTTGACAACGTATTTTCTAGTATTGACACCTGTCACCAGTATTATTGCAAATTGGAAGCAATGAACCATAAGCGATTCAGTTCATCATCAGTGGAAGATATAAACGCACAGATTAAAGAAAATTCGTGCAAAAATACTATGGTTAGTAATAATTCAATATGGAAACAATTCCAATCATTTTGCGACGAACGGGGTTACAAATTAGAAGGAAATACACCAGTCACAAAACTGCCAAACATTTTGAAAGACTGGGGATCTAATATGAAAAGGTGCAATGGAGAAGATTACAAAGAAGCCGGTATTAAAACAATGTGGAATAAAACCACCAAATTAATGCAAGAGTTGTACTACAACGAATTTAGTAGAAAATTAGACCCCTTTAAAGATATCGAATTTTAATCTGCGAGAGAAGCCAGAAATACAAAACGTAAGATATTACAGGTGCCAGAAAAAAGGAAGCAAAGTTCTGCAATTCTAACTAATGAACAAATCATGGAAATAATAAAACGCTACGATGAGGAGACACCCTTCGGTTTGCAAAAATGCTTTTATCACATTGCTTCATATGAGCTAGCATGGCGTGGGGGAGAAGGTTGTCAATGTTTAGTGCATTATTTTCAAGAAGCAACAGACAATGCTGGTTTGGCCACTGGAAGAGTAGAGTATAATCCGGTTTTCTCTAAAACAGCGCAAGGTGGGGCACAAAAGTTGACTGATAGTAAATGGTTAATACCAAATACTGAAAAGCCTGATGCGTGTCCTGTCCGATTGCTCAAGAAATTGCTAAGCAAGAGGAACGAACATATAAAAACTGACAGACTTTTTTGTAACAGTAAACATTGCTTGGGATAAACCGGGATGGTACAAAAATATGCCGTTTGGGGTGAACATAATGTCGAAGTGGATGAAAGAATCGGCGGACATGATTGGGCTGGACACTAAAAAAATAAAAATTACGAACTATTCTTCAAGGTCAAGTGCAGTGTCTCATTTAGAGAGACAAGGGAGAAGTTATAACTTTTAACACAACAGAACAGAAGAATGTTGCAAAATCTACCACTCACGGACAAAACATTTACAATAATTGTGTATTTCACATACAAACTTTTAACACTAACTAATTTTGTAAATGTACAGAAATAATATTAAAAAGTTGTATTTTTATGCTGTATTTTTTATTTAAACATTAAAAAATAATCTTTCGAATACCACTCGAGAGTGAGAAATAATTAGAAAATAATTCTCCAGTCTTTCTCAAACTTGTTGCCATTCGGGCCATTGCCATTCCCTAGTAACAAGTTTTCGAAAATCTGTCGAATTATTTTCAATATATTCTCACTCTCTTGTGATATTACTATTGATTAATTAATAATTTTGTAATCTTGTAGAAATAATCTAATACTTCTCCCTCAAAATCTTGCATTGCAGCTGTTTGTAACTCAATATCGTTATGAAAACGACGTCCCCTAAGATCTTTTTTTTAAATAGGAATATAAAGTCGCTAGGCGTCATATCAGGATTATATACGGTGGATGCTCAATTTCCTGAAAGCCACAGTTGCGAATAGCGGCCTGTGAAACTGAAGCAGTATGAACTGGCACATCATCATCCAGTAATAGAACTTCTTTTGATAATTTTCCTTGGAAGTTTTCACGAGTATTGTCTTGCAATTTATTCGACAAAATATGTGTTGTTGACAATTGTATTCCGATCTCTAAAATCAATCGGTAAAATACCCTTACAATCCTAAAATATTCTAATCAAAATCTTTTTCGTTGATCGAGCCTCTTCCAAATTCTTCATGTGATCTTGAGAGGCCTTCCTTACCACAATTACATTATCAAGGTATACCAGGCAGGATTTCACGACAGTCCCCTCAGAACAGTGTCCATGAGTCACTCAAACGTAGCGGGGCATGACTGTAAACTGTCAAAGCCCAGTGTCTAAACCAAATCCAGTCTTCTCTTTGTCGTTGAGATCCATTTCCACTCGCTAATAGTCGTTGTTCAAGTCGAGAGTGGAGAACCATTTTGCTTCTGTCAAGGTGTCTAGTGTATTGTCTATGCTTGAAAGAGGATAACTAATCTTTTTGGTTACACTATTTAATCGGCGATAGTCCACGCAAAACCCGGTAGATCTATTCTACTTTCTTACAAGGACCACTGGTGAAGTCCATGAACTATTTGTGGAGCAATCAGGCAAAAACAGTTTCGAGATATTAATGAAAAACGTTTATTTATGAAACACATATATTTAAACAAAAAGTAACCCGTGTATTCTATAGAGCTTTGTCACTACACATCAAACTACTAATTTCAATAATTTTTTCCACTCACCTGGGTAATTAACAAAAATAAAATGGATTTATCGTATTTTGCTTGATTAGTAGTGGATATACCTAGTTTTGTTTGAAAAAAAAGAAAGAAAAATTGGTATTTATTTAGATATAATAAAACACAGTTGTATAGTTTCAAAATAATATTCGAAATATTATTTTGAAACTATACAACTGTGTTTTATTATATCTATATAATGAAGTTTCAACAAGTATCTCCTTCGTCGATTATTAATTTGGTATTTATTGGATACTACTACTTACCAGGTACAATTAAAAATTATTAAAACGTTTTATTAATGTTTTTTAACATTCCAATGGAAAAATATAACAAAATAAAATTTTATTCTAAAAATTCAAAAAATTATTTTTTCTATTTTGCGTTCGAAATGAACTCATTATGAAACCCAAAACAGTATCGAAATGAGCTCCATTTCGATACGCTTTTTTTCATTTTTCAATGTTGGCGTTATCGATTACATAAATAAATAGCATTGCTGTCATTTGATTTTAAGAATTTATGTACATTTGACATATATGATATATGTCCGTATTTTACACAAACAACGTATTTTGTATACAATTGACAACAACATATATATGTTTCTATGTTCCTCATGTTTATATTTTTAAATGAAGTATCAAGTAATGTTAACGAAAATTAGTAAATAATATGTAATATAATATACTTCGCGGATAGCAAGATTTAAATTTGAAAATGTCAAGTATCAATGTGACCAACTGCATGCTTTATATAAAAATTAAACTCTGAACTTTCAAATTAAATAATTCCAATTTAAGCAATTTATTAATGTAAAAAACGCAAAATAGAAAAAATAGTATAAAAAACTCGTTTCATAAGGCCTTTTGCCGCACTCGCTCTTTAGAAAACTCGCCGCAAGCGGCTCGTTTTCTAAACTGATCTCGTGCGGCAAAATGGTGCCTTATGAAACTCGTTTTTTAATATACTATTTTGGAAATGAAATTTGATTTGATTTTTAAATATGTACGCCAGGGTCATCTTCAAGACAGTCGCTCACATTCTTCGTTGTTACTGTCTTCGGGCTCATCACCAACTTCAGACAGTATTCTTTTGTACCAGCCCAAATTTTTGTTTCCTCCCATTTAGCGCCAAATTGTTGTTCCATTAGGTGACGAATAGTTCTTATTTTTTTATCTGGAAGATTATGGAAGTTAATTTCTTCTAACTTCATTGGAATTGCTTTTTCTTTCTTGAGTAAACTGTTTGGTTCAAACTGACAGATATTGGCTTTTTTCAAAGTGCCATGTAGATCCCATCTTCATTAGCGATTTATAACACTGTCATAGTTCTGTTGCAGGTATATTTAGAAACGGATTTATCCAGTTTTGGTTGAAATTTAATTTAAAATGATTTTATTTGGATTTATCCAGTGTTGCTTTATTGGTTAGGTTTTGAACCTTAGTTTCAACAGGAAATATTGCGTTTTACTGGATTCTGGGCTCACCAATGAATTTATCTGAGTGCTCTTACTAATAGTACATACTTAGTTTATTTTTCATGTAAAATGTATTTAACCGGTTTTGCTTAATTGCTCCTCATTTGAAGGTTTTATTAATCCCTGGCTTTCGATATCTCGTATAATTTGCTCGGCTTCCTCTCGTTTTGCCAGTGGTAGCTTTCTTTTTTCTTGTCGTATTGGAACGATGAAGGACGACCGACTCTAAACTTTTTACGTTTTTAATCGAAACATTTGGACAAATAAAAATTTAGATATTTTCGCAAGCAAAGTTATTTTATTTTAGCAAGATAATTGTATTAAATATAAATTAGTTTACAATTGTGATTTATTAAGCAGTATTTTCGAATAAAGTGTATAAATTTTGACAACGATTAGTAAAGGAAAGGTAATTGTGGTAGTCAATATAATTATAGTTTAGTACTTCTGTATTTAAAATTGGAATAAGATAAACCTTAAATTAACAGTAATAATAATTTATTTACTTAAAACATACATTATATACAATCCATATCTTAATTTTAATGGTTTGGTTAATAAGTATATTGAGCCCACAAAAGAGCAGCCTCGTTTGTGAACAATATAATTCGAATAGTTCTGATATATCGTATTTAATATAAATAACGAGCCATCGAAAAAATTCATAATTGGAGTAGACTGTGGAATTGGGATGGTACTTTAGCCACTTCCACATAATGACATTTATTATTTGACATTGAAACTATAAGTTTGTGCCAAATTTTTCAAAACTCTTATTAAGAAAATTAAATTTATTTAAAAAATGGTATTCAACATAGAACAAAAAGCAAAAATTATCGAATGTTACTTCCGTACAGGTGTGAAAGTAAATGGCGAGTGGCAGTATTCAATTGAATGCATGGCTGTTTTTAGTGAAGAACATCCTGAATTAGTGTTTGACTACAATGATTTTTACAATGCTTTGACAAATTGTATAAAGTTATTCAGAGAGACTGGTAGCGTCGGTCGAAAAACTGGAAGTGGAAGTGTCTATGCTGTTCATTGCCAAGTCTTTCTTTATCCATCCTTTCTACATGTTCTTTCCATGTTCTTTTTCCTGTTTTCGACTATGTAATCACATCTTGGATGTTGCATATTTCTACTAAGGATTTGCTCGTCCGCCTGTCTCGTATGGTCACACCTACTATCGATCTTAACACCTTCATTTCTGTAGCTATTGTTTACTGTTTCGCTTGCTATGTTTCTGTCCTGGTTTGGGTGGCGTATGTTAGTATGGGTCTTACCATTGAACGCATACTACCCTTATTTCTGTCGCTTTTGTTTTCTGTTTTGCTAGCTTTCTTTCTGCCCTGGTCTCGCTGATGAATGTTATTATGGGTTTTACCATTGCATTGGATTATAATCTTTCCCTCTGTCCTCATATACATGCCTCTCCATACCGTATGTCTTAGGCTAGCGTTTCTTAAACTGTGTTCCCCGAACCCCGGGGTTCCGTGGAGATCACTCAGGGGTTCCGCGAAAGTTACGTGCTTTTTTTATAACATTCAAGGAAGTAACATAAAAAAAGTAATAAAAATTTAACGGCACAACAAATTCCACTTACTAATCTGGATAGTCGGTGCAAATGCGACAGTCCGACGACGCGAATTGTAACGGCGCCGTCGGGACATTTTTTGGTATTTAAAAGCAGCCGCCCTGGTATAATCACGGGAAATCCCGGTATCGGTGATTCCCCGGCTCAATTCTTTATTGATCATTACACTGCGAGTATCCGGGCATAATAGTCACTTGCCGATGTGTGTCTTATAAATAAAGTGATTGAAAATTAAAATAAAGTGATTGAAAGATAAATAAACTGATTGAAAGTTATTGATAAAGTGATTTTGTTTATTGATCAACTTTATTGGTTCTGTCTAAAACCAATTGTTTAAAACCAAACTGTCTAAAAACTGTGTTAAAACCTAGAAATTGTAATTGTTTGTGTTTAATATTTTACTGTTAAAAATAATATCAACGTAAGTAACCTCTAAACTTTATTCGGTCTTAAGGGGGAATTCTCATTTTTTGAATAAGAACACGACGATTTTTAATAATTTTTTTTAAAGAGGATATTTTTTTGATATATGGAAACTTTTTTTAATGCGTTACGCATATCTTTGCAAAAACAAATTGTGTTTTAATTTGCCATAATTTGCCTCTGCAGCAGAAGGCGTTAAAGTTGACGCCCGAAAAACGAGATACCAAACGGTAGCAAAGATTACTTCTGTTGAGTAAAATAGGAATCTTTTCAAAAAATTAAAAATTATAAGAATGGCGCGCATTTTACTAAAAATTTGAAAAAACGACCTTTTTAGATTAGGAAAAGTGGAATTAAAACTGAAATATAGCATTTTAATCAAAGATCCTAGTTTGCCCACTGGTGTACACGTTTACAAACGTAATGCAAAAAGATCTAGATCTAGATTGGTCAATTAGCGTCTGAGAAATTCTTGTTACCGATTTCAGAAACATCATTTTGGGAAAAATTTGCTTAAACTTTATACGAGTGATGTATATAGCTTGTATACAAGTGATACATAAAGCTATAACTTTTATACGGAACCGAGTACTTATTGTAGACTTATTCTTAACACATAGAGCATTAAGATAATAAAAGAAAAAAAAAACTTTTTTTAATTAAAAAATGAGAACTCCCTCTTAAAAGGTAACTGGTGCTGTTATTTTTGTCTTAAAACTATTTTCGATATTTTGTTGCAGGATGGAGAGGTGGCTTAAAGAAGGCACTTTAAAGCGTTCTGCTGCAGGACTTGACTCTTCTGTTTCGGACCCAGCAACTAGCTCTTTTGCTAAAGATAACTGTGGCAATAATAAAAGTGATGCAACTGAAATCGCCACAAACGAAATTAGGCCAGTAATGGTCTCTACAAGTAATCAACCCAGAGCAGTTACTAAAAAACTAAGGAAATATAATGAAAGTTATATATGTTTAGGATTCATGAACGATAATGATAATCCTCAGTGTGTTATATGCAACAAAGTTCTACCAAATGGCTCTAAAAATGCGTCGTCATTTAGAATCTGTTCATGGCGAGCTTAAAGAAAAAAATGTTGAATTCTTCATTCGGAAGCGTGACGAACTTTTAAAATTAAAGACGGTTATGGTTCAAACCACAAAAACGGTGAATGAAAAAGCAAGTGAGGCTTCTTACTTAGTCAGCTATCTGATAGCTCAACGCGGTGAAGCATACTCAATTGCGGAAAATCTTATTAAACCTTCATGTATGGAGATGGTAAAATGTGTGTTAGGTGAAAAATCTGCAAAAGAAATGGCTAAGATTCCACTTTCGAATGACACGGTAGCTCAGCGCATCAGAGATTTAGCAGCCAATATAAAGAATGAACTCACTTTTCGTCTCAAATCATGCAAATTTTCATTACAAATGGATGACTCAACCGATGTATCTGGACTCGCAATATTAATAGTAATCGTTAGATATCAGCACGAAAACGCATTATTGGAAGATCTTCTTTTATGCAAATCTCTACCAACACGTACTACTGGAGTCGAAATATTTGGTCTTCTAAATTCTTTTCTTGAAGAGAATAAAATACCATGTGACAACTGTATTGATATCTGTACCGATGGAGCAAAGGCCATGAGTGGCATAATTAATGGGGCTGTACAGCTTATTAAAAATATAGCTAAAAACTGTTCTAGTAGCCACTGCATGATCCATAGGCAGGCACTTGCTGCTAAAAAATATCCCCCAGTTATAAGAATACTCTTGATGAGGTCATCAAAATCATTGACTTCATAAAATCTCGACCGCTAAATAATCGTTTATTCAAAATACTCTGTGAGGAGATTGGAAGTGTACATACATCTCTTCTTTTTCATACTGAAGTCACATGGTTATCTCGAGGAAAGATACTAACCCGTTTTCTTGAGTTAAGGGACGAGGTGCGTGCTTTTTTTTTTAGAACACAATTTTAAATTGAAAGGTCGATTATTTGATAGAAATTGGTTACTTAAAATTGCCTATTTAAGCGACATTTTTACAAAGATAAACGAACTTAATTTAACCCTCCAGGGCGAACAAGTAAATGTATTTATTGCCCACGAAAAAATTCTTGCTTTCAAGAAAAAAATAGAATTTTGGACAATTTGTATGCGCTCCAGCGAGTTTGATTGTTTCCCAACAATAAAAGGCTTTTTGGAAGAAGAAGGGGTTGAAATGGCAGAGGCATTTATTGAAGAAATTATTCAACATCTGAAAGGATTGAGTGAAGCTTTTAATAAGTATTTTCCAAATGAACAGCAGATTGAATATCAAAATGAATTGTGGATTAAAAACCCATTTATTTTCAATGCACGACCTTCGACCATGTCAACGGAAGAATACGAAACTTTTATTGAAATGACATCTGATTCATCATTGCAAAATAAATTTAAATTAATGCCATTTTACCATTTTACCATTTTTACCATTTGTAACCACATATATGTGCGAAACGGGGTTCTCAGCTTATTTGTCGACAAAAACTAAATACCGGAACAGACTTGATGCCGAACCTGACATAAGAATTCAACTTTCATCAATTAAGCCTAATATTAAGTATATTTGTGATAATAAAAAGCAATATCACTCATCACATTAAAATTAAAATTTAAAAGCCCTGTAAATGTAAATTTAAGTTGTTTTAAGAACTTTTGTGTTAATTTTTCAATTACTTTTTGAAGAAAATAAATATTTTTTGAAATAATTGTCATTTTTGTTGCATATAATCCATTTACAGAATGTTATATTAAAAGCATACTATTGAAACAAACCAGGGGTTCTACAATAAAAGTAACTACTAAAAAGGGTTCCACTTATCAAAAAGATTAAGAAACGCTGTCTTAGGCAACCAGCTACTTGTAGTGCTTTTGTGTTTTGCGGTTTTACTTTCCTGATTAGGTTTCGATGACTTATGGTCTCAAGTTCGTGTGCTTGAAGTTCATTACCTGTTTTCTTGGATGTAACCATGCATTTTGTTTTCTGTATCGAAACTTGGATGATATATTGTTGCGATACTATACTATAGTGGAATAGTAACCTCTGCAGATTGTCTTCGCTATTTGCGATTAGGACGGCGTCATCTGCGTAGCATACTATATTAACATTACATGTTCGCATTTGGTATGCCGTCTTAGACTTCATTGCTTGTAGTATGTGATTTATTACTAGATTAAATAGGAAATGACTAAGAGAGTCCTTCTGCCTTATTCCCTCACCAATCTAGATGTCGTCCGTCAGTCTTTCAAAGGTTTTTATTCTTGTGGTGGTCTGTATATATATGTCGTTTATCGTTATTTGCATAGATATGTTTTCTTCGTTTAATATTGCAAATATATCATGTTTATTGATGCGGTCGAACGCTTTTGTTAAGATTACAAAGTGCATATATGCGAATTAATCATATTTAATTACCTTTTTTATGATCGTTTCCCGATGAATATTGCATCCGTTGGTTCTCTGCATGCCTTTTTGTTCCTTTGAAATTTCAATTTTCAGTTGTCTCTCACCACAGCGGTGAATAATTTCGCACCTGCGCTTAGAAACAGTATTTCTCTGTAGTTGTCCGGTGATTTTAGTTAACTTTTTTATAACGAGCCATCGAAAAAATTCATAATTGGAGTAGACTGTGAAATTGGGTTGGTACTTTAGCCACTTCCACATAATGACATTTATTATTTGACATTGAAACTATAAGTTTGTGTCAAATTTTTCAAAACTCTTATTAAGAAAATTAAATTTATTTAAAAAATGGTATTCAACATAGAACAAAAAGTAAAAATTATCGAATGTTACTTCCGTACAGGTGTGAAAGTAAATGGAGAGTGGCAGTATTCAATTACGAAATGCATGGCTGATTTTAGTGAAGAACATCCTGAATTAGTGTTTGACTACAATGATTTTTATAATGTTTTGACAAATTGTGTAAAGTTATTCAGAGAGACTGGTAGTGTCGGTCGAAAAACTGGAAGTGGACGACCATCTAAACGTACAGCTGATAATATTGAAGCCCTTCAGCATATTATTGATGAAAATCCAAAAACATCCATTTCAGTAGTGACCAAACAAACAAATTTATCTTATGGTACGTGCCAATTCATTCTTAAAAAAGTCTTACATTGTCATCCATACAAGCTGCAATGTTTTCATGAACTTTATCCAGTGGATTATTTAAGACGAGTGGAATTTTGTCAATGGTTTCAAAATAATCTACGCAATCAGGATATCCTTAACACAGTTTTTTTTCACGAATGAGGCCTGGTTTGATTTTTCTGGATATGTTAATTCACAGAATATGAGGTGTTGGAACTCCGAAAATCCTTATTTTTTTGTTGAAAAAACATTGCATCTTCAAAAAGTTGGTGTTTGGGTTGGAATATGTCGAAGAAGATTGGTGGGTTCCATTTTTTTTGAAGGGACACTTACTGCTGCACGGTATCGAAATGAGATACTCGGCTCATTCATAAATCAACTGGATGATGAGGAATTACAAAATTAGTATTTCCAACAAGATGGTGCAACAGTACATACGACCAGAGAAACACTTCAATATCTCAGAGAATTTTTTGATAACAGAATAATAAGCAGGAACACTGAAATCCCATATCAAACTAGGTCTTGCGATTTAAACATATGTGATTTTTTCGTATGGCCGTACATCAAAAATTCGATTTATTCAACGCCAATTGATTCAACGACAACTGAGAATTCGAATAACAGAAAAGTGTGAAGAGATCAACAACTCACCGCAAATGCTGCATAAAGTTTTTGCTGGATTGCGGAGAAGAGTTGGTTTGTGTTTAGATGTAAATGGACAACATTTTCAACAACTTCTGTAGCTATATGTAATTTTGATTATGATTTCGATATTAAATAAATTATTTGTTTTCTTTTTTGTTGTAGTATCATTTCAATGCCATAACCTTTTTTTACAATGAAATCAAATGAAACTGTCAAGCATCAAGTAATGTGTCACTATGTGGAAGTGGCTAAAGTACCAACCCAATTTCACAGTCTACTCCAATTATGAATATTTTCGATGGCTCGGTAGATCGGAATAGTTAAAAATGTTTAGTATTACTATATTTATCTATGTATTTCAATTCTAGATGTTCGCTGTATCCACAACTTAAGTTTATTATCCCATATGATCATATCACGTACTATATATGTTGTAGAGAATTAGTTCATTCAGAGCAACTTAAATATTTAGGCATGCACTTGGATCATGGAATGACTTGGCGAGACAAATCTTAAAATGAGGCAATACTACTGAATTATATGGAGATGACACAGTTCACACTATACAAGGATCTGATTATTTATAACATTATAACAGCTACATACATGAGTTTATGGTATTCCCTTCCAGGGAGACTCAAGCAATTCAAACAGCATAATTATTCAAATGTAGCAAAATAAAACGCATCCTCGTGTACTTAGTGTAGTGCTGTAGATACTAAACAGTTTAAAACGCACTGATTTAAAAGTACCCCTGGTTAATGAAGTTATTAAAAAATTCTATGTCCCATATTGTGAAACAGACAAGAAGAAACTTGAGGAGGTTAAAACTTTTAGACCTAACAACTAGATTCGTTTAGATCCGTTTGTGATCCCTGGTCAGGCGAGGAGCTCGCACAGGCCTCCAAGATGTCAAATTTGCTTCTTCAAGTCTTCTTCTAAGCGCTTGATCAGAGATAGTTATACCAGTAGAATTTAGAGGTAGATTTTGTAAGTTATGAGTAGAGAACGGACACGCTTACCACATGACGCAAAGCTCAGTGCAGTACTGGCGAAAGGCTGTATTTCTAAAATATTTAATTTTATTTATATAATTGGAAAACGAACGGGTGGTGATCTATAAAATTACGAAATACATATTTATTTGTTGAAAAGTTGTATTTATAAAGTTTTTAATTTTATTTATATAATTGGAACATTTTTATTTGTTCATTTTGTCGTTCAAGTTGAGTAAAGGAGTATTAATATTGACTAGCAATAGTTTCTCAAGGTTTTCTTCTGTCAATTTTGTTCTCTTTGAATTAAGTACATCCTTATAAATAGAAAACGTCCTTTCTACATCGCAACTGGTTATAGGTGCATACTGGAAATATTCTTTCATTTCTTCATATTTAGCCGTTAAATTTTGTGAAATTTTCTCCATACATAATTGCTGCAATGTAATTAAATCTGGATTTCTATTAAGAATTGCTTCAAACTTTTTCCAAAGGCCACATCCGAAGTCACTTGGAATACTTTTCAAATTATTAACAGCCACATCTAATGTGGTTAATCCGTCATTTAATTTGAGATTTCGATTTTCAAAATAAGTGATTAGTTTTGGCAATTTTCCAAAGTGTTCGTGAAGAAAGTACAACTGATTTTTTTAATTTGGGATTTGTGTGAGCTCCTTGCACTCGCCAATACTTCTAGCATCCTCCTTTAGCAGTGTTACGAAATGTTTTAGACTATCGAAATTCTTAGCATAATAACTAGTAGCTTCCAGCTATGTTCCCCATCTAGTTATTACTGGAGTGGGAGGCAGTGACAGAGATGGAAATTTTTCCCTGAAAAGAGCTACTCTCAATGGTGCTTTTCTGAAAACTTTTTTAAAAGCTGATACAAGTCTATCAACTTCCGGAAAAGTGTCTCTGATATATTCACAGATTCTGTGGAGAGCATGTGCTACACAAGTAATATGCAGCATATTAGGATATGTTTTCTTCAATAGTCTGCCTGTTTTTAACATATACGCAGCACTATCACTGACAAATAAAAGTATTTTTTCTTTGTACGTGGCGTCCGAATGAAGCATTTTTTGCATATTCTCCTTAATGGTTTCAGCAACTGTTTCCGCATCAACTCTATTTATAACACTTGTTGCTATTACATATGAGTTATAGGGAATAGTTGAATGTAGTACACCAGCTACAACATTTACCACACAGCGTCCTAACATATCCACCGTTTCGTCGGCGCTTATCAATATGTACTAATTTAAAAGATGGCTTCTAATACGTTCTACTGTTCTCGTATAGCACCTAGAAACATAATATTTGCGTAAAGTTGATTTATCAGGAACATTTCGACCAGTATATTTTTGAAGAAATATTTTTAAAGTGGGATTGCTAAGTTTATTTAATGGAATATTAGCCGCCATAAAAGTTTTACAGAGTTCAGATGTGTTTGCGATCCTAAGTGACGAATTTTTGACGATATTTTACGGATTTTGTAATAAATTTCGGAATCACTGACAATGAACATACAATCAGTATGATCGTCAATCCAACTCGCCATTGTTTTACAATGCCGTTCTCGACATTCTTCCATATCATGTCTGAAAAAGTAACTTAAACAATGCTCTAGATCTAAATAAATGAAAACTAAAAAATGTGTGCGTAAGTTATTGAAACTGAACGAAATTCAATGCACACTTACGTCGAAATAATTGGTAGAAATAGATTCAATCAAACGATATTAAACAGGATCTATCACAAAAATTACGATGTAATTAACAGTTAAAACTATGAAAACAAGAAACTTACTCACAGCACTTTATTTATCTTACGAAATATAAACTAATAAATAAAATACATTATAAAAACCCCGCTTCTATCTACGCTCATGAAAACACTTTAAAAAACACTATATTCTCCGAATACAATAGCTGAGTTGTCCATTGTTATCGTGCGAGACCAGGTGGCCGAGTAAGTCAAACAAATACTTCATTGAATTACGCCGGGATGTACTGTGCGACGTTATACACAATTCCAATTGCCTATTGCGTTTTATGGAAATTGCATCCGTTCTCTAGTTATGAGCGGTGGAAGTTCGACGGCGAAGGCAAGAATTGCTGACGTAACGGTCATCCCGACGACTAATTTTTCTTCTACGTCGTTGTCCAGTTCTCCTAGAGTACCTGCCCGTTTATTGATACCTATACCATGTTCTGCAGATAATCGATGGACTGATTTGTAGTTGAGAGTAGTGTAGTTGACATATCGCATAAATCGACCATCTTCAAAGTAAAGAAACCGCCCTCGAGACGATTTCACTTAAATAAGGCAATTTTAATCTTAGAATTAAATTGACACTCAAAATTGACGTTAAAATGCCACAAAACTCTCACTTAAAAAGTTTTGATTGTTTGCTTAAGAAAAAAAAATCATTTTGTTTTAGGTAGTGTTTTACATTTGAACATCTAAGGAGAAAAAGAAAAATGTATCAACGTAATTTTCTTTTGTGCTTAGCTAAAACATTCCAGGCAATAACAAAAAAAAACATGAAAAAAAATAGTCTTCTATTCACAGAAAAGTTACAGGCGTTCAAATTAGTGTTCCGCTAATTTTGTTGAGCAGTGAATATAAAAATATTTGCCTGCTTTACTGTAATTACAATTCATAAAAGCAATAAATTTTGATTCTTTTTATTTTAGAGTATATTTGAAGTAAAAGTGAAACTAAATTTAACATTCGCACAGTGTTGTAACCATAATATGGTATTAAATAGAGTATTTTTTTTAGACGACGTATCTGCTGCTGCCACAGACGACGAACATACCGACGCCGAAACGTCTGTAGTAGCAGGAACACCACGGACCGATACAGAAGCCACGGATACTCCTGGCGATCAAACACCGGTCTCTTCTCGAGAAGGTAAAAAGTTATGCAACTTTTCACAAATATTATTTACAATCGCCACATTATATTTACTACTAATGTATTACAAATGCACGGCAATAATTAACTCAGACAATCCTAAAATGACTAATAAAGTGTATTTATAGAACATGTACCATTTATTTTCTGGGGCATGAACACTGTACATTATTACTAATTGGTAATTTAGAAAAAGAAATTTAGTAAACTGTTTGCTTGCAAAAATATAAAATATATATAATAGCGGTGTAAAATTGCAAGAATTAAATATTTAGAAAGTAATGCTATCACTTTTAGATATAGATTATCGGAAAAAAATATTAGAGAATGTGATTATTCAAAACGTTTTTCTAAAAAAATATAGAGTATGTTGCATACATAATATTTGTGTCCTATTTTACCGTTTCTGTATGTAATTTCAAAAGTAAAATTATCGTTTATAAATACCTAATTTTATAAAATTAACATTTTTAAGTATATTTAATTTTTAAATTGATGCTTTATGTGATAATTATATCTACAGCATTTCAACGAATTTTCTGCAATAGCTTAGAGACATATGATTTTGATAAATTTTTCAGAGATTGTTTTGTTTTAAGTGTTTCCTATATTAAAAAATTGTAAGCACAATTAGTTCTTCACATTAAATATACAAACATTTTTATTAGTGTCCTTGGCCCTCGTGAAATTTTCATACTAGTTGTACAAATGACCTTATGCACTTTTAATGCTTTCAATTTTATTAAAGTTACTTGAGGGCTTTCGTCGATATTAATTATAATCATTTTAAATGTTTCCGCAGCCAATTAATTAGTAATTAGTGAAATTAATGCTATTTGTTATTCTAATTATGATGTTCAGAAATTAGTATATGTTTTGTAATTTTCTTACCAACGTTTAATATATATTTTGGATAGTCACAAAGATGAATTTATATGAACTGGTTCAGTAAATCTTGTGTAGCAACACAACTGTTATTCAAAATAGATAATTTATTGAACATTCGTATTTTTCTTGTTTTCATCATTATATTCATTATGGTTAAGCTGAATCATCAAATAATAAAATTTGATTTCATCCGCACATGTATGCATATACAAGGTGTGTATAAATTGTCGCAAAAGCTACACGTAGCGACATTCTTCGTTCGGTTCTGAATAAAAAAAAAATCTTAATGTTAAAATGTAGTATCATGCTTCGTAAATTCGTAAATGTCAAAATTTGACAGTAATGATTTTGATTGAACTCACTTTGAAATACAAACTTATTGTTCTACAACGTTGCCAAATGTGTTTTTCGTGGAAGTACGTTAATGAATAAATGTTAAAAACAAGCTTTTATATCAAAAAGAAAACGTTTACGAAATAATACTAGTAAAATTTTTTTCTTTAAACTAAATTGCATCTATCTATATTAACAGATATCGAAGAGCAAAGGTTAGTTACGCACTAAAAGTCTGAACTTCAACAACCCCGTGAAAACAAACGAAACATGATACGACATTTTAACATTAAGATTTTTTATTCAGAACCGAACGCAGAATGTCGCTGCGTGTAGCTTTTGCGACAATTTATACACGTTATATATTTTATGCAAAGTTTGCTCACATAAATCTAGTAGACATTCAAAAAATGTCATAACGAGCGATCATTAAAATTTTCACTCGTAGCTGGCCGTGTATATAAAAATTATGTCGTAGCTTTAGTCATTAAGATGTTATTTCAAACATCTGTCAGTGTAAAATATATATTTTAAAGTTTCATCATAAGAAAAAGTAATGGCCTTTAATGATATGCATAAAGCGTTTATGGTAGAATGTTACTTCCTGACATCTCAAAAAATTGATGGTATTTGGCAGCATTCAATAGAAAATTGCCTTGCGGAGTTTGAAGAGAGATATCCAAATACTGTTCCTAGCTATAAAACTTTCCGTGTTACGCTAATGCATTGTGTAAATCTTTTTCGTCAAACAGGCAGTATTTTAAGGAAAAAAGGAAGCGGTCCTCCTCTCAAGAGAAGTCGCGGCGTAATTGAAAATGTCAGACAAATTATTAACGAATCTCCTCAAACATCTATTCGCAGAGTTTCGCAACAAGTTGGGCTTTCGTATGGAACATGTCAAAAAATTTTAAAAAAGGACTTGCACATGTATCCATATAAATTAACTTCTGTACAAAATCTATTACCTACGGATTATGAAAAAAGAACACAATTTTGCCAATGGTTTATTTAAATAATGACAGACAATATTTTAAATCACACTTTTTTCACCGATGAAGCTTGGTTTTATTTGAAAGGTTATGTTAATTCGCAAAATATGCGTATGTGGTCCAGTGAAAATCCTCATTTCTACAGAGAAGTTCCTCTACATCCAGAAAAAAATAGGCGTATTGGTAGGTATGAGTCGTCACCGATTAATAGGACCAATATTCTTTGAGGGCACGATAACATCGGAGAAATATCGTAACGAAATTGTCAGTGTTTTTACTAATCAATTGACTAATGATGAACTCCAGGTCGGATATTTTCAACAGGATGGGGCTACATCTCACGTTACACTTGAAAATTTTCAGTTTTTGCAACAATTTTATGGCGATAGGATAATAAGTAGAAATACAGCGATTCCATATCCACCACGATCGTGTGATTTAACAGTCATGGATTTTTTTTTGTGTGGCCATATATAAAGAATATTATTTATGAAACACCGATTAATAATCTACAAGAGTTAAGACATAAAATCATTGAAAAATGTGAACACATCAATAACTCACCGCAAATACTGATCAATGTTTTCAATGCTCTACAAAATAGAGTGCGATTATGCTTGGTGGAGAATGGTCATTCATCATTTTACACATTTTTTATAATATTCTATTACTTTGTATAAAAATTATAAATATATTTAATATAAAAGTCAGCATTTCAAATTATCTTTTAACAATCATGACGTTTGAAATTATAATGACAGATCTCCTCTAATAACTTAAGTTAGGACATACTTTTTGTGTACATGGCTTACTTGAGCGAAAATTTTAATGATCACTCGATATTTTCAAATTTTGTTTGGAGTGATTGTGCTTTTCTAGCATAAGGTGGTCTAAAGAAAAAACACAAGTATTGTATTTTAATGTACCTATACTAAGTACTAAATCTGAAAAAAAGCTTTTAGAAATAATAATTTTCATAAACTGATCCAAGAACATGATTTAAAAGAAATAATAGGTTTTCTATAACAGAAATAACTTCTAGGTCACTAAATTTTGATAAAACTTACGACATACTATATAATTACAAGAAAATGAATACCTCACTTTTCTTTTTCAAAAATTTTTCATGGCAAAATTTAAAATAATTACAAATTATTAGTCGTCAATTTTTTTTAATTACGAATGAAGATACTGTGTCCCTATTATGAAGACTGCATTCATAAGAAAAATTGAATTTTATTTTGTTTGATAAAATATGAACAATTGTTTCACACAATTTTGATAATAGTTTATTGACTATATTATGTATACACATCAAACTTGAAAAAAAGTTTTTACTGCAATATATTAAACTTCCAGTTCTACAGGGTGCGGCAGGGAAACTTGCTGATTTGAATTGGACGCCAATGAGCGAGGCGTGGTTAGAAAGGGGTGGGGAGGGTCTCATTAGAAAGAGGGGGTTCTGAAGTTTTGTTACCCCACAAGCCAGTTGTCGTCATGCGTTGGACTAAGGAACAGCGTGCGTTCGTCGTCGAGGCCTACTTTTCCAACGGTCATTCGGTGGTTGCCACCCACGTGCCTTCCGAACTCGGTTCCAATATTCATCCCGCGGGTCCCGTTCCTGGCCGGCAATCGATTGTTTCGTGGGTGGACACATTCAGGGAAAGTGGGAGTGTTGAAAAAAAAGACCCAGGAGGTCAACGGACATCCAGAACTCTAGAAAACGTCGAAAGGGTGAGGGAGTCGTTTTTGCGCTCTCCCCGGCGTTTGGCGCGTAAACACGCTGCTGCTCTGGGGATTTCTGATCGCACAGTGAGACGAATTCTTCACAACGAACTCCATCTTCATCTCTACAAACTTGCTGTGGTCCAACAGTTGAGTGAACGCGATTTCGCTTCTCGCTAAACTGCATGTGAAGCGCTCAGTAACTTGCCAGACGACGCTCTCGTGTTTTTTAGTGATGAGGCCCATTTTCACCTTTCCGGCTGTGTTAGCAAACAAAACATGCGGTATTGGAGTGATGTCAATCCCCGCGAACTTCATGAGATGCCACTTCATTGTGAACGTGTTACTGTGTGGTGTGCATTGTCGAGAGTTGCAATAATTGGGCCTCATTTTTTCGAGGAAGATGAACGCGCTGTTACTCTGAATGCAGTTCGCTACAGAGAAATGATTGAGACATTTTTTCTTCCACAACTTGAAGAAATGGAACTTGGGGACGTATGGTTCCAGCAGGACGGAGCCACGGCGCACACAGCGAGAACTTCGATGGAACTTTTGAGAGAACACTTCCACGAGCGACTTATATCCGTGAGGGGTGACGTACCGTGGCCGCCGCGCTCCCCCGATTTGGCACCCAGCGATTTTTTTTTATGGGGATATCTTAAATCCATCGTTTACAACGACAAACCCCGGACTCTGCAACACCTGAAGGACAACATCCGCCAAGCCATCGCCAATATTCCCGTCGATATGCTCGAAAGAGTGGAGCGCAACTTCAAATCAAGGGTAGATCAGTGTATCACTAATGAGGGCCGCCATTTGCCCGATGTCATTTTTAAAACTACTTAAAACAAAAATTCAGAATGTGTACTATACGATACAAAAAGAATTAAATCGATATATGAAGTACTTTTTCTTTTATTGACTTTTAAAATCAGCAAGTTTCCCTGCCGCACCCTGTATATGCTCTAAGTGCTGCAAGGAATGGTTCTGTTACTGATAGATAATTTTGTTTGCACACTTTACTTTCACCAAACTTTGCCATTACTGTCACAATAGCGATGTTAACAAACGGTCACGAAACGATTCATATAGTGGATTAGTTGGTTAAGAAGCTATCTTTCTTCTTAGCGTAAACTTCTAAATACATCTTTTATATGTGAGAGAACTAAAGTTTTATCTAAAGACCGGCTATTATAGATAAACCCCCATGATTTGTAATAGCATCTTGTAGTTCTAGTGGAGTCTTAAACCACAGATCAGTAATAATATAACGGGTGTTCAGAAACATTCGAAGTCAAGTGGGCTCTGAACAAAAAATCGTATATCTTTACTTAAGTATCTGATTTGTAATAATTATTAAATATCAATTGTTGTTTGTCCAAAATTGTCAGAATCTAATATCAAAGATACTAATTTATATTTTTTAATTTTGAAAATGGTATTTACTAACATACACAAAGCATTCATGGTTGAAGCATATTTTCGAAATGGTCAAAAGATCGATGGCCAGTGGAAGTATTCAATTCAACTTGTTTGGAAGAATTTCGAGATGAATTTCCCAACCTTGCTTTTGATTATAATACTTTTCAGTGTACACTAATCAGAATTGTTCCAGTTTTTCGACAAACTGGTAGTGTGGGACGGGAGGGTGGTGGGCGACCAAACGTCCGGACAGAAGAAGTGATTGGGAATGTTAGAGAAATAATGACTGATGCCCCTAAAACTTCAGTAAGAACTCTTGCTCAACAAACCGGGTTGTCAGTTGGTTCTTGCCATAAAGTTTTAAAAGAAGATTTACAGTTATTCCCATATCGTATAACTTGTTTGCAAGAAATCCTCGATATTGATTATCCGCGACGAGTAGTATTTTGCGAATGGTTTGCAAATAATTTTAATGATGATGTCCTAGACAAAACTTTCTTTTCAGACGAAGCATGGTTTCATGTTAGTGGATATGTTAACTCGCAAATCATGAGAATATGGAGTGATACAAAGCCCAATAATTTTTATGTTGAAGCTCCTTTACATCCTCAGAAAGTTGGTGTTTGGTGCGCTATAAGTAGAAGAAGGATTATTGGTCCAACTTTTTTTAATGGTACCTTGACTGCAGAAAGATATCGACAGGAAATACTATTGCCTTTCTTTAATCAACTTCGCGATGATGAACTAGCTTTGGGATACTTTCACTAAGATGGTGCTAGAGCTCACACAGCGGGGGAAACAATGAATATGTTACAAGAAGTGTTTGGAAATCGTTTAATTAGTTTGAACAGCGATCATGAATTTCCTCCAAGATTTTGTGATCTTACACCGTGTGATTACTATTTATGGCCTTTTTTAAAAAATTCAATTTATCAAGTACCAGTGCAAGATTATATAGATCTCCAAGACAGAATTATAAATAAAATTAGTGAAATTAGAAATAGTCCCATACTGCAAAATGTATTTAGTAGCATTCGGAGGAGGTGCGTAAAATGCTTGGAAGAAGGTGGTTGACATTTTCAACATCTTTTATAATTATGGTCATTATTGTTGGTAATTTATACAACTACAATTTATGATATTTATTATAAGGTTGTAATCTAAGGACTCTACAAACAATTTATTTGTTTCAAATTTATTTTAAGCCATTTCTTACAATAATTTGTTGAACGTTAATATATTAAACTAGTACGATAACTAGATACTATTGTCACTATAAGATGAATAAAACCTTTACTTGTAAAGTTATTTCCTCTTAATATTCTGCATTGTCTTTTTACATGTTACTACAGATTAGATGAGCTTTATTACACAAGAATGAACAGCATATTAATTGGATTATGTAATTTTTTCCAGTTATCGCATGAAGAGGTGTTCTAAAATATTAAAATACTTAATTTGAAATTTGCAAATTAATTACTGTTACCTTCTAAAATCATTACTTGACTAGTAAGCATGTGGACAAATGTGAAAAGTTATTAAAAAATGTACTTCACTTATATAATATTAAATACTAAAATTAAATTATTTGGAAATTCAGAATCATCTGAAGAAACTACTGCAATGTTAATAATTAGTGGTGGGGTTTCTCTAGGTTGAAACACAATTTCATGAAGAGGTGTTATTGTTCAGCAAGAATTCACTAAAATATTAAAATACTCAATTTTTAATTTGCAAATTAATTACTGTTACCTTCTAAAATCATTATTTGACTAGTTTATATTAATTAATATGGCATATTAAAGTAATATATTTCGACATAAACTGACACTTGCGTGTATGATAACCTATAAAATTGTATTAAGTAAATGTATCAATCTATCTCGGACATGACTTCATATTTTCAAGGACTACTTTGACTTCGAATGTTTCTGAACACCCGTTAGATGTGTGACTTAATAGTAAAATAGATCCCTATGACAGGGATCCATGCGGAGAAAGGGGATAATTGTGTATGCAATCAACATAGCTGTAGTTCAATTACTATTGGAGTTATTTGAATTTTATGTATGAAGGAAAAATAGTTAATTGACGAAGGAGGACGAAGGACGAAGGAAAACTTTACATAATTATATCAACACTATTCACCCCAAAATAAATTTTACTATAGAAACAGAAATAAATAAAAGCATTAATTTTCTAGATTTAACCATATCACACAAAACTAATAAACACGAGTTCGCTATACTTTTGCTCATAGGTACATGAATTAATCTATATACCATTGACCATATACCATCGCCAACAAAAATCTAAAACCCTTTCCTTAGTTTATCCAAAATTAAAATACAAGATAATTAATTCCTATAATTAAATCACTTACTTAGGATAAATTTCGGAAAAAATGGTACTTTCATTAAAAAACTTAATAACGAACATATATCATTTAAAACAGACAATACTATACAGAACATTATTAAAAACAACAAAGATAAAATAGACAAAGTATCAAACTCTGGTGTATATGAGTTAACATGCGAAGATTGTAATAAGATATACATAGGACAAACGGGGAGGACATTCAAAATTAGGATGAAAGAACACGAGAGAAGCCATAAAGAAAAGAAAACATTCAACTTTCGCAAGTCATTGTATAGATATCAATCATAGATTTAATATAGATTTCAAAATTTTACTCTCTCAAGAAAAAAGTAAAAAACTTAACCTGTTAGAAAACTTAGAAATGAATAGATACAATAGTTTAGGATTAGCTTTAAATGACCAACTAGATTTAAACAACTCTCCCCTCTACTAAATTTAAGATTGTAAAAATTTTTCCACCATCATTTCCCCAATAATTTTCACATAAATATTCAAACTTGTATTGTACATATTCAGTATTTCATCCACCTGATTAAGCCATTGTATGGCGAAACAATATTGTAGTGGTATTGACAATAAAAGAATTTTTGAAACTAGAAGTTTAATTACTTATTTCTTAGCGTGAAGGAAAAATAATATTTCATTCGATTAACTTCTGTATTGCAAGCAATATATGTAATTTAGAACCCATTACATAAACTTCTTAATCATATTCAATGCAGATTTTAATCGAACGAAACATTCTTTTTCTCCATACTCTATTTAATTTAATTTAATTTTCTTACACCTTCTTGAATATCTTCAAAATATATCATAAAATGTAAATTCACATGAAAATTACAAACAAACGTAATTCGTATAAAAATATATTTAAAATCTATTTCAATTCTTATGCTAGATGAATTTTAGGAAATACAATAGTATTTTCAAAAGTTGTCTAGTTTGACGTTTCAGAATATTACACTATCCAGTTAATATTAATCTAAAAAATCTACAACTAATAATATCAAAAAAATGGTAAAAGTATACACTATTATCCATAGTCCTAAATGCTACTTACACAAACAAACAATAAATCCAACGAAAGTTTATAACATATAACATGGGCACGAGATCACAAAATTTAAATACGGCGAATACTAATCGACAAAGATAGCCAACATTAAATTTTTCGTTAACATATGAATTTCCTACTCCAGAACAACTTCTAAATGCAACACCCTTCTGATGCTTAAGTTGCATAACTAATTTCCTTCCTCACCTTGTTTGGATGTCTTACCCCGCAAAATTATACATGGATAGCACATCTATTATATGTGATTTGTGTCTTAAACACTGTGTTCTTTAAATACCAAAAAAGGAAGAAATCTAATGGATCTAACCCTAAAATTGAGCAAAAATGATAATGATATTTGTACAAACACAAAAAAAAAAACTTAACAGTAATAACGAAATCTGACTTTTATTACCTTGAGAAAAATATTTCTAATATTCAATTAACCGCTAAGGGTGAACCAAGGGAAAGAGAAACGACAAAAAGGTTATATTTCTGACAAATTCAAATAATGCGAATGACAGATATTGGATTGACAGCTACTTTAGTGAAGTTACAAACCAAATAGTTAATAATATAACGGATGTTCAGAAACATTCGAAGTCAAAGTAGTCCTTGAAAATATAAAGTCATGTCTGAGATAGATTGATTTTTGACAGACAACAGTTGGCATTTAATAATTATTACAAATCAGATACTTAAGTAAAGATATACGATTTTTTGTTCAGAGTCCACTTGACTTCGAATGTTTCTTAACACCCGTTAATAATTAACGTGTGGCAAACTCGTGCTAAAGTTGATATATCGATGAAGCGGCACGTCCAACCTTTTTTGATCTCTATATATATTCACTCTCATTTATCTCTCAACTTGTCATTTGACAAGAAAAAGGAATAGCAGCGTTTCTTATACTTTCGTCAAATATTACACTAAAATGTGAACTGAAGTTGCTTTTAAGATTATAATTGCTTGTTTGGAATTAAAATTTTCATCTTTTTCCCACATTTTCTCTACATTTAATACAGTTGATTTATTGATGTGCACATCTACAATATATTTCTAATCGTAAACATAACCGTTTTCCAATTTGTTTCTAATTCTTAATTTATCAAGCTAAGTTTTCTTTCCGTTTTTATGTATTTTAAATAATTAAAGTGACATATCATCACCGAATTGACAATAAAAATATGTATTACAGCAAACTAAAACTTAAAAAAGAACTTCAATTTCAATTATTTAAGGAAATAATAAGTTTTCATTTGAAAAGTCAATCTAGAAGCATGTGATTTACTGAGAACATTTTGAAGTATGTCGTAAATTAAAATTTACTACTTAACCTACGAAGTCGTATATTTTGACAGTTTCATACATACAAATAAATAACAAATAATAGTTATTTATTGAAAACTATAACAAATGTTGAAAATGTTGTCCTTCAAGATCAATGAACTTTAAAATCCTCCGTTCAAAATTTCTGATGATATTCTGCAACATTACTGGATTGTTATAATAACCTCAAATGTCATTTGGATTTACGTTTACGGAACAACAAACACATGTACTAATACATTTGCGTCTTATTCTATCAAAATTTCAAAGTAACCTAGATTGACTATTCAAATGAACACTTGTTAGACATTAAAGCTTATTAATAAATCATAACAATAGCCATGAATGAACATTTAAATAATTGCATTTAAATGTTCATTCATGGCTACTGTTATGATTTATTAATAACAAAACAAAGCATAAATACACATATCAGTCTGCATCAGTCTAATGTCAGTATTCTCTCGTTGTGTTTAGTTATAACTTAAAATGTACGGTTATAGCACTGAAGAGTATACCGATATCATATTCGTCTATGGTTATTGTACTGGAAATGCACGCGAATCGGTGCGAAAATATCAAGAAAGATTTCCACTTCGTGATCTATCGCATCACTCTGTTTTCGGACAATTTTCCCGAAGATTACGAGAAGCAGGTAATCCTGCTCCAGCAAAAGCTATTCAACCACATGTAGTTAATGTAGAACAGGAAGAAGCTGGTATTGATGTTGTAATTGAATATCCTTCAATTAGTACTCGGAGAATAGCACTAAATCTGAATGTAAGTCAAAATTTTGTATGACGTAATTTGCACTGCGAAGCCCTTCATCCTTACCATCGACAAAATGTACAAGCCTTAGAAATTGAAGATGCTCAGCGACGGCTAGCATTTTGTAATTGGTTATTGCAGCAATATGCCCAAAATAATAACTTTATTTCAAATGTTCTGTGGTCCGATGATGCGAGCTTTACACGAGACGGAATTAACGATTACCATAACGATCATATCTGGAGATTACAAAATTCACATGCGATTAGGCAACGTAATTTTCAGCAGAGATTCAAAATCAATCATATGGGGTGGAATTTTCAACGATAACTTATTACCCGTGCGTGTGTTGGAAGAACGTTTGAACGCAGATACTTACAGAATTTTTCTAAAAAACATCTTACAGTCTTGAAGATACACCTCCTAACGTTATTGCAACTATGTGGTACCAGTACGATGGTGCTGCACCTCATCGCGGACGGGAAGTCGTTGAGTGGTTAAACCAGCACTTTAGAAACAGGTGGTTTGGTAATAATGGTTCAAATGCATGGCCGCCGCGATTACTCGATTTAAAACCTTTAGATTTCTATTTTTGGGGCGCATGGAACAAATTGTTTATCAAGAGGAAATTAATACGCGATCACAGTTGTTACAGAGAATACAAAATGCTGTTACTCAAATTAGAAATCAACCAAACCTTTTCGTTCGAGTGAAAAACTCTTTAGTTCGTCGTTGTGAAGCATGCATTGAAGTGGGAGGACGACAATTTGAGCATTTATTATAATTATTTTGAAAAATTAAAATGATTACGATTAAACTTTTGATGTCTTTTATTTCCTTAAATAATTGTAATCTGACATATGTCCCAATAATGTTTGTTGTTGTTAAAATTACATTTGTTTTCATATGGCAAAGTTTGTCGGTGAGCTCATAAATCACCCTGTATATTTAACGAGCGATCAAAATAATTTGTAATCGAGTCATTCATGAATCCGAAATTGTATGTCATTACTTGAAATGCATTTACATGACAGACGTCAAGTAAAATGTCAGTCGAATATACAGAGCATTCAAATGTTCCGGAACATTTAAATATTTTTTAAACAATAGAAATTTTCCAAAAATTTTTCGAACAAAAGTTTTTTGGTTATAAGAACATTGTAAGCTATTGTAAGAACATATTTCTAATCTATATGTTGCTCGTGTTATCATGGAAACTGTATTCAATTTGATTTTATTTAAATGAAATACCTTGTATATTTTTACATAGCTAAAATCTTCGTGAGATTCTAAAGTGCATTTGTGTATACAATTATGTCTCTATTTTGTTTCATTCTTGAGATATTTACTATTATTTCTAATTTTTACCACCTGAGACGTTTGTAAGTTATTTGCAAATAATAATCATCTCGGCAACCACACTGCCACTAATAAATATGCAGTACGTATATTTACAATCTCACAAAAAATCAACCGAACAATAACAAAAAGCAAACAAATTAACAAAAAAAGTTGAAATCACTGTATTAAATGTTCGAACTGTAAACTCTGGGTGATTTGACAAAGCACTAATGTCTTTTCAAATTCGCATAAACAGTTTCCTAAATGATCTAGACTAATTGTTCCTGACGAATCTTGTCTTTTAATTCTTCAATATTTTGTGGCCTATTGGTATATACTTTTGATTTAAGATGTCGCCAAATGGAGAAATCTAATATTTGAAAATCCGGTGATCTTAGTGGCCGTTCGATAAATCCTCTCTTTCCAATCCATAATTGTGGAAAAACTGTGTTTAGGTAATTTCCAACTTCCACACCGCAATGAGGAGGAGCTCCATCTTGTTGAAACCAAATAACGGGTGTTCAGAAACATTCGAAGTCAAAGCAGGCCTTGAAAATATGAAGTCATGTCTGAGATAGATTGATACATTTACTTTATACAATTTTATAGGTTATCAAATTAGTACATTAATACTTAAGTAAAGATATACGATTTTTTGTTCAGAGCCCACTTGACTTTGAATGTTTCTGAACACCCGTTATTATCTAGTTGTTCCTCATTGAAGATGTTACGCAGATGAGGCACTACTTTATTCTGTAGTAAAGCTAAGTAACGTTCTGATGTTAACGTGCCGCTGATAAAAAATAGTCCTACTATTATGTTCCCAATAACACCTAGCCAAACGTTAACTTTTTGACGGTACTGCGTATGAACTTCCTCAGTCCAGTGTGGATGGTCTGTTGACCAATATCTGTAATTGTTCCTGTTTACTGACCCATTTAAACAGAATGTGGCCTCATCAGAGAATAATATTTTACTTAATATGGTAGGAGTATTATTAATAATGTCTTGCATAACCTCACAGAATTGTAGTCTCTTATCTGAGTCATCGTCTTTTAATACGTGAATTAATTGCACTTTATAAGGATGTGCTATTTCTTTTTTGAGAATCTTATGAACTGATGATTGACTCACTTCTTGATCTAATGCTAGTTGATTTGAACTAATTTTAGGAATTTCTACTATTCACTCCATTATTTCGTGTGTTTTATATTGAGTTGTAGCAGTTTTGGCCGACCCGTATTCATCGAATTTTTTATAGATTGCATATTTTCGTAACGATCTAAGGTTCTTTTCACGGTACTGACACTTATAGGATTTCTATTAGGAAACATTTCGTTAAAGAAATTTCTTGCATCTCTAAACGACCTCCTTCTATCACCAAATCCAATAATCATTAATAAAGTCAACCGCTCGTATTCCGTCAGTTGATTCAATCTAGATTAAAATTAAGTAGAGACTTTCATTTTGTACAATTTACTATTTTCATACTTTTAATTACCTTAAGATGAGATCCTTTTTTGGTAGAAAAGGTTCGAGCTAGAATTTAACAATCTAGAAGTCTGACATAAAATTGAGCTACTGTCTAAATGTAAATGTCAGGTATATCATTTATAGCTAACTAGAACACATACGATTAAAATTACAAATAATAGTAAATATCTCAAGAATGGAGCAAAATAGAGACATAATTGTATACATAAAAGCACTTTAAAATCTCACGAGGATTTCAGCTATGTAAAAATATATAGGGTATTTCATTTAACAAAGTCAAATTGAATACAGTTTCCATGATAACACGAGCAGTATGTAGATTAGAAATAAGTTCTTACAATAGCTTGCTTAAAACCAAAGAACTTTTGTTTGACAATTTTTTTGAAAATTTCTATCGTTTCAAAAATATTTAAGTGTTCCGGAACATTTGAATAAGCCTGTATAACTATGCAACGGTTACAATCGGAAAAGATATTCATGAATGACTCGATTACAAATTATCTTGAATGCTATAATAATCATAATACGAATACTATTAATATGTATTCCTTTATACTATTTTACAATTTTCAATAGGGCTTGAAGATTATAATGTTTATTTTATAATTTAAAATACTTACATGATGTATATCAAATCACTCCCTATCAGTTTCCATATTTCTACACAAACTGGAAATGGCAGAAAGAGCTAGCGTAAAATATTTCCATGTGTTTATTACACGATATGCTCACTGCCTCGTAAATAATGCTACTTCCTACTATTTTCTCTTTTAGAGGAAGTTGATTTTATCTTGTTTAAATTGAAATTAAATAACGTACATGCAGACTAGAATATATAATGTTCGTGATGACTCTATTATTCCCAGAACAAGTCAAAGTACGTACAAAAATGAATGTCTTTATTGCATTTGTTTAGATAATAAGTTAACATATATTAAGTACGTCTTCGTTACTGTTAAGTATGTATACTGTTTTCTTTTTTTTAGAGTATTCTACAATAATTCAAAGAATATAGTTAACCGTTTAATAAAACAATTTTCTACTGTCTTAATTTACGTAAAATATTTTAACATATTTATTTTCAAATAATTAATTAAATTTATTTAAATGTGTAAATATTGCAGGGAATGAATTTTATTAAGTAGGAGCCGTAAATTCCGGGAGTATGTATGAAAGAAAAATGACAGAGAAAATTAAATAATTAAGTAACAGTTGTTTCAAATAATTTATGAAATAAAAATAAAAAAGTAATATTATTTAATTTCCTATTTTATTGAGGTAAAATCCCATTACAATTGTTTCGGCACACAGTGTCTTCCTCAGATGGAATTGTAATGCAAACTAAACTTAAAGGGTGTTGACAAATTTAAACTTAAATGAATATTATAATGAAAAAATAATTATACACAAGGGACCAAAGTTTACCGAGGAAAAAAACGAAGACCAAAATAAATAAGAGACTCAGTTGTAAAATAGGCGTAATAAAGAAGAATTGCCGAAATCTACCTGATTATTAAGTAAAAGGTTTGTGTTATATGTTTCAAAATTTCCATAGTTTCCAGTAAATTTAATTTTTGCGATTTATTTGCTGTGCGTAAGATTCTAAAGTTATAATTAAAATTATGGGCTTCTTCTCTCAGATGTATTGCATAATGTGTCATTCTTGTTATTAATATAGGTGCGTTCATGTTCTTTAATTCTTTTAGAAAAAGATCTATCTGTCTGGCCTATATATCAAATTTAGGGCATGAACTACATTCAAGTTTGTAAACTCCCGATTTATTGTTCCTACCTCTTTTTTGTTTTTTTCGAATAAAAAAATCAAATAATTTATTGTACACTAACATACACTACAATATTGTTTCGCCAAACTTTGGCTTCATCAGGTAACAACTGAATAATTACAAATTACAAAGCAAATCATACGAAATTTCGTATGATTTGCTTTGTAATTTGTAGACAGCAATGTTTACATCCCCACTTACTCTGCAATTACATACATTCAAATTTAGTATTTGTAAATATTTCATATAAAAAAAAAGCCGAAAAACTCCAATAATTTATCAAATGTTATATATATATATATATATATATATATAATGTGTTCATTTGAAAAGTCAATCTAGGTTACTTTGAAATTTTGATAGAATAAGACGCAAATATATTAGTATGTCTATTAAGATAAAATAAAACAAATTTTTGACGAAGCCCAGGTTGGTGCGAAACGACTCGTTACAGTGATAATTAAAAAGTGAAATTCATAAAATTTGTTTTATTTTATCTTAATAGTTATAATGGAATTTCATCAAGTAAAGGCCGAAACAATCATATATATTAGTATGTGTTTGTTCTTCCGAAACGTAAATCCAAATGACATTTGAGGTTATTATGACAATCCAGTAATGTTGCAGAATATCATCAGAAATTTTGAACGGAGGATTTTAAAGTGCATTGATCTTGAAGGACAACATTTTCAACATTTGTTATAATTTTCAATAAATACCTATTATTTGTTATTTATTTGTATGTATGAAACTGTCAAAATATACGACTTCGTAGGTTAAGTAGTAAATTTTAATTTACGACATACTTCAAAATGTTCTCAGTAAATCACATGCTACTAGATTGACTTTTCAAATGAACATTTGTTATATATATATATATATATATATATATATATATATATATATGTACATACATCAATTGATAACTTCTTGGAGTTTTTCGGTTTTTATATGAAAAATTTACAAATATCAAATTAGTATGTATTTGCTAAGTAAATGAGGATGTAAACATTGCTGTCTACAAATTACAAAGCAAATCATATGAAATTTTACTTCGCAATTACATACTATTTTGATATTTGTAAATACTTCATATAAAAGCCGAAAAACTCCAAGAATTTATCAATTGATATATTTAATGAACGGCTAAAAGAAATTATCTAAACACTACCATAACCTACACGGGTCACGAAATAATTATCTTTATATATATATATATATATATATATATATATATATATATATATATATATATACCGAAATCGGTGTTAGTAGAAGTACAGTAAAGCGGATTCTAAAACGCAACAAATATAAAAGTTACAAAGTTCGAAAGTGCCAGGAGATTTTTCCCGAAGACAATTTTGCAAGAATGGAGTTTTGTGAGTCCGTGATGGAAAAGGCTAACAGGGACGAATATTTTATAAAAAATATTCTGTTTACCGACGAGTCTTCTTTTCCACGTCATGGCAAGCATAATCCCTCAGTCGTGCGATATTGGTCTCGAGAAAATAAACATCTAGCTCGTAATGTTAAAACTCAATACCCCGAAAAACTTAACGTTTGGGGGGGTATCTTGGGTGATAACATTATAGGGCCATTTGTTATCGACGGCAATTTGAATGCAGTAAAATATTTAGATTTGCTGCGAACACGAATTATTCCTGCTGTCCGTCAACTAAACGTCGATTTTGATGCAATTTAGTTTATGCAAGACGGTTGTTCCGCGCATAACAGCAGTTTAGTAAGAGGGTTTTTAGAAAACACTTTTCCTAATTGTGTTATTTCCGGGAGGGGTACGATAATATGGCCACCTCGATCACCCGACCTCAATCCCTGCAATTTTTTTCTGTGGGGTTATGTCAAAGAAAATCTTTACGGTCTTCTAACAATACCGAACTTGCAACAGTTGCAAGTTAAACTGTTTAGAATTTTCGAGGCAATAACCCCTAGAAATCTCGAGGGAGTGAGGCGGGAGTTTTACAATAGGCTCGGCTATTGTTTGGGAAGAGAGGGCGGTATTTTCGAATCCTATATTGAGTGACTTTCTTAAAATTTAAATTTATTTTGCAGAATTATTGATTTTTTTACTTTTATCTTTTAGAAAACGTTATTGTTTTTTTATTACTTAAAATTACTTTTCCGTAGCAGCTAAGAATACAATAATAATAATAAATTGGACCTTATTATGTCTGAAACAAATGGGCAAATTACGTATACAGAACGAATATGCAAACGACTATATCCTTGCGCGGTTTAAGTCTTACTAAATTCTTAACTGCAATGTGCTGCAATTGAAGCTGCTGCGCGTAGAGGGGATTCGCTGTTGCCACTCATTGCTGACTATGGCCCGTTCCGAGCTGGACCTATCGGTATATATATATATATATAATAAAAGTTATGAAAATTTTGACACAAACGTTCAGATTGAATGTCATGTAATGAATGACATTATGTGGAAGTGACGAAAGTAACATAGAGTACATAAAGTAAAATCTATTCACATAGTCTAATTATGATTTTTCTCGGTGGCACGATATTACTAGACACATGCCTGATTTTTGAGCTACTGTAGAGTTGCACAAAATATATTGCAAACACAGCTTTCTTAAATGTACACGACCTTATTGTATTTGGCTTATGTCTCGCGCGTATATTTGCATAAAAGACACGACCTTCCTCCATTATTAGATGTACTACAATTATCTTGATTTATCAAAGTCAGTTGTCTTTTAAAATATATAATAAATTCCTTATAATTGCATATAATGACATCCAATGTTGTTTTCGAGGAAACTTTTGCAGGCAGCTTTGTATTTAGAAATATAATGTATAACATTCATATTCATTCACATGTAACGATTTGTTTTTTGTACAGGAACAGCAACTGAAAAGACGAAAAAGCAAAAACAGAAAAAGAAGAAGAAAGGTAAAAAGAAAAAGGACAAAGAGCAAGGTATGGATTAGTTCATATTATTAACACAGTTGGTTAGAATTAAAATACCGCAAAAGTTTTAACATCTTATAGTACCAATTAAACTATTTCAAATAGAAAACGCTCAATTTATATGGACTCGCTTAAACTACCTCCGCGAAAAATACCTATACACATATAACGACATAACTGACATACCTAAGTGATATAAATAGCGAATGCATGTAAAGCAATAAAATCACGCATGCATCACCGATCGAAACAAGGTCATTATATTCGTGCGTTTAACTGAATACTATCCTGGCACACCGCAAACATCCCCAGCTCTACATATAACTCTTATATTTTATCTATTATTATTGGAATATCAAGAGAATTTATTTTTATGACCTACTTTGTTTCACTATCTACATTTATATAATTTTTCGTCCCGGATAACGCCCATATAAACAAACGATAAGTTTATCGTGATACAAAACAGACTGATATGACTTGAATATGTGATTTGTTGTTATATGGACGGTCTACAAATTATAGTCTTGCCGTTTCATCAATCAAAATGATGGTGTAAAAGTATTTTTGCGTGACTGCATCAAGATAATATTGATATTTTTATAAATTCAGCCAGGGCAAATGTATGTTTTGAAAGATAGATACTTCTCTGGCGATTACTGAGTCGTAAGGTGTGAATAATCCAAGTAGTGATTCCAAATCAGAGAATGTCGGGATATACCAGCCGTCCAAGCAAAATTCATAAACCTTCAATTCCACTGACGTTATACCCATTTATTGCAGGAAACGTATCAAGAATACCCAGAATATTAAGCGATCTCTATATAAATCTTCATTTCTAAACCCAAAATTTTGCATTTATATGTTTAAATCTATGCTTTTTGAATCAAACCTACCATACATTCGAGTCCTGTATGGTTTTTTAAATATCCTGAGCAAAACAGCATCTTGGGATGATGTTAACAATTTTACCAAGAGCATATAATTCTAATCCTAGTAGGAGAATCAAAGTTAAAAATTGAACGTGAGAAGTATTAGGTTGTCTTGAACTTGAACAAATGTCTAGTTCTTTAAATTCAATTATGAACTAATAATTTTTATATTATCTAATTTAGGGGAAACAACAGAGACTGAAGAAGAAGAAGAAGTCATATACGTGCCAGTAAGTTACATATTTTATAAATCTTGTATGCAAATCTAAAGACTTTTATATTTCACAGACAATCGTACAAGAATTACAAACGGATTTTTTGCTACATGGTGCTTTTGGACCGATGAAAGACAGTCTAGAAAATAGGGAAAGAAAATTTGTGTGCATATTGAGACGTACTGAGGAGGGTGTACCTAATTTTGAAACCATAGAAGATGCAGTGGCAGAAATGCCGCAGCACTTTCTTATAATCAGCTGTACGGGAAAATTTTTACAGTCTTTGTTAGAGACAACGAAAGAAGTATATATAATAAATGCTTGCTAATTCTAAATTTTAAGCGAGCTGCTATTGTAGGCACACATACCATTAGTTAATAGGCAATTTCGTGAACCTTTGATGAGAAAACTTGAACCCGGAGATAGTTTAGGTGAAATTGCCAATTCGGTGTCGGGAGGTGATTTTAAAAGGCCATCGGATTACAGAAGAATGATGATAGCGATGCAAAAAAGTAAGGAATCAAAATCGAGGATTTCTTTGCCTCAAAAATCTACAACAGAAGTAGTTAGTGGACCAGACAAAACCGTCACTAAAGATGAATTAGTATCGGATATGAATAATTTATTGGAGATAATTTCTTGGTAAATGTATTCTATATTCATGTATAAGTATTTTAACATACAGGGTTAGTTAAAAGTATGGAGACGGCGATTTGTCGTTAATATTCATTTTAGGGAATTATGTTCAATATAAAAGTTAAGATATTTTGATCTACATTTGAGATTATTTGATTTTTTTTTCTTCAATTGTTTTTTTAGATACGCCTGTTCGCGCATTTTTTTTAAATGGGAACTGGTAAATTTTACTCTACCATTCGATAGAGGATTTTTTTCTCTTTACAATAATATTTTTGTATTTTTTAAATTCATTTTAATAACTTTTTTACAAGAAAAATTAAACAAATTAATAACAAAGTAAATTAAAGTAAGTGTTCAAATTGTCATCCATTAGTAATTTGACAATGACCCAATCGATTTACAAAACCCCGAACAGAGTTCTGTAAAAAATCTCGGGGAATTTCTTGTATCGTTCTGGTAATTCGGATTTGTAAATGTTCGACGTTATCGGGCTTATCTTTGTAAACTTTGTTTTTTACGTATCCCCAAAGAAAAAATCTAAAGGACTAAAATCTGGCGAACGGGCTGGCCATTCAATGGTTCCTCGTCTTCCAATCCATCTGTGGGAAAAAACGTTGTCCAGATATTGACGAACATTTACACCATAATGTGGTGGGACGCCATCTTGCTGGAACCAGATCCTGTCATTGGGCAGGTGTTCATTGTTTTCATGAGGATAGAGCGTAGCACTAGCAGGTATTCTTTCATTTTGCAATAACTGCAAATACAGAGCCAAAGTTAAATTGCCATTGATGAAAAAGGGACCGATAGTATGACCGCCTAGAATGCCCACCCAAACATTAACCTTTTGGGGGTACTGCGTATGGTGCTCCAAAAACCAAGAGGGATTTTCCGATGACCAGTATCTGCAGTTATGTCTGTTTACTTCACCGGTAAGGCAAAAAGTAGCTTCGTCAGAGAAAAGAATATTGTTGACAAAATTTTCATTATTATTGCAAATATTTAACATTTCTTCAGAAAATTGTAATCTCCTATCAAAATCATCTTCCGTTAACTCGTGTACAAGCTGTACCTTATAAGGTTTATACTTTTCACTTTTTAAAAATGACACGGTCGATGACTGAAATATTGAAATTGGCCGCTAATTGATTGGTTGATAAATGGGGATATTCAGATACAGCCAATAAAATATCCAGTTTGTGATCATCGCTTTTTGCTGTTCTAGGTCTACCACTCCTTGGGAAATCTTTAACGCTACTCGTTTGTTCAAAGCGTCTTAAAGTTTTACCAACAACGGATTTAGAAATTGGATTTCTATTTGGATGCGTATCATTAAATAAATTACAAACGTCTTGTAAACTTCTGCGTCTATCTCCATAACCCAACATCATAAGTATTTCAATTCGTTCATGTTCACTTAAACTTGCCATTGTTAATATTAACAGCAACAAATTGCACAAATGAATTATTTCTGTCAAAGATTTGACGTACACAATAACCACTGATAAAATTATGTCGCTCAAGTTTGTTTATCGCTACGCTTCTGTCTATCTGTGATGTACCGAACATCTGTTAAACACATGAACCGGCTTTTTCTTATAAAAAAGTTATTAAAATGAATTTTAAAAAAAACAAAAATATTATTGTAAAGAGAAAAAAATTCTCTATCGAATGGTAGAGCAAAATTTACTAGTTCCCATTTAAAAAAAAAACTGCGCGGACAGGCTAAAAAACAATTGAAGAAAAAAAAAATCAAATATTCTCAAATGTAGATCAAAATATCCTAACAAACTTTTATATTAAACATAATTCCCTAAAATGAATATTAACGACAATAAATCGCCGTCTCCATACTTTTAACTAACCCTGTATGTATTAGCTAATAAAATAGTAATAAGTTTATAAAATGCACCCTCTAGCTTTGCTATTCTTTGATATCATCAATCATCATATATAGAATTATTGAATTGAAGTTCTCAATACTATTGTTTAATAGAATCATGTTTAGACTGTTTTCGTGCAAATAGACGCATTAAAGTTAGAGAAATTAATCAAATGTTGAGCGTTAGTATGGAATAGGTAGATAGATAGATATACAGATTGATGTAGTTAAAAGTATATATTTAGGTTCAAATTCACACACATAAAACGGGTTATCATAAAATAAGGGATGTATTTTAAATTATTATAACTTTTTAACAAATTAAGTTAATAACAAAAAATAAATGAAATCGAATTGCTTAAGAAATGGGATTTAGTATGCACAAAACCAGTTACGGCAATTGCTCAATATGACCTCCATTTTGTTGTAAGATTACCAGCCCTTCACTCTAAATTGTACACAGCATTCCGTAAAATTTCTGGTTAAATTGCACGAATTTGCTCCATAATATTGTCTTTTAATTCTTGTAGCGTTGTTGGTCGTTTTTAAACACTAAACTTTTTAAATAACCCCACAGCCAGTAATCCACTGGGTTAAGGCTGATCTTGGTTGCCATGAATTTGCGAAATGTCGGCTTAACACATGATCTTGAAAAACGTTGGTTAACAATTCTTTGACTGGTCGGAAAATGTGCGGGGGTGCTCCATCCTGCATAAGAATTATGTTTTCAATTCCGTGGTGTTCGTTTTGCAGCTGTGGAATAACATAATCTCTTAACATTTGCAAGTATCGTTCACCGTTTACAGTTACAGATACGGCTTCTCCATTCTGCATTTTCTTCTTAGAAATACGGATCAATGATAAAATCTGCTGTAAAATCGCACCAAACGGTGACTTTCTTGTCATGAAGACCTTGTTGGACAATTACTTGTGGATTTTCTGCAGATCTACAGATTCTACAGTTTTGCGTATTGACTCCACCATTCAGAGTAAAATGTTTCTCATCTGTCCATAAAATACGGGTTAACCATTCGGGTTCAATTTCCATCTGAGCCATTACTCGCAAAGAGAAATCGTACCTAGTAGCCAAATCTGCCTTCTTTAATTCAAACAGCATTTTCAGTTTATATGAATACATTTTTAGAATTTTGCGTAAAATTTTCCAAACCGTGATATACGGCACTTGAAATCGCTTGGATATTGCTTTTGCACTGCTGATTGCTAGTAGATTACCTCTGGCTATATCCTGATTTTCATGATGAACTTCTGCGACTTGGACATCACTGATTCTTGGTCTTCCTGATCTTGGTAGGTCAGTTACAGACCCTGTTCTTCCAAATTTTTGTATCAAATTGCGGTACGCTTTCATTTGACAGGGTAATCTTCGTAATCCAGCGGTGTAATTTATGCCGCATTCATAATAACACTGAACTAAACCAATTCTTGTTTGTCAATCTATGCTATTACAGTTTGAGTCGTTTGAACTCTACGTCTACTTGAGTTTTAATTTCAAAATAGAACTCCAAATAGAATGATTTCGTTTTCACACTCATGTCAACAATTGTAATGACAACTCTTTCGTTTTTCATAGATACAGTAAAATTCAAATCCAAAAGCAACTAGATTCCATTTACGTTTTGCTACTAGTTTGATTTCTTAACATTATATAAGACTTTAAACTATACCCCTTTCTTTATGATTAGCCTATACATATAACAATTTTCGGGAATATTGGTAGGGGTGGCTTTCACTCATGTAGTGGGGTTATGTGGAGAGCGGAGATGAATTCGTTCGATGCGTGCGTCTGAGCAAACTCTCGCGAAAAACTAAAATAAATTTTGTACATTTCTTTTAGAATTTTGTTTCGTTTTTTTTTTATAAGAAATTTAATTAGTTTTCATTAATAATTTTATTTTAGTTACAATTTTTAAAGAGTTTTGTTTCAGTTCAACGTTAACGCATACGTCCATGAATTATTTTAATTATAGCGCCAAATAAGATGGCGAGCGATGGGAGTAAGTTCGCGGAGGTTTAGAAATAATGGGAAACTTTGTATTTGGTTTTACATAAAGTTGCAAGTAAGTGGGTAATTGGGCATGCGCGGTTTTAAAAACGACCAAGGCGCACCGCCACCGCTCGCCATCTCATTTGGCGCTTGCTATACATATTGCTATGAATTGTGATTTTGAAATTTGCTTATTCACAATTCACGACAAATCTAACCAGCTAGGATACTCAGTCGGTTTAATTTAAAAAAATGGGACTGCTTTTCTCTCAAGGTTCCAATCGGAAAAGTGGTTGTCTCTTCTACAAAATTTATAATGCGCCAGTAAAAGAGTATTGACAAATGTTATAATTATATTTCTTTAAGTTACTTGTAAACTTCTTGAAATAAGGTTAAATAATAATAAACACAATAAAATTTAAATGAAACTTTAATACAAAAATAAAAAAAAAAAGAAAAAAATCTTATAAAGATTAATATTGCCTCATTTAACAATATTATTCAGGTAAAAATAACGCATGGAAGTGACCGCAGCATGCGATCAAAAACCTTAGTGACTTCCGATCAAAATTAAAACTAATAAATTACAAAGATGCTTTTTAATTTCTCCCACAAGAAACAAAATCAAAATAAACTATTTGACAGACCGAAGCAAACTCTAACACATCCCAAGCGTACTAAAATTTCTACATTTACAGAAATGTTTTTTTATACTAGAAATTTTAAAAAAACGTTCTTTGTCATTTATATCAAATAACTAAGACTAAATTTCAGAGCGATAATAATAATACAATAGAAAAATTACAATATTCAATTCGTTCAATATAAAATAAGATATCTTTTATAAAATATATTACTTACGTAAAAAATATATATTCATATACTCGAGACACATGAGTAAGAAAGTGTTAAAAATCAATTACGAGATTTCCAAACTCGTAAATAAATCGGTAATGATTTATGCAAATTTCAAAATCACAATTCATAGCAATATGTAACGATAGGAAGTGATCTTAAAACTGACCGACGCTAATAAAACTACTCTTTTTGTTATTGTCGGTTATCTTTAATTATCGTCTTTGATACTCTTTATGATATAATCGGTCGCACAGTGGCGTAACAAACATTTTTTAAATATTTTTGTAATTTTCATTCTCACTTAAGAGAGGGAATTTTGGAAAAATATTTTAGATTTATATTCTATATGATTACATCTTTCAATTTTTCATACGTTGTCTCTTTATTTCAAGGAGAACACCCGTATGTATACAATAATTGAGATTATTTAAATTTACTCAACTACTTTTGTACATGAAAGAAATATAATATTATTTATTACTTTAATATGTACAAATTTACAAAAATTTATTGTGTATAGTGTAAATAAATGTTACTATATAGATGTACGAGTATAATAAATCATAATTAATTTTAACAGGACTATAGAACATGTAGCAGATGATTCTCAACAATTAATGTTAGATTGTCCAGAGATATTCGAAAAACCTGATGATGTACTAATAAAAGATAAAAAATTGTTGGAAACTTTAGAAGATATAGTGATGTCCTGGGAAAGGCAAATAACAAAGATTATTGAAGTTTACCAAGCAAAAGTACGTTTATATATTGATAATGCGATTTCTTGTGGAAGCATATAAACGCATTTGTTAATTTTCTAATGTATTATCTTACTTAACCTTCTAATGTTTATATATTGATAATGCGATTTCTTGTAGAAGCATGTAAACGCATTTGTTAATTTTCTAATTTATTATATTATTTAACCTTCAAATACAACGGTTGGAAACACATGACCACATATTTTGAGATCTCACGTCTTTGTTGAAACTTTTCTTAATTACAAATAATTTTTGCTTGAAAAAGTTGTCATCTTCAGTAGGAAGTAATTGCAGTGTGAACATGGGCTCACAGTAAAGCTAATGCACAAAGCTCACGTAACACTATATACTCACCTGAAATAGAGGTTCGACACATTTTGGCCGCTTAAACACAAGATATACAGTTAAAAACACCAATGCACGAATATGTTTTTATTATAAAAAACTTAAAGTATAGTTCGTAAAGTATAAGTTTTCAGTTCAAGGCCAAATTCAAAGCATATGATTCAAATCAGTACTGCAGAGTCAAATAAAGTCAATATTCAATCGTGGAAATAACCGTTTGTCATCATAAAATATAAACGTCATGTTTTGCAATATTGTCAAAATTTTAGTATGTCACTTGCAATAACCAAAGAAAGCATATACATAACCTACATGTCAAAAGTAAAGTAGGAACATGAATAGTTCAAAAGTATTGTTTCTTTTCTAGTATATTCATTCTATCCAAGAAAACTATGCGCAAATTATTACTTTAATATTCGAACAAATTACCAGGCATCTAAGAAATATTCTGTAAAATAAATAGGTAGGTTACAAATGTCAAAGTGATAATTAAACAATTTTGATACTTATTGTCACTAATTTATATTACTGTTTATTATCAGTATTGTTCTGAAAAGAACGGGTTTTGAAATTTTTTATGACGAACTAAATATTCAAATTAGAAGAATGGTTAACCTAGAAGTCAGAATACCGGAAACAAAAGTCAATAAACAACAGTATTCAAATAATTTTACAGCAAGCCGAATATCACAAGACTATCTCCTGGACAACTTATCCTTTTTATTTAATATAATATTTCAAAGACGTACGTCTTAACTTAAAATGACAAACGTGAGTAGTATTACAGCGAGTATTAATGTGTGTTAGAAAGAGATAAAGTACAATTTGCGGTTCCAACTTGGGCAGTACGAACTGAAAACTTATACTTTATGAACTGTAACTCTGTAACCATGTTCTGTAGCTCTTCATCGTTCTCAAACCGTTAGACCCCAATCCGTTTCCTCAGGGGAGAGATGGTAGTCGCCAGTCTTTTTTTTCAGTCTTTACTGTGGTTCCTCTTTCTATAAAGTCTACGATGGCACTTTAAAGGTTTCCTCGTAGGCGAATTAGAGCGACTCCATTGCATTGACTGTCTTTTCGTCTCACCGTTGACATAGGCGAACCAAGTCTCATCATCTGTTACGATATGCCTGAAGAAATTTTCACCTTCAACATCGTAACGTGACAGAAAAGTTAGTATCGATCCCATTCTTTTTGTTTTATGGTCTTCGGTAAGAAGTTTTGGCACCCATCGTGAACGAAATTTGTGGTAATCTGTGGTTGTTCAGTAACAAACTCGTACATAACTGTACGTGAAATTTGAGGGAAAAAGACACTCAATTCTGTGATTGTGAATAGTCAATTTTCACGAATTTTTCCTGGAGCATTACCCACAAGTTCGTTCGTCACAACAGTCTCTACTCCGTTCTTAATCATGGAATTAGTTCGTGCTTCTACGACATTTTCACCATAAACAGAAAAAAGTTCACGATGAATCTCAGCAGCCTTCTTGTTCTTTGCACATAGAAATCGGACAACAGCACGCAATTCAATAGTCGGCGGGATTTTCAATTGTACTTTAAACGGCCAAAATACCACGAAAGAATGTTGGAACGATTCCTTTACTAGCACTGCCAGGCTCACATTGAACCAGACTACACGGGCATTGCGATCGCTCCGATATCCCCACTCCTCTGCTCACTAGGCGTAAAGTGATCTTACTTTTCAATTCGCCGTCGTATATAACGGATGACTATAAAATAATTAACTTTTATTACTAAAATGACAACAATTTTGCAACAAGTTTATGTTGACATGTCTAACTTTTAAATTCCGGGTCAAATATGATATTTATTTATTAGTAATTTTAACCATATATCACCCATATTCGTATAAAGTATTCTAATTCAAAAATATAAATATAGAAAGCAAGCAATTTCCCATGTTTGACAAACTAAATTTTTGCTTCAATCATTTATAATCACTTGGTATACGAGGAATGTCTCGAAAGTAATGAGAATGAATTTTTTACGCTCAATGTGGCAACACTGCGTCAGGCTGGAGACGATTACATGTGAGGGAAGGCGTAGGTACACAACTAGAAAAAGGTGCAGTGTTAGCGGTGTGATCGCTAGTTGTTTACAATTGTGGTCCAATACCGCGTCATACGAAAAATGCAAGTAAATATCGAGCAGCGATATGCAATAAAATTGTACGTTAAACTGAAGAGACACTTCAAATGTTAAGAACAGCATATGGAGATAGTGCTTTGTCTTTAGCAGAAGTTTTCAGTTGGCACAAGGCTTTGAAAGAGGGCCCCAAAACATTGAAAAATTGAATATGAAAAGCGTGTCGAAAGTGCGTTCTGTGTTAGTACGAGACAGACGGTTAACAGTCAGGATGATTGCACATGAGGTAGCATTGGGAACCGATCCCAACTTCATGCACAGAGTGATAACAGGTGACGAATCAAGGGTATTTAAATACCACCCTGAAACAAAAGGACAAAGCTCGGAGTGGCACACACTATCATCACCGCGGCTGAAGAAAGCTTGCATGAGAAAATTTCGAATCAAGTCCATTATGATCTTTTTTGATTGTCGTGGAATTATCCTCAAAGAATTTGTACCTCAGGGCTAGATAGTGAATCAAACCTCTTATCGCAAGATTCTTAAACGTTTGCGGAAAAGAGTTTTGTGTGTGCGTCCTGATATTGCTATGGCTTGGATCTTGCATCACGATAATACCCTTAGCCACACCTCATTGTCGGTTAGAGAATTTTTGGCAGAGAGAAACATTCCAGAAAACCCACCCTACAGTCCAGATATAGCTACATGTGATTATTTTCTTTTTCCAACGCTTAAGCGGAAGTTGAAAGGTTACCATTATGGTACAATAGACAACATTCAAAGAGTACAACGCAGCTTCTAAACAGACTCAAGGAGCAAGACTTCCAGAATTGTTACCAGGAATGGTAAAATCGCTGCAGACGCTGTGTGGATTCCCAAGGAACATACTTTGAAGGGGACAATGTTAAATTATATTTGACAGTTTTACACTAATCACTAAACTGTGTCACCTCATCAACTGATATACAAACTGACATTTAAATAAAATTTTGCTTTTTAGTCGGTCACATTTCCAAGGCAAACTTTTTCTTTTTTTTATTTTTGTTATTATGGCGTCATTCATTGCATATATATATATATATATATATATATATAATAACTTCGTGACCTTGGTATGATATGGTAAACCTAATCAGTAGGCGATTAAAGGTCTGTATATTACTTCAAAATATACAGACATATTACTTCATGCGACCGGTCACTAAACACACGCACGAACGCACCGACATACAAAACCCTACACTTACGTTCTCACACAAAACCACACACCCATAGAGAGACGCAAGCTGCCAGCAGCAACCAACACACAAGTTCATAACCAGGCTAGCAGCGAACAACACATATGTTCACACCTTGTTATCTATTTTTTGGAATACTAAGGCATGATTTATTATTATTACTAGAATGTATCTTTGAATAATTTAAACCATAGCAACTTAATTACTTGACATTTATATCCTGTCATTCATATTTTGTATTCTCTTGATAAAGGCGTACACAGCCGAAACATGTAGAGTTTTTTAAATACATATATTTTGAAGTAATATACAGACCTTTAATCGCCTACTGATTAGGTTTACCATATATATATATATATATATATATATATATATATATATATATATATATATATATACTGTATTCAGAATTGAATAAGCCAGCTAAATATCCAATAGTATATTCGGTGTTCAATAAAAAAAAAAAAAGAATTCATTAGATCATATTTTGTTTTTCAAGTAATAACACTTTATTTCACAGGATCGGAAAGAGAGCAAAAAATAGTATCAGACAAGTTTTGATTTCTTTAAAATATGATACTCTCAACGAAAATATTGAGTGTACAATCAAAAATTAACCACTCAGTATATAATAAAAGCAACAAAGGGCGATGCCTCACCTATTAAATATTCAACAGTAATATTTGAAGGTTAATTAAATTTTTTTAAACTATTGAAATATTGAATATTATTTGTAAGAATGCCTCAAATATTACATGCAGATACTTATATGTTGAATATTGATAACAGACCCCACAAGGTAACGGACCTATACCTGAGTATGAGTATTGGCATGAAAGAGAAGCTGGTCTAAGTATATTGGTTGAACAATTAAAAAAACCTCGGGCAGCTAGAATTTGTACTATTTTGGAAAAGGCCAGATCAAATATTATCAGTGGTTTTGAATTTTTCAAAGAAGATCTAAAAAGAGTGTACGTACAAGCAAGAGACAATGTTAAATTTTTATCTACCGTTCTAAGACATTTTAAGGTAAGCTAATTTGTTTAAATTTTATCATTATTCATTATAGCTTAGAGTTTAGAGGAATACACGTTTAAACACATAAGTTGACAGCAAGATGTAATAAAAACTTAAAAAATTAAAGAAAGAAAATCTGAGAAATCTTTGAAAATAAAATGCTTAATGTTCTTTGCAAAACCTACGACGCATTAGAAGCAAAAATATTATGAAATTGTGGAAAAGACAAATAGAAATAACGAATATATAAAATGGAAACGCATAAAATGTAAAAAGGAAATATAAGCAAAAAGAAAAACCAAACGAGTTAAGATTTACTATCCTTAGCAACAAAACCAACTACATAAAAAAATAACAAACTGGTCGAGCTTATTTGAATGGCACAAGAGATTTAAGGATGGGCTAGAAGAGATGGAGGTTTGTGCCTTGGACCTTAATGGACGAATAGAAGCAGCATCAGCGTGATGTTGTTATACTTACATGTTTCCAAAAATAATGATGGGCAATGATGCTTTCACTACAGACTAGAAAAAAGACGATCATGTTATGGAAAAGAGATTGCTGGAGGGTATTTTCGGCGACAACAAAATAATAGTCCACCAAGAATGTATTTAATATATACAGGGATAGGTAAATGTATGGATCCATTCGAATATCTTTGACATGGCTACTTAGATTTGAATAAGACTTTCCACAATTAAAAGCAAATCGGGGATTGGATGAGTATATTTACATCCGAATCAGACTTCCAGTTGAGCCGGAAACGATGTTAACTTTTTTATTTTAAACACCTGAATATTTTTACAAATTTTAATAGAGCTTAGTTCTGGGAGTTCAGTAATAATTTGGTTTGGCACCCTTTTGTACAGCAACGACAAACATATTTAATTAAAACTGATATTTTAAAATCATGTATGTTTAGTAAGCTGGAATTCAAATCCAGTACTTGACATAAACTGTCAGAATTAACTTTAAAGACATCCACATATTAATAATGGTTCAGTTAACTGAAACAAACGCACTGAAATTCTGATGATGATTGGTTTGGGTGACCGCGTCAGAACTCATGAAGAAGCATGCAACTTATTTAACAATTTGCATCCAAGATCGGCATCCAATTGTTGTTGGTAAAACTTTGAGAGGGTTTACTGGACCGGAAATTTACCGAAAAGCAGACGACCAAAAGTCTCAACTAATGAAGTTATTGCTTAAGATATTGTTATAGCATTAGAAGAATTACTACAAACTTCTACTAACAAGTATTCATTTGAAAAGTCAATCTAGTAGCATGTGATTTACTGAGAACATTTTGAAGTATGTCGTAAATTAAAATTTACTACTTAACCTACGAAGTCGTATATTTTGACAGTTTCATACATACAAATAAATAACAAATAATAGGTATTTACCTATAATTTGTTATCGCAATTTCAGTATTTCGACTAATTATACGCTCATCAAAAAATTCTCTTAAATAATCCAAAGATACTGCAGTACAGTGACAAGGTGCTCCGTCTTCTTGGAAATATGCATTTTGAAGTTCATCATAATGCAACTGATTGACAAATGGTTGTAAAATTTCCGTACGGTACCTTTGAGCATTTAACGTTCCCTGAAAAAAATATTGGTCCATTGATTCGCCTTTGGCTTATCGCTGCCCAAACACCAATTTTCTCTGGATGTAGCGATTCTTCATTAATTACATGTGGATATTCACTATTCCAAATTCTTGTATTTTGTGAATTTAGGTATCCCGTTTTATCAAACCATGCTTCATCAGTAAAGATGACTTTTTGCGAAAGTTCTCCATTATTGTTCATATTTACAAACCAATTACATAACTGTAGTCTACGTGGGTAATCAATTTCTAACAATTCTTGTACTGCTGTGACACGGTATGGATAAAGTTGCATATCTTTTTTTAATAACTCGTGAGTTGTACCAAGAGAAAGGTTTATTTGTTGATTCAAATGTCGAACAGATGTTTGTGGTTCATTTTGCATTATTTCTTCAACACGATTGACAACTTGAGGTGTACGTTTCTTAATTGCTCCGCTGCCTGATTTTCTTAAGAGACTACCAGTTTCAGAAAAAAGTTTTAAAGTTCTATCCAAAGTATTCTTAAATTGTATATAATCTATTACAAAATATGGAAACTCAACTTGAAATTCTACCATGCAATCTTGAACTGAATAAACCCATAAACCATCAATTTTATTACCACTTCGAAAATAAGCCTGGACTAAAAAAATTTTATGTTCTAAAGTGAAAACCATTTTAAAACTGAGAAGCAATTTATTTAAACCAGAATCGACGCACGATTATTTTATGCACTAACTGATATTTGTGATTGACATTATCAAATGTCATTTGTATTTACGTTTACGAAACAACAAACACATACTAATATATTTGCGTCTTATTCTATCAGAATTTCAAAGTAACCGAGATTGACTTTTCAAATGAACACTTGTTACATCTCTCGCACTAAACTATGATATAAGTTGCCGATCAGTAGCCAGAATATTGAAGCACGAAAAATATCATTCGTATAAGTCACATTTAGTGCAAGAATTATTGGACGGAGATTATGATCGTAGAATTGAATTTTACGAAAGTGTGATGGAGATTTGAAAAAATGTCTAATATTTTACATGCGATTTGACGTTTTCGGACGAGGCTACATTTTGTTTGAATGGTACCGTTAATCGCCATAATTGTCGATATTGGTAAATAAATAAGCCCCATTGGATCCTAGAAACGCATACACATCTGCCGAAATTAAGTGTTTGGGCTGGGCGAATGTCATTTAAGAATATGTTCCCAGACTTGCATATTATAAAGAAGTGAACGGTAATTCATCATTTCGAAAACTTTCTTAACTGATATTGATTTTGTTTATATTTTTGCGTTCATTTTTCTTGTTCTGAATAAAATTTGGAGTATTAGATTTAATTAAATATCTCTGTTGTTGTTGAACAAAACGTTGCCAAACCTTATTATTACTGCAGAACTCTATTGAAATTCGTAAAAATATACATATTGTTTCATCAATAAACAGAAATGAGCTTGTGCCATGAACATAGACATATTTTCTGGGTCCTTTAGGGTTTATAAATTTATTTCAATGTTTTGTACTTTCATATCATCCCACAATTTGAGAAACAATACTCAATTTACTCTCTTTAGTAAAATACGTATAATTTATTGTTATTTACGTACTTTCAAAAACTGTAAAATACTTCTTTTTCTAGACAATAGCATATTGCGAAGATTTTCTTCGTACAAAAGACTGTCTGCCGTCTTTAATGGAAGGTTTACAAATGATATGGGTATTGTCGCGTTTTTACTGTACCGATGAGCAAATGGTACCTCTTTTAGAACGAATTTCTTGGAGCCTTTGCGAGAAAGCCAGGAACGCGTTGGATAACAATAAACTTTTCCGAAAACCCGTCGAACAAATAACACGAGAGACCCATGAAGCAAGAGATATGCTAATTGCATTTAAAAGTTCTTATCTTGAAACCAGAGATAAAATCGAACAGTCGGGAAAGTCGCAGAGATGGGAATTTGACAGAAAGAAGTTATTCGGGGAAAGTGATTATATTGCTTTGGTTTGCAAAGATCTGGCAACAGTAGCTGAGGTAATTTTTTGAATGAATTGTTCAAGCAACAATTTATATTTTTTAACTAGCTTTTTAAATATGTTTTTTCTATTTTGCGTTCGAAATGAACTCATTATGAAACCCAAAACAGTATCGAAATGAGCTTCATTTCGATACGCTTTTTTTCATTTTTCAATGTTGGCGTTGTTCGAATACAGAAATAAATATCATTGCCGTCATTTGATTTTAAGAATTTATGTTCATTTGACAGATATGATATATGTCCGTATTTTATACAAACAACGTATGTTGTATACAATTGACAACAACATATATATGTTTCTATGTCACTTATGTTTATATTTTTAAATGAAGTATCAAGTAATGTTAACGAAAATTAGTAAATAATATGTAATATAATATACTTCGCGGATACCAAGATTTCAATTTGAAAATGTCAAGTATCAATGTGACCAACTGCATGCTTTATATAAAAATTAAACTCTGAACTTTCAAATTAAATAATTCCAGTTTAAGCAATTTATTAATGTAAAAAACGCAAAATAGAAAAAATAGTATAAAAAACTCGTTTCATAAGGCCTTTTGCCGCACTCGCTCTTTAGAAAACGAGTTTTCTAAAGAGCGAGTGCGAAACTGATCTCGTGCGGCAAAATGGTGCCTTATGAAACTTGTTTTTTAATATACTATTTACTCACTTAACTTACTTAAACCTACATCTGTTGCTATGAGGTGTAGAGGTTAATGTAGTCGTTATCCCTCAGAATATTTCCACTTCTCTTTTCTAGTCATGATCAGTTATGTTACTTGCTTCAATATTTTGACTTTTCTTTGTAGAATATCCATCACTAATTACTCCTTATATTACCAAAACTATCCCTTTAATTTTTTCTTCCCGCACTTTCTTAGACTGTCTGTCGTTTTCAATTCTAGTCATGTATCCAAATTAGCCCAGTTTCTTTTCCTCGATTATTTCCATGAGCAGTTTCGTTTCCAATCTATTTTTTATTTCTATAATTCGTTCTTTTTATATTCCCTACTCTTGTGGTGTACTTTACTTCTGTAACTTATAGTGTCTTTCTGCTTCATTTCCCTTATTATGTAAACTAACATGTACTTGGCATATACATTTATGATTTTGCCATTTTCGCTTTGGTTTTTTTTATTATTAGGCATTCTCCATTCTCTGACGGTTGTATACGAGGGACAACCCTCGCCCAGTGTATCTCGCATATCATCAAGGATTTCTTTAAAAGATACTTAATCACTGCACGATGTTCAAAATTATCTATTTACACTTAATTAGTACCAGGATAAAATTAAAGAATTGCCTACGAAACATGCTTTCTTACGAATTTATCAAACACTAACAGCAAACTGACAAGGCATCGGTTGTCATGATGTGATGTGTATTTTTTTTTATTTCACTGCCTACTCTAGACGATTGCGCGAATAAGTCAACCCGCCATCGTACCTTTTAAATGTTTTTTGAGTTTTGGGAATAAATAATAGCCTGACAGTGCTAAATCGGGAGAATAGGGTAGGTGATCAACCAATTTCATCAATTTTTTAGAGTATAATCAACGAATTAGGAGCAGGAGTGTTGTCTTACAAAAAGAACAAATTTTTCCGGCGTTTTTTCCACAATTTTCTTACGTAATTTATTTAGTAACTCAATATAATATGCTCCTGTAATACTGCTAAACTTATCTAAATAATATATTATAATTATCCTATCTTTGTGCCAAAAATCTCAAGCAAGAATCTGTAAAGTCGATTTTTCAACGCGGATTTTTTTGAATCGTGGAAGATCAGAATGCTTCCACTCTTTGGATTGCTGTTTAGTCTCTGGATCGTAGTGTTAGTAGTAGTGTTAGACCCATAGTAACATGCCGATCTAAAAACTTCTTCGGATCTTCTTCGAAGGGCGATAGATTTTGTTCGACGTTGTCAATCGAATGCGCTTCTGACCAGCATCTCGCAAGTCGTTATGAATGCCGTCAAACACACGTTTAGGAAATGTGCAATGCTTCTGTAATATGTTTGTTCCCAATTCGTTGATCTTCTACAATCATATCATGAATAGAATCAATATTTTCCGGAGTTGTTACAAGAAACTTGTCTTCCAGAACTGTGCTCATCTTTAACATCTAATTTGTCTCCCTTAAATTTCGCACTCCAGATTTAATAGTGGCGTATGAAGCACACTGGTCAGTTAAGATTTCTGTCACATTAGGAAAAATTTCTTTACATTATAATCCTTCCAAAACTAAATAGTTAATAACTGACCGAAACCGCTTTTCACCAGACATCACAAACTCTGTCAACTTACTTATAAACCATCATAGTAACTATAGCAACCATATTAAATTTTGTCTATTAGAAACTTTTAATGCTAACTAGGAGGTGCTACAAACTTGCAAACATATCAGTACATCTAACCAAAATCAAACGTTAATGTTTATGTCAAATACAAGTGTCAATTGTTAGAGGTTTAACCACTAGAAGGCCTGCCATTTCAGAACTGTAAACTAATAGCCATATTTTACAACCAAATCAAAGATGAACAAATAATTACTAAATCCGCGGACTCTGGGACGTCGGTGAAACACCCCGGCACAGTGGGTCTCCTGGCGCAATACCACGTCGAGCTTATGAGCTCAGGAGCCTTGATAAGTATTCGGTTTTAATTTTACTGGTGCCTTCCACGTTAATCTATAGGCTCTTCAACGAATCTATTAGATCCCTTGTCAATGGGCTCTGAGAACGGCCGTCTCTTGACATTGTCAGAAGTGTCATTGTGCTGTATCGCTTGGTAGCCGAATATACTCACAGAGAGAGAGTGTGATGTTCCAAGGTTACTAAATGTATAAGGTTGCCTCGTAACTCTCCACCAATAAAATTCTTACGCGGAAAACTTAAAGTAAACCACAAAACGATTGGTTCATCTAATCACATATACTTACACAAAGCATGTCGTTCTTTATTACAAAATATTGCTATAAGTAATGTTTAATGACTGCTAGTTATTGGTGTACGCATGGGTGTAAAAGTATTTAATGCAAATATTTTTGTCAAAAAATGCGATACGAACAATACAAATAGATTTAAAATAACAGTTCGTAACAGAGTAAAACTTTTTTCTAGTTTGTATCCTCATTGGAACTGTTATGTTACCGACAGTGATAATCTAACAGGGTTGTAAAGTTGTTCATGAGGAATAAAGTTTTGTAATAGTTTTCAGTGAATTAGAAAGATTAGCGCCATTTGAAAATTTATGTGTTAGAAAGGGAAAGATATAACGCCCCCTTCGTACGTTATGGGTATTACTTGATTGCAAGCGATTTCTTGTAATCCTTTTTGGAGTTTGACAAGAAGAGGTTATGTTCATGTTATGTTTACGATTTGATCAAAACTAATAACTGACTTTCAGCTCCAAGGCTATTGGCGTGCTTCTTTTTGTATTGGATTGCCGTATTTCTTCAATTAAATTTAATACTAAATTTTGGGATAAACGAAATAATTTAAAAAGCTGTAGATTTGGTCAATTAAATGGATTAGTTGTGCCTCTTATTATTCTTCGTTTTGATTTTTTTCATTTAATCTAAAAGTTATATTTTGTTCCATTAGAGTAGATTACTTGAAAACTGTTTATATTTCCTACTAATCTGTTTTCTGCGTCTTCAATTCCATTTAAAATAAATAAATTTAATAACCCATCCGTATCTATAATTCTATCTATATAACTTTAATAATCCCAAAAATCTAGAAGTGTGTCAGATTTTCATATGCGTCTCAACATGTCAACATCTAGCGCTGCCCGATTGTTTTCAGTCAACAGCTTCTTTGGCATTTTTTGCAACTTAAAATATAATGTTAACACGTTGTTCGAAATCTATGATGCGTAACAGTAAACCCACCCTTTACTTTTCCGGCTCTGAAAGCCGACTGACACCAGCCACAACTTGTTTTAACATGGCACTGACTGCCTCATTGTATCAGGCTATCGGATTTATTATATCAAATAAATGTAGCGTAGTTTTTTATTACACCTCGTATATCTGATACATTTATCAATAGTAATATCACAAGAGAGTGAGAATATATTGAAAATAATTCGACAGATTTTCGAAAACTTGTTGCTAGGGAATAGACACGAGAGCCCGTAGGGCTCGAGTGGCTATTCCCGAATGGCAACAAGTTTGAGAAAGACTGCAGAATTATTTTCTAATTATTTCTCACTCTCGAGTGGTATTCGAAAGATTATTTTTTAATGTTTAAATAAAAAATACAGCATAAAAATACGACTTTTTAATATTATTTCTGTACATTTACAAAATTAATTAGTGTTAAAAGTTTGTATGTGAAATACACAATTATTGTAAATGTTTTGTCCGTGAGTGGTGGATTTTGCAACATTCTTCTGTTCTGTTGTGTTAAAAGTTATAACTTCTCCCTTGTCTCTTAGGTTATTAATCAAACTTGAATGATGTTCATTATTCAACTGCAGGTACGGTTTCAATGAACTAGATGAGCTGTGGCCCGTAATTTTTATTATTTCCTGCTCGTTAACACCTGCTTTCGCTAGATGAGACACTGCACTTGACCTTGAAGAATGGTTCGTAATTTTTATTTTTTTAGTGTCCAGCCCAATCATGTCCGCCGATTCTTTCATCCACTTCGACATTATTTTCACCCCCCAACGGCATATTTTTGTACCACCCTGAAGAACACGGTTTATCCCAAGCAATGTTTACGGTTAAAAAAAAGTCTGTCAGTTTTTATATGTTCGTTCCTCTTGCTTAGCAATTTCTTGAGCAATCGGACAGGACACGCATCAGGCTTTTCAGTATTTGGTATTAACAACCATTTACTATCAGTCAACTTTTGTGCCCCACCTTGCGCTGTTTTAGAGAAAACCGGATTATACTCTACTCTTCCAGTGGCCAAACCAGCATTGTCTGTTTCTTCTTGAAAATAATGCACTAAACATTGACAACCTTCTCCCCCACGCCATGCTAGCTCACATGAAGCAATGTGATAAAAGCATTTTTGCAAACCGAAGGGTGTCTCCTCGTCGTAGCGTTTTATTATTTCCATGATTTGTTCATTAGTTAGAATTGCAGAACTTTGCTTCCTTTTTTCTGGCACCTGTTGTAGTATCTTACGTTTTGTATTTCTGGCTTCTCTCGCAGATTTAAATTTGATATCTTTAAAGGGGTCTAATTTTCTACTAAATTCGTTGTAGTACAACTCTTGCATTAATTTGGCGATTTTATTCCACATTGTTTTAATAACTGCTTCTTTGTAATCTTCTCCATTGCACCTTTTCATATTAAATCCCCAGTCTTTCAAAATGTTTGGCAGTTTTGTGACTGGTGTATTTCCTTCTAATTTGTAACCCCGTTCGTCGCAAAATGATTGGAATTGTTTCCATATTGAATTATTACTAACCATAGTATTTTTGCACGAATTTTCTTTAATCTGTGCGTTTATATCTTCCACTGATGATGAACTAAATCGCTTATGGTTCATTGCTTCCAATTTGCAATAATACTGGTGACAGGTGTCAAAACTAGAAAATACGTTGTCGACAAGCAGAAACAAAATACTAGAAAATATTCTCGGGAGAATAATGTACTAAGATTATTCTCACTATAATAATATTGTGATTGCACAGAATTAAACACGTGTCCGCAAATACTGCTAAACGATTGGTTAATAAAATTATTAAAAAATAATAATTTTAATTTCTTCACCAAAAGTTACCTATCCGGTAGATAAGTATCTAATAGATCATAGTTTTCTTTCATTGTCGCTGGATGGTCTAAAGGCACGTTTTTTTGCCATTATGAAACAGACTGCTTTTAGGTTGTATTTCGACTAATCCATGAAAATACGCCACTCGGAGAATACATGTTCCATGTTAGGCCCATTCATTAAACCATCAATATCATAACACACATAACGATCCCTCTACTTTATAAAAACTTGAAAATATATTATTTCAATATTCAGTAAAGTGAAACTCTTGCATTTTTATCTAACAGGTTCCACTGTTGAAGTCTGGAACCAAGAAGTCAGATTTTTGTTTTGATAAATCCAGGTCACGTAACAAATCAGTTTATTCATTCTGAGTTATTAAGTGAGTTTCGCTAGTAGTTGGTGAAAATGTAGGGTCACTGCTGGTGTTCTTGGGAAGTTGCGGATTGGATCCTGATGAGGAATTAAAATCACCAGTATTTTCTGGTTATGAGAAACCGGCCTTAATGCAGAAGACAAATTTGGATAGTCAATATTGTCGGTGGGGTTTTCTTTTACTAAAAGTTGTTACGTTCGTAAAATAATTTTGTGAACATTCTGGGAATTTTATTCAATTTACTTCGTTACTAATCTCGCTTAGTCTATTTAGTCTGATCATTTATCATTATTTACGTTTATTTCTATTTTATTGTAATTTCTGGTTTATTATTGATCAAACTTATGCTATTTTCAAACTTTAATTCCTCCTTATTTTAATCTTGTTCCAATGCTTTGGCTGGCTCTGTACAATCCTGGAGTATTTAAAAAACGTTTCGGCACAGTCAACATGTGGGGAACTTTTATACGAACACACGTTGCTGTTGTTTCTTTTGAGACTATGACGTAGTGTATTTTCTGATATATTTGTCGTACTGCGGTGAGGAATAGCGTCTTTACGTGCTAGCCTTGAAGAAATCTGTTGCTCGGAAACTTGAAGTTAATTTTTGCTATATCGCTTGTACATTTTCTGCGAAGGCAGGTTTTAGTCTATCTTGACTTTGATTTATATTTTAAATTTCATTAGTGAAGTGTAAGTTTTTTCCGACCTCGTGCTTCAGGTGAGTTTTAAAACATGGGGACGACTTTAATTTTTCCGCAGCATCGTACTCCGATTTCTTTTGATACTTATGAATTTTCATTTATTCGTTTTTCCTCTTTCGTTTATTTAGGGCTGTAATTCACGGCTCAGGGAGAGTTTTGCCGTATAAGCGTCAGCGCGGGAAACCCGACATAGGCAGCTACCCGACAGGAAGGCGCTTCGATTTTCACAACCTTCCGGGACCCCGGAATCTCGTCCTGGAAACCTAAGTTTCTTTTACACGCAAGGTAGAGTGGGCATTTATATTGAACAATCATAAACCTGCAACGGGACGTAGACGCCGGTCTATTTTTAGCATTGGAGTTTTTAAGATTTAAAATAACCTTTTTATAAAGCAAATGAAAAACTGAGTGCAAACCTTATGTGGCACTGTATCGAGTCAATATTTTGTCGTATTTGGAGGGTAAAAACCCATCATCTTTTTATTAAAGTGTATTCCTTTTCGAAAATTAACGTTAACTTTGTTCGTATACTGTAAATTTGATTGCTTTTTTTTATTAATTTCTTTTCTTTCCAATCGTTCCTGGTGGCTTTTAGCGAATAAATACAGCATAATTAAATTAGATATATGTATTACTTTTATTTTTAATCAAGAATTGAAACGAAGTTGGAATTTGTACTGTAGATAAAGATTAATTCATTCCCACTGTGGAAATCAAATTCTTGAGCCACTTTTGAAAACTTGAAACTTCCCTTAGAATTTTGGATGTAACTCTGCTGGTTCAATTCACTTTATCAGGCTGAGTTCTGTAATTATTGTTTATTTTAATTCTTTTGGATAAAGTTAATTTTACCTACAAACATAAATTTATACTTAGACTATTTTAAAATCATTCAATTTTGCATAATTTGTGTTTTACCAGTTAATGAATTATTACTTTATTTCTCACTTAGTTTGTTTATATAGAGTTTATTACTGTGTGTACAGCGTGGACACTGTTAAGTTCAACAAAGATTTGATGTACTACTGACGCTTGAATGTTAGCTTAGCACTTGATATCTACATTCACTTGAACTAGTCTTATATGAGAATTTCATATAGGGACAAACTTAACTGTAGAGATTCAATTTATTTTATAAACAAAATTCACCTAAGTCTTTTAATTTACGTTGTTTGTATATTTCACATCTAATCCATTGATACGCTCAATAAATTTATATTTTACTGTTTTATTGTGTTTGCGTTTGTTTGCCCTGAACCCGAACGAGCAAAAGTGTTATTAGAATTTACACCAGGTAGCCGCAGATAATCGATGCAGATAATCGATGAACATCCAGAAACCAGTACAAGAAAGATTGGTGTAACGGTAAACGCAAGCCATCAAACCATCTTAAGGATATTACACGATCAACAATTATATCCTTTCCATATTCAGAGAGTACAGGCTCTTCTTCCGCGTGACTTTCCGCAACGCTTAGTCCTTTGTGATTGGTTCCGACAAAAAATTGCCCAAAATGCACAATTTCTAACCTACATTCTATTTACTGACGAGGCGAACTTCTCCAGAAATGGTATTAGGAATTTCCACAACAACCATTTATGGTCAGATGAAAATCCGCATGCCATAAGGGAGATGCACTTTCAAGAGCAATTTTCCTTAAATGTATGGGTGGGGATAATTAATAATTATTTAATTGGTCCCTTTTTCCTTCCTATACGACTTAATGGTGCATCATATCGGCTATTTCTTGAAAACGAGTTGCCTGGCCTTTTAGAAGATATTCCACTTTTGATCCGAAATTAACTTTGGTTTATGCATGACGGCGCTCCAGCACACTTTAGTTTACAAGCTAGGCAATTTTTAAATAGGACATATCAGAATAGATGGATAGGTCGAGGAGTGGAAGTTCCAAATCAGCCGTGGCCTCCAAGGTCACCTGATTTGAACCCTCTAGACTTCTTTCTGTGGGGACATTTGAAATCCCTTGTTTATACTTCGCCAATTCAAGATCCCGATGACCTAAGAAATCGCATAATTGTTGGATGCGAAACAATTCGAAACACTCCCGGATTTCTTCAGCGTGTGAGTATGCAATTGAATAGGAAGATAGAAGCCTGCATATTAGCTGTTGGTGGTCATTTTCAACAGTACCTTTAGGGTTTATTGTAACCGTTTCTTAAATTTTTGAAATAAAATTTTTTTTTTGAAATATTAAACAGCTTGAATCTCTACAAGGGAAAACTTTAGGACAAATGTTTATAGGAACTATTTCTCTCGAGATAACCCAAGGAATCGCACCCTAAAATTTTTCAACGAACTTAAGGACCACCCTGTATAGAAGACAAATCCAAAATATTTTCTCAAAATTCCCTCCCATGAACGAGAAAAAAAGTAAAAAATATTTAAAAAATTTTTGTTACGCCACTGTGCGACCGACTATAAATCTAGACCGGTAAATAGACAGCTAGTCAACTAGACAGAAAACCCATGGCACCCACGATGACGCGCAATATGGCGGTCGCCACTAGTTACGAGGCAACCTTACCTATTTACTAATCTTGGTAATGTTCAGCAGCCGATGTGTAAACTATTTGCAATTGTTCTCCTTCGGTCTTGCAGGATAGCATCACGCACTTTTGCCAAGTTTTCCGTTGATGGACGACCGGTACGCTCAAGATTATCAACTGACACATGTCCATTTTTAAAACAGTTTTATCGCTTATGACTTTGAAGCAGAATTTGATGCACGTTCTTTGCTCTTTTACACCAGACATTATAGTGTCGCAGAATAACTCAAACACAATTCAACAACTACGAACAGAGAAACTATTTGTCACCACCTAACAAAATACCGGTTGACAGATTGACTTAGTATAGACGTAGCTCAAACCATCTAGCGCTATAGAACTACCATCCCTTCGTGCGTCACATTCAAATTCCGGGAATTTCTCGGTAGCACCTCGTATATATTAATCATATACGAACTATTACAATGGCCCATTCCAGATTTTTACTTTTTCTAAATTCTATTTTCAGATAATTGACCAGTTTAGCAATATTTTTGGTCCCGAACTAAAATCGATCTTAAACGATCCACAGAGAATTGATTCTGTTGTTAGACGCGTCACTCACTTAGTAAATCCCATCGAAAACGCAGATTTTGATGTGTTCAAAGAAACTCATAAAGAGAACTGGGAAGCAATTATGGGTTACTTTTACAAAGAAGTAAGAATATTGGAAAAAGAAGCAGTAGTATTCATTGATCAAAGTTTTAAGACGCTAAGGTACCACTAATAAAAATTATAAGTAATTTTAACGTCTTACTTAATAGAATCCAAACTGACACCAATGGTTTATCTACGTTAAGACATTTAACACGATTATTTCTACTGTTATATTTAGGTCGTCGCAGAGTGCACTTGAAATGCTGTTAAAATTCAAGCACATAAAAACAAGAAAGGTCATTCTGGACCAGTTGATGACCAAATTTGAAGTCATCATGGATCAGTTCATAAAAGAGATAGGCATGGTTGAACACTTATTTTTGGTAGATACTTTATATTATTCACCAACATCATTGTTTTCATTGTAATATATTTTAGTGTAACAAAAGAGAGCCGATTTTATGTAGAAATCATCCGCCACATGGTGGGGCCATTTTCTGGGTCAAATTGCTTTTTATGAACCTTAAAAGGCCGGTTTTGAAATTTCAACAAGTTGAGGAGCTGAAGGGCAGCAGTTTGAAAATGGAAGCATTCGAGAACTACGTTAAAGTGGCTAAGACTCTAAAAAACTTTGAACAAGCCAAGTACGAACAATGGCTTGCTGAATCGATTCCAATAGTTGAAAATACGATGCAACTAGACGTTCTTAAAGTGGCCAGCAATTCTTACCCAGAGGGTAAGTCAATATGTTAATTTATTACAGACTATTTTATAAGTGCGACTTCGTTTATTTAGCAAGGCGGCCTTCATCTCCAGCGCCACTGGTTTCAACTTCTGATTCTGTTACGCCAAGTGATCCACAGCCAGAAGTTACGCGAACCTCAAAAGGTATTACAGTTAGCATTCGTAAAATATAATTTTTTAACATTTAACTAGGTTTCAGATTATCTACTGTTGGAAATACCCTAAAATGGTTAGTGGGAAGCAAGCCTGCAAACACGTTTATGGACAAGCTTAGATCGAAGAAAAGTTTTACTTGGCACGATATTATGGGCAACAATATTATGTCAGAATTATGTATCCATTTCATTCTCAATTTCAATACAGATATATTTCACTGCATAGCAGGCGCCGAGCTGATGGAAAATCTAGGATATGATTTACCAGAATCAATTATCAATGCTTCGATCCAAAGATTCCGTTTGAAAGCAGACGTAGAAGCTGTCGAAACAATGATAGAAAGATATAATGATATCATACAAGGACTAAAGCCAGCCCAGGTAATTCTTATACTTTATTCACTTGCTAATGAAGAAATAACTCAATTATTACCAGAGCGGACTCAAACGATTGATCATTTATAGGCCATAGGCGTCTGCTTTGTATTCGCAATAAGTTTGTTTCTGTAAGCGATCCGTGAGTTTCGAACAATTTGATACGTGTGGCTACTGCATAAGTGACATATACCGACATATGCAGTTAATATGTATCTGGCAATGCACAACAGAACGAATGTAATAAACGGTTTGGTAACCGGCAGTAACTACTGCTGAAACAAAAGTAATGCTGACAAGCTAATTGCGTATCGAATTTTTAATAACAAAACAATTTACAAAGAACAAAACTCTAAACTATGTATTTTCTGTGAAACACATTACTGTGAACAACTAAAATTTGATCAAGGTGTTCCTGTGTTAAATTGGTTCTTTTAGATGTTAATACGTCTTTAAAAATAGAAAATGTCCGTTCCACATCACAACTGGTGATGAGTGCGTGATTAAAGTGTTGCAAAAGTGCACAATACTTCGAATGTACAGATTTTTCAATCGGCTCTGTGCAAAATTGATATAATATATTCAAATCTGGATTTGTGCTAAATATGGCATCAACTTTTTGTCTTAGCTTGTTTCTAAATTCAGAAGGTATACTTTTCATTCGATCGATAACCGGTTCTAAGTTAATTATCGCCGCCTTTAGGTAAATATCTTGATTTTGAATGTAAGTAATCGTATCTAGACATTAGCTTTAATAAAGATTAGCTGATTTTGTAAATTTTCAATTTGTATCAGGTGTTTACAATTATAAATGCTTTGCGTGTCATCACCTTGAAGATGAAAAACAAAGTTTTTTAATTCATCCAAATGTTGTGAATAGAAAAATGCTGCTTCTAGCCATGTTCCCCACCTAGTTAATACAGGAACTGGAGGTAAAGGCAAATTTGGAAGTATTTGTCTATATAATGGCACTCGTGAAGGTGCTTTGAGAAATATCTTTTTAAATGATGAAACTAACTTATCAGCATTTGGACAATGACCCCTGATATATTTACATACTCTGTGTAGTGCATGTAGCTGCATAGGTAACACATAGCATATAGGGATAAGATTGCTTTAATAACTTTTAACATATAATCTGCCGCATCAGTCAAAAATAATAGCATCTTGTCTTTATAGTTGTTATCCGATGACAGAATATTATGAATACATTGATCAATTACTTCTGCAACTGTTTGACCATTTACGACTGGCGATATTTTAGTTGTAATTAAGTATGGCTGGTATGAAGTTGTCAGATGAAGAATACCAGCAACTACATTTAACACATATCGTCCCATTACATCCGTTGTTTCGTCTGCACTTACCCAAAGATAATGACCAGATAGGCTGGTTCGTATTTTTTCAATGGTTCTCAAATAACATTTTGGTAAGTGGTATTTACGTAAAGTAGATTCTGGTATATGACGATCAGTATATTTTTTAAGAAACCTCTTGAGAACTAGATTGTTAAGCTTTTTGAATGGCGTAATATAGCAAAAACAAATTAGCATATCGATGCGATAACTCATATCAAGCTTTGATACAAAATAATACAAATCTGTATAAAAACAAATTTGTATCTGTATATACTTCAACCACCAGACGCATGCGTTTCTGTCTCACGACTTTGTCAATGGAGGGTTTACGAAGACAAACGACTGTAGCACACTTCTTTTCCTGTAATAGCGTAGCTATTCGAGAAGGAACACTTTGCATCGGCGTAGTCGGTTTTGTCCGTCAGATGTCATGAGATTATCTGGTGTCATCTGATAGAACAAAATTTGCTACATGACCGCGAAGTGTACTACAGTCGTTTGTCTTCGTAAACCCTCCATTGACAAAGTCATGACACTCATGACACAGAAACGCGTACGTCTGGTGGTTGTAGCAAACGCTAGTAAATACGTACTGTGTGTCCATGTATACACAGACACAAATTTGTTTTTATACAGATTTGTATTATTTTGTATCAAAGCTTGATGTGACTTGACGCATCGATATGCTAATTTGTTTTTGCTATATGTTATCTTGATGAGTTTTCGCAGAAACATGTCTCGGCACATTACATTTTTATGGATGCCTTAAACTTAATGAACAGGCACCGCAATATATCTCGGTGTCATTACGAATTTCCAACCAATCTGTATGGCCTCTAATCCATCTTACCATGGTTGCACTACGAGAATTTTCCATAGTTAATGAAAATAAAGGGAACTATTAAGAACAGAAAGAAATAGACTAAAAAGAAGAAACGAAAACTACTCCTAAAATAAGGTAGTAAATTAAACTTCATATTAAAACAAAATATGGGATAAATATACAATATAATAATATAAAACGGATTTTTTAAAATACTAAACGTTGGAACCAAATAACACTGAAAGATACAAAACCAAAAACAATCCCTTATAGAAGAGAATAGAAAATATACTATCTCAAGAACAATAAATACATATATGTATATGTATGTATAACAGCATGTAAACACGAGAATACACTTTGGAAATTAGCGGATATAATTTTTAAGCGATTATTTCCAGAAGTCTAACGAAATAATATATAAATGTATATTCCGTCTTACACGCCACTGTTTAATTTAATTTATGAAGGAATCCACACAATGTACTATTCATAACGACAGAAATAAAAACATCTGCTCGAGGAATGCTATCGAGTAAGTAAATAGTGGGGCTGTTATAACATGCATACAATACCTGAGACCGCTACAACGTTTTATCGGGGCAATTGGTCATTCAATCGCTTCAGTCCGCTCTCTGATTATTACATAAGCAGCTCATTTTTATCTTTAGTTGTGCAAATTTATTTCTTATTAAAACTATCAAACGCGTCGATATTTTTTTTCTGATTATTATTGTTACACAAACTTTTGAGCAGTTTAAAAGATACAAAATCTAAAATACTGAGTAAAGTAACATGTTTATTTAACTTCCTTCGACGCCGACGGTTTACAAATAATAGTAAAGATTTTGATCAAAACAGAGCCATAATTCAGAAGTATTTCGGAAGTGATTTGACAATATTCACTGACGTATTATAGCGGCGATGCAAGAAATATTTTTATTCTTCATAATCTCTGATTTCTATCAGATTAAATGTTTGATAAGAAATATATTAAATTAAAAATAGTGTGATGTGGGACGTGGGCAGCGTCGCCATGTGATATCGGACGTGGGTAGCGTCGCCATGTGATATCTTATCATCTAACTAAAGGCAGGATCGCCATGTGATGTGACCCGGTCCTGAAGGGGCACATCGCTGCGTTTGTACGCTGATTCGCCGATATATTAAATAATAAACGGGCAGCGTTTGGATAACAACATATAATTAATTAACACATTATAAAGAGTCAACAATAACAATATACATAGTAACAAATAACTAGACACTAGTCTTAAGGAGGTTTCTATAATACACTCTCTAGGACTCTGTGTGTCTCTCTGTGTCTTACTGTCCCTTGAGATCTGATGGACCTCATTATATACTTCAGTGTGTCCTCATTCAGACTAGTGGCCTCAGTATAAGCTCAACAAAGTGGTGAAAGAGTGTAACACATATCGAGGTCGTATGTGTATGTAATTTGGACGTACCGAGGTCGTGTTTTGTATACAATAGAAACAAGACCGGGGTCGTACCTTGAATAAGATAAGTAGTTCAATACATGACTCGATTTGGTTATCACAATAGAGATACTTGAGTGTACGGTTTGGCGATCGTATCCAATAAAGGATCTTCCTTTGAGTTTAACCATAGTTGAACTGTGTTTGTTGGCGTTTCCCCAATAATGCTCCCATGTTCTTCAGAAGTGTTCTAAATACAGTCAGATGTCAACCACAGCTGTCACAGATGTCAACCACAGCTAAACTCAACTCGAAACGAGACCCTTCAATTGAAAAAGATATTTTGCAGCTCTAACTCTGTATTGTTCGTTTTAGCTACTTGTATAATGCGTGACAGAAGTATTTACAATTTTATTTAAAAATTTTTGGATGGCCATATTAGTTCAATCATGCTCAAAGTACCCCAGTATTATTACGAATGTTTTTTGTGATTAAATCTTGCTGAAAAATGAATTTTGTAGCATTATGGCATAGGGTACGACATTAAGTTGCAGAATTTCTTGGATGTAACATTTCAGTAACAGTCAGGTTACCCTTAATAAAGGCTAGAGATCTGCTGCTATAACATAACTGCAATAGTGTAGCTAACAGTACATGCTTTTACTTAGTGTATGTTTGATTTCTATAAATAAAGTAGTCTGCCTGTAATTGACAAATGTATCTTAGTAATCGGACATCCCTTGTAGTTTCCCGGAAACAGAAAAATTATCTGTTTTTAGACAACACTTCTGTTTTTTAAAACGTAAATTCTTAATTTATTTTCATCGCTAACGTATACTTTTAATTCTTATCTGTGGTTAAAAATTTCCATTCAACACTAACGTTGACAATACTTCTCTGTATATGTAAATACTAGACAATGACTTCTAAAATAGTAATTTGCATTATGAACAAAAAAGATAATGTATCTAGAAAACCGCTACCGGAAAGTTCACCGAAAACAATTCACCGAAAATAATTCACCGAAAACAATTCACTGAAAATCAATTCACCGAAATAGCAATTCACCGAATGGAAAGTTTACCGAAATAATAATTTGTAAAATTATTGTATTTTTACTATTATCAACTTTCCTTCATACTTTATCCAGGCTTAAGACTGGCAGGATAATTCTGGCGTGTTTAAAAGTTGGAAATGATTTCGTTTTAATTCCGTTTTAATGTGTTCTGGTGATATCACGATAATAATTATAATCCCCTAAGACACCCCATTACTGTAATATATTCGAATGTATTGTGGTGATTAACTAGACAAAGTATTTACACCACGGTTATGTGAATACGAGGCATCATACATAATTTAATTAAGTTATTAAATGGACATTTCGGCAAAAATCTTTTTCGGTAAACTTTCCATTCGGTGAATTGCTATTTCGGTGAATTGGTTTTCGGTGAATTGTTTTCGGTGAACTTTCCTAGACCCGAGAAAACAATATAACATGAGAGCAAAATGAATTGAAGTAGTAGGAGGCTGCGGTTCGCTGATCGTATTTCGTGAATTATAAAGTAAATAAATCTTACTGACAGCACTTAAATGTCTCCTTGATACAAATTTAATTTACAACTTAAAATATTTATAAAATGTCATACAAATGTCATGTTTTATATTTTATTGAAAAGTTTAAAATAATTGTTGAAACTGTTGTCCCTCGGCATTCAAACATAAATTTACGCGCCGCTTCATGTTTTCAAAAACCTTTTGTAAAATAAATCCGTCTACTAACTCGCACTGTCGCACGATATTGTTCCGTAAATCGTCTATTGTATGCACTGGATTTTTAAAAATAGAGTTTTTTAAGTATGGAAATAAAAAGTAATCCAGAGGAGTTAAGTCACACGATCTTGGCGGGAAACGGTCAACACTAATAATTCTTTCATCAAAAAATTCACGTAAATAATTTATTGTTTCACGGGCAGTGTGTAGTCGTGCGGAATCTTGCTGAAAGAAACCTAACTGTAACTCGTCATCATTCAATTGATTTATGAATGTTTCCAGTATATTATTGCGATATCTTTCACCATTTATAGTTCCTTCGAAAAAGATCGGACCAATAAGCCTTCTACGTGACATGGCACACCAAACCCCTATTTTTACAGGATGCAACGTTGTTTCCCTATAATAATGCGGATTGCCTGTTGCCCACATACGCATATTCTGAGCGTTTATGGAGCCGTTCAGGTGAAACCACGCTTCGTCGGTGAAAAACGTTTTATCCAAAACATCGTCGTCGTTAAGATTTGCATTAAAGAAACGACAATAGGCAACTCTTCGAACGTAATCTGGCGGCAATAGTTCTTGATACAATTGAACCTTGTAAGGATGCATACCAATATCGCGTTTAAGAATACTACGGCAGGTTCCATAACTTATATCCAACTGTTGTGCCAGTCTTCTGACAGATGTTGTAGGTTGTTCTCTAATTGCGTTTCTTGCATTATTAACAACATTTTGGGTCCTAACTCGAGAAGATCTTCCCCCTTTCCATTGTCTTTTTACAGACCCAGTTGTTCAAAAGTTATTTATAATTCTCAATAGGTCACGAGAAAAGTTCTTATTTACTAAAACAACTTCAGGAAAACGTTGTTGGAATTCTTCCTTGCACATTTCTATTGAATAATACCATTCGCCGTTTGGCAAACGTCGACCGTTACGAAAGTAACATTCTAAAATGAACACCATTTGTTCTTGAGTAAACATTCCGAATGTGATTATACTGTTTTTTTTTGAAAAAAATTGTATTGAAAGAATTAATAATTCACACTGACAGTCTGTCATTAAATGTTTGACAGAAAAATATTGTGAATATAATTCACGAAATACGATCTACGAACCGCAGCCTCCTACTACCTTAATTCATTTTGCTCTCATGTTAGAATGAATAAAGGATATATGTTTATCTCACGTCTGATGCAGTATGTTGATAATAGTACAATAATTAATAAATTATATAAAAGCGGGATTTGTCGTTAGACTAGTCTGTTGCGCTCCTTCTACTATAATTGTTTTCTGCAATACTCAAGTCGTTTACGTCAATCCTTTGAATTCAAGAAAACACCAAATAAAGAATAGAGGCATACGACAAAAGACCAAAACACCTTCCAATGGGCGTTACATGTTCTGCTAATCATTCATTTGCAATCACGATAGCGTTGGAGAACGCTCTTTTAAAGCATCCTAATCCGGTTATCTTGGCTCTCTGTAGTTCTTCAATAACGTAATGTGCCTCTCAGTTTTTGTTTTCCCTTCTTAAAACCATGCCCGACAACAACGTGGCATAGTGAACCTCTATTCTCCTTGGCTGCAATTTCCTGTAAACGTCTCTCGCAATCCAACAATCCAGGAAAAATCACTAACTTAGCGAAAATTTACATTTCTTTCCACTGATGGCATGTTAAGCAATTGAAAGAACCGTTCTAACACGTTTATACATATATTGCGACTACAAATCTTTAGATTGCCTATGCAGGTGTTGAAAAAAAATGCATTTGGAAAATGAAAATCACAACAGTTATTTGAATCAAAAGAAAGCATTTTACATAAATTGATTGAAATAAAATCATATGTACTGCGTATTTTCTGCGTCACTTAAAGTCGAAATTTTGGCTATCTTATGTCAATACTGGAAGTTAATATGAAGTTCCGCGACTGATCTAGTCTCGCTTAGTTAAAAGTTGAGTAAACAAAAAATTGTTAAAGCCGAAATTATGAGCAACTGCAGCAAATGATTTCGCTTTAGCCAATATTTCGATTTTTTCTTGTAACATTTTCAGCTTCTTCTGTCTCTCCCTGAAAGAGTCTACAAACACATCCAAGAGCATTAGAACAACGCTTCGTGATCATCGTATACACGTTTAAAATTCGTTTTGGTTTAAAACTTACGCGAAACGAGAGTTAACACCAAACGCCACAATAATAAATATGTACTGACGTTTGCAATTGCTAGTAAAAACGGGGATTTCTCCAAGCAACGCGCACGGTCGGTGCAAGGCAAGCTTGCAATAGATACCGCGAATGTGAGAGGTCCGATGTAGTTTGATAACACAAGTATACACGGTTTTGGATCTAAGCAACCAAAAGCTGTTTCTATGGTTATTTGGGTCGCTGAATCCGAATCTGCACTCCGTTTTTTGATTTTGGTTCTAGTTTTCGAGATATTAAATAAACACAATTTTTACAATTTTTGACAATTAATCTCCATTCTATTCATTAAAAAGTGTTAAATTAGAAATGAAAAGCAGTCGAACTGAGTCGCTTGTACTGTTTGGTATCTGTTTCACGCATTAAAGTCCAACAGTAATCGCTCATCATGCCCTCATCCCAAAATCCTTGGTATCGTTTTTCGATTTTCGCCAAATCTTGGTATAGTCGCTCTCCTTGCTCGTCGCTTGTATCACCCAAGTTTTCAGGAAAACATTCGAGATGGGAATGCAGAAAATGTATTTTGAGAGACATTCGAGCTCCAATCTTACAATAATTTTGCAACAAACTGTCGATTATCTGCTTGAAATCCGGAGATTTGCGGTTACCGAGAACGTTGTGAACAACATCTTGAAATGATACCCATGCTGCTGCTTCATTTGGCGTTAAACATTTTGTAAAGTTTCTGTCGGCCATTAATTTTCGAATATCAGGTCCGACAAATATTCCCTCTTTGATTTTGGCGTACGACAACTTGGGAAATAACTTGGTCAAGTACTCAAAAGCCGGTCCTTCACGGTCGAGCGCTTTGACAAAGTTTTTGATAAGGCCAAGCTTTATGTGGAGAGGTAGCAAGAAAATGTTCTGTGGGTTCACAAGTGGTATAGAAGAGACGTTCTATTTTCCTGGTTCATAATTAGTACGGCTTGGCCAATCTTTTTTCACATAATGTTGGTCAGTTGCACGGCTATCCCACAGACACAAAAAACAGCAAAATTTGGTAAAACCAGATTGCATCCCCATCAAGAGACCAATAACCTGTAGGAATAGTATATAAATCATTTATTCTTTAAAATTGAATTGAAATTAATTTTCAAACCTTCAAATCGCCACAAATTTTCCATTGATGCTCTTTATATATTATCTTGGTAAAAATTTTACATATTGTATCGTAGCATTCCTTCGTTTGTACTGCATTAGTAATCGGAATTGATGGTTTTATATTTCCATTGTGTATCAGAGCAGCTTTCAGGCTGTATTTTGAACCATCTATGAACAAACGCCATTCATTTACATCGTAGGTGTATTCATCGCATCAAACAAACCGTTGATGTCATAGCAAAAGCATATATTCTCCTCTTTTTTGAAAAACGGTAAAAGCGCCTCATTTCTGGTTCTATATACAGTGACTTTTGTTTGAGTGTCAAGATATTTCCACTCCTGCATCCGTGATGCGAGCAATTCTGATTTTTGTTTCGATAAATTCAAATCACGAACCAAATCATTGAGTTCACTTTGCAAAACTAAATGTTTTTCCTCCATGTTAAAATCGCTTCCACTGTTCGTCGGTAATGAACTACAAGTTTCCATGTAATTTGCACTCGTACCTGGACAAATTGGCAAAGGATCATTGCTCGCACGGGGAACTGGCTTAGACACTGATGATACTTCAGGGTATTTATATTTTGATAGTTTTTTTGCATTTACACCGACGACATTCATCAAGCAAAAGTAACAATCATCTACATGATTTTTCGACTCTCTCCATAACATTGGCAATGAAAATGAAAAACATACTTTTTTACCGCGTGACCACTTGTATAATATTGTGCTACACGCGTTACAAAACAATTTCGGTACCCACGGCTTGTGAGTGTTTGATACAGAGAAACCAAAATAATAAAAATATGCATTTCTGATCACATTAGCAATAACTTTGCCATTTTTTCTGATCATATAACATCCGCAAACATAACAAAAACACTTTGAATCAACTTTACAATTCTGTCTTTGCATTTTCACACGTTTTGGATTCAAAAAAACAGTAAAAATACAAATTAAATATTGTTTCTAGCGACGCCAACAGCTGACTGTCATTATGATAGCGCAGTGCTACCAATATGCGCGAACTCACAAAGTAGAACCAATTTTGAAAAACGAAACCCGGATTTGAATTCAGCACCTCAAAACGTCAAGATTTGTTCTCATCTGCTCTGATCCAAAAGTTGACCGGAATTTGTAAACTTGTGTAATAACGAAAGAACTGTACAAAACTGATTAAACAAGGAACGTTTGCTTTTTTTTCCTATAGCCCGCATTTGATCGTGTTAACTATAGTGTAAAGATGGGCGCAATCGTTCCTTTTGTGGACTCGTTCCCTCTCGTTCCATTCTGCAGATGGAACGAGTCCAGAGGATTCGTTCCGTGGAACGATTATAACAACCTCGATGTTAAACAATATTAAATACCGATCGGAGTTGTAAGTCCGACAACTGACACATTCATTTCGATCTAGCTTTGTTGGATTGGAATGATTGCCTGCTTGTTTTATTTATTTATTTAAAAGCTGCATGAGTATGTTTATGTATAATGTTTATGTAAATTCTAATAATTACAGACACTACAAACCTATCAATTCAAAATCCAAAATATACAAACGTAACTTATACATATTTCATTACTAGTCTTTACTATTGAAACAAGCGACAATTGATGGAGTAGATAAGAGCCCAAAATTAAAATAAACATAAATAGAGAGACTCATGCATTAATGATTTGTTTACATTATGAAATTATACGTGGACAATATATACGTTTATAATTTATATCTTAGTAAGCATGTACATATATGGAAAGACCGACAAATCTATCGTGGTTATAGATTGAATAATCTCGATGGAACAATATAGAGGAACGACATACAGTTACAATTTCGCATTCGTTCCAATTCGTTCCACGGATGGATTCGTTCGTTTGTACCGAATCCATCCGGATCGACACATCACTACTGTAGTGGATGATCTTCAGCTGATGTAGTTATCTGCGACCAACTTATATGCATACAATCTTCCAATATGTACGAAATCTCTCATTGTAAATGCATTTAGTTTCCGCTTATTTGTCTCTTAGCATAACCCTCTACATGTAGTGAAATTATTGCTATACGTTTTACGGCTTTTAAATCAAAATTTTCATGGCACGGACACGTTAACCAAGGATTTTTTTGTGATGTGTTGATTGTGGATAGCGGCCCAATATCTTAAGATTAAAATTTGTAAAGATCGCTTAGAGTGCATATAAGGTGACTGTAAACTGTTCGATAGCTTTGTTCGCCGTAACAGGGTAAAAATGTTGATTTGACTTTCACTTCTTCAACATTTAACTGGGTTTAACTGAAGAGGATACCGATCCCGAAAAATCCGAGCTCTTACATGACCGTCCCTAGATTAGAATTTTCGACCAACGGGAGTAACTTCCGTTGCCCAACGCGCTTACCACTTTCACCATTCAGCCGTTAAATTGAAAATATAATTTGCCGGAATGAAAATCCATAGTATAATGATTTAGTCTGTTTCTACAGAGCTTTAGTATTAACCAAAAATGAGTGAAATTCAGTTAGAATATAAAATCGTGATAAAATTCTTGACGAAAGAAAGAAATGAACCCAAAATATTCATCATAGGATGACTAACGTCCATAAGGAAGATGTTCCGTCTTATTTTATAGTAAAATTTTGATCTAAGAAACTTCGATGCGGTAGGAAATCAACTCAAAACGATCCAAGATGCGGAAGGCCTATCGAAACAAGAACTAAGGGAAACATCAAAAAAAGAAGGTGGCAATTATCGATGTTGAAGAAGAGATATCAGAAGCCACAGTACTAAAAATTTTAGATGATGATTTAGGAAGGAATAAAGTGTCAACACGATAGATTCCCAGATTGCTTACTTTCGAAAACAAATTTTGTCGGAAACAAATTTGAAAAAAAGCTTGAATGTTTTAGCTAACGATAAAAACTTTTCTTCGAAAATTATAACAGGTGATGAGACGTAGGTGTGTCACTGGAACCCACCGACAAAACAAAAATCCATACAGTGGGTCCACAAGGGATCTCCACCACCATAAAGGCAAATTTATCTGCAAAACTAATGGCGATGGTGTTGGGATTCAGAACGAATCCCCGAAACACCGTCTTGTTAATTGAATCTACAATTACAGAAGAAATATGTATATAACAATTCGAAATTTGGAAACTGTTATACAGCAAAAAACATCCCAAAACTTTGCTCTATGCTGCTACATAACAATTGCAAAATTCACAAGGCTTGCTAAGTCCAAGAAATACCACTGGTCAACAAATTTAAATTTTTCTTTAGAAACTATAAAGTAAATGAAATAATATTAATTAGGTATGTATAATATACAAGTGTCCCGTATCGTTAGGTTCAAATTTTAGGAATGTAAAGTAGACTTGATTTCAAGTAACAAAAACGCAAAACTTGTATATCCATTTTTATTTGTTTCAAAGTTACAGATCTATGAATGTAATTGTCAGATCATGAAAAAAAATGTAATCCTAAAGTCAATACAAACTGATTTTATTTAAAAACAGTTATACGATTCAATAACAGGCCTGTGATTGTTAACGTCGCATAATAAAATGTTATCCTAAAATAAATAAACACGTGTCGTAGTGCATACAGTAATTTCTTTGAACGGCTCTAATGCTTTTATTGCGCCACCTTCTGTGATGATAATTATTATACCTGGTCTCCTTTTTGAACGGCCACGGTTTACCTATTTGAAACGTATGAATCTAGGGACCGTATTGACTATAAATTAGGGCCCTGTAATATAATAATAAAACGCTGCTAATTTCAAGTATATAATAAAAAATATCTGTACATTGGGCTTATATACTAAGAAAAAATTACAAATCGTGTGGCAACATGTGTAGTAGATACATATAGATATATAAAGCTAATTTATTTGTAACACACAATAAAATTTTTATGTGTCACCGCATTTCATAAATCATCTGTGATTGAGTCGTCTTGCAAATCGGTGTCTGTGTCTGAATCGTATTGAAAATTTATAATCAAAGGTGCTACTATTTTGTACATGCGCATATATTCGTCCTCTTTTGCTATTGCGTGTCTAACAGCATTTTTCCAATTTACAGCAGTTATATGTTCCATAGCATTTGTTATGTGTGTTACACTGCTTTCACTAAATTTCGGTGTTTTATTTGTTCGTCTTATGGTATTTTTCAGTTGGGCCCATATCAATTCAATGGGTTTGAAAATGCAATGGTATGGTGGTAAACGCTAAATTGTATGTGCTGCTTCTTTGGCTCTGTTATCCACATAATAATCCTTTAAGTATTCATTTGTCTTCATCACCTCTATTAATTCGTTTTTTGTATAATGATCCTCAAAATATAAATCATTTGCTTCTAAAAATGTTTTAATATCTTTCTTATTATTACATTTTGTAGGAACTTTTGTTTGCTGTCGAGAATGATACGGAGCGTTGTCCATCACTATCACACTATCTTTTGGTAAATTTGGCAGCAAAGTGTCACAAAACCATTCTTCAAATAAAGATGAGGTCATATCTTCATGGTAATCTAAACTTGAGGATTTAACATTTTTAGCAGATAATAGCGGGTGTCCGATCCATCCTTTTTCTGACCCAGCATGAAGAATGATTATTCTCTTCCCTCTCGAAACCGGCGCGTCCAGCTGACACATACTTGAACTATCCACCCAACCTTTGCAAGTTGTGTCATGGGTGTCATACCACGTCTCGTCTAAATAACATATGAATCGTCCTTCCTGTCTATACCTTCTAATTGCCGTTAAGTATTCATATCGAAGTTTCTGTAACCTCGGGCATTCCATAATTGTGCGACGTTTGTCTATAGTGCCAAACTTGAAACCAGCTTTCTTTAGCGTCCGCCACAAGGTTGCTTTTTAGAACACTGAATATTTATAGGCTCATCACTGATTCTTTCATGTAAGCAGTCAAGTGTAGATACAACATTTCCTCTGTAGAAGGAGTATACTTGCTGCCTAATAGTATCAATTTCATACTTTTCAATTTTTCTCGGTGCTCCTTTGTCACTTCTTTGCATTTGAGGCCCTGCGTTATTCTGAATTATTTTATATATTGTTCCAAAAGGCACCTTTGTTAATTGCGACGTTCGTTGAATGTTCTGGGTTTGTGGTTCGTTATTTTCTTCTATCAGGGTATGATAGACATTGAAAATTATCTGTTTTGCATCTTCTGATATATGCTCTCTCTGTCGTGTTCCAACAGTATTATCACTATCCACATCATAATCACTAACACTTTCAGCAAAAGGTCGCCGCATGTTCGTTAAGTAAAGAGAGAATAATCAAATATGTATACAGCAGTAAAGATTAACAATAAATGATAAATAGACTCAATATTAGATGTAATATATACCAACTTCCTAACTATATTTACTTAAATTTTATTTAGTAAATATAAGCACTTATTTCATCTAAATTGTAATTTAATGACTATTTAACTATATATAATAACTATATATTAAAATTAACAACTGTTGGTACTTTTATTATTATTAAATTTTATTTCATCTAAATTGCAGTAATTTACTTAAATTTTGTCATTACGAACCTCTGCAGTTTGTTTGTTAAAGATAATCGTATTGAGCGGCCAGGTAGTTATTGCCGCAGGTGGTGAAATAAAAGCATTAGAGCCGTTCAAAGTTATATTCTTATAATTTGAAATAAACTATACAAAACTAAACCCTTCGTGTTATAATTTCATATTGGTCCCCAATTCGTGTCTGCCCATTTTTATTACCATAAATGTGTACTGAGGCCATTATATCTGTTAAATATTTCTTTATTATTATGTAATATGCATTTTATCTTTTGTCACAAAACAATTTGGATAAATGAAGTTAAAAGCATTGTTAAAAAAATCGTATTTCAAAGTGAGAGAAAATGATCACATTAACGTATTTTTAAGATAATGGTTTTTATTAGGAGAGATCGCTTTTCTTGTTTTTTTCTAGTTTGAGAGAAAAGTTCTACGTTCCTTTTCGTGCGGTTGCATAAAAAGATTCACTTGGCATCTACAAAAACGAGTACTGGAAATTGATTTATGATAAAGAAGGTTCTTACTTATTTCGTAAGTGCTGAACCACGAATATCATACAATAAACAAATATTCAGATGACAGTTAACGTTGCATTTTTTAATAAAGGATTATATTACGTTTCAGTTCATACAAACAGCTTATTAGTGAGTGGACACGTTTTATTTATTCAAAATGCCTTACCGATTTTCTTCTCAAGAGTATGTGGACATGCGTTTTGTGTATGTGCACGTCAAGCAGCTTTCTTTATTGAGCTGTGCTAATTCGTTTAATAAAGCTTAGTAAGGTCGGAAGATCCTCTGTCACTTTCGTCACTTGCGGTGATTTTCTTTTTCATTTCATTATTAAATTTTCAATAATAGATATTGGATTAGTTTAACTATATATTGAAGCTTTATGAAACATACAACGGTAATAGAACAATTTATCATTTTTATCTATTCAAAATATCTTACACACATCCCATCAAAAGTTTTAGCAAAACCGATACGTCACTCTTCTTTAGACTGTAATTCTTGGGCATCGTTTTTAATTGCAATCTCGTATCTTTAGTTTTCATTTTGAAAAATCTAGTATTTGTTAAAATGAAAAGAGCCGATTGGGAAATAAACAACGTTTATGGACGAAACTGTCGATGTTCGAGGCACAAACAAAATTCAATGGCAACGACAAAAAGAAATTAACAAATAAATTGTTACTAATAAAAGCATCTAAAAAGACAACTTTTTTAAAAATTGAACCAAAGTAGTATATATTCAAAAAAGTATCAACAGTGTTGTAACCTTTTAAAATATGTAATCATCATTCACTTAATACCAACAGTCCAAATTTTAACTTTTATTTAATATTAATTATCTTAAGAAGTTGATAAGGTATATGTTGTAAATCAAATAATTTTACTTATTGCAGTACCTAAAGGATATTGAATTGCCTTTTTTAATTTCTTTTCATAGAAAAATGTATTAACCTCGGCAACTTCTAGATTTACCAAAATGAAGTTAAAATACTTAAAAAGAAATTATATCATAAATGAAAAACAATAACAATCGATAATAAAAAATATCAAAATGGTTGTTTTCATAAAGCAAAAGTGATGTATTTCGGGGTTTTTACAAAAAAAGCTAATTATTTCGGTGTTAACAAAGTGAAAAAACTATGAACTTTTATCAAAATATCTCATAATTTTAGATATAATTTAATTATACAATAACTTATAGGAAAAACAAAAAGTAGTATGATAACAATATAACATAATCGAAAATTATCTTCCTTAACCCTTAAATAAACATATTTATAACTAGCTACTCTAAAGCCTTTGCTGGATTTATGTCTTCTTTAAGTATTTCCATAGTTTCCAGCTTTATTCAACTGATGTCTATTTGATAATAATCTGGAATCGTCATACTGTCTTGATAAAGGGCATGGAAATGCCCGTTATCAAATAGGGATATTTATAACCACATTTTATTGTGATCATTCATCTACTGCTGAAAGATTTAACAAGATGCTACTCTCTGTTTGATTAAATACCTATTCTGATCACAGTTCTTGCAAGCTTTGAGACAATGTAGTTCTATATACGATATCTATCTTTTAATAACAATGCCAACGTTGATCTTTTCAAAATGCATTGTAGATTTATTACTTCATTTTGTTTGTCAATTCGAGCACTTCTAATCTTCATATTACAGTACATTAGTCAAACGTTTTCTAAAAGCAACCCATACCAATTTGCATTCTCCTGAGCAGTTTGCAAGTTTCATTACGGTATCTCATAATCCAAGTATTTCTAAAGTACTGTCTTTTCGATATCTTCTCCATTTATATATTGCTCTCTCATTTTAGAAATGTATCATTATTTACGTTTCTAAAGTATTAATCCCCAAACCAGATTCTTCTGAAGCTACCTTCTATTTGTCGATCATAGTAATTATCTTTATGACTTTATCATTTACAAATTTAGAACGATAACGATTTTGACCACTTATATTTGATAATAGCAAATGAATTACTACTACATTTTTAATTTCAAATTTCAATTAAGATGAATGAACAGATCTTAAGTAATGCTTAGGCTTATGTAATGGAAGCACCAATATTGCACAAATATCTAGTTCAATTTTTAAGTATATGTTCATTGTTTGAATACTCTAAAGTTATACAAATATAAACTAATTTTCAAGTTAATATTTCCTAATGAAAATTATTTGTTACAGTTAAACTTCCTGCGGGATTTAATACGCGATATCGAAACCTACATACAACCAGGCTTGTCCAGAATTAATTGGACTTCATTGGGCATTAAGGAATATACTGTTGACTGTCACAAGAAAATTAAGGTTTTATGGTCACTGGTTAGACAAATCGATCATATAGAAAAAGATTTGCACACTCGTATGGAAACGCTAATTAATTTTAACTTATTTATGTACAAGACAGTAGAAGAAGAACCGACACGTTTAGATTGCAAACAATTTTTCAACGAAATGGATAAGTATCGAACGGAGAAGGTGTGCCAAATGCTTAAGATATACGAAACCTTTGGTCCAATACTGATCAAACTGGAATCTCTGGCACTGAATACTAACTCTGGATATTCGTCGCACATGAAGCTGTATTACGAATACTGGGAACAAAGGATATATACAGCTTTTATTAAAATGACGATAAATAATTTGGATAGGTTCAATGAAGATATTTTGACATCTAAGTTGCTTTTTCAAGTCGACGCGGTGATATCTTCCTCTGAGATTTTCTTAAAACCAACACCACAGGAAATATACAACATCGCAGTGCGCAGTATGAAAGATTTTTTGAGCAAATTGAAGCAATTTCCCAGGTGGATGAATGAAATGTGCCTTCAGTGTAAACCAGAAAGAATTGGTACAACCGAAGATTATTTCGTTCACGCGTTTTACGATGATGTAATTCAAGTACCAGACATACATGAGTCTCTGAGCAGATTACAAAAAAATTGTTACAAGAGTATTTATGAAGTCAATAGGTATTTACAAAATTGGAAGAAATATAAAAATTTATGGTACTATGATAAAGAGAAAACGTGTAGCGACTTTGTAGAGAAATACCATTCCCTGTCTGAATTTGACGAAAAGTTCATCCACTATCAGAATATTATAACTGATTTAACATCTAAACCAGACAACGTGGATATTGGATCGATAAGATTAAACCTGCGACCATTAATGGATGGGATTATTTCTCATTGTATTGAATGGAAAACTACTCTAGGAAACAAATTAGCCCAAGCTAATAAAGGGAAAATGTTAGAATTCAAGAGTGAATTAGAGGAATTAAGAACTACAGTTAATCAAAATATAAAGGGTTTAGATAAATTTAAATCCATAATGCAAGCGATCTCGACTATACTTAAGAGCAACGTCACAGCTGAGCTTAAATATTTAATGTTTCAAGAAACTTATGAAGTATTAGCTCAACACGAAATTTTATTCGACCCCGATGATAAAGCTCTTTCTTGGCAATTGGAAGAGGATTGGAAACGCTTATATATGACGGCGCTTTTCAGAACAGAAACTTTGGATTCGACTAAGGAGCGCTTTGCCCAGATTACTCAAACCGAAATTAAGAAATTCTGCGATATAATAGCCGCTTTTGTCCAACGATTCGATACCGAAGGTCCTGGTGCAGTAGACCAAGACCTCGATTCAGGCTTAAAATTAATGGACGAATATGGTAAATCTTTTGAAGAACTAGAAACCAAACGTATAGATCTGGTTAATGCGGAAATGCTTTTCGATATTCCTCTTGCCGATTATTCAGATTATTTGCGAGCTAAAGATGATTTCCATTGTTTTGAGCAAATATACAAGATATACTATGCTCAAAGAGGCGCTAGAGATATATGGGGGCGTACACTGTGGGTGAATTTAAATCCACAAGCATTACTTGACGGAATTGATACTTTTATGAAAGAATTTAGAAAGTTGCAGAAGCACGTGCGACAATATCCAATTGGTCAAGTTTTAGATTTAAAAATGAAGCAATTTAAGAACGCCGTTCCTCTTATGGTTTCTTTAAAAAATGAAGCGTTGCGGGAACGACATTGGAAGCAGTTGATGGAAAAAACTGGACAACATTTCGACATGGCTCTCGATCGATTTACTTTAGATAACATGTTCGCAATGGAATTACATAAATATCAAGATATTGCTGAAGAAATAATCAATACTGCTATTAAAGAATTAAGTATTGAAAAGGGTGTACAAGATATTGCTGATACCTGGAATAACTTATCATTCACTGTCCATAAGCATATGAAGGGAAACGAGGAAAGAGGATTTATTTTAGGAGCTGTGGACGATATTCTCTTAGTACTCGAAGACAATTCTATGAATTTGCAAAGTATGGCTGGTTCACAATATGTAGGACCTTTTCTGTCTGTTGTTCAAAAATGGGAGAAAAATTTATCAAACATTGGCGATGTTATCGATGAATGGTTTGCGGTTCAGAGAAAATGGCTATACTTGGAAGGTATTTTTATTGGCGGGGATATAAGATCCCAATTACCAGAAGAAGCTAAAAAATTCGATGACATAGACAAAATGTTTAGGAGAATAATGATTGAAACTGCAAAGAAGCCAAACGTTCTTGAATGTTGTAACGCACCAGGACGTCTAGGTGAATTTCAAAATTTGAGTATAGGATTAGATCGCTGCCAAAAATCTCTAAACGATTACTTGGATTCTAAAAGACGTCGTTTTCCCAGATTTTATTTTATATCTACCGATGAATTGCTATCAATATTGGGTAGTAGTGATCCTGCAGTGGTACAAGATCATATGATCAAAATGTTTGATAACATAAAAAGTTTACGCCTCGGACCAGACAGTCACGACAGAATGACGGCTAGTGCCATGATATCATCAGAAGGCGAAGTAATGGAATTTAGAAATTCCGTGTATACTGAAGGTAAAGTCGAGGAATGGATGAATGATGTTCTCAATGAGATGAGACGATCAAATCGCTTCATTACGAAGAAATCTATTTACGATTATGGCAAAACCCATAGACCTAGAACGTCTTGGATGATGGACTATCAAGGAATGATTGGTTTAGCTGCTAATCAAGTATGGTGGACGGCAGAAGTTGAAAACGTCTTTGCTAAAATAAAAAAAGGGAATAAACGAGCTATGAAAGAATATTTGACTCAACTAAATAAACAATTGGATGACATTGTGTTAACGGTACGTGCGAACCTGTCATCAAACGACAGATCGAAATTTAAAACGATCGCTACTGTAGAAGTGCATTCTAGGGATATAGTAGAAAATTTTGTAAGAGATAGTGTTACTGATGCCCATGAGTTCGAATGGGAAAGTCAGCTTCGTTTTTATTGGGTCAATCACTTAGATAATTTATGGGTAACTCAGTGTACAGGAAGTTTCGAATACGGTTATGAATACATGGGTCTAAATGGAAGATTAGTTATAACACCACTTACAGATAGAATATACTTAACTATAACACAAGCGTTAATAATGCATATGGGTGGTGCACCTGCAGGTCCTGCTGGTACTGGAAAGACTGAAACTACAAAAGATTTAGCGAAGGCAATGGGTTTATTATGTATCGTTACAAATTGTGGCGAAGGCATGGATTACAAAGCCATAGGAACTAATTTGGCAGGTTTAGCGCAATGCGGTGCTTGGGGATGCTTCGATGAATTCAATCGTATTGATATTTCCGTACTTTCAGTAATATCAACTCAATTACAAACGATCCGCAGTGCTTTAGTTCTTAAATTGAAGAAATTCATTTTTGAAGGGGTGGAAATAAATTTGGATCCCAAAGTAGGTATATTTATCACTATGAACCCGGGATACGCAGGCAGAACAGAATTGCCAGAATCGGTAAAAGCTTTATTTAGACCAGTTGTATGTATTCTACCAGATCTAGAAATGATTTGTTTAATATCTTTGTTTTCCGATGGATTTTTACAAGCCAAAGTTTTAGCTAAGAAAATGACTGTTTTATATAAACTAGCTCGGGAGCAATTATCCAAGCAGTACCATTACGATTGGGGTTTAAGAGCTTTAAACGCAGTTTTAAGAATGGCTGGTGTGTTAAAGAGATCTTCACCAGACATATCAGAAACTTTAGTGTTAATGAGAGCCCTTAGAGACATGAATTATCCAAAGTTCGTGTTTGAGGATGTGCCTCTTTTTCTGGGATTAATTCGAGACTTATTTCCGGGTATGGACTGCCCCCGAGTTGGTTATCCAGACTTCAACGAGGCCGTAGAAAAAGCGTTTGATACCCATGGTTACATAATTTTACCGGAACAAGTTGATAAGGTGGTTCAATTATACGAAACTATGATGACTAGACATTCGACGATGGTTGTTGGTCCTACTGGTGGCGGAAAAACTGTTGTCATTCACACGTTAGCAAGAGCTCAAACTTTTTTGAGCTTACCAACACAAATTAGAACTCTAAATCCTAAAGCATGTTCTGTGATTGAACTGTATGGAGTTTTAGATCCAATTACGCGAGACTGGACTGACGGATTATTATCGAATATTTTTAGAGACATTAATAAACCGACAGAGAAACAAGAAAGAAGATACATTCTGTTTGATGGCGATGTTGACGCTTTATGGATTGAAAATATGAATTCGGTAATGGACGATAATAAGTTATTAACGCTTGCAAACGGGGAGCGAATACGTTTAAACCATCCAGTTTGTGCGTTACTTTTTGAAGTTGGTGATTTACAATACGCTTCGCCAGCCACAGTGTCGAGAGCTGGAATGGTGTATGTGGATCCAAAGAATTTGGGATATCAACCGTACTGGGACAAATGGATCAAAACTAGGAAACATCTACCAGAACGAGAAGTGTTTCAAAAAGTCTACGAACAATATGTACCTGATGCTCTTGCGTATATATTATTTGGGCAGTTAGGCATGCAACAAGTTGCTCCGTTAAAGACAATAATACCGCAAACCGGATTGAATATGGTTACACAGCTGTGCATTCTCTTAGATTCCATATATCCACAATTAGAGGAAGAGGTTAGGGATCCCGAGGAAGAAGTTGATGAAAATTTGTTGGAAAGCATTTTTCTTCAGTGTATATATAATTCTTTAGGCGCATCGCTGGTCGCAAGTGTAAGAGAAGACTTCGACACCTTTATTAAGAAACAATGTCCTTTTATGAATGACGATGACTCTCGAGAAAATATGTCCAAGGTTGGAAAGATGCCAAGTAAATATCCTACACTGTATGACTATTTCCTCGACATTAAAAATTATTGTTGGGTTGGTTGGGACTGGTTAGTGACCGAATATGAGCATGATAGGGAAAAACGATTTTCAGAAATATTGGTACCCACGGTAGATACTGTTAGAACAACTTTCGTCTTGAAGTTAATGAACAGCATACGACAACCGATTATATTGGTTGGTGAAACTGGAACTTCGAAAACGGCTATAATTCAAGATTTTCTCCGTTCACTAGATCAAGAGCTGTATATAATATTGAATATAAATTTTTCTTCGCGTACGTCTTCGATGGACGTTCAACGAAATTTGGAGTCATCCGTAGAGAAACGATCGAAAAATATTTACGGACCACCGATGGGAAAGAAATTAATTTGTTTTATAGATGATATGAATATGCCACAAGTGGACGACTATGGTACTCAACAACCGATAGCGTTACTCAAATTATTATTTGAGAAAGAAGGATTTTACGACAGAGGTAAAGATCTGAATTGGAAAAAGTTACGAGACATCAGTTATTTTGCGTCTATGGGTGTTGCTGGTGGTGGTAGAAATGATGTTGATCCCCGATTTATGTCTAAATTTGCTGTTTTTAATTTAGCGTTTCCTTCTGAAAGCACTTTGCATCATATCTACACGAGTATATTGGACGGCCATTTTTCTATATTCAACGAAGAAGTACAGATAGCCGACATTTTGATTACCATGACCTTAAATTTATATAAAATACTGATCGTAGAACTACCACCAACACCAAATAAGTTTCACTATATCTTCAACATGCGAGATTTATCTAGAATATGTGCCGGCCTGTGCTTTACGGTGCCAAAATTCTACGAAGCCAAACATTATGTGGTGAGATTGTGGAGAAACGAATTTACAAGAGTAGTTTGCGATAGACTTATATGCACAGAAGACCAAGAATTAATGAGAAATCATATAATCGATCAGATTAGTAATTATTTTCCGGCCGAGTCTGCAGAAGAAACTCAACCAACAGAAGTGAAAGCAACGGCGACAGTAGAATCGCTAGTGGAAGAACAAGCTCCAGGTGACAAATCTCCTCTTGTGTTGCAAGTCGTTCATGAAGGCTCAACGGAAGACCAGCCGCCAGCAGAAATTATCGATATACTAGAATACAGCATGCGGGAACCACTACTTTTTGGAGACTACCGTAATGCCGTAAATGAAGACGAGCCGAGATTTTATGAGGATTTACTTGACTACGAAGCTATTTATTTTCTTTTCCAAGAAATAATGGACGAATACAATGAAAGAAAAGAAAAGATGAGCTTGGTTTTGTTCAACGATGCTTTAGAACATTTAACACGAATTCACAGAGCGATTCGTTTACAAAGAGGTCATGTACTTCTAGTAGGAGTTGGCGGAAGTGGTAAATCTTCTCTGACCAGATTAGCTGCGTTTACTGCCGGTTGTGAAACATTCGAAATCCAACTTAGTCGAGGCTATAATGAAAATAGTTTTAAAGACGACTTAAAGAAATTATTTTATCAACTGGGCATAGATCGAAAACCTACAGTTTTTATTTTCACGGCAGCTCAAGTAGCAGAAGAAGGATTTCTGGAATTTATTAATAATATTTTAATGATTGGAATGATACCATCTCTGTTTACCGAAGAAGATAAAGATCAAATAATCGGTCAGTGTAGAAATAACGCGCGTGATGCTGGGTATCCGATTACCAAAGATGGTGTTTGGCAATACTTCGTTACAAAATGTAGTGATAATTTACATGTAGTTTTATCAATGTCACCATCCGGCGATATCTTGTCTAAAAGGTGTAGAAATTTCCCCGGATTAGTTAATAATACGTGCATAGATTGGCTATTTCCTTGGCCGCTGCAGGCTTTAGAAGCTGTGGCCTCAGTCTTTCTCAAAGAAAATCCAAAACTTCCGGAAGTTCACAGAAACAACATTGTACAACATGTTGTCTACGTTCATCAAACCGTAGCCGGATACACTATTGATTTTATGTTGAAACTAAGACGTAGAAATTACGTAACACCTAAACATTACTTGGATTTTATACAAACATACTTAAAACTATTAGACGAAAAGAACAACTATATAGATGCCCAGTGCGACAGATTAATGGGAGGACTAACTAAAATAGAGGAAGCTAGTGCCGAATTAGAACAATTGAACGCCAAACTTGCTATACAAAAGGTAATTGTAACTGAAGCTACCGAAGCGTGCGAAGTAATGCTAAAAGAAATAGAGGAGGGTACCGATGAAGCAACGTCAAAGAAAGACATTGCATCACAGAGAAGTGTCGAAATAGAAGAAAAGAAAAAAGTCATCACAGTGGAACAAGGTGAAGCCGAAGAAGCCTTAGCTGCAGCGATGCCAGCATTAGAAATGGCTCGCTTAGCGCTAAGCGATTTAGATAAAGCAGATATTACAGAAATTAGATCGTTTGCAACACCTCCTGAAGCCGTGCAAATTGTCTGCGAATGCGTCGTGATAATTAGGGGAATTAAGGAAGTCTCTTGGAAGAGCGCTAAAGGAATGATGTCCGATCCATATTTCCTCAGAAGCTTGCAAGAATTAAATTGCGATGCCATTACACAAACTCAAATTAGAGCGATCAAAGCTCATCTAAAGAAGTCTAGTAAGTTAGATGACATGGCATCTATAAGTAAAGCCGGTTATGGGTTATTGAAATTTGTATTGGCCGTTCTTGGCTATTGTGCTGTGTATCGTGAAGTAAAGCCTAAGAAAGATAAAGTAGAAACTTTACAGAGGGAATATGATGCAGCAATGAAGAGTCTTCAAAAATTGTACAGTGAAATTTCCAAACTAGAAGAAGATTTAAGAAAACTTAATGAGAAATATGAAATCGCTATGAGACGACGATTAGAACTGCAGGAGGAAACAGACATTATGATGAGGCGATTAATTGCCGCGGATAAGTTAATCAGCGGATTAAGTTCAGAACGTGCTCGATGGACGGACGATCTTAAGAATTTGCATTTGGAGAAAGAAAGATTAGTCGGAAATTGCTTATTATGCGCTGAATTTTTGAGTTACACAGGTCCATTTAGTTACCAATACAGGAAAAGAATGATATACGAAGATTGGCAGAATGATGTGATCGAACGAAAAATTCCCTTAACGCAACCTTTTCGTTTGGAAAATAGTTTAACGAATGACGTGGAAGTCAGTAAATGGACATCTGAAAATTTACCTCCAGACGAATTATCCGTTCAAAACGGCATACTTACTGTGAGAGCTTCGAGATTTCCCGTGTGCATTGATCCACAGCAACAAGCTCTAAATTGGATTAAAAGGAAAGAGGAGAAAAATAATATGAAAATTTTAAGTTTTAACGACTCCGACTTTCTCAAACACGTAGACATGGCTATAAAATACGGTTCACCAATCCTTTTTCAAGACGTTGACGATTACATAGATCCAGTTATGGATAACATATTGGAAAAGAAAATTAAAACTGTTATGGGCAGATCCTTTGTCATACTAGGTGATAAGGAAGTAGATTGGGATCCTAACTTTAGAATGTATCTCACTACGAAACTGCCAAATCCATTCTTTAACCCTTCCGTATACGCTAGAGGTCTAGTGATTAATTACATGGTCACAATGTCAGGTTTAGAAGACCAGCTTTTAAGTGTCGTCGTTAGAAATGAAAGGTCGGATCTTGAAGAGCAGAGAGAAAATCTAATAGCGGAAACCAGTGAGAACAAAAATTTATTGCAGCAATTAGAAGACTCATTATTACGAGAATTATCCACTTCAACTGGTAATATGTTGGATAATGTAGAGTTAGTGGATACCTTAGAAAATACTAAAACAAAAGCTAGTGAAGTAAGTATTAAACTTAAACTGGCACAACATACCGCTGGAGAAATTGACAAACTAAGAGACGGATACAGATCTGTTGCGAAAAGAGGAGCGATTTTGTTTTTCGTTCTGTCAGATATGGCAGGAGTTAATTCGATGTACCAGTATTCGTTATCGTCGTATTTAGAAGTCTTCTCATATTCATTACGGAAGGCTTTACCTCATACCATTCTGGCGAAAAGATTGAAGAATATAATTGACACTTTAACAAAGAACGTCTACGATTATGGCTGTACGGGAATCTTCGAGAAGCACAAGCTATTATACTCGTTTCAGATGACCACTAAGTTAGAACAGCATGAAGGAAACGTATTGCAGACTGAATTAGAGTTCTTTATTAAAGGCAATGTTGCCTTGGAAAAATCCACGAGAATTTGTCCCGCAAAATGGATTTCTGTTCAAGGATGGAATGACATTATAAAATTAACAAGTGATTTTGGGGAGACATTTGAACGACTGCCCTTCGATATCGAAAGAAATGTGGAAGTTTGGCAAGAATGGTAAGTTGAAAAAATTCTGAAATTGAAATTGAAATTCTGAAATATTCCGTTTTATAAATGCTTGTTTAGAATGAATTAGTAGCGGTAATATTCAAATAAAAATCGATGTTCGAAAAGATTCTTCTAGTCAGAAATATCTAATTATTTTGTGTGAATAATATAAAATTTATATTAGATTGAAATGTGTTAAATTAAATGTAATACAAAAATTAAATTACTTCTGTTAAGAGGGAGTAGTCTTATAAACATCGCTTTTTAAATGGTTAGGATAATTAACTACATATATATTTCGCTAGTACTGTATATTGAACAAAACATTTACTAGGAATTCTAACGAAAATTTTCGTTTGCACGTCTAGAATACTGCTTATCGTACGCCAACTTATGCGGTTTATAAAACAGAAATTAAGCTAATGTGGTATTAATAAACAACATTAATTGAACTAAACACAAAACATGCTAAAGCTTTGCAAAATATCACCTTTATAAGTACTACGATAGAGATTTAAAACTTCTGAGTTTGCAAACCTTTCAGAAATCGTAAACAATTCGCAATGTTAACGTCGAAGATTGATACGATATGTGAACTCTTGTTCAGAAGTCGAAATCAATTCTTTTCTCTACAATTTACTAATCTAATTCTAAGGCTTCAATATATTTTCTTGATAAAGTCCTGTGACTTCTACTAACTAAATTTAAACCTTAATAAATTCGCTAGGATTCGTCAACGTAATTCTCAATTAGTTTTAGAGAACATTATGCAATGAATCGCATAGTAAGGTCCCCTATTCGGTACTTGCAAGATCTATTACAAATAATTCTCTTCTAAGAAGTTATCCATTTCCATTATGAAGTATCGCTCTATGTTTTCAGAGTTAATTCTGAACTTCTTCATAACTTTTCGAACAATATATCAGCCCTGTAAAAGATATTTAGTTTTAAAATATAATAAAGTATGTGATCGAAACATCGTATTAATTATAAATGTTTATTTTTACAAGTTACTGACTAGTAAAATTTTTATAAGTTACCTGTCAGTATTACAAGTTAATACCATTATTTACATTAGATAACTATGTTTTATTTGTATAAAAAATGTTAAAAATCATAGTACAATTGTTATTTCCGTTAATACAAAATTTGGACGATGAATTAGTTAGTGCAACCGAATTTTACTAAAACTTTCTCTCTGCCAATTCTTACAAAACTTTTTAAATCTAGGGAACATTTTTGTATGATTTATGATGTGTTTCAAATTCATCTAAAATAATTCCAACCAATTGTTATTGGTTCACATTTTCTATGTTAAATTTCTAATTAACAAACGCCTGTGTAACGTGAAGTTATTACGAATATGTGCAATTAATTACCTAAGAAACAATCTCTTTCTTCTGATGATTTTTGTGGCTTAATACTTCCACTTGTGAACAACCTCAATCTAATAAATTTTAAATCTATCATATAACCATTATTTAATACTTGCTTTTGTTGAGTAGTTTTATAAGAGACGCTGTGCTCCTAAGTAATATATGCTGCAATTCTTTTGGATTTCTTTTATTCCTGGCACATCCAAATTTTCAATAGTTAGATATCAACATCACAAAATGGCCTTGATTTGAATTTAACTATAAGTGTTATAATATCAAAGAAAAAACAATGTTTTACTTTAAATACTTGAGTTTTTAGTAGCGAAAATGTTAATCATTGCAGCAAATCTCTGTATGAAGAAACTACTGCATAAAGACACTGCATTTCGTAACTATTACACTTATCAAGAACAATATGCATAACGGCACATTGATAAACATTGAGAAAATGTAACTTTTTAGTCAACTGTCAAAATACTTTGACAGGTACATAATACTAATTCATTTTGATGGCGTTTGTTCCGCAGATATAACCGAATTTAAGTTAGCTAGTGACATCCTTAATATGATAAAGTGAAAAATCAGCCAGAGGAAATCATTGGGGAATATCAGCTGGGATTTAGACAGAGAAGATAAACTATCGACGCTAATATAAATTAAACCAAATTATAGAAATGCTATGAACAAAACATCGGACTCCGAATATTATTCATTGATTTTAAGCAAGCATTTGACAGCCTGAGACGTGATGCGATCTTCAAAGATGCCGAAAATTTATGAATACCTAGCAAGTTGATAAGATTAATGAAATGACGATGGAACGATCCAGAGCAGCAGTTTTGCTGCAGGACAATATATCAAAAGAATTTGAATTTAATTTGGGAGTAGGGGAGACCGGGGCAAAAGTAAACGCGAGGCAAGAGTAGACTTTTTGAATTTAGCGCGCTATGGTAGACCATTTGAACCGTAGATCAAGTGTAATTGAAGGTGGTCGATGCGTCAAAGCCACGCAGTGAACTGTGCGTATATTGTGCGAGTTTGTTAGAAAAAACAGGTAAGCTTGAGTTTATGATAGTTCTGATGTAAGGTTTCTTTACAATATTGATTATTCTATTCACGCCTATCACGATTGGCAATATTTTCATGGCTACGAGACGATCTTTTATGATATAACCTATAATTTCACCAAACCGTAACTCACTGCAGTGGCGTGTGATTGGGTAAAAAATGCATTTTGTGAACCATGCATGGGAGGCAAGAGTGAACGCTGCGTTCACTCTTGCCTCATCAGTGTCCACCCTTACCTCTTTGTGTCTATTCTTGCCTCATGGTTGTTTTTTCTTTTTCAGAATGGTTCGACGTTATATCAGAAAATCCCAGAGAGCTTCTTGGTTAAATGAAGACATAATTCGTGCCATGAAAGATGTTCTGTCTAAAAACTTTACTTTACGTGAAGCCGCTAAAACTTATAAAATTCCACTATCCACTTCACAAAAGAATTTCTCGTGGTCAGGAAACTGTCGGCAATATTGGGCGATGTAAACCTATCTTCAGTCCAACTCAAGAAAGAGAATTCAAAAAGCATATATTGACTCTTGAAAGATTATTTTATGGAATAAATTTAACAGAATTTCGGAAACTTGCCTATGAATATGCAGAAGCAAACAAAATTGCACATAAATTTAATAGAACTAAGAAAATGGCTGGTGAGCAATGGGCTACAATTTTTTTAAGAAGGGTTGGCGGTTTATCAATTCGCACGCCAGAGCCTACAAGTTTAGCCCGTATTGCGGGATTTTCCAGAACACAAGTTGATGGATTCTTTAAACATTTGCGAGAATTAAAGAACAGATATAACTTTCAACCGGATAACATATATAATCTGGACGAAACTGGGGTCACTGTTGTTCAACGCCCGAAGAAAATTATAGCTGCTAAAGGAAAAAAACAAGTAGGCAGAGCTACATCCGCAGAAAGAGGGCAAACTGCAACAGTTGTAGCCTGTGTTAATGCCTATGGATCATTTATTCCTCCAGTTACAATTTACAAACGAGTCCGGATGAACCCACTGTTGCTAAATGGAGCAATATCCGGGACCATAGGAATACCAAGTAGTACTGGATGGTAGACACCGACATATTTTATAAAGTTCTTGAACATTTTATTAAATCAACTCATGCTAGAAAAGACGATCCAAAATTACTAATTGTAGATGGCTATTCCAGTCATAAGTCATTGAAGGCTATAGAATTATGCAGAGGACATGGAATTATAATGTTAACTTTGCCACCACACACAACAAATCGTATGCAACCACTAGACCTAACTGTCTTTGGTCCCTTTAAGAGCTACTTAAATTCAGAAATGGACACATGGATGATTAACAATCCAGGCAAAAGAATAACGAAGTATGATATGGGTCCTATGATTGCTAGTGCCTTTAAGAGGGCAGCAATCATGGACAACATAACCCATGGCTTTGAGAAAGCTGGCCTACACAACTTTAATCCAAATATTTTTACTGACAGTAACTTTGCTCCTGCAGAAGCTCTCAATCCTCGTGCTGAAGGCAATTCGAGTCAGCAGGGCACAAGTGATGAAATAAGTATTGCACACGAAAGAACTCCTGACAGAGAACATGAAAGAACACCTGAAAGAGAACACGAAAGAACCCCTGAACGAGAACATAAACAACAACATTTAGAGATTTCCGTCTCCGACATCTTTCCTCTTCCACACGCAAAACACCAGCCCGCGAAGAAAACCAAAAGATTGCAACAAAAATCTGATATCATAACAAGTAGTCCATATAAACAAGGTTTAGTGGAAAAAGAAGCCAAGAAGTCAAAGGTCACAAGAAATATTACTGCAAAACCTTCTACTTCAGGGCTGATATCAAAGAAGACCAAGAAGTTAGAAAAGTGCAACACATCTGTTGATGAAGATTGCACTTGTCTTTACTGCGATGAGACATATAGTTCTTCTGTAAATGAGCAGTGGATACGTTGTGAAGGATGTCGAAAATGGTCTCACGAAGCATGTACAGATGCAGAATCAACGACTGAAGCATTCCTGTGTGATTTTTGTAGGGCGTAATAGTATTATCATTCATGTTTACTTTAGCCCCACCACAGGAGGAAAGAGTAGACACATGCAACTATTTTATTAATAATATGTATCTTGTTTAATGTTTTTCTTTAAAGAATATATTTTTTTTTATGAATTTCTAAAAGAGTGGTTATTGATGTTCTGCCTAATAAAGTTATTTCTGAACATTGTTATCCCAACAGATAATTTATTTTGTAAAACCGTTCACTCTTGCCCCGGTCTCCCCTACGGCAGGGTGATGGACTATCTGCGTCAATATTAAATATAGCTGTAGAAGGAATTATAAGGAATTGTGGTTTTAAAGGGACTATTATTGAAAAATCAATTCAAGTAATAGCGTATGCAGATGATATAGTATTAATAGCAAGAGATCCAAATAGTCTAAGAGAAGCCTTGCTGAGACTCGACTCAGAGGCAAAGAAGAGAGGACTTGAGATAAACCAAGTGAAAACAAAGTATATGAGAATCGCAAGACAAGAAAACATTGAGGAAAGCAAAGAAGTGGCGATGGGAAATTACAATTTTATGAAAGTGGATATATTTAAGTACCTAGGATCCATGATAAGTAGTAAAAATCAGAAAACAGACGAGGTGAAACATGGAATTCAAGCAGGAAACAGAGCATATTATAGATACAAGAAATATATGAAAAATAAGGAAATCAGCATTAACAGAAAAATAAGAATATATAAAACTGCCATTAGACCGGTAGTGACATATGCTGGAAAAACAATGAGATTAACATAGAACGATGAAGAGGCTCTAAGAACATTTGAAAGAAAAATAATCAGAAGATGATGGTTATAGAAGCCTTATGAATCATGAGATAGAGGAGTTATTGGAGAGAGAAAACATAGTAAGAGTTATTAAATCGATGAGAATAAGGTGGTATGGGCATGCCATGAGAAGAAAAGAAGGGTCAACGTTGAGACGAATCACAAGATGGAAGCCATATCGAGCACGAACAAGAGGTAGACCAAAAATTAGGTGGGAAGACCAAGTAGTGGATGATGTCAAAGACCTGGGGACCGTAACAGGGAGAGCATTAATGTTAAATAGAGAAGAATGGCGAAAAGTGGTGAACAAGGCAAGAACACACCTATTATAGACCACAGAAAATGGAGTGACTCACCACAAAACGAGTCATACGAGCTCAAAGAGCGGCTGAAATTCTAGACTTGAATGTATAGTCTTATATATATATATATATATATATATATATATATATATATATATATATATATATTCCTGTGTAATTTAAGTAATAACATTATTTTTAAAACATCAATTCTTTTTGCTTTTTGTATTTCTTGGTTAAGCTCTCACCTTCTAGTGCACGCTATTACTGTGGACGGCTATGGCCTTGATGTTACGTTGGGTACAAATTTTGCTTCAGAGTTAACTATTAAGTTACTTATACCAGTTATTCCAAGTTGACTCAAGTTAAACTTTAGAAGACCATCTTTCACATATTTTTCATATAATTTCGTCAATATAAATTTCAAATCATATCCATCCTGAGCAAATATCCCTTAATCATCAAAACTGAGTGCAACTGATCTTCATTAATAGGTCATCTCACTCTTTAATGGCTGAATTCTAATTCCTAAGGCTATCCATATATAAATTAAAAAAACAGAAATGATAAACTACATACTTGCCTTTGATTGTAAGTATATAAGTTATATTTTTCATATAAGGTCATATTTTTTCGACTCTTGTACAATATTTATTAAATGAGGATGGATTCCTATGAGACCTTCCACAAATTTATTGGAGACATCCTAATCTTCCCAATATCTTGTCTATTCTTGTTATTTCTCTTGTTTCTCATATACTGCCACGACATAATATATTTTCCATTCCCACACAACTTTATATTCTTAATTATCTATTCTATTAAGGTCATGTTTAGTTAGTTTAATAGTAACGTTCCCAAGATCTGAAGATATTCCATTTTTATCTTCTTAATGGAAGTATCAATCCTATTACAGCATTGCTCCGACTGCAAATTTTTCTCTTCTTTTACATCCTTCCTCATTTGTGCGCGTCTGAACGCGTCCATAATATAGTTCGCGTCGATTTAAATATGAAAAAAATTTCTGCAAAATGGATTCCTAAATGCTTGAACGCCGAATACAAATGAGCAAGAGTGAAAGCATCACGGTCAATCTGTGTCCGTTGTCAAGAAGATCTAGGTTTTTTGAACCGTCTTGAAACATGGGTCCATTTTTACGATCCAGAAACAAAAGAGCAATCGCCTCAGTGTTCTCCAAGGTTTAAGAAGTTTTGAGTTCAAAAATGCGCTGGAAAAGTTCTTGCTTCAGTTTTTTGGAATATCTGTGGAATAATTATGATCGATTAGCTAATAAAGGCTCGGACCATCACTGAAGATTCTTATTCTAAATTACTAACCACCCTGGGAGAGAAAATTAAGGAAACAAGACGTGGCATGTTAGTGTTAGCTGTGTTGTTTTTACAGGACAATGCTCCTGCACACAAATTGCGCAATTACCATTAATTTGGGATCTAGGGTTTTAATTGCTGGAACACCCTCCCTATTCCCCAAACTTAACCCCCTCAGACTATTATTTGTTCCATCGATTGAAAAAAAGGTTTGAAAGGACAACTTTTGTGTAACGAAGAGTTAATAGAAGCTGGATTGCTGAAAGCTTGGATTGCAAACCAAGAATAATCTTTTCTTTAGAAGGGTTAAAGGCGTTGCAGGATCGCTGTATTAAGTGTATTAATTTAAGAGGAGACTGTGTTGAGTAATAAAATATTCCCAACTTTAAATTGTTTCAATAGTAGGCTAAGAATATATCAATACCCCCTCGTATTTGTATGAAAATTGCCATTCAGACGTTCAGGCACCTGTTTCGTCCTACTATTGGACTCGTCAATGCAGGATGTCGTAGACAAAATGTACTACTTTTTACTCGACTTTTAGAATAAATATTTCATGATCTCCATAATGAACTTGAGATATCTACTTGCAATAAACGATGATGAAATGATTATGTTCGTCCAACAATTTCACTCATGATAGGCAAGACATATCGATACTTACTAACCTGTAGTGGAAGGAGTTTGACCGTTTTTTTTTGCATATGTGTCTCGCTTTACCGTAAATTAGGATTTCAACGAAAAAAAAACCATAAATATGATATTAATATATTTGTAATGTTCCACTTATTATTAAAATAAAATCGTAACATTCTATAATTAAGTTTTATTGGTCTGTATGGCCATCACAGAATATGACTGCTCTAAATTCAAAGTTTTGAAATTACAGAAAATTTAACTCCTTATATCATTTTGTAAGTTGGCTATTTCACGAAGGATACTGCGCATAAGATATCAGATTATATTACAATTTCATGTATTAAAAATAATTTTATTCAACCTCAAAATAAATGTTCATATTAAGTTTATTTGCTATAAAGCAATTTCTAACAATCGTGTGGTTAATTAAGTAAATATTAGAGAAACTTTTTTCTTATGCTCTCCTAGGGATTTAATTGCGTTTTTAATAGTATTGGTCATTTTTATTAATTTCGTTCTTTAGTTTTGCTGTAAACACCAAATATATCTTGACAAGTTTACATATTTTACAAATGCTTATTTTGAATATTGCAAATTTACTTCTAGGTATGATTTAGACGCTCCTGAATCCGTAGACTTTCCGTGCGAATATAAAGAAAAGATTACTTCTTTCCAAGTATTAATGTTGCTGAGATGCTTTAGAATTGATCGTGTATACAGGGCTGTTGGCAATTATATAACCGAAGTTATGGGCGAAGAATTCATCATGCCACCGGTCGTCAGTTTCGAAAATATTTTTGACCAAAGCACACCCACGACACCTGTCGTCTTCATTTTAAGTCCCGGTTCTGATCCTACAGCCGAATTAATGAAACTGGCCGATAGGTTCGGCGGTGGTGTCGAGAAGTTTAAATACTTATCCCTTGGACAAGGCCAAGAAGCAGCAGCTGTAAGTCTATTGGAAAACGCTATTAGCAGAGGCCACTGGTTGATGTTGCAAAATTGTCATTTGTTGTTGAGTTTCGTAAGAGTTTTGGAAAAACATTTGGAGAAAATAAGCAAACCTCATCCAGATTTTCGATTATGGTTAACTACTGATCCAACGCCTTCGTTTCCTATAGGTATTTTACAAAGGTAATAATAAATTTATATATTTTAAAAAGTGATGACAACGTCAAAAATTAATCAAAAGAAAGAACTTTCAAATATCAAACTAATTACAAACTAATTTGGATTTTTTGAAATGAATCGGCTCCAACAAAAGTCGTTCGAAGAAAAATCCGTAACAAAGACAATATCGCATGGTTTTTGAGATTAATGATAATGATACCGCTACAGTTTGCTTGTCGCAAGTTCTCCAAGGTATCCGCCATAACCGTCCAAGAGGATAGATTTTGCTGGCTACTCGAACGATTTAATATTTGATTAACAAAAACATTGAAATTCACCTGATACCTAATGATTTCTTTTTGTTTCCATGTGTAAAGGACAAATTACAGGCTTAGTATTGGTGAAAAAAGCGGTTAGCACATTTAAAAATAAAATACTTAAAAAGTAACTTAACATGGACTGGAGAAAATGTTTTAAATATGGATTTAAGCACTTTCAAAAATGCAATGGTGTGGAGGGGAATACTTTGAAATATTATAAATAAATGTGTTTTGTCAAAAAATTGTTGAAAATTGCTTCACTTGACTCAACAGAAAGTAAACAGCTCTCGTGTATCTAGATCTGTTATGTATATATTCCAATTTATTGAGAACGCAAGCAATAGCCACAGTTTTGTGAACAATAAATCTCATTTCGTGCAACTATTGCTCATGAAAGAAAAACGATAAATATAGTTTTAATTATTTAATAATAATTTTTGGCTACTATTATTTATTTAGCGTATGGCCTGCAAGAAAAAGATAAAAAGCACTTATACACATATCTGTCAAATCCAAACAAATACACAGCGTCAAGAATTCTGGTCATTTGGTTCTTATGAGAATCATCCTGATATATCCCCAACTATTCTTTTCTTTTTCTTTCCCAACTATAAAGCTAGGATAAAGGTTTTATGGACTGGCTGCCAGGACTCTAGTTCATTTAGCATTACCCAGGGTGCACCGCGAGGAGGCGAACTAGACTACACCCCATTTTTAGCATTTATTACCAAATATATTAATAATAATAGTTACGAAAGGAATTTTTTATGTTATCTACCTAGACGAAAACAAGATGCTATCATGACAACCTTCTTCCGTTAAGTTTCTGTGACATTTTATAGCGTCATCGCCAAGTTTGATTCGAATTGTTTAACATTTGTTAATTCTACAATCGTTTAAAGATGAGAAAATGATTGATTTGAAACTTGAACACAGAAGGCAGTAGCCCGAAGGATATTCAAGAGAGAATGGTGGCAGTGTATGGAAAAAATATCCCGTCCTATATTCAAGTCAAATTTTGGTGTAAGCAGTTCAAATGGGGCAGGAAATCCATTCATGATGACCCAATGTGTGGAAGACCTCTGAAAGAACGAATTGAAGAAATCATTAACAAAGTTAAGATTTGGTGCAGACTGACCGCTGAGTAAAAGTTTCAGTTATTTCTAGAGAAATAGGAATATCAGAAACGAGTGTTTTTAAAATTCTACACGAAGATTTTGGAATGAGCAGAGTGTTGGCACGATGGACTCCTAAGCTGTTCAGTCCCGAACAAAAATTGTGTAGACGACAAATTTGTGAAGAGAATTTGACTATTTTATGTCAAAAAGAAGACTTCTTAAATAGAATTGTAACTGGGAATGAAACTTGGGTATACCACTGGGACCTTCCCATGAAGTAGGAGTGCATGCAATTGGTTCATAAGGGCTCTCCAACGCCCAAGAAGGCGAAAACGCAACTTTCTGCGGGAAAAGTGATGGCCAAAGTTTTCTGAGACATGGAGTTATTAATTGAGTATATGCCAAAAGGGACTACGATAACGGGAAATTTCTACAAAGATATAATTCAGAACTTGAACACGGCTCTAGGCGAAAAAAGATCCCACAATTTTCCTGACAAAACTCTGGTTTTACACAACAACTGAACGGTTCATAAGGCGCGAATTGTGCAAGCAGTAATCATCAATGAATGCCGCTTTGAGGAATTGCAACATTCACCTTACAGTCTCGACCTCGCGCCCTGTGAATATTATATCTTTCCAAAACTCAAAAAATACTTGATGAGAGGACGTCGATTTTTATCGAATGACGACTTGGAAAACGCTGTGGGGTCGAATTTTGCGGAATTACCAAAATTTTTTTTTTCGGAGGCATAGCGTTATTAAAGAGACGTTGGAATAATTGTGTTAGTGTTAATGGTTCTTACTTTGAAAAATATTTTTTTGGTTTCTAACGCTTTTCTTTCATAGCTAGGTAGATAACATAAAAAACTTTCCTTGTATATACGCATATAAAAATAATGAGTTTTATTTTCGGTAATTATTTTCTTTAACAGAAAATTATTACAGAGACCCAAGTCAGAACATTAACAAAAAGGATTTAATGTTGAAATCCGCAGTCGAAAACTGCATTTTGAGCAACCACAGCAGTGGAAAAGTGAACAAAGACAATCCCACATTTGTATAGTAATGATGTCTAATATTGTTCCCTTAATATTCGTATTTTCCTCTTTAAATCCATATTCAAAACCCACATGTCGTAATAATTTACAGGGAATGCGTTTTATTTCTGCTAATGAAACCGTCGATGTTTTTAAAGGAGGAATAAATGACATACTTACGGAAACATGGAAAAAATGTTCTGAAAATTGGCTTCTTCGAATGCAAAAGTGTATCAACTCTAAACACGAATATTTTGAGAAAATATATTCAGAAAAAAAAACGTGTTCTTACTCTAATAGGCTCAATATTAATAAAACGTTGCTCCTACTAACTATATATATAATAAATATGTATTATGTACTATTGGATAACATAAGCATTTTTATAAAATTTATTGACATTAACAAAAGGATAACTATATGATTGTTTCGGCCTTTACTTGATGAAATTCCATTATAACTATTAAGATAAAATAAAACAAATTTTATGAATTTCACTTTTTAAAAAGGGGAATTCATAGAATTTGTTTTATTTTATCTTAATAGTTAAAAAGGATAACTCTTGTATAACTGTCGACAATTACTTATGTTTTAATTAATTAATGTTAATTAATTTGAAAATAAGGAAATAATATTTATTTGCTCTTACTTTAATGTATGCGTAATACGTTTATTAAGGTGCGGTCTATCTATAGCGAATAGACGACGCGTTTAAACGCTCAAGTTGTTCGAATGCATTTTGCCTACGTCTGATCCATCTTTAGCGACAAATCGCAACAAGTCGAATCAAGACGACGCAATTTCAAATCGAGTTGACTTCTAGGCAAAATAATTGCGTTCGTTTTAGTAGTCGCTGCGATTTTGGTTGTTGTTTGGTGTACTTGCATTCATTTTTGTGAGAAAAATGTCATCACATGAACAAAGGAAAGAGGCTGCGATTTTCAATAGAAGATGAAGAGCTGTCTCAGTGATTAGATGTCTTGTAATTAATATATTTTTTTCCGATTGAAGCAATATTGAATAATACTGCCTTGGTTACGATATATCATAACACACTTATATTTCCCAAGGGATATATGAAACGCTAATATTGTCCAAAGGGAAATATGAAACGTCACATTTCACCATAAAAATGTTATAATTTTTAATTGAAGCAACAAAAATAATCAGAAATGTTTTATTTTCTAATTAAAGCAACAAATGAACTAAGAAAGTCTTTGCATTAGTAACACTACTTTTCAGAACCAAAATAAAAATTGCAATTCTCAAACCTTCCGCTTAAGCGATTACAACCAGATACAAACGATGAAGAATCTTATTCGCAATTCGTCATCGACACACCAGAAACCGTAACAGATGCTGCAGATGGCTCTCCCTCCACATCCACTATCATCTTTGCTACCTTATTTTTCTGCAACATACTGTCAGCCAGATAGCCTTCCGCAACAGACGAACTTTTCCAACCACCGTGTCTCTTTAGTGTAGTCATTGAGGCTCCCGCATCGGCCACCAAAGTCGCGGATGTTCGTCTTCCACAATGTATACGCCTTCGAATTATCCAAACCTAGCTATATGGCATCCTTCTTCCTTTCTAGATTCAAGTATTTTATTAATATTACTTCGTTGTGATTTTGACAAACTTAATAATAACGCATTATCTTCATCTTCTTCTACTAATAAGACGTTTGCTAGTACGAGGGCGACCTGAAATGTTTCCGGAATCGACAAGAAAAACACGGTATTGGTGTGGTTTTTGTATTTTTATTTTTCGATGTAGTCTCTTCGAAGATCAATACACATTTTCCAACGGTGCTCCAGTCTCTTCAAGCCGTCGGAAAAGTAGGATGTTTCGAGGTCTGCAAAATAGCCATCTGTAGCGGCGATGACCTCATTTGAGACAAATCTCTTTCCTCCCAGCGATTTTTTCAGGTTTGGAAATAGGAAAAAGTCCCTGGGGGCTAAGTTCGGTGAATAGCTCCCAGCAACTTTTTCCTATTCCCAAACCTGAAAAAATCGCTCGGGGCTAAGTCCGGTGAATATGGAGGATGAGAAACTAATTCGTAACGCAACTCATTCAATTTGGACACGACGATGCAGGATGAATGAGCCGGTGCATTATCGTGGTGGAAAAGCACTTTTTTCCGCTGCAAACGAGGCCGTTTCTCCTTCAATACTGCATCTAATCGGGTCTATAAATCTCTGTAGTGTTGCCTCGTGATCGTTCATCCCTTCTGCAGATAGTCGATAAGGATCACACCTTGGGAATCCCAAAAAGTGGTCGTCATGACCTTTCCGGCCGATGGAACGGTCTTTGCTTTCTTTGGAGCCGATGTGCTCGGAAAAGGCTACTGCTTCGACTCCGGTCTCCGGTATGTAGTGGTGGATCCAAGTCTCATCCACGGTTACGAAACGCATGAAGAAATCCCTTGAATTGCGTTGGATCCTGGTCAGACACTCCTCCGAAACGGTCACCCGATTTCGATTTTGCTCCGGTGTGAGCAGAGACGGTACCCATCACGCCGAAAGCTTTTTCATACCCAAAATTTTGTGTAAGATATGGCCAACGCGTTCTTCTAAGATGCCTGTTGTCTCTGGTATCTCAGCTTCAATCGGCGATCGGCTAACACGACATCATGAATCTTGTCGTTGGTAACGGTTTTTGGGCGTCCACTACGTGGTTCGTCACTTGTTCTTGTGCGGCCACGTTCGAACTCGTTCATCCAGAAGCTGATGGTCGAAAATGATGCATGAATCTCTAGCAAAATATTTCGAATTTCCGTGTCCGTTTTGCCAGCCATCCAGTGTTTTATCGCTTTATCACTGCACGCAATTTGATTTTATCAATTTTTGCGAAACCGCCTGACTTGCTACACAAAACACTCTTAAACAACTATTGACAGTTAGACGTCTGAAATTTTGATAGTTGCCATAAAAAAGGTTGCCCTTGCCGACCAATGAATCCACTTCAACCTTCGTGCGCCATCTCTTGCCGATTCCGGAAACATTTCAGGAATGCCCTCGCACACACGTAGCACTTTCATTATCTGCCATTGTCAGTAAAGAATAAACACGCAAGTTAATTTCGTTACCAGATAGACCACAGCGACTAATCAACACAAGATAAACCACACTACAGGGACTAATCGACGCATTTAAGCACGTCGTCTATTCGTTTCGATTAATCGCTATAGATAGACCGTACCTTTTACGGTTTACTAGATATTCAGCCAACAAATTTATCGTAACTTTCTTATTTAAGGTCGTTAAAGGTTGTTACTGAACCACCGAATGGTCTCAAGCTAAATTTACGGAATACTTTCTTCAAGATGCGACCACAAACTTTGGATGCTTGCAGTCACCCAGCATATAAATCCCTTATTTTTGTTCTGGCCTTTTTCCATGCCGTCGTGCAAGAGCGCAGGAAATACGATAAAATAGGATGGAATATCTGTTATGATTTTAACGAGTCCGATTTTAATGTGTGCGTCCAAATTTTGGATACTTATTTGACGAAAGCCCTGGAAGCGAAAGATCCTAGGATTCCTTGGAATAGCTTAAAATATCTGATAGGAGAAGTAATGTATGGTGGCAGAGTTATCGATGATTTCGATAGGCGCATCGTTAAAGTATACATGGATGAATACATGGGAGATTTCCTTTTCGACACATTCCAACCATTCCATTTCTATTATGACGATACAGTTGACTATGTTATCCCACCGGATGGTGCCAAAGATGATTACATTGGTAAATAACCTATTTTTTAAAGATTTTTGATATTAATAACAACAAGAGTAATATACAGGGTTATGATAAAGTAATGCACAAAATTCATAAAACGTACAATGTTCATTTTTGAAAAAAATGCAAAAACACGTCAAACAGTTTATTTTATTCCGCGTCTTTTAACATAAGTCAAAAAAATAAAACGTCAAATTTGTCAAAGTTATGACGTCATCAATATTTTTTTTAAATATGAAGCTTGTTTTTTTTTTTACTTTATTTGATAAAGCTTGTTTTTCTGCATTATAAAGAAACAATTGAAGTTGGGGTCACATAAGAAAAAACTGAGAGAATTAATAAAAAACAAAATAAACTTTATTATAGTAATAACATTTAAATTAACTAAACAGTCCATTAAACCAAAACGATTTCTTACAGGAATTGTTCAAACTGTGTCCCGTTCACTATCTGACATAGGCCAAGACGATGGTAGACCTGATTTACAGAGTCTTCGATCATCTGCGGAGTTATACGAGTCATTTCATGTCTAATTCGTTCCATTAAGTCTTCTAAATTGTCTGGTCGGTTAACGTAGACCGAATTTTTAAATATCCCTACAGAAAGAAATCAAGGGGGGTGAGATCAGGTGACCCAGGTGGCCACTCCATTGGTCCACGTCTTCCAATCCACCTTCCTTCAAACTGGTTATCCAGAAACCTTCGAACATTAAGACCATAATGTGGTGGTGCACCATCTTGTTGGAACCAAATACTGGGATCCAAGTTTTCCCTATTACTTGGATCCGGAAATGCCGCAATTAGATCTGGAAGCACTGCTATACGAAGATGTTCCAAATATCGCTCAGCTGTTAAATTCCCACGAAAGAAATAAGGACCAATAAATTTTCCCCTGACGATTCCTACCCATACATTAATTTTTTGGGGGCGCTGGGTGTGTTTTGTCTGAATCCAGTTGGGATTTTCCCGAGCCCAGTAGCGACAATTGTGTCGATTTACTGTACCACTTAAATAAAACGTTGCCTCGTCTGAAAATACTACACTATTAAGCAAATTTGGATTTTCGTCACAATGCCTCATGAAGATTTCACAAAATTCCAAACGTCTGTCCGGATCATCTTCTGAGAGTTCGTGAACAAATTGAACTTTGTATGGGTGCAGTTTTTCTTTTTTAAAAAATTTTACTACAAACGACTGACTAACATCTTGTTGTAAGGCAATTTCTGCTGTAGTTGCGTGAGGGTTGTCTTCTAATGACAGCAAAATATCTAACTTTGCATCGTCGCTTATTCCCGGTCTTCCAGATTTTGGAGCATCACTTACGCTTCCTGTTTCATTAAATTTTGCAACAATTCTGCTTACTGTGCTTCTAGCAATTGGAGGTCTTTCAAAATGTGTTTCGTTAAATGCTTCTTCATGACTTCGAAGTCTATCGCCGTAACCTACCATCATTAGAATTTCTATCCTTTCTCTTTCCGTTAAAGGAGCCATCATAATAAAATTGGTATGACACTAATTGTAAGACTGACACTGACAAACAGTTGTTTTATTACTAGGTAACTTTAAGTTTTAATTCTTTTAATATTTAGTTTCTTTTCATAAATTCAAAAACTAGTTTATTTTGTTTTTTATTAATTCTCTCAGTTTTTTTCTTATGTGACCCCTACTTCAATTATTTCTTTATAATGCAGAAAAACAAGCTTTATCAAATAAAGTAAAAAAAAACCAAGCTTCATATTTAAAAAAAATATTGATGACGTCATAACTTTGACAAATTTGACGTTTTATTTTTTTGACTTATGTTAAAAGACGCGGAATAAAATAAACTGTTTGGCGTGTTTTTGCATTTTTTTCAAAAATGAACATTGTACGTTTTATGAATTTTGTGCGTTACTTTATCATAACCCTGTATATTCCGAAGCTTCTCGCATGCAATGTAATTATAAATATAACACTAGACCTACGTTATATAGATTATAACACCACAGAAGATATTGCTTATTATTATTTAGATCAGGGCCCCTCAAACTTGTTTTTCTTGTACCACTGATGTGGTACAAATCAGGTACATACCACTAAATTATTAAAAGATTTATTAGAATAAAGATAAAATTATGTTTGATAATGGTAAACCAGAAAAAAATAACAATTCTTTTTGAAAGTGTGCATTATTTATTTATACAAACAATATTACAATATCTTTAACTTATAGTCTGACTAAAAACTCAATAAGAATGGTGCTGCGTGCTCAACATAACCCAGAGGATGTTAGGGTCGATTGTATTTACCCATAAATTTGGGTCAAAATTTTGTTTATTATGTAATTTCATTTTTATTGGCAGCATCACCTAAAATCCAGTTTTGCAGAGACAGGTGGAATTAAAAATCCCAGTGCCTTTTTGGACAAGAACGGATAATCATATTTAACCTGTGGGCAAAAAGCACCTAACTCTAATTTGGTAAATTCTGTTCTCAAATCTTCATCGCAAGATAGTTCCAACAAGTACTCTTTTTCTTTGTTAGTTAGGGTTCCAGGAATGTCATTCAATAAGCATGGGTCCTATGTTATAAGTAATTAAAAATAGTCTTTCTTAAAATATTCTTTAAGAGTTTTTCAGTGCGCGATTGACAGTGACGTTTTGTATTATTAGTAAAAACCGTCATTAATTTTAATTTCGTGCTCTGTTACGAAGTTTTCCAAATTGTACAAGACTGCAGGTTTTCATTTGAAATACCATTACTCCTCATTTTACAATTCCTGATGAATGCCTTTATTTTGTCTTCTGCTTAAAATCAATTCGTTGTTTTACTTTACAAACAAAAACTTAAGTGGTTACGCCGATTAAAAATATCAGATAATTAGGCTAATGTTGTGATCCAGAGCTCCTCAATTGATCACGAAGTTCAAAGTTGGTCTCCAACAAAAATAACTGAACCCAGTGGCGTGTCGTGGGGTTTGAGTTTGGAGGGGCGCACCAGAAATCAAATACCAAATGACATATAGGCAAATTGCGCGAAAAAGTATCCGCTTATAACATTTATTTAAGTTGAATAAATACATAGCAATTAAAAAATATTAATACCTACAATAACGACAAAAGCAATAATAATTGTAAATCAAAACGGAAAAAATCCAAAATAAGGGGCTCATTTTAAACAAAAATCCACCTACCTTAAAATTCAAGTTTGCAAAAACGAAGAGCTGGAACAGCGGAATAGTTTTTATAATGTCATAAAAAATCACTTCACGAAGTAGGTAGCCACGGTTTATAAGTAGGAAAAAGAAAGAACAACATATTTACATACATACATATTTACGGTACGATAGTCCGCAGACGGCACTGAAATACTGGCCGCTAAATAACTGCGCCGTAAAATATCCTAAATGTTTTTATGGAATCGTGTACTATCGGCCAATATCGGGTCACATTCACGTGGAATCTATAAACGCCTTAATATAATTCTGTGGGTTCTAACAACGTTAGATAACGAAAACGTACAAAATACTACAAATCTGTATAAAAACAAATTTGTATCTGTATATACATGGACACACAGTACGTATTTACCAGCGTTTACTTCAACCACCAGACGCATGCGTTTCTGTCTCACGACTTTGTCAATGGCGGGTTTACGAAGACAAACGACTGTAGGTACACTTCGCGGTCATGTAGCAAATTTTGTCCTATCAGATGACACCAGATAACCTCATGACATCTGACGGATAAAACCGACGCCGATACAAAGTGTTTCTTCTCGAATAGCTACGCTATTACAGGAAAATAAAAAATACGCATATTACTGTGAGTCCATTAACTCGTCGCCAGGTGGCGTAGTTCAGTTTTTTTAAATTTAGAAATTTTAACTACTTATATGAATAATGACAATAAAATGAATAGTAATAATAAATATTTAAATTGTGTGTTATATTAAAAATTCTAGGAGGGGCGCGCGGCTTCGCGGCCTTATACAGCTACCGCCACTGACTGCACCTTAGAAGATATGTCGAATGACCTGCTAAGCATTCTTCCTTGCTTGAGAAAGTCAACTCACCTCTCTCACTACCTATTTCAGAACACAGCTTCGAAAATAAACGGGAGTTTAAAGCCCGAGATATTGTAAAATTGACCACTTTGACGGACTCCTGCAGAACACATTTAAACTCTTTAGGCATACGCTTTCATGCTAAAACTTGAATATGCTGCAATTACTGTAAGTTCAATTTGCTACAATCAGTTTCACTTTGGTAGCAACAAGATGGACTGCTTCCAAGTCAGTCGATTTTATGCAAAAAGCCATATGCATGTCAAACTAAAATTAAAGAAGAATGTTTATTTTGTGAAACACTATCAACACACACGCATTACTGCCAAATATCCTCGGAACAAAATTCACAAAATAAACATTCTTTTTTAATTTTAGTTTGACATGCATACCGGACGTAAACCATAAGTTGATCATTGTTCGTTCTAATCGAGTTGTATGGCAAAAAATTAGCTATTCTTGACTTTAGCTAGTACCTTTTAAGTTTAATGCCATACTTTCAATCCTACGACGAAAGGTATCATTTAACAGTGGCTTCGTATCTAGCAGTTTAACTGACAGTTCACCCATAATGTTACCGTATCTTTCACAGCAGGTACAGCTCTTCACCGATTATATAAGCTTTTCTGCATTTTCCTATGCTTAAGTTCACTAACCGAGATGACTCCGCCGCTGTGCAGTACTTCGAGGAAAAGGCGACATAACTTTCTTTGCTTCTTTCTTATGCTTTCTTCTAACATTAAATATTTCGTGTTTCAATAATAAAAGTTTCATACCCTGGTTGCAAAAAAATTGAAAGCAGATTATACATGGACGTTGTAGCTTATCATTTACATAACGTGTGTTCATTTGAAAAGTCAATCTAGGTTACCTTGAAATTTTGATAGAATGAGACGCAAATATATTAGTATGTGTTTGTTGTTCCGTAAACGTAAATCCAAATGAGATTTGATAATGTCAATCACAAATATCAGTTAGTGCATAAAATAATCGTGCGTCGATTCTGGTTTAAATAAATTGCTTCTCAGTTTTAAAATGGCTTTCACTTTAGAACATAAAAATTTTTTTAGTCCAGGCTTATTTTCGAAGTGGTAATAAAATTTATGGTTTATGGGTTTATTCAGTTCAAGATTGCATGGTAGAATTTCAAGTTGAGTTTTCACATTTTGTAATAGATTATATACAATTTAAGAATACTTTGGATAGAACTTTAAAACTTTTTTCTGAAACTGGTAGTCTCTTAAGAAAATCAGGCAGCGGAGCAGTTAAGAAACGTACACCTCAAGTTGTTAATCGTGTTGAAGAAATAATGGAAAATGAACCACAAACATCTGTTCGACATTTGAGTCAACAAATAAACCTTTCTGTTGGTACAACTCACAAGTTATTAAAAAAAGATATGCAACTTTATCCATACCGTGTCACAGCAGTACAGGAATTGTTAGAAATTGATTACCCACGTAGACTACAGTTTTGTAATTGGTTTGTAAATATGAATAATAATGGAGAACTTTCGCAAATCTTTACTGATGAATCATGGTTTTATAAAACGGGATACCTAAATTCACAAAATACAAGAATTTGGAGTAGTGAAAATCCACATGTAATTAATGAAGAATCGCTACATCCGTGTTTGGGCAGCGATAAGCCAAAAGCGAATCATTGGACCAATATTTTTTCAGGGAACGTTAAATGCTCAAAGGTACCGTACGGAAATTTTACAACCATTTGTCAATCAGTTGCATGATGATGAACTTCAAAATGCATATTTCCAACAAGACGGAGCACCTTGTCACTGTACTGCAGAATCTTTGGATTATTTAAGAGAATTTTTTGAAGAGCGTATAATTAGTCGAAATACAGAAATTACCTAGCCTGCACGTTCATGCGATTTAACACCTTGCGACTTCTTTTTGTGGCCTTATCTAAAAAATAACATATTTCGAACACCTATATTGAATTTGAAAGATATGCTACAGAGAATCGAACAGAAATGCATGGAAATTAATAACAATCCAGTAATGTTGCAGAATATCATCAGAAATTTTGAACGGAGGATTTTAAAGTGCATTGATCTTGAAGGACAACATTTTCAACATTTGTTATAGTTTTCAATAAATACCTATTATTTGTTAATTATTTGTATGTATGAAACTGTCAACATATACGACTTCGTAGGTTAAGTAGTAAATTTTAATTTACGACATACTTCAAAATGTTCTCAGTAAATCACATGCTACTAGATTGACTTTTCAAATGAACACTTGTTATGTGACCATAAATCTAAAACTAATGTACTCAGGATCATATTTTCTTACAACTTTTCATCTTTTAGAAATAATTGTCTCATCTTGACTTGCCGCACAATTTGATTCTCTAGCAGAGCTTGATGGTACAGGCACAGAATATTCAGTAGATAACTTTGATCCTCTAATAACGTACTTATCCGTGAAGATATTTTTTTACGTCAACTATACAATTTTAAACAAATAAATAATAATAGAACAGCCAATAAACGGTATAACACATTTCTCTTTAATTTTTCCTGGTATAATAACATACGACGCCCATGATTATAGTGACAACAACCAACTGACTCGCTTATCACATCCAAAGCATTTTATAAGGTTTTAGTTTAGACTAAAAATATCTCGAACATACGGGAATGGGTGCGCAAGGCCGCAAATATTTGATGTAAACATTTTGCTTTATCCTATTGCGTCTCTGATATGGTATTCTCTTTTGCTTATGCCTTGCGTGCCCGTATGGGAAGTTTTGTGTACTACCAGTGCTACTCATACCACATTTTAAATATTTAATTCTAATATTTCTTTTCTAAATCGTTAGCTGCCATTGATGAATTACCTTTAGCAAACAGTCCTGAAGTATTTGGGTTACATCCTAATGCTGAAATTGGCTATTACACCCAAGCAACTAAGGAAATGTGGATGTTATTAATAGAACTTCAACCTCAAACAGGTTTGCTCAATTTTCTTAGATACAAATTTTACTATTTATTTCTTTTATTATCAATATTAGGTGCCAGTGGCGAGGGAATTAGTAGAGAAGAGTTTATATTAAACGTATCCAACGACATTCTTAGTAAAATGCCTGAAGAATACGAAATCTGGAAAGTTCGTAGAGACTTCCAATTAACAATGACACCTACAATCGTCGTTTTATTACAAGAATTAGAACGATTTAATAAGCTAATACACACAATGACTCGAACGCTCAAGCAACTGAAAAGAGCTCTTGCTGGTGAAATTGGTATGGATGCTACTCTGGATAACGTTGCTTATTCATTATTTAACGGGCAGCTTCCCATAGCCTGGAGGAAGCTAACTTCGGCAACTTGTAAAAACTTAGGCGGTTGGATGGTCTTCTTTTTAAAGAGACAAGAACAATATTTCAATTGGGTAACATTTTTAATTTTGAACTTAATTTTGAAATTAAACAAATGTTTGCTTCCTGATTTCCTTTATTGCAACTAACAGGTGTTCAAAAAGTACTTACGATCCGGGCAAGTATTTCCGTACTTAAATCTATTCGATGCAAGCTTAAATAACACAAGTATACACGGTTTTGGATCTAAGCAACCAAAAGCTGTTTCTATGGTTATTTGGGGCGCTGAATCCGAATCTGCACTCCGGCTTTTTTATTTTGGTTCTAGTTTTCGAGATATTAAATAAACACAATTTTTACAATTTTTGACAATTAATCTCCATTTTATTCATTAAAAAGTGTTAAATTAGAAATGAAGAGGAGTCGAACTGAGTCGTTTGTACTGTTTGGGATCTGTTTCACGCATTAAAGTCCAACAGTAATCGCTCATCATGCCCTCGTCCCAAAATCCTTGGTATCGTTTTTCGATTTTCGCCAAATCTTGGTGTAGTCGCTCTCCTTGCTCGTCGCTTGTATCACCCAAGTTTTCAGGAAAAAATTCGAGATGGGAATGCAGAAAATGTATTTTGAGAGACATTCGAGCTCCAATCTTGCAATAATTTTGCAACAAACTATCGATTATCTGCTTGAAATCCGGAGATTTGCGGTTACCGAGAAAGTTGTGAACAACATCTTGAAATGATACCCATGCTGCTGCTTCATTGGGCGTTAAACATTTTGTAAAGTTTCTGTCGGCCATTAATTTTCGAATATCAGGTCCGACAAATATTCCCTCTTTGATTTTGGCGTACGACAACTTGGGAAATAACTTGGTCAAGTACTCAAAAGCCGGTCCTTCACGGTCGAGCGCTTTGACAAAATTTTTGATAAGGCCAAGCTTTATGTGGAGAGGTGGCAAGAAAATGTTCTGTGGGTTCACAAGTGGTATAGAAGAGACGGTTTGTTTTCCTGATTCATAATTAGTACGGTTTGGCCAATCTTTTTTCACATAATGTTGGTCAGTTGCACGGCTATCCGACAGATACAAAAAACAGCAAAATTTGGTAAAACCAGATTGCATCCCCATCAAGAGACCATTAACCTGTAGGAATAGTATATAAATAATTTATTTATATAATTTATAATAATAATAATAATTTATATAATTGAATTGAATTTTATTTTCAAACCTTCAAATCGCCACAAATTTTCCATTGATGCTCTTTATATTTTATCTTGGTAAAAATTTTACATATTGTATCGTAGCATTCCTTCGTTTGTACTGCATGAGCAATCGGAATTGATGGTTTTATATTTCCATTGTGTATCAGAGCAGCTTTCAGGCTGTATTTTGAACCATCTATGAACAAACGCCATTCATTTACATCGTATGGTGTGTATTCATCGCATCAAACAAACCGTTGATGTCATAGCAGAAGCATATATACTCTTCTTTTTTTTTTTGAAAAACGGTAAAAGCGCCTCATTTCTGGTTCCTGCATCCGTGATGCGAGCAATTCTGATTTTTGTTTCGATAAATTCAAATCACGAACCAAATAATTGAGTTCACTTTGCGAAACTAAATGTTTTTCCTCCATGTTAAAATCGCTTCCACTGTTCGTCGGTGATGAACTACAAGTTTCCATGTAATTTGCACTCGTACCTGGACAAATTGGCCAAGGATCATTGCTCGCACGGGGAACTGGCTTAGACACTGATGATACTTCAGGATATTTATATTTTGATAGTTTTTTTGCATTTACACCGACGACATTCATCAAGCAAAAGTAACAATCATCTACATGATTTTTCGGCTCTCTCCATAACATTGGCAATGAAAATGAAAAACATACTTTTTTACCGCGTGACCACTTGTATAATATTGTGCTACACGCGTTACAAAACAATTTCGGTACCCACGGCTTGTGAGTGTTTGATACAGAGAAACCAAAATAATAAAAATATGCATTTCTGATCACATTAGTAATAACTTTGCCACTTTTTCTGATCATATAACATCCGCAAACATAACAAAAACACTTTGAATCAACTTTACAATTCTGTCTTTGCATCTTCACACGTTTTGGATTAAAAAAAAAACTTTAAAAATACAAATTTAATATTGTTTCTAGCGACGCCAACAGCTGACTGTCATTATGATAGCGCAGTGCTGCCAACATGCGCGAACTCACAAAGTAGAACCAATTTTGAAAAACGAAACCCGGATTTGAATTCAGCACCTCAAATAACGTCAAGATTTGTTCTCATCTGCTCTGATCCAAAAGTTGACCGGAATTTGTAAACTTGTGTAATCGTTATTCGAAGTCGCATAGAAAATTAATATTTATTATGGTACAATTATTCAATCAAATAATTGTTAGGTATTGGAATACTAAATATACAAGGACAATGTGTTTTATTAAATTTATCACAGTAGATGTCGAAAATGTTGACTAAACATTTAAACATAAATAAATCGGCGGACATGAATTGCGTGAAATTTTACATGAGCCAGTTAATACCTACCATGAACTGCGTGGAGTACCCCGTGAATTCCGCGTAATCTTTTAACCTTCTTAACTTTCATTCCTGTAGGTAATTAGGTATTCTTTGAAATCGTAATTCAACTGTTTACTTGCAAGTAAATGCTGTTATTTTTATTAGTATTTCTATAGATTTTTACAAGTGAACATCGATCTTAAATATGAGTGTAAAAGTAATATTGAGTGAACGCAACAGTGACTTATTGTTAATAAATAGTTTTAAATTTGGAAAATCCTCTGAATCAAAAACCCGCGAGACGTACTGGCCATGCATAAACAAGCCGTGTCGGGCTAAAGTACACACTGGGAGAAGAATGGTTAATTTCAAAAAGCAATTTCGTGCATAATCATGACGAAGAGCTACGGAAATTAAACAGACAAATTACACAGGTCTACAAAATTAAACTTTTTGACAGATGTTTTTATTTTGAAAACTGATTTTATATAATTTTGGTAGGCTGATTTCAAAAATTCTAAGCATTTATTTGTATCACGTAAGGTTTTTTTTTGCAAATATTAAAAGAAAAAAAACGATATTTCTAAAAAAATTTATTTGTTTATTGAGTAAAAAGGTGGAATACAAGTTAAAAAAGTGGAAAAAAATACTTTACTCAGTCTTTTTTAAGTGAAATCTTTGTCTTTTTGCCAGAAAGCTGCGTTGTCCGGACATTCGGTTGTATGTTTTTAAGTGCATATCCCGTTTTAACATCCAGCAGTAGTCCGCCATCATCGTTATGCTCCATCTGCCTTGGTATCGCCGTTCCATTTCCTTAATATCTTGGTGAAACCTCTCTCCCTGTTCTTCGCTAACTGTTCCAAGATTTTCAGGAAAATAGTTCAAGTGTGAAAACAGGAAATGCACTTTCAAACTCATATTACAACCTAGACGATGAAAGTGTTGTAACATATTTTGAACAATATTTTCGTAGTTTTCGTCCTTAGAGTTCCCAAGAAACTTATCAATTACTTCTTTAAATGAAACCCAGGCGTTTTTCTCGACATTGGTCATTGTGCTTTGAAAATCCTTGTCTTTGCATAATGTTCTTATCTGCGGCCCAACAAAATACCTTCTTTTAACTTGGCATCGGATAAGGCTGGAAATGTCTCGCACAAATATTTAAGACACTGTCCATTTTTGTCTAGGGCTTTAACAAACTGCTTCATCAAGCCAAGTTTGATATGGAGAGGAGGCAGTAAAACTTTTTTGGGGTCAACCAAGCTATCTCTTAATACATTTTTGCTACCAGGTGTAAGGCTTGTTCTAGAGGGCCATTCTATTTGAGTCCAATGTCTATCCCTTGCTCGACTGTCCCACTCACAAATAAAGCATGGAAATTTTGTATAACCTCCTTGTTGTCCTAGTAGCATGCACAGCACTTTAAGGTCACCACAAAGCATCCACTGATGTTCTTGGTAGTTTATTTTCTTTAAAAGAAGTTCAAAATTTTCGTACGTTTCCATTAAATGTACCGAATGGGCAACGGGAACCGAGGCCAGCTCGTTACCATTGTGCATTAAAACGCCTTTTAAACTACGTTTACTTGAGTCAATAAACAGGCGCCATTCTTCTTTTACATACGGCACATTTCCTAATTTTTAAATTAAGTCAGGAATATTGTTGCAATACACTAGCGGTCCGTCTTGAGTAAAATATTGACATAACTCTTTTTCGCGATCCCGGTAAAAGCTTGATGTGACGCCAGGTGCCAGTAAATGTTTCTCACGAGGTCGGGAGGCAAACAATTCGGATGCATCCTTTGGAAGGTGCAAATCTCTAATTAAATCATTTAGTTCGCTCTGGTTAAACACTTCGGGCTCTCTGAAGTCTGGTGTGAAATCTGAGTCATCTGGGTCGCAATTAGATTCCTCTGATTCTGACGATATGACGTTTTCTAGTGCTTTTGGAGCGGTAGGTATGGATACATCTGGTCCATGAGGAACTGGTCGAATAGCAGAGTCAAGATTGGGATACACAATTTGTTTCTTATTTTTTCTGTTGAATCCTTGAACATTACACGAACAAAAATAACAATCATCACTGTGATTTCTAGGCTCTCGCCATACCATAGGAACACCAAAGCTTAAACATTTCTTCCTACCTTTCTGGCAGTTTCTTAATGCTTCAACGCAAACGGAACAAACAGTATGAGGAGCCCAGGACTTGTCTTGGTCGCCAATTTTTACACCAAAATAAGCGTGGTATGCATTTTTCACAAACAAAGTTATAGTTTGCCTCTGCTTTACTACGATATAACTATGTACCACAGATATAACAAAAGTTATTCGGATTGTTCACACAATGTCTTCTTTCCATATTTATACGTTCTAGAACACTTAAAATACGCAACAACGAAGACAACAAGCGCGCGGACACAGTAGCACGACGACTAACACAACCAAACTGCACATAAGCAGGTTTCAACGTTGTATTGACGCTTCTGCGCCGACTCTGTTGCTTTGCTGAGAAATCTAATATTAACCAGTGTTGCCAAATCACATTTAATTTAATAAAAAACAATTAATTTAAGAATCATGCCTAACATGGAACAAACATATTCTTGTCATAGGTATGTGTATTAATAAATTAACATTTTTAAGATATAGAGCGCTATAAAAAAAATTTACGTGATAGAGCAAAAATATGGTGTTTTTTTGGAATAAGGGCCCCCAAACATATACAAATTAGCAAACAGCTTTCAAACATCAAAATCACTGTAGACCTGTGTTATTTCTAATTCTGTGAAAAGAAAGGTTGTGGACGACTTAAATGAAAAACCATCTAAAATAATTAATTCCGAACCTAAAGCAACATTAAGAACAGTTCAACACTTGAACAATTCGTGATGTGCAATATTTAAAAACTAAAATATATCAAAGTCGAAGAAAAGTACAACCACCGTTTCCAAAGTCAAGGGGCAAAGTGATGAAAATTGTAAAAATTATTTATTAAAGCAGCGTCTTGTTCAGCAGTTGACCTTCTCGGACGTCCTGAGCTTGGGTTTCTATTAATTGTTCCATGGTTTAGCCATTCTCTTAGAATGTTTGAAACGAAGTTCTTATTCACGTTGTAAAATACCGCAGTTTGCCTCACTGACCACCCATCGTCTATTTTCGCGATTATTCCACCTTTCGTTCACAGAAATTATATGTGGCATCATTATTTTGACGTATTATTTCTAATTTGGAATTGTTCGACGAATATCAAATATTCAATGTTGCATTATGACATACACACTAATAAAACATAATAAAGGAGTTGAATTATAAAGGAGTTGAATTAGTAAAAAAATCTGTGATCAGACTTATCCCATTTTTATTGGCCGTAACTGTACATACAAATCCAGAAAGAGAATTATTATTAAGAAAGTGGTTGTACATTACAAATTTAGATTTAATAAAGTAATACATAATATAATAAATTTAATAAAATACACACATCAAAATAATCTAGGGGACAAGCAAGAAAATGCATTTCTGCTCCACCTAGGTGAATAATTGTTTGTTATATCTGAAGGTATAAGTCGACCATCATTAGTTGTTAACTTTCAGAAACAGTTAAGAATACTTAATGAGAAATGTCTGATTATTTAGAAATAATTTTCAAAATTAATAAGTTTTTACAAAACTTATTTAAAAAGAGAACAATAAAAATCAACAACATGTGACAATGAGTGCAATGTCAGTACCCTGTGCGACTTCCACGAGTGCTGATTACCTTTCTACACTTGCTTGGCATACTCATAATCAAGAGGTCTCTCTTGATCGATGGCATTCCACTGTTCTACAAGACAATGATACCATTGTTGTTTTGTTTCAAAGACTAAATTTTAACGCAGTATGCTTCTAATCACATACGTGTTCTATGGGATTTAAATCAGGTGATTGCGCTGACCATGGCAAAACATTAATTTCGTGGTTTTGAAGAAATGCACGAATGATACCTGCAGTCAGGTATACGGACACGCATTGTCATGCATGAGTTGAAGATTTTCACCAATTCTTGCAGCATATAGTAGCACAACGTTTTCAAAAATAATGCCTCGATAGTCAATGGCATTTAAATACCGATCCAAGAGAACGATGTCAGTTCTTTCACCAAGATATTTTCCACCTCATACCATTACATAAGGCAAAAAAACGAAAGTTAACGTATTACTGTAATTCCTGTTCCGTTTTTAAACAACAGCTTAATAAGATGCATGAACTCACGTCCGCAGTTAGTACCCTACAGAATGAACTCAAGGAACTTAAATCTCGGCGCTCCTTAGGACCTGATGTCTCTGTTGAGAATAGGGTTGACCCTTTTGATACGGAAACGATTATTCAGGAGGTGACAGAGCGATGACACTCTAATCATCTTCAACGTTCCTGAACTTGAAAATACCAGCAAGGTGGATCAAATTGCGGCAGACACGGTTTCAGCAAACGAAATCCTGAAAGACTTAGCCGTATCCATAGATCACGTTTCTCCGATAAGACTTGGTAGATTTGATCCCACCAAACAGCACCGCAAGAATTTGTTAGTTTGCGCAGCTTGATCAAAACTGAAGTCCGTCGTTCCTATAACCAGTACATATCCGACATTGAAGCAAATATAGTGAATGATCCATCACAGTATTGGCGCTTTGTTAGGTAAAGGAGCGGCAAATCCCGGATTCCTGCCTGCTTGAATTCAGGAACCGATATGTTAACTGATCCGAATGAAATTGTTGAGGCTTTTGCACACATGTTTTCCACTACGTTTGTACCACGTTCAATTATACCTGATACTTTTCCTGCAAATATTCTTTCATTTGACAGTATAAATATTCCGGCGGTTTCAACTGAGAAGGTTTCGTGTGTCTTAATGCAAGTGAAGGCTGATGACACCTTCGGTCACGATGGGTTTCCCAACTTTTTCCTAACATTAGAGATTGTGCACGAGTTCTGAGCGAACCTCTAGCTTCAATTTTTAATTTAAGCATCAGTACGGTTACTTTTCCGGACTTTTGGAAACTGAATCGTATTATACCAATTTTTAAACATGGAGATAAGAACTTTATGAACAATTATCGACCCATAAGTATTTTATCTACCTGCTCCAAAGTTTTCGAACAACTTCTATACTTGAAAGTATATGCTTGTGTATCACCTTACATTTGTCCATACCAGCATAGCTTCAAACCGGGAAGATCGACAGCCTCAAACTTGGTTGAAATTACGCAGTATATTAGTCAATGCTTGGACAAAAGAGAACAGGCAGATGTGATATATACAGATTTCTCTAAAGCGTTCGATACGATTGACAATATACTCATCACTAAAATTTCCTTCTTCGGCTCTTCCCCTGAGACCGTAAAGCTAATTGATTCCTATTTGGACAATAGATCGGCCTACGTTTGCTACAATGGATATAATTCCAGGATATTCACTGCGGCTTCTGGTGTACCGCAAAGGTCCAATCAAGGGCCTCCACTATTTATAATGTATATAAATGATCTTTTAATCTCAATCCACTGCAGAGTTCTTGCGTATGCTGATGATCTAAAAATTTTTCACAAAATCGATACCATCTTCGACTGCGAAACATTGCAAAGAAATATAAATATTATTACCACCTGGTGCCATGCAAACAAGCTTAAATTAAGTATTAACAAATGTGCCATTGTCACTTATTCCAGGAACGAGCAACTTATTTCTTACGATTACGATCCTGAACATACACCTATTCCAAGGAAGCTAGAAGTAAAAGATTTAGGTGTTTTATTTGATACACAGCTTAAATTTATTGGGCACATATAAGCAGTCTGCAACTAGGCTTCTCGAGCTTTAGGCTTCATTATAAGAACGTGCAGAGGATTCTCTAACGTGCGTACACTAAAAACGTTATATTTTAGTATGGTCATGTCTAAACTGAAATATGCCTCTGTAGTATGGTATCCCATATATAATTACCAGTAACAGGGTTTGGAAAAAATTCAAGGAGGTTCTTGAAATATGTTTCGTTCAAGACTAATGGAATATATCCACCGCGTGGTGTAGACTACAATAATCTTTTAAGCGAGTATGGCATGGAGTCGTTGTCAGAACGGAGAAATGCTTCTAGTGCCAACTTTTTAATCAAAGTTGTTAGAAACAAAATTGATTCTCCGTCATTACTCGGTGAAGTACAGTTTCTTGTACCGAATTACGGCACGCGTTCATCGGCTATATTTTCAGTTCGTCGTGCTAGAACTAATGTTTTGGCTAAGGCCCCAATGGTCCATATGGCGAAAAACGCAAATAGGTATTGTGAGGATCCCTTTACTAAATAAATAAGTTAGTATGTCATTTTGTTTATTTTAGGATTTAAATGTGTATATGAATTTGCACTGCAACATATTGCTATGGTTTTTTCACCGCAAACATTTTGAAAAACATCATTTTATATTGTACATTTATTTATTATTGAATTTATCTATGAATGTAGATTTTATGTTGAACCATTATTTTGATTTATTTTGACCAGCGTTGTTAGTACGCCGATTTGCCATGCTATTTCCGACAGACACAAATTATTATCAGAGTTGTGAAGACGTGTATTATAAGATATTTTTTTTATCTTAGTTTGAGTAGCTTCGTGATTTTTATTAATTAGTTTTGGTGTTTTATTTCATACCGATTAATTTACGAGTGTGCAGAACTCGTAGTAGTTATTTTGTACGTTCTTCTAACTCTGGTGTCTCGTATAAAAAAAATTAAATTTTATTTACGTAAGTAAAAGAAATCATTCTTATTATCTTTATTATTATTTTCATATATGTATTGATTTGTATTTTACCATTGTGGTAATTTTGATATATTTTATCTTAGATATATATAAATGACAAAGATTGTATTTTAAAATTTCTATAAAAAATTTTTTTTTAACTTAAAATTTTGCACGTTGGAGTTCAAGGGCAGATTTTTTATTACATGTGACTGCGCATGTGTTAGAGATTTGCTTCGGTCTGTCAGTACTGGTTGTTTACCTTTTGAAGTTCTTTATTAGGGGTGAAATTTAAAAGACATCTTTGCAATTTATTAGATTTAATTTAGTTCGGGTGTAATCAGAGGACGTTTGGATTTGTTTTGCGGTCTGTTTCAACAAATTCTTTTACCTCTAAGTGTAAGTTTGTATTACACAATTCTTTATACTTTATAAAGAATTTTTTTTTCATTTTTTTTGGAATATAAGATTCGTTTGAGTAAAGATGTGTATATCTTTTTAATTACCTTTCAACTTGTGTGCATAACAGTAACTTCAGTAAAACTAACTAAATTCACAAATAAATTTTGTATGGCGCCTGATTGTGGTATTAATTAAATTATTTTTCCACGTTTTCCATTGGAAACCCGGAGAGGAAAGCAGTCCCATTTAAATAAAGTAACCGACTGAGTATCTAAGCTGGACAGAGTTGGTGTGAATAGTGGTACATCTCACTACTAACCCACTATTCATAGCAATACGTTTTTTGTTTTTGTAATTTTATATTATCCTTTAAGTGAATTTTTGTATCTGTTGGGTAATAAAGACTATTATTATTATGTATTATTATTACACTACCTCCTTGGAAGCTGTGAACAGTTTGCGATGTAGCTAATCGTTCTGCATTCCTGGGACGTCTCCACACTCTCGTTATTCTTGTATCTGGCTGCAAACCAAATCGGGATTCGTCAGAAAACAAGACAGGTGCCCAGTTTTGTTGATCCCAAATTAAATGTTGCTGCGGTCATTCTAATTTTCTTCCGCGATTTTCTCTCGACAAAGCAGGGAATCTCAGAGGACGGCGTGCATTAAGACCATCTGCATGGGGTCTATTCCTCACTGTTTGATCGCTTATTAGCACATCGTGAGTGTTGTAAAATCGAATCACTAATTCTACCGCCATAATGTTGCGGTTTATTAATGCACAAAGTCTCAAGTATCTGTCATGAATTGGTCGAGTTGCTCTTGTGCGTCCCGATGACGTTCACGCACATCATTGGTTTGCTCATACCTCAATCACAAACGATTGATGACACTTTTTGACGTATTGAGAACTTTTGCAATGGCGCTTTGAGTTAAACCACTTTCAAGTATTCCAATAGCTTTTAATTGCATATCATGGTCTAAATGATACGAGGCATGTTTTTTAAGTAAGTACCGTTTTTCCACACCGCGACCGCAGCGCTGCGGTCGGCGTTCTGCGTATGCGCACCGGGGACCTACATCTCTTGCCTACGCACTGACGCCATTACAGTCTGATTCTACCTTGTTTACGTTGTTTCTGAGTGTTTAAGATGCCTCCGATAATCGTGAGTCCCGCCGACTGTGAAGTGCGGGCTGTTATAAGATTTCTTAGTGCTAAAGACCGAAAACCGATCGATATCCATCGTGAGATTTGTGCAGTTTACGGACAAAACATTATGAGTGATGGAATGGTAAGAAAGTGGGTGAGAGCATTTAAAGATGGCCGCACAAATGTGCATGATGAACAACGGAGTGGGCGTCCTTCGGTCGTTAATGAAAGTTTGGTGCAGGAAGTGGACAATAAGGTGAGAGAAAACAGACGCTTTACGATGTCCTCCTTGTGTGATGGCTTTCCTAATGTTTCGCGTAGTGTTTTGTATGGCATTGTGAGCGAGCGCTTGAATTACCGAAAATTGTGCTCACGTTGGGTACCGAAAATGTTGACGGATGTGCACAAAACCAAACGTTTAGGCAGTGCATTGACTTTCCTTGAGCGGTACCGCAACGACGGTGATGATTTCTTAAGCCAAATTGTTACGGGCGATGAAACATGGGTGGCCTACGTCACACCTGAATCAAAGCAACAGTCCATGGAATGGCGGCATTCAGATTCACCCGGAAAAGTGAAGTTTAAGCAAACAATTTCTGCCCGGAAAATCATGTGCACAGTTTTTTGGGATAGAAAAGGGGTATTGCTTGTGGAATTTCTGCCTCGTAATGAGACAATCAATGCAGCAGCTTATTGTGAGACCTTGAAAAATCTGCGCCGTTCAATCCAGAACAAAAGACGAGGCAAGTTGAGCAAGGGCATCGTTTTGCTGCATGACAATGCCCGTCCGCATGTGGCTAATCGGAGCAAAGATCTCATCACATCTTTTAAATGGGAAACTCTAGATCATCCTCCGTACAGCCCTGATCTGGCGCCCAGTGACTACCAACTGTTCCTGCACTTGAAGAATCACCTGGGCGGCCAGCGTCTTCAAGACGATGACGAAGTCAAAACAGTTGTGATGCAGTGGTTAACAAGTCAGGCGGCAGACTTCTATGAGGAGGGTATTCATAAACTGGTACAACGTTATGACAAGTGCCTCAATATTGAAGGAAATTATGTAGAAAAGTAGATTAAGGTACAGGCTTTCATGTAAAAATAAAATTATAGAGATATCTTTGCACGTCTTTTTTTAATTTCAAAACGGTACTTACTTAAAAAACAAGCCTCATATCTCTTCATCCTCAATTAAGGCAAAGGAAACTGAAAAAGAAAATTGATTGCAAAATATACACAAAAATCACAGGATGACAAATCAACAAATCTTACATTTATTTAAATTGCCACTGATTTTTCAGTTAATAAGACCTTGTTGTCACTTAAATTGTCGAAACACCAGCAGTAAACTCTATTGACGTGTAAAATGATATTACAAATAATTTTGTAATATATGGTTTGCAAAATACTAGCAAATAAAGGCTTGTGCCCTAGATTATTTTGATGTGTGTAGGTAGAATTTTGAATGATCAGTTGATGAAGCCACAGTGTGACGAAACGTATGTAGTGTCTATCTTTATGAAATTTAAATGATGTGTTTCGTCACATATTTCCTCAACCAATTAGTTATTTAGAACCTGTTTCTTCAAACCACGCAACTATTTTTAAAAATTTTGTCGAAAAATTACTATTATTAACAAAGACATTTGGACTTGGAAATCTTCGTCGAAATTCTTCTCTAGAATCATTCATAGAATAAAATCAATTTCCACTTTAATCACGTTGACCATTACGAAAATAGTACATTACACGTTTTTGTTTTTTGTTCAAGAGTACACTTATGTTAAATGAATTGTAATGCATTACCCGGAACAAGACTTTCTGAACACGTGTTATAAAAAACAAACATTTACATACTTGAAATATTTTAGACCATTCAAGGTGATCCTATGGTTCTTTGGCTATCAGGATTGCATATTCCAGAGACATATTTAGCAGCCTTAGTTCAAATAGCCTGCAGAAAAAATAATTGGCCTTTAGACAGGTCAACGTTATATACTAAAGTCACGAAATTCGAAGACCCTTTGGACATAGAAGAAAGGCCAGAACAGGTATTTTGTTATTGATTAAATAACTAATTTTTCGAATAACATTTTATATATACATATTTCTTAGGGTACCTGTTTAGTACATGGATTATATTTGGAAGGAGCCCGCTGGGATGTAGAACATGACTGCTTGACGAGGTCTAGGCCTAAGATATTAGTAGAAGAACTACCGGTGATGAGTGTAATCCCTATTGAAGCTCACAGATTAAAACTACAAAATACCTTAAGAACTCCTGTTTACACAACCTCTCTAAGAAGAAATGCCATGGGAGTAGGTTTAGTATTCGAGGCAGATCTTGGTACAAGTGAACATTTAAGCCACTGGGTTCTTCAAGGAGTATCTCTAGTGTTAAACACTGACGATTGAACATGTATACGTAATTAAGTTTATAAAATACGAAAATATATATTTTTGTTACGAAAACAGTTTTTTTATTTATCTTTAAACGACACTCTAACCTGAAAATATACTTTTCCACGGTCGGGAGTAGAAATCAGTTTCTATGACATCAAAATTAAAACAGAAGTAGTCGATTATTCCCAAGGGAGTATAATGCTCCCAAGGGAGTTTACATTATGGAGAACGTTTGTGATTCATGCAAAAAAAAGATAACATTGAAATTATTTATTGACATTTAAATTAAATGTTACATTTGTACAATTTTCAAAATTAATATTAGAAGGAATATTACTTTCACTTACATTTACAGTTTTTGTGATTGCCCTAGTAGTGGTACCTACTAAAACCTGATTAGCAATTTTGGTCTTATTTTCAATGGAGTTCTCGACATAACCCTCAGCGACTGTCGTTGATTTCCAACCAGCATGACGCTTTATTGTCGTGATATCCACACCAGCATCTGCCAGTAATGTCGCTGAAGATCTTCGTAAGCAGTGACCAGTATAACATGCAGCATCAGGTAATTTTAAATACGAAGCTACTACACTCGGAATTTTTCCCATGGTATTCTTGCCAACTGGCTGCGAACTACATTTTCCTGCTTTGTAGTACAAAAAAAGGCGCTTATGCTTGACGTGGGGAGGACGAAGGGACAGGTATTTTCGAAACAACTCAAGCATATTTTCCACATCGGTAACCACAAAGGTTTGTGGAATCTTTGTCTTAGTGTTTGGAATTATTACAATCAAGGAAGAGCCTACATCCTCAATATCATCTACAGTTAAATTGACTAGTTCATCAGTTCGACAAGCTCCGGCAATCCCAAGATTTAATCCAACCTATAAAAAATCAAAATACTTAATAATTGAAATACCTAACAACAAAAGTAATCTTACCTTAATCATTAAGAATTCTTTGTCATCTGCACTTGATAGAAAACGGTCGATTTCACCCTTTCTCAATATTTTCGATTTTTTCGCTTGATATCCGTCACCGGTTTTTTTCAAAAATGCGATCAGCTTGGGGAATTTGCTTATATCTATGTTGTCGTAAATTATCAAGAATGACTTAACCATAGAATATTGCGCCCATAATGTGGAAGACTTGTAATTCTTTGCATTTTCACTGAAGTATGCCAACAAAACATTCTCGCTGTATACTTGAACATTTTTCTCGGCGCACCACTTTTTGAACCGATTGTAGGCTATATCGTATAAAGATCTTGACTTCGTAGGCAGCAAATTACTTATTGCAATATATGCAGCCTCCACAATCTCTTCCGACTCACAATTATTCATTGTGCACTAAACAAACTTTAAACTAAACCAAACTAGCACCTTAATTTGACAATTCTTTTTGTTTGTTTATTTTGTAGTTATGACAATAACTCAACGACTACTAAATAAATGCTCAAATCCGAATACAATAATTCTGGTGCTACTTACTTCATAATGACAAAATATGTGTTTTTAAGTTAATGAGACCGTGGAAAAAATAGTATATACCATTCGGGTGAGATGCTATTTTGTCCTCGGTGCACCTCTGCCAAAATAACGCATTTCTCTCCCTTATAGTATAATATACTATTTTTTTAAGTTTTTTATTGGAAACTGTTTAATAAATATTTATTCATTTGTATTTTATAATAGTAATTTTCTTATTCCCAATCGTAATATTAATTTTGTTACACAAAAAATATTCCTAAAACAGGTACATAGGTGATTTTTTTTTCATTATGCCTTCTAAGATTTTAATTATAATTAGTGAAGTCAAATTGAGGTGGTCGTCATAGGCGTGTGCTTTATAAAGGAAATAAGTCGTAAATTGTTTAAAACATGGTGGAACATTTACTGTCTTAAACGATTTCCGTGAAGTTACAAAGTGGATAACATCGGTTAAATATTTGCAAGATTAGGTATGTTTCCACAGTTGTTTCAGCAAACCGGACGGGACTTGGGCAAGAATGTGTTTAGATGCAGAAATCGTACGTTATATTTGCATAATTAAAGTAATCTGAAGCAACTTAATGGACCTTGACAAATTTGTCTTCTGCCGCACTTAGCTGTGCGCAAACGTCTTTCACTATTTTGACAGATTACACTAACGACAGCGAAGGACTTTGTATTTTTTCTATTGCCTCCACTAGTTCGAAGTAATTGTTCTGAAATAATTTTTGAATCTGTTTTAACCTAACTATCTTGAAATTTGGACTGGCTTTGCTTGATAGTTGCAGCTTCTTTGGGATAAAATTTTAAAAGCACGTTCTTTATATACTAAAAATATTTATAATAGTAAAACGACTGCCTCTAATCATATTCCATAACGTGCAAAAATCGGCTCTGGCAGTTTAGGGATACAGTCTGGAGGAAACGACATTATCTTGTCGTATTTTTTAAATATCTGTTTTCTAACGTTCAGCTCAGTTTTTAACATGCACTATATCACTCTAAAATTATGAATCAATGAAAATGCAGGATTTTCGTGTGGAAAGATGATCCCTGCGTCATCAATATAACATTGTATGATTCAAATCAGTACTTCGGCGTCATATTAAATACTGTAAATTGCAAAATAAATTTGTAGGTTATGTGAACATATATATAATCGAATTACATCTTAGTTATATTACTTTAAAATTACTATAAATTGATCAAGGCTGTGTAAACAGTAAATCAAATTAACCTATAACATCACATGAAAAATAAAATGAACTACTTATCAAGAATTTACAAGATTTATGTCAACATATAGGATTGTGTAATTCTTTAATCATTTATCATAATGAACTAATGAATGGCAAAACCAAACAGCTGCAAGTTAGTTGTAAAAGCATTATTATTGGAATTGAAACCATGCAATAGACCAGAGTATCTACTTTGTATAACCATAATTACATATTCACTGTTATGACAGTTTCATAAACATTATTTTATAAAAAAAATAAACAATTTAGTTACATCTAATACATTTCAAGACAATTTTAAATATTTAAGGGTCGGTTTTACAATACACTCTATCTAACCCATCAATTATACCGTCGAATAACCCGAACGAGAACAAAAGTTTATTAATAGGTATTAAAACACCACCATGTTTTTTCTCTCGTTCAAAATATTGCAACAAATTTAAAACAAGTTGTCGCGATTGTGAATGTACTGATCCACCATTATAGTTTTAAAAAAAATTCAAAAAATATGTAACGAGCGATCATTAAAATTTTCACTCGTAGCTGGCCGTGTATATAAAAATTATGTCGTAGCTTTAGTCATTAAGATATTATTTCAAACATCTGTCAGTGTCAAATATATATTTTAAAGTTTCATCAAAAGAAAAAGTAATGGCCTTTAATGATGTGCATAAAGCGTTTATGGTAGAATGTTACTTCCTGACATCTCAAAAAATTGATGGTATTTGGCAGCATTCAATAGAAAATTGCCTTGCGGAGTTTGAAGAGAGATATCCAAATACTGTTCCTAGCTATAAAACTTTCCGTGATACGCTAATGCATTGTGTAAATCTTTTTCGTCACACAGGCAGTATTTTAAGGAAAAAAGGAAGCGGTCCTCCTCTCAAGAGAAGTCGCGGCGTAATTGAAAATGTCAGACAAATTATTAACGAATCTCCTCAAACATCTATTCGCAGAGTTTCGCAACAAGTAGGGCTTTCGTATGGAACATGACAAAAAATTTTAAAAAAGGACTTGCACATGTATCCATATAAATTAACTTCTGTACAAAATCTATTACCTACGGATTATGAAAAAAGAACACAATTTTGCCAATGGTTTATTCAAACAATGACAGACAATATTTTAAATCATACTTTTTTCACCGATGAAGCTTGGTTTTATTTGAAAGGTTAATTCGCAAAATATGCGTATGTGGTCCAGTGAAAATCCTCATTTCTACAGAGAAGTTCCTCTACATCCAGAAAAAATAGGCGCATGGGTAGGTATGAGTCGTCACCGATTAATAGGACCAATATTCTTTGAGGGCACGATAGCATCGGAGAAATATCGTAACGAAATTCTCAGTGTTTTTACTAATTAATTGACTAATGATGAACTCCAGGTCGGATATTTTCAACAGGATGGGGCTACATCTCACGTTACACTTGAAAATATTCAGTTTTTGCAACAATTTTATGGCGATAGGATAATAAGTAGAAATACAGCGATTCCATATCCACTACGATCGTGTGATTTAACAGTCATGGATTTTTTTTGTGTGGCCATATATAAAGAATATTATGTATTTATGAAACACCAATTAATAATCTACAAGAGTTAAGACATAAAATCATAGAAAAATGTGAACATATCAATAACTCACCGCAAATACTGATCAATGTTTTCAATGCTCTACGAAATAGAGTGCGATTATGCTTGGTGGAGAATGGTCAACATTTTACACATTTTTTATAATATTCTATTACTTTGTATAAAAATTATAAATATATTTAATATAAAAGTCAGCATTTCAAATTATTTTTTAACAATCATGACGTTTGAAATTATAATGACAGATCTCCTCTAATAACTTAAGTTAGGACATACATATCACGGAGTAGGTAATAATCCTGTCTTTGTCTTATTCAAGTAAATTTCCTTCAAGTAAATTTCCGCAAATATATTAGTATGTGTTTGTTGTTCCGTAAACGTAAATCCAAATGACATTTGATAATGTCAATCACAAAAAATGTTGCAGAATATCATCAGAAATTTTAAACGGAGGATTTTAAAGTGCATTGAACTTGAAGGACATTTTCAACATTTGTTATAGTTTTCAATAAATACCTATTATTTGTTATTTACTTATTTGTATGTATGAAACTGTCAAAAAATATACGACTTCGTAGGTTAAGTAGTAAATTTTAATTTACGACATACTTCAAAATGTTCTCGTAAATCACATGCTACTAGATTGACTTTTCAAATGAACACTTGTTATGTCTGTACTAGCTATCCTTGTCATACAAGTAGGTACTGTTTGTTATTCGGATGTGGAGATTATTCTTTGAATGTCTTCTTCTTCTTTCTTCTTCTTTCAATAGGCGTATCGCCTGTTTAGTTCCGGTTTCTTTGTGGCGGCAGTTCTTGTGAATTTGATTGCCAGCTGTCTCGCCAGCGTTTTGGTGGTCGTCCTATGGGTCTTCTTCCGTGAGGTATGTTGTTTCGTACTATTCTGGCCATTCTGTCGGGAGTCATTCGGGTGACATGGTGGTTCCATTCTCTTCTTCTTTTCCGTATCCATCTGACTACGTCATCCGTTTGACACTTCTCCCTTATATCTGTATTTCTTTGCCTATCATGTAATGTGTATCCTGTTATCGTTCTTAGAGTCTTCATTTCGGTTGTTCTTAGTAACCTCTTTGTTATCGTTGTTTCCGCTCTCGTCTCCGCACCATATGTCATCACCGGTCGTACGCATGTTTTGTATATCCTTGATTTGCATTCCGTACTTAGGTGTTTGTTTCTCCAGATTGGATACCTAAGATGTCCCGATATTGCTGCTGCTTTGTTTACTTGTTTCCTCACCTCATCACCCAAAAACCCTGCGCTTGTAATTTTGCACCCAAGGTATTCGATTGACATGGTTTGGTCGACGGTCTTATTTTCTATTACCAATTTGCAGCGTACAGGTTCTTTTGCTATGGTCATGCATTTGGTCTTGTCTATGGAAATTTCCATGTTGTGTTTTCCTGCCTGTTTGTTGAAAGCATGTAACATTCTTTGTAGGTCGTCCTCTGATTCCGCAATAAGTACTGCGTCATCAGCATAGCATATTATATTTATGTTGTGTATGCCCATCCGATATCCTAATCCGGTGTTCTTTACAGCTTTCACCAGCTCATCCATGATTGCGTTGAATAACATAGGACTGAGACTATCGCCTTGACGGATGCCTGTTGTGGTTCGTAGGTGTTGCGTTAGGGTGAGGTTTGTGCGTATTTGCGTTCTTGTGTTCGTGTTTAGGTCCTTAATGAGTTCTACGTATTCTTTCTTCGTATTATTGTTTTCCAGGATCGTGATGACGTCTTTTAGTTGTACTCTGTCGAAGGCCTTAGTTAGATCTACAAAGCAAAGATAGGCAGGGGTGTTGTACTCTAATGATTTTTCTATCAGTTGTCTGAGTATGAATAGAGCGTCAGTGGTGGATCGACTTCTTCGAAATCCTTGTTGTTCTTCGCTTATTGGCATTGTTGGGGTTATTTTGTCCGCAATGATCTTAGTTAGGAGTTTTAGCGAGGTGCTCAACAATGTTATCCCACGGTAGTTTGCTGGATCGGTTTTGTCTCCTTTTTTGAAGATGGGTATTGTTACGCTGTTCTTCCATTCTTCAGGTATTCTTCTATGTTGTAGTATGATATTAAACAGTTTTGTGTATTCTTTTATGGTGGCAGTTCCTCCACTTTTTATTAGCTCATTTGGTATTTTGTCTTGGTTTGGAGTTTTCCTATTCTTAAGTTTCCTCGTTGTCTCTCTTACTTGCTCTTCGGTGATTTGCGTGCACTCTTCTGGTGGGTCGTTTTGTATGTCTTCTTCTTGTGTTTCTACAGGGTTCTCTATGTCTGCGTAAAGATTTCTGAAATACTTCTCCCAAGTTTCTTCGGTAATTGTTCTGAGTTGTATTGTTTCATTCGTTTCCCGTTTCATGCCTCTTAGTAGTTTCCAAATTCGTTTTTGTGCTCCATACATGTCTGCTTCCATTTCGTTACTGAATTCCTGCCAGTATTCTTCCTTGATCTCTCTAACCCTATTATTGACCTTGTTCCTAGTTTCAATATACTTATTTCGGTTTTCTTGAGTTGGAGATTCCCTGTATTGCAAATAATTTTTCTTCTTTTCCCTTGTGATATCCTTGACTTCCGTTGTAAACCAAGGTTTATTGTTCGGTCTACTGTTCTGCGATACCGTGCGTGTGCCTAGGGTTTCTTCGGCGGCTTTATAGATGTTTTGTTTCAGTTTATCCCATGCTGTTTGGGGAGTGTCGGGTTGTATTATTGGGTTAAGAGTAATGTATTGTTTGCATCGATCTGCGTATAGTTGTTTCGTATTTTCCTGGTTGAGCAATTCTATGTTGAATTTTTCAGCTCTTGTTGTTGGCTTTTGTTTCCTCAGTGACATTGCTATTCGTAGTTTTCCTAGCACTAATTTGTGGTCTGTTCCAATGTTGGCTGAGGACAGGACTCTTATATCTACTATTTGTTGGGGCATGAACATTCTGTTTGTGATGATGTAATCGATTATGGATTTATTTTGTCTATTGTCGTAAAAGGTGTATTTGTGTTGGTCTTTATGAGGGAAGTATGTGTTGTTTATTCGTAATTCATTCTGTGCACAAAATTCTGTCAACATTTCGCCATTTCTGTTAGTTACTTCTTCGTTGTATTTTTGTTTTACTCCATCTACTGCTTCATTTCCTATTCTAGCATTTAGGTCTCCTAATAGGATTATCTTTTCGTTTTTTGGGATTTTGTCCAGTTCTGATTGTAGGATTTCGTAGAAATCTATTGACATTTCTTGGGGTTTGCCAATGTCAGGTGCATATACTGATATAATGTGCAGGGGATGATTGAACATCATTTTTACTCTTAGAATTCTGTCGTTAACATACTCTATGCTTTCTATATTCTTTTCATATTTCTCGTTTACTGCCATACCAACCCCTGATGTAGCTCTTTGGTCTTTTGCTACTCCTGAGTACAGTAAGATGTAGTTGCTAAGTCTTGTTGCTCCTCTACCTTTCTTTTTCGTTTCAGAGAGTGCACATATGTCTATCTTATGTTCATTGAGTTCGGGAATTAGTTCATGATCATTTGAATACAGAGTCTTTATGTTCCAGCATGCAATTCTCATTTGCTGTTTCTTCATATAGAGTTTGTTCCTTATTCGCGCGTGGGTCGTGCTCCGTGAAATCCGTCCATGTTCCGAGGCTATGCTACCGGTGCTTTGAGCATGTAATTGTTTTTCCCCTAGGCAGGTTGCTAACCTTATCTAAGAACCCTCCTCCTTTATCCGGGCTTGGGACCGGCAGTGGCGGCTGTGAGCTACTCAATCCACCCACAAGCCGCCCCAGGCGGAGTCTTTGAATGTCGTTGATAGAATTATACGTAAGTGACGTAGGGACGTGGTGATTTTGAGTTGACTATTAGATTACTATGGTATCGCCTTCAAAAATTTGACTTACTGAATTGTCAGATTTGATAGTTGTCATCGTGGCTCGCTTATCACAACTTTTTTCTTTTTATTATCATGATATAGTCTATCTGTATACAACTGGACACTTGAAAATTGTCGAAACTCGACGTATTGCCTAAAAAATTTCAGGCAATACGTCTCGTATAATCGAGTATTTTCAAGTGTCTTGTTGTATAATGCATGAAAATACCGACCATAAAGTGGACGATTTAATTTTTTGTGACTAGAAATATATATATATATATATATATATATATATATATGTATGTATAATATATATATATATATATATATATATATATATATATATATATATATATATATATAAAATATAAACACCAATTTTCCCTGGATGTAGCAATTCTTCATTAATTACATGTGGATTTTCACTACTCCAAATTCTTGTATTTTGTGAATTTAGGTATCCTGTTTTATAAAACCATGCTTCATCAGTAAAGATGACTCTTTGCGAAAGTTTTCCATTAGTGTTCATATTTACAAACCAATTACAAAACTGTAGTCTACGTGGGTAATCAATTTCTAACAATTCTTGTACTGCTGTAACACGGTATGGATAAAGTAGCATCTTTTTTTAATAACTTGTGAGTTGAACCAACAGAAAGGTTTATTTGTTGACTCAAATGTCGAACAGATGTTTGTGGTTCATTTTCCATTATTTCTTCAACACGATTGACAACTTGAGGTGTGCGTTTCTTAACTGCTCCGCTGCCTGATTTTCTTAAGAGACTACCAGTTTCAGAAAACAGTTTTAAAGTTCTATCCAAAGTATTCTTAAATTGTATATAATCTATTACAAAATGTGGAAACTCAACTTGAAATTCTACCATGCAATCTTGAACTGAATAAACCCATAAACCATAAATTTTATTACCACTTCGAAAATAAGCCTGGACTAAAAAAATTATGTTCTAAAGTGAAAGCCATTTTAAAACTGAGTAGCAATTTATTTAAACCAGAATCGACGCACGATTATTTTATGCACTACCTGATATTTGTGATTGACATTATCAAATCTCATTTGGATTTACGTTTACGGAACAACAAACACATACTAATATATTTGCGTCTTATTCTATCAAAATTTCAAAGTAACTTAGATTGACTTTTAAAATCAGCACTTGTTATATCCAACACAACCATATTGGGTTACTTCAAACTATTATCTGATCTACAAACATCATTTGTGTGTTTATTTGTATTTTATTTTGAGAAATAGATTTACATCAAGTAAAGGGTGAAACTATTCAAGATTCAATCATATTTACATGGGGTGACTTAGGTTTGTGAATTTGGAGGTTATACCAACTTCATTTAAGTAAATTATCGTAGTAATATTATAATTTATTACATGACACGTTATGGCCGCTATAATAATTATTATTTTGACATATTGAAGATAGTTTTATAAAGCCAAAAAAAAAGTAGATCATTTTTTTGACCGCCTGTTTTCATTGTCGTCAGAATTTCTTTGTAATATTTGAATTGGGGACCAATGCTGACTAAGACTTTTGCGTTTGTTTCCATCAGTATTACAATTGGATAAAATATCCAACAACCTTTTTTTTAACATCCCATATAAGATCTATGACGATAACCGATTACACCAAGGAGTTTGTATTTTCTATAAACTATGTCAGGTTTTAATGTTAGATTCAATCCATAAAAGTACAATTTCAAATATTCATTTTTGCGTAGATTTTTTAAAAAAAGAACATCGTTTTTTAGGATGTTGAAATGTAACTGTTAAAATAAGTTTAAAAAATAAATACTTTAAATTAACTTTATTCGTCGATAAAATAAAATTGGTACAATAATTTAATTAACATTTGGAATTTACTGCAAGTGAGAATTAATGAATATTAAATCACATTCTTACATGTAAATGTCGACTTATTTAATGCGTATAAATCTACAATCCGTCAAACTAAGTTTGCACTAGTATGCAGAACACACTCTTTCGCGACAACGAACTTCCTGGTAGTTAGGTTAATTAAGAATTAAGAAATACTGAAAAAACAAGCCTATCAACGCGAGGACACGTACAGACGACCGTTTCGTTCTAATTGGAACTTCTCAATGTACGGCATTCCCTTTCGATGACGACCTTGCTTTTTCATTTCTATACTTTCTGTATATATAGTTAACATTTGGAATTTACTGCAAGTGAGAATTAATGAATATTAAATCACATTCTTACATGTAAATGTCGACTTATTTAATGCGTATAAATCTACAATCCGTCAAACTAAGTTTGCACTAGTATGCAGAACACACTCTTTCGCGACAACGAACTTCCTGGTAGTTAGGTTAATTAAGAATTAAGAAATACTGAAAAAACAAGCCTATCAACGCGAGGACACGTACAGACGACCGTTTCGTTCTAATTGGAACTTCTCAATGTACGGCATTCCCTTTCGATGACGACCTTGCTTTTTCATTTCTATACTTTCTGTATATATAGTTAACATTTGGAATTTACTGCAAGTGAGAATTAATGAATATTAAATCACATTCTTACATGTAAATGTCGACTTATTTAATGCGTATAAATCTACAATCCGTCAAACTAAGTTTGCACTAGTATGCAGAACACACTCTTTCGCGACAACGAACTTCCTGGTATTCCAAATGTTAACTATATATACAGAAAGTATAGAAATGAAAAAGCAAGGTCGTCATCGAAAGGGAATGCCGTACATTGAGAAGTTCCAATTAGAACGAAACGGTCGTCTGTACGTGTCCTCGCGTTGATAGGCTTGTTTTTTCAGTATTTCTTAATTCTTAATTAACCTAACTACCAGGAAGTTCGTTGTCGCGAAAGAGTGTGTTCTGCATACTAGTGCAAACTTAGTTTGACGGATTGTAGATTTATACGCATTAAATAAGTCGACATTTACATGTAAGAATGTGATTTAATATTCATTAATTCTCACTTGCAGTAAATTCCAAATGTTAACTATATATACAGAAAGTATAGAAATGAAAAAGCAAGGTCGTCATCGAAAGGGAATGCCGTACATTGAGAAGTTCCAATTAGAACGAAACGGTCGTCTGTACGTGTCCTCGCGTTGATAGGCTTGTTTTTTCAGTATTTCTTAATTCTTAATTAACCTAACTACCAGGAAGTTCGTTGTCGCGAAAGAGTGTGTTCTGCATACTAGTGCAAACTTAGTTTGACGGATTGTAGATTTATACGCATTAAATAAGTCGACATTTACATGTAAGAATGTGATTTAATATTCATTAATTCTCACTTGCAGTAAATTCCAAATGTTAACTATATATACAGAAAGTATAGAAATGAAAAAGCAAGGTCGTCATCGAAAGGGAATGCCGTACATTGAGAAGTTCCAATTAGAACGAAACGGTCGTCTGTACGTGTCCTCGCGTTGATAGGCTTGTTTTTTCAGTATTTCTTAACAATAATTTAACTTAAAAATATAAGGAAAATGCTTTTTCAATAAAAATCTGTACAATTCTTTAATAATTAAAAGTAATTTATGCTACAGAAGTTTCAATATCCGCACATAATTGGAACTTCCGTAGGTGTTTGTCCTTAATGCTACAACTTTTAACAATGAAAGAAAACAACATTCTAATTTGAAAGGTAGGTAACCTTAAAAGATCAACTATGAAAATTTCGATTTCCGCACGCAATCGAAATTTCCACAGATATTTGTCCTTGATACTAAAGCTTTGAACACAAATAAGACAAATGTCGTTTTAATTTGAAAAGTGAACTTATTTCAACAATAAGGAAATGTGAAACTCAAATTCATACACAACTGAGATTAATGAAAAATAAAACTTTTGGATTGGATGGTGAGTTTTATTAAATTTTGTTTAATTGGATTTTTTGGTGTCTTTAACTTCTCCTTCCTTGATCTGTCCTCTTCCGAATATCTTTGCCATGGAATCCCAGATGCCACCGAAAAATAGAGCGCAAATGAGGTTTTCAAATGGCACGAATGGATCATGAATGCCAAGCAAAATGGAAGACAATTTGAAATAGACGAAGAATATAACTATACCGAAGTAAACGAGGGCATGTGGAGCAGATATCAGTTCCGTTTTCTTGTCCAAAATGAACATGATTGATGCGACGATACAAGATTTTGTATAGCTGGAAAGAAAAATTTGAATTAATACATTAACCACATAAGACAGAATTAGAATGGCAATAAAGTTACAAGTATTTTAAGAACAATTTTTTTCTGGAATAAATAAAGAGAAAAAATAGCATACAGTAGTGTGCATAAACAAGTTTGTCTCTCCTTTGCTACTTAAACAAGATTAATGCAAATGTTATTATGTTAATTTTATTACTACATGCGCTCAAAAGATCTTGTGTTAACTATTATTTGTTACTGATTCTTCAACAAAGCTAGGTGCACTTCAACGATTTCCAAAGCTTCTATGGCTTTACTGTAACGCATTTATCAAAATCTTCAAAAAATGCCTTTTGTTTCGACAGTGACTTCATCATTCGTTGCAACTTCTTGCACTACAATTATTTTTTTTAATTCTGTACACTGAGTCAAATTTGGAGAATACAATGGATAAGGAAGAATCTTGAATCGTAATTGAATGCAATTTTACCATTTCCACTCTTGCTGGTGCATTGTCTTGAAGAAAGGGAATTTCTTTCTTCGCTAATGTAACGATTTTTCTCTGATTGTATCTTTCAAATTGCGCAATAACATACAATAATTTTCGTCAATAATCGTTTTTAATTTCTTAGAATACTTATAGTTAGTAGCCAATATTACATATATGAGATGGTTTCCAAAAGTTTCCAAAATTTCAACCATGCGCGTAAACGGACGTAGTTAGAATCAAACGCCACTAGGTGGAGCTGTTTCTGAGTTAGTATCCTAAACAGCGTCATTGTAAGTAACGGGTGTTCAGAAACATTCGAAGTCCGAGTAGTCCTTGAAAATATGAAGTCATGTCTGAGATAGATTGATTTTTGACAGACAATAGTTGACATTTAATAATTATTACAAATCAGATACTTAAGTAAAGATATACGATTTTTTGTTCAGAGCCCACTTGACTTCGAATGTTTCTGAACACCCGTTAGAAGTGTTCTTCGTCGATGAACAATTTTCGTTGTTTTGTCGGCTTGTGCTTATGATTTTTCAATTGTCGATCTCCCATCTATTGATCAGATAGCTTTGCAGATTCTGAAATACAGTGATGAAAGTGATGAGTTTGAATTTTGCCATATGTAGTAAATGTTTATGCAATATATTTTCCATACACTCCATTGAAATGCTTGAGATTTCAGTAATCTCACTCAACCTATCTTTATGATCATTCAATCAATTATTATGAATTTCTTCTATTATTTATGGCGCTGTCCCATTTCTTGGCCTTCTAGCACTATGAGTACATTTAAATTCACCGAGCCAAAAACCTCATAACAATCTCATACGATGGTGCAGAGTCTCTCCAAATCTGATCCATTTCCTTTTTAATATCGGTTTCTAATAAGCTTTTCAAAATAGTTCTGATGTAAAATGTATCTATTTTTCACGAAATATAGAGCAGATCAGTGTCAATTGCTTGTTAGAAACTGAATTACAAATCGATTTGAAAATTTCAATTATTTCCATAAAAAGTTTATATTTTCGAAACGAAGATTTCTAGTAAAGCAAAAATGTAGTTTGTTAAGATTAAAGAATTTGAATTGCACACCCATTGCTATTTCTTGTAATGTGCTGTTATCATACAATTAGAAGACCCTCAACCGGCTGCGGACATATACTGGACGATGGAGGAGTAATCTGGTGAATCTGGGATACAGTGTCAGGTCGGAGCAATGCTTTCGTGGCTATGACTAGAGATCGGATGCATCGGGCCGAAATTACGAAGGACAATATAAATAGTCTATAACACCGCTAAGTACAACACGCAGTTATTGAATAGCACTATTCATTCGGTTAACCGCACATCTGATTTTTGTCGTCGAATTGTGACGCAATTACCTCAACATAACAGTTAAATTTCTTTCTTTATGGGCGTAAATAGCGTAATGAGTTTTTAAAAAGTACTTTATTTATTAGCTTATATTTTGTAAGATACATAAAGTACGGTGAGTTAGTTTCTTCTTTCATTGTTTTAAATGTTAATTACATCAGTACCTCGTAATTTTTGTAATAGATCCTGTTTAATATCGTTTCATCGTTTCTACTTCTCTCAATTATTTCGACGTAAATTTCTTTAAGTTTCAATAACTTACGCATACATTTTTAATTGTCATTTATTTAGATCTAGTACATTGTTTAAGTTACTTTTTCAGATATGATGTGAAACAGCGTCGAGAATGGCATCGTGAACTCTGTCAAACTTTAATGGTGACAAATATTCCATTAAATAAACTTAACTATCCCACATTAAAAACATTTCTTCAAAAATATACTGGTCGAAATGTTCCTGATGAATTCACCTTACGCAAACATTATGTTCCTAAGTGCTACACGAAACCAGTAGAACGCATTTGAAGCCATCTTTCAAATCAGTATAGCAAACGCCAATTAAGTTGGCGCGAGGAGGGGTAAGTTCGCGCAGGATTAGAAGTAGTGGGGAGATTTGTATTTGCTATACCATTATAAATTTGTTGTTATTATTATTGTTAGAATTATAAAAGAAACGAAAATTGTACATAGTTTCTAAAAAAAATTAAAAAAATGAAAATTCGTTGACCAAGAAATAATCAACGAACAACGGTGTTTAGAAGTGTTGAAGAGATTAAGAGATTTAATTTACTACAGAAATCGAAAATAATAATAAATTAAGCCTTCTAGATATCACAATCAAAAAAGGAAACAACAAATTAAGTTAAGATATATACAGAAAACCTACATATATAGATACATGCAGGCTAAAAAAATTGTGGAAAATTAAAATGTCAACTTTCCATAGTTTAATATGTAGATTACTAAACATACTATTAAATAATTCAGAATATTTATTTTTTTATTATAATTTGTATTAAGTATATCTAAATACAATGTTTCATCAAGAACCGACTACAACAAGATTAACAAGATTATAAGAAATTCTGTTCGCTCTCTCTATGACACGCTTGCTGACCAAAGAAGCTGTTACTTAATTGTCATCCTGTTTATTCGCTTAACTTAGTTTTCTGCGATTCTCGCTATTTCGAAAAATAAAAAATGCGTTGAAAAGTAGAAGTATTTTTGTTTTGGTATTTCGTTATCATCAAGTGAATATCGAATCTTGTTGATAAAGTTAAATTGTATAAATATTTGAATAGAACTTATGTACATAAGTTATACATTTTTATCAATTATCTATTGTTAAATAGATAATTACATTAATTACTTAATGTAGAAATTATATATCTGAAAACTATTAAGTACACAATTCTCTAACTTGATATAATTAATTATTACAGGAATGTAGGAGAAATAGTATGTGTTATTTATTAAAATAAATTCTCAAAATTTCCTACTGTTAAAAACTTCTATATAAGTTATATATATTTAAAATATGATTCGTGAATAGCTTGGCATTATTTTTCTTATAGATTTTCCTTTGATTAAGTTAATTATCCTTTACGTATTAACTGCAGTACTATCATTTGAGCATTAATAAAGTGCACAGCACATTTCAATAATAAAATTTACTAACAATAAGTGCTGGTTAATTAAAATAGATAAAGTTGTTTTCGAGCAAAACGGGTAATAGGTAATTTACCATAAATACCGGATACGGAACTTTTTTGATTACCTTTATACTTATTAGATACAGTATTTTGCCTAAATGAATGATCACTACACTTTTTTTTTTCATACAGTAAATAATAAAGAATAAATTAAAACACTTGGCTTGTTTCACTATGAGATTTATTTAAATTCTCTAACATCTGTTTCGGCTGTTATGCCATTCTCAAAGAGATCTATAAATCTGATTTGAGAATGGCATAACAGCCGAAACAGATGTTAGAGAATTTAAATAAATCTCATAGTGAAACAATGAGTTTAATTCCAAAGTTCAGTTCTGTGGGGATATATATTCTTTGTATTGAGTTCCGAGGGCGTTCCACATGTGTAAATTGACGAAAAGTAATATGCGAAACCATTAGCGATGGAACTAGTATCAGAACACTGTACTTCATTGTAGTACATGGTAGCAGGCAGTCTAAAAGATCCATCACGTCCACGAATAAAACTCCAAAGTTTAGCTGCGTCTCGTTTCATAGAAGTTTCAGCAGAATGCACGTAATTATGAAAATCCCTGTGAATTGAAGCTCTCACAGTATTCCTATGTCTAGCCAAGCCACGCCTATATGCAACAGTTTGGTGACGAAGGTATTGCTTTCTTGCATGTAACTTAGCCTTAATGCATAATACCGTATGCGGAGAATACCAAACAGGATATCTTTGGCGTTTAGTTTTAGTTTTCGGAACTGTCACAGAAAAAAAGAAATCCAATACTCCGTACAATGCGCTACATGCCAGGTCAACATCCGTCTGTTCCAAAACGGAGGCCAAAGTCTCATGGGAGAGAAGGATCATACAGACGCACAAGATCAGCCTTTACAAAATTATATCTCTGGAATGTTACACAATTAGGTCTCCTGATGTTTGTAGTAGTATCCTTCAATGGAATATTAATTAGAATGGAAGGGTGATGACGATCCTCCGCCACAAGACTATAGTCACATTTCTGCACCGAAGACGATGCCAAATCTTCAGAGAAAATTACAAAATCCAATAAAGGACCATTACAATTGTAAACATCATTGATTTGTATACAGTTACAGAAATTTAAGAAATTACCAACTCTGTTTGATCTTGGACATGGTTTAGGAAAACTCGGTTTGTTGAAATCACCAATCAAGATAAGACTACTTGCCAGAAGGGATGAAGAATTAATAAATAATCAAACTTAATACGAACACATAATATATTAACATTATATTCTAGAAACATCGAGTCAGTAGGAAGATCCATTGGTTCTGAACTTATGATTCCTTTAACTGCTAACAAAACTCCACCACCATTGTTTCAATCTATTCTTCCGATAAACGGCATAACCATCCGGAAAAAGTTTCGTGCTATGCAAACCATCACCAGCCCATGTTTCAGTCAGCGACACAACACCAAATTCATCCGAAGCAAGTATATTCTGATAAAAAGAAAACGTTTTCTTGTTTAGGCCATTAACATTTTGATAATACAAGGAGAGAGACTCTACTGACTGCTGGATACATTTCTATTTTTTTCATTCATTATTTTAGGCATCCCACTGAAGTACTTGAAGTACTTTCTCACCATTATCCTTACGTTGTTTAAATTCCGCAATAATTCAAACAGTTAACAGAAAAAAATATGTTACTAAAGCATTCAAAAAAATAATAACAATTGTTGAAAGTGTCCACCGTTTACACATATACAAAGATTTACAGGACAAAGAAAATTAAAATGTATTATTTGCATAACTTTTTCAAAAGCTCCACTACATTTTTCATTTTCATTAAATGTTTGAAACCACTTAAATCAACAGTACTAAAACAAATGGTTAGGTAGAGGTAATAACGCCTCTATAAATTGGTCACTACATTCACCAGATTACATTCACCTAACCCCAACAGATTATTTTTTTGTGAGGACATCTTAAGTCCACGCCTCCTCCTCGCGCCAACTTAATTGGCGTTTGCTATACGTATAGTTTTGGAAAAAAATATTGAAAAGTAAATAAAATAATATTAATTAGGTATGTACAGTTCTGTGCAATAAATTGACGTATACTTAATATACAATAATTTAAATCAGGCTTTTGGTTTCCATAATTACGGGATAAATATATATGGGCTTTGACACTTCCATTTGTCAAATCGCGTCGAATCAATTTGTCATACTTGACTGACAGATATAGATCGAAATATTCCCGCGCATTTGGATCTATTATGTAAGGCTCGCATTATAGGAAAATTTGAAGATAACTGGTCAATTAGAGCAGTAGCACAGTAATTTGGCATCAATAAATCTACTGTGCTAAAAATTAAGAAACGGTGGGAGGAGGAAGGAACAGTTTCGAGAAGACGTGGTTCTGTTCGTCCACGAATATCGACACACGAAGAAGACACACGAAGAAGACGCGCTGCGGCATTTGAGGGAAAACCCTTTTAATACCGTTAATAATGCCAATATTGCAGTAAATTTTCCTGAAGAAGAAAGAATTCAAGAATCAGACTTGAAAAATTGTGTGGCGGTTAAAAAATTATGGCTAACAGAAGTTTACAAACAAGCCCGATTATTATTTTCCTTATATCATGTTTATAGAGAATTGCTTTTTTAGCAAAATGACATATTCACCGATGAAAAGCTATTTCAATCTACGTATAATGGTCGTATACGTGTATAGACCGCCGCATGCACGATTTAATGAACAGTATATATATATATATATATATCCAGTACAAAGGAGTGGACGGTTCAACGCAAATATATGGGGTTGGTGCAGTTATAAGGGGCTAGGAGACAATGTCTCAAAATCTAACTGCTAAATACGCTGAAATAAAAGAGGATTTCCAGTATGCACCTATAACCAGTTGCGATGTAGAAAGGACGTTTTCTATCTACAAGGATGTATTTCATTCAAAGAGAACAAATTTTACAGAAGAGAACCTTGAGAAAGTATTGCTAGTTAATGTTAATACTCATTTACTCAACTTGAACTACAAAATGAACAAATAAAAATATATTTCATATTTTATAGAGCACCATTCGTTTGTTTTCTAATTATATAAATAAAATCAAAACTCTTTAAAAATACAAATTTTCAATAGTACGCTCGTGAGCGATGAGTCATCGGCCTATCGTGTCCGGTCCCTAAATTCATACTATAAAACATTTTAATAACACATTTTAAGGAACAGAGTATCTACCAATCATTTCCGATAATCCACTGAAATTTTGCCTCTTGAGCAATCCAAGTCACTGGATAACACCAAAAAATTGCAGCATTTCCAGCGAATTGAAATTATTACCTGCTTGGCAATATGAAACTGAATTTGCAAAGTAAACAAGGTAAAACAAATCAGGTAGTTTAAAAAAATTTCCCACGTGAGAAACTATGTTCAACTGTATTGAATACCTGTTCTAATTGGCTAATTTATTTTTAAAGAATAACACAAAAATTAGTCAGCTAATAAAACATCACAATAATTTTTCAAAGTACCTGTTTTGATCCAGTTATTGCAAAATCTGATTTGCGCGTAGATATTAATAATATTTATTTTTACTACTTACAAACTTGGTTGCATGAATTCCATGGCGGTCGGTGTCCAAACTCCTCGAATTAATCGTTCGATAAGTCTTGTGAATCCAGCCCCATTTCCTTTCAGTGTTCCGATGATGATCATGATTATGTAAGCGTTCGGATATATTTTGCCTGCATGGCTAACACCGTCATATACCTTCTTACATCTGTAAATTTCCTTCATAGCCGAACAAACAACTTTTATAGGTAGGAACTTCGCCATTTTATATCCTATGTCAATCGGTGTATAAAAAATTAAGTACCTGTAATAGTATAGATTAATTAATGCATTTATTCGTTGCGATATGCCCGTTACTAACCATACACATGTAGCTACCACGACTTGTGGAGTGTTTTTCAATGGTGCAAGAATTGGTTCTCCTAAAAGTGCTCCAGCACACATTCCACCAGCAAATACTACTAACATATATGACAGCCAACATGCTAAAGGATGTTTTCTCGAAAATGCTTGGGCACCTAGAAACGAAACAGAATCGTGTTATTATCTTAATTCAAATAATAAACTACGATGATATATCAAATTTAAAAAAAATTTAAACTGATTTTTTTAATTCTACTCAGGCCGCTGACGCGGGATGGGTTGATTGTTAGCTCAGGTAGGAGTTTAGGGAGGGAAGAGTAACGACTCGAATTCTCTCAGGTCACTTTAGTACTATAGAAACCATGAGTGAGCATGTTTTTGCGGAGCAACGGATAATTATCAAGTTTTTGGCCAAGGAGGGTGTGAAACCAACGGATATTTTGCTAAGATTACAGACACAGTTCGGCAACAACACCTTGTTACGTACCCTTGTTTTTACAAGGCACAAGGAATTTTCTGAAAGGCGCGAAAACGTTGAGAACCAGAGCCACAATCGCCGCGCGACCGGAGTCATTATCGAGGCGGTTCGACAACTCATGGAGGACGACAGGCGCATAACACTCTGAAATATTGTCGAGGAACTTAGCATTAGTTTCAGGAATGCTCAGCACATCGTGACACTGGACTTGGGATTCCATAAGGTGCCTACTACATGGGTTCCGCGGCTGCTGTCGTATGAACAGAAACTGCATCGGCTAGAGGTTTGTCAGCGTCTGTTGAATCGATTCCGACAAAAGGGCGAGGCGTTTTTGAATCAAATCGTAATGTGTGACAAACTTGGATGCATCATTACACTCCCGAGTCAAAGCAGGCGAGTATGGAGTCGAGAAAGAGCGGTGAAATGGCTCCGGTGAAACCTAAGACTAGGTTGTCATCTGGAAAAGTTTTAGCAACAATTTTTTTTACCGGCTTGGCGCTGTTCACCTGGATTTTCTCCATGATCGACGCAGAATTAATGTGGAAAATTGCCGCAAAGCTATCCTTGCGACTAAAAAGGAAGACGAAATATGTCAAAAGTGTGATTCTTTTTCATGACAATGCCAGGCCTCAATGCAGCAAACGTCACAAGGCAAAAATTAGACAGCCTGGGCTGGGGAATATTGGAGCATCCTCCTTACAATCTTTGTGATTATCATCTGTGTAAACTCTTGAAAGAAGCATTTGGAGGTCGATGTTTCAACAATAACCAAGCAGTAGAGCAGTTTGTGATCCAATGGCTACGTGTGCAACCGAAAACTTTCTACGACGAAGGAATTAAAAACTCCCAATCCGCTGAACATATTCATTTGCCAGAATCATTACTACATTATTATATTTTTTTCTTTTTGACCTGAACTGGCATATTGTACAGGACAGGTATATTAGTTAGCGCGTGTATCTTTTGAAAATTTCTTTGGATGACAAACGAAGAAAACAGAGCTTTTTATATCTAATTTCATGCACATGTTCTTTGAAGTATTCAATTATTTTGTACTTGGATATGGTCAAATTCTATTTCTTCTTGTGTTTTATTTTTTAATAACTACTCAAAGAATCGCTGAAGTAGAAAAAATCATCTCCTGAGTAACAGAAACAACGTGAAAGTATTTAGGGCTGCTGTTTTCATAGTGTTTCATGTATTCGACAGGTAAATAGACGCTGCTACCAGATTCGGTATATCTATGAGCGATTTTCTCAAATCGACCAGTTTTACCAAAAGTATATAAATAGTGGATCAAGGCATTATTTTTATTTTACGCTCCGCAATTATCAGAAAATCTTGATAATTTTATTAAGATTAGAAGATTTTAAATACCTGTCCATTCTTCGTATAGCAGGAGGCTGGTCGATCTCAATAAGTTGGGTCGTTATAAATATTTATTTATTCATCACAGTTACGGATAATAAATCCAAGAGTTTGTATTGTCTGCTTAGACATATCGCTGGTAAATTGTTATTTTTGCACTAAGTCTGTATATTACCAGATCGACCTGTAGTCGAAGACGGTCCTTCGCGTTGAAGACTCTAGAAAACAACTTCAAGTCATCAACAAAGAAAAGGTTATTAGACTTGATCTGGTCTGATCGTTAATGAAAATAATAAAAAGCAGTGGACCTAAGTTAGAGCCTTGCGGAACTCCAGAAGTGGCAATGTAAGGGTGATGATAAATATCAGTTGTAGAATACACAGTAGTATATATGTTGAGCACTTGTGAAATTATTACACTATTAAACTTAAATAAAACACCTTATATTTCACAAACAATAGTATATTAACTATATGTACATTTCATGTGCCCTGCACACATCATCAGTAGTAACTAAATTTAAAAGTATTATTTTTTAAATACATGTATAGTAAAATTATCTATCTATTTTTTTGGTTAGGGGTGTAAAAATTACAATTATAAATGGTCAACAAATGGTCAAAAACCTGCATATAAAAATATAAAACTAAAAATAAAAATAAAAATTTTGGTCGTATATTGTAATAGTGCCTGTTAAAATCTATTGAAATTCTAAGAAAGGACAAAATTATGGGAAAGACCGTTACCTATGAAAAACAAGACAATGACTGTGTTTGGCAATGTCGGGTTCTATTAAATAACAATATAGTAACGTGAAAAAGAAAAATTAGTTATTAGATACTGTAGGTATACAATTTAAAAGTTTATTATTAATAGGTGAAATGTCATTGTTTAAGAGGTAATTCTTGTATTTTTTCATATGTATGGCTTCCCACATGTCTAAATTTTTGCTATTACATTTTTTAATTAATTTTACATTATCTAAGCTGAAATTATGTCCGGTATCTAAATGATGTAGAGCTAATGCTGATTTATCTACATTGGGAAGTTTTACATGAGCTAAATGTTCTTTGAAACGGGTTTGAATATTTCTTCTTGTTTGGCCGATATATAATTTTGGGCAGGAATTACAGTTAATTCTGTAAATACCTGATTCTTTCAGTGGGTCTGTGTTAACTAACTTTGTTTGAAGATGTTGTTGTAACTTATGAGTGTTGGAAAATGCAGGAGTTAGATTATATTTTTTTAACAATTTAGTTACGTTATTCTGCCAACTTTTGTGAAAAGTAATTTTGCAATATTTTTTGGTATTACTCTTTGTATTTGGAGTTAATCTGGTTTTAAAAGTTTTTAGCTTCTTCTTTTCTAGTTTGTTTTTGATTTTATCCACCAATTGTTTATCGTATCCGTTGGATTCTGCTACTTTTGTTATGTGGTCTAGTTCTTTCTTAAAATTCACTGGTGATAGAGGGATTGATAATAATCTATTAATTAAAAAATAAAAACTACTTTCTTTATATTTGTTAAAAGTGTCTGATTGTTTATGTATGTAATTGTCAGTATGTGTTTCTTTTCTGTAAATGTCAAATTCAAACTTCCTGTCTAAAATAGTAATTTTTAAATCTAAGAAGGGTAAAGATTTGTTTTTATCCAACTCGTACGTAAACTTGATTGATGGATATTGGGTATTTAATATATTTAAAAACGAAACTATATCGAAAGAATCAGGTATCACTGCCAGAACATCATGGGCAAGATACGTAGATGATGTTCTGGCAGTGATACCTGATTCTTTCGATATAGTTTCGTTTTTAAATATATTAAATACCCAATATCCATCAATCAAGTTTACGTATGAGTTGGATAAAAACAAATCTTTACCCTTCTTAGATTTAAAAATTACTATTTTAGACAGGAAGTTTGAATTTGACATTTACAGAAAAGAAACACATACTGACAATTACATACATAAACAATCAGACACTTTTAACAAATATAAAGAAAGTAGTTTTTATTTTTTAATTAATAGATTATTATCAATCCCTCTATCACCAGTGAATTTTAAGAAAGAACTAGACCACATAACAAAAGTAGCAGAATCCAACGGATACGATAAACAATTGGTGGATAAAATCAAAAACAAACTAGAAAAGAAGAAGCTAAAAACTTTTAAAACCAGATTAACTCCAAATACAAAGAGTAATACCAAAAAATATTGCAAAATTACTTTTCACAAAAGTTGGCAGAATAACGTAACTAAATTGTTAAAAAAATATAATCTAACTCCTGCATTTTCCAACACTCAGAAGTTACAACAACATCTTCAAACAAAGTTAGTTAACACAGACCCACTGAAAGAATCAGGTATTTACAGAATTAACTGTAATTCCTGCCCAAAATTATATATCGGCCAAACAAGAAGAAATATTCAAACCCGTTTCAAAGAACATTTAGCTCATGTAAAACTTCACAATGTAGATAAATCAGCATTAGCTCTACATCATTTAGATACCGGACATAATTTCAGCTTAGATAATGTAAAATTAATTAAAAAATGTAATAGCAAAAATTTAGACATGTGGGAAGCCATACATATGAAAAAATACAAGAATTACCTCTTAAACAATGACATTTCACCTATTAATAATAAACTTTTAAATTGTATACCTACAGTATCTAATAACTAATTTTTCTTTTTCACGTTACTATATTGTTATTTAATAGAACCCGACATTGCCAAACACAGTCATTGTCTTGTTTTTCATAGGTAACGGTCTTTCCCATAATTTTGTCCTTTCTTAGAATTTCAATAGATTTTAACAGGCACTATTACAATATACGACCAAAATTTTTATTTTTATTTTTAGTTTTATATTTTTATATGCAGGTTTTTGACCATTTGTTGACCATTTATAATTGTAATTTTTACACCCCTAACCAAAAAAATAGATAGATAATTTTACTATACATGTATTTAAAAAATAATACTTTTAAATTTAGTTACTACTGATGATGTGTGCAGGGCACATGAAATGTACATATAGTTAATATACTATTGTTTGTGAAATATAAGGTGTTTTATTTAAGTTTAATAGTGTAGAATACACGTTGAGGCCTATTATGTAGATACGATGTTAAAAAGTCAACTAGCGGTTTACTAAATCCAAAACTCGCCAATTTAGCTGGCAAGATAGCGTGATCCACTCGATCAAATGCCTTGGCAAAGTCAGTATATACGACATCAACCTGTGACCGGCAATCCAACGCGTCAGCAACGTATTGAGAAAATACTGCAAGGTTAGAGGCAGTAGATCGCTTTTTCATGAAGCCATGCTGATTCGGTAATATTGCAGTCTTAATAAGAGGGTATACTTTTAGGTACGGTGCAATTTCAAAAATTTTAGCGAAGTTCAATATGATTGCAATAGGACGATAATTGATAATGTCCGAAGTATCACCGGTTTTTAAAACGGGAACAATTTTATTACTCTTCCAAATAGCGGGAAAGGTAGATGTATCGAGAGCCAAGTTAAATATCTTCACCAATGGTGTAGTAAACACGTTTCCACAGTCCCTCACAACAAAAGCAGGAATTTAATCATCCCGAAGTAAATTTATCCTTAAGCATCTTAGTGCTGAGCAGCACATCATCATCAGATAAGCGATGCAAATGGAAAAGCATTGGATTGGTTGATAGGAGATCTTTGTTATTAGTTGTAGAGGGTATATTATAAACGGTTCTAAAATGATCAGCAAATGTATTAACTATAGATTGAGGATCTTCAAAACTGACGCCCGAGAGCTGCATTCTACCTGGAATACAACTTCTCTTCTTCTTTTCACCAAAATAAGATCAAAAGACTGGAATTGTCTCTAAGCTTACTTTCAGTATTTGTAAGATAGTCCTTGCAAGCTGAAGATATTTATATCTTAACTAATGCTCTCAGATGCTTGAACAGTGTTAGTTATGCAGCACTTTTGTTACTTTTAAAATGCTTAAAGTATTTATATTTTAATTTTAGGTTATACATTATTTCGGGGGTATATCATTTAGGAAAATGTCAGAGGCGATTCACATAAGTCGGAACGTATTTTTCGAACACAGAATATAGAGCATCGTAGAAAACTTTACACATGGTATCAACATCTGAGACATTGTCTAAAAAGTCCCAATTAATACACAACAGTGCATTAAATAAAAGAGGAAAATTTGCTTTGCGAAAGTTGAAAGACTTGTTATTGTTAGTGGGAAAGTTGGCCAAGGTATCTGGAGAAAATGGAAGTATTAATTAATAATTAAAGATGGTGAGTGTCCTCGGGAACTAATGGTGAACTGTCGTGTATGACTTCGCAATCCATATTAGAAAAGATGAGATCTAGCAATCTGTTGTTAGAATTAGTAATGCTGTTGTATTGTCCATAAAAGATGTTACAAATATCGATTTAGTATCATTATCCGTATTGAGGTTAAACTGAGTACAACTGAAGTCACCTATGATGATTAAATTAGGAAAGTTGAAAACTACTTCAAATAATTCCAAAAACAATTCAAAATTTGTAATCGAAATATAAGGCGGTATACAGGTGATTCAAATTAAGTGCGCACTATTGCTATCTCTGTTATTATTGATTCTAGAAAGTAGATTAAATTAGCAAAGTATTAGTGTTTTTAACATTGATTAGCATGCAGTTCATGAAAAAAATTGAATAACGCATTTTCGAGAAATTTTGAAATTTTTTTAAATGGAACAGCCTGTATATTTTTTAAAATTCTGAATGATAATGTTCTTTGTAATATAAAAGTTTCAATACACTATTGTCCTAAAACGAATAATAAAGTATTTACGGTGGAATTTAGTTGATGTCAGAGATACTCTTTCATTCTGTAAAATCAGTAGTAGGCTTCTTTCACTTGAAACAGAACAAATAGTATGCCCTTTGTAAATGTTGTTACGCTTAGCGTATAGAAAATATTTTAATCTATTTTAAATCCTATTTCTTCTTTGAATATCTCGATTTAAAATAATATATTTAACGTAAGACATTTTTACATTTGTACAACTGTACATATTCGTACAAAGAGAAAGTTTTTCTTTTGTCATATTCCGAAGCGAACCCCTAAGTCTCTACCTGATCAAATAACCGTCACTGTGGAATTTCTTTCTATTTACATTTCTATTTTAGATTGCTTAATTCAATTATACATCTTCCTTTATATATGGTGTTTCATATTATTAGAAAGCTTATGTCACAAGCGTTATTTTAATAATATTGATGCCACTGACAGATCAACCCTTCAGGTCGCGCTTCTTATTAATTATAATTCAAGTTATCGACCCTCCCTCCGACTTAGATCATAAAACAGACCGTTTTCAAAACCAGTGTTCTTTTCGATACAAAACTATCAGTCCTTCTTCTCTTTCAAACGTTCGTGAGTTATACACACATCGCTCATCGTGCTGTCCAAGTCACGATACCACCACACCGTCCGGTGTCTCTTCGCTTCTAAGGTAAACGGTATTGTTCTATACATATTATTCTTTTAAGCGAATTCATATTAATTAAACTAATTAATTTCTTATTCCTCCGGCCAACACCGCTCTACATATACTTGACCAAAGTATATCTTCAGACCACGTGGCCGGCACTCAAGGTAACTTTGTTGTGTTCTATACAGAGATTATTTTTATATTAATCGTATTCAATTAACCCTTAATTTACTGTTCAATTTAACGTTCGTTTTCAGAGTATTTTTTGTGTGCTAATTTTTTAATTAATTATTTACTGCTCCTCGTGTACATATTACTTTTGTTTTAATTACTTTTAAATATACGAATTTCAATTTCTTATTATGTAAATATAAATACAAACTTTAAGGACGCCGCTGTGTTTTATTTTATTTATTAAGTTTTTGTGTATTTATTTTAATTAACCATCATCACACACGTCCTGGACCTTTGAAGGAACTTCACCAACACCAATTAATTGTATTACAAAATAACTTCATTATTATTAGCACACCGAAAGCCACCGTTTGCAATAAGTGGCGCCCCCCCTAATTTGTAATAATGTCAATAACATACTGAATATAAATCTTTGGCACGTTTAGTTATTAAAAATTTTTTTTTTTTTAATTTTGTGTTGTGTTCATTAGTTCTCTATTTATTTTTCTAAACATTTTGGTTTTACTTTCGTTGCTTAGTGTTTGACAATATTTCACTATGGTATTTCCTCATTTGGAGAAATGCGATATGTTGGAAGCATACATTTTATGTCTTAAAAATTCAATAAGGACTAGCGAATATTATGCTGAAAACTAGCCTTTACGACAGCAGCCAGATCGACGTTACTTTCGAAAACTTTCAGTTTATTCATCAGTTTAGACTGCATGATTGCTTATTTAGAAAGAAAAGAACAAAGGAAAATATCGTCGTCAACGAAAAAGTAGAAATTACAGTGTTAGGATATTTTGAAGCCCATCGCGAATTTTCTATTAGGGATGCTACTAAGGAATTGGCATTAAGTTATTCATCAGTTCAAATATATATATATATATATATCTCCTTTAAGTTCAGAATCTCTCAAACATTACAGCCAGGAGATTCCGCCAGGAGATTAGCTTTCTGTCATTGGTTTGTTAGTTTTTGTGATGAAAATTTGAATGGAGCACTGTGTATTTTATGGAGTGACGAAACAAATTTTTCAAATAGAGGCATGTTTAATAAGAAAAATAGTCACTACTGGTCTCAAGAAAATTTATTAATAGTTCGTCCACATGCTGCACAAGTTCGATTTAGTTTTAACGTTTGGTGCGGATTAATTGGTTCGGTAGTCGTTGGTCCACTGTTCTACAATGGTACGTTGACAGGAAACAGATATCTGGAATTTATTCGTAACGTTCTAGAGGATTTCCTTGATAACGCCAATTACCTGATGCGCTAAAATTTATACTTTCAGCAGGACGGTGCTCCTGCACACAACTATCACCTAGTACAAACCTACCTCGTCACCATCTTTGCCGAAAAGTGGATTGGTACAAATGGTCCAATTCAATGGCCAGCACGTTCCCCTGACCTCTCACCTTTAGACTTCTTACTTTGGGGATACTTAAAAAATGAGGTGTACAAAACGCGATACGACAACGTGCGCGAATTGCAAGACAAGGTTAGAGAAGTTTTTCGCCAATTAGATAGAAGGACAATCTTAAGAGCCACCCAGAGCGTACTGAAGCTGGCACGAAAATGTATTGAGCAGGAAGGTGACACCTTTGAGCAGTATTTATAAATTATACATGCACTTTCTTCTTTTTAATTTAATTTTGTAAGCTGTAATATGTTAAAATAAACATTAAACACAAAATATGTATCTGTGTTGTCAAAAGTTAACGGAGCAATGACAACATTTAGAAGGAAATAGAAACTGCTATAACTACTTTATTATTCGTTTTAGGACAATAGTGTATTGAAACTTTTATATTACAAAGAACATTATCATTCAGAAATTTAAAAAATATACAGGCTGTTCCATTTAAAAAAAAATTATAAATTTCATAATTTCTCGAAAATGCGTTATTCAATTTTTTTTTCATGAACTGCATGCTCATCAATGTTAAAAACACTAATACTTTGCTAATTTAACCTACTTTCTAGAATCAATAATAACAGAGATAGCAATGGTGCGGACTTAATTTGAATCAGCCTGTATATATGGAATAATAATATGACAGGAAACAAAATTGATGGTACATTTCCCTCCAACGATGTGAACATAAGGAAAATCACGAAACACATCTGATAAATTTAATCAATAAAACTTAAAGTACTCTTGTATGCTAGCAGAACGCCTCCTCCACAAGACTGTCGTAGTTCTTCAAATCGTCTATCACAGCGGATGACTGAATAGGTTTCAGGAACAATATGAAATGAACTATACGCGTGTATCTAACTCCGCAAGTAACAATACTGGACGCGGGAAATTGTGTCTTGCTTGCAAACTTGCACGTGTAAACAAAGATACGTTACGCCTATCTCAGTAATTAAGAATTACGTACGCTACAAAAATCTGCTCTGTACTGTACTGTGTTACCTGTGTCCTACTATAGCCTAATAGTTTTGTATGCAGTAATAAAAAGTAATTAATACAAAGGTATTTTTAATAATATAAAATATTATTAAAAATCTGGTGTGAAGAACACAAATGCAGGTTCACTATTAATATTTTCTGTGAACGCGTCCGAATATATCCTATCCCCAGAGACGTAGATACGTATTTCACCTTTCTACAGGCTCATCGGTACGCCCCTGCTGGAGAAAGGATATTCCCAGACACTTTCATAGAAAAGAACCACATCGCCCTATCACCGTAATTATCCAGACCGAGCGCAGAAGTAAATTCGGCGCCGCCTCTTGTCAGACAGCCGAAGTACCTCGCATACCGTCCACATAATTAATGTGAAGTAACGACGCCCTTCCAAAGGTTACACATGCGGTTAAGCCGTAGTATGAGTGAAGGCACAAACAAAATGCAGTTTTCTAGAGAGATTGGCTGTGCCAACCGTTGGAAGGGCGTCGTTACTTCACATTAATTATGTGGACGGTATGCGAGGTACTTCGGCTGTCTGACAACAGACAGCGCCGAATTTACTTCTGCGCTCAGTCTGGATAATTACGGTGATAGGGCGATGTGGTTCTTTTCTGTGAAAGTGTCTGGGAATATCCTTTCTCCAGCAAAGGCGTACCGATGAGCCTGTAGAAAGGTGAAATACGTATCTACGTCTCTGGGGATAGGATATATTCGGACACGTTCACAGAAAATATTAATAGTGAACCTGCATTTGTGTTCTTCACACCAGATTTTTAATAATATTTTATATTATTAAAAATACCTTTGTATTATACAAAACTGGTGGGGTTTACCTACTCATGTATGTTTCAATTATTCTGATAAAAAGTAATTAATTATTTTTACAATTATAACCTGATAGCGTTAACGGAAATGGAGATAAAAAGAGGTTCTAAAGTATGTTTTTTATAGAGGCATAGAACTTTAAAATGGAATAAAACAAAGATGGATTTTTTAAATTGACATGAAATTTACTTTATTCGAAAGATAATCTTCTGGCATTATAATTTAAGTATGACTTCTGGCATATGACCGCCACGGCTGGCTCGGACGTAGTCTAATCTGGAAGCCCAATTTTCGATGACTTTTTCCAACATTTGTGGCCGTATATCGGCAATAACGCGGCGAATGTTGTCCTCCAAGTGGTCAATCGTTTCGGGCTTATCGGCGTAGACTAGCGACTTCACATATCCCCACAGAAAATAGTCTAGCGGCGTTAAATCGCACGATCGTGGAGCCCAATTCACGGGTCCGAAACGTGAAACTATGCGGTTACCAAACGTTTCCTTCAATAAATCAATTGTGGCACGAGCTGTGTGACATGTTGCGCCGTCTTGTTGAAACCACAGATCCTGCACATCATGGTTGTTCAATTGGTGAACGAAAAAGTCAGTAATCATGGCTCTATAGCGGTCACCATTGACTGTAACGTTCTGACCAGCATCGTTTTTAAAGTACGGCCAATGATTCCACCAGCCCATAAAGTACACCAAACAGTCAGTTTTTCTGGATGTAACGGTGTTTCAAAATACACGTGAGGATTGCCATCACTCCAAATACGGCAGTTTTGTTTATTGACGTATCCATTCAAAATCGGAATAAACGGCAATCTTGTTTTGGGCCCATTCACCGAATCTACGCCTTGCTAGGTGATCGTGTGGCTTCAATTCTTGCACGAGTTGGATTTTGTAAGCACGCAAACCAAGATCTTTCCGCAAAATCTTCCATAAAGTGGATGGACACATATCCAATTCCTGTGCACGATGGCGGATAGACTGATTCGGGTCTTCCTCTACGCTACGCTCTACAGCAGAAATGACTTCTTCTGTACGCACTGTACGACGTCTCCTTGGATGCGTATTATCATTTAGAGTAAACGTGGTGCGAAAACGTTCCATAGTTAATCGAATTAATTGCTCTGACGGACGATTACGTTGACCGTAAAATGGACGTAGTGCGCGATACGTATTTCGAACAGAACCATAATTTTCAAAATAAATTTGCACAATTTGGAAGCGTTGTTCAGGCGTCAGTCTATTCATGTTGAAATGTCAAACCAAACTAAACATAAATCACTTGACGGCTGACAAAATGGCCGCCAGTTAAAAAAGTTTTGCCAACTTAAAGTTATATACCTCTATAAAAAACACCCGTTATTTAATCCATACTGTATATTTTTTTGAATTATGTAAGAAATAAGGAACAATGCTTAATCTCATAAATATATGAGAATACTGTCAAAAAATTACAAGAACGTGAATGATAAATGCCGATATTTAAAATAAACCTATTATGCGATGAAAATAAAACCAAGTTATGTATAAAGGGCTAAATTTAATTCAATGAAAAACAATGAAGCATGCATATGACCACGACAATCATAATAACTCAATAACATAGCGTGTGCGTGTGGCACAAAAGTTATTAATGCCAAGCGTGATCAAGCATCTCTTTAAATAGCAAATTTTAATGAATTTGTTTTATATTTTTTATTACGATTTGGCAATAATTAATTCTCGAATCATCTTAAATCTAATCTCAATAAATAAATAAATCCGTTAATATTGATTAGTATTAAATTTTCGCTTTTTCGAGTTATCAGTTTCGAACGCATTTCTATATAAGAATTTAAAAATATACAGACTGGTCCAAATTAAGTGTTCACCATTGCTATCTTCGTTATTGTAGGAGCTACGTGGTCGGTTAAATTAGGAAAGTTGTATTGTTTTTCCCGCTGATTACGATAATGACAACGGAAAAACAATTGAACCCGTAGGTTTCCAGTTATTTTTAAAAATGTATATTTTTCTAGTGGAACACCCACTAGGTATAATATTATACCAACTGATGCAAAATCAATTGCTTAACAAAAGTGTTTATATGCCTTTTTTCACAAAACGCGAAAATTACCGAGCTAATTCAAAAACAAAATGTCTATCCTTTAATAAAGGTACACAGCTAAATATCTAAGAAGCCATGGAAATTAACAAAATAAAATGCTGAAGTACACTATTAATGGCAGTTTTTCTGTTCAAGTGACAGTGTGATAGAGTTTCTCAAAATACTTCCGATTGTGTGCAGTATATAGATACCTTTTTGTGAAGCAGTAGATAGTTTTTAAAGACAAACTTTGGAAAATGTGCATCACAGATATACAGTGACACTGTAGAACCCTGTTATAACAGCTTCGGCTGTAACGACACTCCTTTTTTAACGTCAAATTTTAAGCGGTCCCGTACTTTACTATTCAAACGTACAGGGAAAACCCCCGGTTTTAGCGTCAATAACCCCTGATATAACGACAAATATTTACCACTTGAGGTATGTATTTATATTATCATTTATGGCTCAATTCCCGGTATTTGCCTAGCCTGCAACCGACCGTTCGGGGATTCCAAGAATTTTACCGTTTCTTGCAATGCCCCAGGCAAAGTTCGTAAGAAATTTCCTCAGTCGGCATTTGAAGATTTCTTTATCGAAAATGTCAGGTTTAAAGCGAAAAAGTTTAAGCGTGGACGACAAGGTCGCGATAATCAAAGCAGTCGAAAGTGGAAGGAAGAAAGCTGACGTGTGTCGCGAATTTGGGTTAGTTAATTCTACGATTTGTACAATTGTGAAAAATAATAACAAAATCATGAATACCTTTGTGAAAGGGAAAGAAAAGTAAAAAAAAATTCGATCGTGCGAAAAGGTTGAAATCGACGAAGCGCTTATTACGTGGTTTAAGCAATGTAGAAGTGCAAATTTACCCGTTAATGGACCACTGCTTATGCAAAAGGCCGAAGAATTTGGAAGTTTATTTGGAGACACAAATTTTAAGTGCAGCAATGGGTGGCTGGAGCGTTTCAAACGGAGACATTCAATAACGTTCGGAAAAGTGAGCGGTGAAGCGAAAAGTGTTAATATGACAGAAGCAGAGACGTGGCTAAATGAAGTGTGGCCTAAATTAAGACAAGATTATGAAGACAATGAAATTTACAATGGCGACGAAACGGGAATTTTTTATAAACTTCTTCCAGATAAGACTCTGAGGTTTAAAGGCGAAAAATGTGTAGGCGGTAAACTAGCCAAAGAACGGTTAACTGCATTTGTGTATGCTAATATGACCGGTACGGAGAAATGTAAAATTCTTGTCATAGGAAAATCAAAAAAGCCACGCTTCTTCAAAAACATAAAAACACTCCCAACAAATTACTGCGCAAACAAAAGAGCATGGATGACTTCAGAAATTTTTGAAAATGAAATTCGAAAATGGGATAAAGAACTTGCGGTTAAAGGTAAAAAAATCTTACTTTTAGTCGATAACTGCCCAGCACATCCATCATTAGCCCACTTAAAAAATATTAATTTGGTGTTTCTGCCCCCAAATTGCACTAGCATCCTTCAACCAATGGACCAAGGCGTAATAAGAAGCTTAAAATGTTTTTACAGAAAATTTCTTCTGCAGAAAATTATTACGGGTATGGACAAGAACGAACCATGTGCAGTTTCACTTCTTGACGCGTTGGACTTTTTAGGGAAGGCTTGGCGTAGTATAACCTCTGAGACTATAGCAAACTGCTTTAGTCATTCAAGATTAAGGAATAATCCAGTTTGTGACAACTTAAATGAAGATGATGAAGATGACGTTCCGTTATGTGAACTTATTAAAAAGTGGCAGCAAAATCAGTGTGACAAAGTGTGTGACCAGTTTTGTTTCGACGACTTTGCATCCGTGGACAGTTGCCTTATTACGTCGGGAATGCGTTCAGATCCTGATATCGTGGAGGACATAAAACAGCGGGATAACGAAAACGATAATGAAATCGAAGAGGAAGAAAATTCATGCGACGAAGCAGAACACGTACCGACAAACGAAGAAGCCCTAAGTGCCATAAAACTTTTAAAAACTTATTATAGACAGCGAGAAACGTCACCTCAAATTATTGATAAAGTGAGAGAATTAGAAGTGGATATAGAAAAACAGTTTTGGCGTGCGAAAACTGTGCAACGGAAAATTACAGATTTCTTTCATTAGAAAAATAAATTATGTATATTGTACTTATGTATTTACTATAATATTTAGTCTATAATGTAAAATATGTAGGTAATAGAGCATGTTACGTATCGGATTAATCATGTAAAAATTTGTAAAATTAGTTTTTCAAACTAATAATAATAACGTCAAAAAACTGTCGGTCCCGATGATGTCGTTATAACCGGGTTCTACTGTATTTATAGCTTCAGTTATTGTAGGCAACATCTGATTAAACTTATAATTCATATGTTTAAGGCTTCGGTGTTAAAACAAGGGACTGTAACTATGTTGCAGTCTATCTGAACCGCACCTTGTGGTTTTGGCAATTATCCTTGTATTCATTCATTGTTAGTCTTTCCTTGTTTAAGTTCGTTTCTTTTCTTTTTATTGTTGATACTCTAATTGTAATTTTGAAAATAAAGGCGTTTATTATTATTATTATTAGTATTATTATTATTATTATATCCTCCATTCACAAGAACATTCAATTTGTCCTTGGTTGCCAGTGTGTTAACCCATCGGTTCGTGAGAACAAGATGGCTGGCATAACTACCATATTATTATTATTGTTGTTTATTATTTCTTATTTCCAGGTATTTTTCCGTAACCTAACTATGCAGCTCTCCTCCATATGGCATGCTTCATTCTTAGTAAGCAGATAATAACACCTTCCACCATGTAGGGGGGGGGGGTCATTTTCACGGCCCATAGGGTCCGGCGCTTTAGTTCTTATGTTGACGAAGTGAGTTGAGATGAAGGTATCTCAACAACATCCTCGCCTGCGTTCCTTGTTTCTACTGAAGCATGCCATGTTTGTTTCATTTCCAATTTGCTGTTTCGGTCTTTGCTGGTTAATCCTACCTGGATCCTGCTCCTCCGACCCACCACAGTATCCTTATCATCCAGCGTTTGGAGCAAGTGTACCTCATTGGGGCTGCTAACCTAACCCAACGGTTAGCTCAGGAACCCGTGGGGTCGCTAGTCCCCAGTAACCTATCTCTAGGCTAGCCTGTGCGGGTTTATTATTATTATTATCTCTTCCACTCACAAGAACCATTCGTTCTTGGTTGCCATTATCTTATTATTATTATTATTATTATTAAAATAATAAACTGTGCGCTTAAGAGCAACAATTTATTATTAATTGTTTTGAAAATGTCTTTCTCACATATTGAAAAATGTAACATGCTGGAAATATATTTTATGTGTCAAAAAAATGAGAAAGAGCGGTTCAACGATACAATGAATTATCTCCTGGACAATAAGATTACTTTTTAAGACTTTATCGACAATTTCGAAGTAACGAAAGTGTTTTTGACAATTAAAAAGGACACAGAAGACAAATATAACAGAAGAAACGGAAATTGCCGTGTTGACGTATTTTGTGCATCTTAGAAATTCGAGACAGTTATCTAGAGAAATATTTCTTTTACAAATATTCAAAGTATTCTGAAGAAACATAAATTTTCGCTGTATAAATTTCAACGCTAATAAATAAGTAATTAAACTTCTAGTTTCAAAAATTATTTTATTGTAAATACCACTACAATATTATTTCGCCATACAATGGCTTCATCAGGTGGATGAAATACTGTACGGAGTATTTCATCCACCTGATGAAGCCATTGCATGGCGAAACAATATTGTAGTATATTTACAATAAAAGAATTTTTGAAACTAGAAGTTTAATTACTTATTTCTTAGCGTTATAATGAAGTTTCAACAAGTATCTCCTTCGTCAATTAACTGTATAAATTTCAACCAGTTCAGACGTTAGAAGACGGTGACGGCGGTAGAAGAGAGGCACATTTCAGGGAGACGCTTTGAGTCCACTGTGGTTTTGTTTAGCCTTGAAACCGTTAACAACTTTGTTAAATTCCCTAAATAAGGGATGTAATTTACTACAACCTGTCGTACAAATTAGTCACCTTTGGTACATGGGTGATCTCAAATTGTATGCTGGGAAAAAGAATCATCTTCGCGATCTCCTAAACTGTGCTGGCCGTTATAGTAGAGATATCCAAATGAAATTTGGATTGGAAAAATGCAAAATAAGTTGCATGGAAAAGGGACAATGGGTTGAACATCGTGGGTTCGAAGTGGAAGGCGGACAAGGACTAGTTATTGGAATAAAGAGCAACGACTATTATAAGTATCTTGGTTATTTGCAGGCTAGAGGAATAGAACACAATATTGCAAAAGAATCAGCGAAAGATCAGTATTTCTCTAGGCTGCGATCGTTGTTGAAAACCAGATTGTTGGCAAGAAATATGTCCAAGGCAATAAACAGCTTTGCAACTTCCGTACTTACTTATGGATTTGGAATAATTAACTGGACTGATACTGAACTTGAAGCAATAGACATCAAGACAAGAGTAGAAGCCAGAATTTAGAATTCATCACCCACGTAGTGCGATCGAAAGGTTCTACCTACCAAGAAGAGAAAGAGGTAGAGGAATACCGAGTGCTTATTGCAGGCATTATGCACAGGTAAATAATTTACGAGCGTACTTTCTGCAAAAGTTGAAAGAAAGCAGATTGCATAATGCGATTGCTCAAATGGACAATTTTACGCCACTCAAACTGGCTAACGATGAATTCAATCCATCTACGAGAATCTTAAGTATATCCCAACAGAAAGAGAGATGGAAAAATAAATCTTTGCATGGCAAGTATCTGTTAACAATCGGATCTGAAAATTTTGACACCTCAACGTCGCAGGCATGGCTGTATACAGGTAACCTGTTTGCAGAAACAGAGGGATTCATAGCCGCCATCCAAGATCAAGTAATTCCAACGCGTTCCTTTAGGAAAAAAATTCTTAAGGAAAATTTATCTGACATTAAATGTCGTGTATGCACAGATAAGGAAGAAACAATTGATCATTTGATGGCAGGATGCTCTGTACTTCCCCCCAAACAATACCTCGAGAGGCACAACAGGGTTGCGAAAATAATACACCAGCTGCTCAGACAGAAGCACTTGTCGTATTCTGAAAATATCCCGTATTATGAATATGAAGCATCTTCAGTTTGCGAGGACGAAAATTCTCGATTATATTGGAATCGCCAAATAATCACGGATAAAACAATTCCCAACAATATTCCAGATATGACACTGAAGAAGGACAAAATAACGTACATCATTGACATCGCTGTTCCGTTAGCAAAAAACACTGCAAGGAACTATAGTGAGAAGGTATATAAATATTTACCTCTCAGCGATGAAATCAAGAGTATGTGGAAGATGGACAAGGTCCTAATAGTCCCAAATGTGATTGGCGCAACGGGAGAAATCCCACATAAATTACACAAGTCCATAAATGTTTTGGATCTCTACCAGAAACTTTATTTAAAAATTCAAAAAAGTGTCTTGTTAGACACGGCTGCAATAATACGTCGTGTGCTAAACTGATGTTGGAGCGCGCGAACGTGGGCAACGTGGCCGGGAGGCGAAATGACGGAATGGGTGGGGTGCTAATGTGGTCCTCTACTCTAGGGGGGTCTGCCCGATGGGCGGACAGGTGCCATTCCGCCTTTTCAGCAGGGGAGAGAGGAACCAAGCTACGCGGCGCAAAACACGGCGCCGCGCAATGCACACACCACTAGGACCGGTCCTGGGCGGCAACCTGGCTAGGCTGCCGTGAACAGCACACACACACTCGACGTGTGTGCAGTGCTCCCGCAATGGTGGAAAACGTTAAGATGGCACAAAGTGTGACTGTCGTGACCGAAAGTATTGTGGAGAGACAAGGCAAATTTTTCAAATTACGATATGTATAATAGAAAGAATAATCATTATTGGAGTAGAAAAAATACTCTATTAGCGCGATCCACAGAGACGTATTAGTACTAATGTTTGGTGTGGTTTGATTGGATTCACAATTATAGGTCCATATTTTTATTCAGGCGCGGCTCTGTTAGGGCACGTACAATGCTGCGAGTGCTTCGTGTATTCTCGTATACTAACTGTAGCGTTTTCTTAGTAAACACCGAAAACACCCTAGGCACTCGCATCGTTGTACGTGCCCCTACAATACGTCATCACGAGCCGCGCCTGATTTTTATCGCAGTACCTTAATAGGAGAACGATACATAGAAATTCCAAGACCGTTACTACACCATTTCCAGCTGTAATGAGAAACCGTAAAGTTGAATTCGGAATCCGTCGCATGTAATTCAAATTAGATAGTTTAGTTTCAGAAAGCGTCAATTCTAAATCAGATTAGTAAATTTAATTTCAGAATGTATCAATTGTGTTTGAGATTTATTACTTTTAATTTCAGAATGTATCAATTGTAATTCAGAACATAATAACATAATAATAAGTAGGCTTATAAAATTAATAACGTCAGAATTTCTTTATTTACATAGTTAGTACCAGTTGTCACAGTTATTACGAACTCTTTGCATTGTATTTCAGTGCGTATACCTTAGGTTTGGTGCACATAATGAGTTTTGCAGACAATTGTGGTGTTTGTCGGATAGCAATGACAAGGAATACTGGAAAAAGATTATTGCCTTGTATGCATTTGCTTCATACAAAGTGTTACAATTTACTAACTACAGCTGCGAATGAAGAAGTCACTTGTCCTATATGCAGAGAAGTATTAACTGGAAGTGAAGATGTTAAAAGAACAACTTACATGCATGACACACATCAAGATAGAGAAAGAATTATTGTATATGCTAATAAAGGAGAAGATTGGACTACGTTGGCTGCAGCATTAGGAATAAAGTATAAAACAGCGTTTCACAAGGTTCGTCCGGCCCGACAGGAAACGTTGCCAAAATGTGGTAAAAAACCCAAGTTGTTAACTGAAAACCAAATTGATCAAATTATTTCATGGTTAAAAAGAGATTGTACAATAACGCTGAAACAGATTAAAAACAAAGTATTAAGAGAATTTCATGAAGATGTGTCTATTTCTACTGTGGGAAATTACTTAGAAGAAAGGTTGCTAACTTTAAAAAGTGTACAGAATATGAACAATAATGAGAATAAGGAAAAATGCTCACAATATGCAAGGGTCCTAAACCAATACATTCAAGTAGGAAAACAAATAGTTTGGGTGGATGTGGCAAACTTTAATTTTGCCGTAGAACAGGCGGTCGTTCGAAAGTTGGTGATAGGGCAGTACAACTCCTTCCTGCATCGACAGGTCCGAACGTGCATCATATAGGAGCAATTTCTGCAGTTGGAATCATTTCTATGGAGCGTCGCCGGGGTTCTTTTACAGCAAAATTGGCTAATAATTGTTTAAGTACAATTTTTCAGCAGCGGCAAAACATGGGTAATCAACTAACAGACTTAGTAATTGTTTATGATAATGCCCCATGTCATTCAATTTTCGAAATAGTTATAAATGAGATTAATAATAATGGAACACCAATTTTACTAAGATTACCTCCTTATTCACCCATGCTGAATCCTATTGAAACTTTATGGTCAAAAATAAAAGCAAATGTTAAATCAACACCTCGAATTCCAAACGTAAATGCTCCTTATGTTGGGGAACAAAGATTAGTATATCTGGAACAAATTATTGACCTAGCCAAAACAATAATAGTTGGAGGAGATTGTGCTCGTGTCGTTCAACACTCTACTACATTTGATGCTGCTTCTTTGACATTAGAAGATATGGCTGTTGGTCAATAACTTTCCACGTACATATATACACATACCCTATATGTAACCATATAATTATTATAATTATGTTTATGTTTTAGTTTTGTTATACCTTGTGTGTATATAAACAATAATAATCCTTCTCTGAATTACAATTGATAATTTCTAAATTTCAATTGACACTTTCTGAAATTAAATTTATTAATCTCAATTACAATTGACACATTCTGAAATCAAACTTACTAATATGATTTACACTTGGCGCTTTTTGAAATAAAACTCGTTAATCTGAATTACATCTGAAGGATTCTAAATTACAGTTGGAAATGGTTTCTAGACAATGTGGATTTAGCGACTCGGCCAAATGTTTATTTCCAACAGGATGGGGCACCTGTCCATAATTATCGAGCTGTTCCAACACATCTGCAGACACTCTTTGGAGATAGGTGGCTAGCCCAGTTCGCTTTTCCCCTCGTTCACCTGACATAACACCTCTAGACTTTTATTTTTGGGGATATGTAAAAAACGAGACATACAAAGCGAGATACTACACCGAAAATGAACTCCAAGACGCTATCCGCAATGTTATTAATTCTATTGATGGGAGAGTTGTTGCAAGAGCCCAAAAACGTGTGAAAGTAGGAGGCGATGTTTTTGAAGATTTAATTTAGAATTTTTTTCTACTATACTAGAATCTTATTTTATAAATAAATTAAAAATCATGTTCGTCAAACTTCACTACATTTGGTTTTTGAATTACCTCGGCTATTTTCAACTTTTGTGAAAACAGTCAAATAAACACTTTTGTTAAGGAATTGATTTTGCATCGATTGGTATAATATTATACTGGGTGTTCCATTAGAAAAATATACATTTTTTAAAATAACTGGGCACATACATGTTCAATTGTTTTTCCGTTTTCACTATCGTAATCAGCGGAAATAACAATCCAACTTTAAAGTGCATAAAACAGATAACGTCCGTTCATTTGAAAAGTCAATCTAGTCAATTTTGATAGAATAAGACGCAAATATATTAGTATGTGTTTGTTATTCCCTAAACGCAAATCCAAATGACATTTGATAATGTCAATCACAAATATCAGTTAGTGCATAAAATAATCGTGCGTCGATTCTGGTTTAAATAAATTGCTTCTCAGTTTTAAAATGGCTTTCACTTTAGAACATAACATTTTTTTAGTCCAGGCTTATTTTCGAAGTGGTAATAAAATTGATGGTTTATGGGTTTATTCAGTTCAAGATTGCATGGTAGAATTTCAAGTTGAGTTTCCACATTTTGTAATAGATTATATACAATTTAAGAATACTTTGGATAGAACTTTAAAACTTTTTCCTGAAACTGGTAGTCTCTTAAGAAAATCAGGCAGCGGAGCAGTTAAGAAACGTACACCTCAAGTTGTCAATCGTGTTGAAGAAATAATGGAAAATGAACCACAAACATCTGTTCAACATTTAAGTCAACAAATAAACCTTTCTGTTGGTACAATTCACAAGTTATTAAAAAAAGATATGCAACTTTATCCATACCGTGTCACAGCAGTACAAGAATTGTTAGAAATTGATTACCCACGTAGACTACAGTTTTGTAATTGGTTTGTAAATATGAACAATAATGGAGAACTTTCGCAAAGAGTCATCTTTACTGATGAAGCATGGTTTTATAAAACGGGATACCTAATTCACAAAATACAAGAATTTGGAGTAGTGAAAATCCACATGTAATTAATGAAGAATCGCTACATCCAGAGAAAATTGGTGTTTGGGCAGCGGTAAGCCAAAGGCGAATCATTGGACCAATATTTTTTCAAGGAACGTTAAATGCTCAAAGGTACCGTACGGAAATTTTACAACCATTTGTCAATCAGTTGCATGATGATGAACTTCAAAATGCATATTTCCAACAAGACGGAGCACCTTGTCACTGTAATGCAGAATCTTTGGATTATTTAAGAGAATTTTTTGATGAGCGTATAATTAGTCGAAATACTGAAATTGCCTGACCTGCACGTTCATGCGATTTAACACCTTGCGACTTCTTTTTGTGGCCTTATCTAAAAAATAACATATTTCGAACACCTATATTGAATTTGAATGATATGCTACAGAGAATCGAACAGAAATGCATGGAAATTAATAACAATCCAGTAATGTTGCAGAATATCATCAGAAATTTTGAACGGAGGATTTTAAAGTGCATTGATCTTGAAGGACAACATTTTCAACATTTGTTATAGTTTTCAATAAATACCTATTATTTGTTATTTATTTGTATGTATGAAACTGTCAAAATATACGACTTCGTAGGTTAAGTAGTAAATCTTAATTTACGACATACTTCAAAATGTTCTCAGTAAATCACATGCTACTAGATTGACTTATCAAAGGAACACTTGTTATGTCCATAAGACCAGTTGTCTCTTTTGCAAAAGCCCCATGCAAATTTGATTAATCTAATTCTTGAACATACTAAATTTAAATCAGATTAGACGATAAAGAACTCTCAAGAACTAATCTCTCTAGATCTCAAATGTAGAAATTCCCCATAATAGTAAACTTTTATCCTTTGATGTCACAAATCTTTTCACTAATGTACCCCTCGAGGAGGTAGTAAATTTAATCTCTGAGAAACTCGAACGAAACCGCGTTAATGCCCTCATTAAGACGGAAGTTTTAGAATTATTAAATTTATGTGTAAAACAATTCAATATGAAATACTATACACAAAAAGTCAAAAAATCTTTCAAGATAGTCAGGTAAAAAGTGATTTAGAAACTATTCGCAAGAACTACTATGGATTAGCGGAGAGAATTGAAAAATTGCATGAAAGGCGAAAAAAATGAGTGTATAATACGAAAATTTGAAAGTGTTATTGACAAGGATTCAGATGTTCTCATACTAAGACAAATTTGTAAAGGTGCGTTAAAAGATCCATTAAGTTGTCACAAAGATTACTTTAAATTTGCAAATATAACATCACTCGATGTGAAACGGTCGATTTCATCATTGAAAAATATTTATTCCACACACCGTACTCATTTGCCTGGGACAAGTGTGGAAACATACTTAATGATTCAAATATTTAATAGATGCCACCCAGTTTGTGATTTCATGGAAGCTTTTTAAAACAGTAAGTGTTTCAGCATGTTATATAATATATTATTATCATTATTTTATGTGTAAACATTCATGCGTCCGCATCGTCTATGCTCACTCATGAAAGTCACGAACATAAATGATGCGAGTACGTAAACGTTACTGAACGCGCGCCTTGATACGGCCGCTAGGCCCCTCCACGTTGTTCTCCGCACTGCACTGAAACTTGCCCCTCTTTGCCGACTCTAATAATAATTACATTTACTGGTGTAGATATGTGGATGACATACTACTCTGTTTTAAAGGTACAAGTAGACAATTAAAAGCTTTTCAAAACCAGATTAACACTATTCACCCTAATATATAATTTACAACGGAAATGGAAAAAGATAAGTCGATTAATTTTCTAGATCCAACAATTTCAAACGTAACAGGGAAACACGATTTTGCAATATACCACAAACTAACACACACAGACACAACAATACATACGAGCTTCTTTCACCCCATTTCACACAAATTATCAGCATACGAATCCATGATACACAAACTAATAAATGTACCTTTAAATAAGAACAATTTTAATATAGAACTCAATAGAATATATACACCATAGCTATCAATAATGGATATTCAATAAATTTAGTTAATAAAATTCTGCAACGTGAACTAAGTCAGTCTCAGTCAAACTCAGTCTTTAATCTACCCTAGAATATCGAACAAGCAATATACCACAAACTAACACACACAGACACAACAATACATACGAGCTTCTTTCACCCCATTTCACACAAATTATCAGCATACGAATCCATGATACACAAACTAATAAATGTACCTTTAAATAAGAACAATTTTGATATAGAACTCAATAGAATATACACCATAGCTATCAATAATGGATATTCAATAAATTTAGTTAATAAAATTCTGCAACGTAAACTAAGTCAGTCTCAGTCAAACTCAGTCTTTAATCTACCCTAGAATATCGAACAAGACGGAACTCGAATATAATTCAATCACAAATATGGGACTAACATCTGTAAAAATAGGTAAACTAATTAAAAAAGCAAATAATGAATTTATACTCTATAAAACAAATAATTCAGTCCAGAAATATGTTAGAAATGACAAAGATAAAGCAGAAAAGAAGGCAAACGCAGGCGTTTATATGTTGATGGGCGAGTGCAATAAGGTCTATATTGGTCAGACAGGACGTACCGTTGAACAGAGAACCAAGGAGCATGAGAAAAGCTACAAAGACAAAAAAGACGGACTCAACTTTCGCAAACCATCGTTTAGATTCAAATCATAAATTGAATAGAGAATTCAAGATTCTGCATTTACAAGACAAAGGCAAAAAAGTTAATCTGTTAGAAAATATAGAAATAAATAGATATACGGAATTAGTTTTAACTCTAAATGAACAAACAGAATTCAATAACTCCCCTCTACTACTTATATAAAATATGTCACCCCCCCCCCCCCCCCCCCCCACTTAGAATATACCCTATATACTTCTGTAAAAGAAATATATGTAAAATTATTCAGTTTATTATCACCTGATGAAGCCAAAGTTTGTCGAAACAGTATTGTAGTGACAATAAAAATTTTGAAACTACTCTGGTTTATTTTATTACTTTAATACAACTTTCCTAATTTAAAGGACTAAGTAACTCCTACAATAACGAAGATAGCAATGGTGAACACTTCATTTGGATAAGCCTGTATATCTTAAATTTCGAAATCGGATCTGAATCATAAAAGTATATAAAAATTCTTTGCACATAGGAAATAAATGTTTTTTCCGCAGTACAGGTTTAAAAGGTTTAGTTTGGATTTTACATTTTCGTAAATACAATTATCATGAAATAATAAAATAAAATAAAACAATAACTTTGTTATACCACTTTATTCACATATAATCGTGACCGCGGTTTCGACATACAATGTCATTATCAAACTGCAAAACTTACAGGCCTACATAGAACTTATAAATGACACAAAAATATATGGGGGTGGTTTATGATGTTATTTAAAATTACTACTATATACTTAACTATTATATACAACATTGGAAAACAGGTGTATATATAAGATCCAACTGGTCGTTTAAAATGATATCTATTGTGTTGTTTCGGCTTTTAAAAATTTCTAGGGCCTCTAAAAGATTTAATTTACGACCTTTCTCGGCCAAATGCAATATTTTACGGTTACCAAATGTATGCCTTTCTGTAATAAGATGGTTTGCGAATGTTGAATCTGTCTTCTTTAGTTTATATGACCTCATGTGTTCTTTTACCCGTATAATAAAACTTCGACCAGTCTGACCTATATATACACTTTTACAATCATTACAATATAATTTGTACACTCCTGATTTATTATTGATATCTGTTTTAGGTTTTGCGTTAAAAATGAAATTACTTGGTTTTACATATGGTTTGTAAGCTATACTAACATTACTATTATTTTTTGAAATTATATTTCCAATTTGCTCGCTTATTTTACCGAAGTAAGTTAACGAGACAAATTGTTTCAAATTAGCACTATCTTTAGGATATACTCTACTATATATCACGATTATATGTGAATAAAGTGGTATAACAAAGTTATTGTTTTATTTTATTTTATTATTTTCAAAATGAGTTACCACAAACTTACGGCTACCAGTATTAATTTTCTTACAATTATCATTGTTAAATTGTTTTTTTTAAATTCGAAAGCTTATTAGTTCTTTATATAAGTAAAAGTCGCTTAAATAATATATTATCTTAGGTAATGCTTCCTAAGATATATTTTTCAATAAAAATGTATTTTAAATCTATTTAAATTATACTACTAAATAGGCGAATAATAATAATATTAAGTGTAGTTTCACATAAAGGAAATATTGTAACAAACCAATACCATTGATTCGAAAGAAACAGTAATTTATGTAAAATTGTAGTTTTGCAACATTTCCAATAATCAATTATATCCTTTAATAAATAATTGCAATGAATATTGGTGTTAATAATCCGAAAAATAAACTCGCAAAAAAAAATATTTGATACGAACGCGTAATAATAGCTGCGAGACGCCGGCGCAGTCACGTCTTCGGAAGCTGTCTATTTATCTTTTGGCTTGTACTTGCCTGAACTTACCAGTGCCCAAATCCTCTCGAACAGAAAGTGCACACAAAACACAATGTGCTATGTCGAAGTATGGAAACATTTTTAATTTCACCACCTGATTGGCGATGTCGAGGAACGCTTCCGGATCCATTTTTGCAGATTTATAAAATAAAATCTGCACGCGGGAAAAGGAACACGAACGAACTCGCGCCTCCTCACGGCGCCCAACACTCAATCTTGCCCTCCACCGACTGGACGCCTCGTTCGCATTCAGCTACACACGCAAGTCTATATTTATAAGCATCAACTAGTCGCCTTCTAGTTTATCAGTTTTACATACATATGCAATATATAGTATATTGTATGCAATCGCTAAGAGTAAAGTATTAATAATTACAAGAAATTAAGAAAAAAACTTTAAATTACTTACAACGGATAATTATACCTACGCTAATTCTTCAACCAATAATAATGTAACAAGCATTCAGGCCCGCTATTTATAGTTAATGCGATACTGAACTGATAAGATTTAAAATAATTTAAGTCTTGCTTAAGCACACAACGTTTACCTATGATTCATAGTTTAGATAAAGGTAGCAAGTAATAATTTGATATAAAATTCTCGGTGTCAAATAAATTTTGTTTTGGTAATTTCTACGTAAATGATTTTTAAATTTGAATAGAAAATCGTTTTGCCATCTATTGGTAGAATTAGTAATTTAAAAGTATTCGCGAATTTGAATTGCTTTTATGTTAATTTTATTTAGTACGCAACGAAAAAATTCTTTAAAATTGACATTATATGGAATAAAATCTTTAACGTTCTGTATTTGAGAACGAAACCCAAATATGTTCATATTACCAACCCGCGATGTTATTTAACTTTGTACCAATAATTCGTTATCTAGAATATATAACGCGTCATAAAACAACCACACAATTAAAGCTGTTTTTTAAGTAATTAAGTAATCAAAGTTTGATGCACATGCGAAGCTTTAAAAAACATTAAAAAAATACATAAATTCAAATTATAATCGCTAATATTTTTTTAAATTATTTTGTTATAATGGTATAGTTACAACATGTAGTTATTTTTATATTAAGTGCGCAAAGCATAGGTTTTTTGAGTTTGAGAATGTTGAGTTTTTGAGACAAAAAAATACATTCGAAAACTCAAAAACTGCACATGTAACATAATAGTTATTTATGTATAGCAAACGCCAATTAAGTTGGCGCGAGAAGGGGTAAGTTCGCGCAGAATTAGAAGTAGTGGGGAGTAGTGGTTTTACATCAAATGTCAGATAATTCTAACCTCTGAGCGTGTATCACTTTATGATCCCCTAGCAAAGACATTATGTTCCGTCAAACGTCAATGACAAATGTATTCTGACAATTACTTGAGTAGTAGGGGTGGACGTTTTTAGAAACGGCTTCTGCGCACCCCCTCCTCGCGCCAACTTAACCCTTAACTGTGCTAGTGGGGTCCGCGCGGACCTGGCGGTATAGTTTTCTGTTAGCATTCTTTAGAGAGTATTAAACAGATGGCGTGGTGGGTCAACGTAATCTTAAATTAGGTTAGTTATAAGAGACGTGTGTAGCTGTAAAGTCAACAGCTAAATTATTTTGAAAATTATAAGACCTCGAATCTTTAAAGACCCCACCAACACGTAAGTGTACAGTGAAATTATTATTAGCTCTTCAAAAACCTAACTATATAATGCATTATTTTTAGTGTATTTTTGTCATTTTTTTTGTAATTTTACCATGTCAATGAATGAGTGGAGTAGACCTTTGACTGAATCAGAATTAAATGAAATAGCGAATGATCCAAATTTTTATTCCGATGAAGAAAGCGCAGCCGAAGAAAACGAATTTCAAGCTAGCGATCATGAAACAAATTCAGAAGCTTCTTCAGATGGCGATGAAAGCCATATTGATAACGATTCCGATGATAGTAATGTATTTTATGGTAAGGATAAAAATTTTAAATGACAGAAGGCATGTAAAAGTCGTTCACGTACTCGCACTCACAATCTGATTATACATCTACCAGGCCCCAAAGGGAGAGCCAAAAATATCGATAAAAATGACATTACAGCAGTCTGGAAGTTATTTTTTACTGATAATATGCTAGAGACCATCTTGTTGCATACAAATGTGAAAATAAGGAACAGACATGAGCAATTTCAAGTACCTCGGCCATCGTACACAGCTGAACTGGATATGATTAAACTAAACGCTTTCCTTGGTCTTTTATATCTATCAGGTGTTATGAAATCTAATTACGAGGATATATCTGCTTTATTTGCCAATCATGGAACTGGTCGGGATGTTTTTGGGCTACAATGAGTGTAACTCGTTTTCTGTTTATTTTGTCATGTTTGCGATTTGATGATGCACTTACAAGAGATCAAAGAAAAGAGAATAATAAATTGGCTGCAATACAGGAATGTTGGGATATTTTTATTGCGAATTGTGAATCTTTATATACTCCAGGAGAATATCTCACCATCGATGAGATGTTGGTACCATTTCGAGGCAGATGTTCATTTAAAATGTACATGCCCAAGAAACCGGCGAAGTATGGTCTAAAAATTATGTGCCTCTGCGATGCACGTACTTTCTACCTGTGTAATGCATTTGTTTATACTGGCAAAGAAAATACAGTATCAATAGATAAAGTATCTGTACCAACCCGCGACGTCCTAAAGCTCATACCTCCCATACAAAACACAAATCGGAATGTCACAACTGATAATTGGTTCTCGTCAGTCGAGTTATGTAACAAACTGAGAGAACAAGGCTTGACCCTTTTAGGAAATATAAGAATCAACAAACCGCAATTACCACTTGAGTTTAAGCCTAACAGAAGGAGACAAGTGGGTTCTACGATATTTGGACATAACAATGATATAACAATAGCTTCATATGTGCCTAAAAAAACCGATCGGTGTCATTGATATCTACCATGCACCACGATCAAAAAATAAGCACTGAAAATGGAAAACCTGATATGATCAATGATTATAATAGGACCAAAGTTGGCGTAGATGTATTAGATCAGTTATGCGCCAATTATTCAGTAGCTAGACGTACCAGGCGTTGGCCCATGGTAATTTTTTACGCTATGATAAATATAGCAGGTGTAAATAGTATGGTTGTATTGAACTGTGGGCGAGAAGAAACATTTTAAAGGCGACATTTGCTGGTAAGCCTCGGAAAAAGCCTCATTACTGCGCATATGCAACGAAGAAATCTCAGCCGATTACCGCGTGAACTGCAAACAATAATTTGCAAGCAGTTGGGTAAAGAGCTACCTACAACCTTTACGAACAATGAGCCAACACGAAAAAAGCGATGCGATCTCTGCTCCAGGGACAAAGACCGAAAGGTTAAGAGTGTATGCAAAAAATGCGGCAAACACATTTGCCCAGATCAGACCAGTTTAGTTTGCAATATATGTTTTAATAACGTTTAATCGCTTATAAATATTACTGTTTATTGTATTTCTTTAAAAAAATAAATAAGCAATGTAAACATTTTTTGTTTTTATCAACTGGAAATTGGGGACGGACCCCACCAGCAGATAAGTGTTAGCTTATTTCACCAGCACTGTTAAGGGTTAATTGGCGCTTGCTATACCTAGGTTCGTAAGTACAGTTTTATGGTCGAGAATACGATTGCAAACCGAGACCCGTAGGGTCGAGGTTAGCATGTATTCGAGACCATGAAAGTGTACTGTACGAACCGTGGTGCATATGAGATTTTTCGTCATACCTATGTTTTTTTTTAAATAGACGAATTTGAATGATTTTCCACTTTACTTTTACTATATGTATACACATTAGTAACATCAAGTCAGGAATATTTGTCGTATCTATGGTAACCATGTTTGTGTCGATATAAATTTATATTTTTGATAAATGTCAAAGTATATGCAATAGATTTTCAAAAGTTTTTCTTTCTAAATAAAATTTATGAACATGAATCAAATAGAGATGGATGCTATTATAGCTTGTACTGAGATTTTGCAGGAGAAATCTAAAAACAGATACAATGAAACCTATAAAATGTTCAAAGATTGGTGTCACCAGAGATATGTGGAGAGTATTTCAGAAAGTGTAATGCTGGCATATTTTCGTGATAGATCTATGAAGTTAAAATCACCAAACAGTTTATGGTGTGAATACTCCATGTTAAAAACTAGGTACCATATTTATTAACGAAAATGAAGATATTTCAAAATATCCTAAATTGAAAGGATTTTTGAAGCGTAAAAATGATGGTTTTAAGACTAAAAAGTCTAGTATCTTTACAAGAGAGGAAATGAATAAATTTCTTATTGAAGCTTCCGACGATACATATTTGTTGATGAAGGTAAGTTTACAGAATGATTCTTTTTAATTCGTGTTCATTCTATACTAATTTTTTGCAGGTTGTTATGATTATGGGAATTGCTGGGGCTTGTAGGAAAGATGAACTAGTTAAAATGAAAATTCAAGATGTGGAAAATAAAAATGATGTAATAATAATTAAAATACCGGATACTAAAAATGGATTAAAACGTTCTTTTACAATTATTGCGAAGGAAGAATATCCAATTCATTTTATGCTAATTATTAAAAAATACATTGGTCTGAGATTAGAAAATATTACCTATGATAGATTTTTCTTAAAGTACAGTTTTGGTAAATGTCGAAATCAGCCTGTAGGAAAAAACACTCTCGCAAAAATTCCTAGCCAAATAGCAAAATACTTGTCGTTGGAGAACCCCACTACCTACACCGGACATTCCTTTCGAAGGACCTCGGCAACATTATTAGCCGATTCAGGAATTGATGTTCTTGGTCTGAAAAGACAAGGCGGATGGAAATCTTCTACCGTGCAGAAAGCTATGTTTCCGATTCAATGATAAATAAAGTACAGATAGCTGACCGAATTTTATATAAACAAAATATTACAGAGGCTGTTTGCCCAACTGTGATACAGAAAAATGAGAAGAAAGTTGATGATTCCATTAGGAATCCAACCATTAATAATGTTGACATTATTGAAAATATAAACTTGCCTAGTAAGAAAGAAGACTCTATTGTTCAGATAGCTAATTGTTCCTTTACATTTAATATTACAAAATCATAAGTTTTTGTACAAGATTCTATTTTTCCTAGTTATGTTAATTAATCATGTTTAAAATAAATTTGTCATATATTTTCTAATATTGCTATTATTTCCCTAAGGTCGTAATAAATATTACAGCCCGCTACCATAGCAACTGTCAATACGGTATGTAAAGTGTCACTTACGTTTCAAAAAAAGGTGTCATAATTGTTTACTTACGCAGTAGGTGTGACGAAATAGTATATTAAACAACAAGTATAGAAAAGCAATGTTTTACTAAACGAATATAGCGTTTGAGTACGAGCGAGCGGAGCGAGCTTGTAACTTAAAGCTGTATGAGTTTAGTAAAACTGGTTTTCTTACGAGTTTGTTTACACTATTTTTTCGCATTTTGCAAGAATAAGCATTATAAACTTAAAAATTTTAAATGTTATAGTAGGTATTTGTACAGGTTTTCCGTAATCTGATTCGGCTTTGTTTATTTACATAGTAACGACACAGTAACAGTAAACAAACTTCATTTTTTGTAAGTCGATTTGAGTTTTAGTTAAAAATGAGTCTTGCTACTAAACATACTTTAGAACATTATTCTGAAGATATTTTAAATGCCGCTCGAGAAGCGTCTTCGTGATTACTTCCTTTGAAATCAAAAGAAAAATACGAGAAGACATATGAAATATTTTGTAATTGGAAGATAACAAAAAAAGCACTAATAATTGATGAAAGTGTAATGCTAGCGTATTTTTTTGAGAAGCTATTTGTTTCTATATATTTTAGTGTTATTCATACAAGCCTTTCATTATTTTAGGCAAAGGTCCTTAAGGCATCCAGTTTGTGGTCTACATATTCAATGTTAAAAAGTACTATACAAATTAACGATAATATAGATATATCACAATACAAAAAACTAACTGCATTCTTGAAACGTCAAAATGACGGGTACAAACCAAAGAAGTCAAAAGTGTTGACTATGGGAGACGTTATGAAATTTTTGAAAGAGGCTTCAGATGATAAATTTCTATTAATGAAAGTGGTACTGATATTTGGTTTAAATGGGGCATGTCGACGTGCAGAACTGTGCAACTTAACTGTAAACGATATAGAAGATACTGGGAAAATGTTAGTTATAACTTTACATGATACCAAAACCAAAAAGAGACGTATATTTACCGTAGGTTCAGAGTGCAACGGATGGAAATTTATCATAAGTATTCACGATTGAGACCCAAAACCATAAAACACAATAGATTTTTCATTTACTACAATCACGGTAAGTGCACAATCCAAGCTATTGGCATCAACACTTTTGCAAAAATTTCCCAAAAAGTAGCAGAATACTTAAAACTCCCAGATGCGTCTGCTTATACTGGCCATTGCTTGAGGAGGACGTCTGCTACCTTCCTCGCTGACAGTGGAGCTGATATTCAAACACTTAAAAGGCATGGAGGATGGCAGTCAACTAGTGTGGCGGAAGGGTATATCGAGGAGCGCATTGCCAATAAGCTGAAAATTTCAAGATGTATATTTCATCAGCAAGAACCAGTGGCACTTCACAATCATTCAGGAATACAGATGGAGAATTATTATAATTTTCAGAAAGAGCAAATAGAATTCAATAAAATGGGTGTTGTTAGGTTTTCAAATTTGAATAATTGTACTTTTAATATATTTCACAATAGTTCCAATTCCAATATTTAATTAAATAATTTTCTGTCAAACTGTGTTTTATTGACATGACATAACGATGTGGTAAAGTGACGTATCTATGTGGTAAAGTGCCACTTTAATAAACGATTTTGATTGTAGTAAAGTAGCACATTACTTGTCAAAATGCGAAAAACAACGTTTTTTCTCCAATTGTAGTAATTTAAAACTGTAGATTAATATACTGTATGACATGGAAACTGCAACACTAAGAAGGGGTGCGAATTTTTTGACCAAACTTGGCAGAAACGTGTAACTATTCAAAGGCAATAATTGATTAAAATTTCAAAGAAAAAAAACAAAAGACTAACACAATTTAACATAATTTTTATTAATAATGTGTCGAGCCGCCCGTATTAGTTACACACTCCCTCACTCTTCGTGGCATTGATTCGACTAGGTGGTCGATATCCTCTTGGGGTATGGAGTCCCAAGCAACCTGTAATTCATGCCGGAGAGCTATTAGTGTCTGCGGGGGATTGGCTAAATTCATAAGTTTTCGTCTCATAATGTCCCGCACATGTTCTATTGGCGAGAGATCGGGGGATTTGGGTGGCCATAGCAAGATATTGACATGAGCCTCTTCGAAGCGATTTATAGAAATTCTCGCTACGTGGGGAGGGGCATTATCCTGCTGGAAAAGTGGGTCTTCGAGCATTTGAAGATATGGAAGAATATGGGGTTCTACCACCTCATCACTGTAACGCTGGGCGTTCATGGTGGCTTGGATGAACACCAACTGAGACTTACTCCCATATGCTATAGCACCCCACACCATAACACCCACTGCTCGATGCACGTGCCTTTCAACGGAAAACTGAATATCACTACGTTCCCCACGTCTTCGTCTGACCCTCATACGGCCATCATGCATCCCTAGACAAAATCGAGATTCATAATCATCACTAAACACCACCTTATGCCACTCCACGATCCAATGCATTCGCAAGCTACACCACTCCAAACGTTGCTGTCGGTGTTGAGCCGTAAGTGGTAACACAAGATGTGGACGATAAGATTGTAAGCCGAAACTCCTAATTCGGAGATAAACGGTTCGAAGGGTTACTGGACGACCTTGATTACCTAACCACACGTCAGCAATTGATCTGGTACTGGAGAACCTGTCTCTTAGTGCCATTAGGCGAAGGCGGCGGTCCTGTATCCCATTAGTTCTTCTTCGGCCTCCGGTTCCTCTTCGGCGTCTTTCCTGACCCTCCCTAGTCCATAATTGATAACAGCGCATAATGGTGGATTGGTTCCGGTTAAGGAGATTTGCAATTTCCCTGTATGAAAAACCACCTTCTCGCAAACCAACAATTCGACCTCTGTCGAATTCGCTTAATTGGCGATAATTTCCACGTTGCCGCACTCTAGGCATAATAAAACTCTCTAAACACGTTAAACAAAGGTATAATAAGACAAAACCGTTGAAATAAATTTGAAACAAACAATAAATACACCACACATTAATGTCGGCGAAAACTGAATGAAGTGTCAGAAGTGCCATGACCACTTGATATATCGCAACAAAATTTTAATCAATTATTACGTTTGACTAGTTATACGTTTCTACAAAGTTTGGTCAAAAAATTCGCACCACTTCTTGGTGTTGCAGTTTCCATGTCATTGAGAATATAAATTTAAAAAATGTCACCTGCATAATTACGGCGGCTACGGCAATTGCGCTGAGTTGTCTGAGTTACGAGTTTAAATTACACAATGAAATTTCACAATGAAATTTAACAATGAAATTTCACAATGAAAAATAGTATATTGTGTAACGAGTCACGAAAGTAACATTTTTTTAAGCAAGAAAACAGTTCGCGAGTTTCAAAAAATGATTTAGACGAGTTAAACACTATACTTTTTCTACGACCTCGGCTATGGGATAATAACAAACTTAAAAAAAAAATATGTAAACAAATATGTACTTTATTTTCAATTAAAAATTACAAAACTATAGATCATATTTAAATTAGTTATGATTTAAACATTCATACATACAGTGTGTTGCCGGATAGGTGTCCCAATAGGAAAAACATTTTTATTGTTGATTTATGAAAAAAAAAACATTTAAAGTTTTTGCTTGATCGAAAATACACAAATAATACTAGACTTTTAAAATAAATTTCATAGTAAAGCGTAAAATAGTTGTTTTCTGCAAATATTTGAGTAACATTTTTCTAAGTCCTTAGTTGTGCTAATATCTAGTTGCATTGAACGTAATGCATTTCACATGTTAGGCATGTGCTAGGTGAACTACTGTCATGCAGTATTTAATTGCCAAAATGCTGACACACAAAAAGTTTTTGCGGTACAATGTTATGGTACAGGCAAAGCACCAGCAAGATACGCAATTGAAAAATTTCACAATAAGTATCCTGATGTTATTCACTATAAAACCCTTCTCAAACTGGTGAGATGATTCGAAAACGGGAACTGTCATTCCAAAAATGAAATCGAAAAAGAACTATGATAATGAAGATGAAGGTACTCTTTTAGCTTTGGATTCGGTTAGACAAAATCACAGACAATCTTTAAGAAAACGAGCGGCCAATTTACATATGAGCGCATGATTTCTCTGTCGTGTTTATGCAGCAAACAAGATAAAGGCGTATAAAACACATTTTCGGCGAACCTGGAGATGATGCTAAGCGGTTAGACTTTTGTCTATGGGTAGGCTACAAAATTGCAAGTGATCAAAATTTTCATAAAAACATTGTATTCTCTGATGTGTGTATATTTAGTACAAATGGACATGTCTCGTCTCAAAATTCTCCAAGTCCAAATTTTATTATTAACCGTAATTAGCAATATTATAAAAAAGTAAATATGTGGTATGCGGTACTATACGACAGAATTATTGCCCTGTATTTTTTTGCAACTACTGTCAACCAACATACTTATTTGCAAATAGCACAGTTATTCCAGCTATCTGCAAATAAAAAAGCAGGAATTAATACAGGAATTACACTCAATAGAATGGTTACATTTGGCGGACATAATTTTTAAAATTAGTATCGAAGTGTTAATAAATTAATATTACGATAACTTGTATATTTCAGATTAATTTATATTTATTTCAAAATTTACTTTTCATATTTTTAATTTTCATCACTTAAGTCATTTACGCGAAATTTAAAAGATATTTAATTTATTTACATTCAAATTTTATATCGATACTAATTGAACACGCCCACTTTTTGAATTATCACAAAAACCCGCGAACAGGTTACTTTTGTACTAGATATTACACATAACCTAACATTGAAAAGCCAGTCGTAACTATTTGTAAATTAATATTTTAATTTTGTTTTCCTGTTCGAATTAACATTTCATATACATTTTAATTATTATTAATAGTAATACAAGTAAAAATCAAATCAATTTTCTTAATTTCTAATAAGGCTTTGGAAAGAAATAATTGATAGTTAGTGTCAGTAGAAAATTTTACAACGGTTGCCTTAAAAAAAGTGATGCTCCGTCTTAAAAATTTAATAAATTCTAAAATACTAGTGATAAAATAATAAAACTACATAGAAAAGAAGTAATTAACATTGGCGCAACTTTAGAAATACTTTTGGCGACAATAATACCCGAGACCGGCAAATAATCGAGACTTAAATCAGGTGATCTCGCAGGTCATTCAACAACTCCCCTATTTCCAATCCAACGGTTTGCAAACTCTTGATTTAAGAAATTTCTAACAACAGCTGCATTGTGTGCTGGTGCGCCATCTTGTTGCCACCATAAATATTGTAATTGATTTAATTGGATATTGTCGTCAAGATAGTCAGATACGTATGTACGTAAAATGTTTAAATATCTTTCTCCATTTAAATGTTCTTCATACATAACTGGTCCTAAGAGACGATTTGCCAAAATACCCATCCAAACGTTTATTCTAAAACGATGTTGTGGTCTTCTAGCCCAGTTTTGTCGGGGATTTTGTACTGCCCAATAGTGCTCCGTATTTCTGTTGAACATTCCAGAATTTGTAAATTTTGTTTCATCTGACCAGATGATTTTGCTTAAAAAATTTTCGTCATTTTCTATCCTTCCCATTAACCAATTACAATATTCTAGCCTTCTCAAATTATCTCCAGGCAGTAAAGAGTGACTAACATGGATCCTGTATGCTTTAAACCTACTTTTATGTAAAGTTCTCCAAACTCTGGACTGGCACAAATTTAATTCTGACGCTACTTCGCGTGTAGAAATTTATGGATTATTATTTATCTATAAAAATACAAGATTAACATGAAATTTGAAAACACGCTTTTAATTTACCATTTGTAAAATATCTTGTCGATTTTCATTTAAATTCCTGTTGTCTTGACCATTACGCGGCTTAGTAAACGATCCATTCTCGATCAAATTTCTGTCGAGATCTAGAAAAATGGTACGATGAGGCTGTTGTCGTTCTGGAACTTCTGGATATAATTGTAGATATCTTGTACTCGCTACTGTTGAATTTCGGTTCGAAGAATAAAAAATACTTATCATATCTCGTTTCTCTTCGTTAGTGTATGACATTTTTGTATTATTAATGAACAATAAATGAAATGTTTGACAGATTGAAATTCCATGGCTACCTTATTTAATCTTATAATTTATTCTTTCAAATAAAACCTAATGTCAAAAACTTTAGTCAGCATGTGGTACATGGTTGAAATCAGAAAAAAAAATCTTTCTGAAGATGTCTAAATCCAATATGGCGCCTATAAGAAATTAGATAGTTGATGATGGCCAGAAAGAAACGAAACGTCGTATAAAAATTTAGAGTACACCACTGGATAGAGGTTTAGAAATGGCCACAAGAATGTGTTTTTATTTTTTCTCTACAAGGCCAAATGTCGGTGCTACAGGTGAAAGAAGAAAATGGGGTTTTCGCCTTTTTTTTTTTTAAATAACGAAGGTCATTTGTCACAGGTCTATTTTCTTTACGGATTTATAACAAACACAAAATTTAACAGCTTTTCCAAATTTAAACCTATACTCTATCTCCAATAATAAGCGAGATACCCAATAGTGAGGGCCGAAAATGAATCAGCCCGTATATAGCTTTATATACATTCATCTTAGTTCCTCTCGTTATTTCTTTCTTGTCTATGAATTTCTTGTTCATTGCGTAACATAGATTTATGGTTTTCTGGATTGTATTGTTAATTTCTATCTCTTGTGATCCTTTCTCATCTATAGTTACTCCTAGGTAGTCGAAGGTTTGTACTTGTTCTGTTTTCATCACATCTATTTGTATATTTATATCTTCTCGTTTTTCTCGTCTCACCATGACTTTTGTTTTATTACCATTCATCTTCATTCCGTTCTTCTTGAGTGTCATGTTCCATATGTCCAGATTCTTCAGTAGATCTTTCTCACTTTTAGCCGTTATGACTATGTCATCAGCAAAGACGCCCTCCGATATATCTATCCGTTGTAAGTTCCAGCTTCCTACATCTAATTTTTTCACTCTATTCGAGCATTCCTTTATTCATAAATTCATAATAAAAAAAAATTTCTTTTTGTGAAAGCATTGTGACCATTAAATACTACATGACAGTAGTTCAAGTAGTTCACCTAACACATGCCTTACACGATGCGAAATTTATTACGTTCAACGCAACTAGATACTAACACAACTAAGGAATTAGAAAAATGTTACTCCAAAATTTGTAGAAAACAACTATTTTACGCATTACTATGAAATTTATTTTAAAAGTCTAGTGTTATTTGTGCATCTTCAATCAAGCAAAAACTTTAAAAAAATAATGTTTTTTTTTCATACATCTACAATAAAAATGTTTTTCCTATTGGGACACCTATCAGGCAACACACTGTAGAATATGTAGACCATAAGGTCGATGGCTTAAAATTTTCCCACAATTTTGCAAAACATTACGCTATTAGCAGCCCTCTATTCAATGAATTTTACATAGACTTCTTCATACCTCTTTCTCGATTTTTCTCGTAATAAGCCCGCAGGCTTTCTCAGCTTGATTTACTATTTCTGGTGGTGTATTGGGAATATCTAAATCACTTTCTGACAGAAATCATGATAAAGCTACAAACAACACAAACTGACGTAATTTAAAAATGACGAGATATAGCAGCAGCAGGCAACTAGACGCAGGTGAACATTAGTAGGTAATTTTCGTCACTAGGGACGAAAGTTAACATTATGGGAATTTCTCTCACTAGTAACGGAAATCAAATTTTCGCTCTTTTTTGGGATTTTATAAAAAAAATTTTTTGCTTAGGCGTTATTTTACTATATAGCTTCCCCTTTTGTGAGGTTCTGAACACGCCACTGGTCGGATGGACTTTATCCATCACGTAATGTGAAGTACACATACGCCCACATAAAAGTTGACGACCTGAAATACGAAATTGAGTATATGTTTTCAGGCCGGATAATAGTTACGAGCCGGCAATAATAAAATCCCAGTAAAGAATAAAATGTCGTTACATGATAGGCGAATACGATTTCGAATATAATTGTTTGCATTTTTTGTGGCATAGATAACGATTCAGTTCTATTGACCTAGTACTTACGTCACCATGCTTTGCATTAAATGAATATTTAGAGTATTAAAACGTTTTCGCTCGACAAATTACAAGAATGTATGTAAGTAATAACTTCCAGATTTTTTCTTTCTAATGCCAGGTGGTTGTTTGCGTGTCATCCATTTACAAAAGCGACTTTGAGTTCGAGAACTGTCTGGAGAATCCAGGCAATTCCTGAATCCTCTCGATAACGTAAACAAAGTCCCTATATAAGCAGTCGACGCAAACGGGAATAATTTATCGGTCAATAGCGTTCGTCGAACTAAGGCCACCCGCCACTATAAATAATATACTTAGGTGTAAATTGTTATAAAATAGATAAGTTGTGTTGTTTGTGTTCTTTAAGTTATATATTAACATATTAGTATACCTTTATAGTAGCATTAAATATAAAAAAAGCTGACAACGATAGAGAAAGCAAATGCAGTAGCAATGCTGCAAAATGGTTGGTCGATACGAGGTGTTGCTAGAGAATTAGGTGTTAGTCCTACCTGCATTTTGAAGCTAAAACAAAAGTGGGATGTAGAGTTAACGGTGGACAGACGTCCAGGAAGTGGACAATGGAGAGCTACAACACGAGAAGATGATGAAGCATTGGTTCGCCACGTTCGCGAACATCCTTTCGTAGAGTGTTGCACAGCAATGACTGAAAAAGGATTTGGTGCTAGCATAACTACTGCCAGAAGAAGAATTCGCGCTGCTCAAATTCTGAAACATTGTGCATCTGTTAAACAAGAATTAACAGATAGACATCGACAAGAGAGATTGCGTTTTGCCGAAAACTATGTAAGGCAAGATAATAATTTTTGGCGTCGTGTAGTGTTTTCGGACGAATCTAGCTTTCAGTCGTTCTCGAACAGAAAACTGAAAGTATATAGACAAAGTAATACAAGATATGATTCGCGGAATATTGTGGAAAGTTCACGAAGTGGGCGTTTCTCCGTTAATGTGTGGGGATGGTTATCTTACGCCGGACCTGGATACAGTGGCGGTTTCTGCTATGGTTTGCAAGTTTGCGCAACCACCAAAACTAATAGATTTAATTTAATGAAAAAAAGCGTAATTCTACATTTTTTAAATTAAAAATTTGTACGACCTCACAGAATAAATGAACTATTATAAATTACTTATAATAGGTATATCTAATTGGATATGAATACGTTAAATAAATGAGAGAATAACACACTTGGTTTGCAGACTCATTGCAATCCACGAACGTATATATCCCTATACGGCTGACGAACTTTGTCGAACGTCTTTCGGGTATATCTCCATAAACGACAATAGTGTTGCAGCAGCAGTGCAACCAAAACATTAGACATATTTCTTGCTTACGGTGCAACGGTATAAAAGCGAATAAAAAAGTTGTATTTGTGTGTTTAAAAGTGTTTATGCTCTTTATTTTTAAATAATAATGAATTCAGTGCAGAGTTTAATAGTGGATCCGTTCTATAAAAGAACGTACGCCGAAAAAATTGAAATAAAGCGGTTGGGCAGACCTGTTCCGAATTTAAATCTGAAACAAACGATTTCCAGTAAGACGCGAACTTTTAATAGACTATTTAATAAGGATATTTATAATAAACATTTGTGGATTTGCGGTTGTAGTATAAAAAATGCATTATTCTGCTTTCCTTGCTTACTATTTGAAGGTGAAGAATTATGGACGAAAATGGGTTTAACTGATTTAAATCATTCAAGCGATCGAATTAAAGAACACAGTATATCACAAAGGCATATGAAAAATGTAGTCCAATTATCGCTTTTTGGGAATGTGGATATTGCTGCTCAGATGGATAGTGCATATCGAAGAAATATAGCATTGCACAACGAGAAAGTTAAGTACAATCGATATGTAGTGAACATTATAATTAATTGTGTAAGTATTTGTGGAGCTTTTGAACTTGCTTTCTCAAGAAAGATAAATTTGCGACTGCGAAAGATCGTCGCATGGATTTTTTGCTTCAATAAAATCAGGATCAGAATCAGTGAGTTTTAAAAGCCTTTTTTCTTCTTTATATGTACCTTAGCAAAATTACTTTTAATAAAACATACTTAGTGACCTACCTTGTTTACCTACTGTAAAAAGTATTAGTATTCACTAAATTTGCAACCCCCACATTTTTTATGCACGAGCCGCCGCTGCCTGGATACCTTCATAGAATAGAAACTTCTTTGAATAGTGCTGAATATATAAATATATTAGATAATGTCATGGTACCATCGGTAAGCGTTATTTATGATAATTTCGTGTTTCAACAGGACAACTGTCCAATACATCGATCTCGTCTAGTGCAAAATTGGATAAATGAACATCAAATAGAGGTGCTGCCATGGCCATCTAGAAGTCCAGATCTAAACCCAATCGAAAACCTTTGGGATTTCATGAAAAAGAACTTATATGGAATAGACTTTGTGAAACCTCGTAATCAAAATGAATTGTGGGAACTAATAGACAATAAGTGGAATGATATTACAGAAGAGTATTGCAGAAGACTAATTGATTCTATGCCTTCTCGTCTCGAAGATGTCATTCAATATCACGGCGGATGGACCCATTACTAGCAATCTTTAGTTTAACAATATTTTCAATTTCATTTGCATTATATCTATTTACTTAATATTGAAACCAAAAAATTATTTGGGTTCTGAAAGTGAAAGTATACGTATCGAATTTTGTTTAGTTTTTATAAGGAGTGTATTAATTAATTAATTACCTATACCTTTTCCTGATTTTTTTTTAATGTATTATATTACATTTATTTAGTCTTGTTCAGGCTTTTCCTTGCTTTGATACTTTTGTAAAAGGAACTGTCAATAAAAGTTTGGTAAAGATATATTGTAGGTTTGAATGATAACCCTCTACTGATAACTTTCATATTGAATAATGTTTCAAATTTATTCAATAGCACTTTGATAGTTTGATGTGGATATGCATTGTCTTTCTTTGGTAATGAACGAAGTTTCATGAAGGGGAATAGACTATTAATGGTAGGTATATAATTATTAATCTTATCATAGCGTCCGTTTTTGCAACAGAATTTAGATTCCAAAGACTTTTAAATATGAGCTATAATTTACTGTAATAAAACATTTTGGAAAACTAAAACTAATTGCATTAATCAATATTTCCAAAATATACTTCATTTACATAATTTACACATACGATAATAATAGCTAATTGCATTTGCATTAAAATTACTTTACAGTTCCAAAAAAGAAGGAAAAAGTATTAATTTGAAACTTTTAATGGGAATAAATTCATCAACTAATTACAACAGTTTTCGAGGAAATGCAGAATTTTACAATTAACACTATTTATGTTTATTCAAATTTTACATTTGAATAGTTAGTGACAAATGCCGGCAAACGAAATATACAAAGGAATATGATGGCAAGCTCATGAGTCATGACCTTCCGCAATCCACTTTAGATGTTTATGTTTATGTTATCCGAATTTTTTTTTCGGTATCGTAAAATAAATAACACCTGAATGCAGTATATTGTATTACGCTCCGCCCTTCCGCATGCTAGAACCTAAGCTACAGGCAATACTGCCAGGTTGGGCGATTTATCGCCGATTGGGCGACATAATGTTCTAAAATGCGTCTTCATTTATCATTTTTGCGATAATCGCAATTTGGGCGACATTTGTTCTGGATTCCGCGTAAATTGGGCGTTGATTATTCAGATCAGATTAAATTATAATCCAGTTTTTTAAGCGTAATCGCAATCGGTGTAGTAATCTGTAATCCTTCAGTTATATTTGTTTTTGAGTTTGTATGTTACATATACTGTTTATTTCTGTACTTCACATACTGCTCGAATGTATTGATCATTGATTGTACAACTTGCATAAGTTTTTAAGTTTTCCTAGCTTGTTTTTGGCAGTTTTCGTGTATGTGAATATATTTCCAAATAACAAAATTTGATAATGGGAAAATATAACAAGTATACAAAAAAGTACAATAAAACATGGGAATCTTTACCACAATTTAAAGGTAAATACTTAGGCTTATTAAAAAAGTTAAATAAAAATTGATTGTCTTGTATTAGGCTGGCTTATAGAAGATGATGAAAAGAATATGGCATATTGCAAATTATGCAAGGTAAAATTACGGCCACATAAAATTGATTTACAAAGGCATGCAAAAAGGAATTTACATTTGCGAAATGTAACAAAATGTAACCCAGTACTGCATAAACAATCGACATTGGAGAATGTCACAATTGTTTCAAACAAAAGTAAAGAAATTGAAATAAAACTAGCTGCTTTTGTTGCAGTGCATACAAGTATTAGATCAATTGATTGTTTGAGTGAATTATTAGTCCTTACAGATAAAAGTAATAATTCACTTTTTGAAAATATGAGATTACATAGAACCAAATGTGCGATGATTATTAAGAATGTAATAGCTCCATGTTTAAAACAGGATCTTAAAGATGATATTGGTGATAATTATTATTCACTTCTCATAGATGAATCAACTGATATTACGATAGTAAAATATTTATGTCTGTGTATTAAATATTTCAGTCTAAAAAATAATAAAATTATTTGTCGATATTTGGGACTTTGTGAGATAACTTCATGTACAGCCCAAAATTTGGCAAATGCTATTTTAGATTTTCTAAAAAATTATGGTTTAGATATTAAAAATCTTATTGGACTAGGTACCGATGGTGCTAATAATTTATGTGGTAAAAGACATTCTGTGTACACATTATTAAAAGAAAAGAATCCAAAATTACAGCTAATCAAATGTGTAGCACATTCATTGCATCTTTGTGCATCAAAAGCTGCACAAACACTGCCTTCAAGTTTAGAATTTTTATGTAAAGAGGTTTGTATTTTTTATAAATATTTAGCAACTTTGTGATATAATGTTTTCAGGTTTATAATTGGTTTGCATATAGTGCATTACGACGAAGCACTTACAAAGAAATTTTTGACAATCAATATAAATGAATCTAATAGATTTCATCACTTTTTAAGATATTCTGATACTAGATGGTTAGCAAGAGCAAATGTAGTAAAAGTAATAACAGATCAATGGGCTGAGCTAAAAGCATATTTTAATGTTGTCAGTGAAAATTCTTATATAGTAAATACTTTACAACAAATGTTAAATGATAATTCCCTCTATATATATTTAGTTATTGTGCATTCAATACTTTTTAATGTTAATATTGTCAATCTCTTATTTCAGCATGATAATGCAGATATGTTTAAAGTTCATTTGGAATTATATCATTTGCTTTTGAATTTCATGAGAATAATAATTAAACCTATATTTTTGTCAGACCTTCAAGATATGAATTATTTAAACTTAAGAAAGATATCAGATACATTAGAAAACAATTTAGCTTTAATTGATGTAGACCTACTTGATTTTGGTTTGGTTTATCGATCAGCAGTAAGCAATTATAAAGTACCTGATGCTCAACTAACTGTTAGTTAATTTAATTTAAACAAAAGGTCAAAAAACTATTATGTGTTTATTCTACGGTTTTACAGACGGATATTACACTACTCTTCTTCTACTATGAAGTTTGTTACATACCACTATTATAACCAAAATTTCCCACCATACAAAACAATGTATTCTGTGCAAACATAGTTGCCTATTCAACAGTTCAACATATTCGTTCATTTAATAATATTACTAACACTTCCCCTTGTTGAGATGTTGAATATCCACTAATGAAAATTAAAACATTTTAGTTATTGAAGTACATGCGATAACATATTGCTAATTTACAACTTATTCAAATTGTAGGCCAAACACTAACAAAAATTCGCTTAATTTGCTATTACACAAAGGTTTTGTTAAGATATCTGCAATATTCTTGCCAGATGGTACATACTTAAACACTATCTCATTATTCTCTACCAGATCGCGTAAGAAATGTAATCTAATATCTATATGTTTGGATCTGTTTGAAATTACATTTGTTTTACTTAAACTAATCGCACCTTGATTATCGCAATAGATCATACATGGATTTGGTAAAAATTCATTCATACCAAGTTCAATAAAAAGGTTCTTAGTCCATAACCATTCTTTAGTTATTTCAGTCATAGCAATATATTCAGCTTCTACCGTTGATAATGACACACTTCTTTGTTTTCTAGTACGCCACACAATGGCCGCACCCGCGAACATTATGACGAACCCACTCCACGACTTTCTATCACTTTTATAATTGGCCCAGTCTGCGTCCACATACAGTTTTAATTTTTCACCCTTTTTCTTGAATACTAACTTTGCATCCATTGTTTTCTTCAAATATCGAAACACCCGTTTAACTTCTTTATTCTGCATATTTTCTACTTTAGTTTGGTATTTTTGAAATTCATTCAGTGCATCACTCTTTCTTTTAATTACTCTTGCAGTTATATAGTTTGAATAATCGTCCAAAAAGGTTATAAAGTATTGTGCCTCACCTAATGATGCTGGTACAATTTTCCCTACTATATCCGTATGTAGTAATTCCAAAACTGAATTTGTGCTTTCTGACTTAGTTTTTGGAAACACATTTCTCTTCATTTTTCCTTGAATGCAAGTAACACAATCTTTTTGACCTTCACCTTTTATATCTAACTCTGGTATTTTCTTAATAGCTTCTATGTGTGTATGTCCAAACCTCTTGTGCCAGGTGTCTATACTACTGACTTTTGCTGTTTTGCATGTGATTTCTTTCGTTTCAAACACATACAATGATTTTTTCTTCTTTGCTTTTATGACAATGTCTCCATTATTTATTATTTTTGCAGTACCTTCATTAAAAATAATTTCTGATCCTCTTTCTTCCAGTTTACTTAATGACACCAAGTTATCTTCTAATTGTGGTACATATAACACATTCTGTAACTCTATACTCCAACCACCATATTTATCACATATATTTAATAATGCTCTTCCTTTACCTAAAATTTCTACTTTATTCCCATCTGCTGTTGTCACTTGTCCGAGTCTTGTTTCTACAAAATCTGATAAAATTTCTTTAAATGGGGTCATGTGATCTGTAGCACCTGAATCTAAAGTCCATTTATACATTTTAAAGTTGTCATATTTTGTACTTACACATAGTGCTCTAAACTCTTTTGTAACAGTAGCTACTTTTCTTACTGTATCATCTTTATCTTCATCTGTTTTATTTTGTTTAGCTTCTTCTCTTTTACTTTGCCTTTTGCAAAATTTAGCTATATGTCCTTTTCCTCCGCATGAGAAACAAAATACTACCTTCTGTGGCTGCTCGTAATATTTATAGCTTTTATTTTTATTATCGTAGTCTCTTTTACCTCTAAAGTTTGAATTTTTCATCACTAATACTTTGTTATCACTGTCCAATCCATCATCTCTCTGCAATCGCTTCTCTTCCAATAATAGCTTTGCTTTTACTAACTTTGTATTTAGTTTCATTTCTTCCTGTTCTAAATTTCTTACTAATCCTTCATATTTATTCATAGATAATCCCATTAAATAGAAACATGCGAGTAAATTATCAGGGAATTCAATACCCACCTTATTAACTTTTCTATTTATATTCTGTATCTTCGAAATGTAATCTTGCATAGTCATGCCTTCGTTTTTTGTAATTGTTACCATCTCTTTAATTAACATAACTGTGTGTAATAATCCAAACTTTGTATGCATTTCTTCTAATGTCTCCCAGGCTTCCTTTGCTGTTGTGCAATCCCCAATGTCTTCAATATAGGAATCATTTACACTTAATAATAAAAACGACAATGCTTTTAAGTTTGATTTCGTCTGTACTTCATTTAATTCTATTTCTTCGTAACCGGGGTCAACCGCTTCCCAACACTGTTTTTGTATTAGTGCTGCCTTCATTCTTACTGACCAAGCATAATAGTTTTCTTCTTCTAATTTCGGAATTCTAAAATCGTCACTACTTGCCATTTTGTTTAAATTTTCTTCTTCACTTAATACTGTTTAATATACGTGGCCTGGGCCCATAACCTGTTAGTTAATTTAATTTAAACAAAAGGTCAAAAAACTATTATGTGTTTATTCTACGGTTTTACAGACGGATATTACACTACTCTTCTTCTACTATGAAGTTTGTTACATACCACTATTATAACCAAAATTTCCCACCATACAAAACAATGTATTCTGTGCAAACATAGTTGCCTATTCAACAGTTCAACATATTCGTTCATTTAATAATATTACTAACACTAACAACTATCAAAGAAAGGTGTAGAAATTTTATACTGCATTTGTGCAAAGAGGTAGTTGGTCGCATGCCAGAAAACATGAAATTATTTAGTGTTATTCAATATTTACATCCACAATTTTGTTTAAACCAAACATCAAGAACAAAATTTCAAAATATTGAAAACATTGAATATAATAAAGATATATACCAGTTAGAATATGAATGGAATAATCTAGTCAACATTACATGGGATAAAACTTCATCATCTGAAGAGTTTTGGATATCCGTTTATCATTATAAAAACGCTGGGGGCGAAAAAATATTTATTAATATAGCGGAAGTAGCCCTGTCCGTTTTAAGTTTGCCATTGAATATAAAGTGATATATCATCAAATACTTGTTGCAAAAGATTTGATGTAACAAAAGCAATGGTAAATAAATTTAATAATAATATGTACGACGATAAAAAAATATAGAGAACGACATAAATGAAATAATTTCTCTTCTAGAAGCGGAAAGTTAATTCTTAAATTTTGAATGTTATTACAGTGTATTAATAATACTTTTATAATATATATATATTGAAGAATAAGTGTGTTTTTATCTTTATGTGGCGGTTATAGATATATAAAACAAAAACACAAATAATTTATCTTACTACTCCACGTGATATTTTGTATGCAAACATTAAATTTTGTAATTTTAAATTTCGCGGGAAAATTTTGAATCTGCGTAAGATTCCTTAGTAAGCGATTTTGGGCGATATTTGTTTTACTAAGTGGGGACAATACTCCAGCAATAGTTGGCAGCTCTGTAAAGAGATGCCTTTCCATTATCTTTTCTTTTCTGTGCTGTACATGTACATTGTCAATCATGTTGGGGGCTGTAAAGCGATTAAGTTCCTGCCTTTTGTCTGCCAAACCTGAGAAATTAGGATCCAAAGTTCTTAAAGTGTTAGGAACACAATGTTTATCACGTAAGTTAATTTTCGTTGATCAAATTTAGAATTTATTCCAATATATATTGCTTTGAAAGTTGACCGGATGATATGTGTAGTGAGATGTAATAAATTCCAAATATATCTCCAAAAATTAAAAGATTTAGTTAGTTAAATGCCGTATCATTTGAAATTAATATTTCTGCATGGTATTATTTGATGTTTTTATTGATTTTCTTAAATTTAACGTTATTTAAAATTTTATACCAATGACCTCGAGCACAACTAAAAAAGTTTAATTTTTTTTTAGGATAATTTGTTTTGCTTAGGTTATCAAAGATGAGATCTCGGCTAAGGTAAAGAATACATCTGCCACCGATTTTCGCAAATATAATTATTGGGGAATAAAATAATTAATGGGGGCGTTTAAAGTACCTTTAGGAAAGTGATATATCCTAATGAAGTTTACAAAGTTTTAAGAGCAAAGGCACCGCTAAGCTATCAAAAAATCAAATACGTTCAAAATGTGAACTAACCTCGAACGTTACGTTTACATCTAAATACAAACATATAAAGTTTTCTTGGCATTTTATAGTATCCTTGATTTATACTAAAGCAATTGGCGTTTATATTTTCTGTATATTAACTTTGATTAGCGTATATTTTGTAAATAAACGCTATGGAAAATTCCAATGTAAAAAGGACATTTGAGCGTATTAATTTTTTTTTGTAGCTTAACGGTGGCTTTCCTCCTAAAACTTTATTTGGATAAATTGCTTCCCTAAAGGTCCTCTAAGCGCCCGCCTTAATTATTTTACTCCCCAATAATTATTTTTGCGAAAATCGGTGGCAGATGTATGCTTTACCTTAGCCCTTTCAAGTCAGCTGGTTATAAAATATTCATAAAATGCAACTAATTACCTAAAATCTATTTTATTTGTGACTTATGTGTACTTCAAAGTACAGAAGTAACGAGTGATCATTAAAATTCTAGTGATGGGTTGCTACGAAGCAAACTGCTATTTTGAAACTGCTAACAATCGTTAGCAGTTTGTAGCAGCTAACGAATATGAAAAGAAACTGCTACTTTTTGTAGCAGTTTTCCGATGTAAATATTTCTGACGTAGCAGCTCTAACGGAAAGTAATATTAAGCTAGCAATATTTTTTATGCAGCAGATTATCTATTCGTCGAGTACATAACATGTACCATAGAGTTGTAGCAGTGTTAAAAAGAATTCCGTACTGCCATAATACCAAATAATACATACCTCTAACTTATTATTGTACCGTGATATAATAAAGTTTCTAGGACGAAGATGGCCATGTGGTGAAAAACGTCTGTCTTAATTTATATCATCCTTTTGAGAAAAATCTGATAAAATTTTCAGGTTATGTGTCATACTGACATTAAGATTAATATTATTAGTATCATCATAGGTACGTTCATGGCCATTGTTGAATAAATCGCTATTTTTTTATTAGTGTTGAAGTAATAAATTAAGAAAACAATAATAACTATTACGATAATAAACATAAGAATAAAAATAATAATTTTTAATTGATTAACTTGTTGAATTAAACTTGAAAGCTTTTTTCGGAATTTTGGATATTCTTCATTGAATATATTTAAATTCTTGAATACAGTACTTTCCATTTAATTTACAATTTTTGAGTCTTTTCTTTTATTGCTCTCATATTTTTAGTATGTCTTTCAAATATTTTCAGAGTTCTTTTCTTTACATCATCGATGTTTGATGGTATTACTACTGTTTTGTTTCTTAATTCTGCTAATTTCTTAGGATCATAATTATTGTAGTTGTCTAATTTATATTCCAATTCATCTATTTTATTATTAGCGGATTCTAGTTCACAGTCTGTCATAATTAATTGTTCAAGAAATAAATTAGCTGCTATTCTTGCAATATATTTATCTACTACTTCTTGTTTGAAACCAACTATTTTTGCTCCATCTTCTAATCTGTCTATTTCAGTAATGATAGGTTTTAAATCTTTTTTCCATTTTTCTTTCTCATCGTTGGGAATGTATGAAACTGGTTTGTCCATTTATGACTGAAAGGTTTCTAAAGATTTACTAATTAATTCATCTGCTTCTTCATCTAAACTTGTATTTTTACGACTACCTGCTTTGTGTTCTACATTATCGAATAGTTTTTTATTTTGTTTTTCTTCTCTTTTGTACCAAATTGTTCCGATTTGTTCACTTTTGTTCCGGATTGTTCCCGTTTGTTCCCATTTGTTTTCGTTTTATATACAATCTTAATGCCAACTGAATTTAGTCCCATATTTAGAGAATTTCTGGAAATACTTTTAGATTTGCAAAATTCTGTCTTTGTTAGTTTTTTATTTACGGTCGAATTGAGATATTCGATAGCAAAATTACGGTTTCTCATTTGAGTTACTTCATTGATGTTTTTTGGTATATTTAGTTTTTTATCTTGAGTAAAAGATTTGTAACTATTTTTAAATTGCTGGAGGTCAGATTGTTGTCTTGTTTTTAATGGTGTATAATATTCTGCTACAATTTTGTTCTCTTTAGTATTGGTAATTTTTTAATTTATTGTAAATTTTTTTTTGTTTATTTTGGGCAAGTTTTAGTTGCAACACTTTCAGAATTTACGTATATTAATTATAAAAAACGGGGATTATATTTTGTAGAAAGTAGTAGATGGAATTGTTATTTTTTATTTTAATGTCGAAAAACAAGCAAAATATCTTCGAAGACGTTATTTACAGTCAGTAAGGATTTCTTCTATTTTAACAAAACTGTAAACTGTAAAGTACAGGTGGAGTTCCAGTGGCGGCGATGGCAAAAGTTTGTCCATAAATTCTCATCAATTACCTCTTTTCCAACATACCAGTTTTCAATTGTAAATTATAACGCCTCAGAACAAAAGTTTGTATATGAGTTCATTAAATACTCGAATTCTATGCAGCTGGAACAATTCTGTTTGCTTTAGTTCAGTTTTGTTATCCCTAAAATTTACAGTTTGTAAAGTTAGTCCACTTACAAATTAAGGCTTGAATTTTAGTGATTTTATACCTCAAAAACTGCGTTAAAATTCGACAATGTTTTCTAATATTTTAACAATTAAAAAATATGTGTTTCTCTATAAAATTCCATAGTTTTTATGTGAATACTAATTTTTAATCGTACTAAATCGTATATCTTAAAAAGCTTTCAGCTTTATACAGGCTATGTTAGGTAAATGTCCGACACAGTTTTCAAGACAGCATGGTAATTCGAAAAGGAAACGAATTTTACTTTTCTCTAAAACGTGAAGTTATTAATTAAAAATTTGAGAGCTTCTGACTTTTTTATCATGTTAATCCAAGAGCTGTAGTTTGTGCATTGAATAAACCAACTTTATTTTTGATTGTTCTTCTGCAAATCCCAGGATACCACAAATACCACTTAAAAATATTACAGTTACAGTATTAAGTAATTTAAGATTATTTATATTATTTTATTAAATTGATTGATCAAAGGAAACGATGACCCAATAATTTAAATTTATTGTGTAAGTGACTTTTGTAACATAAAAAATATCAGCCATTACCAAATGGTGGAAGTGTATCTATTATCTAGCGAAATATGCTTTATAATATCCGAAAATAATTACGTACTTTCCGGTTCTAAAATGGTTAACAATGGCGCATTTGAAATTGTGCCAGACATTTACCTAACAAAAAAAACTTATGTACATTTATCTGTCACGCAGAGTTGGACGCCTTTCCACCGTTGCTGGGAATTATTGAAAAAAAGGATGCAATTATTGAAGAAAAGGATGCAATTATTGAAAAAAAGGATCATGAGATAAAAAAATACTATGAAGAAGTTCATCAACTGCAACTTCAAAATCTCACTTTGAAAAACGAATTGGTAAGTTGTTTTAAAAAGTCAATTTTTAATAACATTTTGCTTATTTTAGTCTATCAAAAACACAGATTATTTACGTATAACAAAGGCTTTACACGTTAGATCAGTGTGTGAGGAATTTGAAGCGAACAATTCAATTTTGGGCGACAGGAGTAATAAAGATTCACGGAAAAAAAAATGGGAGAATATGTTAAAGTCTAACGACGTCAAAAGTTTAATATTCAAAAATTGCTTACTTAAACGTAATGTAGATTTGGAGAAGGTCCCACAAATCGCAAAAGAACTTTTTGCCAAAATTAATGAAGCCGTGCACAAAGATTTTGGGACCAGCAATGATACTTTGCGTCTTGTAAAAAATTATTTTTCATCAGATGAGTTTAATCTGGTTCTCTGTATTATAGAGTGCTACGGCATTACTTCTGTAGAGATTGTTGATATAAATAATGAATAAAGATATATTTTGGCAATTTTAATAGATATTATTTAATAAATGCTGTAGTAGGCGTGTGGACATAAGTCTTTTTCGTTTTATGACCAAAGCTTATAACGGGCGAGTGTTCATGTCAACAACTTAACCTACAAAAGTAGTTTTTATTTGTCACATTTGCTGATTGAAATACTCTCATTAATGTTGATTTACTTTACGTTGTTTTAATATAAACATACACAGAGATGAACAGGACACGAAGAATATTGTTATTGGTACAAAACTGTGATTCTTTTAATTTTGTCATAATTTTTTGTCTATTTTAAAGGCCAGATGTCCTTAAATATTATTTCTTAAAACCAATATTAAAAAGGCGGTTGTCACTTTTGTTCACATTTTTGGGATAATTATAAATTGAAAGGGTGTAACAGTTTCTTTAAACCTTTTTATGAACGCTTACAAATTTTTGATAAAGTCGCATTAACTCTAAAAGAATGGCAGAAAATTAAATGTGTGACCAAATCAGTAGCTGGAAACAATGGCTGATTACTCGAATGTATACTTTTGGAACATCCGCCTTTTTTGTACCAAGCCACAGATATGTAATTTCAAATAACAACGAAGTTTATTATTCCGACCTGCACCACTCTCACAACAGAATCAAAGTCAATGAATGATAATTCGCCACAGCTACGTTCTACGTCGCGTTCATGATCATGCGCCGCCAGCGAGGAGCCATTCCAGTACTTCCCCGAATACTGACTCGGCAAAGATCCAGCTGCTGCTTACATAATATTCAAAATAAAATGGAACAAGATAGAACATAGAGCGATGTTTGAGGCGATTTATCCATTTTGTTGATACTTTACTAAAATGTGAATGAGGTTGTGGTAATATTATGTCTAGTATTCAAGTAGATAAGCAAATTAAAAAAATCAACTAAAAATTTAAAAGTATTGTTAATAATGTAGGTCGGCCTTTCTTGATAATAAACTCGCACTAGAGTTTAAAAAAGGTTTAATAAAAAAATACAAATAATTCTACATGGTTTTTCATGAAGACAACTACGTAACAATAATGACATTGTTGGTTGCCTATCGTTGAATACTACAATAAGAATAAGAACAATAATTTCTATAACGGAAAAAAAATTGCTTTTACAGTAAATCCGTTTTTTTAAACGAGTAGGCCGATGTGTCAGCGTATTTTTGAAGGATACCAACGCTCGACCATCGACCGTCTTCTGTTTAATAAAAACGCTCAAAAGTCAAAATGCGTTATTCGTTATTAAATTTAAGCGCTGCACGATCGAGCATATTATGTGCGTGTTTACCTTTAAAAAATAAATTTAATTTGGATACAATAATTGTTATGTACACTAGTGCGTAGCATGCGAAGCGAATTTCATTTTTTTAATCAAGAAAATTAGCATAGACAATATAATATATTCAATCCGAAAACTACTATATAAGATCCATTATAGGCTTGTTGGTCAGATATTCGCGTTCAATCCAAGGGGTCTCGGGGTCGAATTACTGCGAATCCAACTTTTTTTTGATTTCGTAATGCGTAATTTGATAGATTATTATAGCTGATTAGAAATTAGAATGGACAAGACCGAAATAGCTCAGTTAGTAAAGAGTTAGACAGATAATTACAAGGTTTTGAGTTCAATTCCTATCGCCACCTTTTTTTATTGAGAATGCAGTTCTTAAATCTGAGCTGGTGAGATCTCGAGTGGCCATAGAGATTGAGGATCCACGAAGATTGACGGGCAACTGAGTGCTGCCAAATATTCGCAAAACATTTCTCGGTTTTGGGACTCTTCCATCTATTCATGACTTACAGTAATATCGAACAACAATGACCTGTCCTGTTGATTCAGGATTGATGGTCGTGCCGATAATTCTCCTCGATAGACACATACCTATAAACGGTATAAGCTGTCGTGAAAGAGGAGATGCTGTAAGAATAGATCGGATTGTAGTCGGAATGAAAACGGGGAATGTTTTGCACTTATTTTTATTAATTCTGTAAATATTCTGAATCCAAGATTTATCATGAAGACATAGTCGAATATTGGGGTGTTGCAAACCGAGGGATTTGAATAAAAGTTTACTAGGTTTTTAAAGTGTTTAATTGTCCTGGTCTAAACTAGAATATTATGAAAAAACAGATAAATCTTTCAGAATCGATGTAGACAAAGAAGACAAAGTACTATGGAAAAATTTAAACCCCCCAATTTGGGGTGGTTGAATGGTAATGAAAAAATAAGCACAAATTATGATTTTTGAAGAATTTTATGTCTTTTTCGGTTGTTTACTTTTGGGAAATCATATAAATTTTTAAGATTCTGCCTAGATTTTTAAGACGTCAAATATCGTAGTACCCTCCTTGATTTAGTGTTGTTTTTACTTTTTTTTTGCATGCGCCAAATGGCTTGGTCCAAAAATAAGAAGCCATTTTGGGGTGTGTAAAAACACGGTATTTTGTTAGTTTTTTTTAGGGCGTTCTTAAAGTAGTTTTATAGTTATTTTCGTGTGCCCAATTTTTGGTGGTCTACAGATATTTGGTACTTTTGGGGTGCATAAAATTTAATGCTTTCTGAAGGGTTTTAGATCTTTTTCGGATGTTTACCTTTGGGAGAACAGCTGAATTTGAAAGATTCTGCCATGTTTTTTAAGACGCCAAATGTCCTGGTCCAGAAATAAAAAGCCATTTTGGGGTGTTCAAAAACAAGACATTTTGTAAGTTTTTTAGATCTTTTTCTAATGTTTACTTTTTGGAAAACACTAAATTTGTAGGATTCTGCCTTGAATTTTAAGACGCCAAATGTCCTGGTCCAGAAGTAAAAAGCCATTTTGGGGTGTGTAAAAACAAGGTATTTTATTAGTTTTTTAGGGCGTTCTTGAGGTAATTTTCCATTATTTTGGGAGATTTTAACGGTTTTTTCGTGTGCCCAATTTTTGGTGGTCTACACATATTTGGAACCTTTTAGGGTGGATAAAAATTAATGATTTTTGAGAGGTTTTTGGGCCCTTTTCGGTTGTTTGTTTTTGGGCAAGCAGCTAAATTTGTAAGATTTTGTCTTGTTTTTTAAGACGCCAAATGTCCTGGCCCAGAAGTAACATTTTATATACTACTGACGTTTCATCGACGCTTGCAAAAAGTCTGAAAAAATCTACAGGATTACTCTTGAACATGTTTAAACATTGCTGTGAAATGGTCACACGAGCTTGCTTTTGATTGTCTGACAGCAAACGCGGTACGCATCGTGCGCGGTCATATGATATGCTTACTACCTCTGCTATCTCTCTCAACTTTAATCTGCAATCATTCATCACGATTCCCTTTTTTAATAGTTTATCGGTAGATGTTTTTTGGTCTCCCAGAACGCTATGCATCTTCTATGCTTGTTCGACCACGTTTAAATTCACAAATCCAGTTCGCAATGGTTGCATACAACGGGGAAAACTGCATGAACTTCGTCTAATTCCGTTTTTATTTCTTTAGCATTTCAGGCGTTAAAAAAATGTTTAATAACTGCACGGAATTCGATTTTATTCATGATTAAGAAAATGTGCGCCTGTTTACTTTGTTCGGCTATAACGGTTTTATGCACTATCTAAAAATTTTACACTAATTTCAAATAAGTACATAAGTACTTACATAATTTAGGTAGACAGGCAGCAAGAGAGAGAAATTAGGAGACTTAACCCACGAAACGGCGACAGCGCAAGCGAACCCTCAACCCAGCAGGTGCAGCCTCCAACCGCAAAAAAATGAACAAAAATAATCCAACCAATATCCAGAACAAAAAGAATAAACGTTAAGCAACCACAAAGCTGCCGTACTCAGTGATGCCAGGCAAAGACAAGCTTAGGAAAAAACCTATATGGCCAAAAGTAAGATCTATCAATCGGGAAAAAGTCAAATCGGGAAGTAAGCTATCATGCTTTAGTGCCAAGCGTAAACTCAAACAAAACTCGAAATAGGGAATACTCAAAGGAAGGGAACGAGAAAATGGTGACGGTACGGTAACGAGTTATACTTTATCTCATAGTAAATGTCAAAAGATAATCATCCAAAATAAGCGGCAAAAAAAGTCTAAATTGTCCAAAATAAAATCTATACAATAAGAGCTTCAACAATTGGAAACTCCTCAAACGGAAAACTAACAAACCCCAAAAGGAAAAGAAAACGACAGTCAGAAAACTAAAAGAAAGAGAATGAGGCACTATTAGTCGACGATGATCTCGACGAAGAACTAGCTATTCAGGACTCCTTTTAGTCGCCTCTAACTACATGGCAGATTATACCAGACTGAGTATTCGTCAGGCACCCAGACAGGCCGAAACGGTGTTCTAGATAGAATGAAGTAACTGATCAGGACTCCTTTTAATCGCCTCTTACGACATGGCGGAATACACCCGACGAGGTATTCGTCAGGCCCCCAAACAGGCCGAAACAGTATTCGAGATGGAATGAACGGACTAATCATGGGTTCCTTTTAGTCGCCTCTTATGACATGGTGGATTATAGCCGACTGGGTATTCGTCAAGCCCCCAGACAGGCCAAAACGGTGTTTTTGATGGAATGAACAAACTGACCAGGACTCCTTTTAGTCGCCTCTTACGAAATGGTGGATTACACCCGACTGGGCATTCGTCAGGTCTCCAGACAGGCCGAAACAGTGTTCTAGATGGAATGAACGAACTGATCAGGACTTCTTTTAGTCGCCTGTTACGAAAAGGTGGATTACACCCGACTGGGTATTCGTCAGGCCCCCAGACAGGCCGAAACAGTGTTCTAGATGGAATGAACGAACTGATCAGGACTTCTTTTAGTCGCCTCTTACGAAATGGTGGATTACACACGACTGGGCATTCGTCAGGGCCCCAGACAGGCCCTAACGGTGTTCTAGATGGAATGAACGAACTAATCAGGACTCCTTTTAGTCGCCTCTTACGACATGACGAAATACACCAGACTGGATATTCGTCAGGCCCTCACACGTGCTTGCTAATTAATAAGGCTTAATTAGTCTCTTTATGTAGAGTTCGTTCGTAGCTTCCTTCTTCAGGCATATTTTTTTACCAACACGTATTTTTACAAAAAGGTTTTGTTTAAGTATAACAATACGTTAAGCACGTATAAAGCGTTTGTACAATATGAAACAAACATGTAAATAATTTACATATCTGTAACTATGCACATGGACAATACAACTCGTATTTTCAGCATTTACTTCTGCTTAATACATATGTTTCTGCCGTCTAGGCGCCTAGTTGGCAGAAACATATGTATTAAGCAGAAGTAAATGCTGAAAATACGAGGTGTATTGTCCATGTGCATAGTTACAGATATGTAAATTATTTACATGTTTGTTTCATATTGTACAAACGCTTTATACGTGCTTAACGTATTGTCATACTTAAACAAAACCTTTTTGTATATATAAAGATTCACAATTCGCAATAAAAATATCCCAACATTCCTGTATTGCAGCCAATTTATTATGCTCTTTTCTTTGATCTCTTGTAAGTGCATCATCAAATCGCAAACATGACAAAATAAACAGAAAACGAGTTACACTCATTGTAGCCCGAAAAACATCCCGACCAGTTCCATCATTGGCAAATAAAGCAGATATATCCTCGTGATTAGATTTCATAACACCTGATAGATATAAAAGACCAAGGAAAGCGTTTAGTTCAATCATATCCAGTTCAGCTGTGTACGATGGCCGAGGTACTTGAAATTGCTCATGTCTGTTCCTTATTTTCACATTTGTATGCAACAAGATGGTGTCGAGCATATTATCAGTAAAAAATAAATTCCAGACTGCTGTAATGTCATTTTTATCGATATTTTTGGCTCTCCCTTTGGGGCCTGGTAGATGTATAATCAGATTGTGAGTGCGAGTACGTGAACGACTTTTACATGCCTTCTGCCATTTAAAATTTTTATCCTTACCATAAAATACATTACTATCATCGGAATCGTTATCAAAATGGCTTTCATCGCCATCTGAAGAAGCTTCTGAATTTGTTTCATGATCGCTAGCTTGAAATTCGTTTTCTTCAGCTGCGCTTTCTTCATCGGAATAAAAATTTGGATCATTCGCTATTTCATTTAATTCTGATTCAGTCAAAGGTCTACTCCACTCATTCATTGACATGGTAAAATTGACAAAAATACACTAAAAATATGCATAATGCACTTACGTGTTGGTGGGGTCTTTAAAGATTCGAGGTCTTATAATTTTCAAAATAATTTAGCTGTTGACTTTACAGCTACACACGTCTCTTATAACTAGCCTAAACTACGACCCAGTAAATCTGACCCCCGGAAAATATGCGAACTAATTTATCTACGTCTTGCTCCGCACACCCTCTAACCCACACTTTACACGTTCGACAGCTGTGTACAGTCCCGTTCATGCTCCGTCATTTACAGTGCTCGTTTACTTGTTTATTAAATCGTTGTTTTCATATTCTCTTGCGTTCTTACTCGTTTCTATTATTTTTTGCTTCTTTTTGAATATCCGAACAGTTTTTCTTAAAAGTATTTCATTTTCTGTTGTTAGCTAAAGGTAAGTAATAATATAACCTCAATTATTTTTACGCGTTTACTTATGTTACAAATATGTTGTAGATTATCCATCATCTTCATTATGGCTAAACGAAAATCGGAGAAAGATGACGCTTTGAGTATAGTGGAGACAGTTATCGAGTTTTGTGAGGAAGAGAAACGAACAGGCCACTATGCTTTTCCTGTAGAGCAAGTCATTAGAAGAATCAAAACCAATTTACGCAAGAGTTTGGAGGACCAACCTTCATCTTCTACTATCCATATACAGCCAAGAAAGGAGAAAAAGTCCAAAATTATATTAGATGATGCGGACAAGTAATATATCAATATAAATATTTAACGTACTTTATATTTATTTCAATTTAAATCTTAGATCTGTATTGCGGAACAAGATCACATCTATGAATTCAATTATAGTTATGGACAACGCACCATATCACAGTGTCCAAATCAATAAACCACCTACATCCTCATCTAAGAAAGCAGATATTATGTCTTGGCTTTTGTTGAAGAATATACAATATCACCCTGAGATGTTAAAGTGTGAATTGCTTGAATTAGTGAGACGTAATAAACCAGAACCTGAATATGAAATAGACAATTATGCAGCAACATTAGGTCATTCGGTGTTAAGATTACCGCCATATCACTGCGATCTTAACCCAATCGAAATGATTTGGAGCATGGTGAAAAGGAAGGTGGCCTCTAGAAATATTGATGGTAGTTGCGATGTTGAGGGTTTAATTTTGCAGGCTTTTAGTGAAATTACTCCAAATTTATGGCAAGCAGAATGCAGACATGTTCACAAAATAGAAAAAGAATATATCGAAAGGGATCAATTAATGGATATACACGAAGAATTTATTATTAGATTATGCGAATCAGATTCAGAAACGGATTGGTTACAATCGGATGATGAATAAGAATTTTGTAGTGTATTTATAATGCTATATTCATTATTTCTTGTATTACTTTACTATTTTTGAATAAATCATATATATTCTTGTTGTTTTCTCCAAAATGTTTTAAAAATGTGTATTCATATTAATATTAGAACATTCTACCTTTTTTTAACTGCAATCTTTACATTAAGATTTGACATGAACGATACGACTGATTCAAATACTGGCGCGTTCAGTTTTTTTCTGGGAATGTACACAACAAACCGACAGTGCTGCTTGAAGGGTCACGCTTCGTTGGTCGTACTTTAATTTAAGATTACGTTGACCCACAACGCCATCTGTTTAATACTCTAAAGAATGCTAACAGAAAACTATACCGCCAGGTCCGCGCGGACGCCACTAGCACAGTTAAGGGTTAAATGTTCAGAGAAACTTTTATGACAGATTAGGACATTGCTTGTTTGCATTAGGAGACCGTTTTGAGCATACAATACATTAAATAGTTTACTTTTTATTTTTTTAATTCTAGTTTTATTTATTATGTATAGAATATAGAAGTTTTATGATTTACCGCTTTATTTATTGTTATTGTTATAGGTATATCTGACATTGTTTTAAACGTTAAAAATATTAAAATCTTCCAAAAAGTCCACACTTATTTGTGTTTATTATTAGATTATTACATAATACATAAAGTCCCTATTATTGACGGTAGTTCCACATTCATCGACGTTTATACTATGTATGTGCTTACTGCTTACATCCAAACTGATCTACAGTACATATGTATGATAAATTATGATACATACATACATGCTTCGTGCGTCCCCACTCCTCGCTTCTTGAACGCACACATACGTAATACACGTTTGTAGGTGACTATAGGGAAGAGATTTGTACTGTATATATTGAAGAATAAGTGTGTTTTTATCTTTATGTGGCGGTTATAGATATATAAAACAAAAACACAAATAATTTATCTTACTACTCCACGTCATATCTTGTATGCAAACATTAAATTTTGTAATTTTAAATTTCGCGGGAAAATTTTGAATGCGTAAGATTCTTTAGTAAGCGATTTTGGGCGATATTTGTTTTACTAAGTGGTGACAATACTCCAGCAATAGTTGGCAGCTCTGGCTACAGGCCGTTTTGCGTTAATTTCTCCTAGCGAATATGCTTTACATCGTCAACCTTTTTAAGAATTTAACTGTACCTACCTACAAACCCCTTATTTAGGAACATTCTTTAGAATCTTCAAGCAGTGGGCAGAATATTGCGTCAAGTTCCAATAATTTTGTGGCATTAGTTTCGCAAGTAAATTTTGCCGTTCCTGCTTTCAACTGATACTTTTCTTCTGCCGAGGACCAAGTCTAATATGCATAGAAAAATACTATCGTAATAGAATGTGAAGTTAATGTTAAATTGTTCGATTGCTTCAGAGCGCCATCTAGCGTGGGGACAAAGAAACTCTTCTATGTAAACGCACTACGGTTTTAAAATTAATTATTATTTTTAACGTTAATTTGCTTATGATTTAAAAAGAAATTACCAAGATTAAATCATAAGCAAAGAATTCAACATAATTAATCATCTACTTCGAAATAAACAACGAAAATGAAATTAGAATATCAGTTAAACAATTTTATTCAAACCATCTCAAATTACAAGAAAATAAAACTAAATTTGCGATTTTATCTACTAACATTACAAAACTATTATACTAAATTTATTATATAGTTTATAGCTATATAATTTACTAATGAAGACACAAGACAAATACGAAATGTAATTAAGTAAACACTCAACAAATTTCATGCACAACAAAAATAGTATCGATACAAATAAAATCATATAAATAATTGGTTGAAACATTTTATGTATGTCTTGTTGATCTGTAATATTGAAGTACATCCTTCTGCATGATATCATACACAAGACTTTTAACTTCACTTTCTTTTCCAATTAGTAAATGATTTAATCTTTTAATATAATTATACACTACCAAATTGACAAATTTATCTAAGATGATTTGTTTCAAATTTTCTTCATGGACACAGAATTTAAAATGAAAGTTTACCTCTTGTACTATTACACTTTTTATATTTGCTAATTAAATTTGTCATACATTTATTTTCGTTGGGAGAATGTATCCGTTTTGGTTTCACATATTTCTTATTAGCTAAAAGTAATGATTCTGGCAACATAGGTGAGATAGGTTGTTCCACAAAACTGAATGAGGTTGAAGGCTCTGTTTCCATAGCTGTCGTAGTTGGCTCAACATGTTCATACATTGTCTTACACACTTTTTCCATATGGAAAAATATAAAAAGTGTAAAAATCTATAAGATATATAAGGATAAAATTAAGTATTTGAATTTCTAGCTTACCAGTATGTAGTAATAAATCGGTTTTTGGGTAATGTTTTTTTCCTTGGATTTCCTGTCTCTTCTACAGAAGTATATGATGTTCCCCACATTTCACGAATACTGGGTTGTATGAGATTTTTATTAACTTGTTGTTGACACAGGCAAATCCAAGATTTCAAAGCCCCAAGAATTTGGAATTAAAACAGGATCCACAAATTAAACATGTAAAGTGTATAGTTTTGCTTCACCTTCTATAATAAACACATAAAAGCACAATACTAATCTAAACAATTTATATCAAAACTGGTTCTTATATAAGTATGTTTTCATTTTAACTTACCTGGCAAGTTAAATTTTGGAATTACACCAACTTTAATTTTTTCCCGTTATAGCTCCATAGCAAAATGATTATGACAAATTCTTCTTAATCTAAGTATTGATTTGGGAGTTTCTTGCAATAAAGTTGCGGCTAAGGTAAAGCATACATCTGCCACCGATTTTCCCAGAAATAATTATTGGGGAGTAAAATAATTAAGGGGGGGCGTTTAAAGTATCTTTAGGAAAGTGATATATCCTAATGAAGTTTACAAAGTTTTAAGAGCAAAGGCACCGCTAAGCTATCAAAACATCAAATACGTTCAAGATGAGAACTAACCTCGAACGTTACGTTTACATCCAAATACACACATAAATTTTTCTTGGTATTATATAGTATCCTTGATTTATACTAAAGCCATTGGCGTTTATATTTTCTGTATATTAACTTTGATTAGCGTATTTTTTGTAAATAAACGCTATGGAAAATGTCACTGTAAAAAGGACATTTGAGCGTATTCATTTTGTTTTGTAGCTCAACGGTGCCTTTACTCCTAAGACTTTGTAAACTTTATTCGGATAAATTGCTTTCCTAAAGGTCCTCTAAGCGCCCCTTCTTAATTATTTTCCTTCCCAATAATTATTTTTGCGAAAATCGGTGGCAGATGTATGCTTTACCTTAGCCAAAGAAGATACACTGATGTAAACGTTAAATTTATTCTCATACTTACTTAAAAATAAATAAAGAAATAAAAGAAACTTCAGAACTATACACACTTAAAAAATTACGATAACGATAACAAAAAACTCGTAGTATTAGATATATCCAACAAAGAAAGGAGTGATAACAATTAAATAACGTAAAATATTGAAAATAGTAAATAACTTAACCAATAACACCTAAACAACAAATCGAAAATTGTGAAAATTAGCTGTTATTGCAGAATTAGTTGTTAACGACTATGCAAAAACAACATCAACAGCGATATCTGTTGTGGGGACAGTTTACGTGATTCAAATTGACCAATGAAATTGCGGCCTAATATGTTGAAAACTTCATATAATATGACAACTAAGCTACAAAGCTCATACCGACTCATTCACAGATCAGTAATAATATAGATGTGTAACTTAATAGTAAAATAGATCATATGTATAGCTTGTGGAATGGGATCCATGCGGGGAAAGGGGATCATTGTGTATGCAACCAACATAGCTGTAGTTTAATTACTATTGGGGTTATTCAAATTTTTTGTATGAAGGAAAAATAATATTTCATTCGATTAACTTCTGTATTGCAATCAACATATTAGACATATTCAATGCAGAATTTAATCGAACGAAACATTCTTTTTCACCATACTCTATTTAATTCTCTTCCATCTTGAATATCTTCAAAATATATCATAAAATGTAAATTCACATGAAAAATATATTTAGAATCTATACCAACTCTTATGCTAGATGAATTTAAAGAAATACAATAGTATTTTCAAAAATTGTCTAGTTTGACGTTTCAGAATATGACGCTATCCAGTTAATATTAATCTAAAAAATCTACAACTAATAATATAAAAAAAATGGTAAAACTATATACTATTATCCATAGTCCTAAATGCTATTTACACAAACAAACTATAAATCTAACGAAAGTTTATAACATATAACACGGGCGAGATCACAAAATTTAAATACGGCGAATACTAATCGACCATGATAGCCAACATTAGATTTTTCGTTAACATATGAAATTCCTACCCCAGAACAACTTCTAAATGCAACACCCTTGTGATGTTTAAGTTGCATAACTAATTTCCTTCCCCTCAACTTGTTTGGATGCCTTATCCCGCAAAATAATACACGGATAGCCTATCATGCTACACATCTATATACCGTGTGCACAACGTCGTGCGATCGATGGATATATAAGTAATGACTGGCCAACTGCAAGTATATTCGCCTTGCTTGAACACAATGAGCGACTGATGGGACTATTCAATGTGTTAGAGAGAGATTATTTGATTCGTACTTAGATCGTATGTAGAATGTTGGATAAAGAAATGGAACGCCCGTACAGTTAGACAGTAGAACAGATTGAATATACTCTCTCAACCCTAACCACATAAACTCGCTATTCGTCTTCGTCTTACTACATTGTGGTAGATCAATCACTCCCCGGCGTTCATACGGTATAGGTGATTTGTGGAGTCATTTTTCGGAAATTAATAAATTGTCATTTTGATTTGTATATACGAGTATATTTAATTAGTTGTTTAGTTATAATTACAAGGGTCAGTCAATATCTAATACCTCCTATTTTTTATCTATCTAGATAAAGTCAGTTAAGTGAAAAATTTGAATTTGGCGCTATTTCCCAAACCTTCTTCTACAATCCACTGCAATAGTAACTTCCTGTGTCAACAAGTAGTAGTAGTGTGTTCAGTGACGCAATAGTGTGTGACGCACTGTTAGACGATGGGTTCGTCACTGTAACAAAGCTGAAAGCAGAGCGGCAGGCCGTTGACTGCAGTGACTCCACGCAATATTCAGCGGATCGATGACATCATTCGTGGTGACCGCCGGATGAGAGCAGATGAATTCTATCGCATTTTCTCTCTCGGTAAAGGCAGTGTCATGACGATTATTCAACAACTGGGATATTCCAAAGTTTGTGCAAGGTGGGTACCGTGAAGAAATTGTGACCGGAGACGAAACATGGGTTCATTTTTTTTAACTCGAATCAAAGAATCAGTCAATGGAATTCCAGCACACAAACTCACCGAGGACGAGAAAATTCAAAACTGTGGGATCGGCAGGCAAAGTTATGGCGACAGTGTTCTGGTATGCAGAGGGTGTGATTATGGCTGGTAGGAAACAGAACCGTGCTTTTTACCACACTGGATACATGCCATTGTTAAACGATTAACCAAAACTGTGGAAATGCGCGGATATTATATTGAAAAGTGACAAATTAAGCATCAATATTGTGATTTTCAATCTATGTAATTGCATTTTCATTTCTTGACAAATAAAGGGAGACAAAATAGGAGCCATTAGTTTTTGACCTCGTATTATAGTGATATTAGGGAAACAACCATATAATTGTTTATATTTGTCCAGTAATTGGATTTTAAATATGTTGGACAATAGAAGTTATTATTATGGTCAATTAAAATTTAAACTCTGCTAAGAGGAATTGATGCAGATAACAAAGAAAAAGATACGAGATGCGATCAAAATGTTTCCGGATTGAAGCTGTTGGACGAGAACCCAAAATAATACCGACGTGCGACGATAAATAGTGGGAGGTATATGCGTCCCGTATCGTTATGTTCAAATTTTAGGAGTAGACTTCATTTCAAGTAACAAAAATTCTAAACTTGTATATCAATTTTTATTTGTTTCAAAGTTACAGATGAATGTGATTGTCAGATCATGAAAAAATGCAATCCTAAAGTCAACACAACCTGATTTTATTTAAAAAAAAGTTATACGATTCAATAACAATTGTGATTGTTAACGTCGTATAATAAAATGTTATCCTAAAATAAATAAACACGTGTCGTAGTGTATACAGTAATTTCTTAGAGATCTACAAAAAAAGAGTACTGGAAATTGATTTATGATAAAAAAGGTTCTTACTTATTTCGTAATTGCTGAACCATGAATATCATACAATAAACAAATGTTCAGATGACTGCTAACGTTGCATTTTTTAATAAAGGATTACATTACGTTTCAGTTCATACAACAGCTTATTAGTGAGTGGACACGTTTTCTTTATTCAAAATGCCTTACCGATTTTCTTCTCAAGAGTATGCGGACATGCATTTTGTGTATGGCTACTGTAACGGCAGCGCATCAAGCAGTTATTGAATACCGACATCGGTTTCCCGATAGGCGCATTCCTCATTACAGAACGTTTCTGGAAGTTTTTCTGGAAGCAATTTCGGGAATGCGGATTGCGTGATTATCTTTTCGACCGAGGAGTAAATTTGCCAGCAGACTTAGAGGAAGAAGCAGAAGCTATTGTTATAAAGGATCCAACTCTCAGTGTACGTCGAATCGCTAGACAACTAGGAGTGCCACGAACGACAGTTTGGCGAATTTTAAAACGTGAGGGCTTATATCCATATCACTATCGCAGGGGACACGGTTTGCTTGAGGCAGACCACTATGCTCGTCTAGTTTATTCTACCTGAATATTAAGACAGTCACGGCTTCATTTTAATTTCTGCAGAACAGTCCTCTGGACAGATGAATCTACGTTCACGACAAGTGGTGTTACAAATCTGAGAAACCTGGACAGGTGGTCATCAGAAAATCCCAAAGCTATACGCCCATCTAAATTTCAACATGAATTTTTTATTAACGTTTAGGCGGCCCTAATGGATGACTTGTTGATTGGTCCTGTCGTTCTTCCTGGGAGGTTAAATGCGGACAATTACCTTCAATTTCTTATTGACGAACTGCCAGATCTTTTAGAGGATGTCCCACTGAATGTTCGACGAGACATGTGGTTTCACAAGGATGGGGCACCACATTTCGGAATTGCTGTTTGCAATTGGGTTAACATCAATTATCCAAGATGGATTAGTCGAGGTGGTCCTGTTGCATGGCCACCCAGATCACCCGATCTTAATCCCCTTGACTTTTATTTAGGGGGGACAAAAAAATTTAGTCTTCGCGCAAGTTTCGAACACAAGAGAAAAGTTGTTGGTTCGCATTCACCAGGCTGCCGAGCAAATCCGACAAAACAAGTATGAAATTCGGATAAGTACTTCTGTTGGCTTATGGGCACAAGCCTGCATTCAATAAGGAGGTGGACATTTCGAAAATACTATTAATTGAACTTTTTTAAATAAAATCAGTTTTTATTGACTTTAGGATTACATTTTTTTTTCAAGATCTGACAATCATATTCATAGATCTGTAACTTTGAAACAAATAAAAATGGATATACAAGTTTTGCGTTTTTGTTACTTGAAATGAAGTCTACTTTACACTCCTAAAATTTGAACATAACGATACGGGACATCTTGTATTTAGGATGGGTTAAATAATATTGAACGTTTTTTCTCCATACAGCGTATTGCAAAAAGGTAATATATAGACAATTCTTAGCAAAATAGCTTAAGAGACCATAGCTCTAAGTCAGATTTGGAGTCCTGAAATTTTCAAAATATATATTTTCTTTAATAATTGTGTTTAGTTTCAATAAAATTATAAAATTCTATAGAATTGTAGTACAGGTCTGTTGGAGAGGTATTTCCTTCACTTCTTCAAATGATAGCGGGTTTTTTAAAAGATTTTGCACACTATTAACTTCCATCATAATAATCTAAACTTCTAAACTAATATTATAAAGAGGAAACATTTGTGTTTTGTATGTATGTTTGTAATGTTTTCAACAAAAACTACTGAACCGATTTCAAAAATTCTTTCAACATTAGAAAGCTGCATTTTCACTGAGTGACATAGGCTATATTACATTTTCAAAAAAAAAGGGATCCCCAATAAAAATGCATTAATGTAACCCAAGGCGTGAAAAAATTAGTCACAAATAATCTGTCATCGCGTACGCTGCGGAAACTATTGTTGACAGAACAAAAAAATGTTGTACAGTATTATAGAACGTATTAATATCTACAAAAAAGTCCGCGATACCATATGTCCAACTACTGTAGTTATGCCACTATAACTACTTTTTTACATTTTAAAAGTTAGTAAAAGTGCCGACAATAATCAAACCATATTCTACGTGGGTGAAACCGCGGGGCATTGCTAGTAAATAATAAACACGTGCAGTAAGCGCCTAAAACAATACTATCACAATAAACGCAAGACGTTAACTGGAGTCGAGCGAGGCTGTGTCCCAAAACGACGTATAAAAACATATGGCGAAGATAAGCGGTACCAGCCGATCCATATTCGGAATAGGTAGGTACATCTGAAATCGTGTCCTGGAACATAATTTTGAGCGTTTATGCGCTAGTGTCTGTAGTGCGGAAGGAAAATTTGATATCATCGTTATAAAAATACGTAGAAATAATAAAATACAATAATGCACTGAATTACATGCGAATTTCTTTCTGTGCTTATTTTGGTGGTTAGGTGGGCACGTGCCCTTTAGTATTGCCGCCATTGTGTATCTATAGCATTGATTCCCAAAGTGGTCCAGGTGGACCCCCAGGGGTCCACGGGAGACTCGACGGGGGTCTACGTTGGCGTGACAAAAAAATGGGGGTTCACAATTCGTAAGCGGGGGTCCACGAAAATTTATCTGGTTTCGATAGTGAAGAACTAAAATCCACTTGATGAAATGGAAATGGAGAATGTGATATTACAAGAGGAGCTACTCGAGCTTAGCACTAATAAGGAACTGAAGGTGAAATTTAAAAGAGGGTATCAAACATTTTGGCTGCAGGCAGAAATACCCGAAAAATATCCTGGACTGTGGGGAATTGCGAGAAAGCTTTTGATAGCGTTTCCCTCGTCATATCTTGCCGAGAAAAGTTTTAGTGTCGTTACAAACCTTTTAACAAAAAAAAAGGAGCAGATGGACTATCACAGAACGGGGAGATTTGCGGTTATTCCTAACAAAACTGAAGCCAAATATTGATAATTTGCTGTCAATCCATCAAGTACATCCCTCCCACTAAAATTATGACTATTTTGTGATTGTCATTGTAGAAGTTACATTACGTTATTAATATTTAATTTTAATTATATTACGACTGTTATCATATTACAATGTAATATGATAACAATAATAATTAATAGTGTAATAATTACATATTTGAATAAATACAACACAAGTAAATATACTATTTTTCTTTTTATTTTTACCACTCCGAATGGGGAGTTTTCTAAATAAAATATGTGAGAATTGATTGGTTTCTTGTGCTGTGAGTAGATGTCAAAGGAGTAAAGTTGGATGGAATCACTTTTTTCATTGGCTAACTTACTTTTTTGACATCCACTCACAGCACAATCAATTAATTAATTAACCAATAACTCAGCCGCATCGCAAATTTCCATAGTTAGATCTAATCTTCACATTTTTAGTCGAGTTTTGGGAATATGGTAGAAATGTAGTTGCAGGGGGTCCACCGGAACCAGCAAAACTTTCAAAGTGGTATATGAGAAAAAAAAGTTTGGGAGCCTCTGATCTATAGAATCAGTCCGAGAACATTTGGATTGCATCGCGTACTTTTCTTGAGTTTGGATTTAAGCGATTCTGAACGCACCAAAAAGATAGTCTTGGAAAAGGCATACAGGAACGTGAAAAGAGAAAAAGAATAAAGTAAAAGGCAACATAATATAGGAAAATAAAGACAGATTATTCATTTCTTACGTAATGTTTATTATTAACATATAAACTCCGTATTATATTTTCCAAATTGTAGTCAGTATTTTTGCGTTCGGGTCCTTTCCATAATTCTTTCCGTGATACTTCGTCCAAGGACTTTTTCAGGTTCCGTGAAATCGGACAAATTCCGTGTTTTTTTTGGTTATAATTTTCCAGTCATTTGTATCATAATACGTTAAACCTTGTAATAATCTCTAAAATCATTTGTAAATGGAATCAAAGAAAGTCAGTAGAAATTTATATTTTCTTTCCATTTATTTAGAAAAGAAAGTATAAAATTCTTTTTTCGAAAAACAATAAATATAAGAATTCGCTACCATTTACTATTTATATTAAAGTAAAATATACAATAAAAGCATAATACAATAAAGAAATAGTTTACACGCTTTTCTATTAATCTATGATATAAAATAAATACTTAGTATCTCTTCAATTCTTTACAATTTTTAAAATTTTTTTCTTCAGTCGTTTAAATCTATATATTCAGTGGGATTTAGTGTAGCTTGTCTAAACGCTGCTGCTGATGGCATTCCATTCGTAGGTATTCCGTTGGGATGTCTGGTAAAAGAAGTGTTGGGCATTCGGTTCGAATAATTGTACCTAGAAGAATTAAAACACATTACACTTATTTCAAATTAATGAAAATGGATCGAATTATTATTAGAAAACTTGTCGTCTGTCCATTTTAAAATACGAGGGTATCGATCAGATATAAACGAGACTGATTTTTTTAAACCATTAATGCTTTATTGAACAAGGTTAATACAAATGTACTATTTTTCTACATAATCTCCCGCCCGCGCAATACATTTTTCCCAACGGATTGGAGGCTTTTTAATCCCGTTATCGTAAAAACTTTTAGGCCGGTCACACAGCCACTGGAGCACAAATGTCTCTACCGCTTGGTCGCTGTCGAAACGCTGGCCTCCAAGAGCTTCTTTTAGAGGTCCAAACAAATGGTAGTCACAGGGTGACAAGTCTGGACTGTAAGCAGGATGTTCCAAGATTTCCCAGCCGAATTGTTCCACTTTTTGCCTCGTAATGTTTGCCGAATGTGGTCTGGCGTTGTAGTGAAGGAGAATTACATTTTTAACGGATTGCGTCTTTCATTTTCGTCGTAAAGACAATTTTGCGGCATCCAAAACGTCGCAATAATATTGGGCATTAATTGTGCGGCGATCATGAAGAAAATCAAGCCTCAATGTTGGCTTCGGTAACGCTCGTCCGTGGGCGTCGAACGTGGCTCTGGTTTTCAACTTTCTCCCGGCCTCCAGAAAATTGTTTATGCCATGCAAACACGCGAGGTCATGAAAGGGTGTTCTCCCCGAACTGTGCGTGTAATCTGCGCAAAATGTCTGTTGGATTCACCCCCTCATTGGTCAAAAACTTAATAATTATCCGCTGCTCCACGGAAACGTGCACTGCTTGCTCACTCATGATCACTGCACTACTGAACGGTCTCGACGGAATTTCAGACGTTGCTCTCCCCACCCTAAGTGCTTTGTCTACATAGCCACCTACTTCGCCGATTCAAAAAACTTTTGTACGAGTCATTAAAAAATCAGTCTCGTTTATATCTGATATACCCTCGTACATTTCGACTTTACCTTCAGAGAGTTTTTAGCAAAATATAAGTCTAAAATGTAATTTGTTCGAGGGTTGTCTTTTATGTTTTGCATACTGGCACATAGAGGGCGCTACTAATCAAATGTCAGTACTAAAAAATAACCTCCATCTTTAATTAGCCTAAATCCAAAGTTTTAGTGCGATACGTGTAGTGTTGTAGCTACAACGAACTGTCAAAGTTGGAAGTTAGTCGAAAAATGGAATTAAACCGTGAAAATTTTAGCTCAACAAGGCATTCTTGATGAGAGAGTTGGTTCCTGTTTTCGGTAATGAAGTACCACATCAGTCAACAATTTCTCGTTGGTATGGAGAATTCAAACGTGGATGGATTAGTCTTAGCGGCGATTCAAGAGCAGGTGCACAAAAAAAAACGGTAGTCACTCAGGAAAACGTCGATGCTGTGCGCAAGCTCATCAACGAAGATCGGCATGTGATTAATCGCGAAATTGAGGCATCATTGGGGGATTTCAAAGACCTTAATTCAAAAAATTTTGCATGAAGAATTGTGTGTAAAAATTATTTTTCCGTTGAAGACAGCATGTGTTGACCGAAGAACAGAAAGCTACAGTGAATTATTGTCAAAAAAAAATCTATACCGCTTCAACATAGGAAACTGTAAAAACGCGTACAACATCGTGAATGGTGATGAATCTTGGATTTACTCATACGAGGGGGTATTGATATCTAGTTAGCCTAGACAGGTTCCGTGGATAGAAAAAAATATTGCGATACCATAGCAACGAAAAATAACATATTAGAAGTGTCAGCGTAAAGTATCACGTCAAAAAGTTAAACTAAAGTTGTGCAATAAAATTTTAAAGAAAGGATGTCGACCGAAATTGTGAAAATCGAAATCGAGTCATCATCAAGTGCCAGTATTTCAAGGGGCTAAGCATTGAGCAGATTTACGAAGATATGCTTAATACCCTTGGCGATCAATGTCCTTCGTATGTGACCGTGAAAAATTGGATTGCAAGCTTCAAAAGGGGTCAATTTTCCATTGAAGTTGAACACCGATCGAGAAGGCCAGTTTCGGTGTCCGTCCCCGAAAATGTTGATGTAGTTCATGACATGATTTTGTCAGATCGTTGAATTGGGCTAAAACGAATATCTGAGGCATTGAATATTTCATATGAACGTGTCCATAGTTCACGTCGATTTGGACATGAGAAAAATTTCTGCATGGATCCCCAAATGTCTGCATGTTGACCTGAAGCGTGCAAGGGTGGAAGCATCGCTTTCAATGTGTGCTCGGTTTGAAAGTAATGTAGACTTTTTAAACCGTATTGTTATTATGGATGAAACTTGGGTACATTTCTACGACCCAGAAACAAAGCAACAATCGATAGAATGGAGACACTCTGGTTCTCCAAGGCCTAAAAAGTTTCGCGTTCAAAAATCTGCTGGAAAAGTTCTTGCTTTAGTTTTTTGGTATTGCCATGGAGTAATCATGATTGATTTTCTGGATACGGGTAGAACAATAACTGGGAATTATTATTCGACGTTACTGACCACCTCTACGAGAAAAAATTATGGGGAGAAGACGCGGAAAGTTATCCAAAGGCGAGCCAGAAAATAAACGCCAGTCGTCTGTTTAGTTGTTCCAAGGTGAAGAAAAGCCGACAAGTCATCCGTTGTAGGTCTAAATTTTAGATTTATATTTGGCAAAACCGGGCCTAACTTGATTAAGAACGAACGAAGAAAACCCAAATGTTTATAAAGAAATGGGGAAAGTGTGTACAAAGACAATGAAATAGAAAAAAATTAAAAAAATAATAATACTCCCAACTATTTGTACAACTTATATATAAAAAACAAGACAACGAAACAATAGTTAAAGTAGATGAAATGATATTTTAAATGTCTAGTGTCAAAATAAATGATCAATTAGATGAAAGCATGTCGGAATGAAAGTGGGACTCCACTTGGCACAGGACAATACTGTGTCATTAATATGGGTGGTAGGACATGAGGAGATTAAAGGCAATGAGATGGCCAAGGAAGGCTCAAAGGGTTATTTTATACGACCAGAGCCTGTATATGGAATCGCTAAGGATTCCGCTACAAGGGAGATCTGGTTATGGCTAGAAAGAGAACAAAGAAAGAAATGCAGGCTACCGGAAGGTCAACCCCATACTAAGACACTACTAGAGGAGCTAAATACTAGGCTTTCAACCTACCTAATTCGCAGTAATATAAAAGAAACCAAAAAGTATTACCGGCTTGATATCGAACACTGTCTCTTACGGAAACATCTGTACAGCATAGGCTTCGTTAATGAGCCCTGATGTAGGAGATGTGAAAAACAGGTGGAAACTAGTCTTTATGTAATATATACTTATGAGGAACTGTAGTAGAAATATTCCGAAAATAGAAATATTCCGAAAAAGTAACTAGCACTTAAACTTTACATATTTAAAAACATGCTAAATTTTAATTTTGCATATTTTAATAAAAGTTCTGCATATTTTGATCTAATTTTGGAAACATATATGCGCATATAATATAGTTTCTGTGTGCATATAATTCCCAGCTTTAGCTATTATACACCCGAAACTAAACACTACTCGAAGATGTGGACCAAACGTGGAAAACCAACTCCAAAGAAGGCCAAAACAGTTTTATCGACGGAAAAGCTGATGGCATCGGTATTGTAGGATGTAAAAGGAATATTGTTGATAAGACTATAATCAAAAGGACAAGGCTGTAAACGGCGGATATTACGCAAATCTTCTAGATCGTTTTAAGATAGCTATCGCTGAAAAGCATCTAGGAATGACTAACAAAAAAGTGTTCTTTCACCATGATAATACACTTGTGCATTCCAGTAAGGTTGCTGAAAAAAAATTGAAGAATTATGTTTGGAATTAGGACCCCCATATTCGCCAGACTTAGCACCATCTGACTTTCATCTATTTCCTTAATCAAAAAATTTTCTGCACAAATTAAGAGCTTCAACTTCAACAATGGATGATTATTTTGCAGGGATAGAAGGAAATCACTTTCGAGACGGAATAAAGAAGCTCTAACACAGTTGCACCAAATGCATCGAATTACGAGGAGATTTATGAAGAAAAATAAATTTGTTTATTTAAATTATTCGTTTGTTTCTGTACGATCGCGCGAATTGATCAACCCGCTCTCGTACAATGTACTGTTCTTAAATTTCTAAGACATTAACGCTTTCTATATTCAAGCATGATGGACTATATTCCTTACACAAAAAATTACTAGAACATTTGATATTTCTGGGTTTGTTTTGGTTCGCAATTCAGAACAGTTCCAGAACTACTGCGCAATCGTACTAGCTATTTGGTGTTTTGGTTACATGTGAACTAGTTCCGAATTCTTAATTATACGTTTTGGTTGATGCAAGAATTAATTCGGAATTATTCTAGAACCGTTCTAGCAGTTCTTCCTCCTTAGCGAGCACCAGTTCAGAATTAATAGTTCGAGGCGTGCGCGCTGTTTTTCTTTTTTGACATTTTTGAATGTTTGTAAGAAGTTGGTCTACAAGTTGCTCTGTCTGACGAATAATCTTAATAAGAATTAGATTTTTTTATTTTATTTTATAATAATTGTTTTATAGTAATTCGAGGTCCGTGGCAATTAACTGAAACATTTTTTTTCATATTCTTCACTTGGCTTGTACCAACTTTTGCTTTGTATGTGGTAGAATTGGGATGTCATTGGAAAACATCGATGTTACTGATATTTAGCATCGATAAAAATGAATGTCGATGATTAAAAATTATCGAAAAAGAAACATCGATGTTTTGATATAAATATGTTCAGTATTATGAAATAACAATGATTATCGATTAATGAATAAGAAATTAAGTTAGGTAATGTTAAGTAGAATAAGTAATGTAGATCTCGGTTTCCGGGTTGGAGCCGCGTCGAATAAGGCGTAATTGCCAACGTTTCGTCCACTGTTTCAAGGGACATCTTCAGGGCTGTACGTAGATGTTCCTCGGGGGACCGAGTCAGATGGTGGTCTGCTATTGGCAGGGGACAATGAGCCAATCGCATGCGTCGTATGGGCGTGGTATCTCGTAGTAGAGTTTGCCACGTTGGATGTAACGTATAGTCATCGTCTCTATTGAGATTGCGGGGATGTTTGTAAATTTCAATAAATTCACGGATTTTCCTAGGGAAATAATGCGATTCACGGGATAGAAGCTCGACATCTTTGAATAGAATTTGATGACCGGACTTGAGTTTGTGTTCTGCCAGCGCTGAACTGGCTATATGTAACAGTCTAGTACAACGTTCATGTTTGGACACACGCATACCTACTGGCCGCTTAGTTTCGCCAATGTACACACTGCCACATGAATACGGAATGCGATACACTCCTTGTACTTGGAGCGGAGATATTTTGTCTTTAACCGAGGGTAAGAGGTCCGAAACTTTAGAATGGGGTTTGAAGACGGTTTTGATTTTATTTCCATGTAGAACCTTTCCTATATGATTGGTGATACCTTGAATATACGGTAAGAAGGCGGTGCTGATGTTAGGATCGGGTTCACTCCTAGGTTTGGGGTTAACTATAGTACGGTGTATGTCGTGGGCGTTATAATTAATCTGGAGTAGGGTGTTAGAAACATGCTTAAGTTCGGAGGATAGTGCCCTAGGTTCTGAGATAGAAAACGCACGATGTACAAGAGTATTGATGACCGCTTGTTTGTGTGCCGGGTGATGATTGGAAAACCTGTTCAGATACCGGTCCGTATGAGTCGGTTTCCTGTAAACCGTGTGACCCAGTTTGCCAGTAATATTGCGGGTCACTAAGACGTCATCAAATTCTATTCAAAGATGTCAAGCTTCTGTCCCGTGAATCGCATTATTTCCCTAGGAAAATCCGTGAAGGTATTGAAATTTACAAAGATCCCCGCAATCTCAATAGAGACGATGGCTATACGTTACATCCAACGTGACAAACTCTACTACGAAATACCACGCCAATACGCCGCATGCGATTGGCTCATTGTCCCTCGCCAATAGCAGGCCATCATTTGAACCGGTCCCCCCTATATAAGTTGTGCCGATCTCTGTCATAGCACTCTTCAAACTACTGCGAAACGACGAACATCCACGTACAGCCCTGAAAATGTCCCTTGAAACGGTGGACGAAATGTTGGCAATTACGCCTAACTCGACGCGGTTCCAATCCGGAAACCGTGATCTATATCTAGAAAACAACCGTGGAAACCTACATTTAGAATAAGTAATGTTTTGTTTCCATATTTTTAATTTCAAGTTTAGAAATAGGCAGTAATTATAGTTTATTCCATTTATGATTCAAGGTTATATTCCACCCTGACTCTCGCCTTTGGGTTGTGGAGGTCGAACTTATAATTTGTTATTTATGCAACTTACAGTCTATTATTTATATTTGTAACTTTTATTGCAACAAAGACATTATTATTATTATTACTTACAAAAAAACATTAAATACATTTATTTGTAATATTTTTTGTGTCTCTTATTTGGTTCTTAAGTATTTATATATTTTATTTAAAACTTGGCGCATAAAGAAGTATGAATAACAAATAATAAAAAATAAATTGTTTAAATTGCCACTAGAAGCCACACTAGTGAAGCTTAAATGTGTTTTGGTTTTGTTGACTTCACACAAATTCAGAACACTTCTAGGATTAACAAAGTTATGCGCATCAGTTCTGCGCAGTTCTATTACTGTTCTGAATTGCGAACCAAAACAAACCTTCTATAAAAACCAATGTTCTTTTCTTTAACTCATCTTTTAATTTTTGCTTAATATGAGTGTTCTTTCGTTTAGGGCACGGTTTGTTTTCTTTACAAGTATCCGTTTTGAAAACAAGTAAGATTGATAACATCCCATGATCTTAACAATATTACTGACTCTAGATTACGTATCTAACTATACATTAATATTTATTAAATATATTACTGATGTGCTAACTGTTGTCTGAACTGTAGAAGTGCTTGCTGTTGTTGCATCATTTTGAGATAATGTTCTTGAGCTTGTTGTAAAACACGGATTTCTGTTACGACTCTTTGAAATAGCTGAAAAAATAAACAAACACTGTATGCACACCGTAATTTAATACGAAAATGTTTAAAAATACAGTAGACGCTCACAAATTAGAACTCGCACAAATTCGTATCTTGCGGAAATTAGAACCTGAGATTTTAATGCATTGAAGGCTCTAAAATTAGAACTTTAAGTTCTAATTCCCGAGCGTTTTTTTATTGAGTTGAAGGGGAATTACCGAATTATACGAGTATATGTAGGTGGGGGTTTCCTTGGCGTGCTTATTGCCATACTCATACAAATATTTGGTCATTCGAACGTGAATATTTAATACGCGCACACATATTTGGCTGACGTTCTATTGAAAAGTGAAAGTGAGTGAAATTCAAAATGTCAAACGTAAAAACTTTATCGTTGGAAACTAAAGTAAAGATATTAAGAAAGCTTTAGCCGAAGATTTAAATGTAACAAAGTCTGCGATCAGCTATATAAAATCTAAAAAGGATGCTATATTAAATGCTGTTTCGAACACGTATCAGATTTCAAGAGCTAAATCTTTACATAGCGCTGAATATCCGGAATGGAAATTCGTCTTTATGAGTGATTTTTAAATCAACGTGAAAAAAGGTGCATAATATAAATATCGTATTAAAATCATCAAAAACCAAAGCTAAGATGATTTTTGGAAGTGTATCCCGATAAAGATGAAAGTGATGGATGGTTGACCAATTTTATGCATCGACACGGTTTTGTTTACTTAAAATTAGTTGGCGAAATACTTTCTAGTGATGTTGACGCGGTCACTCTATTTATTAATAAACTTCGAGCCAAGGTAGCTGAAATGGGACTTATGGAGACAAAGATGTACAATGTCGATGGAAGTGGTTTATTTTTCCGTTGCCTGCCAGATAAGGCATATGTTGCTGCTAAGGAAAAATCTGCCCCTGGATACAAAATACAAAAGGAACGCATTTCAATTTTACTAGGAGCAAATTCTGATCGGTCACATACATTAAGGCCATTGGTTATCAGAAAATTAAAAAAGACAAGGTGTTTCAAAGGATTTAATAAGCCACTTAATTACGAATTAAGAAATACTGAAAAAACAAGCCTATCAACGCGAGGACACGTACAGACGACCGTTTCGTTCTAATTGGAACTTCTCAATGTACGGCATTCCCTTTCGATGACGACCTTGCTTTTTCATTTCTATACTTTCTGTATATATAGTTAACATTTGGAATTTACTGCAAGTGAGAATTAATGAATATTAAATCACATTCTTACATGTAAATGTCGACTTATTTAATGCGTATAAATCTACAATCCGTCAAACTAAGTTTGTACTAGTATGCAGAACACACTCTTTCGCGACAACGAACTTCCTGGTAGTTAGGTTAATTAAGAATTAAGAAATACTGAAAAAACAAGCCTATCAACGCGAGGACACGTACAGACGACCGTTTCGTTCTAATTGGAACTTCTCAATGTACGGCATTCCCTTTCGATGACGACCTTGCTTTTTCATTTCTATACTTTCTGTATATATAGTTAACATTTGGAATTTACTGCAAGTGAGAATTAATGAATATTAAATCACATTCTTACATGTAAATGTCGACTTATTTAATGCGTATAAATCTACAATCCGTCAAACTAAGTTTGTACTAGTATGCAGAACACACTCTTTCGCGACAACGAACTTCCTGGTAGTTAGGTTAATTAAGAATTAAGAAATACTGAAAAAACAAGCCTATCAACGCGAGGACACGTACAGACGACCGTTTCGTTCTAATTGGAACTTCTCAATGTACGGCATTCCCTTTCGATGACGACCTTGCTTTTTCATTTCTATACTTTCTGTATATATAGTTAACATTTGGAATTTACTGCAAGTGAGAATTAATGAATATTAAATCACATTCTTACATGTAAATGTCGACTTATTTAATGCGTATAAATCTACAATCCGTCAAACTAAGTTTGTACTAGTATGCAGAACACACTCTTTCGCGACAACGAACTTCCTGGTAGTTAGGTTAATTAAGAATTAAGAAATACTGAAAAAACAAGCCTATCAACGCGAGGACACGTACAGACGACCGTTTCGTTCTAATTGGAACTTCTCAATGTACGGCATTCCCTTTCGATGACGACCTTGCTTTTTCATTTCTATACTTTCTGTATATATAGTTAACATTTGGAATTTACTGCAAGTGAGAATTAATGAATATTAAATCACATTCTTACATGTAAATGTCGACTTATTTAATGCGTATAAATCTACAATCCGTCAAACTAAGTTTGTACTAGTATGCAGAACACACTCTTTCGCGACAACGAACTTCCTGGTAGTTAGGTTAATTAAGAATTAAGAAATACTGAAAAAACAAGCCTATCAACGCGAGGACACGTACAGACGACCGTTTCGTTCTAATTGGAACTTCTCAATGTACGGCATTCCCTTTCGATGACGACCTTGCTTTTTCATTTCTATACTTTCTGTATATATAGTTAACATTTGGAATTTACTGCAAGTGAGAAGGAAGTTCGTTGTCGCGAAAGAGTGTGTTCTGCATACTAGTACAAACTTAGTTTGACGGATTGTAGATTTATACGCATTAAATAAGTCGACATTTACATGTAAGAATGTGATTTAATATTCATTAATTCTCACTTGCAGTAAATTCCAAATGTTAACTATATATACAGAAAGTATAGAAATGAAAAAGCAAGGTCGTCATCGAAAGGGAATGCCGTACATTGAGAAGTTCCAATTAGAACGAAACGGTCGTCTGTACGTGTCCTCGCGTTGATAGGCTTGTTTTTTCAGTATTTCTTAATTCTTAATTAACCTAACTACCAGGAAGTTCGTTGTCGCGAAAGAGTGTGTTCTGCATACTAGTACAAACTTAGTTTGACGGATTGTAGATTTATACGCATTAAATAAGTCGACATTTACATGTAAGAATGTGATTTAATATTCATTAATTCTCACTTGCAGTAAATTCCAAATGTTAACTATATATACAGAAAGTATAGAAATGAAAAAGCAAGGTCGTCATCGAAAGGGAATGCCGTACATTGAGAAGTTCCAATTAGAACGAAACGGTCGTCTGTACGTGTCCTCGCGTTGATAGGCTTGTTTTTTCAGTATTTCTTAATTCTTAATTAACCTAACTACCAGGAAGTTCGTTGTCGCGAAAGAGTGTGTTCTGCATACTAGTACAAACTTAGTTTGACGGATTGTAGATTTATACGCATTAAATAAGTCGACATTTACATGTAAGAATGTGATTTAATATTCATTAATTCTCACTTGCAGTAAATTCCAAATGTTAACTATATATACAGAAAGTATAGAAATGAAAAAGCAAGGTCGTCATCGAAAGGGAATGCCGTACATTGAGAAGTTCCAATTAGAACGAAACGGTCGTCTGTACGTGTCCTCGCGTTGATAGGCTTGTTTTTTCAGTATTTCTTAATTCTTAATTAACCTAACTACCAGGAAGTTCGTTGTCGCGAAAGAGTGTGTTCTGCATACTAGTACAAACTTAGTTTGACGGATTGTAGATTTATACGCATTAAATAAGTCGACATTTACATGTAAGAATGTGATTTAATATTCATTAATTCTCACTTGCAGTAAATTCCAAATGTTAACTATATATACAGAAAGTATAGAAATGAAAAAGCAAGGTCGTCATCGAAAGGGAATGCCGTACATTGAGAAGTTCCAATTAGAACGAAACGGTCGTCTGTACGTGTCCTCGCGTTGATAGGCTTGTTTTTTCAGTATTTCTTAATTCTTAATTAACCTAACTACCAGGAAGTTCGTTGTCGCGAAAGAGTGTGTTCTGCATACTAGTACAAACTTAGTTTGACGGATTGTAGATTTATACGCATTAAATAAGTCGACATTTACATGTAAGAATGTGATTTAATATTCATTAATTCTCACTTGCAGTAAATTCCAAATGTTAACTATATATACAGAAAGTATAGAAATGAAAAAGCAAGGTCGTCATCGAAAGGGAATGCCGTACATTGAGAAGTTCCAATTAGAACGAAACGGTCGTCTGTACGTGTCCTCGCGTTGATAGGCTTGTTTTTTCAGTATTTCTTAATTCTTAATTAACCTAACTACCAGGAAGTTCGTTGTCGCGAAAGAGTGTGTTCTGCATACTAGTACAAACTTAGTTTGACGGATTGTAGATTTATACGCATTAAATAAGTCGACATTTACATGTAAGAATGTGATTTAATATTCATTAATTCTCACTTGCAGTAAATTCCAAATGTTAACTATATATACAGAAAGTATAGAAATGAAAAAGCAAGGTCGTCATCGAAAGGGAATGCCGTACATTGAGAAGGTCCAATTAGAACGAAACGGTCGTCTGTACGTGTCCTCGCGTTGATAGGCTTGTTTTTTCAGTATTTCTTAATTCTTAATTAACCTAACTACCAGGAAGTTCGTTGTCGCGAAAGAGTGTGTTCTGCATACTAGTACAAACTTAGTTTGACGGATTGTAGATTTATACGCATTAAATAAGTCGACATTTACATGTAAGAATGTGATTTAATATTCATTAATTCTCACTTGCAGTAAATTCCAAATGTTAACTATATATACAGAAAGTATAGAAATGAAAAAGCAAGGTCGTCATCGAAAGGGAATGCCGTACATTGAGAAGTTCCAATTAGAACGAAACGGTCGTCTGTACGTGTCCTCGCGTTGATAGGCTTGTTTTTTCAGTATTTCTTAATTCTTAATTAACCTAACTACCAGGAAGTTCGTTGTCGCGAAAGAGTGTGTTCTGCATACTAGTACAAACTTAGTTTGACGGATTGTAGATTTATACGCATTAAATAAGTCGACATTTACATGTAAGAATGTGATTTAATATTCATTAATTCTCACTTGCAGTAAATTCCAAATGTTAACCACTTAATTACATTTAAAAAAAATGCTTGGATGACTTAGCGGATCTTTCATGAATGGCTTTACAAAATATTTATTAAAGAAGTGAGGAAAAAAATCTTGTTATTTAGATTTAGAATTTTTAATATATTTTTCGAATAACAGATCATCCACCTTTCTGAAGAGAATAATTTATCTCCGAAGGCCCTTTTACTTATTGATAATTAGGGTTTGTTCACACGGCAATATACTGCGCGTTTCTTTCGTAGGATAAAAATTATCGAATAAGTAGTGGCGTATACAAGTGTCCCGTATCGTTATGTTCAAATTTTAGGAGTGTAAAGTAGACTTCATTTCAAGTAACAAAAACGCAAAACTTGTATATCCATTTTTATTTGTTTCAAAGTTACAGATCTATGAATGTGATTGTCAGATCATGAAAAAAAATGTAATCCAAACTGATTTTATTTAAAAAAGTTATACGATTCAATAACAGGCCTGTGATTGTTAACGTCGTATAATAAAATGTTATCCTAAAATAAACACGTGTCGTAGTGCATACAGTAATTTCTTGGAGATCTACAAAAAAGAGTATGTACTGGAAATTTATTTATGATAAAGAAGGTTCTTACTTATTTTATAAGTGCTGAACCATGAATATCATACAATAAACAAATGTTCAGATGACTGTTAACGTTGCATTTTTTAATAAAGGATTACATTACGTTTCAGTTCGTACAACAGCTTATTAGTGAGTGGACACGTTTTCTTTATTCAAAATGCCTTACCGATTTTCTTCTCAAGAGTATGCGGACATGCATTTTGTGTATGGCTACTGTAACGGCAGTGCACATCAAGCAGTTATTGAATACCGACATCGGTTTCCCGATAGGCGCATTCCTCATTACAGAACGTTTCTGGAAGTACACAGACAATTTCGGGAATGCGGAGTGCGTGATTATCTTTTCGACCGAGGAGTAAATTTGCCAGCAGACTTAGAGGAAGAAGCAGTAGCTATTGTTACAAGAGATCCAACTCTCAGTGTACGTCGAATCGCTAGACGACTAGGAGTGCCACGAACAACAGTTTGGCGACTTTTAAAACGTGAGGGCTTATATCCATATCATTATCGCAGGGGACACGGTTTGCTTGAGGCAGACCACTATGCTGGTCTAGTTTATTCTACCTGGATATTAAGACAGTCACGGCTTCATTTTAATTTCTGCAGAACAGTCCTCTGGGCAGATGAATCTACGTTCACGAGAAGTGGTGTTACAAATCTGAGAAACCTGCACGGGTGGTCATCAGAAAATCCCAAAGCTATACGCCCATCTAAATTTCAACAGGATTTTTCTATTAACGTTTGGGCGGCCCTAATCGATGACTTGTTGATTCGTTCTGTCGTTCTTCTGGGAGGTTAAATGCAGACAATTACCTTCAATTTCTTATTGACGAACTTAGAGAATGTCCCACTGAATGTTCGACGAGACATGTGGTTTCACATGGATGGGGCACCACCACATTTCGGAATTGCTGTCCGAAATTGGGTTAACGTCAATTATCCAAGATGGATTGGTCGAGGTGGTCCTGTTGCATGGCCACCCAGATCACCCGATCTTAATCCCCTTGACTTTTATTTATGGGGGTACATGAAAAATTTAGTCTACGCGCAAGTTTCGAACACAAGAGAAGAGTTGTTGGATCGTATTCACCTGGTTGCCGAGCAAATCTGACAAAACAAGTATGAAATTCGGATAAATTGGCTTCTGTTGGCTTACGGGCACAATCCTGCATTCAACAAGGAGGTGGACATTTCGAAAATATTATTAATTGAACGTTTTTTTAATAAAATCAGTTTTTATTGACTTTAGGATTACTATTTTTTTCATGATCTGACAATCACATTCATAGATCTGTAACTATGAAACAAATAAAAATGGATATACAAGTTTTGCGTTTTTGTTACTTGAAATGAAGTCTACTTTACACTCCTAAAATTTGAACATAACGATACGGGACACTTGTATATTGAGTACAGAACCGTTCACACGTTGTTTGTACTACAAATAAACGTACACGGTTGAGGATGTCTACCGAACACTCACCGAATTGTCAAACCCAATCGAACGAATTGAAGCGTATTCGGTTTGCAGTAGCGCATAGTATAATACCATCTTTTTCACACGGCATGATGCGGCACATTTCTTATCGAATAGCAATCAAGCGTCTAGTTTTGAAGCAACAGTTTCAAGCAGTGCTCGTGTTTATTATTCATTATTCTAATGGGCGATGAATCTATTGTAGACAGAATTATTGATTTCTTTGGTAGAACAAAAGCCGGTTTTGTGGTATAAATCTACAAGAATCGTGTTGCAACTCGGGCGGCTTGGAAAGAAATAATGATACTACTCCACGCGCTTTAATAACTTGTTAAAATTTTCAATGGACATCTGAAAGTAACAAGTGTTCATTTGAAAAGTCAATTTAGTAGCATGTGATTTACTGAGAACATTTTGAAGTATGTCGTAAATTAAAAGTTACTACTTAACCTACGAAGTCGTATATTTTGACAGTTTCATACATACAAATAAATAACAAATAACAGGTATTTATTGAAAACTATAACAAATGTTGAAAATGTTGTCCTTCAAGATCAATGCACTTTAAAATCCTCCGTTCAAAATTTCAGATGATATTCTGCAACATTACTGGATTGTTATTAATTTCCATGCATTTCTGTTCGATTCTCTGTAGCATATCATTCAAATTCAATATAGGTGTTCGAAATATGTTATTTTTTAGATAAGGCCACAAAAAGAAGTCGCAAGGTGTTAAATCGCATGAACGTGCAGGGCAGGCAATTTCAGTATTTCGACTAATTATACGCTCATCAAAAAATTCTCTTAAATAATCCAAAGATTCTGCAGTACAGTGACAAGGTGCTCCGTCTTGTTGGAAATATGCATTTTGAAGTTCATCATCATGCAACTGATTGACAAATGGTTGTAAAATTTCCGTACGGTACCTTTGAGCAGTTAACGTTCCCTGAAAAAATATTGGTCCAATGATTCGCCTTTGGCTTATCGCTGCCCAAACACCAATTTACTCTAGATGTAGCGATTCTTCATTAATTACATGTGGATTTTCACTACTCCAAATTCTTGTATTTTGTGAATTTAGGTATCCTGTTTTATAAAACCATGCTTCATCAGTAAAGATGACTCTTTGCGAAAGTTCTCCATTATTGTTCATATTTACAAACCAATAACAAAACTGTAGTCCACGTGGGTAATCAATTTCTAACAATTCTTGTACTGCTGTGACACGGTATGGATAAAGTTGCATATCTTTTTTTTAATAACTTGTGAGTTGTACCAACAGAAAGGTTTATTTGTTGACTCAAATGTCGAACAGATGTTTGTGGTTCATTTTCCATTATTTCTTCAACACGATTGACAACTTGAGGTGTACGTTTCTTAACTGGTCCGTTGTCTGATTTTCTTAAGAGACTAACAGTTTCAGAGAAAAGTTTTAAAGTTCTATCCAACGTATTCTTAAATTGTATATAATCTATTACAAAATGTGGAAACTCAACTTGAAATTCTACCATGCAATCTTGAACTGAATAAACCCATAAACCATCAACTTTATTACCACTTCGAAAATAAGCCTGGACTAAAAAAAAATTATGTTCTAAAGTGAAAGCCATTTTAAAACTGGGAAGCAATTTATTTAAACCAGAATCGACGCACGATTATTTTATGCACTAACTGATATTTGTGATTGACATTATCAAATGTCATTTGGATTTACGTTTACGGAACAACAAACACATATTAATATATTTGCGTCTTATTCTATCAAAATTTCAAAGTAACCTAGATTGACTTTTCAAATGAACACTTGTTAATTAAAAAACTTTTGTTCATCGTGTATCAGATTTTCGTAAAATTTTTCAAATGTTTTAGGACGCACTGCTTCTTCATTTATAGCATGAACCCAACATCTTCAATTATGCCTGCGGATATGCCGTTGGCGTTTTTGATACCAATACCAGTACCACGACGCGTGGATCCATAATACATGCATCTACTGGTCGCTGTGTGTAAACAACAGCTATTAGTTCTTTTTAAGTTAAAATGAAATAGTGTGAATTGCTCGCTGTTTATTCGGTTAAAACAGAAAACTGTCAAAAACGTGCAGTGTATTGCCGTTTGAACTAACCCTTACTCTTTTCATTCTCCTGTCGAGGAACTTCAAAGTGGCGATGGAAACATAGTTGCATATGTTTCAAATGTGACATTGCAACCAATGGATGAAAATCCCATAAAGTTAACTTACAGAAGTAAACTTCTTGCCCAAATAATAGCTGAAGGTGGTGAAATGAAGACTGTTTTGAAACGGCATTCAATTCGCAATGCAATAATTTTTTTGAATGAAGCTTGGGATGAGATACCACAAAGCATACTAAAGAATTCTTGGTTCAAATTGTATGGAATAAACTTCTCGAAAGGAACCTAAGTTTTTAGAAGAAATTCAACCAAACAATTCGATTGGTGTAGGCAAAATCTAAAAATGGAATGAAGATGTTAAAACGGATTTGAAGATGAACTCAATAGCGATGATGATGCTTTAGGTAGCAGCGACGACGAAGTTATGGATGACACACCAATAATTCCTTTTTCTACAGCCATTGAAAGCGTTAATAACTTGATAAAATGATGCAAATATAGGGGGTTGAATTCCATCAAGCACATGGCCAATCTTTTGTCCCTCCGTAACGATATAGATCTTTCTAATGTTATAAAACTAAAAAGAAAAACAAACTCACATTACAGATTATTTACGTATAAGTAAAAACTATTAAAAATAAACTTTGTGAGCAATTAATTATTTTTTATCATCGGTGTTATTGTTAGCTTTTTTGTGTGAATTATAAAATCGTTCGGAAATTAGAACAATTCGAGAATTAGAATTACCCCGGATACAAAGTAATTCTAATTTGTGAGCGACTACTGTATTGTACTTCCAAGCACAAAAAAATGTTTTTCTATTTCGGTGCTATAAAGTGCACTTTTCGACACCCGTTTGGGTTGCATAAAGTATTACTTTTTCGCACGCAAAATTTTGTTTTTAGAGGTTGGTCATTGCATAAATCAATCTAAATTTTAACCTTAAAATGACATATAACACCGCCGATTTACAAATATTTAAAATGCTCTAGTTAAACATCAATGCTACCAACTTCAAAAAAAGAAAATTTCTACAATTTTCGTACAAAACATGCCTCTTATTTTAAGTCTTTTTGAACTTTTAATGTCCGAAATAGAAAAAATAGTATAAAATACACGTTTCATAAGACCTTTTTGCGCACTCGTTCATTAGAAAACTCGTGCGCAAAAATCATGTCTTATGCAACTTGTACTTTAATATACTATTATGCACATAAGAAAGGACCAGTACATTTCATACTACACCATCTGCCCCGAAAATAATCGGAATGATTAAAAAACAAAAAACAGTTAAGAAATTTTAACAAAAATAATTTTCAAAGAAGTTTGAGTACATCAATACGTTAAGCACTCATTAGTAATGAGTGCTTAACGTTTCATCTGTTTCATTTGTAACATTCTGCCAAAGACACGTGTTTCTGTCACACAATAGACTTCGTCAGTTTGACTAGTGAAGTAAAGTTTGATGGAACGCATCATAGGTATAGCAAATATTGTCCTATCTTGTCCTTTCATTCTGGTTGGAAACGATGTGTGTCGCCATTCCATTGACTGTTGCTTAGATTCAGGAGTCATGTGAGACACCAAGCCTCATCTCCTGTAACGATGTGGTCCAAAAAAGCATCTCCTTCCTGATAGCATCGAATGAAATACGATAAAACGCAGTCCAATCTTTTTGTTTTATGATCCTTAGAAAGCAGTCTTGGAACCCACTGACAACACAATTTTCGATATTTCAGTTTCTCCGAAACAATGGTGTTCATAACAGACATTGAAACCTGCGCAAAGTTAATTGGTAACTTTGAAATCATGAATAGTCGGTTCTCTCGAATTTTGTTGTCCACTTCACGAATCAAACCTTCAAAAATCAGATAAGGTCGGCGGTCAGATAAGAGCGTGGTTCATCATGCACAATAACCCGTCCGCCCTTGAACTTTCTCACCCAATTTCGAACATTACTGTCACTGATACCATTACCGTAAATTACACAAATCTGACGGTACATTTCCGCTGCTGTCAAATTTCTTGCACTTAAGAATCGAATTAGAGACCGTATCTCACAGTCGGCGAGAGACACAATTCTCTTAAACATTATAAACTTCTTCTCCACAGCACACAGACGATAGGCGATAAAGCTGCAAATGGCGTCTAAACGTCTGCAAAACATGTTCAGGGCAGACGCGCATGCCTCTTAGAAAATATTGCTCGTATTTATTAATTTGCTAATTTCTAATCATTTCTTCATTTGGATTGATATATTTTACAGAATATAAGCTAATGAAACATACATGCATTACACACATCTGTGTCTGCACACATGGATATACACCCCGTATTTTCCAACGTTTATTTCAGCCAAAAACATGTCGGTACCACCTGACAAAATTTGCTACTTACCTGTAAGGCAATCCATCAAACTCTACTTCATTAGCCAAACTGACGAAGTCTATTGAGACAGAAACACGTGTCTTTGGCTGAAGTAAACGTTGGAAAATACGGGGCGCATATCCATGTGTGCTGATACAGATGTGTGTAATGCATGTCTGTTTCATTTGTAACAAATGCGTAATACGTGCTTAACGTATTTATGTACTCGAATTTCTTTGGTATATTTGCTGCCATCTGGTATCGTGTTAATGGATTTTCACCTATATACGTATTTTTTTCCCTTCTGTACCGTCTGTCACCAGATTATCTGGTACCACCTGATAGGACAACATTTTCTATGCCTATGAGGTGCTCCAACAAACTTTACTTGACAAGCTAAACTGACGGAAGTCTATTGTGTGACAGAAACACGTGTCTTTAGCAGAAGTAATATTGGAAAATACAAGGTATATGTCCATGTGTACAGATACAGATGTGTGTAATGCATATCTGTTTCATTTGTAAAAAATAATTTTATCTATTCGATATATTTTCCTTCAGGAGAAATATAATGATTTGCACGTTCAAGAAGTGCACCAAATGACTTTTTACATCGCCGATCCATTGCAATCGGATTGTTGCGATTATTCGTTGTTGAACGTCTTCAATCGATGCAAAACATAATGCCACCTGGGCGCACGCAGTCAAGTCGAGTGAATGCGGGGAGAATATGAAATCAAAAAAAAAATGTGACAAACTTTCTGGTTTTATGGGTAAATTTTTAAATTCATTCACTAACCATTTGGAAATCAAATAAGTCGGTGAGTTGATACCTGAAACAATAGGTCTCATCGTGTGTATCTTTGGCAAACAATACTAAAGAATTACCATTTAATTTACACTTTTGTGTTCTTTAAACCTAGTTATTATTAACTAGGTTTAAAGAACACATATCACATATTAAATTCAATAGATCAGAAAAATCTAACGTTGCCAATCATTCTTTAAATACACAACACAATATGTCGATTAAATGGTTAAAACTTGTCAAAGGCATTAATAATCCTCGAGATCTTGACGCATATGAAAGCATTCATATCGTTAAAAATAAAGGAAACACCATTAATGTAGATAAGGGTCCGATTCCATATAGTTGTTTCTTTTCATTCTTAGAAAACAGGTACAAAGGTTGAAGACGCGTAGAGAGAGAATAAACTCATGTGATTGCCTTTCGTTAAGAGTCATAATTTTTAGTCAACATATTTTTATTTTTAAGTCAATGTATACGTGGACGCCGTGTAAAGTTGTTGCGTGATCAGATGTGCTAGCTTTACTGTGCCTCATGGGCGACACTTTGAGTAGTGATTTTACCTACTGATGATGACAACTTTTGTAGAAATACTTATTTAGGATACGATTAGTAATTGTGGTAAGGGTTTATATACATTTTTAAAGACAAAACGTATTAATTTTTGACCGAGGTATACAAAGTAACGAAATGTCATGAAATTTTTTCAGATTACTTAGGGGGTTAAATCAATCCCCCACCAACAGATTGTTCCATTAATTTCGTTATACAGCCGTTCCGATTATTTTCAGGGCAGGGTATATTGGAATAAACAGATAATTAGATAAAGCATTTTTGTTTAAAATTAATACTTACTGGTGAAGGTCCCATTTGTACTTCTTCTTCTAGTCTCTTAAACAATAAAGCTGATTCTTTTATTACAAGGTCGTTTTGCCAAGTTGGATTTTCTTTGCGTATAATGCTCTGAATACCTATTCGTAACATCTGCACTGGATAATTATTTATAGTACCTAAAACAATAATAAAATAATTAAATGGATATAATTCAATATTGTCTAGCAGTTAACAACCTGTATTCGATCTTGCTAATTTTTCATTTTCAAATTCTTCCCAAGCCGCCTTTCTTTCCTCTTCATCAAGCACTTCATCAACTTTATTTTCAAGCAGTGAGTGATGTTCATGATATTTGTAAATTCTTTTATTCGTTTGTAGTAATTCACCTAGAAGGACGTCTTTCGGGACTAAAGGAATGGGTCTCTCTTCTTCAGGTACAGGTTCGAATCTGATAGAAAAATAGATTACCAGAAAATAGATTCATAATTTTAGGAATGCTGTAATGTACTTATATAATTCCGCAAGATCATTCTGGTTATAATGTCGGTCGATTTGTTGTTCGTCGATTACTCTTTTTGAAATTGCCTGTTTAATAACTTGCCTTTCATAAATTTTCATTTCCATTGCTCCCTGTAAATATGAAATAAGTATGTTGAAATGTTATGTACAGTTTTGGTCACATGCCTGCCACACTCTTGGTAAAACTCAACATTACCTGCGGAATTAATCCTGTGTTTTTATTCCTTTGTAACAGATACTGAAGAACGATGTTTCGTTTTATTTATAAATTACGGTGTTATTACGGTTATTTAAGGTGTTTTCAAAATTGATTTGGTTAAATTTACCTTGATAAATGAACTGTTTTGAATGGTGTGTAGTAATAAGATGTCTAAACTAACATTTAATGTAATATAGCGGCGTCAAGTGATTTTATTACACTTGCAAAGGCTGTTCCAGACAGAAATTGTAAAAAGAGGTGAAGCGATCGTTACGCAATCCAGTTGACAACAAGACGCTGGGCCAGAGAAAAGATATTTCAAAAACAAATTAGCATATCGATGCGAGAGCTCGCATCAATTGTTACAAATAATACAAATCTGCATAAAACAAATCTGTATTTGTAACAACTTTATCAATGCGGCTATATGAAGTAACGACTGAAGTTCGCTTTCTGGTCAAGTAGTGAATTTTATCTTATCAAATGACACCAGAGATAACCTCGTGCCATCTGACGGACAAAACAGACTACACCGATGAAAGTGATTTCTTCTCGAATAGCTAAGCTATTACAGAAGAAGAAAAAGTAGGCATATTACTGTAAGTCCATTAACTCGTCGTCAGGTGGCGTCCATTGTCACTAATCTTGCAAGAAAATTTTCTTTGTCGTGTCTATACCGCGTTAAAAGACGACTGCAAACGTCTTTTCGAATTTGCTTGTGTGGATCTATTAACATTCGTGGTACCCATCTTGCAGAAAATTATATATAACATGATATGAGAGACCAGTATCTTCAACTATTTGTCTAATAATCGCACGTCGATCTTGCAGCACGAGATCATGGAACTCATGGAACTTTTGAACAGTGTCTTGGGTAGTGACGGTTGTGGCCACTCCACCTACATCTTCGTCTGTGCACGACTGTCTGCCACATTAAAACTCACGACACCACCTTTTTAATTATGTCATATGATACCGCAGACTCTCCTAATGTATCCACCAAATCTTGATGAATTTGAGTTGGGGTCATCTCTTTTAAACGCAAGTATTTAATCGCCGCTCGTTGCTCGTCATGATCCATTTTGATACTGATATGTGACTCTCTCGATCTCAGGCGTCTGTTATAGGCACGCTTTAACAGGTTCAGACTTGTAAGTTTCTAGCGTTAGTCTATACATACAGTCTTACAATGCGACCTGAAGGTAAATAATTGTTTAGATTTATAAATGGGTCAGGGACGGGGCAAAGGGAACAGTCCTCGTGTTATCTTTGATCAAGTAATTCAATGTTTACTTCTTTTTGAATTTGGTAAAGGATTTTATTTCCATATGGATAGACTTTTTATTGTACCTTCCCTTATCTATATACGATGTGAGCCAAAAAGACTTAACAGTCGGTACCATTGATTTTAGTGTTAGAGTTGGTGGTGATCTGATAACTACTTACTTCACTGTGACATTTATAAACAATGTGCATTGGCGTTCACATTAAATACAACGTTTCAACGTTAAATTAATGTCATTCTAACCCGAATTAAATCTTAAAATGAAAACCACACTAAAAAAGTGATACCAACTATTTCAGTCTTTTTGGCTCACATAGTATATAAAAATCAAAAGCATTTCATTTGTTCCGTATTGACTCACAAACTACGTAACCGATTTTGAAAAAATTTTGTGTGTATGTTCCTTATGATGTGTGGAAGGATGTTTTTATTTTTATTTGTCCAAATTTTATTGGCAAATATTAAATAATTAGCATTATTTAATATTAGTATTAGTACTTTTATATCGTAATGTCATTTTAAATCATTACATAAAAACCATGACGACGTCACATATAAAATATGACAGTACAAAATATAATAACGAGCCATCGAAAAAATTCATAATTGGAGTAGACTGTGAAATTGGGTTGGTTCTTTAACCACTTCCACATAATGACATTTATTATTTGACATTGAAACTATAATTTTGTGTAAAATTTTTCAAAACTCTTATTAAGAAAATTGTTTGTGTTTAGATGTAAATGTACAACATTTTCAACAACTTCTGTAGCTATATGTAAATTTTGATTATGATTTCGATATTAAATAAATTATTTGTTTTCTTTTTTGTTGTAGTATCATTTCAATGCCATAACCTTTTTTTACAATGAAACCAAATGAAACTGTCAAGCATCAAGTAATGTGTCATTATGTGGAAGTGGTTAAAGTATCAACCCAATTTCACAGTCTACTCCAATTATGAATTTTTTCGATGGCTCGTTTTATATATACCGTGAGGTTTTTATAACACCGTACATAGCCCCTATGTTCGATTTTATTTGTTACATGTCAACGCATGGGCAGTTATGCAACTAACATTACTCCTTGTGCAAACATGCGGCGTATACATACTATACTAATCTCGATGACCAATACCTAAAAGTGCAATAGAAACGAATTAATTAGATTTTATTGAAAAAAATACTTTTTATACATACCGAAAATTTTGAGAGTTTACTGAACCATTTAAAGAAAAAGACGCCTCATCGGTAAACAATATTTTTGTTAAAATGTTGTCATTTTCATTAATTATATTAAATAAGGTTTCACAAAAATCTATGCGTTTGATTTTATCTTCAGGAAAGAGTTCTTGGTGATTACTAAATTTGTAAGCTTTGTATTTATACATTTTAAAAATTCTACGTACAGACGTTTTTGAAATGTTAAAGTGCTGTGCAATCTTATTTGTTGCGGTTATTGGGCTTTCTTCGATGAAACATAAAACATTTAATTTTAGTTCTTCGGTAAGTACATGGGAAGGTTTATTTTTCTTTTTGTGTGTGCTTCTTATACAACCATCCCTATTAAATGTTTTAATAATTGTGTGGATGGTTGATAGAGCCGGTATTGGTCTGTCGGGATACTTTGCAGCAAACAGATCTCGTATACTTCTAATACTGTTTCCAGCTTGATACAAATTTATAAATTCAATTTTTTCGTCTTTAGAATACATTGTATGAATTATTCTATCTTGTCACGACTTTGACAGTTATCGATAAAATTGTTTATGTAGAAATCTAATAGGAGTAATGTTAGTTGCATAACTGCCCATGCGTTGACATGGGACAAATAAAATCGAACATAGGGGCTATGTACGGTGTTATAAAAACCTGACGGTATAATTGAATGTTTGTATTTACAAAAATAAACTCTGAAAAACGCCTCAAGTGCCGAAACATGTAAGAGTTAAAAGTATCTTAAATAAATAAATATTCAATTAAAACAGACCTTAAATCGCCAAATAAAGAAAATCTCCCATGCATATATGTACGGTTGCGGCTGCGGTTGAAAACTTAGACACTCGATTTTGACGTGGATGTCTCAGAAATTTAAAATTTTGTAATGTGTGTAAATCAAATTTTCATTGGACATTTTTTATTTATTAATTAAGAAATGAATTGTGGGTGTAAACTAGCTCGCGTCCGTAGCACTGCACTGCACCCTGGATAATGCCAAATGAGCTAGAGTGAACTTTGGCAGCTAGACAATATCTTCGAATCTCCTGGCTATTATACATGGATTCACATACTTCATCTCATAGATATGGCCCTTCTCAGGACCAAACAATCAAAAATCTCGGAAAAACAATTCGAATTTGTCAAATAAACGTTGAAGGACTAAGAGGTGTACATTTCAAAGCTCTTGTTAGACCAAAACATTGACATGGCCATTATTCAGGAAACTCACATAGAAAACGAAGACCAACAACGTTATAGAGGTATAATTCATGGATTTGACTTACTTGGGGCCGCCTACCACAGTTCCTATGGAAATGCAACATACGTTCGGAAAGACATTGGGAACGTTTTATTATTAAATTCCACAGTAAATTCAAACGTTCACCAAGTAGTAACAAAAATAGATGATATTACTGTAGTCAATGTTTATAAGCCACCAAAAGCGTCTTGGCCTGATAATGTATTAGATACGAATCCATATCCTACAATATATGCAGGTAACTTTAACAGCCATCATACTGATTGGAAATATACAACTGATGAGAATGGTGATCGCCTTGCGAAATGGACAGACACCCACAATCTCCACCAAAATCCAAAATAATTGCAGTCTTGAAGCCGAATAAATCCAAGAACCTTCCTGAAAGCTTTCGGCCGATAGCTTTATTAAGGTCATGTTATAAGCTTCTGGAAAGATTGCTATTAAACCGACTTAGCACATTGATATTGAAGCATGTTCCCGTTGAACAGGCTGGTTGTGCTGACCGGATGCTCAGCTTAATAACGCACATCGAGGCAGAGTTCCAGAAACCGCTGATGTATGTTGACCTGACTGCGGCATATGATATAGTCTGGAGCGAAGGCCCTTTCTACAAATTTCTCAATGTAGTACCATGCAGTCGGGTAGTATCTTTATTAAACAACATGCTTTGCGACAGGCCCTTCCAAATAATAACAGGAGAGAGCAAGAGTAAAATGAGACATCTTAATAATGGATTGCCTCCAGGATCAGTACTTGCACCTGTCCTGTTTAATCTGTATATTTCTGACATAAAACACACAAAGTCAAAAAAGTTTGGATATGCTGATGACCTGGCTCTTACATGCAGGAGTAAAACCATAGAGGGAACTAATAGTATACTTTCAGAGGACCTATCCGTGCTGAGAAAATACTTCGCCGACTGGAGACTAATCCCGAATATGAATCAAACAGAAGTGTCGTGTTTTCACCTCAATAATAAACAAGCACGTCTAGAGTTGCAAGTGTATTTCAATAACAACTTACTACGTTATAATCCTTACCTAATCTGCGAGTAACAATGGACATCTTGAAAACACCGCAGTTAAAATAAACACTAGAAATAACATAATCCACAAGCTCTGCGGTATTGCCTGGGGGCGAACGCATCCATCCTTAGAACGTCAGCTTTTAGCCTTGTTTACTCGGTAGCTGAATACTGCGCCCCAGTCTGGTTAAACAGCTGTCACAAAGAAGATCGATGTCAAACTCAACGAGACCATGAGAATAAGTAACGGTTGTTTAAAAAGTACACTTCTACCCTGGCTCCGGGTTCTATGTCATATTGCACCTCCCACCATCCGGAGACAGGAAAGCCTGGTAAGAGAATATAATAAAATAATATCGATCTTCCAGAGACTGAAGTCGAGATCTCCTCAACTACTGCTAGCAGAACGACTTATAGTTAAAGATTTCAACCCAATGATAGATCGAGAGAGCATTGGGCAGCGTCGAAACCAGCTCAAGCGGCCCATATCATTGTTCCTGCCTTACCCTTACCAGGAATGGAGCTGCCTCGCCATGAGTGGAAGACTCTCAATAGAATAAGAACGTCTCATGGAATTTGTCGTGACTCATTCTATAAATGGGGACTAACTGATACACCAATTTGCGAATGCGGAGAAACTCGCCAGATTATTTACCATATTACAGCCGAGTGCCCCTTTACAGCATATGGAGGTGAGATGAGTGACTTCTTTGAAGCAACTGACTCCGCGTTAGGCTGGATCAATGGTCTCGATTTTAAAATTTAACTTTTAGATGTATAATCCATGATAGCCATACGCTAAATAAATAATAATCAAAACTAAATACTAATTTTGAAGTAAAGTTTTGTATTCCGATATTCGAAATGATATCTTTGAAATTTAAGTAAAGCAGGACACTATCCGCAGTTTTAGTAATATTTTTTTAATTTACTATTTTTGCAATACATTTTGCATTCTACGGCAATAATTGGTTTGAGTAGTGTTTAAAAAAAGTTTACGCCGCTTAAAATGTTTTTGTATTTAAATGTCTAGATTTTCAAGGGCCGTAACTGCACATATTGCAGTGGATTTTTCCTGGCAGAAAGAAACAAAAGAAGATATGAAAATTATTGTATTTATGTATATTTTATTCCAGATAAATAATTATGAAAATTTAAAATTTTATATAACAATTTATTATAATGTGTATTTTTGTCCACAACTGTAGGATGCTCGGGCCTATTTTGATGTTCGTAGTTCGCGCCAAGCAGGAAGTTATTATAATATAGATATATATATTATTGTTATGTTGAGTTATATTTTATGTTAGGTAGGGGTAGCTTGCTGTTTCCTGCTTCATCATGGCTTAGAGACTGAGTAGTTTTTATACAGATAGGTGTGTTTTTTAAGATTGGATAAAACTTAATTTTATCTAATGTAAATTTTGAATAATTACGGTGTGTGTTTTTGATAGTGAGCTGATGTAATTTAAAAATTCATTACGTATTTTTACAAGTCTTTTAAACTTGTAGTTTGTATTAAATAACCTATCTGGAGTCTCTCTGATAATAGTTTTTGTGACGTGACGTATACAAAACTGAATGTATGTATTTTTAATATTATATTTATATCGTTAGCGATAATGTTATTGAAATCTGAAGCTTCTTAAATTCTTAATTGTAGTTTGTAATATTTTTGTAATCATTGAAAATATTAACAAAACTTATTGGCCTGTTTTTTTTTTAATTTAGTTTTTGTTCATATAAGTTATCGTAGTATGTTAGGAAGCGGGAAAACTTGTTTGTTACATGTTTTAGATATTGCCCATGATTAATTTTTGCATGCGTGCGAAAATAGAGAAAGTTCTATTTGACGTTTGATTTTTGAGGGGATTGATAATTGATGACAGCTAATAAAGTTTGTTTATATTTATATTTAGATCTTTGTTCGGGATTCATTTAAGAGTTTTTTTATCTCATGTACGAGTCAGTACTTACATGAGTTTTTCTCTAAGTTTGCGGCGTTATTAAGTCACAATCCTGCTTTATACTTGATAAAGTAGATTTTTTTTTTCTTTCTTTTTTGAATTATATGTATGTGGCGTTAATGTTAGTTTTATTTCTTGAATTAATCCTTATTATTTTTCTCCATACCACATATTCGAGAGAATAAACCCTGAAGATTAAGAAGCTCAAGGAAGGCGACCCGACTGAAGTTAGCAAGGAAAAATAAGTTGCTGTGTGAATTGAAAGTCAATAAGCAATTAAAATCACAATTCACAGCAATATGTATATTGTTTTCAAGTTGTCTCTTAGAAATTGTCTCGACAGAATGGCAACTACCTCAACATTACGGTGAGCAATGCATGTTTGTCTGCGAGCACAGTTATCGAATTACTATGTGTGATTACAACAGTTGGAAATTATCAATCCTCATGTGCATATGTAGCATGTTTGCAAAATAGGAAACCATCTATGTTTGTTTATGTACCAGATGAAATAACGAAGAATATTGTGAATCCAAAGGCATTGGAATGGTAGATTGATTATAATAAAATATCATTGATTCGTTATTTAGCCAAAGAATAAACAAAAATTTTATATCGGTTAATGGCAGTTAACACAAAGGAAGTTTCAATTTTTCTATAGAACGCCGGGCTACGGACAGCTAGTTTAGAATAAGTTTTATAGAAGTTTACTATGATGGTAATAGCATATGAGTATGTATTTCCCTTAAACTGGGTTTTTAACCTCAAATTTCGACTAGTAACAGTACACAAATCAGACTGAATACATAAATCAGAAATATTTAATCCTAAATGCCTTTGTTTAAATATTTTGCATGTTCCATTAAAAATCTAATACTACTTACCAATGTGACAAATCTATAAATGTAACAAGGTTTCGTTTGCCCAAAACGATACACTCTGTATATACTTTGCGTATCATGAGATGGATTCCATGAAACATCAAAAATTATAACACGATTAGCTGCAAATAGATTAATACCTAATCCTCCAGCTCGTGTCGAGATCAAAAATAGCCTAAAATATATCATTCAAATTTTATGATTATTCAAAAAAGTATCAAGATATATTTTTACCTAGCTCTTGTATTATTCGGATCATTGAACATTTTACACGAAGCGGCACGACTATCACAGGAAGATGATCCGTCTAAACGAAAATAGTCTAAACCAAGAGCCCAGGATCCAGAGAAACCACAAAAACCGTTTGTTTCACCGTTTTGAGTCCCTTCGTCTACTTTATTCAAAAAATATTCTATTACGTTTAGAGAATACAATGATTGTGAAAATATTAACCTAAAAAATGAAATAGTTGTTTCATTGTTTTTATCAGAGTATTATATAACCTACACTTTATCTCCAATCATTTCACAGTGTTGCAAAACTTCAAAGAGTAAAGCTAATTTTCCACTATGGCATAAGTTATCTAAATCATCGTCGGTGCAAAACTGTCTCCACCACTCAGAAGGATCAAGTGCTTCCGGTGTGTTTTCATCATCAGAAATCTTATCTGAAAGTTTGTGAAAGTTGCACATTATTTTCTTGAAAAATATTTTGTACACAAAATCGCACCCTATAGAGAAAACCCAGCTTACGACAACATACTACGGTATGCGGCAAAATAAACATTACTGAAATGCGCATGTGTCAAATATGTATGTGTCATGCGCAGAAACGTACCGAGTGGTTTCCGAACGTGGTTACAACGTATGTGAATGTCTTTTTAATGTTGGTTGCTTCAGGATGGTTCTCACTGTTGCAGAAAAAGTTTTTATCGTGGAGCACTATTTTCGGTCATACAGAAAAGGGCAGCGCGAAAACGGTCCAAGCTTAAAAGAAGTTGCCGACGAATTTAGGCCTAAGTTTATGAAACAGGCTCCGAGCAACGCCGTTATGTTAGCAGTTGTTGACAAGTTTCGTCGTACAGGAACTGTGCTTTGTCAACGTAAAGGTCACATGGGTCGCCCAGTGACAGTCACAACCAATACGAATCAAGGGCGTATTTTGAATCAGGTGCTGCAATCGCCGAAACGAAGCCTCCGAAGATCATCATTAAAATTGAATATCAGTGATCGATCGCCCCGTCGAATGTTCAAGAATATTGGTGGGTTTGCATACAAAATACAGACCGGACAGCGTCTGACTGCAGCTGATAAGCGTGTAAGAGACGAATACTGCGCACGTGTGTTGGCTAGGGATTATGAGGACGCGTCGTTCTTGTCGAATGTTTGGTTTTCCGATGAAAGCCATATTCATTTAAACGGATACAACACGGTTTCTTGGATTAGAACGCCCCGACATAATCGTCGAGCAACCCCTTCATAGTGACCGTGTTACCATTTAGTGTGCTGCATCCGCACATGGCATATTGGGCCCGTATTTCATTGAAGCAGACGATGGAACGCCGTTAACTGTGAATCAGGAGCGCTACAGACAACAGGTTATCACACCATTTCTGCATGATCTTCAGCGATTTTGTCGTGCCAAGAACCTACCACGTAATCAACAATGGTTTCAACAGGACGGGGAAACCTGTTACACGGCTAGGGAATCTCTTCGAATGCTACGCAAACATTTTGGGGATCGCCTTATTTCGCGTGGCACTGATTTCCCATATCCATTGCACTCACCAGACCTAACACCACCTGATTCGTACATGTGGGGAATGCTGAAGGAGACTGTTCGCCGTACCGATCCACCGTCTGACTTTCCGGAATTGCGGATTCAAATTCAAGGTTTTTTTCGTGCCATGCAACAACCTGTGTTCACAGACATGTTTGAACATCTGTTTTATCGGGAACGTCGTCGTGAATAATGTTTGCAACGCTATACAGGCTGTCCAGAAACTCTCCTGACAAACGAAGACCGGAGATTCCTCTGATAATTTTAAGACAATTTAACCCAAATTCACCTAGTCCGAAAATGCTTCCTAAGGGAGCTAGGGTTCTTTGAAGATGGTGCCTTGTATTTATTTTTTTTTAATTCCTCCAGAACGCTTCTATTTAGAAAAACAAAAACTGGTATGCTTATTTATCCTCCAGAGATGAATCGATTCCATCAATTGCGAATTTCTAGTACCGGTCATAGGCGTCCGTTTTGGGTAGGTCAACGGTTATTTTAAGGCATAACTTTTTTGTCTTTAACTTTTAAGCATTTGTGACACTAGATTATTAAATTTTCAGGTATTCCAGTACTAAAATGTACTCTTACTTTAAGTCGGTAGGATACACCGTTTTCTAGAAAAATCGATTTGAAAATTTTTCGTTTTTTCTTCATTAAAGTTCAATTTATTATGTACCTACTTTTTTTTAGCGACGAAGTTGGCTTGGACTATCAAGGCATGGATGAAAATTAATTTAATAAATTAAAAACAAATTATTTATTACAATGGAACGAAACTAACAAAAAAAGAACAAGTATCAAAGGTAGGTAGATTGTTACAAAAGTTGCTCGATGTGATGACCATTAGTCTCTATGCATAAGTTTACCCTTTTGCTTAGAGAACGCCGAATTCTTGCAAAAATTCCAAAGTTATTTCTAAATTCGTTGCAAGCATCTTGTATCCTTAGCCAGAGTTGTGCGCGATTTTGTATCCGAACGGAATAAACTTGCTGGCCAAGCAACTGGACCGCCTCTTCCAATCCAATGGTCTTCGTAGTTATTATCTAGAAAGTCTCGTACATTCCTGCTAAAGTGGGCCGGACAGCCGTCCTGTAGAAACCATAAGTTTTGCCGAATATTTAAACGCACCTCATCTAACAAATCAGGTAAAATATTTTGCAGGAAATGTAAGTAATCAGCACCATTTAAACGAGCAGGTAATTCCACAGGTCCAAGTAGATAATCGTCAACTACTCCTATCCAGACGTTTATGCTAAACCTATGCTGATGCTTAAATTCTTGAACAACGTGGGGATTGTCACCAACGTACGAATAATAATGTGCATTATGTACATTAAAAATTCCATTTTTTGAGAATGTAGCTTCGTCACCAAACAAAATGTTCCTGAAGAAATCTTCATCTTGATTTTTCTGATTTTGTAACCATCTAGCGAATTCTACGCGAGCAGGAAAATCTCCTTCTAGCAGTGCTTGCACCTTTATAAAATGAAAAGGATATAAATATTCTTTGTGTAAGATATTTCCTACGGAAGATTTTGAAATTGTGGGGTACATGGCAGATAGTCTTCGAACGCTCATTTCTGGATTTTCCTCAACTTCCATTAAAATAACATCTTCATGTTCTGCTGTTACATCATTATGTCTCCCTGTTTCATTATTTTTTGGGACTACTGAACCTGTTTCTCTTAATCGTTGATGAAGAGCTGTAAATGTTGAGTGAGTGGGATGCTGACGATTGGAAAATTTTTCAGCGTATCTACGTTGCGCCGCTCGAGCGTTACACCTCATTTCGCCATAAACTAAATGCATATCGGCGTATTCCTCATTAGTAAAAACCTTTTTTTTTTAAATTGAAATCGTTGTGTTTGAATAACACAAAGTAAAAAATGAAAAGATAAACTTCGCGAACTGACAACAATTTGACAATTAAAAACGTAGGTTTTACTTCTGTTGGCAGTTCAGAGCTAACTATTGCAAAAAATAAAAAATTGAACTTTAATGAAGAAAAAACGAAAAATTTACAAATCGATTTTTCTAGAAAACGGTGTATCCTACCGACTTAAAGTAAGAGTACCTTTTAGTACTGGAATACCTGAAAATTTAATAATCTAGTGTCACAAATGCTTAAAAGTTAAAGACAAAAAAGTTATGCCTTAAAATAACCGTTGACCTACCCAAAACGGACGCCTATGATCGGTAATAGAAATTCGCAATTGATGGAATCGATTCATCTCTGGAGGATAAATAAGCATACCAGTTTTTTTTTCTAAATAGAAGCGTTCTGGAGGAATTAAAAAAATAAATAAATACAAGGCGCCATCTTCAAAGAACTCTAGCTCCCTTAGGAAGCATTTTCGGACTAGGTGAATTTGGGTTAAATTGTCTTAAAATTATCTGAGGAAACTCCGGTTTTCGTTTGTAAGGAGAGTTTCTGGACACCCTGTATAATGTTAAAGTATCGCTATATAATGTAAAGTAAATACATAAATAATAAGTAATAAACGTTTCATAATTTCAGTACTGTTTATTTTGCCGCATACTGTATTATATAAAATACTGCCAGCAAGAAATAAAAGAAACAGTTACATCTGTCAAAGAAATTATTAACAAGTGCCGGAGAAGGCATCAGTGAATGTAAAAATCAATGCGAAATATTTATGCCTCACGGTGTAATAAAGAAACATTTTCACGAAAAATTATCTCTTTGGGGTTTTTCTACACACATTGTCGGTCTATACGTTCCATAATTATTTTATTTATATGATTAGAAAAAGGTGGTGATATTTAAAGAGTTTATTAAACAGAAAGTGCATGTTGTGGACATTCAAACAACGCGGTAGTAAAAAACTAAAACGTATAGGATAAAAGGACAATATGCAATCTAGCAAGGGCGAAAATGCTTTGTTCCGTTCTGAGAAAAAGAGGTTGAGAATGAAGAACAATATCGACGCCCTTTACAGCTTGATGATGTTTCGAATATATAGGTGCAACAAAATTCACGTCACACAATACAACACATTAAGTAACACTAATAGTCAAAATATCGTTGAACCGAAAAACAAACTGAAAATATACCAAAAAAAATCTAGCATATCATGCATAAGCAAGCATTAAGCTTTTGTTACAAACGATACAAATATGCATATGGGCTTTTGTCCGTCAGATGTCACGATATTATTTGGTGCCACGAGATAGGACAAAATTTACTATTCGCTCCAAAGGCGAAACGTTAAACGATACTTCATAAGCCAGACTGATGATGACGTAAGACAGAAACATATGTGTCTTTGGCTGAAGTGAACGCTGGTTAATTAAGAGGTGTGTCTTTGTGTGCAGATATAGATATGTGTATGCATATTTGTATCATTTGAAACAAACTGAAATGTTAAGTCTAGCAATAATTAATGTCGTTTTTATAGTGTCTTAATTCTTACATTGTAAAAACCATCTTTATAGTAACCATTGCCTTGGGCAAGCGTTGTTGATGTGTGGGAAAAACTTGAGACTTAGTTCCTCTATGGTTATACATAAGGGTAATTAGACCCATGATGAGCTATGAAGCAGTCTCACGGTAGACAAAAACTAAGCACAAAGGAGTTAGTAGAGGGCTAAGTGGCATACAAAGCCAACCTTATCTGAGTGTCATAGGTGCAATGAGAATTTGTACATCTGCACTGGAGGCGATTCTAAATTTACCATCTCTAGATATCCATATACGACACGGCACTGACTCAGAAGTTGATAGAGAAACTCAGAGCAGATCCCATTACAGGAAAATTGAGTGTCCAGGCGAAATCTATCTGGTACACTGATGACTCTAAAATAGAAAAACGTGTTGGCGCTGTAACATATGGACTCAAAGAAAAGGCGATAATCCAAGGGGGCCTAAGTAGAGAAACTACAATATTTTAAGCAGAAGAGGCAGCACTGAATCATCGCGTTGAGAAATTAACAAACAGGATAGAACGAATCACACCGTGGCCATCTTTTTCGACGGCCTAGCTATGTTAAAAGCACTGGATTCAGCAAGGTAAATCTAGACTTGTATGGGATTATATATGTGCTCTAAACGAGCTCTGTGATCACTAGAAAGTGATATTAGCTTGGGAACTAAGAACACGAAGGGCATAGTTCTAATAAGAAGGCGGACGAAAAATGGAACGCGCAATATTTTTTTATAATTTTCGAAAGACAATTATCTCAAAAAGAATGCCTCGCCGAGTTGGTTTGTTTTCGGTAATGAAGCACCATATCAGTCAACAATTTCTCGTTGGTATGCATAATTCAAACGTGGACGTTTAGTCTTAGCGATGATCCAAGAGTAGAGGTGCACCAAAAATGGCAGTTACTCAGGAAAACGTCGATGCCGTGCGCAAATTCATCAACGAAGAACGAAATGTGACATATCGCGAAATTGAGGAATCATTGGGGATTTCAGACTTCAATTCAAAAAATTTTGCATGAAGAATTGTTGTGTAAACATATCAGTTTCGCGTTGGATACCGCATCTGTTGACCGAAGAACAGAAAACAGCTAGGGTGAATTGGTGTCAAAAAAACTATACCGCTTCAACGTAGGAAACCCTAAAAACGTGTACAACATCGTGAGTGGTGATGAATCTTGGATCTACTCATACGAGCCAGAAAATAAATGCCAGTCGAAGGAAGAGAACTATACTGAAAAGCAAAGTTTTGTTGCAGCCAGAGTTTGTTTACGTGTTTAATTCAAGTATATCAAAATGGCCCTCACAGACATATAAATAGCAAATGATAATTGACGCAAACGTCCAATAAGATTGCTCAATACTCGAAATGTGTTTTAAATCATGTGACTGTAGCAGCACCTACGTTCCAAAAAATATGTCGCGTTCTATACTATTACATTGTGATTAAGTAGATGTTTGGGCTATTTCAGTCGTTTGTAGAATTTGAATAATCCGACGCTTCGGCAGTCAATCTACTGTCGTCTTCAGAGTAGCCCTGAGAAGGACTGGCTCTTGCCAAACTCACGTCTGACATATACAAGTGTCCCGTATCGTTATGTTCAAATTTTAGGAGTGTAAAGTAGACTTCATTTCAAGTAACAAAAACGTAAAACTTGTATATACATTTTTATTTGTTTCAAAGTTACAGATCTATGAATGTGATTGTCAGATCATGAAAAAAAATGTAATCCTAAAGTCAATAAAAACTGATTTTATTTAAAAATTCAATTAATAATATTTTCGAAATGTCCACCTCCTTGTTGAATGCAGGCTTGTGCCCATAAGCTAACAGAAGAAGTACTTATTCGAATTTCATACTTGTTTTGTAGGATTTGCTCGACAGCCAGGTGAATACGATCCAACAACTCTTCTCTTGTGTTCGAAACTTGCGCGTAGACTAAATTTTTCATGTATCCCAATAAATAAAAGTCAATAGGATTAAGATCGGGTGATCTGGGTGGCCACGCAACAGGACCACCTCGACCAATACATCTTGGATAATTGACGTTAAACCAATTTCGGACAGCAATTCCGAAATGTGGTGGTGCCCCATCCATGTGAAACCACATGTCTCGTCGAACATTCAGTGGGACATCCTCTAATAGACCTGGCAATTCGTCAATAAGAAATTGAAGGTAATTGTCCATTTAACCTCCCAGAAGAACGACAGGACGAATCAACAAGTCATCGATTAGGGCCGCCCAAACGTTAATAGAAAAATCCTGTTGAAATTTAGATGGGCGTATAGCTTTGGGATTTTCTGATGACCACCTGTGCAGGTTTCTCAGATTTGTAACACCACTTCTCGTGAACGTAGATTCATTTGCCCAGATGACTATTCTGCAGAAATGAAAATGAAGCCGTGACTGTCTTAATATAGGTAGAATAAACTAGACCAGCATAGTGGTCTGCCTCAAGCAAACCGTGTCCCCTGCGATAGTCATATGAATATAAGCCCTTCCGTTTTAAAAGTCGCCAAACTATTGTTCGTGGCACTCCTAGTCTTCTAGCGATTCGAAGTACACTGAGAGTTGGATCTCTTGTAACAATAGCTACTGCTTCTTCCTCTAAGTCTGCTGGCAAATTTACTCCTGGGTCGAAAAGATAATCACGCACTCCGCATTCCCGAAATTGTCTGTGTACTTCCAGAAACGTTCTGTAATGAGGAATGCGCCTATCGGGAAACCGATGTCTGTATTCAATAATTGCTTGACGTGCACTGCCATTACAGTAGCCATACACAAAATGCATGTCCGCATACTCTTGAGAAGAAAATCGGTAAGGCATTTTGAATAAAGAAAACGTGTACACTCACTAATAAACTGTTGTATGAACTGAAACGCCTGTTATTGAATCGTATAACTTTTTTTAAATAAAATCAGTTTGTATTGACTTTAGGATTACATTTTTTTTCATGATCTGACAATCACATTCATAGATCTGTAACTTTGAAACAAATAAAAATGGATATACAAGTTTTGCGTTTTTGTTACTTGAAATTAACTCTACTTTACACTCTTAAAATTTGAACATAACAATACGGGACATCTTGTATGACTTTCCATTTTGTTAAGTGCGAAATATAGTGTGCTTGATTCAGTTCAAAAATTTGAAATTGCAGATCAGATTCGCATGTCACACGGGTACATTTTGCAATAAAAAAATTGGGAAGACACGTGAGTTTGGCAAGAACCAGCCCTTCTCAAGGCTATCCTGAAGACGACTGTAGATTGACTGCCGAAACGTCGGATTATTCGAATCCTAAAAACGATAAAAATTGCCCAAACAACTACTCAATTAATCAACCATCGTCAACAACTTTTCATCACGAATTACATTGTGATTTGGATTTATTGATGACCGTTTATTTGAAATTGTCTCTTGTTATGCCATTATTTATTATATTTAACGTTCAATTGCTCTTTATATTATTTATTATTATAAGTGTTAGTTATAAATAAGAAGTAAAAATAAGTGATAAATAGTGAAAATGCCGGTCAGTCATTGCTCAGTTGCTACATGCAAGAACAAGGCTAAATATTTGGAACGCACGTGCTGTCACGCGGTCACGTGTCTCGAAATACATTACGAGATAGAAAATGAATAATAATAATTACATATTGCTGGTGTAGCTCTGGTTATTCTTTGTTTCGGCGGAAGTTTTTTCTTCTTCTTCTGTTTATGATTATCACCAGATCCAGAATCGGAGTTATTTGAAGAACTACTCGATGAAGTCGAATCTTCATCATCATCTATAAATTCCTTTAAAGATCCCTCTGATTCATCATCAAGGAAATCCTACAGACATATAAAATAATAATATCTAAATATTACACAACTTATAGACCTATAGTTACATCTTTATCTCTCGCCTGTTTCAATTCGTTAGTTTTATCCAGTAGCACGCGTGGATGTGTACCAATTCTTTGAAATTCGTTAAAGTCGACGAACAGAAAACTACGGCCTCCTTCCCCTGAATTTCGTCGCGACCTTTCTTTTATGTAATGCTCGTAGAGTTTTATCTGTAGTTCCGTTAGACTAACGAATAATACGTATTCGTATTTGGGTGGTAAAAATGGTGCAAGAACTGAGTAATCTTTTCTCTGAAAAATAAAAATTTAGGACTGGTTTATAAGTAAAGGTGCGTCTTAGCGGACTTGTTTGCATAGCTCGACTATGGAATAAATAATTAGCCAATTGTGTCGCGCGAAGTAATCACGTGTTCAGGTAACACAGCACGGCGCCAAAATTTGGTCAATTCCAATTTTTATAGCAGAACGAGACGACGATTACTTCAACTCTCAAATTAAATTTGTCAAACTTCACATCGCTTTTAAGATCGTGTGTACTGTTTTTTGGTTGTTGTTTATTCATGGACGTTGTAAACGCTTACGCTTACGCGAAGTACGAGGATGTATTGAAAAATTCTTAGCCTACTATAGAAGCAAACAACATTTGAAAGTCAAAATATGTTCTTATTCGACATACTCTCCTCTTAAATTAATACACTTAATACAGCGATCCTGCAACGCCTCTAGACCTTACAAAAAGAAATTTTTTTCTTGCTCTGCAAACCAGGCCACCATTGCTTCTATCACCTCTTCATTGGAAAAAAATTTACGACCTTTTAAACTTTTTTCAGTTGAGGAAAGAGATGATAGTCGGACGGAGCCAGATCTGGTGAATAAGGCGGGTGGTCGAGTAATTCGAACCTTAAATCACGAATTGTTTGCGTGGCAACATGCGATTTGTGTGCAGGGGCATTGTCCTGCAAAAACAAAACACCTTTGGATAACTTTCCGCGTTTTCTCTCCATAATTTTTTCTCGTAGAGTGGTCAGTAATGTCGAATAATAATTCCCAGTTATTGTTCTACCCGTATCCAGAAAATCAATCATGATTACTCCATGGCAATCCCAAAAAACTGAAGCAAGAACTTTTCCAGCAGATTTTTGAACGCGAAATTTCTTAGGCCTTGGAGAACCAGTGTCTTCATTCCATCGATTGTTGCTTTGTTTCTGGGTCGTAGAAATGTACCCAAGTTTCATCCATTGTAACAATACGGCTGCATCACTTTCAAACCGAGAAGATTGAAAGCGATGCTTCCACCCTTGCACGCTTCTGATCGACATTCAGACATCTGGCCGAATCGGTCTAGGCTAACTATACAACGTGTCCAGGAAAGTATGCAACAAAGGGAAAACTCTTTTATTGTCTATTTCTCAGGAAATTTTATTCTTTATAAAAGTTTTTGCTTTACTTGAAACCCATTTACCCGTTAAAACAAATAAAATATCGCTTTAAATAATGAAAATATTCTTTAATAACTTGAAAATACGAAAAATGTTATTTTTATGTTTTAAACAAACGTCACTCGATATGATGACCCTCTCGCTCAATACATAAATTTGTACGTCTACTTAAGTCCCTGACCACATTTTGCTGGAAATTGGGATTATTATTTAAATGCGTTACCACTTCCTTAATCCTGTTCTGCAAATCTTCTTGGTTATCAAATGGTCTTTCTGAATACACCCGATTTTTCAACCAACCCCATAAAAAATAATTCGAAGGATTTAAATCCGGCGAGCGTGGAGGCCATGGAAATGATGAATATCTTCCAATCCATTTTTCTTGAAATTCTTGGTTTAAATACTGCACGACTCGACGAGAACTATGTGCAGGTGCACCATCCTGCATAAACCACAAAGAACGTCTTGTTTATAGTAATTTGTCAAATTAATTCATCTTCTAATTCAGTAGTCAGAAATGCTAAATACCTTTCAGCATTTAGAGTTTATTGAAAAAAATACGGTCCGACCACTCTTCTCTCCAAAATTCCGCACCAAACATTTATCTTTGGTGAATATTGGTTTTTACACTCCATTTGGAAATGTGGATTCTCTTGAGACCACCAACGACAGTTTTGCGAACAAACTACACCATTTGTGGTGAATGTCCCTTCATCGGTAAATAATAATTTTCTTGGAAATGTTATGTCTGTTTCTATTTCACCTTGTATCATGAAAGAAAACTCTAAACGCTGGTCATAATCTCGTTCTTGCTACGTTTGGACATATCTTGGTTTAAATGGAGTAAACTTGTATGTTTTCAATATTTGATGTACTGATGACTTACTTAATCCTAAATTAGTTGCACATTTTCTCACAGATAATTTAGGATTCTCAATTACACTTTGTAAAACATTTAAAGAATTATCTAAATTTCTTGCTAGTCTATCATGTTCCATTTTAAAATTAAATTCCAAAGAGCCTGTTTGTTTAAATTGTCGCACAATTCGGGATACCGTAGACCAACTAACGTTTTTATTTGGGATGCCTTTCGTTAAAAGTCGCAGCTACGTCTCTACATGTCTTATAATTATCGCCACATATAAGCATTAACTCTGCTCTTTCTTGCAAAGTTAAACGTTCTGCCATAGTAATGTATTTTGTAGGATGTCAAAGTTACTCTCAAATACCATGCATACGCGATTAAAAGTAAAAAGTAATGACTGCACACACGATATTAAGTAGGTACGGAAATTTTGTACAATTAATAAAATAATTGTATTTTTACTATCTAATACGATAACTCATTTATCTTAACAGATAAATGGGTTTCAAGTAAAGCAAAAACTTTTATAAAGAATAAAATTTCCTGAGAAATAGACAATAAAAAAGTTTTCCCTTTGTTGCATACTTTCCTGGACACGTTGTATATCAATACCCCCCGTAGAAACGTTGTAAACGTAACTTAACAATTTATCAAATAAATCGGGTGTCATTCTATAAGAATTAAAAAATAATTCCTTGTTCTGAAGCCGCATTTCTTGACTTAAATTGTGAAATGCACCATCAATTTGTCTCTTTGTAATAGTCTTAGTATGGTTTTGCATTTTCAGCAATTTTTTTCTCTGTTGTTGATCCATCACAAACCAAGTTTGAAAGAATTTTTGGTAGTATATTAATAGCCAGCAACGTCAACTGTCAAATAGATATGAATAACCAGAACTGACAATAGAAAATGCGCTAAGACCATGCATGGAAATAAACCATTTTTAGCTTAGCTTAGTTCGCTAAGACGCACCTTTATTTACGATTGCTTTAGTTTATAACGGAAATATAAATGTGAAATAATAGATAAAATATAAATCTTAGCAGATTTTGCGTGTGTTAATTGTTACAATCAACTATCAACGACTTATTACTAGCTTTTTCAGGATCTGCCATTAGGCTCTAAATGATTGAGATCTCCGCTTTTAATATTGCTATTGTACACTAAGTTATGGCAATCATATTGTTGGTGATGAATTACAGCTCAAGAAAAGATTAAAGTTAAAAGAAATATACAGCTAAAATTCATTCATGCTATTTCCCAACTTCGTTAGGTCATTACTTAACCGGCATTGAAGATATGGTTTATTGTCGCTAGAACGTTTAGTGAGATGTTAAATATGACGATTACCACACATCGATTCCTCTGTCCAAGGAATATAACGTGTGTTCATTTGAAAAGTCAATCCAGGTTACTTTGAAATTTTGATAGAATAAGACGCAAATATATTAGTATGTGTTTGTTGTTCCGTAAACGTAAATCCAAATGACATTTGATAATGTCAATCACAAATATCAGTTAGTGCATAAAATAATCCTGCGTCGATTCTGGTTTAAATAAATTGCTTCTCAGTTTTAAAATGGCTTTCACTTTAGAACATAAAATTTTTTTTGTCCAGGCTTATTTTCAAAGTGGTAATAAAATTGATGGTTTATGGGTTTATTCAGTTCAAGATTGCATGGTAGAATTTCAAGTTGAGTTTCCACATTTTGTAATAGATTATATACAATTTAATAATACGTTGGATAGAACTTTAAAACTTTTCTCTGAAACTGTTAGTCTCTTAAGAAAATCAGACAACGGACCAGTTAAGAAACGTACACCTCAAGTTGTCAATCGTGTTGAAGAAATAATGGAAAATGAACCACAAACATCTGTTCGACATTTGAGTCAACAAATAAACCTTTCTGTTGGTACAACTCACAAGTTATTAAAAAAAGATATGCAACTTTATCCATACCGTGTCACAGCAGTACAAGAATTGTTAGAAATTGATTACCCACGTAGACTACAGTTTTGTAATTGGTTTGTAAATATGAACAATAATGGAGGACTTTCGCAAAGAGTCATCTTTACTGATAAAGCATGGTTTTATAAAACGGGATACCTAAATTCACAAAATACAAGAATTTGGAGTAGTGAAAATCCACATGTAATTAATGAAGAATCGCTACATCCAGAGAAAATTGGTGTTTGGGCAGCGATAAGCCAAAGGCGAATCATTGGACCAATATTTTTTCAGGGAACGTTAACTGCTCAAAGGTACCGTACGGAAATTTTACAACCATTTGTCAATCAGTTGCATGATGATGAACTTCAAAATGCATATTTCCAACAAGACGGAGCATCTTGTCACTGTACTGCAGAATCTTTGGATTATTTAAGAGAATTTTTTGATGGGCGTATAATTAGTCAAAATACTGAAATTACCTGGCCTGCACGTTCATGCGATTTAACACCTTGCGACTTCTTTTTGTGGCCTTATCTAAAAAATAACATATTTCGAACACCTATATTGAATTTGTATGATATGCTACAGAGAATCGAACAGAAATGCATGGAAATTAATAACAATCCAGTAATGTTGCAGAATATCATCAGAAATTTTGAACGGAGGATTTTAAAGTGCATTGATCTTGAAGGACAACATTTTCAACATTTGTTATAGTTTTCAATAAATACCTATTATTTGTTATTTATTTGTATGTATAAAACTCAAAATATACGACTTCGTAGGTTAAGTAGTAAATTTTAATTTACAACATACTTCAAAATGTTCTCAGTAAATCACATGCTACTAGATTGACTTTTCAAATGAACACTTGTTATATATGTTTGGATTGCGACATGTACAACAGGTGACATGCATATCGTTTTCCCTTTGCTTTGTCCAGGTTTACCGATTACTATACTAATTGCTTCAGAAAAATTATTTCAATATACATGTTGCACGTAAACTAAATGTTCTTCAATTTCATTTTAATTTTGCAGCATGCGCCATTTAATTTGCAGTGTTGAAATTAAAATTTAACAAAATCGATTGAAAAATTGTCCTGTTAACTAACAAACAATAAACTGTTTTAAGATGTATTTGCATGAGAATGTTGTATAGAGACTTGTTCGCAATTTATTGTTCATGAAAATAAAAACAAAGTACAACATACCTGCACTACTCCATCCAATAGTTTATGTAATACATGTGATCTCTTCCTCATAATCTGAATATCATGTAGCGTTGAATCTGTGTATTGTCCGTTCGTTATTGGATTGACGAATCGATTTAAATACTCTTTATATGTTCCTAATAGACTCGGTTTGACGAATTGGACCATACAAAAATATTCTTTTAGGTTATTCTGTAGCGGCGTGCCAGTTAATACAATTCTTCTTAATGATTGGAGACGATTCATAGCGATGCTTATGGATGTTTTCTCATTTTTTAACAAGTGTCCCTCATCGCATACTACTAAGTCTGGACCTACGGCAAATTGAATGTTAATGGTTTGCTTTATTGCCATTTAAAAATAATTTCGAAACAGAATATTCGAAATTTATCCATAATTTACCAATTAAGACACACTATTTTTTAAATTCTAATTGGACAGGTGTGCGATGATGCTGAGTGGACTGTACATTTCTCTCATGCACACCTACGCGCATGTGTTAATAGTTTTTGGTGGCTATAGCATCGCCAAAACTATTCAAATATAATTGTACACTACTAATAGTATATTTCTTAACCTAGTAAATTAATAAAAGAACTTTTTTATGAGCATAATAAGTGAGTTTTAAAAAATACAATTATACAGTATGACTGAATTTCATTTTGTTTTTTTGTGGATATATTCTAAAAAATATAACAAATAAAATAGTAAAAATTTTTCTAATAAAAGTTGTCTAGAAACGCCAAAAAATAATTATTTATAACAGCCCAATGTTTTCAAGTTTCACTGTACACATTTCATAAATAATAAGTCAGTAACCGATGAGTGGTCGTAACGATATCAAACTGTGTCAGGGTCACGTTTAAGATGTGTGAGACTCAAGATGATATGATAGAATGAAATGTCCGGTTTGTTTGTTTTTTCGCTAAATTTATGGGCGGGAATAATAGATAGATAGACTTTATAGTCGGCCCGTTTATTCTCCCTGCTCGTGTTAATGGCCAAACTTATTTAGAATTCTTACAACATAATTTACAACCGCTGTTAGAAGATGTCCCCCTTAATATTAGATATCGGATGTGGTTTCAACATGATGGTGCTCCGGCACATTTTACACACACTGTTCGTAGACATTTAAATACTGTGTATCAAGATACGGGAGCAAAATGTCCTTCAGCGTGTCAATGTATCACTCATTCGACGTTTGGAGTTGTGTGTGCGAGTCGGTGGGGGAAACTTCGAACACCTATTGTAGACATGTAAAGTACGTATTAACTATCCTAAAAATATCGTTTTTTTTACTATTATTAATTTATATATATATTTTTTTTTTAAATTAAAAAATGTTATTGTTTTTAAGTTTGTTTTATGTTATTTAAGTTAACAAAAGGAAACTTCAGTCATACTGTATAAGGGAAACACTGAAAAAATCTAGAATGGCCATGTTTTAAAAAAAATGAAATTCGTTTCTATTTGACAGCTAAGGGAATCGAAACAACTAATGCAGAATTTATACACGTAACGTAACTTCGTGTTTGGAATGGTCATAGGGCGAAAAGTAGGGCATAAATAAAGAAAAAGTGTTACTATTTGTAACAGATGAAGAATATATGCATATAGGCGGTTGGTCGGCTCTTACAACAAACATTCAGTCATATGACGCATATCACAAAAGCTACCCGAATGCAGATAAATTGATATCTTCTGTCAAGAAAGTTGTGTTTTTGTGAAGGAACCTGCGCGCAAGAATTTATTTCGTGAAAACTGCCACATGTGCCACTACCGCCTGAACCTTTTATAATTCCCTGGGGCACATGGATAGAAGTAGCATCTTATTATCACATGCATTTTGACGACGTTAAAAGTATAATACAGTTACTGGATCCGAATGATGCTGTTTCTATTTTACACGCTCAAGCATTTATGGACCCAACTATTCAGATAGATCTAGCCAATATTTATGGACATTATTCCAGAATACCTATAACTATCAGAATAATTGAAACATACATGAGTGGGTAAAACCCCACCAGAGGGAGGGATATGTTCGGACACGTTCACAAAAAATATTAATAGTGAACCTGTATTTGTGTTCTTCACACCAGACTTTTAATAATATTTTATATCATTAAAAATACATAACTATCCGCCATCTAGTGGTTATTCCGACCAGCTCACAATATTCTATAACAAGCGCCATATACAGACTGAGCCAATAAATTTGAGGACAAGTTGAATTTCCCGCTGTGACTAAATCTTCGATAAACATATTTCGGCATATTGCATAGTTGGCTCGTGTTTGACGTCGTTATAATAATAAATTTATTCTGTTTTTCATTCAGTTTCTGCATAAGTTTTTTTGTTAGATTTTATTAGAAATATTTTTTTTAAACAAGCAGGGAAGTTGCGACGAAAGAAAGGTAAAAATTCAAAATAAAACATTAGAGAGGTTATATTGTACTTCCTTACTGTCCTTTTATTTGTTATAGATAACATTCCTTTATCTGAGGAGCAAAAGGCATTCATTTTGAAAGCTCATTATCGAAGTGGTGTGCGTAACGAGGATGGAATATGGTCATACACGATACAATCATGCATTCACCAGTTTGAAGAAGCATTTCCTGAGTTACATGTTCCATATAAAATATTTGTCCAGCACAGGGATCGAATTGTTTTGCACTTTGAAAATAATAATTGTGTTTGCAAAAAGAAATCAACCGGTCGACCAAAAGTTCTTGTCGAAAAACCTGTAAATTGATTTACGACAGAGAATAAAATAAAGTCCAACTAAATCATTGAGAAAATTAAGTGCTCAAATAGGTAACATTCATTAAACTTTCATTTAATATTACTACATTAAAGTTAATATGTATTAGTAAAGTTGAAGATGTGTCTTTCAATATCACTAACATCTTTATTTATATTTTACTGTATACCAAATTTGTTCTATAGGTGTGGCTTATTCAACTTGTCGTAGAGCTTTGATAAAGAATCTACATCTGCACCCCAACAATGTGACAGCTGTGCAACAGTTATTATCCATTGAACATGGACTGCGTATTCAATATTGTGAATAGTTTAATAATCACTTGAATAATGATACTTTAAATCTAATAATTATGTCTGATGAAGCATGGTTTCATTTATCAGGCTACATAAATAGTCAGAATTATCGAACATAGGCAACAGATAATCCACACACCCATGTCGAACATAGTCTGCATCCATTGAAGATAGGCGTATGGGTTGCATTGTCACGGCGCAGAATAATTGGACCATATTTTTTCAATGACACAATAAATGCTGAACGGTACCGAACAGATATATTACAACCATTTATAGAGGAATTACATATAGTGGTATTTTCAGCAAGATAGCGCACCACCACATAAAGCTAATTCGAATAAGGAGTTTTTGCAACAATTTTACGATGAAAGACTAATCAGTAGAGGACTCTGACCACCACGATCACCTGATTTGATACCATTAGATTTCTTTTTGTTTGGATATTTAAAAAATAAAATTTTTAAAAATCGCCTACATAATTTGGAAGAATTGCAAGATGCTATTGTTAGAGAAATAAGAAATATAAATGCGAATATGTACTTTGACAGCGTTATTTGAAAATATGAAAAGTGAATAGTGAACCTGCATTTGTGCTCTTCACACCAGATTTTTAATAATATTTTATATTATTAAAAATACCTTTGTATTATACAAAACTGGTGGGGTTTACCTACTCATGTATGTTTCAATTAATCTGATGAAAAGACGTGTAAATTTGTGTTTAGCAAGTGATGGTGGTCCATTTGAACATTTATTATAATATTGTTTTAACACAAGATTATGCAGTTTATGTAAGAATAAAAGAAACTTCTTATTTGGGTTTATACTACTTCCCTATTTTTCGTGTTTAATGTATTTTTATTGTACTAAGTGTTATTTATTTATGTCTTTTAACAATAAAACGTATGCTGGATCATATAATTTTTTCAGTTGTTATAAAATCTTAGAGTAAATATTTTTTTAATATTGTACCTTTAGCACCCCTTTAAAAATATTCATTGAGATGCTTATGAGTAGAGAACGGATGCAATTTCCATAAAACGCAATCGGCAATTGGAATTGTGTATAACGGCGCACAGTACATCCCGGCGTAATTCAATGAAGTATTTGTTTGACTTACTCGGCCGCCTGGTCCCGCAGCGATAACAATGGACAACTCAGCTATTGCATTCGGAGAATATAGTGTTTTTCAAAGTGTTTTCATGAGCGTAGATAGAAGCGGGGTTTTTATAATGTATTTTATTTATTAGTTTATATTTCGTAAGATAAATAAAGTGCTGTGAGTTAGTTTCTTGTTTTCATAGTTTTAACTGTTAATTACATCGTAATTTTTGTGATAGATCCTGTTTAATATCGTTTGATTGAATCTATTTCTACCAATTATTTCGACGTAAGTGTGCATTGAATTTCGTTCAGTTTCAATAACTTACGCACACATTTTTAGTTTTCATTTATTTAGATCTAGAGCATTGTTTAAGTTACTTTTTCAGACATGATATGGAAGAATGTCGAGAACGGCATTGTAAAACAATGGCGAGTTGGATTGACGGTCATACTGATTGTATGTCCATTGTCAGTGATTCCGAAATTTATTACAAAATCCGTAAAATATCGTCAAAAATTCGTCACTTAGGATCGCAAACACATCTGAACTCTGTAAAACTTTTATGGCGGCTAATATTCCATTAAATAAACTTAGCAATCCCACTTTAAAAATATTTCTGAAAAAATATACTGGTCGAAATGTTCCTGATGAATCAACTTTACGCAAATATTATGCTTCTAGGTGCTGTACGAGAACAGTAGAACGCATTAGAAGCCATCTTTTAAATCAATACATATGGATAAGCGCCGACGAAACGGTGGATATGTTAGGACGCTGTGTGGTAAATGTTGTAGCTGGTGTACTACATCCAACTATTCCCTATAACTCATATGTAATAGCAACAAGTGTTATAAATAGAGTTGATGCGGAAACAGTTGCTGAAACCATTAAGGAGAATATGCAAAAAATGCTTCATTCGGACGCCACGTACAAAGAAAAAATACTTTTATTTGTCAGTGATAGTGCTGCGTATATGTTAAAAACAGGCAGACTATTGAAGAAAACATATCCTAATATGCTGCATATTACTTGTGTAGCACGTGCTCTCCACAGAATCTGTGAATATATCAGAGACACTTTTCCGGAAGTTGATAGACTTGTATCAGCTTTTAAAAAAGTTTTCAGAAAAGCACCATTGAGAATAGCTCTTTTCAGGGAAAAATTTCCATCTCTGTCACTGCCTCCCACTCCAGTAATAACTAGATGGGGAACATGGCTGGAAGCTACTAGTTATTATGCTGAGAATTTCGATAGTCTAAAACATTTCGTAACACTGCTAAAGGAGGATGCTAGAAGTATTGGTGAGTGCAAGCTCACACAAATGCCAAATTTAAAAAATCAGTTGTACTTTCTTCACGAACACTTTGGAAAATTGCCAAAACTAATCACTTATTTTGAAAATCGAAATCTCAAATTAAATGACGGATTAACCACATTAGATGTGGCTGTTAATAATTTGAAAAGTATTCCAAGTGACTTCGGATGTGGCCTTCGGCAAAAGTTTGAAGCAATTCTTAATAGAAATCCAGATTTAATTACATTGCAGCAATTATGTATGGAGACAATTCCACAAAACCTAACGGCTAAATATGAAGAAATAAAAGAATATTTCCAGTATGCACCTATAACCAGTTGCGATGTAGAAAGGACGTTTTCTATTTATAAGGATGTACTTAATTCAAAGAGAACAAAATTGACAGAAGAAAACCTTGAGAAACTATTGCTAATCAATATTAATACTCCTTTACTCAACTTGAACGACAAAATGAACAAATAAAAATGTTCCAATTATAGAAATAAAATTAAAAACTTTAAAAATACAACTTTTCAACAAATACATATTTTTTTCGTAATTTTATAGATCACCACCCGTTCGTTTTCCAATTATATAAATAAAATTAAATATTTTAGAAATACAGCCTTTCGCCAGTACTGCACTGGGCTTTGCGTCATGTGGTAAGCGTGTCCTTTCTCTACTTATGAGTTTACGATAGGTTGGCCAATTTAAAAGAATTAAAATCTGGCGGGAAGTTCAACTTGTTCTCATTCTTATTGGCTCACCTTGTATATATTGTATATGATCTTCGTCAATCCCTTTCCCAATGACCTGGAGCTGATAATGTAAAAAAGATAATTTGAAGCAGTTCTAAATAACAATCCAGAATTTCGTACTGTACGCCGAATTGTTTGACGGTAAAATAGATTTTTCCGAACCGGGGATAAATGTGTCGCCACTAAAAAACTTTATGAACTTTATGTTGCCCCTATTTCATTGGTAGATGTTGGACGGAAAATGGATTTAAGGTGGCAAACAATTATTATTAACACATGAATAAGCAAATAGAACAATTATTGGTGGTTTACGATCATCACCAATCCCTAATAATAACTATGTTCTTAACAGCATTAATTAAGTCTTCAATCTGTTATGAAATTTTCTGTAATTATGGTTACGAACTTTTCGAACAACCTGATATATTATGCATTGCAAAGTTATATCTGAATTTACAAATATTTACTTAATCCTCTGCGTAGTCTCGGCATTATTTCAAAAATAAAAATGCATTTCATTTTGAAACACACTCAGCAACATCAAGTATACTAACCGATAATGTAAGTTTATATTTAGTTCCAAGATATTTAGTATGAAATTACTTTATAAATATAAATATACAAACCTGGATCAACTAGACAGGTCTGAAATGTAGATCTCATTTTTTTAGTAAGACGTTTATTCGTAGAATTCGTCAAATTCCTGAACATATCGTACCCCAATATCAAAGCTCCACCTATTCTGTCCCATTCTTTAACTTGATACATCCTTTCTGTGTTCTGTTTTAAAGAAACCAACTCAAAAATTTCGACCTCATCATCAGGCAACCATTTTTGGAATTCGGCTACCCAATTTAATACTGTACCCATTGGACAAACTACCATCACTTTCTTCATATCTGTTTTATCTTGATTTGCTAGTAGAGTGTGTATCAGTGCTATAACCTAGTAAATAGCGCATTTGTACTTATCCGAAAACTGATTAGAACCATATTTAAAACAATAAATAATCAATTTACACTTGCTTTATCGTTTGCCTACTTTTAATATACCGGATGTGCTTGAAATAAAAAGACAACGTATGAAAAATGGAAAGATTAAATTATATAGAATATATACCAAAAATTCCCTCATAAGCGAGAAAAAAAAAGATAGATATTTAAAAATTTTTGTCACGCCACTGTGTGACGGACTATATTATAAAAGACGATATCTTAAAGTTGACCTACAATAACAAAAAGAATAGTTTTGTTATTGTCCATCTCGCTTTAAGTTTCGTTCGGTTGTCGATCGTTACCTACGATCGATACAATTTACATTTACGTTATTGATTAAAGACAGATCTCTACCAAATAGGAAGTTAAACTGCTCGTAGAGCACGCATCTTACCTTCTTTTAATACATCTTTAAAAATCCATCGAACCCTTAGCACACAAACCAGTCGACACAATGTTATCTTATAGTTTATAAACATAAATATTGCATTCAATAGAGGTATTTTTATACGCATTTTAAATCCATTATATTTGTTACGTCTCGTAACAAAAAAAAACTTTTAGGTAATACGTGTTATAGATTTTTTAATAGTTCACTTGAATGCATAAATTAACTAATTTTGTACGTGGTTATTGACCTTAGCATACAACAATGTAATAGTTTTTATAGCATCGACAGCTGTAGCGTATGTGTGTGTGTAACTTCAATAGAGGTATTTACATTCAGAATATTTTGAAATCATAGGCGCTACGTAATACAATTTTCAGGGTTTTTAATTTTGGGGCTCCTGTCGTAATTGACTCTTTCCATGTTTCATACGTTGTCTTTTTAAATCAAGTACACCCGGTATAGTTAACTACTAACTTCGAAGTATTGGGTTTTATGGAGTATAACCCTCTCTTATTAGCTTCCAGCGATTCGTATATAACTATCATTTTTGACACTAGTTATATTGCCAGATCATTTTGCGCGTTTTGTATCTAGGGAATATTTTTATTTTGCGTTGTACTTTTTTAACTCACTTGAAAATTTCAGTCTATCATCTGTTGTGTACATAATGTTTATATCGTTCGTTAAAAAAAAGCCTCAGAGTTGGCCATGCAATTTTTAAGTAAGTCGTAACTTAACTGCACACATCTGAATTGTCAAATGTTAATCTCATTAGTGTCATCTAATAAAAACGATAACACGGAATTTTATTTATTTATCACAGGAATATTATAACCTAGCAACGAACTGTGCAATTTTCTAACCTTGAAATTTTCGTTGTGTTCTAAAACTCTTGGCAATGCTTCTTGAATTATCGATCGGGGAAATGTACAGTGAAACCAGTGTGTATAAATATTTTATCAAAAATGTCTAGAGCTACCTGCAATCGAAGGATGTCGATCTATATGCAGGACATTGTTTTCGTTGGACATTGGCAACATTATTGGCGAATGCTTCTGCTGATATTCTGACTCTTAAAAGACATGGAGATTGGCGTTATTCAACCATTGCTGAGTCTTATGTTGAAAACTCGGTGACCAATCAAGTAAAGTTAGCGAAAAAATCATTACGTAATTTTGATGATGTGTATTAGTGTTATGAATAAAATTTGGTTAAATATTCAGGTTATGTATATTGACTTACTCGTTGCTATGTAAATAATTTGAATGGGCAAGACAAACAAATTTTCAATAACATGATTGAACAATGCTTTCAATAATTTAAACAAAAATTGTCCAAATGAGTTTGTTGTTTGTTTTATTTATGTACATTTACCTCTTTTTCTATTAATATTACTAGTTTTTACGAAATTGTACGTCTTATAAGTAGAGTGGAACAAACCGGAGCGAAAGCAGAGGCGTGACTAACGAATTGGTTCCCGCGTGCCCCATCGCACATACGATTACTTAGTATGTTGTTCACGGTCATCGTGTGTACACGTATAATAGCAGCAGGAAAGTGTATTCTGTGTATTTAATAATGTTGAAGGAGGATCTGACACGATGGAGAACATGGCTACGAACGGCATTTTACAATCATAAATATTTTGAGGATGTAAAAAAAGTGATTTTATTATTAAATTCGAAAGATAGTACCGCTATCGAAGGAAGTCGGAAAAAATTTCAAAATAGTCAGGTTAAAAGTGATTTACAAACTATTCACAACAATTACTTCGGAATAGTGCAAGCATTAGAAAACCTACAAAATTCTTCGCTATCGTTACAGGAATCAGTGCTAGTTGTGAAAGATACACACGCAAAGCTATGTTCGATAGAAGACGCAAGAAATGAGTGTATTTTAACTAAGTTTGAAAGTGTTTTAGATAAAGATTTAGATTTTGCCAGACTTAAGACAAATTTGTGAAGGTTCGTCTACAGATGTGTTAAGTTGTTTCAAAGATTATTTTAATTATGCAAACATCACATCACTAGATGTGGAGCGATCGTTTTCTTTATACAAGCACATATTTTCCTCACGGCGGACGCGTTTTCGAGAAATAACTTTGGAGACGCACCTTATGGTAACAATATTTCATCGCGCTTCTTCAGATTTTCAAGTCACGGAAAACGCATAAATCATCTAATTACATACATTTTAGATTTTATTTTTTATACGTATCATCGAGAACGTTTCATAATCTAGAAAAACCGTCTTACATTTTTTTTTGTATCTAACATAATAACAGCACCGTTCGTGATAGTATATCTCTAGATATTAATAATGTTTCGCATGCGGGAACCAATTCGTTAGTCACGCCTCTGCTTTCGCTCCGAATTGGTCCACTCTACTTATAAGTACATAATTACGACAGTTTTCTAACCTAAAAGGAAAACATAAATTTTAAATGTCAAATTGAAAAATCCATCTTACGTATAGCCAACCTATTAAGTAAATAACCTTAGTGTTAGAAATTTGGCAACTATGTAGCATTCCAAACAAGAATCAACCGTTGGAAAAGATAGGGCTTAAAATAAGAGCTTGTGATTGGCTAAAATAGAGGCCGCTTTTATGCGGGCAAAATTAAGTTTATTTTGTTCTGTCAAATTATCATTTTGCTGTCAGTACTGATCAGTATTTCTGTCAGTGCTAGTCAATTGCATGTTTTACTAGTTGTTTATTGTACTATCTATTATTAATATTCGTTAAAAATATTTCTTTAAAGATATTATATAGTGAAAAACTCATTTCCTTTTTAATCGCAACCGTTTAAAGTATGGATGACTTAGCATTACCAGGTCCATAAAAAAATCGTAAAGGAAAATATGTAAAAAATGGTCAGAGGCAGATGGCTTATAATGTGTATTTTAAGAACAAAGCTAATATGTCAAAAACAGCTACTGTTCGTCAAACTTCAAGGGAAGTAGGGATTAGTCGGAATACTATGTTTGACATTATTAAGGAAATTGAAATGTCTGGAGTTACACATTCTCCTTTAAGAAAACTAAGTTGCCGAGATGCTTACAATAAATTGGATGAAGTATCAAAAAGTACGCTTAGAAGGCACGTGCATTCATTTTTCTTTAAAAATGAGTTACCAATTTGCACAAAAATATGCGAACCTATTAAAGGGGACGTCAGTTTACTTCCTTTAAAACGAACATCACTAAGGAGAATCCTAAAGAAATTAGGATTCAAGTGGGAAAAACGTACACGAAACAACATATTAATTGAGCGAAATGATATTATCTTATGGACACGTCGTTATTTGACAAGTATAAGGAAGTTTCGTGCAGAAGGGTGAAAAATCTATTATTTAGATGAAACATGGGTGAATGCAGGTTACACAAAAGCAAAAATATGGAAAGATACAATGGTATTTAATCCAAGGCAAGCATTTGTTGAAGTTCTTTCTACTGGTTTAAAAGATCCATCTGGCAAAGGAAAGCGACTAAAGGTGCTTCACATTGGCAGCGAAACCGGTTTTATGAATGGGGGTTTGTTATTATTTGAATCCAAGAAAGCTGGAGATTACCATGAAGATAAGAATAGTGAGGTGTTCATCGTATGGGTGGAAAATATATTACCTTCTCTTGAGCCCAATTGTGTTATATTAATGGATAATGTCACCGACTTCATCATGGAAAAAGGAGGCATTTATTGAATGGCTTTTAACAAAAGGAATTTTAGCTGATAATTCTATGCTAAATATTGAATTGTTTGAGCTTGTAAAAAAATGACAATCCTGTCATCCATTTCATACGTGGTCGATGAAATAGCTAGAGAAAGTGGTCGTACAGTTTAACGTTTACCTCCATTATCACTGTAATCTGAATCCCATTGAAACTTGTATGGGCTCAAGTCAAGCATCATGTTGCGGTCAATAATAAGACATTTAAATTGGACAAAGTAAGAAATTTATTATTAGGATTTCATATGGTTGATGCTGATGCATGAAAAAATAGCATTCATCACGTTATAACAGAAGAAAACAAGATATATGTTCACGCATATATATATATATATATATATATATATATATATATATATATATATATATATATATATATTCGTGAACAATATGCAATATAATATCTGTGATGTGTTAAGTTTAGTTATGTGTGTGTGATGTTCTTAATTTAGTTACGTGTGTGTGTGTGTGATGTGTTAGATATAATTATACTTATAAATTGTATAGTTTAGTAAATATTGTGAATAAAGTGTAAACCAAATATAATTATATAATAATGTTTATCATATAAATTCTTGAGATTATAAGTTGTTTCAGGTCCTTAGAAATTGTTCGACGTCCTGGGTGTCAAGTAACTACCAGATATTGTGATACTCGCAGAATATTAATACAATTTCTAAGTAGGAAGTGACTATATAATTTTTTTAATGTAATTATGTAAGTGTAAGTAAAAGATTTAATGTACATTATGCTAATAAAATAGGGTTTTACACTCATTGTGTTCAGACATTTACGAAAAAAATAGTTTTTACTGAACACACGGAGCTTTCCATCAAAACAATTTCTATTTTTATTCATTATTTTTTTTTCAATTACATTGAAATCTGAAACCATAATCAAACCATATTTCTGCAAAAAACAAAAAAAATCGTTGTACGATAGTAGCAATTTATCCCATATATAAGCAAAAAAGTAAGTATTAATCAGCCATAACTTGGAATAAAGGAACGAACACATGTTTAACCAAATACTGAAATTGGAAAAATGCTTACGTTTTACCTATCTTTTGGCGCTAAACTGCAGTTTTACCCCTTTTAATATGTGCTTACTTATTTTTATAAAATGAAAATATTTTAAAATAAATACCTTTTTTTAGATATACAAAAATGTTTATCCAAATTATTTGAAATGATGTGCGTTAAATGGATTTCCTTATTGCTCTCTCATTATAGATACTATTAAAATAACTGTATTTCGTAAAATGCTATATTTATTAAGCAACCACTAATGTTAAACGATACACAAATATTATGATAATTATAATACACTGTCAACATCAATCCTTTAAATTTATTAGTTTCACATTTACACAAAAGTTTTATTCTCTAGTAAAATCGAAGATGTAAATATTTCCTGTGGTAATTTTAACACACTGTCACTGTATTTACGCACGAATTTATTGTAAATGCAACACCTTCAAACAAAAAATAACATATTATAAGATATTGATTGAAATATTTTATATAACTCTAATACCTTGCATTGGTATACCGTGTGTCCCAATTTCGATGCTCACCATTGGTATCTCGGTTATTAGAAGATATAGAACAACGGTTAAATGCGGAATGTTTTGCAGAATTCAATACTCGCGGCAAATCTCATTTCAAATTTGACCTAACTTTTTAAATTTTTACAATATTTTGAAAAATCAAAAATTTGCCGATTTCGTTATTCCTCAATAACTCGATAACGCTTAGTCTGACCTCTTTTAAAGTTTTACATTGTTCAGACACTTTTTTAAAACAAATTATTTGATACAAACAGAAACCCCCGATTGTCATTTGTTTTTAAGTTATTACCACTATCTTTTGGTTTTCATATGGCGGCCATATTGGATTTTGGGTTTGTTAGGTAGGCCTCAAAATGTGCTTTCAACGATGTATAACATGCCTGAAAAATTTTTATTTATAAGGAAAATATTAATAAAAACGTAAATTAATCTTTAATATGAAATTAGTAGGCTGAAAAATTAAACACCAATGTCAAATGAAAGTGAAAAGATATTCTAAGTATAGCAAACGCCAATTAAGTTGGCGCGAGGAGGGGTAAGTTCGCGCAGGATTAAAAGTAGTGGGGAGATTTGTATTTGGTTTTACATCAAATGTCAGATAATTCTAACCTCTGAGCGTGTATCACTAGCAAAGACATTATGTTCCGTCAAACGTCAATGACAAATGTATTCTGACAATGAAACAAAACGATAACCTGTCAAAGTACAATTAGTGCTGCAGAGATAAGTTAATTAAAACTACTTGTAGTTAGTGATAAGTAATTATTGTCAAGTATTAAGATTTATAAGTATTGATAATGGCACATACATATTCAAACGAAGAAAAAGTTGATATGTTGGAAGTGTATTTCAAAGCAAATAGAAACACTAAAAATGCGTGCACGAGTTATGCAGAGCGTTTTCCAGAAAGACAACAGCCACACAGGACAATTTTTAGAAGACTAGTTAGCAAATTAAAAAACTTTGGAAGCTTCGAACAAGAACGAGCTAACTATGAAGTTAATGATGCTGATACACGTCGAAATAATATTTTGCAGAACGTTAGGAACAATCCCAGCACATCAGTTCGTCGTGTGACACGAGAAACAGGGATGGATTTCAAAATCTACTGTTCACAGAACCTTGACGAAAAACAAGTATCACCCTTACAAATCAACAATTGTACAAGGTTTAAGTGATAATGACAATCTCCGACGATTACAGTTTAGCAGGTGGTACCTTCAAAAATGTGAATATGACGCTAATTTTCCTAGGAAAATACTATGGACAGATGAAACACGATTTACCAATTGTGGAGTGTTCAATAGGAATAACTATCATCATTGGTCTACTGAAAATCCACATTTGGTAAATCAAAGAAGATTTCAAGTTCGATTTGGTTTTAATGTCTGGTGCGGTTTAATTGGTATGACATTTTGTTTATATTTTTTTTGTTTTTTAAACTCTTTTTTTCGTTTTAGATAATCAGTTAATAGGTCCTTTCATCTTTGATTACAATTTAACTGGTAACAGATATTTGGAGCTACTAACAAACGAGATAATGCCTGCTTTGAGGCAAATTATTAATCCCGAGAACATGCAAAACATCTGGTTCCAGCAAGATGGTTGCCCGGTCCATAACACTCGTAACGTGCCAGTTTCCGTCTGCTTTAACGGAGAGAATAGTGAAAATCGCACACGACATTTTTTTCAGCCGTAGGAACCAGTTCGGTTCAGCGGCATATTTATTGATTTTAAGAAGTCTTAGAATCGGACGACGTACTACGATCGCCGCGCGTGTGCGGCGACGGCGTCCCTTCACGGTTTCCGTGTGCTTTAACGGAGAGAATGGTGCAACATTTTTTGAGAGAAAACTTTAATGAGAGAGTGATTTCAAATAATGGACACGTGCAATGGCCTGCGAGATCACCCGACCTTACCCCGCTTGACTTTTATTTATGGGGTACCACTAAAAACGAAGTATTTGATTTTGAACCGCCAGAAACTCGGGAAATTTTAGAACAAAGAGTACTAGATGTGCTACGATCAGTAAACGGAAACACGCTACGTAGAGTTTGTAACTCTACTCGAACAAGGTGTCAAAATTGTGTGGAACAGAATGGTCGTCATATTGAACAATTTCTTTAAGTGAATGTGAACTTTAAGTTCTGTATCTTTACTTTTTATTTCCATAATTTTTTTATCGTTTCGTTTGTTTACAGTATTACTTAGAATATCTTTTCACTTTCATTTGACATTCGTGTTTAATTTTTCAGCCTACTAATTTCATATTAAAGATTAATTTACGTTTTTATTAATATTTTCCTTATAAATAAAAATTTTTCAGGGATGTTATACATCGTTGAAAAGCACATTTTGAGGACTACCTAACAAACCCAAAATCCAATATGGCCGCCATATGAAAAACAAAAAATAGTGGTAATAACTTAAAAACAAATGACAATCGGGGGTTTCTGTTTGTATTAAATAATTTGTTTTAAAAAAGTGTCTCAACAATGTAAAACTTTAAAAGAGGTCAGACTAAGCGTTATCGAGTTATTGAGGAATAACGAAATCGGCAAATTTTTGATTTTTCAAAATATTTTAAAAATTTAAAAAGTTAGGTCAAATTTGAAATGAGATTTGCCGCGAGTATTGAATTCTGCAAAACATTCCCCATTTAACCGTTGTTCTATATCTTCTAATAACCGAGATACCAATGGTGAGCATCGAAATTGGGACACACGGTATATTTGCCGCTTCTTGCTTGAATAAAATTATTAAAGTCTAAGCTTTCTTAATAATAAATATGTTAATAAACAAACATAAAAAAATAATCTTTTATATAGGTTAATAGGTATGTAACCTCACATATGAAATCAATTATGTGATCTACTTTTTTTAAATTCCTGTGTAAATTATAATCAGATTGCAGCGCCATCTGGTCCATTCTTATTTGGAATGGACATTAGTGCAATCGCCATGAAAGCAATACTTCGAAGTTAGGGTTGCATGGACTATAGTCTGTTGCTTAAACGCTACATTATTTACAATAGCAATTAACTGAAAGTAAAATTAACTGAAAAGTAGATTTACCTTAAGGGTATATGCTATGATTAAGAAATTTAAGAACATTAATACATTAACACAAAACATACTTGTAAAGTCTTTCCCAAGCCCATGCAATGTGCTAATATGCATCCAGACCCTTTAGTTGTGTGTGTCCTAATGAGAGATTCAAAGCAAGTATTCCACATAAATTGAACTCCCTTGGCTTGATGAGGTTTCAAGTGTTTCACGATTTTGGGATCTATTTTTAATAACTCTTCTTCTGTTTCTTCGTTGAAATCAAGGACCACTTTATCTACTGACGACTTTTCCAACGAGTCCGCTTCGAAAATTTGATTATACTAAGAACGGTATAGATTTAGCATACGCATATTATAAACTTAATAACGTTTACAAACCTTTTTTTGCCTTTCCGCAATTCTCTGTTTTCGTTCCTGTTCTTCTTTTTCGGCGGCGATTGTAGTCTCAGAAAGAGAATCATTTTTCCAGACCTGAATATTATTTTCATTATTAAGATCTGTATAATGTAGTTGTTAATACAAGAGTTGTTTAAATTTAATCAGGAGTTAAATTAAATCCCAATATGGATACGATTTCAGAAATTCAGTTAGTAAAAGATTGGCTAAAACCCTTGTTAAAATATCAAGCAAGCCACAAAATTTGTATCCTAGGTAGGCCATCAACGACTGAGATAGACATATAAGTCACGTCTGAGTTAAGAGAATTGACGAAGTGCCATTTGTAAATAATCATAAGTCGAATGGACAAGTTACGATTTAACCTTTTACTAATAGTATGACATGTAGGTTACACCACTTAATCAATCTAAGGCATAACTGATTTAATCCATGGCATACTCTGAAAACTTTTTTTGTGGCTCACTCAATATATTCGATAACTGTTTTGTTATTTTATTATTTTAAGGATTATAGTTGCCAAGTGGAAAAATTCTGTCGATTTTAGTGTGAAACAGCGCATAATAATAAACTTTTTTACGAACTAAAGTATTGCAAACTTTAACGCACGAAGTAGCGAGCAATATCTTTGAGTAGCAAAAATCTTTTAATGGGAGAATGAGTGTAAAAATTGAATCGCATGCATAACAAATTACAACTTCAGTTAATAATAATAATTTACTTCGCGAAAATAAAGACAAAGTTCATGCCCTTATTCGACCTAACAAATTGGTAACATACGTCAAATAAAATACCTCAAATTTTACAAAACAATATGGGAAATCCTGAAGATATAGAAAGTTTTGGTTGTAATAAATAAGATTGGACAGCACAATAAGTAGCTGTTATTAACAATTGTTAGCCAAAGAACATACAATGAACTGTTTGCAAATTCTTCTTTGTTGCAATGTTGTAACTCAATTATAGCTCGGTTAATATGAGAAGGCACCTAGGATGCGCAAGGCGTGGCTAAAATATGTTACCTCTCTCGTTTCATGCTGCGTTCTCCTTTTTTGTCTTAAAATTGTTATCCACGCAAGTGCCATCAGATGTTAACCGAGCTAGTTCGGTTAATATCTGAAGGAACCCAGGACACGCGAGGCGTGGCTAAAACATGTCCGTGTCGTTTCTTGTTTCGTTCTACTTTTTCTGTCTTAAAATTGCTACCCACGCAAGTGTCATCAGATGTTAACCGACCTATACCACTCTTGATAAAATCCGAGTCTTAGATTATTTTGTTGAGTTAAAGCGTGCCAGCATATTATGGTGTCCTCCCCCTAACTGTGTTATTACTTGGTGAAACTATTACGATATTTTTATATTGGCATCCTCAAGGAGTTCGCCATTTCCAGCAAATATAGCTATTAAGGAAAGCCAGACACAATTTCGAGATATTACAAAATAGTGCGAAGGCGTTAGCGGAGTCCCTACAAATAGTCGACGAAATAAATTCACTGCGACACGCTATATACGATACAAAACATGGGCGTGTCAAACAAAAGTTTGACAGTCTGTTAAAGAAAGACACCGATTTGAACAGTGCATCTATTCGTTAAGTGAGTACAAAGAGTATTTTGCGAATGCTTGTGTTACATCAGTAGATGTCGAACATTCGTTCTTCAAAATTAACATATTTTAACCACAACAAACATAATTCTCTGAGACAAGTATTGAAACGCCCGATGCTGCAAAGTTTTTCGGTCGTCGCCAGTTCGTGAGGTTGATGATCATGATGTTAGTTTATCACGCTAGTTAAAAAGGTAAGTGTTGTAAACTCGCAGCCATAAAATTTGTGATACTATTTTGACGTTTAAGGAAATTTTAACTAAATTTACACGTCGTGAACCAGGCTTTCATGTTTGGAGGTTATTATAATGCAAATATCAATGTATACTATCTGTCTTGAATTAAATGCGGTATTTTATTTATAAGTTTATCAAGTTCCTCGCTGGTACAGAATTTAAACATAAGCGCAATTTCAGAGTTTGTGTCGAGTGTTTGGTGTTTTATGTTGAAAATATCCACTGCTTTGGGTGCGTTCCATTAGCCGCACACAACGCTCACGCTCGCGATTGGGGTCATTCCCGTGCCACTGGCGTATTTTGGTTATCCTACCAATAGAAATGGGTTTCATTTGATTGAAGCTGAAGAGCGATGAGAAGTTGATGATAATCTTTGTCTTGATTTGTGAATATTTAAAAAATATAAATTCAAACATATTTTATAAAATAATTTTAACAAAACACATTAACAAAATGTTCAATCCAAATAATAATGCAATTATTGCACTAATGCGACGAAGAAATGCTTCTACATTCGCATCTAGAAGTAAATCTTTTTCTGAATCATACAACGTTAGTATTTCGTATCATTGAACTTTTATAATCTTAAGCAACCACTTCATGGGCGACATGGGTCGCCGTGATCGAGAACAATGACGTCATTTATGACGTTTTTGGCACGCCCACAATGACCGTGTTCGTTATGTGGAACTACTTGGAACGACTCACACGAGCGTTTTGAGTGTTGTACGGGCCTAGTGGAACGCACCCTTTTTGTGTGTATAATTTTATAAGAAATTCTAAAAAATATAAAATGAACAAAGTACTGCAACATAATATTTTAAATAAACTGTAAGTAGAACTGAAGAAAGAAAACTAAATAACTATTTGATACACACTAACTTTTAGCAATTAGTATTTTATTTTACTACCATTTTGATGTGAAATATCTAATGGCGCACCACGGGGGTAAACTTGGCTCTTGAATGCCATCACAGGACCAAGGGCCGACAGCTCAGTCAGCGCTCCCCTCTCTCTGGGGCGCGCATACTGTGTGTGCGTGTATATCGATGAACGCTATAACCTGTGTGTATGCTGGCGCCACCTCCTTCCGCTATCTCAACAAGCTATACACTAGGCGTTCGCTGCTTTTAGGTGTGTGTTTCTGTCCATCGGTGCACGCTATTGTCGCTTTACTTGTGTGCACGTTATTGTATTGAGTTTTAATTTCAATGAGAGCGTTCTTTCGAGCGTAACAAAGTATTTACAACCGAATACGTTGCAAGTGTTTATTGATTTTAAATATGAGCGATAGTGAAAGTAACAGTGATAGCGACAACCTAAAAAAATGCACTGCAACCGGCCAAGAAAATTAAATTTCACGATGGACAAATTCCAAATCCCAGTAATATGCCTTCTACGTGTGAACGTGTACTTTACACAACACAATCAAGTGATTCAAGCCAAACGTTTGTACATTATCTACTTTCTCACAGTTCGTATATAGTTATTTATAATATTTTACCAGTCACGCATGCTTTCGCAATCACATTTGAGGTTAGGCACATCTCACATCTGATATTCATAACATCAACAGGCGGTTATTCTACTGCGCATGCGTACAGAAAACGCGGGATATGTATACATGCGTTGCACCTTTTGCCTGTATATTATATATATTATATAAAAGACAGCTGCTGACGCAAGAAACAAAACATGCTTATGATACCTATCAAACTCAAGTTGAAACGGACATCACACAGAACCTAAAGATATCTGGAAGTTTATCAACAGCAAACGTTCAACGTATAGAATTCCTGGACATATGTTTTATGAAGAGCATGAACTAACACAGCCGGACACAATTGTGAACGGGTTTGCTGAAGAGTTTTCCAAGTCTTTTCGCCAAAGTGAAATTTAGGGCCGCGAGTTTACAGTGTTATATTTACTTGTAACAATATAGTGCATTTCTTACTAGTTACTTTGTATTATTATTTTTATTACACTTGTGACGATGCGTACGCATATTTCATGCGCTTTCCTGACAGCCATACATATGAGTAAGAACGATATTGGGTATTTTAATATCTACAAATAATAAAGAAACGGATATTTAAGGTCTTTTTAATATCTTAGAAAGTTTAAGAGTTAACAAGAACCATGTCATATTAACAGATAAAAATTTTGTGTGTTAAAACCAAGACAATGTTTCGAATTGTATATAGTTTTCAATATTAATATCTCGTAAAAATACAGGTGCATATATACTTAAAAATTTAATTAACCAACATTTTAATTTAACTGTTAATTAAAATAATATTTACTCGAAACTGAAAATGGTATAACAATTGCACAGAATTTACAAGTAAAAAAAGAATTTTAAATTAGTCTCTACTCATCTAAAAATACTTCGAGATCAACGTTACAATTACGTAAGTTTGTAACATCTAAATAAACTGAAACAGTCTTCGTGCGCCCTATAATTTTTACCTTTCTTATATTTTTCCTTGTGCTTTTATCTTCATTTTCGCTGTCACTGCTGTCTCTCATTTTCTTGATCCTCCTTCTAGTAGTCTTTTTCCTGCAATATATAAGTAAACAATTGTAATTCCTTACATGACTAAACTACACTTACTTCTTATTTTTATCATCCGAACTTCTGTCTGAATCTGAACTGCTGGATTTGTCGGTCGATAGGTCAGATCGACTTCTGGTTGAAGCTCTAGAATCAGAATCTGATCCAAGGACGTTCTTTTTCTTTTGTTTCTTCAGCCTAGAGGATTAAATTTCAAATTATATCGTCTAGTGAAAAATATATATGTGAATACATAAAACCAATATGAATGTTAATATTTGGCAACGTGGCTAACGTTTAAGATAAACCTAACATGTTTGTTGCAAATCAGTAGGATTAATAGAATTGAAAACAGCTGCTATTAGATGATGTATAAAATATAAAATAGAACTAAAGCAAGAGCGTGTATTTAGAAGAAAAGTTAAATTGTTAAACTTGTCAAGTTGAGAATTGCAGACATTAAAGAATATTAATTTTAGTAACTATTCAGTATTTTGATACTTTTCTCAAAGCCTTTGTTATTTAGGAACTGCTTCCCTGGCACTCCCTCTTGTTCTACCGACGTTTTGTCCACTCTGGCAACATCACTAGCAGCCTTGAATATGTCCCTTGTGAACAAAACGTCGGCAAAACGGACTAAATGCAGGCACAGTTCCTGTCTCCTCGAAAAGAATCTATGGATAACGAGCACAGAAGTTTACAAGATAGATTAACCCTCACTTATTTACTCCTGTCAGAAGTCATATATGTACACGAATAACTAAATACGAGGGCGGGTTAATTCGCGCCATCGTACAGAAACATTGGAATAATTTAAATAAACAAACTTTATTTTTCTAAATAATCTCTTCTTAATTCAATACATTTGGTCCATCTGTGTTCAAGCTTCTTTATTCCGTCCCGAAAGTGATTTTATTATCAAGCACTACATCAATCATGCACTGTTGAAGTTAGCTTTTGATTTATGCAGAGTTTTTTGCCAGCGAGAAAATAGTTTAATTTAAGGAATAGATGCAAGTCATATGGTGCTAGGTTTCGCAAATATGGGGAGTGCGATCCTAATTCGAATTTTAATTCTTCAATTTTTTTGTAGCAACCGTACTGGAATGCACAGGTGAATTATCGTGGTGAAATAGGAGCTTCTTTTTAATAATTCCTGGACGCTCTTCAGCGATAGGTATCTTCGAACGAACTACTTAGAAGATTTGCATAATATTCGCCGTTGATAGTCTTGCCCTTTTGAAGATGGTCTATCAACAATATTGTTTTACATCCAAAAATACCGATGCTATCACCTTTCCCGCCGATAAAACTGTCTTGGACTTCTTTGGAGTTGGTTCTCCACGTTTGCTCTACATCTTCGACTGTTGTTTAGATTCGGGTGTTTAATAATCAGAGAGCGGATTGAAGCGAGTCAATGACCAATTGCCCCGATAAAACGTATCAGGTATAGTATGCATGTTATATAACAGCCCCACTATTTGCTTGCTGGATTGCATTCCTCGAGCAGGTGCCATTATTTCCGCCGTTATGAATAGTAGTGTGTCTATTTATTCATAAATTTAATTCAACAGTGGCGTGTAAGACGGAATATACATTTATATATTATTTCGTTAGACTTCGTTCAAATCGCTTAAAAAATTATATCCGCTAATTTCTAAAGTGTATTCTCTTGTTTACATGCTGTTATACATGCATATACATATATGTATCTATTGTTCTTGAGATAGTATATTTTCTATTCTCTTCTATAAGGGATTGTTTCTGGTTTCGTTTCTTTCAGTGTTATTTGGTTACAACGTTTAGTATTTAAAAAAATCCGTTTTAAAAGAAAGAAGCTTCTTTTTAGTCCTTTTATTTCTGTTCTTAGTATTTGTTTAGTTTCATTACCTATGGAGAATTCTCGTAGGGCAACCATGGGTAGGATGGAGATACATACGGATTGGTTGCATATTCGTAATGATACCGATATATATATTGCAGTGCCTGTTCATTAAGTTTAAGGCGTCAACAAAAGTGTGACGTGCAGAGACATGTTTCTTCGAAAACTTATCTAGGTAACATATTGTTATGAATTTTTCCCCGAAGAGAAAATTAAAAGAAACTATAAAAGACTATATATTTGTGTATTTTATTCCAGAAAAATATTTGAAAATATGTAATATTTTTTGAAATTTTAATAATAAGGTGTATTTTGATCCACGCCTGTATATTATTCGAATTTAGTCTTGATGTATGCAGTCTTTGACGGGCGGAAGTATATTGATATAGCAGGTCTGTTGATTTTGTTTTAGGGTAGGGTGATATCTTCGTTTCCGAGATGTAGGTAGAGATTTTCCAGCTACTGAACAGATAGGTCTAATTAATTTTCTGCTGAATAAAGACTTCCTTTTTATTCAGGTTATTATAGTAATTTCGGTTTATGTTTTAGTTTAGTGATATTGATGTGTTAAAATTAATTCTCGATTTATTACGAGTCTTTTATACTTGTAATTTTTTTGATTTATGTGACCTATCTGAGATCTCTCTTTTGTAATTTTTTTGTGAAGTGTTATGACTGCATTAATTAATTAATTTTGATTTAGTTGCTAATACCTTTTGTTTTATTTACTTTACTACGTACCCTATGAGGGTAACCCTGAAGATACTAGAGTTCCTGGAAAGCTAACCCGACTTGAGATAGACCGAGCAAGCTATTGTGTATTGTGGGCCAAGTTAAATAAGCAATTAACTCCACAGTACATAGCAATATGTCAATCTGCACCTTTAACACTTGTAATGAAGAACTGCGTGAAGCTTCCATGGCGGCCAGTATCCCATTCAGAAAGCTTAACAATCTAGTCCTCAAGAGGTTTCTTACAAAATATATTGATCGTCATATACCAGAGTATGTGAATACATCAGGGGTCATTTTCTAAATGTTGATAACTTAGTTTCATCATTTAAAAAGCACCTTCACGAGTGGCATTATATAGAGAAATATTTCCAAATTTGCCTTTACCCCTAGTTACTGTATTAACTTGGTGGGGAACATGGCCAGAAGTACCATTTTTCTATTCACAACAATTGGATGAATTAAAAAACCTTGTTTTTTATCTTCAAGATGATGATACGCAAAGCATTTCAATTGTAAACACCTGGTACAAATTGAAAATTTACAAAACCAGCTAACTTTATTAAAGCTAATTTCCAGTATCTTACAGATACGATTACTTACATGCAAAATTGAGATATTAACCTAAAAGAGGCGATAATTAGCTTAGAAACCGTTATCGATCGAATGAAAAGTATGCCTCTGAATTTGGAAACATGCTGAGACAGAAAGTTGATGCCATATTTAGCAGAAATCCAGATTTGAATATATTATATCAACTCTGCACACAGCCGATTGAAAAATCTATACATTCCAAGTATGATACACTTTTGCAACATTTTAATCACGCACCCATCACCAGTTGTGATGTGAAACGAACATTTTCTATTTTTAATGACGTTTTAACATCTAAAAGAGCTAATTTAACACAGGAACATCTTGAACAAATTTTAGTTGTTCATACTAATGTTTTACACTTTCAATATATTTCACAGAAAATACAAAATTTTGAGTTTTGTTCTTTGTAAATTATTTTTATTCAAAATTCGATACGCAATTCGCCTGTCAGCATTACTTTTGTTTCAGCAGTAGTTGCTGCCGGTTACCAAACCGTTTATTACATTCCCTCTGTTGTGCATTGACAGACACATATTAACTGCATATGTAGGTATGTGCCACTTATGCAGTTGCCACATGTATCAAACTGTTCGAAAATCACGGATCGCTTACAGAAACAAATCTATTGCGAGTACAAGGCCTATAGGCTATGAATCATCACTTGCTCGAGTCCGCTTTCTGATAATAATGAACCCATGTTTCGTCACAAGGAACAAATTGGCGCGTAAAATTTATTGTGTTGCGTTTAAAAATTTCCAAATTATTCATGGATATTTGTCAACGAACACATTTTTGTTCCGTCATTAGTAAACACAGCAACCATTATGCCGAAAGCTTATTCATATCAAGTTCTTCATGCAAAATATAAAGCACCTGTTCTTTTGAAATTCCCAACGCCTCTGCTATTTCTAAGGCTTTCAATTGTCGGTCACACAGCAACAAATCATGGACTTTATCCACTATTTCTGGACTTCTAAGCTGCTCCCGCCACGCTTAAATTTATTTCGCCATTTTCCGACGGTTGTATACGAAGAACAAGCCTCAAATAGTGTATCTCGCATATCATTATGGATTTCGGTAAATGACATGCCTTTCTTTAAAAGATAATTCATCACAGCACGATATTTAAAATTATCCGTTTACACTTAATTAGCAGCAGGATAAAATTTAAAAAAATTGCCTATGAAACAGGCTTTGTCACAAATTTATCAAACACTAACAGTAAACTGACAAGGCATCGGTTGTCAAAATGCCATGTATTTTCTTTAATTGACGGCCTACTCTAGGCGATCGCGTGAATAAGTCAACCCGCCCTCGTAATCTATTCTAAATGATATGTACTTCTCTACAACCATAGTTTCTTTTATATCGATTAAAAAAAATAAACTAAAAGCTGTAATACACGATCATAGAAATACATCTAAAAATACATATTTAATAATATTAAGAGTCAAGGAATGACAAAGGTGAAGGACATTTTGTTGGTAGATAGTAAAAAATATTGGCACTACCTGGAGTAACTTCATAATTTCTGTTGTATTGTCTTTTTTAATTTATTGTGAGTTTCCGAAAGACTTGTATTAAAAAACATGATTGAAGCCAATGCAGTAGCTGCTATGTACTATAATAATAAATATAAATAAAAACAAAAATATTGCGATATATACTAAAGTCATAGTGCCAACATCCACGTCTTCAAGCAATTTCAAAAGCTATAATACCTAGAATTCACTAGAAATACACGTGATTGACCTTGGAAAATTTTACGTAAAATTTTCTGTAATACACGTTCAAGGGACATGTTCAATAAATACATGTAATTTACGATTAGTGAATTACTAGTTGAATATATTTGTTCAGTCACTTTGCAGAGAATATTTGATATAAGAGTAGTCTATTATAAACATTTTAACAGAAATTAAATCATTTAGACACAAACTGTAAAAAATAAGATAATTCTAGTATCGATAAAAAATTAAGTTTATTACATTGGTCAATGTTACTCAAAATATAAACTCAAAATGAAACCTATTTACAAAACTTTCAATAAGTACCAATATAGCATACATTCGTTTATTAGGAGAAAAGTCCGACTTTATAATAATAATATAATCTTAAATAAAAAGTTGTGGTTAAAATTACGAAAACTTTGCATCAAATAAATCATTTTAAAAGCGAGTTGATAACTCATATTTATAAATTAATTTGACAATACCATTTCCACATGTATTTCATCATTCGTAAATTTATTGAAAACTTAGGGTTACTTTACACGATCAAAGAAATTAACGAATTTATAGAAAATGCATAGCTTGTACGAGGAGAACACTGAACAAATCTAGAGTGGCAATGTTTCTAAAAAAAAAAAATTGTTTTTATTTGACAGCTTTTTAATGTTTGGTGAGTTGATTGCCATTTACTTTGTTCGATTTGTTCTAATAGTTTATTAATTATCATAATTTAAAAATTTTGTTTTCACCTAAAAATTAATTTGACCAGCGAATATTTCCGGGCTATGACTTTTTACGATTTTAAAGCGTCATTAACGCCTAAACAATGTGAAGATAACGTAGAAATGTATTTGGTGAGGAAGCCCCATCTTCGGCAACAATTTATAATTTGTACAACGAATTCAAAAGAGACCTGTTTTCCTCTTAATGATGAATTTCGTGAAGGACGCCCAAGGACTGCTGAGAATATTTCCGCTGTTCGAGCAATGCTTGAGGAAGATCGATGGAAATTATATGAATTTATTCCGGCTACATTGGGCATTGGTATGAGTCAAATATCCAAAACATTTTAGATCAACAGTTAGACGTGAGAAAACTTTGTTGTCGATGACCATAAAGTAGAACTAACAACTGGATATCTGAATGCCCTAAACATCAAGATCATGAACCCTCCACCATATAGCCCTAGCCTAGCACCTTTTGATTTCTTTGTTTCGAAAAATTAAAGATAAAATGCGTGGAATCATTTTGACGTCATCAGATGAAGCGGTGGAACGTAATAAAAACCTGTTTTCTGAAGTGTTTCAGGAAGAGTGGCATCATTGCTTTAAGGGTTGGTTGCATCGAATGCTAATAGGGGAATATTTTAAAAAATAATAAAAGTAATTCCGCAAAATACGGCTCCACAGCGATTTCTATGTCGTCATTCGATAAAAATCGACGCCCTCTCAAGGGTTTTTTTTTGGTTTTGAAAAGAGATAATACTCACAGGAGACGAGGCCGGGACTGTAGGGTGGATGGCGTAATTTCTCAAAGCCGCATTCATTGATTCCTACTTGAACAGTTCGTACATGACGCACCCTGCAGTTTTCTTAGCTGTGGGGTCTTTTGTCGCGTATAGCCGTGTTCACGTTCTTAATTATATTTCCCGTTATTGTAAGTCCCTTTTGGCATATACTCAATTAAAAAAATTCTCTCCGCGTTCCAGAAAACTGTGGCCATCACTTTTCCCGCAGAAAATTGCGGTTTTACCTTCTAGGGCGGTAGGCAGCCTTCATAAGACATTGTATGGACTCAGTTACGATTCTATTTAAGAAGCCTTCACCTTAAGATCAAATTTCTGGTAAACTCTATAACGACGATTCTGAATTCGGCGACTCTCAGCGGATTGTTGATGCTTTGCACCAGCTTTCTCTGGTGTATTCTTGCCAGGTACTAGCAGTAGTGACATTCAAGACCTGCATACAAATTTGCCATAACTGAATATGCGGAAAGTTGTATATGATGATGTACTGAAACAACTAAAAAAAAATCATAGAATGCTTTCACCTCCGGACATGATAGAATTCCCAGCTTTCTTCGTGATTGTGCATCAATATTTGCTGAACCTCTTTGCAAGATATTGAATTTATCCCCGTTTTTCCTGTTACCTAGAAAGTCGCCAGTATGTGTCCTGTGCACAACTCTGATGTTAATTGCAGGCCCATATCAATCCTATCCAACTTTGCAAAGGTGTATAAGGCCAATATGAACATATTTACTCTAACATTAAATCAATCCTGTCGCCAAATCAACATGGTTTTATGTCTAAAAGGTCTACCACTTCAAACCTCGCCATTTTATCTCAGGCTGTTTGTGAAACACTTGACAGGGGAGAGCAGATGGACGTTATTTATACTGATTTTTCTCGTGCCTTCGATACCATTGACCATACTGCTCTCCTGGGTAAAATGAGTTTGTTCGGCTTCAGCAACTCACTAATAATGCTCCTCACTTCTTACCTTACTGCTAGAAGGAATTTTGTATACTATAATGGTTACAAATCTAGGACGCATCTTTCTACTTCCGGAGTGCCCCAGTGTTCCAATCTTGGACCCTTATTATTTAACATCTTTTTTAAAGGTTTAATAAGCTCTATTAACTGTCATGTTTTGGCTCATGCGGACGATTTAAAAATTTTTCATTGAATTAGTGGTGCCCAAGATGCTGCCCTTCTTCAAGAGAAGAACCTGGATCGTGTCACAAATTGGTGCTCTTCAAATAAATTAAATTTAAACATCGGCAAATGCTGTTTCATATCTTTCACCAGAAAACCCAGTAGATATCTTTCCAATTATTCTATTGACAACATCGTAATCAGCCGAAAAACGCATCTCAATGATCTTGGAGTTGCTTTTTATAAAAAGCTGACCTTCGCTGATCATGTTTCCCAAGTCACTACGTCAGCATATCGATCATTGGGTTTCATTATCCGTACGTGTAAAGACTTCGACAACATAGCTTCACTCAAGTCACTTTTTTATGCGCTAGTTGCCGTAGCCGTGTGGTATCCAATATATGATTGCTATATTAATGCGATTGAATCCATACAGCGCAATTTTCTAAAGTATTTAAGTTATAAAGTTGATGCAGCGTACCCTCCTCGTGTTTTGGACTACAAGTTGCTCTTGGATCGTCATGGAGTTGATTCGCTGGAAGCAAGACGACACCTAATTAGTTCAAACTTTATCAAAAATATAATTCTTTATAAGATCAACTCAGCTGATTTACTTGCAGAAGAATTTTCGAGTACCTCGTCCAAACTCAAAGGTGAATGAAGCGCTTCTACTTCCAACGGCTAGAATAATTATTTTTCTAAGGGCTCCCATGGTGCATTCTGCCAAGAATTTTAATAGTTTAAATAATTTTTCTGCGGACATTTTTCCTTAATTTGTTTCTTCGTTTAGTGTTTTTTTTCTTTTCGTTCCCTATTCTTTTGTATTTCGGTAGTTTGATTATTTTATTGAATTATACTTAGTTGTTAATTTTTTTTCACATATATATTATATGTATTATTTGTTTATATTGTCTGTATTGGGGTGACCTGTTGGACAATTTAATAAATATTATAAAACAGTAAAATTCTCTTCACAAATTTGTCGTCTACAAAATCATGTAGAATTTTAAGAATACTCGTTTCAGATATTACCATTTCTTTAGCAATAACTGAAACTTTTAGTCGGGGGTCAGTCAACACCTAATCTTCAACTTTGTTGATGATTTGTTCGGTTCGTGTTTCCCGAACACACTTTGGGTCATCATCAATAACACCGCCCAACAAAATAAATTTTTTATCGTGGTGCCTGTAAAATACGAGCAGAGCATTTCTGATGTACTGGTTGCAAAAATAACTGTCATTTCTTCCTAGCAGCTCTAGTTTTTGAGATACACCACGATGAAATTTATTACTCATACGGATAAATAGCAAAATAAATAATTAACTAAATATTTAGGAGACCTAAATTGTCTGTTTTTACCCGAAATTATAATTCTCAGTATTCCCCATTACCAGAAAAATCTACCTGTCTAACCCAACCCAACCCTAATCCCCATTACTTCATTTACCTCTAACATAGGGTTCTTCGTATCCTTGTCTGAATCTCACAGTTCAGTTTAGTATTGTGCTTTCGTGTGATAACTGTGCCAGTATGTACTAAGTATTTGCTTTAAATTGTTGCATGAATATTAAAAATTCGTATGACAACAATGGCTTCTACAAGCAGACGAAATTGTGTGAACCACAAAGATGTTTTTTGTTACATTTGTGGTGAATATACTTTTAAGGAAAGTATAAAACCCATATCTCACTTTATAAAAAGGGCATATTTGGCGTATTGTGGCGTCCAGTTAGACCAGGATAAATCTTAGGCACCACATTTTGTATGCAAAACATGCGTAGAACATTTGCGACAGAAAGAGCTTAAAATTTGGAGTACCTATGGTATAGAGGGAGCCAAAAAACCATCATGATAACTGCTATTTTTGTTCTGTCAACATCAAAGGCTTTAATCGCAATAACCAGCGTAAATGAACATATCCTAATATGGAGTCAGCAAGGAGACCTCTTCCTCATTCTGAAGAAATACCTATTCCAACGTTAAGTAACTTACCTATGCTTCCGGAGGATAACTCGGATACATCGTCTGACCAGGTGCAGTTCCAGAAAAGTGAAGGTGATAATGATTATGAACGACCTTCAGTGAGCCCCCAACGCTTCAGTCAACAACAGCTTAATGACCTTGTTAGAGATCTGAACCTCTCACAGAAGTCATCCGAATTGCCTGCTTCCAGATTAAACGAAAAGAACTTACTGTGTTCAAGTAGTAATATTACATTTTATCGTACCAAACAGAAAAATCTGCTGCTGCATTTCTCTAAATAAAACAACTTAGTGTTTTGTAATGACATAAGGGGTCTCTTGAAGAACATGGGGTTAATTAAATACACGCCAAGGCAATGGCGTCTTTTTATAGACAGTTTATCTCGAAGTTTAAAATTTGTACTTTTACACAATGGTAATAAGCATGGTTCTATACCTATTGGACATTCCACCACTATGAAAGAGGAATACGAGACAATATCATTGCTCCTGAAACATATCAAGTATGAAGAGCATCAGTGGGTGATTTGTGTCGATCCAAAAATGGTAAACTTTCTCCTCAGGTAACAATGTGGTTACACAAAATATCTTTACTTTTTATGCCTTTGGGACAGCAGAGCTAAGGTCCAGTATTGGATTACCAGAAGCTGGCCTTTAAAAAATGTTTTAGTTCTAAGAGAACACAACGTTCTTAACGAGCCGTTGGTTGACAGAAACAAAATCATCTATCCACCACTGTATATCAAGCTGGGACCTATGAAGCAATTTGTTAAGGCTTTATCACGAGATGGACCGTGTTTCGAGTATTTGAAATAAAAATTTTCAAGGCTTAGCACAGAAAAACTGAAGGCTGGAATTTTTGATGGTCCTCAGATAAGGCAACTTTTAAATAACCCCCAGTTCACGGAATCAATGAACGAGCGTGAGTTTAATGCCTGGTGCTCTTTTGTTGAAGTGGTTAAAAATTTTCTTGGAAATCATAAAGCAGCAAATTACATCGAATTAATAGAACAGATGCTTTCTAACTTTCACACGCTCGGATGTAACATGAGCATCAAGATTCATTACTTTGACAGCCACTTAGATTGTTTTCAAGAAAATTTAGGTGATGTTAGTGAGGAACAGGGGAAGATTTCACCAAGACATCAGCATTATGGAAGAAAGGTACCAAGGAAGATGGGATACCCATATGATGGCCGATTACTGCTGGAATCTTCAGCGAGACTGTTCCGGTACCCCTCACGCAAAGAAATCTTATAAAAGGAAATTTTTAACTGATGATGGAAAGTTGTATATGTATTTTTTTCTGTTAAATAAATAACTCCCACCCATTTTTTTTGTGTGTGTTTCAGTTAACAGTTATCAAATAGTAATATTTTAAAAGTTACATACATAACAAAACATTATATCTAATTTTGGCGAATTTTTCCTAAATATGGCAGAAAGAGTGAATTTCGAAAACTAGATCTGATAGAACAAATCTGACGGCACTTTTGGATTAAGCACCCTAAAATTGCTTAATTACGCTTAAAAAATCCGAGGCACCCAAATGTATGTTGGCCAATGTAATAGATTCTCTGCCCCATTTAAACTGCTTAAACCAAAACTTAACTTGGAAATAGGAGGGGATATTTTCTCCATACACTGTCATCATTCTCTCATGAATATTCTTCGGGCTACTGTTTTGTTCTGATAAAAAATTCATGACGCTTCTGTGTTCAAGTTTCAAATCAATCATTTTCTCTTCTTTAAACAAATGTAAAATTAACAAATGTTAAGGAATTCGAACGAAACTTGGAGACGACACTATAAAATTTCACAGAAACTTGGCGTAAGAACATTGTCACGATAGCATGTTGTTGTCATAGCTAGGTAGATAACATAAAAAAACTCCCCTGGTATTATCGCTTGCCGAGACCTTTCAATTTTTGCGGAGTAACAGGCCCAATACAATTCAATCAATACAGTAAATACATATTATTAATGCGCATGCATCATTCTCGTCTACATAACACGAACCGACAGTAGTTTCAAATCACTTCATAACACAAAAGTTGGTAATAACGCTTAAACCGAAATGTAACCAGAACTCCTCAAAAATTAGAGCTGGGTCTAATTCGGCAATTTATTCATTTCAATAAATTCACGACAATTTTAGGTAAAAAAAATTTATGAATTTCTTGGACTGTGTAAAGTCACCTTCAGAATGGCTGAATTAATTGCAAGAAAAATGATATAGCTATCAATTGTAAGTCTACAAATTTGTTTTAAACATGCACAGATAGAAGAACTACATGTACTAAGTTAGAAACTTAAACAAGAAGGTAAAATACCATTACCTTTTTTGCGATTTCTTTGATGTAACCGCCTCTGTATCGCTAAAGAATAGAATATTAATTCAATAGTGTTAAAACTTCAAAAAGAAAACAAAAATTAACCAAAAGAAATAAATTAACTTAATTGTTTATACAGTATGACTGAAGTTTCCTTTTGTTAACTTAAATAACATAAAACAAACTTAAAAACAATAACATTTTTAATTTAAAAATTAAAAAATAAAAATAAATTAATAGTAAAAAAACGATATTTTTAGGATAGTTAATACGTACTTTACATGTCTACAACAGGTGTTCGAAGTTTCCCCCACCGACTCACACACACAACTCCAAACGTCGAATGAGTGCTTCGTTGACACGCTGAAGGACAATTTGCTCCCGTATTAAAGTACTTGCTTCATTCACACGATTTTGCAATTCATCGATGGTATCTATTTCATTCACATACACCAGTTGTTTTAAATAGCCCCAGAAGAAAAAGTCCAGCGGATTTAAGTCAGGAGAACGCGGTGGCCATGCGACAGTACCCCCGCGTCCAATCCAATGATCTTGATACACAGTATTTAAATGTCTACGAACAGTGTGTGTAAAATGTGCCGGAGCACCATCATGTTGAAACCACATCCGATATCTAATATTAAGGGGGACATCTTCTAACAGCGGTTGTAAATTATGTTGTAAGAATTCTAAATAAGTTTGGCCATTAACCGAGCAGGGAGAATAAACGGGCCGACGATAAAGTTATCTATTATTCCCGCCCATAAATTTAGCGAAAATCGCTGTTGATTATGCACACGAAGGACCGCACGAGGATTGTCTATTGTCCATTGATGCAGATTATAAGTCCCTTCACGTGTAAATGTAGCTTCGTCTGTAAAGAGAATATTAAATAAAAAATTTTCGTCCTCGCGATTTCTTTGAAGCAACCATTCACAAAATTGTACCCGAGCCGGATAATCACGAGGGTTTAATGTTTGCACTCGTCGGTAGTGTAAAGGATAAAGTTGAGCTTCTCTCAAGGTTCGCCAAATAACAAACTGTGATACGTTAAACCGATTAGCAAGGTGTCGTGTGCTTAACGTTGGATCATTTTCTATTGCCTCCAAAATCTCTTCTTCAGCAGCTAAAACGTTTTCAGCACGTCCTGGACCAGTATCTCGGCGTCGAGGTTGTAATTCTCCAGTATCGCGAGCCCGTTGAACAACTGCTATAAACGTAGGTGCCGACGGTAAATGTCGGAAATAATTCAGAATTTCTACGACGCGCTGCATGACATTCACCGTAAATCAAAATAATATCAACTAACTCACTATTGGTAAAGTGGTATGCCATTTTATGTTCATACAAAAATATTTTTCAACTAGCAATAAAGTAAAACTAGCGTCTTATTACTACGAAAAATACCGTTGAACTAATATTTTATCTGCGAAAAATTGCACGCATTGTTTCGCTTGACGTCACTAAGTATACAAATAAACCAGGCATTTCATTCTATCACATGTACCAAGTAAACTGCAGTCTCACATATTAAACTTGACCCTGACACAGGTTGATATCGTTGCGGCCATTCATCGGTTACTGACCTATGAAATTTATACAGTGAAACTTGAAAACATTGGGCTGTTATAAATAATTTTTTTTTGGCGTTACTAGACAACTTTTATTAAAAAAAATTTTTACTATTTTATTTGTTGAATTTTTTGGAATATATCCCCCAAAAAAAAACAAAATGAAACTTCAGTCATACTGTATATTATTGTAGCTAAATGTTATATGTACTGGTAACATTAGAATTTATAGCTTTTTGTAAGTTAATTTTTGTAACTGTCTTGAAATATCAAATCCTGTTAACACCTTGTGTTTAAAAACAATTTCTTTTAAAGAAAGTTTTCTTATTTTATCAAAATTATCAAATAATTAAATAAAGAATGCTGCATTCTTTACATATAGTTAGGTATGGACATTTTGTCTGCAAAATTTAAATTTGTGTTGTTTATTCATTGTAACAAAATTTTAAAAATTATGCCAAATGTATTTGTAATAATCAAAAAAGACAGTGAACTAACTCTATTTCACTCGTTCGTTTAAGAAAGCGAATTATTCTTTTTACCTCATTTTCTCCTCTTGTTTATCCTTCTTCTTCATGAACTTTGCAAAATCTTCATCTGAATCACTCTCGGTAATATTTTCTGTTAAGAGCTTATCTTTACGCCACTTCTTCTTTCTTTTATCTACCTGATCACTATCATCATCGTCATTAGATTTCTTATCGTCCTAAAAACAAATACAAATTTTAGTCTAATCAAATAAAATATGAAAACGATTCCTAGCCTGGAAGAACTGAATACATATTCATAAAATTGTAATGGTTACTTCAGTCCATGCCAAAATACTAATTTCTTTAAGCGTTTCTAAGGCCGGTATGACACGAGGCTAAATTTTACAGAAAATTTAGCTGCTAAATTTTTCTGAAAATTATACTCGAAAATTTAGCACCGTGTCATACACATAATGCATGCGAAATTTTATGTAATATTTAGCAGCTAAATTTTCTTAAAATTGTTCTAATTTTTTTGCAAGATATGCGCGTGAAATTGCGCAAAAGGTTTTGGTCGCGTGTCCTCGCCAGTGCCGCCAACTTAGCTATTTTCAAGCTAGATTGGGCCTTTTTATTTTTGATTTAGCTATCAAATTGTGCAATTCAGAAAGCTGATATTTAAACAATAAATTTAAAGGTAAATATATATCACTTAAAGTTCGAATCTGGCTATTATTTGTTTTGTTTTTTCAAGTACCGTGTAGTTTTCCTTTTTTGTAAGAGTTGGCAGCATTGGTCCTCGTCATAGACCACAACCACAGTTCTAGAGCTACTCTCGTGTCGTCCATATTGTTTGTTTTGAATTGTGATTGTAAACATAAGCTGTATTTCTTCCAAATTAAAAAAAAAGGATAAAATGTCTTGGAGTCGCGATCAGGTCCGTACTCTTTGTTTGTATGCTGTGAAGAATATGAATTACAAAAACAAGCATGCTCGAAATAAAGCCCTCGAAGCAGTGCAAAATGTTTTGCTACAAATGAAGCCTGATGTGACTATAGCGGAAATAAAAAGTAAATTTCACGGCTTACGAACCAATTTTACAAACGAGCATAGGAAGCAGAAGAAGTCAATAAAAAGTGGGGCAGGAGACGATGAAGTAAGTGTATTATTTATATTAGGTGATTTGTTCAAAGTAATATTCTTTATATTTAATATTATAGATCTATGTGCCAACACTTTGGTATTTTGATGATATGGATTTCATACTGGAGCACTGCACCCCACGTATTGGAATCGATACTATTGAAAATAGTTGCCAAGAAAACGACGAACATCAAATCGAAGTGGACGAAGAAATATATGTATGTGTACCAAAAGTTCAGATTTGTAACAGTTTTTTCCCCAAATCATACATTTATTTAACTATTTTCACAATTAGTAAAAGTTTCAAATAGACATTAATTACAACCTCTTTTAGCAAATGAATAAAATGCTTAGGCACATGTGAACATACATTCTCATTTTAGATTCAAGAGGATACACAAGAGAATGATATCTCAGATGATTTATTGACACCTGTGTCACAAGGGTCATCGCCCAACCCCGAAGGTGGTCAAATAGATCGCCAAGAAACTCCACGACAAAGTATAGTGAAGAAGAGAGAATTAAAGTTTAAGAGAAAATCCAGCATAGATAATGTGTTAGAAGAAGCCAGCGGTGCAATGAAAATTATATCCGAGAGCCTTGCTAAAAAAAAAGACATTAAAATACAATCGAACGAAGAAAAATTTGGTGAATTCATTGCACTAAAAATGAAAAATATTCATCCCAGCATTATAGATGATGTTGAAAATGATATAATAAAAATTATCTATGATGCAATAAAAACATCGAAATCTATTCAAGAGTAGAAGTTCCGTTCATGTATATTGTAAATAAATTTTTAAAATTTATTATTGAATATTTTTTATTGAATATTGTTTTTGTTTTTATGATTAAATATATTTTGTTTTCCCTTGAGTATTATTTTGATATTACGCAGAGGTGGAACACCTGTTTTAAAGTAATTGTTTTTTTAAATGACATGCTCTTTAGGGTTTTTAATATTCCTTTATTATAAGAGTTTTATTATTTCAATTAAATACTAACAAATTTGTATTTATTTGAAAGAATAGATGTCTTGGCTTGTGCTTTCTCCAAAATTAATTGGTTATGTGAATAAATAGGTAATGTAATTTGGCAGTTAATAACAATATGATACAAATTATGGCAGTTCGTTTAAATGGCTTGTTTATACTAAGATAGTGCAATGCCTCCTATCTAAAATGGAGGGACCCAGGTGGTTCTAAGCATAGTGCTCGCACAAATACTTTAATTTTTCTAAAAATAGTACATTATATACCGCGGGACTGAAGTAGTACATTTAATCCTGAAGGTAAAGTTTATGGCCCGACCGCAGGGAGGGCCATAATTTACCTGAAGGATTAAATGTACTTCAGTCGCAAGGTATATACGATACTTTTCGTACTTCCGGTATGATTTTATTAATTATTTCAATAATTTCAATCAGTTTTTTCTCTCTTCAACTCATTTAATAAACTGTCTTTGAAATAAGTTACCATAGTAACATTGCGTTGTGACAATTATAATTTAGAAACATTGTCATTACTAGTGTCATTGTAAAGAAACATTGTTATTGATAATTATTGGTATCATGAGTGAAGAAGGTGTATCTGATATTGATAAAAGAGCAGCCGAAGTAGGTGAAGAATTGTTACCACCGAAATCTAGAAAACTATACGAGCAGCAGTACGATGCTTTTAAAAAGTGGTGCCGCTTAAAAAATGTGAGACAACCTACTGAAAATGCGCTGTTAGTCTACTTCAATGATAAATCAAAAGCGGTTTGTGCCTCAACTCTCTGGGCACATTACTCAATGCTGAAATCGGTTATTAACATTAGAGAAGATATTGATATAAGTAAATTTCCAAAATTATTAGCTTTTTTGAAGAGAAGAAATGAGGGATTTAAGCCAAAGAAGTCAAGAATTCTCACGTCTGAGCAGGTAGATCAGTTCTTACGGGAGGCTCCGGATGATAAATATTTAATGCTTAAGGTAAATTTGGAAATTTGTTTATATTCAGAAATTTTAAGAAATCAATTTTTTTGTAGGTTGCACTTATTTTGGGCGTTGCGGGAGCTTGTCGTGGAAAAGAGTTGGTTGATTTAGAAATCGACGATGTGAGAGATTTGGGCGATTCCTTCCTAATTGCGATTAGAAACACCAAAAATAAAATTGACCGAAATTTTGTGATCAAAAATTCAGAAAACAGTGCCATCAGTTTTGTGGCGATATTTCGGAAATATGTGGCATTGCGAAAGACAGGGACACCTCATTCAAAATTTTTTGTTCAATACATCAACAAAGAATGTACTACGAGAGTAGTAGGAAAAAACATGTTTGGTACATTTCCACGGCAAATAGCAGCTTTCTTGAAATTAGAAAATGCGACGTCTTATACGGGACATTGTTTTAGACGCACATCTGCGTCTTTGTTAGCTGATTCGGGAGCAACAATAGACCTGCTGAAGAGACATGGAGGATGGAAATCCTCCAACGTGGCCGAGGGATATATTGAATCGTCTATTAAAAATAAACAAAAAATTTCAGATAAAATATTTGGTCAAGTCGCCGATTCGTCCACTATAGTTATGCCACAGTCCTCATTCTCGCTTCCTGTTTCCGCAGGATCTTCGAAACAAACACCAGTTCAATATGAAAAGGACCTATCTGTTACTCGTCAGTTACCTGCTGCATTAACCCAGGAAAGACTGGTCAATATGACGAACTGTCACAATATTAATTTGAATATTAACGTTAATTACCATTCTAATTAATTATATTTTTCAATAAAATATCCCTTAAATTCGTTTGTTTTTGATTTAATCGTTCCGGGAGTTTCGTCAATATTTAATCCCGGAGGGATTAAATGTGACACTATAGTACCTGTCACAAGGGAGTGAAGTTGTCACTTTAGGCCCGGAAGTACGAAAAACATTATATTTGTAATAATTATTATGTCATGACTTCCCAACCAATTATTTTGTTACATAATACTATTTATTATTTAATTTGTATTATAACCTTGTTTAAACAAAATTAGGCATTTACAAGTCACACGTCTATAATCAGGAACTGAAATTTATCAACTTTACTCTTAACCTAATACCTCTCCCCAAACAAAATCGTCTAATTTTCTTAATACCTCTGTTATTTGCAATAATTTTATCTGCATGCATTTACTATTTTGTAGATGAAAATAAAATAATTTCCGATAAATAAAAATTTATTAATTTATAAATTAAGTTAAACAAATATTACATGTTATTTCTTTCGATTTGTAGTGAATGTATTAGTGAAAAAACACTTCCATCAGCTCTTCTATTCAACCATCTTCTGGTCCAACATCTCTTTTTTGCCTTTTTCTTAACAGCTACTAACACGTAACTTGTAACTGCAGCAGCTAGTAGTTCATGCTCGTTATCACTCATATTAGTTTTTTTATTACAATATTCGCCAAAACTATTAAAGGTTACAACAAAACTCAACTTTCACCAAAATATACTATGACTAGGAGGAACAACCAAACAGTATAAAAAGAAACTATTTTTATTTCCTGCTGTTTTGTGCGCATGTGTATCGGTTAAATTTTATATAAAATTATGCATCGTGTCATACACGTATATTGACAAAATATAAAAATTGCATTCGAAGTTAGCTGCTAAATTTTTATGAAAATTTAGCAGCTAAATTTTCTGTAAAATTTAGCCTCGTGTCATACCGGCCTAAAACACAATTATATTAAGTTACCAAAAAAGTTCCAAAAATGTCTTTGACTGGTTTGATTATGCAATATTTGTTTTTTTAAAAAAGCGATGATATAAAGAAAAAGAAAGTAAAATCAAATACAGGAGAACAAAAATAATTAGATAAACACAACATAATGACTTATGAAGACAAAAAAAACGGTATGTAGGTAATTTTACCATATTCTAATTTTTTGGCGGAATCCGACAACATTGCGCACAAGCGGCGCAAGTTAATGAGAGTGTTATTGGGAATTTACATTAAGTGACACGCCACCATGCGGTAAATTTTGGAACTAGCGTTGGAGGTATACTTGTATTGTTTATTGGGTTCTATCGTATGTAAAACTGTATTGTATTTTCAACTTTTCCTTACTATTTTATATTTTCGCTACTGTTTTACGACAAATTTGTCTTTCTAAACATCACCCATGGTTGGTATATTCTTCAGATTGTATTATCTTCGAAAATAATACACCGAAAAAATTATTAGAAATAAAATGTCCATACAGTGGAAAAGATAAAAGTGCTGTAAATTGCATCGATTCATGTAATTATTTGATATAGGAAGAAAATAACCCAGTGCTAAAGAAAAATCATTCATATTATGCGCAAATTCAATTAGGAATGGCCAAATTAAATTTAAGAGTGCGACTTTTTTATATTTGCTTGATATGACTCGAGTTACATCAATATTACAGTGCCTTTCGATAAAGTACATTCATATAATTTAATTACAACTAGAAACAGGTATGTAAATAAAATGGTGCAAGTAATATGTAAAAATAAAGATAAAAAAAATTTAAGTACTTTTCAATTTTAAAATTGCTCATGGTGTGTCGGAGATCATTAAATAATATGCAATAGCAATAGCATGAAACAATATATGTTTTTATAGCGATTTGTGCTAAAGACTTCTTCAAATTCAAAACAATTGGATTTCGCATTTACATCGTGTTATTCAACAGATCGAGTTTAAATAACTGGTTGTCAAAAAGCTTTATTATTAGTACAATATGTATTCTTACATGTTTGTGTACGCAGATGAAGTAGAGCTCTAAAAAATGATGTTTGTTGATGAAGAATAATCAACATAAAATAAAACCCAGAACCAATATCGAAAACACTTGTAAACATAGTAAACACGATACGCTTTATACAAAACTATTGTGATGACTCATTCGACGATGGGACAAGTCTGTCACGACCTGATATCTTCTCGAAAGATATCGAAGCGGAAAGATCGAGAATAAGAAAAAACTAGAGAAATACGGGTGAATCTAGAAATATGCGACGGCCAATATATAAGCCGTCGAGGAAGGGATTTGACATTCAACCAGTGATCGTGGCCTAGTTAATGTAAATAAATATACAAACGTTGTTACATAAATGTTATTATTGTTATAGTTTTAGGATTGATATTTAGTGAATTCTGTTGTTATTGTTAATATAGTGTGTGTTTAAATTACCGTTATTTTTATTCAAGGACCCAGAAAGACAAACATTACACTATAAAAGAATTGGACGCCATCTTGGCAACGATCGTGGCGCCACAATCGGTAATGTTAATTCCTGATATCCGTAAACTCTATAACTAGAAAGAGATAAATATAGCTCCATAAGGGCCTGTAGTATTTTCTGATGTGCGAACAGACTATACATTTGGAAGTGCTGAATTTTTTGAGGCGGACCTCGTATACGTACATAAGTTTAAAAACTAACGGGTGTTCAGAAACATTTGAAGTCAAGTGGGCTCTAAACAAAAAATCGTATATCTTTACTTAAGTTTAAATAAAGGTATATAACCCCTTACCACAATTATTAGTCGTATCCTAAATACGTATTTCGACAACTAAGTTGTCATCATCAGTAGGTAAAAACTACTAATTAAAAGTCGCACATGGGGCACAGTTAAACAAAAGAAACGCTTCCGCACAACTATTATACACTGCAACCCTGTATAGACTAAATATAACAAGTCAATCTAAAACTACGAGATAAACGCGTACCTACTTTAGGAAAGGTCTAAACATATGTTAAATTGTCGGACAAAGGAACGGCAGACATCCTCTCTAAGGGGGACGGCACTTCGATTTTTAAAAACTACGATGACCCACTATTAAACTTAGATAAACCACCTTTTATTTTCAACAAACCAATAGTATATTTAAACGTATTTACTCGAGTACATGTATAGTAAAAATATCTATTTTGGGTAGGGGTGTAAAAATATTTCCAATTACAAATGGTTAAAAAATGCTAAAATCGGAAAGTGTGGTCGTATATTGTAAAAACTGTACTCTATTGAAAATTCTAAGAAGGACAAAATTTTTTGAAGGAACCGTTACATATGAAAAAACAAGACATCTGACTGTGTTGACTTATATTAAATGACAATCAAGTAACGTGAGAAGGTTCTATGAATTATAAGATATTGTTGGTATATAATTTAAAAGTTAATTATAAATAGGTGACATGTTATTGTTAAGGAGGTAATTTTTGTGTTTTTTCATATGTATGGTTTCTCACATGTCTAAAATTTCTGCTGTTACCCACCCACCCTTTTATGTTAATAAAAATGTGAATAAACAGCTGAACGGTATAGGTGATTTATCGTTATTCAAGGAGGTATGTTTATTTTTATTTTTCGCTATAAATATACTTTCATAAGCATCTAGTTCGTGGGGTTTATTAATTCCTTTGATCAACTTCAAACCTGTAATCGACACATTGTGCAGTGTGCTCAAAGCGTGATTTGCGACATTTGATTTATCCGGTCTATTGTATTTGTATTTAAATCAAATGTCGCAAATCACGCTTTGAGCACACTGCACAATGTGTCGATTACAGGTTTGAAGTTGATCAAAGGAATTAATAAACCCCACGAACTAGATGCTTATGAAAGTATATTTATAGCGAAAAATAAAAATAAACATACCTCCTTGAATAGCGATAAATCACCTATACCGTTCAGCTGTTTATTCACATTTTTATTAACATAAAAGGGTGGGTGGGTAACAGCAGAAATTTTAGACATGTGAGAAACCATACATATGAAAAAACACAAAAATTACCTCCTTAACAATAACATGTCACCTATTTATAATTAACTTTTAAATTATATACCAACAATATCTTATAATTCATAGAACCTTCTCACGTTACTTGATTGTCATTTAATATAAGTCAACACAGTCAGATGTCTTGTTTTTTCATATGTAACGGTTCCTTCAAAAAATTTTGTCCTTCTTAGAATTTTCAATAGAGTACAGTTTTTACAATATACGACCACACTTTCCGATTTTAGCATTTTTTAACCATTTGTAATTGGAAATATTTTTACACCCCTACCCAAAATAGATATTTTTACTATACATGTACTCGAGTAAATACGTTTAAATATACTATTGGTTTGTTGAAAATAAAAGGTGGTTTATCTAAGTTTAATAGTGGGTCATCGTAGTTTTTAAAAATCGAAGTGCCGCCCCCCTTAGAGAGGATGTCTGCCGTTCCTTTGTCCGACAATTTAACATATGTTTAGACCTTTCCTAAAGTAGGTACGCGTTTATCTCGTAGTTTTAGATTGACTTGTTATATTTAGTCTATACAGGGTTGCAGTGTATAATAGTTGTGCGGAAGCGTTTCTTTTGTTTAACTGTGCCCCATGTGCGACTTTTAATTAGTAGTTTTTACCTACTGATGATGACAACTTAGTTGTCGAAATACGTATTTAGGATACGACTAATAATTGTGGTAAGGGGTTATATACCTTTATTTAAATTTTTATTTAACCACAGTCTCCATTGAAAGAATTTTCTTTACTTAAGTATCTGATTTGTAATAATTATTAAATGTCAACTGTTGTCTGTCAAAAATCAATCTATCTCAGACATGACTTCATATTTTCAAGGACTACTTTGATATATTTACAATTTTAAAATGAATTATTAAGTTAAATATTAGAAATTTTGATTTGCTTGATAATTTGAAATAAAGTCATAATGACTTAACAATTGCTTTTAATTAAGATTTTATTGTAAAAATGATTTGGATTTGAATTTAGTCATCAACTTTTTCTTTGCAGTATGCCACGAATAAACATTCTGATAAAACGCGACCGCAATTTCAACGTCGTCCGTTTGCTTTTCATGTAGATATTTGTTTACATGCTAGGGCAACACCGCTAGAGCTAAGTGCGGCAAGTAGAGTAAAAACATTTAGAGAATAGCACATACGTAACAATGCGCTATGAACATATTAGTCAGGAGAGTTCATTATATCCCATCTGATTCAGTTTAGGGGTGTTTGTATAACAGTTGCATGCCTATTACGATTAAGCGTTATTTAAATAATTGTCTTTATCAAGACATTTGAAAACATTTCAATATTATTCGATCAGTAAGTTTAAAGGGTATAAATTTTATTTTTAACTAAATAATTAGATATTATTTATACAGTGATGGCTTCGTCATTGAAGAAAGTTGGAGTAAAAGGCAAAGTTATACATAGCCAAGGAAGAGAAATTATTGCCAACGTTTTAAAATTCATGAAGTAAGAAGCAGAAAACAAACATCCAATCATTCCTTTAAAAAATTACAAACTGAGGTTAATGAGAGCGGTTGGAATTTCTGATATGACATACAGAAGTATTGCTAAAGAAACCGAGGATGTAAATTCCGGAAAAGTTGTTCCATTTAGTACATCACATAAAACAAGACCACGCAGAAACACGAAAAGAACACTTCGTCCACAAGATACTGACACAATACGTTCCATCGCTCACATCTTCTATATACATGAAACACGACGTCCAACTTTGAAAGGTAAGAATAAATATTTCCATATAAATTATAATCATTATATCTGGATTTCTTTACAGAAATTTATGATAAGATAATAGAGAACGACATACCATTTATGATGGGCTTAGAACTTTATCGAAGGTGCTAAAAAATATGGGATTTAAGTAAAAAATAGTGTTTTGATAATAAAACAAGAAATAAATATTGTATTTGTTTCTAGATGGCAAAAAACAGCTGACAAAAAAATTTAATGGCATCATATGATATACGTGCAAAGGTATAAAATATTTAAAACAATTGCAAAGTTATATACATGAAAACAGACCCATAATATTTACAGATGAATGCTACTTTCACAGTACACATACGCAATTAAAAGAATCAGATAATTCTTTGCTTTGGTTGAGGAAATCAATTTCGAAAGGTAATCGTTTGATTATGGTTCGTGCTGGTGGAAGAATTGGTTTCATTCAAAATGCTTTACTCCTATTTAAATCAGGTATATATATAAATATTACAGTCATTGCTTTATAACGATAAATGAAAACACAAAATTAAATTGGTCGCAGTTGTTAAAATTATTGTCGCTATTAGTTCCATTGTTTTTATAGGTACAAAATCTGGTGATTACCATGATGAAACGAATTCAACAAATTTTTTCACTTGGGTCAATAAACAGTTACTACTTGCAGCAAGAAATATAGCGTTTGATGTGAAGTGGACAAAGCCGGAGTTATATGAATTAATGAAGAAAAATAAAAGTGAAAATCCAAGAATATAAATTGGATACACTATTATGGGCCCATAAACATAATGTATTGAGGTTGCCTCCTTACCACCCGGAGTTAAATCCAATCGAAGAAATATGGGCGATTGTAAAGAATTAGGTTGGAAGCAGAAATGTCACTAGTAAGTTAGCAGACGTCGAAAATTTGGCCAGAGAAAAATTCGCATCTGTAAATGCAGAAGAGAGGGCATCTGTTTGTAGCCACATAGATAAAGTTGTTGAAACTTATTTACAACAGAGCATTTCTTAGATGATGTAACAGATAATCTAGTTTTTATAGTTAATACAGAAGAAACTGATAATGAAGAAGATAGTTCTAGCGATGATGACTCTGACATTGAAGATTATGGTGGTGTTCAACCACTGCCAGAAGTAGAATAAAATGATAGGGCTAAAACAGCCACAAATGGACATGCGGCATTGGATGTTCTGTTACTTTTCTTAAATCTTTATATATATATATATATATATATATATATATATATATATATATATATATATATATACTGATATTAACATACCTGTATTACACTGTTATTGTTTTTATTGCATATGTATTGTAATATTACTTGGCAAAAATAAAGATTTCTAAATAATTTCATCTTACAGATGTTAACTTGTATTAATTATAACAATATACTCTCTAGACAACACGAAATATTTATACACACATCAACATAATCTAAGGATATATCTTATTTGCTTTAAAAAAATAATTTAGTGCATCTTTTTACCAATTTTTGTCTTGAAAGTTAAATGTAAAATAAGCTATGAGTGAAATTAAGTTAAATTAATATTTAACACAATTTTAATAATAATTTATTAATTAGAAATTAGAAATTCTACAAAATGGTACTAAACAACAATTCAAAATTAATCTTATATTGAATTAAAAAATTTGAAGATTAAGGAATTAATAAAGAGTGGGACCTCCTCTGGAGTTTAAAACCGCCCTACATTTTCTTGGCATAGACAGAATAAGATTGTCCAAGTCTTCTTGTGGAAGAAGATTCCACTGTTGTGAAAGAAGTTCTTGCAGTTGCCGTCGATTTTGTATAGCGTCCATATGTGGCAGGCATCTTCTCTGAAGCATATCCCATGCATGCTCAATGGGATTGAGGTCTGAGGATTGAGCTGGCCATGGCAAAACCTCAATTATTGCTTCATTGAGCCAATCGATAACAACTCTTGCCACGTGTGGTCGTGCAGTCATGCATAAGGGTTAAATTTCGGCCCAACGCTTCTGCAAATGGCTGAACAACAGGTTCAAGAATATTCTGGATATATTGCTCAACATTTAAGAATTGATCTAGAAAAACGAGATCAGTTTTCCTACCCAGCATAATTCCCGCCCATATCATTACAGTACCACCTCGGTAGCTGTGCACTTCTTGGGCATGCTGTAGCCTTGCTGCATTACCAGGCTGACGCCAGACTCTTAATCTGCGAGTATCTGGTCTTAATCAGAATCGCGACCTGTCGGAAAAAAGTATAGTCGACCATTGTTCTCGAGTCCAGTTTAAGTGTTCTCGAGCCCAGTTTACTCGATGTCCTCGATTTCCCCTGGTTAATGGTGGAACCCTAAGGGGGCGTCTGGAGTGAAGATTGACTTCTTTTAAACGACGCCTGATGGTTTGGCTGTGGACTGTCATGTTATGCACTGCCTGGAGACACGATTTTAACTCAGTAGCAGTTAGTGAACTCTGTCGGCGAGCCTGAAGAGTGATGTACCGGTCCTGAATAGCAGTGGTGGCGCGTCTTCTTCCAAGATGTTGTTCCCTGGGATTACCTGTATCTCTGTAACGTCGCCATAGTCGGCTAATTACGCTCTGTGTTGTACCTAGCCGCTCCGCTACGTCAACTTGTCTTACTCCAACTTCCAGCATTCCAACTGCCCTATTCATTTCGTCAGGATGCAAATGACGACGTCTATTTTGTTCATTCATGTTTGCTTTTAACGCAATTTATGCTTACACTTATCAATGGGTACTAATTTTTGTGAAACAACGCAGAAATGGTGGGAGAAGTAACACACTAAAGTTAAAATTCAAAACATTTTAAGATTTATCATTAACTGTACTTGTTTAATGGATACTTTTGACAGATAGTTGTTTATAAGTTACCTAGCAACCAAACTAAACAACAAAAGACAATATTAACGGAAGTAAAATCAAGCAAATAAAATAAAAATTGATATCCTTAGATTATGTTGATGTGTGTATGTATCTTTATTGTAGCTTGGAATAAGGCAATATCTATTTAAAATTATAATAATTCTGATTTGATAAATGTAAAATAAACTAAACTGCCTACACTGAGTTTAAAGTAATTCTCTCAAATAAGAAAGTTAATGAAGGGAATAATTTATTGAATTAATTTTATTTAAAATATACTAGCATCAATATTCATAACGAGGTAGATTTAAAAATTCATAATAATACTTCTGTAAATAATAATTTGCTTCTCCAATATCAATTAAATTTATTAGAAATATTGTAGTTCTATGAAAAAACATAATTTTCACAATTATAAAGTTTTTCAAAAATCACGCCTAATACCTCTCTGCCCTCGAAATCACCTACGCCCCTGGCACTTTTTGTTCGCGCAGCTTTGTGGTGACGTATGTGCTATTCTCTAAATGTTTTCACTATACCTTTGTCGATTTATATACACTAGGAGACTCGGTTAACATTTTTTTTAGGTGGAGCTTTGGTGCTATTTTCAATACACCTCTGTTTTGTATATCTTAAAAATTCCTTACTCTTCTCTTGATGGCTCTATTAAATTTATCGTTTTACAGTAGAATACACTTATATGAATTTATTCTCTAGGGTCGAGTCCTGGGCGCTTGTTAAGTATGTGAACATCAGTAATATATACGAGGGTTGGTTGACGGGAGAGTGACTTTTCAATGAAAAAGTTGTTTAGGGGTAAAAATATATTTTATTTTTCAACATAGTTCCCTTGCAATTCCACACGCTTAATCCAGCGGCTTTCCAATTTTTTTAAACCACCAAAAAAGTAATCTTTTGGAAACTCGTCAAAATAAGCATTCGTTTCGGCTATCACATCCTCATTTGTGCAGAATCTTTTTCCACCAAGGCATTTTTTCAAATTTGGGAACAAGAAGAAGTCCGGCGGAGCCAGATCTGGTGAATATGGTGGATGCGGCAGCAATTCGTAACCCAATTCTTTGAATTTAGCGGATGCAATCGCGGACGAATGAGAGGGTGCGTTATCTTGATGGAACAAAATTTTCTTTTTAAATAAACGAGGTCGGTTTTTCTTTAGTTCCGTATCGAAAAGCGTCAGTAAATTAGCATAATATTGGCCAGTTATTGTGCTTCCCTTCTGTAAGTAATCAATAAAAATTACGCCTTGGCAATCCCAAAAAATGGTAGCCATAACCTTATGGGCTGAAAAAACCGTTTTTGCCTTTTTTGGAGCACGTTCTTCGGGAGAAGTCCATTGTTTTGATTGTATTTTGGCCTCTGGCGTATAGTGATGTATCCAGGTTTCATCTACGGTGACATACCGACGAAAAAATTCTGTTGGATTACGTTTTAACAAAAGTAAACAGTCACTGGAAATTGATGCACGAGTGCGCATTTGCTCTGCAGTTAGCAAACGCGGCACCCACCTTGCGGTTAATTTTTTTAAATGTAAATGTTCGTGTAGAATATTGTGGACACGTTCGGTTGAAATGTTTACAGCATTAGCTATCTCGCGCACTTTCACCCGGCGGTCATTTTTTACAATAGCACGGACCTTAGCTATCATTTCTTCAGTAGTTACGGTTTCTGAAGGCCCAGGACGTTCAGCATCATCCGTGGTCATATGACCAGTTTTAAAGGCAGCAAACCACTTGCAAATCATTCCATGCGAAGGAGCAGATTTACCATAATACTTATGTAACTTTTCTTCAGTGTCTTTAATGTTCTTTCCGCGTAAAAAGTAATGTTTTATTAACACACGAAATTCCTTTTTATCCATTTTTAAATAATATAATAACTTGTTTACTTTAAACGTCTGCCAAATGTAAACTAACTGACAGATCTGCATGAAATTTTGACAGTAGACGTCTAAAAGATAGCTGAAGTTAGCAATACAGTCATTATTGCGACAGTGGTGCCAACTTATGAAAAGTCACTCTCCCATCAAACCACCCTCGTATATATATATATATATATATATATATATATATATATAAATAAGATATTTTCGTGACCTTGGTATGATAAGGTAAACTTAATAAGTCGGCGATTAAAGGTCTGGTTTATTACTTCAAAGTATATATATTTAAAACAACCCTACATGTTTCGGCAATGATGCCTTTGTCAAGGATATAAAAAATATAAATTATTTATATTTTTTATATCCTTGACAAAGGCATCATTGCCGAAACATGTAGGGTTGTTTTAAATATATATACATATTTTGAAGTAATAAACCAGACCTTTAATCGCCGATTTATTAAGTTTACCTTATATATATATATATATATATATATATATATATATATATATATATATATATATACAGTGCTTCTCAAAAGTCCCCCCCCCGCCTCTTTCTTATCTTTGGAACGATTATACATTCACAAGTGAAATTTGGAAACTGATTATTATAGGTTATAAACTTCCCTACTAGTGATAGATGACGTCACAAGGCCATCGTGACCAATAATTTTAAATGGAACGCTACGACAAGCGACACCTCTTTTAAAAGGTATCGAAAAAACTTATTCAATGATACTAATTTTGTTTGTGTTTGAGGCAGTTTTAATGGCTCATTAGTAAACATGAAAATTTAAATTCCATTCAGTATGATATTAAATACAGATTTAAGAAATAGTATGTACTTAAAGAAATTGCTCGAAATGACCTCCGTTTACTTCCTGACAGTAAAATATCCTATTTTTAAACTCTTCTCGTACTTCTTCAAATGTGTCTGCGGAAACAGCTTCACATTCTGCAACAATACGTTGTTTTAAAACGTCAATATTGTCAAGTTCAGTGGCGTAAACCTTCGATTTAAGGAACCCCCACAGAAAAAAATCCAAAGGTTTGAGGTCCGGTGATCGAGGTGGCCATTCCGTTGAACCTCGTCGTCCAATCCATCTACCAGGATATTCCTCATGCAAATACTGTCTTACTGCACCGTAATAGTGTGGAGGAGCACCATCCTGTTGGAATTTTATTTTCAAATTGCCGAATTCATCTGGATTATCTTCCAAAATTTCAAGGATTAACGGTTCTATTGCGTTTTGCAACATCTCCAGATAAACCTCACCAGTTAAATTAGTATTTAAAAAAAGAGGCCCAACGATATGGTTTCCCAGGATACCTGCCCAAACATTCACCTTCTGGGGAAATTGGGTATGTGTTTCACGAAACAGATTTGCGTCACTCCAATACCTCACATTCTGTGTATTTACATTTCCATTTAGATAGAAAGTACTTTCGTCACTAAAACAAATTGTTTTGACGTAGTCTGGCTGTTGGTTAATTTTAGTTTCCATATTTTCACAAAATTCTAGTCTTCGGTCTGGGTCGTCGTCTGAGAGTTGATGAACCATTTTTAATTTGTATGGATGAAATTTGTATTTTTTCAACACCCTGTGTACTGTACTTCGACTAACTTCACAGGTAGATGCAACTTGAGTTGTTGAAGAAGTAGGATTAACTCTTACTTCTGCCAGTATATCAATTTTTTTCTCATCAGAAATTTGTGGTCTGCCAGATCGTTTCGCATCATTAATACTACCCGTTGTTTCAAACTTACGAAGAAGCTCCCTTAAATAAGTCCTCGAAATGGGGCGATCGGGAAACCTCTCATTAAAAATGCGTTCTGCTGCATGAATATTTTGTCTAGTTTCACCAAGAATTAGGACCGCTGCTACTTTATCACCTAAAACACGTACCATTTCGCTTCTTAAAGCACTTAAACTTTCGGCTCACAACAGTTTAACAAATTATTAAAATGTACAAAAATATTAAAAGTACCAAAAGCTGTTATAACAGTGAGACGTTCGATCAACAATACACAAATTATTAAATGTACAAAAACTTGGACAATTACAAAAACGTCGAATTTCGGAGACTAATAAAAACGTCAGATTATTGGCAACTATCCAGAGGCGGAGCTTGAATTTGGAATTTTAGTATTAACTTGACACTATTGACGTTTTAAAACAACGTATTGTTGCAGAATGTGAGGCTGTTTCCGCAGACACATTTGAAGAAGTACGAGAAGAGTTTAAAAATAGGATATTTTACTGTCAGGAAGTAAACGGAGGTCACTTCGAGCAATTTCTTTAAGTACATACTATTTCTTAAATCTGTATTTAATATCATACTGAATGGAATTTAAATTTTCATATTTACTAATGAGCCATTAAAACTGCCTCAAACACAAACAAAATTAGTATCATTGAATAGGTTTTTTCGATACCTTTTAAAAGAGGTGTCGCTTGCCGTAGCGTTCCATTTAAAATTATTGGTCACAATGGCCTTGTGACGTCATCTATGACGATTTCGTCATCTATCATCACTAGTAGGGAAGTTTATAACCTATAATATTCAGTTTCCAAATTTCACTTGTGAATGTATAATCGTTCCAAAGATAAGAGGGGGGGAGGGGACTTTTGAGAAGCACTGTATATATAAATCTAATAAATATCTTGATAGCCACAATTCATTTATTGATGTGCATACAATTATATTTACCTCTTTCGATGCTGATTTGTCATCCTTCTTCGTCGTTTTTTCTTTACTTTCTTTTTTCTTCGAAGATTTAACTTCCTCTTCTTCTTTATTTTGGCCTTCACGATCTGAACATGCGTCAGAATTACTATTGTCGGAGTTTATGCCACCCTAAAGACAATATAAAAATTGTAAAAACACGCTTATACACGTTCAGGTAAAAAACAATGGCTGTTTCGCCTAGCATAATAGTAAAAAAAATAGGGCTTTAAGTACTCTGATGATAAAATGTGTCGATGCGAAAAATAGATTGTCGCAACTTATTAGAAGTACATATATCCCCATCTCCTTCATTGTCTCTGATTGTTCCATTTGCCAGTAATCGTATCGATTACTGGCAAATGGAACATCGATTTAAAATTCAAGAACAGTACTATTTGATTGTTAGTTTTTAATTTGTGATTTTAGGTTAGGTTTGATTTGAGTAGATTTCTTTGAGACGTTTGTTCCTTTATTAATTTTAAATTAAATTTTAATAATTACATTTTGCGTAAACGACTTTTGCCCATCACTTAAAATTAAATAGTTGTCGGCTTAAAGGTGTTATGATTAATTTTCGTATTATTTTCTTAAACACGTTTGAAAAAAGATTTAAATATCAAATACATGTACAATAACTTAAACCAACCAATGATATTCTACCGTACCAAGTATCCCAAATGTATAAGCTTGTACGCCAAGGGAAATGGGAAGTTATTTTTGCAGTTAAACAATTTCCGGTTTCGGCAAATGGAACACAATTCCTACGCCTACTGTACTGTACCGAACAGTACAAGTACCGCACTTTGCTCAAATGGAAAGCACTTATACGAGGGTGGATCAATAAATATCCGTGTTAGGAAAGAAGACGCAAGTTTTTCACAAATTTTTTATTTATTTTTCAACGTAATCACCTTTTAGTACAATACACTTTTCCCAACGTTTCTGCCATTTCTTTAAAAAAATACGATTTGTCAAACTCTGCAAAATACGCTTCTGTCTCGACGATAACCTCCTCGTTTGAGCTGAATCTGTTTCCCCCGAGCCACGTTTTCATGTTGGGGAACAGAAAGAAGTCGCAGGGAGCCAAGTCAGGCGAGTACGGTGGGTGCGGCAGCAATTCGTAATGCAGTTCATGCAACTTTGCCGCGACAATTCTGGATGAATGTGTTGGTGCATTATCGTGGTGAAACAGCACTTTTTTCTTAGCCAAATGGGGCCGTGTCTCCTTCAATTTTATATCGAATCGGTCCAATAATTCACTGTAGTACTGCCCCGTGACCGTTCTTCCTTTCTGCAAAAAGTCCATGAGGATTATTCCGTTGGAATCGGAGCAGATTCACCCCGAAAAATCCATTGTTTTGACTGTCGCTTGGACTTTGGCGTATAATAACGGATCCAGTTTTCATCAACGGTGACGACTCGACGCAAAAACTCCTGCGAATTTCTCTTAAAGAGGTCCAAACACTGCTTCGACATTGACAACCGTATCCGCTTGTTGTCCACCGTATGCAATCGCGGCACCCATCGGGCCGACACCTTTCTCACCGATAACTTATCATGTAAAATATTAATTGCCGTTCCGTACGACACGCCTACGGCCTCTGCTACTTCGCGCACTTTCGTTCGGCGACCAGCGAGAATCATGTCGTGGACCTTTTCAACGATTTCCTCGGTAACCACGTCTGCAGGGGGCCTGGGCGCTCCTCATCAAAAACAGATGTACGACCACGTTTAAATTCGTTGAACCAATATCTTACGGTTGTCATAGATGGTGAAGGGTCCCCATAGACAGCATCCAAGTTCGCTTTTATTTCTTCGCATGTTTTTCCATCCAAAAATAAAAAGCGAATTACGGATCGATATTGCTATTTTTCCATTTTATCGAGAAACACGTGTGATACAACTGGCTGCCAAATAAAAACTAACCTATGAATCAGTCTGAAATTTATTATGGTGTTGTCTGACAGATGGTAGTACACGACGGTAATGCCAACTTCCCTCAGCAGCGCCACCTGTCTTCAAATACGGGTACTTACTGATCTTCCCTCGTATTAATACAGTCGTTTTTCACTCCATGGCCACCTTGACCAAGATAATTTTTGATATCTTGGTATTAACATGGTACTAATGAATACCGATTTACGACAAATGAGAAACGTATGACGCATTGAGCAGGTGACATACATGCACAGCGAGTGTATATTTTGTATATTTATCCGTTTATCTATTTTTAAATTTCAATACTGCACAATCAAATATTTTACAAAACTACAAAAAATTAAATAGGTGTATAAAGAGAGGTTTTATAAATTAAGTCTTAGACAGCATCAAATTTCTTTAGTGTCATCGGGCATGATGCAGTTATAACCTTGGATGATTAAAGTAGCATCAATTATGTTTATCATATACACGTGTGCTCTGTGCTATGTGCAGCGTTGGTTTTCTGCAGTGCTTTTTTTCTCCTTTTTCTTGGGTAATATTACAATACTATTCTTAATTTTATTACCTTAGTATAACTTTTCATTTCCTCTATCTATTTAAATTGCTACCGTTTTCTATATTTTTGTGAGTTGTACCTTTAAAGCATTTTAAATCCGTAATTCTCGCTAATCTACTCGTTTCTTCTATTTCTTTTTGTCTATACCCCGACATCGTTTTTCTCTTGTGTTGTTTTTGCAGTTCAAAATCCGTACTTTAACTTACAGGTGCGATTTCAAAAGTTCTACTTTTCGTATTTTACAATTGCATTCCTTATCACTTCCTTTACTTTTCCGCGGCCTGCGTGTATGTCTTTGAAAGCTCGTGAGGCCGGAATTTCTACTGCGCCAATCGAATCGATAGATTCTCTCACAACTGATAAGTTGGTGCGGGAAATAACTGAACGCGAGAAACGAAAAAGTAATTTAATTATTTTCAATTTGTCTGAGCTGGTGGAAGGCTTCAGAATCAACCAGATTGCGGATGATACATCGGTAAATGAAATATTCACCAGCTTAAATATTCCCACAAATGAGCTACATCCTACTAGACTCGGTAAATACGATTAAACGCAACAGTATCGTAAGCGACCTATCAAGGTAACTCTATCGTTTGCAGAACTAGTAATGTCGGCCTTGCGTGGAAGTAGTAAATTGAAGAGTACCGTAAAATTTAAGACAATTTTTCTTGTGAAAGATAGAACTCCTCTTCAAAATACTATATACAAAAATTTGAAATGTCAACTTAATGAACGAATAGCCGCAGGGGAGTCAAACCTCTACATTAGGTACTTTCATGGAACTCCGAAAATAGTACAGCACAATCACAAAAACAGAATGCCCGGTCGACCGTCTCCACCACTGCGACTCTACAACCAGTATACACGTGGTCTACGATCCAAAATAGACCAACTTTACTATTCTACCCTATCTTCTGAGTTTGAGCTAATTTTATTTTCTGAGACATGGCTTTCATTAGATGTTAGCGACGGAGAACTATTTGATTCCGCATACACCGTACTTAGGAGTGATAAGAGACCTCGACGCGCTGGGAAAATCAACTGGTGGCGGTTTATTGATAGCGGCTTCATCTGGCATGCCTATAATTCCATGTGATAAGTCACATCTGTCAACCTTGGTTCATTTGATTGACATTGTTATTTCCAAATGTAATTTTTTCTCACAAACTGTTTACTTCATTGTGTTATATGTTCCACCGAGTATTAAAAACGATGATTTTGAATTGTTTTTTGAAAACTTGGCCTTGAACTTCATTGATAAGATTGTAATTTGTGGTAATTTTAATTGCCCAAAATTCAATGCTTTTGATAACGCGAATGACTTTAGGTTTAGAATTTTACAAAACTTCATGAATGTATTTCAACTGTTTCAGCTGAATACTGTTGTAAATAGAGACAACATATTACTGGATTTAGTTTTTGCCAACTTTACTTGTTCAATTGTTGTCGAACATTACCTTTTCCCTTTAGTTCCTGAGGATACCTTTCATCCTGCATTAAATTTTAATTTAAGTTTAACAGATATCCTACTAAAAACTTTCCTTCCAAAACTGATTCCAGATATAATTTTCGTAGAGCTAATCTTCCGGTGCTATATAGTAAACTCGAGAAAGTGGATTGGTCTTATCTGGAGATGTGTCCTGGCGCCAACCTTGCTGTTACTACTTTCTAGACAACAATATTTTCAATCATTGATAAGCATGTGCCGAAGTGCACTACTTCGTCGCGTAGATTTCCTGCCTGGTATAGTACAACATTAATCAACCTGATTAAACTGAAAGAATCTTACTTAAAAAATGGAAGACTTCTGGCTCGTTGGCTTTAAAAAATGATTTTGTTTGTGTGCGCAGGCTAGTTAAATCCGAAACACATAACGCTTATGAGGCATACCTCGCTGGTCTTGAAATGGAGATTCCCAGGAACCCCAAGATATTTTGGCGATTCATTGGACAGAGGAAGGGAAACTCAAGAATCCCTGCCTGTTTGAAACTTGATAATTTTGAGCTGACGGATCCAAATGAAATAGAATAATTTTTCAGATGTATACCAACCACGGGCGATTTAATTCTCGCCGGCTCTCCAGGAAAGCCTGAACAGCTTTCACATTGGAAACTTTTCAGAGAGTGATACACTAACAGCCATTAACCACCTCAAGGCAGACTATGCATCTGGTCATGATGGACTACCTAACTTTATAATCAAGGACTGCGCTTCCATTCTCTGTCATCCGTTATGCGCTATATTTAATCTTGCTCTCCGCACATCTACGTTTCCGGAAGTTTGGAAGATAAGCAGAATAATACCTATATATAAAAAAGGTAGCAAAAATGAAATTGCAAACTACAGACCAATTACTATTTTGTCCAGTTGCTCTAAAATCTTTGAGCACTTGCTTTATGATAAACTATATAAATCCATTCGATGTTTTATCTCCACGCAGCAGCATGGTTTTATGTCTGGAAGGTCAACTTTAACTAATTTCGACTGAAATTACTCAGTATATCAGTTCTTCTATTGACTCAAAAGATCCAGTCGATGTTGTTTATACTGATTTCGCGAAGGCCTTCGACACTATTGACCATACCATATTATTGTCCAAACTAAGCTCATTTGGCTTTACTTCATCCTTAACAGACCTGATAGCTTCCTATCTTTATAATCGCTTATGTTATGTTTGCTATAATAGTTTTTATTCCTCCATTTTCACTACTTCTACCGGTGTTCCTCAAGGCTCGAACCTTGGTCCGCTTTTGTTTAATGTCTATATTAATGATTTTCTGTTGTCGCTTAACTACTGTCGCGTCTTTGCCTACGCGGACGACCTAAAAGTCTTCGGGAAAATTTCTTCTACATCTGATTGCGAAGCTTTGCAAAGGAATTTAAACATTATTTATCAATGGTATAACGATAACAAGAAAAGAATCAGTATGAATAAATGTGCAGTCACCACGTACACTACAAACGCGAACCCTTTAATATATACCTATTCAGATCAATATCTTACGACAATCTCAAATCAAAGATCTGGGTCTTTTGTTTGATCAACGCTTGCAATTCACTGACCACATTTTATCTACTTGCAACTCTGTTTCATGCACTCTTAGTTTTGTTATTCGATCCTGCCGTAAATTTGCAAATCAAAATACGCTTAAGACACTCTATTTTACACTGGTTCGCCCTAAATTCCAGTATGCGTCAATTGTTTGGTACCCTTATTATGTCTACGAGAACTTACTGATCGAGAAAATGCAGCGGAGATTCTTGAAATACTTAACGTACAAATTATCTGGCAATTATCCCGCTAGGGGAGTTGACTATCAAGAATTACTGCGTGAACACAATTTTACCTCACTTTCTGATCGCAGAGAGATAGTGAGTGCCCACTTTATGATTAAGCTAATCAACAATGGCATCGACGCACCGAATTTACTCTCTGCTGTTGACATTTTGGTGCCAAAATATGCAACGAGATCAAATGAATCTTTCGCCGAGGCCAGAGCTAGAACTAACGTATTTGCTAAAGCACCAATCACGCATATGGCTAGAAATGCTAACAAAATTTTCTCTGATCCTTTTTATCCTTTCGCCACAATTTAACCTTTTAATATAGATACATAGTAAATTATCCACGTTTGTGCAATTGACAAGTTAATCAAGTCAGTTAGTATTTTCTTATGATCTTCTTCATTTGAATTGTCATTTTTGCTATTATTAGTTTATGGAATATGTTGTAATTTAGGTTTTTGACACTGTACTGTATTATTGTATTGTCCTCTTAATGGAGAGATCTGTTAGGCAATAAAGACAATTATTATTATTATTATTTACTTCAATGCCTTCAAAAGATAAAACTTTTAGATACATGGAAAAAATAATTTGAAAGCTTATTTCTTCCAATGTAAATATGTATTAAGATCAACATTGTGGAAACATCGCCCATATTGACATCTATAAAAGTTTAGATGGAAGTACAGCATTAGCTTTGTGACTGTGAATGATCTGTGAGTATTGAAATAACTTCCTCACTATCAGTAGCTGCAAACCTTTTAGGATCATGAACTGTTAAATTGAAAAATACGTAGATGTTACAGCTACAATTACAGAAAAAAAAATTAAAAAACACCAGTCTTTGTATACAGGGTGTCCGTCCAGAAACTCTCCTGACAAACGAAGACCGGAGATTCCTCTGATAATTTTAAAACAATTAAACCCAAATTCACCTAGTCCGAAAATGTTTCCTAAGGGAGCTAGACTTCTTTGAAGATGGCGCCTTGTATTTATTTTTTTTTAAATTCCTCCAGCTTCTATTTAGAAAAACAAAAACTGGTATGCTTATTTATCCTCCAGAGATGAATCGATTCCATCAATTGCGAATTTCTAGTACCGGTCATAGGCGTCCGTTTTGGGTAGGTCAACGGTTATTTTAAGGCATAACTTTTTTGTCTTTAACTTTTAAGCATTTGTGACACTAGATTATTAAATTTTCAGGTATTCCAGTACTAAAAGGTACTCTTACTTTAAGTCGGTAGGATACACCGTTTTCTAGAAAAATCAATTTGTAAATTTTTCGTTTTTTCTTCGTTAAAGTTCAATTTATTATGTACCTACTTATTTTTAGCGACGAAGTTGGCTTGGACTATCAAGGCATGGATGAAAATTAATTTAATAAATTAAAAACAAATTATTTACAATGGAACGAAGCTAACAAAAAAAGAACAAGTATCAAAGGTAGATTGTTACAAAAGTTGCTCGATGTGATGACCATTAGTCTCTATGCATAAGTTTACCCTTTTGCTTAGAGAACGCCGAATTCTTGCAAAAATTCCAAAGTTATTTCTAAATTCGTTGCAAGCATCTTGTATCCTTAGCCAGAGTTGTGCGCGATTTTGTATCGGAACGGAATAAACAAATGCTTTTATGTATCCCCAAACACAATAATCGCAAGGATTCAAATCCGGCGACCTTGCTGGCCAAGCAACTGGACCACCTCTTCCAATCCAATGGTCTTCGTAGTTATTATCTAGAAAGTCTCGTACATTCCTGCTAAAGTGGGCCGGACAGCCGTCCTGTAGAAACCATAAGTTTTGCCGAATATTTAAACGCACCTCATCTAACAAATCAGGTAAAATATTTTGCAGGAAATGTAAGTAATCAGCACCATTTAAACGAGCAGGTAATTCCACAGGTCCAAGTAGATAATCGTCAACTACTCCCATCCAGACGTTTATGCTAAACCTATGCTGATGCTTAAATTCTTGAACAACGTGGGGATTGTCACCAACGTACGAATAATAATGTGCATTATGTACATTAAAAATTCCATTTTTTGAGAATGTAGCTTCGTCACCAAACAAAATATTCCTGAAGAAATCTTCATCTTGATTTTTCTGATTTTGTAACCATCTAGCGAATTCTACGCGAGCAGGAAAATCTCCTTCTAGCAGTGCTTGCACCTTTGTAAAATGAAAACGATATAAATTTTCTTTGTGTAAGATATTTCCTACGGAAAATTTTGAAATTGTGGGGTACATGGCAGATAGTCTTCGAACGCTAATTTCTGGATTTTCCTCAACTTCCATTAAAATAACATCTTCATGTTCTGCTGTTACATCATTATGTCTCCCTGTTTCATTATTTTTTGGGAACACTGAACCTGTTTCTCTTAATCGTTGATGAAGAGCTGTAAATGTTGAGTGAGTGGGATGCTGACGATTGGGAAATTTTTCAGCGTATCTACGTTGCGCCGCTCGAGCGTTACACCTCATTTCGCCATAAACTAAATGCATATCGGCGTATTCCTCATTAGTAAAAACCATTTTTTTTTAAATTGAAATCGTTGTGTTTGAATAACACAAAGTAAAAAATGAAAAGATAAACTTCGCGAACTGACAACAATTTGACAATGAAAAACGTAGGTTTTACTTCTGTTGGCAGTTCAGAGCTAACTATTGCAAAAAATAAAAAATTGAACTTTAATGAAGAAAAAACGAAAAATTTACAAATCGATTTTTCTAGAAAACGGTGTATCCTACCGACTTAAAGTAAGAGTACCTTTTAGTACTGGAATACCTCAAAATTTAATAATCTAGTGTCACAAATGCTTAAAAGTTAAAGACAAAAAAGTTATGCCTTAAAATAACCGTTGACCTACCGAAAACGGACGCCTATGACCGGTACTAGAAATTCGCAATTGATGGAATCGATTCATCTCTGGAGGATAAATAAGCATACCAGTTTTTGTTTTTCTAAATAGAAGCGTTCTGGAGGAATTAAAAAAAAATAAATACAAGGCGCCATCTTCAAAGAACTCTAGCTCCCTTAGGAAGCATTTTCGGACTAGGTGAATTTGGGTTTAATTGTCTTAAAATTATCTGAGGAAACTCCGGTCTTCGTTTGTCAGGAGAGTTTCTGGACACCCTGTATAGACATAAAATATGTAATTTTACTGAATAAAGAATATGAAAAAAACTTTAGATAGTAGATAGTAGTAGATCGCGAGTAGTTCTATCGTATCTCCATACCCTCTCTGGAATTGCTTCTATTAGAATTCTGCTTTTTTAGGAGTAATACAATTCATAAAATGTGTTAGACGGTAAAACATTTTATGTAAAAGTATCAAAGATAATAACACTAAATATTTTATTAACTAATTAAAAAAGAATATGTGTATTATCAATTCAATAATCGCAATTCAAGCATTTGTTGAAGAACACTTTTCTTGTGATATAAAGACATTTTTATTACTGACTATAACTTTGTATTTATATTGTATGACATACCAGAAGTGCTTCTGCTATATCCACTTCATTCCTTTTCGGATCTGGTGTACCAATGTCATTCCCCTCATCATTTGAATTCTCACTATTTGATTCTGATGCATTCTTAGACGATGCGTCAGAAGAATCTGCTCCATCTGTATTTTTTGCTTTGTCTTTTGAACGATGACGCTTTTTTTGTCTATTCGATTCGGTCGCATCTGAAGATTCAGAATGTTTACGAGATCTCTTGAGATTTTTTAAGTCTGTTAGCCTGCAATTTAAAAACAAATTAGTTTTAGGTAACACAATTCGATATAGGTTTTGATCAAAAACCTACAGATTGTTTTATTAAAGAAGTTGATAATTACACTAACGTACACAAGCTTTTTAAACAAAATTATTTATTTAACAAAAAAGAAAAACATAAAAGGAATTAAATATCTTCCGACTAAATTATATTTTCATTAAATTGTTCGTCTTTTATTTTGATAATGGCTGGTCAAATTCATAGAATTTATTCAATTGATTTATGCAAATACGGCTCCACTATAGAATTCTATATATTTTTGAATAAAAGTCCCAAAGGTCCTTTTACTGCACAGTGCAGTGTTTCGAATCCCATAATTCAAGTGGTATTATAATGCTTCAATGAGATTGCAAGCAGAGCTTTGCATAATAACTCATGCACATATAATGTGCTACCCAGAAAGTCCCGGAATGTAAAAAAAAACACAATAAATAATAAAATAAAATACAATAACTTTGTTGTACCACTTTATTCACATGTAATAGTGACCGCGGTTTCGACATACAATGTCATTATCAAACTGCAAAAGTTACAGGCCTACATAGATCTTATAAATTACACAAAAATATATGGGGGTGGTTTATGATGTTTATAATTATATAAATAAAATTAAAAACTTTAAAAATACTGTGTAGTCCGGTCTCTAATGATAACCTATAAATATATTTTCATTCTACCATACTCTATCTCAGACATGACTTCAAATTTTCAAGAACTGCTTTGACTTCGAATTCTTTTGAATACCCGTTATAAAATTCCATGACATTATATGACAGGTGACATATATATGACCACAGCTGTTTGTTGTTATAACTGAAAAATTAACGAAAAAAAAATATATACGAACCTTCCGATATCCATTTTCAATACTTTCTTCATATAGTTCGCCTTTAATCGATCGGCTGGGATCCTTGTTAGTGGAACATAGGCTTTTCTTTTGAATTTTCCATCTTGCTGTGCCTTTAATAAAATAGTATTATCAACAGATACATTTTTGCGACGCTTGATCTTCTTTTTACTTTGAGCTATATCATCGCTACTTTCACTACCTGAAGTAGTACTACTATTTTCAGACAAACTACTGACGTTTACTAAATCCTGAACCACTTTTCTTCTAGGATTTCGTCTAGTATTCGATTTTTCATCCGATTTTGAACTGCGCAAATTGAATCTAACCGCTTTTTTATCTGGCGATTGTGATTTAACTTTAGTTTCTTCTTTCTTTTTAATTACCTCATCACTGCTATCAGAATCGTCTAACACAATGACTTTCTTTTTAGCGGGTACACTGACAGGATTTTTAAGAAGTTTTTTAAGAAGTTTACTTGAATCATCCTTATGTGGTTTCTTATTTTGCTTTTTAGATGAACATTCATTATCGGAATCAGAGATTACAACGACTGAATTATTCATAACAATATCAGACGACACTGTCTCTGGATCCAAGAGTTTCTTAATATCAACACATTTAATTTTTAAAGTACCTTTTTGCTTTACTGCATCAGCTTCTGTTTTAATAATTTCTTCACTTTTAATTGCCTTGGAAGTACTAGAACAATCACCAATATCGCTGCTCATTGAATTATTATCAATATTCAAAGGATCACTCTCATTATCAGCACAGTTATCTTTACTTGAACTGTTAATATTCTCAAGAACATTTTCATTATTTACATCATCAGCAACAACTTCAGTAATATTATCCATTTCTCCGTGTTCATCTATAGTTGAACATTTTAGTTCTGGAGAAACTTCTCTAGTGGCAGCGTTATCTAAATTATTTGATATATTCTGGATTTCACGATTTTCTATTGGTTCTGGAGAAACGTCTCTAGAGGTAGCGTTATCTAAATTATTTGATATATTCTGGATTTCACTATTTTTTGTTGGTTCTGGAGAAACGTCTGCAGGTTCAGTATTATCTAAACTATTTGATATATTCTGAATCTCACTATTTTCCGAACGTATTCCATCACTTTCACGTGAATTCTTTTTATTTTCTTTATTTTTCTTATTTGGGGAGGAGTCTTTTGTATTTTCAATATCAGCATCAGCTTCTACACTATTTGTATCCATAACACTACTGCACAGATTATCTTCTAAGTCTGGTGTTACATCTTCTGTTTTATCACTATTTTCGTTTTCATTCATAATACTAACGGCATTTATACTGTCAGATACCGAGTTGAAGCTCTCATCGACAACACAAGATGCTTGAGTGCTAGATCCTTCACTTTCTGAGGACTCACCCTTTGATTCGTTTTCTGTACAAGACCCTGGAATATATGTATATTAGTATAACGTAAATTGAGAAACAAAATAGAAAAAATTATTTTTAAGCAACTTAGTACACTCGATTGCACATTTACACAATTTCCAATTTGTTCAATAATACGAGGGGCCATTTTTCCCGACCTGGGCATGAAAGCTAGGAACAACGAAAGTGTATTTCTTAATATATAGTTTCCTTCCTTTTGGATATAAATATTACGCTGTTTCTTCGTAAAAATATCTCTTCAGTTTCTTCACAAAATATTTGTCCTCCTAAGCGCTTTTTGAGATTTGGAAACAAAAAATATAGTCACAGGGTCATGTAAATAGTCACATAAAATCTGAACTATAAGATGAGTATTCAATTTCTTTGAACCCCAATTTGAAGCGGCAGCTTTTACAAGTTTTGGACTTGTACACTGGATCATTGTCATGAAGCAACAAAACACCTTGTGTCAATTTTCCACTTTAATAGAACGACATCAAACTTACATAATGCGCTTCTACTGTTACTGTAATACTCTTCTTTAAACAATTAGGAAGACTTGAGTTACAAAAAAATGCTGCCATTATTTTTCCTTTTCGGAAGCACCTCAGCGCGAGCGACTGCGTTGACTCTTGTTTCGATCCAGAACCATAATGCACCAACATTTCATCTCCAATAACATGACGGTTGATAAATTAATCTGGTTTGTTTCTATAAAGCGCTAAGAATTGTTCATACGTCTCTAATTGAGCACGTAATTAAAATGGTTAAAAGTATTTGTGAAACCCAACTTGCATTAACCTTTGTCATTATAACATACTTTCGTAGGATTTTAAAACTGTAGTTTCTGAATCTACTATTAAAGCTAATTGTGGCTTCCTCAATCTTGCAATTTCAAGTGATAAGAGTAAGGACCATTATGTAATGATTCTTTAACATCTTTTAAACAGCTAGTTTTGCTCAATCGCAAATAGTTGACTTAGAACGAGGACAATCATTCCTTTAAACAGTCAAAATGTTTCCAAGAATATATTTTGAAGTTTTCCTTGTTTTTAAAACGATTTTTTCATTTTGATAAATCAAGAATACGTTGAACATCATAGAAAAATTGTTATTGTCCAGTGCGGAAATATAAGAACGACCCCTCTGTATTATATCCTAAGATAGTTTTATTATGAATGAATTAGATTCTCTTGATAACAGTTAGTTGAATATTCACCTATATCAACATAAATGGAGAGAAAGAGATAGAGAGATTTTACTACCTATAATCTAGGCATAAGTAGATGGAGTTCTTATTATTTGAATTCATATTTGCATTTTATTAATAAAAATTTCTTCATATGATTGTGGTCACTCTTGAAAAAAAAACGCTTACACATCAAGAAATTCTATTACCGTAAAAAAAATAAAGTTGAAAGTTCTAAAAGAACTGAAAGGATATTATCTGCAGATGGGAGAATCGTCATGGTGGTGACGAATATTGTAGACTACAAAAATATACGAGTTATTGGCTAAAGATAAGCATACTAGGGACAAGAATCACTCGAATTGAAAAGCTGTCAAAGTGCTAAGTACAAAAAAATAAATGCTATAACAATAAGTTTGAAGGATTCGCCCTGTAAGAGCTCACAAAATATACACGTTTATTTCGGAAAGGACGAACCTAATTATAAAAGATACGAACAATAGCACTCAACATGAGAATACATAATATAGAGCAAAAATGGTGGTCCTGATCCTACACCACTTTCCGCTAATTACATATCAATATTTACTTCCACTTTGACGGGCGGTTATGCATAGGTGTAGAATATTTTTATATTTTGTCATAAATATGGGCAGTTAATCAATCTACTAGACACTTTCGTGATGAATGTGATCAAACATAATTGAATTTAGAATTAAGTTGATCGCGCTCTTGCATAAGCGCCATTTTTCTAAAATTTTGCGCAAAAATAATAAATATTAATCGGCAGTAAACACACCTAAGGTACGACTATGAACAAAAAATGATATTATTTTGTTAAGTCCGCTAGAAATAATTAAGGTCCTAACTTCAGATGGAAAAATGGATGAAAGTATTGATATACGCGCCGTGAAAAGTGATGCAGGATCAGGACAATCATTTTTGCTCTCTCGGTATACGAATTCAAGTAACTAATTAAGGCAAAAGTAAATTCAGAAGGAAAAAAAGAACAAAGATATGAGAAAAATACTAAAACAATATAAATTAAACAAAAATTTCTTGTAAAATAAACTTATGGAAGGGGATATGAAAAGAGCCTCCGCGAAGATTGGAAATATAAGTGATAAATTCAACAATTGGGTGCCCCTTGGAAACGTCTGAGAATGGATAACCACGCTCAGACGGCCTATCCTTTCACCACTGGAACATTAAATTATGTAACATGAATTTTGAAAAAAAATCTAAAGGGAACTACAAAAGTTTTGTAATAGAGCTTGAGTTTTCGAAATAATTTTCACGACATACTAAGTAAGCACTTGTCTATTCTTCAAAACCAATCGTCAAACTAACTCTTTCACGTTTCTTCTGAAAGCTGAGCACACTCATTATCCCACACTCCAAGATCGTTAAAAAACATCCTTCGTTTCGGTCTATCTTTTATAAAAGAAAACAGCGCAAGTCACATAGAGCGAGATTTATACTGTACGGTGGATATTTTAGAATCTTCGATCTGGTTTTTGCTAAATACTCGGTACAGACGTGGTAGCGATAGGGAGGAGCGTTATCGTGTTTTTGAATGCTACAACTTTGGGCAGGCACACCTTAGTGTACCACTTTTCAATGTCTGTTTGTGTTTCCAGCGCCACGCAGTTCACAATTTCTTCCATGGCAAAAAAGACTTTGTTCTGTGCTTTAGAAGGCGCGTCATAGGAGTAAAGCCAGGTTTTATAACCTGCCGAGATGCTGTTAAGATAACGAGTTTTTGCATTTTAAACTTCTCGAGTATTTCGTGACAGCATACTCGTCGGTTAAATATAGCACACAAAGAGAATAAACCTTCCTCACTCGAAGATGTTCGTTCAGAATGGTATAAATTGCCGGTTATTTAGCGATAATTTACATATCTATCATATTCAAGTATCTTCCTAATCGCATCGTTTTTCTCTTCGGTAACAGAGTAGATGAGGCGTTTTGATCTCGGATCAACTTCCAAGCCGAAATTTCCTCTCTGGAACTCATATCACCTGACAATCATTAATATTCAATCCATATTCTGGATAGGCGTAAAATTACCCGGTGCTGTTTTTGACCAAGATGACAAGCTGTTTACACTGCCACAATTTGGAAAACACTAAGACAGAGGCGGAGTCACAGTATAAATCTATCAATAGGATCACTTCTTGTCGGCACCTTTGATCTGTTGAAATAAAACCGTAACACCCGCGAGGTGCCGAGCAAGTTTTCTTCATCTCTTAAACATGTGCTACAGCAAGCCTAATGGATATCAAGACTGTTTGACTTTTTGAATAAGCCGTACAGTTTTTGTGACAAAGTCAATCCATTACGCCTACTGTAGCACATGTTTAAGAAAGAGAAAATGCACTGCACCTGCGTGAATTACCAGTTTATTTCAATAATTTCCCCTATTGAAACTACTGATTAAGTTTATACTGTGACCGAGCCGCCGACGCGTAGAAGTCTGAACCTATATTGAACTTGTTACAATGTGCAACAATCGGTTGCGTGATATTGTAAAACTTTTGTAATGCCCTTTGTATATGTTTAGATGATTATATTACTTTAAGAATCAGTGGGAATATCACAAACATAGGAGAATACCAACGCATTAGGAAAATTGGTGATAATGCTAAATTTAGTTCTATAAAAATCTATATAGAAAGAACTATAACTTAATCAAAGTATGTACTTGGAAGATTCAGTTTGCCTAACAGTTATAGACCATCCATTCCCAATTCACAGTTATAGACCTTGTTTTACCGAGGAAAGGAATTTTGTTAGCATTATTCTTCTTATACTACGCTGAATTTTTCAAGCAGCAGATGATGACTTTCTGGATAATGACTGTCTATGAGGAAGAATATAAATTTCGAAAACTTTTTTTTCAATTAATTGTTTCTAATTAATATGAAAATTATAAATAGGAAACCCAAATACCTTACCAAGATTAACTGACAATAAATAAAAAATAAAATAAATACATTACATTAACACAAAAACGATTTACTAAATACAAGTTGAATAATTCTTAAGAAACGGAAAAGTTATACAAAGAGGACAACAATATATGCCAAAAATATGAAAATTTAGATACCATATTATTTCATCAACATGCAAAACTAATACAGTGTGATATAACAATATACTATAAAATGGCAAGTTTGTTTATTTAAATTCTTTAACAAGGCATTGTCTCATTTATTTACATACAATAATTTTAATGGTTTTTAGTACATCAAGGATGGTAACAAGATTTAGTTTAATATTTGAAAGATGAAAAACATGGTAAATATAAACTACGAGAATCTTTTAACAATTAAATGTTAATATCAAAGACAAATGTATTTCAATACATAATTTAAAGATAACATATTAACCAATTTGAAAATACTATCATAATGTTACTATGAATTATTTATTATAGTTCAATACAGTAAAGGTGCAATCATTGAGTGATTTCCCTGAAGAAGCAGCTACTTTCAAACCAATACTATACAAATTAAATATATCCCCAACATTTCAATTAAAATCTGACTTTCATTACCTCTTTTGCTTTTCCAAATGTTATACTGTTTATAAAAATAACTATGCATTGATGTGATTTTTCCCTCCAATTGATCAACCAAATCCTTTGTTTTCTTTATAAGATCATTTTCACTTTCTGAACACTTTAAATCAGGCAATTCAAGAGATTTAAGCAGTCCAGCAGATGAATCGAGGAGTTCTCGAGTCTCTGTTATATCACCTGAAACCCTTTTCAATATCGAATGCATGGTTTTTCCAGTCATATTTCTTATAATTTAATTACAAATACAAACACCTTATAAAGAATCTCTGAATTACCCCATCTATATATATGTATGTACTAATAGTGCTGAATACCTAGAGAAACAACAATTATATATTAATATGAGGACGTATATATTTATAAAACACATTAATTAAGAACTGACATATATTTATATCCTTTTGTCAAAAAATGTTGTTAATACAATAGTATTTGAACAAAAAAACACTTAATGCCATAGCAATTTCCCGCACATTTCACAAAACGAAAAAAAAATAAAAAAGAGAAGTCAGCAAATAATTTTACATAGAATACATAAACAAATATACATGCAGTTCAATGATATTTACCTTTCAGATATAAACCAAACTTCTATATTTTATTAATCAGATTGACAGCACAAACATATTCGTTTTACATAAACCCATATAAACCTACATAAACCAATTTTCAGTGCATACACACTATAAACGTTAAAAAAATAACTATTCGTTACACGAGCATGTATTCCTTACTCGAGAATACCCGATTACATTTACTGATTGAAATCACGAAAGTATGTAGTTATCTGTTATTAGGTTAGAAGTGGGTTACATCTGTTATTAGGTACCTACAAAAAAGTCTATCGGATAACAGGACTCTATTATTTACATCCATAACATTATGAAGGTGAGATATTGGCAAATTAATTCTGCTTAATTCTAGAAGATGGCGGTTAAATGCAATTTTCAAATTATATAATTTTAAATAAATAAATCTTATAATAATTATAAGATGTATATATTATTTTTGTACTGAAATAATTATTATCTTAATACAAAAATAATTATGTTAAATACATAGTTTTATTGAAATATGCAATAAAATACCATTAAACAAATAATATAGTAATACGTTTAAAAGTAATGAAGTAGGTAGCCCATATATATTTGCAAAAAAACTGCTAAAATTGAAGACAGAGGGTACAGGTTAAACAAAAACAGGAACATAACGATTAATAAATGAATTAGTATATAAAGAAACTTAAGTGTTGTCATACAGGGGACTAGCACTTTTTCAATCGAGATAACAGAAAAAATTTCATCAATTGAACAATAATACGATGCTCAAGATATTTTTGGTGACATCAATAATACTATAGTCTTATAGAATCGGTAGGTACACACAATGTGTCATACTGTCGTGAGAAAAAAAAAACGAGACAGTGTCAAAATCGTCAATTTCCTTAACTTTTTAGCGTTGTAATTTTAACATTTGATTAACTTTCAAACTCTACGTCAAATTATATATCATAGTTGATAATTCAAAATTGAAAATGCCGCATCTTTCGAAAACTGATAAAGCTAGACTTGTTACTAGTTTGAAAAATGGGAAATCATTAAGAAGTGTATCGGTTCAATTTAATATTGGTAAAAGTTCAGCCGCAAGAATATATAAAAAAAAAATGGAGGGAAGAGGATAATTTAAATCGGAAAATGATTTCCGCACGTAACAAAATTTCGAATACGCAGGAAGACGAAACATTAGTTACTGAGATTAGGCACAACCCTTTCAAAACATTAAAGGAAGCTATAAGAACAACACAATTTCCTGTCTTATCTTGTAACACAATGGTTACAAGAGAATGAAATTTAAACTTGAGATATCCAACCCTACAGTCCTTATCTAAATTCCATTGAAAATATATGGGGATTAATGAGATAGAGCTTCTACCCAGGAAGAATTTTGGGAGATTGTTTATAATGCTTGGCATCAATTTACAAATTTTGTACAAAATATTGTGGCTTCAATGTCTACAAGATTAGATGCAGTTAATAATAACGGTGGAATGACGAAATACTAATTATTTTAATGTAATAATTATTTTAATTTAATAAATAATCTTTCTCTATCGTTTTTAGTAATTTTTATTTACATTTATTTTAAAAATGTTAAATAAATGTCAATAAGACACACATTTTTGACAATTCCTGACTTGGGGGAACGTGGTGTACCTTGGCCAGTGTTGTACCTCGGTCACAACAAACTTTTCGGTATTTCTGTTAGTTTGATAATCAATTGGCAACGTTGCTAACAGCTCTGCCTAAGTAGTGTATAACGTGGCGTAGTGATAGAGTGTTCAACAAAACGTGTTTTGATTTTAAGGAAATTTTATATATTTCCATTTAAAAAGTAAGTTTCTTAGATAAGCTTTAAATTGTTCGTAAAACCTTTATATTTAGTTTTTTTTTTAAATAAGTATTTAGACGAAGAGATCACTTGGTTAGTTTGTAATTGTATGAAGGTTAGGATGCTGTTAGTAAAAGTTTTAGGGTGTTGCCACGTTTACTAAATTTGGTAAGGTAGTTGTACTTCGGATACAACACACTAGTTCTGATTTTTAGTTTAAAACTAGTTTTGATTTAATGTAAATAAAAAATGGGTTTTTATATTTGTACCTAAATTATAATATAATTTTTTTACAATTACACACTCTAGAAAATATGCCGCGCAGCAAACAAGGCATAAAACGAACTCCACTTGATAAAGAAAAGTTGCGACAGGCCATTAAGTTTTTAAAAGAAAAGAAAATGTCTTTATTTGAGGCAGCCAAACATTTTGATATTAGTAGAACTACCCTTAGGCGTCATTTTCAACATTGTATTGAAACAGAGAAAGAAATAAGTAACGAGCGATCATTAAAATTTTCACTCGTAGCTGGCTGTGTATATAAAAATTATGTCGTAGCTTTAGTCATTAAGATGTTATTTCAAACATTTGCCAGTGTCAAATATATATTTTAAAGTTTCATCAAAAGAAAAAGTAATGGCCTTTAATGATATGCATAAAGCGTTTATGGTAGAATGTTACTTCCTGACATCTCAAAAAATTGATGGTATTTGGTAGCATTCAATAGAAAATTGCCTTGCGGAGTTTGAAGAGAGATATCCAAATACTGTTCCTAGCTATAAAACTTTCCGTGATACGCTACGCTAATGCATTGTGTAAATATTTTTCGTCACACAGGCAGTATTTTAAGGAAAAAAGGAAGCGGTCCTCCTCTCAAGAGAAGTCGCGGCGTAATTGAAAATGTCAGACAAATTATTAACGAATCTCCTCAAACATCTATTCGCAGAGTTTCGCAGCAAGTAGGGCTTTCGTATGGAACATGTCAAAAAATTTAAAAAAAGGACTTGCACATGTATCCATATAAATTAACTTCTGTACAAAATCTATTACCTACGGATTATGAAAAAAGAACACAATTTTGCCAATGGTTTATTCAAACAATGACAGACAATATTTTAAAAACAATATTTTTTCACCGATGAAGCTTGGTTTTATTTGAAAGGTTATGTTAATTCGCAAAATATGCGTATGTGGTCCAGTGAAAATCCTCATTTCTACAGAGAAGTTCCTCTACATCCAGAAAAATAGGCATATGGGTAGGTATGAGTCGTCACCGATTAATAGGACCAATATTCTTTGAGGGCACGATAACATCGGAGAAATATCGTAACGAAATTCTCAGTGTTTTTACTAATCAATTGACTAATGATGAACTCCAGGTCGGATATTTTCAACAGGATGGGGCTACATCTCACGTTACACTTGAAAATATTCAGTTTTTGCAACAATTTTATGGCGATAGGATAATAAGTAGAAATACAGCGATGCCATATCCACCACGATCGTGTGATTTAACAGACATGGATTTTTTTGTGTGGCCATATATAAAGAATATTATTTATGAAACACCAATTAATAATCTACAAGGGTTAAGACATAAAATCATAGAAAAATGTGAACACATCAATAACTCACCGCAAATACTGATCAATGTTTTCAATGCTCTACGAAATAGAGTGCGATTATGCTTGGTGGAGAATGGTCAACATTTTACACATTTTTTATAATATTCTATTACTTTGTATACAAATTATAAATATATTTAATATAAAAGTCAGCATTTCAAATTATTTTTTAACAATCATGACGTTTGAAATTATAATGACAGATCTCCTCTAATAACTTAAGTTAGGACATACTTTTTGTGTACATGGCTTACTTGAGCGAAAATTTTAATGATCACTCGTTATCTTACACAATAATTTAGCGCAACATAAAGTCTTCATAGATGAAGAAGAGCTAATATTGTGTGAATATATAAAAGAAACTGCAGATTTACAATACGGATTAATCTTAAAAAACGTTCAAATTTTGGCCTATCAGTTTGCAAAGCATACTGGCTACGCATCTTTCGCAAAAGACATCCGCAACTTAGCTTACGTAAACCAGAAGCCACGAGTTTAGCTCGTTCGACTGCGTTTAATAAAACCAATGTTGCTTCAGTATTTACGAATTATATGGCTGCATTGACAAAGTGTTCCGATATTTTACCTTCTAATATATGGAATATTGATGAGACCGGGCTCTCTACTGTACATGTTCCACCAAGAATCTTAGGACCCAAAGGCGCTAAGCAAATCGGTTCAATGACAAGTGCTGAGCGAGATTCTACTGTTACAATGATCTGCGCCATTAATGCTGGCGGAGGTTTCATACCCCCTATGCTAATATTCCCACGTGTCAACTATAAGGACTTTATGATAACAAATGCTCCACCTGGTACCACTGGAGGTGCAAATCCTTCAGGATGGTCGAATAAAAACTTGTTTTTTCAGTTCATAGACCATTTTATTAAACACGTAAGGCCTTCCACTGACTCACCGTGCATTGTGCTGTTAGATAATCATGAAAGCCATATGAGTGTCCCTGTTATAGATCTATCCAAGCGAAATGGTATTATTTTAGTGACTTTTCATCCACATACAAGCCACAAGCTACAGCCACTAGACAAAGGGGTATTTGATATGCGGCAATTTTGATTATTAACAAACACGTTCTGTCGAAAATGATCCTCATCGCTGAATACAATTTTACAAAAAATCAACGCCTTAGTTGCCAATTACTTTTAATCGGCATAAATACGACGCATATAATGGTCTTGTGGCTTCAATTCCTTTACCAGCTGGTGTAGGTCAAGGTCTTCATGTAAAATTGTCTATGTAGTTGATGGACGGAGCTTCAGTTCCTGCGACCGACAACGCTTCAATTCCTTTACCAGCTGGTGTAGGTCAAGGTCTTCATGTAAAATTGTCTATGTAGTTGATGGACGGAGCATCAGTTCCTGCGACCGACAACGAATTGACAAATTTGAATCGTGTTAGACACGCCAGCTATATTCCCTTCAATAGCCTTATTTATTCAACGTATTGTGTTATTGCTTTATTCAGAGAATGTGTGGTATGAAATCTATCCACAGTTCGACGAATGTCTTGCTCAGATGGACGATTATGTGTGCCATAAAAATCACGAAGGTGTCTATAAGTTGCGCAAATCGACGACTAATTTTTAAAGTAAATCCGGATAATTCGGTAGCGTTGTTAATGCTGGAGTCCGTTCATGTTGATTTGCCAGAATATACTGATCTTTAATGTAACCCAAATATGCAAAACGCATGTTTAGCATATATTGCATATTATATGCATTTTTTTAAATATCTGGATATATCCTTTTAATAAACAGCATATTGTGCATAATTGAAAGAATTTTGAATGATGTAGATCTTTGGCAGACGTTTCTAGAGTTCAATATAAATATAAATCTTCCATTATGAAGTAATTTATTCTATTATGTTTGTAGTTTTCAAGAAAAAAAAATTATGAGGTACAAGAGTATGGGTATTCCCAGTCTTAAATTCCGAGAATTCAAATTAGATCATTTTAAACCGTTAACAGGGGTTTTATTGTACCAATAATTACATAAATAGGTAAATAATAAAGCGATTTCTGAATTTTATTTCTGATTGTGCTTTTGAAGAAATAACATCGATTTATGTTTTGTAGTGTCGTGGTATTTTATTGATTTTTATTAGTATGCTCAAAGTCAGTAGAGCGTCAATGTGGGTTAAGCCATACAAAGAACGACGTATAGATATGGGAAAAGTCTACTGTTGTGCGTGCGTTAAAATTATAAGTATAATTTTTGAATATTTAATATAAAGAGTGGTGCAAAATCGGTCGATATATGTTATTTTTTGAGATACTAAAGAAAAGTTAAAAGTAAGTTAGTAAAAGGTTAAGCCATACAAAGAACTACGTATAGATATGAGAAAAGTCTACTGTTCTGCGTGCGTTAAAATTGTAAGTATAATTTTTGAATATTCAATGTAGAGAGTGGTGCAAAATCGGTCGATATCTGCTATTTCTTGAGATACAAAAAGAGTCAAAAGCAAGTTACATTCTTTTTGAAGAACATACACAATGAGAATACAGAGAAATGTACAGGGCGTTTCAGTTTTGCCCTGTCAGTATTAACTTAATTTTTTATACGAAACCCTAGGTATAGCACCATTTGGACACTCGGGGCGCTTTCGTTTAATATTTTTAACTTATTTGTTAGTGATTTAGATCTAAGTATTAATAGTATTGCTTTTCAATTCGATATTTCAATTTTTGTTTTTTTTTTTCATTATAGATACCATGCAATAAAAAATATCAAATAGACCAACACGTGAAAACTTCTGTTCATATTACTAAATTGGGTAAGATGAAATCTGGAGACGTGACACAACCCACATTAACGCGATGTTTTCAACCAATGTCCAAAAAGCTAAACGAACAAGACATCTTTAATCGAGGCGTATGTCATGCAATGATGACGTCAAATATTCCCTTGTTAAAGCTACGTAATCAAAACTCCACTTCTAAAAGGGGTACCATTTGCTCATCAGTACAGTAAAAACACGTCAATATCATGAAATAAATACATTGAAATAATAATGCGTAAACTCTAAAGGATCCAGAAAATATTTCTATGTACATAACACAAGTTCATTTCTGTTTATTGGTAAACATAAACGCTTGTTGTTATGCTTTTAAAAAATTCTATTATTACCATTACCTACACTTGTAGTTTCAATATCTGCATGTAAAATAGTAACACGATGTTATTTGCTTCCTTTTTGTATTCTCATTCCGATCGTAATTCACAAGTGATTTACAATGCCAATGTTTTTTTTTTTTTAATGAAGAATATGCAGATATTCATTATGTTTATGGTCTGTATGATGGAAATACTTTAACAATACAACAAGAATTTCGTAGAAGATATCCCAATAGGAGACTGCCTACGCATGCAGTTTCTTTAATACACATCGTCAGCTGAGGTAACATGGTACTTTCAATGCAAGACATACGGTCAGCCAAGGAGTTGTCCATAGACCCATAAACGAAGATGAGCAAGTTGATGATTTATTACAAGAAGATATGTCTTTAAGTGTGCGAAGAGTAGCATTAGGTACTGGAATATGCAGAACCCAAGTTTGGAGAATAATAAGAAGTGCTCGTTTACATCCAATATCATTATCAGACTTCAAGATGTAGGTATTGATTTTAAAGTTCGTTTAATGTTTTATTCGATTTTAGAATAATAATCTTCTTTATAGGCCCCCAAATGCGTGTATAAAGAGGTCTTTATGGCACAGATCAATCAAAAATTGTTAGGCAACAATTGGATTAATAATTCAAACAAACGTCAATATATAACATTTATTAACATCAAGGAAAATAATACATTATTTTCTGCAACATTATTTGTGGAAATTAAAAGTACAATTGCTTGGATTAGTTATTGTAACTTGGCGCAAACTATCGCCTAAACTAATAGGTCCTTCATTAGTCTCTGATATAACTTTTCTCCAGAAGTATTGCAAATTGAATGTCCCAGGTGAAACAACGCTACGAAGAAACGACGTAAGTTCCTTGTATTCGGAGGTAATTCAGGAAATTAAATCTAAAATTCGGAACAAACATTTTTACATATTTCTATGAATAGTGGTTTTGCAATTGAATATACCACTATTCACAATAAAACTGTCCAGTTTGGATATTCAGTCGGTTTAATTTCAAAAAATGCGACTGCTTTCCTCTCAGGGTTCCAATTGGAAAACGTGGTTTTTCTCTTGAAAAAATAAAAAATATATTCATATATTTTCTCGAGACACATGAGTTAGAAAGCGTACAAAATTAACAAAAACGAGATCAACCAACTCGTAAAAAAATCGGTAATGAATACAAACACTATCCACTAATTAATCAAAAATCACGAAGTTACTTAACAAAGATAAAGATTTATCTTATAATAAACACGCCTTCCTTACCTCACTCTACATTTGTGTCTGAGCATACGGCAAACCCGCAAGCTCCGTATAAAAAATACAGTTATAAAAATCGTACACAGCAAAGCAAAACGGCTTGCTCCAACTGCGCTAGTCAAATATAAATATATTCAAAATAATAATCCACTCAAAAATAATTAAATAACTTTTCAAAATATTCGTGGGGAAAAGTTCATAGCATTTCCCCAAGACGATCTGATGAAAAAGCCTGGACATGTCAAAATCTTTTTCGTCATATAGTCTTCCGCACTCGATGAACCATAGACAGTTTCGCACCCTGTCATTTCTGTTCCCCACACTCAGCCGATGCACAGTGTCCTACAGGATCATCCTCCTCGATGTGCAGCAGTGAAGCGAACAGTAACAGAGCACCCATGTAATTTATATCTTCTTTTCAAAAGACATAATTTCCAATTTCCAATTTATTTCAACTAGTATGTCATTTTGTGTTTTGACATTTTAATTAAACTTATGTCATTTTGACTGTTGACATAATAATAAGCCTCGTCCCATACATCGCAGACGAAGAACACTCCAGAGTAAACAGTAGTCGGCGAATAGTTGATATCTTCCTCAACCTCCTGGACATGTGTCACTCCCATGGATTTCGTATAAAAGAGAAAAAATAAACAATTTGCAAAAATGCTTGTCAATCATCAATACCCATAACCATATCATATAACTTTAATTGCTAATAATTTCCCATTAATTATTAATTATTATTAATTCTTCTTGCACAATTAACTTTTATTTAATTATTTTAATTTTCATAAAACTTCTTATAAATTATAATAAGCTTTCATCCTGTGGGACTTGAAGGATCACCTCATACTCAAAAGCCCCTTCAGCCTATTCTCTATTATATTCATTTAATTCAACATAATGAAAATTACTTTTACTGTTATACATACGAGATAACGCATCGGCAGTAACATTTAGTACTCCCTTTATATGCCTAATTTCAAAATTATACTCTGACAATAACAAAGACCAGCGATATACTCTATTATTCTTAAACCTTGTACTCAAAAGTGAAGTCAACGCAGCATGGTCGGTTTCTACTATGAAGTTTTTGCCCAATAAATAAAATCTAAGCTTTTGAACCGCGTGTACTACAGCTAACATTTCTTTTTCACTAATAGTATATTTAATTTCGTAGCTTCTTAAGATTTGAGATATGAAACATATCGGCTGTTCCAAGCCTTCATTATTAATCTGGATTAAAACTCCACTAATAGCGACATCACTTGCATCTACTCTTAATATAAACTGTTTATTAAAATCAAGTAAAATTAAAATTAACTGGTTATAAAAATCTTTCTTTAATTCCTCAAAAGCTTTCATTTTTATATCATTCCATTTAAACTTCTCATACTTTTTAAGCATTTCATACAATGGTGCACTTGTTCGTGCCAGGTATGGTACAAAACGTTTATAATAATTAACCCTAATGCCTAAGAACCCTCTTAACATTCTTACATTCTTAGGTAAAGGATACTGTTTAATAAGCTCCAACCTACTTTGATCCACACTGACATATCTAGGACTTATATTATATCCTAGAAACTTTATCTCTTTTTTAAAAAATTCACGCTTCTTTAAATTTAATTTCAAACCTTCACTTACTAACACTTCCATTATTTTTCTAACATGTTCCAGGTGTTCCTGATAATTCCTGCTATAAATCAATATATCATCAATATAATAAACCACATAATCTTCGTAAGGTTCGAATATCTGTTGCATAGCCCTTATTAGTGCTGCTGCAGAACTACTTAATCCATATGGTACAGTCCTAAATTGGTATACTCTTCCGTTCACCATAAAGCCATAATATTTTCTGGATTCTTTCTCCAATGGCACCAACCAAAAAGCACTCCTCAAATCCAATTTGCTATATACATTTGCATTGCCACATTTCGCCAATAATGCTTCTATTGTTATCGGAGTTTCAAATTGAGCTTTTGTCCGCTCATTAAGTCTGCGCGCATCCAGACATAATCTAATGTCTCCTGACTTCTTCTTAAGCACAACTAATGGATTTACATACCTCGTTTTACCACGTTCAATTATTCCATCATTTAACATCTTCTTTACTTCCTCTTCTACCTGTTGTTGAATATTCTTCGGGATTGGATAGTTTTTAATTTTAAAAGGTTTTGTCTCATCTACCTCTAACGAATGTCGATAATTTCTGGCAATACTGGGAAATTTATTTACTAATTCTATATTATTCTTTATTATTATTTTAACTTCTTCTTCATATTCTTTATTACAATCTATTTTCAATAAATCAATATCTTCGGGAAATTCAACTTCTCCCTCCTTTTCTTTCTCCATATCTTCCAACACCATTAATTCCTTTTCTTCTAATACATCAACTTCTTCATCCTCTTTCATATTATTTAACTTTTCCATACAGTTTAATTTCTGCATATTATTTATAATCTTCTATTCATCTCCAGCCTCCTGGATCCATTGCACATTATTATTATTAATTATTATTTTCTTCTTATTAATATCAATTATAGTATTAATTTTATCCAACAAATCTTTTCCCAGTATTCCATCTCTACCTAAACCTTTTACTACTATAAATTCTCCGATAAATTTATTATTTTTTATATTAAATTCGACGACATAAATCTTATTAACTACAGCTAGAATCTTTTTCGTAGCTGATACTGTAGTAATTTTACTAGTGGGTACATATTTCCCTTCCCCTTCTTTATTCTTAACTAAACCTTCAACAACCTTTTCATCCAAAAACGATGTTTCACTACCAGAATCAATTAAACAATTACATTCCCTTTGTTCTATATTAATTTTAATATGTGGCAAAACCGTATTAATTGCGCAATCCGACTTATCATACAACAATGCAAAACTTTCACTCTTTTTGGTTGGCCTTACTAAAAATCCTTACTACAAGCAAGTTCTGATTTATTTTTATCGTCTACATGAACTTCTAAATTAAAATTAGGCTTTGTATCTTTATACCTAGTACCTGTATATTTCTTAGGATCTATACTATTTTCTTTAACAACATCTTTACTTGAATTATATCTCATTCTGTTTGGGGAAACCATTTTACTACTATTTCTTTGAATATATTCTCATTATTAATAGGCCTTTGAGGACTCGGAGGGGTATTATTTATATTAACTCTAGAATATTCATATCTATTAATGTTTCTATCTAAATAATTATTATTATATCTTTTACCACGCTCCACATCATCTAGCCTCTTTAATAATTCGAGAAACTGTTGCATATCATTAATATTGTGTATGGCTACTGCCTGACTGACTTGAGAATCAAAGTGTCGACTTAGTTGTGAAACCATATCAACTTCACTAATTCTAGGGGTTAAATATTTTAAAACCGAGTATCTTTTCAAAACATAAGTTTCTCTCGATTCATTAGTTCCGACATTATATCCACAAAATAATAATTCTTGTCTTACCCTCGTCTGCTTATTTGTTCCCCAGAATTGATTCGTGAACCTGGCTTCAAATTCCTCCATCGAGTGTACCTCGTCCGACACTATCTCCCACCATACCATTCCATCATCCTTCAGGCAGTTTCCTATTTTTTGCAACTTTTTTTCATCCCCTGGTACATCCTCCAACACGGCTTTGATTTTCTTAAGGAAACACATGGGATTTGTGTTTGACATCCCATAAAATTTGGGTAGCACTTCGCTTTGTACAGGAACAGGAATATATGCGGGTACATTTACTTCATTCTTCTCTTTTCTCACTTGCTCTATTTCCTTTCTTAACTGTTTCTCCATATATTTTATTTGTTGTTCCGCAAACTCTCTTCTTTCGACTTCTTCAGACAGTTTACCATTTAATACCATAATGTTTTCTTCCAAATGTCGTTCATTTGTTAATTGTAACGAGTCCATTATTATATCTTCTTCTTGATTGGTTTTACTCAATGCCATAATTTTTTTCATCATCATATCCATTTTCTTTTGTTTTATTTGCATTTCCATTAACATATCCACCATAATCTTATCACCGTTTACTTCTTCGTGCCCCTCTTCATGTATGGTACTCATTGGACCTATTCTTTTCTTCGCTGCCTCCACCAGTTGCTCGCTTCTTTGCTGTACTCCCGAGATACCTTCCATCTTTTATGTGCTCTGTTTTTAACTTTCTAATACTGCTTTATTTAAACGTCGGCCTTGCCAAAATTATATCTGCTTTTTCCTGTTCGCCCCACGCTTGGTTTAGCCAAAAATATGTTATGAATAGTGGTGTTGCAATTGAATATACCACTATTCACAATAAAACTGTCCAGCTTGGATATTCAGTCGGTTTAATTTCAAAAAATGGGACTGCTTTCCTCTCAGAGTTCCAATTGGAAAACGTGATTTTTCTCTTGTAAAAATAAAAAATATATTCATATATTTTCTCGAGACACATGAGTTAGAAAGCGTACAAAATTAACAAAAACGAGATCAACCAACTCGTAAAAAAATCGGTAATGAATACAAACACTATCCATTAATTAATCAAAAATCACGAAGTTACTTAACAAAGATAAAAAATTATCTTATAATAAACACGCCTTCCTTACTTCACTCTACATTTGTGTCTGAGCATACAGCAAACCCGCAAGCTCCGTATAAAAAATACAGTTATAAAAATCGTACACAGCAAAGAAAACCGGCTTGCTCCAACTGCGCTAGTCAAATATAAATATATTCAAAATAATAATTCACTCAAAAATAATTAAATAACTTTTCAAAATATTCGTGGGGAAAAGTTCATAGCAATATGTATTGATGAAACCACCGATTCAAACAGACGTTGTATTCTTAGCGACGAGATTCTGCCTCATTTTACTTCTGAAGACAAAAAACAAATGCACTCATAGTGGACAGATTTGTTCAAGAGGAACTATCAACATTTTTTCTTCCTACGACTGTTCTTGGAGATAATTTTTTGCTAATTTTATCAGATATAGCAATGTACATGATCAAGCCCGGGAAGAATTTTAAAAACTTTTATCCGAACTTGATACATATAGCATGTCTTGCTCAATTCTGCTTCAAGATGAAATACATGGAGCAAACACATTACCTGAATTGAGAAAATATTGTTTTAGTAACTTACCAGCTTTAACCATGTTTGAATATTTATATATAACTTTATTATTATATTGAGTGTAAGTAACATTCCACAAAATGTGATAAGACAATGAAGATTTTAGAAAGTTTTGATGTAAATATATTCCAGAATGGATATTACCAACAAAAAGGCAATTACGGTATAATTTACCGGGGGCGAAAAACAAAATTACCCATCTAATGAAGATTAAAAAATAAGGCTGACGGTTGATGAAACAAAGGCTGCAAAACAAAATTGTATCTTATATGTGTCAGTGTGCATCGCCGCGCCGTACTTTTGGCCGCTTGTGTGCATGCATAAATTTGCCGCCCCTAATTTGTTACTGTTTTAACATAGAATTACATTTATGTTGTTAGGAGCGCATGTAAAGACAAATTTAAGGTATTACGAGCAGGGGCCGGAATACATATATTCAAAATTTCAAATCATTCATGTGTTAAAGATCACGAGAAATATGTGTTGTAAAATTTTAAAATCAACTGCTAAAGCACTTATTCCAGTCTTCAGTTGGGACAGCCAAAATTGCTATTTTGAAGGCATCTACTGCTTCTTCCGGCGACTGAAACCATCGATCGTGCTTTCCATTCTTGATCTTTGTGAACGTAAAAATAAAATCGTTGGAATTTAGGCGGGACAATACGGAGGATCATCTAATAATTCGATATTTTGCTTCTCCAAAAACTCAATTGTCTTTCGAACTGTGTGCGAACTCGCATTGTCATGATTAAGGACAGGACACAAGAGGTCGAAATTACGATGGCCCATATAAATAGTCTATAACATCGCTAAGAACAACGCGCAATTATTGAATAGCACTATTCATTCGGTTAACTGCACATCTGTCGTTGAATTGTGACGCAATTACTTCAATTTTACACTTAAATTCCTTTCATCATGAGCATAGATACAAGTGGGAGTAGTTTTTATAATTTGTTTTGTTTATTAGTTTATATTTCATAAGATAAATAAAGTACGGTGAGATAGTTTCTTTTTTTCATTGTTCTAACTGTTAATTACATATATACGTAAGTGTCCAGTGAATTTTGTTAAGTTTCAATAATTTATGCAAATATTTTTAATTTTTATTAATTTAGATCTAGAACATTGTTTAAGTTACTTTTTCAGATGTGATATGGAACAACGTCGAGAGTGGCATCGTGAAGCAATGGCGAGTTGGATTAAGGGTTATACTGATTCTATGCCCATTGCCAGTGATTCTGAAATTTATTGCTGAAAGTTCTTTAAAATATCGTTAAAAAATTCCAAGAAATCGCACGTAAAAAAAATCGCACTGACAATTTTAACAAAGAACTCTGTCAAACTTTAATGGCGGCAAATATTCCATTAAATAAACTTAACAACCCCACCTTCAAAACATTTCTTCAAAAATATACTGGTCGAAATGTTCCTAACAAATCCACCTTACGCAAATATTATGTTTCTAAGTGCTACACGAAAGCAATAGTGCGAATTAGAAGGCATCTTTCAAATCAGTACCTATGGATAAGTGCCGACGAAACTGTTGATATATTAGGACGCTGTGTGGTAAATGTTGTAGCTGGTGTACTACATCCAACTATTCCATATAACGCATATGTAATAGCAAAACAATTTATAAATGCAGTTGATGCGGAAATAGTAGCTCAAACCATTTACGAGAATATGCATCAAATGCTTCACTCGGACGACAGGTACAAAGAAAAAATACTTTTATTTGTCAGTGACAATTCTGCATATATGTTCAAGACAGGCAAACTATTAAAGAAAACATATCCTAATATGCTGCATATTACTTGTGTAGCACATGCTCTCCACAGAATCTGCGAATATATCAGAGATACCTTTCCGGAAGTTGATAGACTTGTATCCGCTTTTAAAAAAGTTTTCAGAAAAGCACCATTGAGAGTAGCCCTTTACAGGGGAAAACTTTCATCTTTGTCACTGCCTCCGTCTCCAGTAATAACTAGATGGAGAACATGGTTGGAAGTTTTTATGCAGAGAATTTCGATAGTTTACAAAAAATCGTTAAATGTTTAAATGACGATGCTCGAAGTACGAATATTTCTGAGTGCAAAGAACTAATACAAACTCCAAATTAAAAAAATCAGTTATACTTTCTTCAGAAACTTTGCAAATTTTCCAAAACTAATCACTTATTTTGAAAATCAAAATCTTGAATTAAATGATAGATTAACCACATTAGATTGGATATGGCTATTAATAATTTGAAAGATATTTCAAGTGACTTCGGATGTGATCTTCGGAAAAAGTTAGACGCGATTTTTAATAGAAATCCAGATTTAATGACATTGCGGCAATTATGTACGGTGGCAATGCCTCAAAATATAACTGCTAAATACGTTGAAATCAAAAAAATATTTCTGTATGCACCTATATCCAGTTGGAATGTAGAAAGGACATCTACAAGGATGTATTTTGTTCAAGGAAAACAAATATTACAGAAGAGAACTTTGAGAAGGTACTGCTAGTTAATATTAATACTCCTTTACTCAACTTTAACTACAAAATGAACAAATAAAAATGTATTTCGTATTTTATAGATCACAACCTGTCTTCCAATTATTTAAATAAAATTAAAAACTCTTTAATATATTTTAATATAGTACGCCCGTGGGCGATGAGTCATGGGCCTATCGTGTCCGGTCCCTAGTCATGATGCAGGATGATTCGCTGTTGTAGGTTGGTTTGTCGGTGCATGGTGATTATTTCTAGCAAACAAACTGTTCTGTACCAATCCGCATTAACCGTTCTTCGATCTTGCAAAAGAATTATAGCTACATGAACTGATTTTGAGACAATCGTTCCGACCATCTTTTCGCCAGACTCTGCGAACGGATAGCTTTTGTCGGAATCTCCTCATCTTGAAACACCCTAACAGCGGACTGACGTTTATTTTCGGGTTCATAGGAATAAGTCCATTATCCATGGCCACTCATGATGCTAAAGACGCTTTTTGAGTTTCCGTTATTGACCTGGCTTAAAGTTTTTCGGCGCCAATTAACGCGAGCCGACTTTTGCTCTTCTGTTAAGAGATACGGAATCCAACGAGAAACTAATTTTCTCACACCCAGTTCATGATGTAAGATCGTTTGGATTGAGGTCTTTGAAATATCCATGGATGTCTCAATTTCACGATATGTCAAAGCATCGATATTTTTCTGAATTGTCGCTGCTACTGGTGCGTCCACGTTGGAATTCACAGTACCAATGTGAAATTGTCGAGCAAGACGATGTGGTTGAGTTAATCGTCTCCGTGAGTTGTAAAAAATTATTTAGCGAAAATTATGTCAACTCAATTCCATTTTTAACTTATAAATTTTAAAAACTCATTGTGACTAATTCAAGGATATTATGCCCAAACGCCACTTGCCATGCTACAAACTGTGCCAACATAACCTTTACCTACATATTAGATGTCCACTTTTGATAAAAAAAACAGATATAATAAACGATAAACGATAAGAGATAAGTCACGTCATAACCAGTAATATCAGGTACAAAAACCTAAGAAATTCAATTTACTAACGTACTGCATATAATAGACCACGCAAGTGCTGTCGTCATTTTTGCGGAAGGTCAGGGATCGCGTTCCAAACAAACGGCATTTAAATTTTTTTCATAGGGTATTGCGTATTGTATTTGGAACGCGTTGCAAATTTGAAGTGAAAAGTTGTTATTTTTAAGTTAATTTTAATTGTTATTGCATGTAGGTATGAACGACGTTGTTTAAAACTGATATTAATAATATTAATTGTTTTATAGCACGGTTATACTTGAGTAACTAAAGTACAAAAGTGAGGTTAGATAGATATACATAATGGTGATGTGTTTTGCTCCTACTTGCAAGCATTAAGTGAAAAAAAGGGATGCACTATTTTTACTTTTCCTACAGAAATGGCAGAATTATCGAGGTGGAAAAAGCTTTTTTGCAGCCATTGCTAATATTTTTTTTCAAATAAAAAACACCATTGCCAAATATTTTGATTTTAATAACTATAATATGTATATTGATATTTTGCTTACATACTTACCAAGTAACAAATGATATTAATATAGGAAGATTAATTAAAAATCGTTTTACCAAGAGTGACTATACGTTTCAAATGGCGCTTTAAATTTGTTTGGAACGTAGACCCTACCTGACCTACCGTACAGAAAATGGCGATTTGACGTCACGCTTGCGTGGTCTATTTCTCCGAGATTTTATAAAATTTGTATTTTCACTGTTACCTATTCCGCGCAGTGTTATCACGCATGATCATCATATGATATCCGCCTGGCATCTGTTAATCACGGTTTCATATTACTATTACCCATTTTATTTTTCTCGTTTTAAGAATAAACAAACTGTTAATATTCACGTTTTTATTACCTATTCTTTAACAATCGCAGAACAACATATTACTTTGGGTATATTGAATAGAGTTCTTTGAGAATCCGCAATATTCACTGGTTGCATTACTTCTTTGGGGAAAATATTGCAAAATATTAGTTTCCATTTTATGAAAGGCGACCCTAATCGAGAATTAATGGAATTGTCTCATATTGCTTTGAAAAGATTAAAGTTTTTGCAACAATATATGCGTTTTAAAATTGAAAATACATTCCAGTTTGTTTTCTTGTTGAAACCTGGGTTTTAAAAGATCGAAGCTCTCAGAAATCATATAAGATGAAAATATTAAATCTGTAAAAGCAAAACAAGTAGGTGGCAAATGGTATTAATTATTTAAAAAGTATTGGCACGAGCAATATATCATTGACTTTTGTTTTATAGATACCTAGATGTACCTGCTGGTAGCAATAATAGTTTTATTCCTAGAGCAGAATTAATCTTTGCAACAAATAGTAAAAGTATGGATTACCACCATGATATGAATCAAGAAAATTTTCTATAATAATTTCGAAAATCAACGGCTTCAAAATTTAGTTATTATTATGGATAATGCGAGCTATCATGCAACAATAATAAATAAATCTCTTTCTTCATCTTCAACAAAATACCAAATTCAGGAATGGTGAACTAACAATAAAACTTTGACAAGACAGCTTTCAAAATACAGTTACTGGAATTGGTGAAGGCTGTAAAAGGTTGTGGCAAGAAGCACTAAGTCAAGTAACTGCTGAAGGGTGTTTGGTCGACAAATTAGAGCAATGAAATAATTCTTTTGCGTGTAAACAAGAATAAAAATAAAATATAGAAAAAAGTATACTTCATTAATGTATTTAGGTGTAAAGAACTAACTATTCTGATTGATATTGAAAATTCAGAGTATACGAATAGTGGTTTTGGATTTATAAGTTACGATTGCAATTTTACCTTTTTATCATAGATTTATCTATGAATTTGTTTGTTCCAGTGAAAATATTTGTTAAATTAAGAGCCAATATAGTGTTTTAATTTTAATATCTATTTGACTTTATATTACACCATGTTTATATGTTTTAAAAGCACATTACTAATTTACTTCGAATGCAGCACCAATTATTATCTGTGCCTAAGAGTGTAATGTGATAATAACTAAAAAATATAAAATCTTTATATTCTATTGTGAAATTTAATATATGTATGTACTGTTATATTATATCATGATTATTAATATCGACTGTAATAAACTATTTCCATTCCTTCTGTTTTTTTATTCGAAAACGTTGATATTATATCTATTAATTTTGCAAAATAAAAGTACTAATAAAATTGTCTTTATTACTTAACACAAACTATGTATTTTTCTAAATATAGAGTGATAAAATATACAATACTAACATTCTAAACCGTTTAAGGTATAACCTAAATGCCATCTGTAAAAAAGAAGATTTTTGAAGTTTTTAAATGTACTATAACCTATAAACCAAATGACAATTATTTGCAAGATGTAAACTATAAATTGTCAAAGTTATGTGACGAACATTGATGACGCAACTGCGTTCTTATCGTAAAAATACTATAATGACAATAAAGATACATAGTCAATGTAGGCAACATAACAGTTCAACCAAATTAAATCTGGCATTGCCAACCTAGTGCACATGACCTTGGATATACTGTATATATACTTTTAATACTAGTTGAATATGATGAATAACCTTCACCTACTACTAACTAAAAGACATGAATAGTAAGTAGTGAAATATTTAGATATTTCCTTAAAAATTAGCGAGACCTGTATTTGTCCTTTCGTATGTATTTGTGTCAAATTTCTTTCTAAACTATCACCTGTTTGTCTAAAAAATAATTTGCGTTTTGTCTAGTACACTGTCTATAATTATGATATAGGAGGAAGCCTTAAATAGTACGTAATTTAAATTTTATTGGAATATTTTTCGATGTCATGATTTATTCAGTAGGTAAATAGTTTACTCTCCAACTCTATATTCATCTGCAACTATGGCGGTGGATATATATGTAATTAAATGGACAACTTTCGAAATGAGATGTAATCTTAATTAATTGCTGTTTAAAATGAATATTTTTTTTTGTAAAACATTCGTTATTGCTTCAGATACACTTACATATATTTATTCACAATGTAAGTACTACTCATTACGTTTGCGAAATTGTACAAACATGTTGGTATTCTTGTTTTAGAAAGCGCTTATGTATTATCAAGTCTATTTAGTGTTCTTTTTGTTCAAGTATATTTAAAACAAGTCTTCTTACCAGCATACAGAAAGTGTCCAATAATTGAATAAGGAAGCTGATTGTATTTTTTTTCAAAGTATGTGTTTTTATAAACCACTGTTTAAGAGAGGTAATTGCAATGATTTTAATCACTATCATCCTATTAGCTGGGTACATGTTTTTGCTAAACTTTAGAAACCGATCATGAATAAGAAACTAACAAATTATTTAATTAATTTGTTTTATATAGTTATTCTAAAAAAATGAACTGATTTCATGATACAATATTCGGATTCTTAAGCATTGTCACACAATGAGTCACTAAGCATTCGAAAGAGGCGGTTTCTAAGCTTCGAATGGTTACCACATGGGGGCTATAGGTGCATTGGTTCCAGTGTTGCCAGACGTAGGAATTTTTACCGACATGTAAAAAGTTTTTAGGAATGTAGTAACGTATAGGAAAATTTTCTAAAAACGTTGTTTTATGACGTTACGGTTCTGCAAGAAACTAATTATAATAATAATAATAATAATAATAATAATAAACTCGCACAGGGTAGCCTAAAGATAGGTTACTGGGGACTAGCGACCCCACGGGTTCCTGAGCTAACCGTTGGGTTGGGTTAGCAGCCCCTATGAGGTACACTTGCTCCAAACACTGGATGAAAAGGATACTGTGGTGGATCGGAGGAGCAGGATCCAGGTAGGATTAACCAGCAAAGACCGAAACAGCAAATTGGAAATGAAACACAAACATGGCATGCTTCAGTAGAAACAAAGAACGTAGGCGAGGATGTTGTTGAGATACCTTCATCTCAACCCACTTCATCAACATAACAACTAAAGCGCCGGCCCTATGGGCCGTGAAAATGAACCCCCCCCCTACATGGTGGGAGGTGTTATTATCTGCTTACTAAGAATGAAGCATGCTATATGGAGGAGAGCTGCATAGTTGGGTTACGGAAAAATACCTGGAAATAAGAAAGAATAAACAACAATAATAATAATATTATGATAGTTATGTCAGCCATTTTGTTCTCACGAACCGATGGGTTAACACACTGGCAACCAAGGACAAATTGAATGTTCTTGTGAACGGAGGAAATAATAATAATAATAACTTTATTTCGAAGACATGCTTCGTACAGCAAAATACAAGGAAACATAGATACATCACGATAACACGTTGGAAAACGTTAAATAATATATAATAGTTGCAATTATATTATGTGTGAATCTTATGGAAGTGCTGCCAAATAATCATTTATTGTGTAACAATGAACATGCAGTAAACATTCCTTGACACTTCTCTTAAATAAATAAAAATTGTTAATAGCTTTTACTTTTTTTTGGTAATTTGTTGTACAGCATACATCCTCTAAACTCTAATTCCTTCTGGTAAAAGAAAGTATTGTGTTTCGGTGGTAACAAATAATTATCCTGCCTCGTGTTAAATGTATGATCTACCTTCTCTTTATTAAAATTAGCGTAACACTTATGCACAAAGTACAATGCATTAAGTATGTATAAGTCACAGAATGTGAGAAACTTATGTTCCTCAAACATTGCCCTGCACGACTTTGCTGTCTTTAGGCCGAAAATTATACGCAACGCTCTTTTTTGCATTAAAAATACTTTTTAACTCGACGACGAACATTCCCAATGTATTATGCCATATCGCAGAACTGATAAGAAGTTTGAGTGATAAAAAGTTTTTAATATATCCGGACTGCACGTTCTTTTCAGGGACCTCAATGCAAAACATATTTTAGCCAATCGTTGACATAAATTTTGAATATGATTGTCTCATATCAAATGATTGTTTATTAATAAACCCAACACCCTAGTCTGATCATTGGTGGAGAACCAGTGACAATGTAATCCAATTTTTATATCTTTATATCCAATTTCTATTTTATATTTTGGAATATAACACAAACTATTTTTTCTTTATTAACAGAAAGTCTGTTAGCTTCAAACCATAGACATATAAATTGTCATATGCAAGGTCAGTTAAATGACATAGCTCATTTATCGTGTTTCCCGTAATAAGTACGCTTACATCGTCGGCGTAACTAATGACTGTACAGTTAATTCCCCCAAGACACGAAGAGATGTCATTAATAAATACTAAAAATAGTGTTGGGCCAAAGATTTAACCCTGTAGAACTCCGATATCAATACTTACATCCTGAGATGTATTGCCTGCACAGCGTACTCTTTGTGTTCGATTACTTAATTATGATCGAAGCCAGTCGTGAGCAATCCCTCTAATGCCAATCCTTTCCAAGTTGTACAAGTATTTATGATTGACACCCCAATGTAGGCTTACGACTATCCAAGTTTTTATATATAGCTGTTAATAAGGTAGATAGAGCAGTATCGGTGTTTTTACCAAGCATGAAGCCATGTTGTGTCTAACTTAGTATGTTATTTCTAATTAGAAAAGACGTTAATTTTTTGCTCATCAAATATTCATACATTTTGGAAAGTATAGGCAGAATATTTATTGGTCTGTAGTTATCAACAGAGTTTATGTCACCTTTCCTTATAAAGAGGATATACAATAGACTTTTTTAGTTTTGAAGGAAATATTCCTTTCTGGAAAGATAAATTGATAATATGGCACAAAGGTACGGCAACATGTTCTATACAACATTTCAACAAAAATGAAGCTATCATGTTTTCATTAGGTGTATTTGATGAATTTAAGCCTCTCACACACTCAATAACATCTAAGCTTCTCACCGGAGTTACAAAAAAAGTTGATGAGAAATTATTTAAATATTTACCAATATTTAACAAGTTTTCATAACTAGAAAACTTAGTAGTAACAATATTAGAAGGAACTTTAGAGAAATAGTTATTAAATGTTGTACATAAATTCATTTCTTTTGCAAAAGTATGGGGTAGAACAACAGTTTTATTGTTACAGGTATTCTTATGTATGAGTTACCACATAGCTTTCATCTTATTTTTTGAATTATGGATGTAGTTTTTGTTATGATTTATTTTGTATTGTTCAACATAATACTTGTAATACCTTTCGAAGTTCTTGAATTCATTTTTAAATATTTCATATTTTGTTGAAATTTCCTTAACGTTAGGCATATGGAAAGCATATATTTAAATAGTAAAGAAAAGTGTCAAAAAATGTCTCGAAGGCTTCTTCGGCTGACGAATTTTCATATACTAGATCCCATGTTTCTAATGATAATAAGTTTACAAAGTGTTGAAGATTGTGGCCATTAATATCTCGCTTCACAACACAGACATTACTACAAAGCAATTGCTCCAATTGAAAGGCAATAAGTTGTGCTAAATGATCCGACATATTCAAATCAATATACATAGCTTCGTTTGCACTTAATGACATATTTGTGATAATTTTATCAATATATGATTTAATCGTACCGCACACTCTGGTTGGAGATTTTATCGGTATTGTCATATTATAGGAAGCTATAAGATCCGAAAATTCAGAACTGTGTCTGTTATTGATGTCAAAATGTATATTAAAATCTCCACCCAGAACAACAGTTTTGCCCTCTAAACTTAATTTATCTACGATAGTGGTTAGAACAGGGATGAAGCGTTCAAAGTTAGCTTTAGGCTAGTTTTCGGATTTTTTTATATACGGGGTCGTCCTAAATTTGTTATACAGAAATAACATTTAGTTATAAAGAAAGTATAAATTTGATTGAACTGAATATTACAGCAAGCAATCAAGCAAAACTTAAAGTTTAATTTACAAATGTTCAATATAGATAAGGTGTATATCTAATCTGTAAATGAATTTGTCCCAAATTTTACGTATCATATCACGGTCAGTGGTTGCAACTACTTCTGTTATCCGATCTCGACGTAGCCCCACACACTGAATTTTGGAAAGAGAATTAAAAACTGCATTCGGAAATGTAATTTTTTTTTCTTGGCCCTAAAGAAACTAACAGATAAATTAAAAAAAGTTAATGGAAAATCAAGTTATGTTTGAAAGCAAAATTTATTAGTGGCAGTCAGGCGCGGCTCGTGATGACGTATTTCGGAGTGCAAGTACAATGATGCGAGTGCCTCGTGTGTTTTCGGTGTTTACTAAGAAAACGTTACAGTTAGTACACGGGAATACACGAAGCACTCGCATCATTGTACTTGCACTCCCAAATACGTCATCACCAGCCGCGCCTGGTGGCAGTTATATTGACTAATTATAAATATTTAAAATGGCATTAAAACTGACAGAATCTGAGCAAATTGAAATTTTGGTAATGCATGCATATGGTGATCGTCAACGTTCATACGATGAAGTTCGTGTTTTATTCAATACTGTTTATCTCGATCGCCAAATCAGTAAAAGTACAGTGTGCCGAACAATTCCGAAGTACGGAGCATTTCGCCAAATAAAAGATTTGTCAAGAACTGGACGTCCAAGAATGGCAACTGATAGAAGACACCAGTTTGAATGTTTTACTTTCAATACAAGAAAATAGTCATGTGTCGACAACGGAATTGGGACAAATTCATAACATTTCCAAAAAATCTGTCAAAAAAATCCTCAAGTCTGCGAAATTGAAACCGTATAAAATGCAAATGCAAAATGAATTGTTTGAAGATGATCCAGATCGCAGACTACATTTTTGCGAAATAATGACAATTAATCACAGATCAGCCAAATTTTGTAAATCAAATAGTCTTTTCCGATGAAGCAACGTTTTGTCTCAATGTTACGGTCAACAGGCACAATTGTCGTTACTAGTCAACAGAAAATCCTCACTGGATAGAAGAAGTCCATACGCAGCACCGACAAAAAGTGAATGTGTGGGCTGGTATACTGGGAAATCAAATAATAGGCCCGTTTTTCATAAGAGAAACTTTAAATGGTAATAGATATTTCAATTTATTGCGGAACGATATCAGCAATTACAGGGCTTTTTCCATATCCAAATAGACTTAATCTACCAAACGAATCTATTTGGTTGCAACAGGATTGGGCTCTGCCACATTTTGCGCGTGACGTTCGTGACTACCTGGACGAGGTATTTCCTGTATGCTAGATTGGACGCAGAGGAGCAATCGAATGGCCAGCCTGTTCCCCAGACTTATCGCCACTTGATTTCTTCTTGTGGGGCACTTGACATGTCAAGTGTATAAAAATAAACCAAATAATCTAGAAGAATTAGAGGGTAGAATAACTGAAGAAATCAACAGTATCAGACCGTAAGTTTTACATAATTCACTAAGAACTTTTGTTGATAGATTATACCACTGCCAAGTGGTTAACGGAGCAAAATTTCAACATTTATTGTAGTCTGTAAATCTATTTATTAATACTTTTTTATTTCACATTAACAAATTTTTTTTAAATCTTTCTGTTAGTTTCTTTAGGATAAAGAAAAGAAAATCATTTCTGAATGTAGTTTTTAATTGCAAGAATATACAGGCTGTTCCATTAAAAAAAATATAGTAGGAAGCATTTCCAGTCAAACCGGGAATAGAAAATAAATATGAATGTCATGAGTAAATTCGTAATTTTTAACTATACAACGTGTCCAGGAAAGTATGCAACAAAGGGAAAACTTTTAAATGGTCTATTTCCCAGGAAATTTTATTCTTTATAAAAGTTTTTGCTTTACTTAAAACCCATTTACCCGTTAAAATAAATGAATTATAATATTAGATAGTAAAAATACAAGTGCCTATTTAATATCGTGTTGGCTAGTCACGTGCGTAAGTGATATTCATTACCAGAAACCATCATTCTTATTTCCGTTACAGAGGCTACAAAATACATTACTTTGGCAGAACGGTTAACTTTGCAAGAAAGAGCAGAGTTAATGCTCATATGTGGCGATAATTATAAGGCATGCAGAGACACAGCTGCGACTTTTAACGAAAGGCATCTCAATAAAAACGCTTGTTGGTCTACGGTATCCCGAATTTTGCCACAATTTAAACAAACAGGCTGTTTGGAATTTAATTTTAAAAAGGAACATGACACCAGTAAGAAATTTAGATAATTCTTTAAATGTTTTACAAAATGTAAATGAGAATCCTAAATTATCTGTGAGAGAATGCGCAACAATGCGGGACAAGTCTTAACCCATAAATTCATCATATTATTACATTGTAAGTCTGATTTCATCTACTCAACGACCGTCATGTCACATAATGTCACGTAATGTCACACAAATGTTAGTCAAGCGTTATTTAATATTGAGCTTTTATTTTTAATTAAATAAATTGGAAAATATTAATAGATACATATAATTTTTTATTTATTAATTTATTAAATAATATTTTATTACAGATCTATTATTATCTATTACTTATTGTAACCGTTTTTTGAATGACAACGCTATCCGTCGCACTAAAAGGACAGCTAAATTTTTCCCAGGGGTTTTCTACGGTTTCCCACAACTCTTCACTATTTGCTGGCCTAAAATCACTTTGGTATATTTGCTTAACTAACAATCCCCAAACATTCTCAATGGAATTAAGATCGGGACTACAGGCAGGCCATGGTAATACATTAATATTATGCTCCCCCAGCCAGTACCTCACAATTCTTGTGAACAGGACAATTGTCCTATTGTAATGTAAAGTTATTTCCATGAATTTGTGTTACGGAAGGAAGCATAATATTTTCTAATATATTCCTATACATGATGTGGAATTGAAACGATTCTCTACTCCCCAAACATTCAACGAAAAACGGCCGCTAGAGCAATTACGATTTAAATATTGATCATTATACCTACAATTTTCAGGCCTATATACGCGAATACGCCCGTTCTTATGGGACTGAAAAACTTTTTCGTCAATGAATTGATTGATTGATTAGAAAATATCATTCGTCGCCTTATATGTTCTTCTCTTAATTCTAATTTATAAGCCGCTGCATATAATTTTAAGCCATAGTCTCTAATACGACGCCGTGCAACGCAAGCAGATAATGAAAAATTTGTCATCTGAACAGCTTTACTGGCGGTGTCAAAAGGATTTTCTAGTAAATACTGAACCAAATTCTGGTCCTGTACTTTTGTAGAAGTCTTGCGACGACTTGAACCACGTTTTCTAATGAGAAAGTTATTATTTTGCCATTTACGGAAAATATTGTGAATGCTGCTATTACTAACATTTAAATCAGCGGCCACCATTCGCAAAAATCAACCATTATCCAGTAAAGCAACTGCTCTTGATTTGCGTTCAACACTCAAATGCGTTCTCATAATGAAAATTCGTTAAATGACAGATACAAACTGACATTGGTGATATTTCATAAATTGGCAAATCATCATTTTATCATGAAGTAGACTTTACAATGTATAAAAATAAGTGTCCCTTAGATTACGATCGCAACCGTACATAAATCATCAGTACATCAAATACTAAACACATACAAGTTTACTCCACTTAAACCAAGATATGTCCAAACGTTGCAAGAACGAGATTAGAGTTTTCTTTCATGATACAATGTGAAATAGAAACAGACACAACATTTCCCAAAAAAATATTATTTACCGATGAAGCGACATTTACCACAAATGGTGTAGTTTGTTCGCAAAACTGTCGTTGGTGGTCTCAAGAGAATCCACATTTTCAAATGTAGTAAAAACCAATATTCACAAAAGATAAATATTTGGTGCGGAATTTTGGAGAGAAAAGTGGTGGGAGGTGCTTTTTTTCAGCAAACTCTAAATGCTGAAAGGTATTTAGCATTTCTGACTACTGAATTAAAAGATGAATTTGACAACTTACCTTTACAAACAAGACGTTCTTTGTGGTTTATGCAGGATGGTGCACCTGCACATAGTTCTCGTCGAGTCGTGCAGTATTTAAACCAAGAATTTCAAGAAAAATGGATAGTCAATATTTCCATGGCCTCCACGCTCGCCGGATTTAAATCCTTTGTATTATTTTTTATGGGGGTTGGTTGAAAAATCAGGTGTATTTAGATATGCCATTTCATAACCAAGAACATATGCAGAATAGGATTAGGGAAGCGGTAACGCATTTAAATAATAATCCAAATTTCCTGAAAAATGCCGCCAGGGACTTAAGTAGACGTACAAATTTATGTATTCAACGAGAGGGGCATCATATCAAGTGATGTTTGTTTAAAACATAAAAATAACATTTTTTTTTGTATTTTCAAGTTATTAAAGAATATTTTCATTATTTAAAGCGATATTTCATTTGTTGTAATGGATAAATGAATTTTAAGTAAAGCAAAAGCTTTTATAAAGAATAAAATTTCCTGAGAGTTAGACCATACAAAAGTTTTCCCATTGTTGCATAGTTTCCTGGACACATTGTATATCAATAATAAATTTCAAAAAAATTACTTCTGGAAAAACAAAGTTATGCGACCGTTCGGGGCTTTATACTAACCCTGTATATGTAAAAGCACTTCGTCAGTTTCCCTATGTTTTAATTTGTTTTTTTTTTGACAATATTGTTTCGGTATTTCTACCGTTATCAAAGATCTTACTCAATTACATGTTGAGCAAGTTAGTTAAGTATGAAAGAACAAAATAAAACAGTGAAACTGATCAAGGCGCTTTTACATATAACTCGTATATGTATAATATAAATTCTATTCGCTTACTTTCATCAAAGATTGTATTTCTTAAATTAATTAAAGAAATTTGTATGTAGTCTAAGTGTACCTTTCTATACAAAAACCGAAAATTAAATTATAATCGAATGGTACTACTATAATATCCATATGCTACGATCTGAGAGAATGTAAACAACTGTGTCGGCTAGTTATGTACAAATTGGGGTGGTGTATATGTATGATGTAACTTGCTGTATATTGATCTAGTACTATTCGATTGCAGAGTGTAAGTATTTACATCTACCTGTTGAATAAAATTGTAACCTTTGTACATATATTGTTGACGAAAATCCCCCGGGGTCTAATCATTCATTAAATTCTTAATAATGCGCGAAAAGGACTCCATTCGAATTTACGCTCTAATTCAGTTGTACATTATTTATGTATGTATTCAAAAAAACGACAAATTTCTATTGAATTTAATTATTGTTAAATAATGTTATATAACTGAATGCAAATTTATAAAGAAATTTAAAAAAAACTTGAACGATTTTGTACCTACTATATGAGTCAAAACATTTTTGTTTTGTGGTGGCTGTGGATTACGTATATTTCAAAAAGGCATGTTTTAACTAATTTACTTATCTGTTAAATGTGATTAATTTTAAATGTCGGAATTTTAGTTAGCTTGAATATTGTATTAACGTTGGTAGTAACTTATTACAAAATAATTTGAAACATACATGAGTGGGTAAAACCACACCAATTTGTATAATACAAAAGTATTTTTAATAATATAAAATATTATTAAAAATGGGGTGTGAAGAACACAATACAAGTTATATATTTGTGAATGTATCTCCTCTCCAGAGACGCAGATACGTATTTCACCTTTCTACAGGATCGTCGGTACGCCCCTGCTGGAGAAGAGATACATTCAACCAAACATAACTACCTTGCTATCAAACAGAAATTATTAAGACAGAGCGTGAAAGAATATTCAGCGCTGTCTACATAATAACTGCCGAACTAAGCAACGTGTTTCTATAGACGGTAACAACCATATCTATAAAAAACTGTATTATCGTGTCTTCACTACTTGTCGGGCGAACTGAATGCGTATATAACAAAATAATTTGAAACATACATGAGTGGGTAAAACGACACCAATTTGTATAATACAAAAGTATTTTTAATAATATAAAATATTATTAAAAATGGGGTGTGAAGAACACAATACAAGTTATATATTTTTGTTATATATATATATACTTTTGCATAGTAACTTATTATATTGAATTAATTGATAGTTAACTGAACGAGCTTGATACTTGTTGAAACTCCATTTTAAAGTAATAAAATAAACGAGAGTAGTTTCAAAGTTTTTTATTGTTCACTACAATACTGTTTCGCCAAACTTTGGCTTCATCAGGTGATGATAAATTGAACAATTTTACATATATTTCTTTTACAGAAGTGTATATCTTATACCGTGTGTCGCACCCCCATGTTTTCGATATTCACATTTTTTAAGATAACTGAAATCTAAACTTTAAGCTCAGCCTACTACAAATTTACAGACAGGGTCAATTCTTGATATTTTTCTTCGCGTTAGAGATACAAAAAAAAATTATTAAAAAAAGTTGTTCAGAATAATATTCTAACCCCATATACCGAGTTTCATGACAAAATTCGTATTTTTATTTTTTTTTGGTCTATACACAAAATTATTACGTTTTATTTTTCAATTTGATAATTATAGTGCCATGGATAGTAATAATTTGACACATCGTCAATTTAGTAGTGTCATGTATTCAAATATTTCAGTTAAATAAGAAGCACTTACAACGAAAAAATTATTTTATTGTTCTGGGAAAACAATTTTTGGTAATTGATTAAATTTAGGAAAAAGTAGGCAATAATTTTCATAAAACAAATAATTAACTACGAATTGTGATCTCTCTCAACTAGTCCTCCGTCTATTCGAATACATTTCTCGATTCTTTTACGATTGTGTTTAGCTACTCGTCTAAGTTCAGGGATGCTGATTTCTTGACAGACTTGCTTTATTCTGGCACAAAGTTCATCTCGATTTCTGGGCCTTGTTTTATAAACTTTATTTTTTACCATTCCCCAAAAATAAAAATCGATGGGTGTAATATCGGGAGACCTCGGAGGCCACAGTTCAAAAGGACTGTTTCTTCCTATTCAGCGTACAGGAAATGTTTGGTTCAACCATTGACGAACAATTCTTGAATTATGAATGGATGCACCATCTAGCTGCAAATACATATCCTGTCGCACATTAAGAGGAAGATGCTTCCCAAAATTCCCTATCGAAGAAGTTAACTAAATGACCAGCATTCAATGAATAATTAAAGAAAACAGGACCAATTATTCGGTGTCCTAAAATCCCACACCAAACATTGACTTTCTGGGAATATTGGTCTTTACAATTTATAACCCAGTGAGGATTATCTCTGGCCCAGTATCTACAGTTTTGAGACGATACAACACCATTCGTGGTGAATGTAGCCTCATTAGTAAACATAATCTTTAGAAAATGTGTCATTTAAAAAATTACCTTGGAAAAAATAACAATAGTCTCATCTTTTATTATCATCTTCTTTCAATGTCTGTAAGACATTCGGTTTATAGGGCTTGATTTTGTGCCTAAGGGAACGTCTTCTGATTTTATCCTTGCTAATATTCAGTTGAGACGATAAATCTCGAAGGCTTTGCCGTCAATATATCGTTATATTCAGGATGCGGGTGTATTCGACGAGGTTGAACATTTCGATTAATTTTAATAACACAGCTAGTTTCATTGAAAAGAGCATTTACAGGGGATGCTTTTCCATGCGTAATGGGAGCACGTTGGGGATGTCTCAAGTTAAACTCTGCAGCAACGTCTCTGCTACTACGAGCATGATCACCAAACAACCGGATTATTTCTATTTTTTCTCTTAATGTTAATGGTATTTTACTTCTGTGACCACTGATTAGAACTTGACGCAATAGACTCAAAATTTAATCTGACTGACATTTAGCACTAGTGTCAAATTATTACTATCCATGGCACTCTAATTATTAAATTGAAAAATAAACGTAATAATTTTGTAAATAGACAAAAAAAAAATAAAATGCGAACTCGGTATATGAGGTTAGAATAGCATTCTGAACAACTTTTTTTAATAATTTTTTTTTGTATCTCTAACGCGAAGAAAAATATCAAGAATTGACCCTGTTTGTAAATTTGTAGTAGGCTGAGCTTAAAGTTAAGATTTCAGTTGAGTATCTTAAAAAATGTGACCCATCAACATGTATGTACAAAAATTCAAATCTGTATTCCTTCAAATAACGAAAATATGGGCGTGTTAAATGCGACACACGGTATAAAATATGTAACACCCATACACTACTGTAAAAGAAATATATGTAAAATTGTTCAATTTATCATCACCTGATGAAGCCAAAGTTTGGCGAAACAGTATTTTAGTGAACAATAAAAACTTTGAAACTACTCTGGTTTATTTTATTACTTTAAAATGGAGTTTCAACAAGTATCAGATCGTTCAGTTAACTATCAATTAATTCAATATAAGTAATAAGTTACTACCAACGTTAATACAATATTCAAGCTAACTAAAATTCCGACATTTAAAATTAATCACATTTAACAGATAAGTAAATTAAGTTAAAACGTGCCTTTTTGAAATATACGTAATCCACAGCCACCACAAAACAAAACTGTTTTTACTCATATAGTAGGTATAAGATCGTTCAAGTTTTTTTTTTAAATTTTTGTTATAAATTTCCACTCAGTTATATAACATTATTTAACAATAATTAAATTCAATAGAAATTTGTCGTTTTTCGAATACATACATAAATAATGTACAACTGAATTAGAGCGTAAATTCGAATGGAGTCTTTTTAGCGCATTATTAAGAATGTAATGAATGATTAGATCCCGGGGGATTTTCGACAACAATATATGTACAAAGGTTAGAATTTTATTCAACAGGTAGATGTAAATACTTATACTCTGCAATCGAATAGTACTATATCAATATACAGCAAGTTACATCATACATATACACTAGGGTGGGTCACTGATGTATGAGAAAAAATAAAAGTTCTCGAATCATATTCTAATAGCAATATTTTTTTGTCTTACGTTAAAACAAATAAAAATTGCTAAAAAAAGTTAAAAAAAGCCACATCTTGAGCCCGCGCCGGAGCTCCTAAGAATTAAGTATTTTTGAAAAAAAGCCATTTTTTAAATTTTAATATTTTATTTACTATCAATTATTATTAATTAAAACTGAAAACATTTTTAATTAAACAAAAAAAATAAAACTTTGGTTCTTATACAACATAAAACAATAAAATCACGAAATTATATTAGTTATTTTTTGGTCACAAAATCTTGTTTACTGTCAAATCTGGGCATCTCTCGTCTTGATTCAAGTTTCGTCTGTATTAAACCTTCTTTTGATTTTTTATCGCATAGAGTCATGGATGCTTCTGACACTATTTTCACAGTTCGTTCCACCGCCTGAGTATGACATGGCAGCTTGGCAAAAATTAGATTGTCACTTTCTTGACACTCAACTACCGCATTTATTTATTCAGTAGTGATGTTTCGAAGAATTGGTGGATCGAAAAACTTTTGATTCCAATTTATAACTTCAAAGTAGTTACTTGCGTCAAAATTGATAGTCGGGACCTCAAACACGCGAGGTTGCTTTCCAGTATGAGGTGAGCTTCGTGCTTCTTGAATTCGTCTGGCTGCCAGTTCTCTCACTGTTTTATTTTCATCCAACAACATCGATAGAAGCAAGTTTTCTGGGTGAGCAAAATAGACGTTACGTTGAATTACGGGATCTATTACTAGTTTTAACTCTGCAGGAAGGTATCGTGAGTTTTTTAGACCCATGTTTGCAAGTTGGATTTGTTTTTATTTCAAACCATACTGGAGCATAAACTTTTACACAATACTCAGCTAATACTTTTAGCTGATATGACGGGTTTGATGTAGAAATATATAAACGTAAAATTCTATTTGCTTTTGTTAGCCATCGAGCATGGAATATTTTTCTTGGAGACCTGTTAGCTAAGCCATCGTGGCAGTGTCCACTTATAACAGATATAGTTATTTCATACAAATATTTTTGATCTGTACTTAAACCCTCAAATTGTATTTCCGGAAGCTGGCCTTCAATTCTCTCGTACTTGGCTATGGGTAGTTTTTCGCAGTTTTCTAATAAGTTGCCAATAGGACCAGCATGCGAATATGGTCCCTTGGTAACACCATCTAGTTTGTTAAATAGATGTTTTAATGGCAATTCGTTCAAATGTAGCATGCAAATAATCCATTGCAGGGGGCGCTGAAGTCTTTTTTCCAATACTCTTATTACTTCGTTAAATTTCTCAGTGTTAATGACTGTACCATCACAACCAATTGCCATCAAATTTTCTTTATTAATTTTTTGAGACGACAGAAGGACAATAATTGACATTTCAATACTTTTAGAAGTACTTCGATCTGGTGTTGCATAGCCAACATAATCTGAATCTGGCTCCTTAAGAACAGATACATGTTCCTCAATCAATATTTGTCTGTATTTCTTAGCTCGCTTTTTAATAATATTAAGCGTCTTATCTTTTCGGCCGTCAAAGTATAAAGCTGGTAGGTCTAGCTGTTTCTGCTTTTGAATATATTCTTTACGTACTTTTTTTCTTTCCCGTCGTATTTTTGATTTATCAATTGGTTCACTGCCAGGAGATATATCTTCCAATACAGAAGAAGCAATAGCAGCCGCTGCTCTATCGGAAACACCGTAACGGTCACAAGTTTTTGACAACATAGGCAAACTAAATTTTTTTTTTGTTTTTCCTTTTTTTCCTTCTGCCTTTGACGTGGAAGGTAAATTAAAAGAATCATCACAAGAAGAACTGGAATTACTTACAGATAACTCCAAGTCCTGCTGTTTTGAGTTAATTTTGTCGTGACTTTTACTTACGTTTTTTTTCTGTCTTTGGTGTTCGGGCTGCTCTTTTTTGCAATTTAGTTGTAAGAACTCGATCTATTCCTCCAATACGCATCTTTCTCGCCCCCCTTTGGTCACTAAAAAACTCCTGTTCTTCTTTGGGTACCTTATATTGCCTTGGGCAGCAACAAAGCTCAATTTGTTTACATTTACAGGAACAAATATCAAACAAAACTCTGCTACGTCGGAGAAAATTTTCTTTCTGATAAACGGATATTTTTTTCAACGACTTTTTGAGATTTTTGCACTTTATATGATAACCGTTTATTAGTTGTATGACTCTTGTATTTGAAACTGTAGGAAGAGACGATTTTCTCCAAACACATTCTACCCTTTGAGCTCCAAGTTTTGCAATATCTAAAAACGATTGTTCTTTGGTAGTATTCCTCGTTATTTTTAGTTGCAACCTATTCCACTCATAGCATTTCATAACATCTTCGTAAGTTGGCAAAACGTTATCATTAATATCTTCTACATTTCCGAATATCGGGCAGAAATAACCTTGGCTTCTGGTTTCCATAATAACGATTGGAAGTTAAAACAGTTCAAATAAAATAATAAACACACAACTTCACTGTCCGAGTAGTAAAACCAAACTGATCTTTTTATTATGTATTATTTTATATGTATTCTATCAAAAATATTTCCTGGAAGAAGATATACGTTTCAATGAATGAATTGTTTGTGTGTCTGAATTTTGGAGAACTTAAAAGTCGTTAGGATACAGTAACATGCTTTTCTGCAATACAATGCTATGTTGTTATGTAAAAAAGGGATATTGTCGTTATATTCAAAATTTAACAAAATTGAAGATCAAAGCGCGGGCTCTTACACTAAAAATAAATTAATAATATTTTACAGGGGTCTAATGCAGACAAAAATACAACATATTTACGCTATTAGAAGTCGATACGAGAAAAAAAAAATTTTGACCCACCCTAATGTACACCACCCCAATTTGTACATAACTAGCCGACACAGTTGTTTACATTCTCTCAGATCGTAGCATATGGATATTATAGTAGTACTATTCGATTATAATTTAATTTTCGGTTTTTTTTTCGGTAATTAATTTAAGAAATACAATCTTTGATGAAAGTAAGCGAATAGAATTTATATTTTATATATATACGGATTATACGGGTTATATGTAAAAGCGCCTTGATTAGTTTCACTGTTTTATTTTCTTCTTTCTTACTTAACTAACTTGCTCAACATGTAATTGAGTAAAATCTTGATAACGGTAGAAATACCGAAACAATATTGCTAAAAAAAAACAAAATAAAACATAGGGAAACTGACGAAGTGCTTTTACATATACAGGGTTAGTATAAAGTCCCGGAACGGTAGCATAACTTTGTTTTTCAAGAAGTATTTTTTTAAAATTTATTATTGACATATAATTGAAAATTACGTCTTCATCGTAAATGCGACACACGGAATAAGTTGTAGATTAGGTTTTTTGCTTTTGCCTTGTACATGCAGAATCTTGAAATCTATTAAATTTATGATTTGAATATAAAAAATGGTCTGCGAAAGTTGAGTCCGTCTTTTTGTCTTTCTAGCTTCTTTCATGCTCCTTGGTTCTATGCTCAAAGGTATGTCCTGTCTGACCAATATAGACCTTATTGCACTCGCACGTCAACATATAAACCCCAGAGTTTGCCCTCTTTTCTATATTGTCTTTATGATTTCTAATATTCAGCTTCGTGTGTTCTATTAACATGTGATTGTTTTTTGAGGAATTTAGAAAACAACTTTGAATTTGTTAAACATATTTAAAATTGTTTTCGCACAAGGTATACGGCTGTTAGGATATTTAACTGTTTTAAATAAATTATCTATTTTGCAATCAAATGTATTTAAGTGTGAATGAAAAATCAGAAATATTTAACAATTGGAAAAATACGTCACTGGTGTATAACTGGCTGCCTACTATGCCACCAATGCATTGACTTTTATTTTTTTTCTCTACACATAGGGAGATGTATGTGTAATGATAAAAAATAACCCGGTATAGCCACTTTCACAAAGACAGGGTGTTTTATTAACACAAATATTTCGCAGTATCTGGAAACCATATTAAATAGATTTAATAATAATAAATAAAATATTATATTGATTAATATTTATTGACCAACAGTAAACACCAATTACTGGATAAAACAAAAAGTTTATATTGAATATATACTAGATTGTAAATAATATTTTTCTACGTCCATTATAATATCCTTAGTTTTTTTCATTAATTTGCATTCATAAAATTAAATGATTCATGAATAATTTTTTAACGCAATTATAAAATTATTCACGCAAAGTCTGCTCTGAACGCTTCAGTCTCATGTCAATCAGTTACTGTTTCTTTAATACAATAACTTTTGGAGTGTACAATTATCTGACAGCATCACTACTGGAATTAAAGATTGGGGAAGGGAAGAATTTATGCAACAAACTTTTGGAATCTGTTAGAGCAAGGTGGAATGTGTTAGAGCAAGGTTATTTTCATATAAAGGCCGATCAGTTACTAAAGCAGCAACTGTTGAGGCCCTTGATTTAAAAGACAAGATTTTTGGTGTTACTGAAAATGCTATTGGGGCTACTTCTTTTCTAGAACAAGAAATGTTTAATATTATGAAGAAATCCTGAAAATAAAGAACAAATACCTGTACTCGTCCACATCAAATGTCACTTTCACTATTTGGATTTTTGCAAGAAAGAATAACAGAAAGTAAAAAATTACAGCGGATGTAATAATAACTAAAAGGCAATACCCGGAAAGGCCAAAATCAAATCAGGACATAGATCCTCTTTTATTTTGGAAGGTATGTTTGAAAAAGACAGGTAATTGCATTTCTTATTTGGATTTTCTTTTAGGTAACAGGAATGGAGCTGAAACCCTTAAAATAATGTGCTTGGAAATACTTCTGTATTCCAGCAAGTTCAGCAGAAAGTGAAAGAGTGTTTAGTATAGCACGTTTAATAATAGAACAAAGGCGTACAAGACTAAAACTGAAAAATGTTAATATAATGTGCCTAAATAAAAATTTTAAAAAGTTATAGTAATCAAGTAATTATTTTATTAAAATTACATCCAACCTTTTCCTATTAGCTAAAAAAATAACTCAATGGGTTTCATCTTACTATGCTTTCTAACTATTAAAGATATGCATTTTTAAGCTTTCAAGGGAAAATGATGTAGATTGCTATACAGAATGTACTATCGTGAGCAATTGAAAGTAAACGCATTATTATAGCTGCGTAAATTTTACCAAATTGTCAAGCTAATGTCATTTATGTTATGATTAAATACTGACACTGACACTTCAAAAGTACTGTATACATTAGATAAATTTTGAAATTTCGACATGCCAACATAATAAAGTGTGCACTTTCATTTGCTCACGATAGTACATGAAACTCTTTTCAAAACTTATTCTGGAAACAGTGGGTAATACCAAACAAAATAAAACCACAAAGAATTAGGTTGTTTTTAGAAAAGAAAGAATGAAAGAATGAATGAAAAAATTAATGTATTCTAACGATTAATTAAGACAAACAAAACAACATATAAAGAATTTAAATCAAGTTTTCGAAATGCCTATTGGAAATGAGATAAAAGAAAATTATTTAAATCACAACATGTGCTGCCATCTGTACAATAAGAATAGTAAGTAAGAAAAGTCGGTTTAAGAACGTGCGTGTCAGCTCCTTTTAGTATTTTGTTCTTAACGTAATAAAGACCATATTTAATAGAACAGTGTTAATAGTTTACTTTATTAATTATTCCACAGCATTCCGCAACAATGCCCTCCTTGTCTTTCAAGGCAATAAGAAAGGCGATTTTGAAAGCAAATCCCAATAAATTCTGGATTTATTCCATTACGTGCAGTAAGTTTACGTTCAATTCGTCCAAGTTACGCATTTGCACGTTACTTATAAATTTTACTTTTTAGATAATCCCAAAATCCTGCCAATCAACCGCTTTTGAAATGTGTTACTTAAAAAATTACTGACGGCGTTAGTAGAATGTGCCGGAGCCCCATTCATTTGGAACCAAAGTTGATCAACATTTGATTGACTTTTTGAGGGTACTGCGTTCGGGTTAGGTTTTGGGCATGAGGATTTGTACGGAACCAATATCGACTGGATTAATGAAAAGGAAATTTAGTATTTTTCAATGGATAAATGTAGGATACAAACCGGAAATTCTGAGAGTAGCTTCATCAGTAAAAATTATTTTATTTAAAATTTCTTAGTTTTCATTTAGCAAATTAGACATTATATCACAAAAATCAGTTTGTTTTACTTTATCTTCCTCGAAAAGCTCTTGATAGTTTGACACTTTGTATGGCTTATATTTAAATTCTTTCAGGGTTCTGTACATCGAACTGTACGATACTCCAAAATGCCTGGCCACATCTAAAAGCGATCCTACAGACCGTTCTTCCTACATAACACAGGATATTCAGCTTCATGTCGTCTTCTGTTAATACGTGATTGACTTTATTTTTTTTTTTGTGGGAATTTAGAAGACAACCATCTTCTTTAAATTTGTTAAAAATATTTAAAATTGTTTTTGCACAAACATGTCTCTGACCGCCCTTAAACTGTTATTCTTCTGGTACCACGTTACCATTGAAACTTTTTCGTCTTTGCTATACGTATTCATAATTTAAATAAACTATTTATTTTTCAATAAAATGTATTTAATTTAAGACTTTTGTAATGAATAAAAATTGAGAAATATGTGACATTAAAAAAATTGTATTTTCTCTCCATGGCAATCTATTTAAGAATTATGCTATTGTTTGTGCGATTCTGGTGTATAACTGGTTACCTATTATATGCCAACATACATTTATCACTATGTGTAAGGGTAAATGAAAAAAAGTCGGCTTTATACCCATGTGTAATCACAAAAGAAAAACCCGGTATATATTTTCAAACGCGTTTGATATTTATTTTGCTCGAAACCAAAATTCCGTTTGTATAAAAAATGTATTTACATATTTTGGAATTATTGTATTTAATAATCGTTGAAATAATTCTAATTTATTGCCATCAAATTCAACGCACGGGAACTAATTAAAATTATTAAGGATAGTTCATGTCTAGCATCTTCAAACAGCTTAACGCCAATTGCAGGGGGCACTGGGTGTTTAGATGTTGGCCTTCACCTTAAACAAGAAGGAAACACGCAAACACCTTGTTGACAAACCGAGTCCCGGATCCGATCCGAGACCCCTCGGCCCCTATCGACTGGATAATTATAGTTTGTATACATAAATTACTCTTAATTTTAATTTACAATTACAAATGAAGTATTAGAACCCACTACATGCTAGATATTCGTTAAGAACAAAATGGATTATAAAACAAAATTTTTAGTCGAATGGCTTCCAAACTCGATGACCTTGCACAAGGCAGTTTTTTTAATAAGTATACATTTTTAATTAAAGACCGAGGCAAATATAAGTATAAAATGTATTTAAGATTATTAAAATATTAAATATGGTATTTAGCCATTGCGAAATTATTTATTAACACAATCCTTTAAATCCACTAATAAAAACAGAGGAAATATCCAACTTTTCTCGCATTGGACTTGAAAATATTGTAAAACGGTTTATTTTTTAATTTAAATAATATGCATCGGAATATAATACAGGGTGTCCAGAAACTCTCCTGACAAACGAAGACCGGAGTTTCCTCAGATAATTTTAAGACAATTAAACCCAAATTCACCTAGTCCGAAAATGCTTCCTAAGGGAGCTAGAGTTCTTTGAAGATGGCGCCTTGTATTTTTTTTTTAATTCCTCCAGAACGCTTCTATTTAGAAAAACAAAAACTGGTATGCTTATTTATCCTCCAGAGATGAATCGATTCCATCAATTGCGAATTTCTAGTACCGGTCATAGGCGTCCGTTTTGAGTAGGTCAACGGTTATTTTAAGGCATAACTTTTTTGTCTTTAACTTTTAAGCATTTGTGACACTAGATTATTAAATTTTCAGGTATTCCAGTACTAAAAGGTACTCTTACTTTAAGTCGGTAGGATACACCGTTTTCTAGAAAAATCGATTTGTAAATTTTTCGTTCTTTCTTCATTAAAGTTCAATTTTTTGTTTTTTGCAATAGTTAGCTCTGAACTGCCAACAGAAGTAAAACCTACGTTTTTCGTTGTCAAATTGTTGTCAGTTCGCGAAGTTTATCTTTTCATTTTTTACTTTGTGTTATTCAAACACAACGATTTCAATTTAAAAAAAAATGGTTTTTACTAGTGAGGAATACGCCGATATGCATTTAGTTGATGGCGAAATGAGGTGTAACGCTCGAGCGGCGCAACGTAGATACGCTGAAAAATTTCCCAATCGTCAGCATCCCACTCACTCAACATTTACAGCTCTTCATCAACGATTAAGAGAAACAGGTTCAGTGGTCCCAAAAAATAATGAAACAGGGAGACATAATGATGTAACAGCAGAACATGAAGATGTTATTTTAATGGAAGTTGAGGAAAATCCAGAAATTAGCGTTCGAAGATTATCTGCCATGTACCCCACAATTTCAAAATCTTCCGTAGTAAATATCTTACACAACCTTTTCATTTTACAAAGGTGCAAGCACTGCTAGAAGGAGATTTTCCTGCTCGCGTAGAATTCGCTAGATGGTTACAAAATCAGAAAAATCAAGATGAAGATTTCTTCAGGAACATTTTGTTTGGTGACGAAGCTACATTCTCAAAAAATGGAATTTTTAATGTACATAATGCACATTATTATTCGCACGTTGGTGACAATCCCCACGTTGTTCAAGAATTTAAGCATCAGCATAGGTTTAGCATAAACGTCTGGATAGGAGTGGTTGACGATTATCTACTTGGACCTGTGGAATTTCCTGCTCGTTTAAATGGTGCTGATTACTTACATTTCCTGCAAAATATTTTACCTGATTTGTTAGATGAGGTGCGTTTAAATATTCGGCAAAACTTTTGGTTTCTACAGGACGGCTGTCCGGCCCACTTTAGCAGGAATGTACGAGACTTTCTAGATAATAACTACGAAGACCGTTGGATTGGAAGAGGCAGTCCAGTTGCTTGGCCAGCAAGGTCGCCGGATTTGAATCCTTGCGATTATTGTGTTTGGGGATACATAAAAGCATTTGTTTATTCCGTTGCGATACAAAATCGCGCACAACTCTGGCTAAGGATACAAGATGCTTGCAACGAATTTAGAAATAACTTTGGAATTTTTGCAAGAATTCGGCGTTCTCTAAGCAAAAGGGTAAACTTATGCATAGAGACTAATGGTCATCACATCGAGCAACTTTTGTAACAATCTATTTGATACTTGTTCTTTTTTTGTTAGTTTCGTTCCATTGTAATAAATAATTTGTTTTTAATTTATTAAATTAATTTTCATCCATGCCTTGATAGTCCAAGCCAACTTCGTCGCTAAAAATAAGTAAGTACATAATAAATTGAACTTTAATGAAGAAAAAACGAAAAATTTACAAATCGATTTTTCTAGAAAACGGTGTATCCTACCGACTTAAAGTAAGAGTACCTTTTAGTACTGGAATACCTGAAAATTTAATAATCTAGTGTCACAAATGCTTAAAAGTTAAAGACAAAAAAGTTATGCCTAAAAACCTGCCTAAATGCCTAAAAGTTATGCCTAAAATAACCGTTGACCTACCCAAAACGGACGCCTATGACCGGTACTAGAAATTCGCAATTGATGGAATCGATTCATCTCTGGAGGATAAAAAAGCATACCAGTTTTTGTTTTTCTAAATAGAAGCGTTCTGGAGGAATTAAAAAAAAAATAAATACAAGGCGCCATCTTCAAAGAACTCTAGCTCCCTTAGGAAGCATTTTCGGACTAGGTGAATTTGGGTTTAATTGTCTTAAAATTGTCAAAGGAATCTCCGGTCTTCGTTTGTCAGGAGAGTTTCTGGACACCTGTATATACTGGTGGCCTTAAAATAAAAGCGTATGAAAAATGGAAAGATGTAATTATATAGAATACGAATCCAAAATATTGTGAGTCAATTACGACACGAACTCAAAAATTAAAAACCCCCTGAAAATAATTTCATGTTCCGCTTATGAATATATAAAAATAATAAATATGTACTTACATTGAAGATACACACACACCATATGTTTACATACGTAGCAGCCGTCGATGTGTTAAAAACTATAACATTTTGTATGCTGAGTGAATTATTAAAAATTAAGATGTGTGTTATATTAATCTACACACCCATTTTAAAAATCATACTAAAAATAATTTGTGTACTTTTAGAACTGACATCATTTCATGTGTACTACGAGAATGTTTTTTTTTTGTCGTTATTGAATTTAAAGGCGGCAATGTTTATGTTTATAAAAACGATAGAAAATAACATAGTGATTATGAATCTTTTCATAACATAACACAAACATTTCCTGATCTATGGAAGCTAGCAGTTGTTTGTCTCGTTTCTAGAAAAGGAGGTAAGTCATTGTTCCCAAATTATCATTCTGTTTCCATTCTATTCAATTTTGCCAAGGTCTTTGAACACGTTATATATTCAAGGATTTATAGAAATATTAGTGAAATATACATGCATTTGACACTATAAGCCATAAAGCCTTATTTTATAAACTTTGCTCCTTTGACTTTGCGCCATCTTCTTTAAATTTCATGAATTCGTATTTAAAAAATCGAATTTGTTATGTATCTTACATCAGCTTTTGCTCATTTGAATTTATTGCAAAGTCTTGTGTGCCTTAAGATTCCAACTTGAGACCACTTCTTTTCGTGTCGTTTATCAACGACCTGCTGGTTACTCTCACCTGTCCAGGTTTAGAATATGCGGATGATTTAAAAATATATTCTGGAATAAATAACATCGGCAATGGTTCTCTTCTGTAAGATAATTTGGATATAATCTAAAATTGGTATAATAGCTTCAAATTGAAATTAAATACTGAGAAGTGTTGTTCTGTGAGTTACATTCGCTCAAAATTTCCTATACTGCACAGTATATAATTATTAATAATTTCTTGAAGAATCAAGATGGATGTACTAGCAATAACAGAGACAAAAAAGAAAGGAGAAGGTTGTATAGATCTCGGAAATGAGCATATACTGATCTATAGTGGTGTACAACAAAATGAATGGGCTCAGAGTGGAGTGGGATGCGTAATAAATAAAAAATTTGAGAGCAGAGTAAGTTCATGGGATCAAATATCAGACTGATTCCTAGTAGTAAACTGGACGAATCCAAATAAAGAATATTACAACATAGTAATTACATACGCCCCTGGGGAAAATGAGAAGAAGGACATCAAAGATATATGCTATGACAAGTTTCAAGAAATAATACAGAGCCTGAAAGGGAAGATTATAATACTGGGTGATCTGAATGCCAAAGTCGGTAATAACCCCAGTGATGAAAATTCAGCTATAGGACGCTATGGTGAAAATGTGCTTAATAACAATGGTGAAAGATTGATTGCTTTCTGTGAGAATAATAATATGCTAATCTCAAACACCTTCTTCAGCCACAAGTCAATTCACAAATTTACTAGGGAACAACCAACAAGGAAAGAAAAATCGATAATTGATTATGTAATTATTGAGAGACCATATAGAGATGCTGTCAAAGATGTAAGGGTCATGAGAAGCCCTGAGTTAAATACGGACCACTATATGTTAAGAGCAATATTATGGATCTATAAAAGTATGCGTTTATGTAAACAGAAAGAACATAATATAACTCAAGTTAGGATTAACTTTTATAAACTAAGGGACGCTGAGCACTAAAGTAACTACAAACCATTCTTTCTTCTTAGCTTTTTGGATTAATTCTTTTACTTTCTTCCTTTGTCTTTTATATTGTTTATAGTCCGCCTCCTTTTTTGTTCTCAAATATCTTGCCCATTCCTTTTTCTTCAGTTTAACTTCGTTTTTAATTTCTTCTGTCCACCAAGCTGTTTGTTTGTGTCCCGGTCTTATTGTGGATTTTCCACAGACTTCCTCAGCTGCGCCTAATGTGATGACTTTAAATTTATTTCACATTGTGTCTAACGATATTCCTCCTTTCGTGTTCTCCCATTCATCAAATTTTCTCTCTAGGATTTGGAGGAATTCGGAGAAAAGATGGAGAGAAACAGACACGAAAACCAAAGAATGTTTTATAGAGTATTTAAAAAGGCAAGGAAAGACAATTAATCACATATGTCAAGGGGACTTTACGATAAAGATAAGAACCTTGTGTATGAGGATACCAGAAAAATGGAAATTTGGAAAGATCATTTCGGAAAAGCTCTGGGGGAAATGGATATAGACGTAAACGGATCAGGTATAACATTAGGAAATGTTGTACAAGAAGAACTGGACCTACAAGACGACGTAACGGAGGCAAAGTCACCTTAGCACTTAGTAAAATTAAGTTAGGGAAAGCTGCGGGATATGACAACTTAGCCCCGGAGACAATTAAATTCTTGCCAGATAAAGGAAAGGAGATCCTAACGAAAATAGTGAATATGGCCTTCAAAACAAAGGAAGTACCTTATGATTGGACAGTAGCCATACTGCTACCAATTTATAAGAAAGGTGACCCTAGAAGCTGCGAAAATTATAGAGGAATCTCGTTATTATGTGTCGCAAGTAAGTCTATGAAAGAGTACTTGAAAATAGATTGAGAAGTTGCGTCGAAGGGGAAATAGAAGACGAGCAGGGAGGATTTCGTCCATGCAGAGGTACGCAAGATCAAATTTTTACCATCCGACAGATAATTGGAAAGACGTTGGCATACGGGAGAAAGACGTATTTGGCGTTCATCGATTTAGAAAGTGCTTTTGATAAGATAAGTAGGAATGCTATTTGCAAAGCAATGGAGAGCAGAAATATAGCAAGTAATATCATAGGCGGAGTTAAAAGTTTGTACAGAGAGACTCTAAATATCATTAGACAAAATAACAACAACTCAGAGATCTTTGAAAGTAAGAGAGGAGTGCGACAGGGTAGCATCCTGAGCCCCCTTCTTTTTGTTTTGGCAATGGATGATATTATGAAGGAATGCCACCCACTTATGAGACCGTGGGAAGTGGGATGCTATAATTTACAGAAAATTGTAATTAAAACGCTTGCATATGCCGATGACCTAGTAATTTTCGCACCATCAGAAACCGCCCTAAAATATAATATAAACTTATTGGACGATGCTTTGCACAAGAGAGGTTTAAGTATAAACGTAAACAAATCCAAAGCGATGGTAATCTCCCAACACCAAGAACAGTTAAATATAGTAACACAAAATAAAAGAGTGGAGCAAGTAGATAGCTTCAGTTATCTGGGTGCGGTAATACAGGCAAATAGACAAATGGATAAGGAAATCGCCAAAAGAATAAGAAATTCGGAGAAGATTTATTTTGCGTTGGGAAAAATAATGATTAATAAAAAAGAAATATCCAAAAATACCAAGCTACAGGTTTATAAAACTATATATGTACAACTTTAACATATAGCTGCGAATCTTGGACCATAAATGACAGAACGAAGGCCCGACTACAAGCAATTGAAATGAAGTATTTACGTAGAATAGAGGGTGTGACAAGGTTGGATAGAATACGAAACGTCGAGATAAGACGATGAAGCCGTGTAACTTCGTTAAACGTAACGATTGAGCAGTCGCAATTGAGATGATTCGGGCATCTGATAAGAATGGAACGGAGCAGAATGGCGAAAAAAATTTGGAGCAGTAAACCTATAGGAAGGAGAGCAAGAGGTAGACCCAAAAAAACATGGAACAACCATATAAACGAAAATTTAAGGAAGAGAAACTTAGAATGGACACAGGCGATACGGATAGCTGGTGACAGAAAGAGATGGAAAAGGACATATATGGAAGACGTAATTTAGAGCCCCCAATTTAGAGAAAATATTGGAGTCAATATAGTAGGTTATAAGCACATCTATATTATATAAAATTTATATTAGTATTGTATAGAGTATGCTGTAGAATGCTTAATGTAATTAATGTATAAAATTTATCATCCAACACTGGTAAAACCGGTATGTGGAAGTAAAGATTATGTATGTATGTACTTGAAGAGGTAAACCGTCATTAAGGAGCTGGGTGTACTATTTGATTCTGAATTGTCTTTTAAGCAATAATTGCAAGCTGTGTGTACATCCTAATGCAAAGCTCTGGGCTTCATTATGCGTGTTTCTACTAATTTTAATAACATTGATTTGCTTAAGGTGTCGTGTATCGCTTTTGATGTCAGCAAAATAGATTATGCAGCTATTATTTGGTATTTCTTCTATGCCACCCATAGATTAATTTTGGATAGAACGCACCGGCGATTTTTAAAATTCCTCTCGTTTAAAATTGATGGAATATGATTGAAATAAGTCAGGGAGATTTGCTGCAGCGACACAATATGCAGCGATACAATATGTATTCGCTTTCGGACAGAAGGGGTCGCCAGTGTGCTACCTTTTTGTTGAAACTTTTAAATAATAAGATTGATTACTCGTTCCTTCTGTCAAGAATTTCCCTACACGTGCCCAGCCTTCATTCACATTTAACTCCATCGCTCGTGTGCCTACAGCGAGGACCAATGCGTTCCAGCGTCTCTTGTCAACATTATGAACACTACTGCCAATAAATATTTTGAAGATTTTTTCTTTTTGAATTAGGCTGGTTAATTTCTTATATGTTTATATATACACGGTTTTTCTATTATCATTACACATAGGTATAATGCATTGATTTTTTTTCATTTAGCATTACACATAGGGATAAATGTATGGGGTGGCATAGTAGGCAACCAGTTATACAACAGTAACATTTTTCCAATTGTCAAAAATTTCTGTTTTTCATTCGTACTTAAATCTTAAATTAAATACATTTTATTGAATAATACATAATTTATTTAAAACAGTTAATTATCCCAACAGGCGTATACCTGTGCGAAGACAATTTTAAATATTTTTAACAAATTCAAAGATGATGGTTGGTTTTTAAATTTCCACTAAAAAATAAATTAAAACAAATCCCGTATTGACAGAACACATGAAGATGAATATCCTGTGTTATATTGGAGAACGGTCTGTAGTATCGCTTTTAGATGTAGCCAGGCCATTTTGGAGTATCGTACAGTTCGGTGTTCAAAACGATGAAAGAATTAAAATATAAGTCATACAAGATATCAAACCATCAAGAGCTTTTCGAGAAAGATAAAGTAAAACGAACTGATTTTTGTGATATAATGTTTAATTTGTTAAATGAAAACGAAATTTTAAATAAAATAATTTTTACTGATAAAGCAAACAGTTCTATAATAGATTTAAAGAGTTTCATGTACATTCTGTATGGCAATCTAAATAATTTCCCTTTGAATGTTTAAACATTCATATCTTTAATAGTTAGAAAGCATAGTAAGATGAAACCCATTGAGTTATATCTTTAGCTAATAGGAAAAGGTTGGGTGTAATTTTAATAAAATAAATACTTAGGTTATTAATTAATATTTTTTAAATTTTTATTTAGTAATATTATCACATTAAGAAATATTTGACAATTGGAAAGATGTTACTGGTATGTAACTGGTAGCCTACGATGCCACCACCATACATTTATCCCTATGTGTAATGCTAAATGAAAAAAAAAATTGCATTATACCTATGTAACGATAAAATGCTGTCAGCTGTCAGATCTGACAGCTGCTCTCAAATACTGACATCTGCTTTCAATAACTCACATCTACTTTCAAAATAGGCATCTGCTTTCGAATCTGACGTTTGCTTTCATAACTGACACCTGCTTTCAAATCAGATATCTGCTTTCATTAACTGACATTTGCTGTCACTAACTGACATCTGCTATCAAAACTGACATGAGCTTTCAAAACTGACTTCTGTTTTCAACTTGACATCGACATTCAATAACTGACATCTGATTCATTAACACTGTTACTTTATAATGCATTTCTAAATAGCTTTAACCTGGGTCTATTGTGGCTTAGTGGTAAAAGCGACAGCCCGGCAAGCTGTAGACTTGGGTTCGAGTCCCAACGTAGACCATATTTTTCAAATAAAAAAATTTCGTATGATTTGCTTTGTAATTTGTAGACAGCAATGTTTACATCCCCACTTACTCTGCAATTATATACATTCTAATTTGATATTTGTAAATATTTCATATAAAGCCGAAAAACTATTTATCAATTGTTATATATATATATATATATATATATGTATATATATATATATATATATAAGGTAAACTTAATAAGTCGGCGATTAAAGGTCTGGTTTACTTCAGAGTATATATATTTAAAACAACCCTACATGTTTCGGCAATACGCCTTTGTCAAGAGAATACAAAATATAAATGACAGAATATAAATATTTATATTCTGTCATTTATATTTTGTATTCTCTTGACAAAGGCGTATTGCCGAAACATGTAGGGTTGTTTTAAATATATATACTCTGAAGTAAACCAGACCTTTAATCGCCGACTTATTAAGTTTACCTTATCATACCAAGGTCACGAAGATATTATATTTATATATATATATATATATATATATATATATATATATATATTGTTATGGTTCAACCAGCAACTTATTCCAGCTCTACAAAAAGAAATGCAGATTATTACATATCATAAACCCATGTATAAATATCGAATTAGTGGACGTAATTTGTGAAATTAGTTTCGAGATGTGTATAAATTGATACGACGATAACTTTAAAATTGATTATTAACTTATTTTGATTTTTAAACTTACTTTTTATATTTATATTTTTCCATTTCAAATTCAAATCATACGCGCCATATTACAGGTATTTAATTTATCCACATCAAGATTTATATCGAAGCGAGTTAACCACGCCCACTAATTTAAAATTGTCTCGAACACCGCGAATGCGATTTTTACGGTGTATTTTTGAACTAATCTAACATTGAAAACCACATTATAAACTTTTGAAAATTCTTTAATTAATTTTTCTATTATGTTAAAATTATAATATAATGAAAGTTCATATTATATTAGATGCAAATAAAGCATAAACTTAGAGGCTTTTGCCGACATTTAACAGAGGCTTTGAAAAACAAAAGCCGAAGAAAGCGTCTGATACTAAAATTTTACAACGAATGGCCGCATTTTCTCTATCACAAAAAGTTTAATTAAAATTACTATTTAAAAATCAAGTAAATCCTACGAAAACCGTATACATTTAATACCTTGAAATCAGGCCGAACTTTTGATAGAAGAATTGGATTCGCATCACGTCGAATACAATAAATATCGAACGAAGCATCTTTTCGGAACTAGAACTACATCGTACCGACAACGCCAACATTGAACCGCTTCCGACACAGGGACTTCCATAGGAGCAGACGAACTCTGATCTATTCCTACAATTGCGAGCCCAGGAAATACATCCAAGCCTAGACACAGGAAATATACCAGGTTCCTTCCCAGTTATTTTCCATAAAACCTAGAACATCATTTAAAAGTTTATATTAAATTTATATCACATCACAATATCAAACATTGTTTGCATCAAAATATAATACATGAATTTCAACATTTCTAAACATCTATTTAAATATATATAATTATTCATTCATTCTTAATCTTTTATGAAACTTGTATATGTAACTTACCTTTGTGTGTTTATTTTTAAGTAACTTTTAATATCTATTTGCACTGTTGCATCGTACATAACCTTAACTATAGTTATTAAACACATGTGCTAAATTGCATAATACCATTTTTTACCGTATAGTCCAGATAATACGAGCATATGTACAGATTTCTTATTCGCACGTAATAATTGTTACAGTTATCTGTTTTTTAATTCTAATAAATTTTATTACTTTGATTTAGATTCGATCTTTTATTTGATTTGTTTGAATGTTGAGTTTGTGTTAATTAATATACCATTTACATTGCATTTACGGGATATACAAACTACCGACTTTGAAACCTGAGATAGGAAATAAAGCATAAGTACTCAAGCTCTCCCGAAAGCTAGTGGGGTATTTAACAGATTGCGTTGGATCAACTAAGTACGTTAAAACTTGGCGCCCAATTTTCAAATTCGAATCTTTTAAGTTTTTCTTACATCATTCATTTTTTTAGTTTTAACGCTCACATTATTCTTATATTTATTTTACTTAGTCTGCGATCCTTCGTACTTCTTCAATATATATATATATATATATATATATATATATATATATATATATATATATTATTATATATTATGTATATTATTAATACATCTTTTAATAAGAAGTAGATTTGGCTATTGTTAAGATCTTTCCAACCTCCCGTATCTTGAAAAAAACTTTTGGAATCATTAAAGGACACCAAAGCGAGCTAATTTTCCTTATAAACTAATGAGAGGACACGTAATTTTAGCCCCTCCAAAAAATAAACAATTTAACTAACTTTATAGCATAAATACTTCAAAGTGATGTTAAGTTAAACATTGGCATATATTAATAATATGATTATTCGAAATTTGGCGTATTTTAGATGTTTTGGATTGATAATATACAAAATTCAAGCTTAATTTTTTTCTTGCTCGGAGTACGGTTCCCCCCATTAGTTAATAAGGCAAATTACTTCGCTTTGGGGTTCTTTAGTGATTCCAAAAGTTTTCTTCAAGATGGGGGAAGTTGGAAGGATCTTAACAATAACCGTACATTTTTAGGCGCCGCAACGTGGTACATGATTATACAATAAAATATTAATATTTCTTTTATTAGTTTTCTCTTATGTCAGTGCAGTATATCTTCATATACATCAATAATCTACTGTAGTTATTTCAGCTTCTTCACTTGCGTTACCCTAGTTTAACCTTCGCGGTTTCCAATTTTTAACTTAAACAAAGCACTATTGCACTTTACGAAATCTAAAATAAATCTATTCAAGTTTTTCGTTTACATATTGAAGACTGGGAGGCTCGTAAAGGCATTATATTATAGTTTTGCAGCATGCTTGCAATTGATAGTAAACAGTTTCTTATTGTATTGAGAATTATTGTACTTATTATTATTACAATTACTTGCTTCCGGGGAATTATTAAATGAAAGGAATTTCCAAAGGAAAAAGATATTTTTCTGTTACGGCTAGAGAATACAATCCCGGGATCTCGGGATACCGGCCGGGTTTTGATCCCGTAAATCCCGGGACTGTACTTGACTAATCTCGGGATTTTCGAGATTGCCAGTTTGCATTCCGTAATCCGTTGCGCCTTGACAATGATCTCAACCTAGATTATATTAAGGGCACTTATTACATAAAGACAAAAAATCAACCTTAGGTACGCCGTACGATAAAAGAACTACACACGTACAGTCCAAGTAATATGTAATTTAGAAGGGACTTCCCCGACCGGCATACTTCAATATAATACTGTTAAAATAATTCCCGAACGGGCCTAAAAGGGGAATCACCCGATCACCTCATATGATATATCATAATACTGTGGCGAAGGATTCCCCGTCGGGGATTCCCTGTACGAAAGTATAAATATGCTTGTTAGGATTTACTTTTTTCATTTATTATTCTACCAGTGACAAGGTTACGCAGGTTACGTCATTTAAATTTAAAAGTCAATTATCTGAAAAAGTTATTTTAAATGGCGGGAGACTTTGTTCAACATAAAAAAAAAACAGTGACACGTCGTCAGCGTGGAGTTATTTTTTAGTTGAGAAAGAAGGGAATAGTGCTAAATGTAAGCGATACCCTGCCATTCTCAAGACTTTGGGTGGATCGACTAAGGGATTACATACACATTTGTCATCAAAACGTAACATTCAGATTTTAGCTGACGTTAATCGTTTAACAGCTTCAACAAGTCAAGATTCTGAAAATCTGAACACAGCACCGCCGCCAGCTAAACGAAAGTAAGAAGATTATTTTACTAAAAGTGCCGACGATAGCCTGGATGATGTTTTGGCAAGAATGATTGCATTAGATGGATTTCCTTTCAGTGTATTCATAATTTCAGAGGATTTTAGAAAATTGCTCTTAGCGAAATACACGGATTTACCAAAATCAGCCGTCACAATTCGAAAGCGTGTTATGAATTACAGTGAAATAATCAGAAAGCAAGTAACTGCAGAATTAAAACATTTGAAAAGTGCAGGTGAAAGATTCAGTCTATCTTTCGACGAGTGGACATCAACGTCCAATAAACGATACATGGCTGTCAACGTTCATTCACATAAAAAATTTGGAATTTAGGACTCGTTCCTATCCATGGAAGTATGACGGCTGAAAATTGTCTTCGTATATTGAAAGAGCGTCTAAGTAAATTTGATATTGCCCTGGAAACTGATACCTTGGCTACCGTAACCGATGGACCGAACGTTATGATAAAGGTGGGACAGCTTGTTTGCACTGAACAACAACTGTGTCTCGCACATGGTCTGTGATGTGCTTTATAAAATAAAGAATTATTTTCGGACGGGCAAGACAGCCCTACCTCAGACTCAGAGATACTATAAATGAACCAGCTGTGACTGCTGATTATATGAACGATAGCGATGATGATGACAATTTAGAAGACTTAGACTGTCCAGAATCAGGTTTAATCTTAATGTCACAAAATGAACTTGCGCGAGAACACATACCAGAGTTAACGAAAGATGAAAACATTAATGAGCTGATAAAGAAAATCCGCAAAGTTGAAGTGTATTTCAAAAGATCACCATTGAAAAATGATACAGTACTTCAAAAATATGTGAAGATTAAACATGAAAAAGAGCTGTCACTTCTTTTGGACTGTAAAACCAGGTGGAATAGTCTTTTAACCAAGCTGAAACGATTTTCTCTTTTAAAAACCTGCATTCAAAAAGCTCTTATAGATCTCGATCACCCAATCCGTTTAGAAGATGCTGATTTTGACTTGGTGAATAAAATTGTTGATGTGCTGACCCCAATTAAATTCACGGTAGATGCAATCTGTCGACAAGATGCTAATTTATGCATAGCTGATGCCGCTTTGAAATTTCTTATAAAACAATTGTCTAACAAAAACTCAGCACTCGCCAGTAAAATGAAAACATCCTTAGTGGAATGTATAAAGCAACGACGAAATGATGATTTAACTGGTGTGTTGAATTATTTACAAATTCCACGAAAAGAATGAAAATCATTTATTATCGGATTTGGAATGGCTTGACTTATTTCCAGTTCCTACACAGGCTTTAGTGAGGGCGCAAATAAAGAGTATTGCTAAAAGACTAAATAGTCGAGATGGCACGGAAGAGGAAGAAAGGTCAGAATCACAAACAGATGATGAGCCAAGGCAACAAACCTCCAAACCCCAATTGACACTAAAGGAAAGTTACAGCTGGAAATTAATAAGAGCATGGAATCCCCAGATTCTGAAGTACAAAATGAATCGGGGTTGGTAAATAGTATTAGACGCGAAATGAGTCTGTTCGAAAATGGAGGAGTTCGTGGATATCACTTAGAATTAGCATATAAATATCTATTGTCTATTCCTCCAACCAGTGTAGAACCTGAGCGAGCATTTTCAGCTGCTGCTTATGTTGGCAATAAACTACGAAGCAGGCTTGGAAGTCAAACATTGGATGCTTTGATATTTCTGCGATTGTATTTTCGAAATTCTAAATAGTTTGTTGTATTGTCTTTTTTGTTCCTTATTTTAGTATATTGTGTATTGTGTTGTGCAACAATATTAATAAATAATTTTTAAGAAATTACTAAAGTTTTTTTTTCATTTGAGCCCAAGTAGAAACCACATAATCTAATCCCGGGATTAATCCCGTGATCCTGGGATTACGCTTCAAAAATCCCGTAATCCCGGGATTTAAAAACATGCTCGGGATTGTATTCTCTAGTTACGACTCACATCTCATTTGAAGAAGTACCCGCTGTTTCAGATGAGGGATTTGGTATAGTACTAGTTAAACCTTACAAGTCGGGTCGTTATAATGTGAAATCAACTGTAAATCCTTTATTGACTATGAAAATAAGGATCTACCAATCCCTTCAAACTAATTAGTCTGAAGATGCACAGTGTTACTGAAATAATTGTTACTACGAGTATAATAAATATTTGTGAAAATCACATAATTGTGTTTTATTTAATTTTAAAAGACTTCTTTACAATTAGTTATAATTGAGATGAGAATCATTCGTCGAAAAGTATATATCCGTTTGTCTTGCTGATTAACATACACAAGGATTTTCAAGCAATTAAATGTACGAGTTGACATAACAAACTTTCTACCACAGGCATTTATCGATGTACGCACATGGGCTTATTACATGTATGTCTATATACACATAAGTACACTACATGTGTGCAATTTAAATGTTTACTTTACCGAACTTGATTCTAGCAGAAATTCACAGAAACATATTTACCTACATATATTAAACAATCATGCCTTCCTTACCACTTATATGCAAGAATCTCGTTAGCATTCGTGAATGGGCAAGTTGTGTTATTGAAGTATCTTCTTATATAATTAACAAATAATGAATTCTTTCTAAAATTAAATGTGCGTTGAATATTACATGTATTAATTTAGGATTACACTGGACAAACGATTTCTACCTTTGCCATTATCATAAAAGATGCTACAACGCTTATGAAACTGATTTTTAATTAAGTCGCAGAGATTTATATATATTCCGGATACAAATGGTTTGAATTTACAAGGCATGCTCATTTAATATTGAGTCTAGGCAACAAGAATTATAATATTGTTACGTAGAATGCTAGTTGTTTGTTTGACTACGTGGGGGCGCCAAATTGTTAAAAGATGCACGCTTCTGGCTTATGTTGATTTTGTTCCGGGCTAGCTATAGCATCCTAACATTAATGAAAATGAATTAAAACAATGTGATAATGAACATAACAGAACCAGGACATTTGTAGTATACTGAAAGAAAGTTGTTAAATAAACATAACAACAAATGAAGCAAAAATATAAGCCTAATAATTCGTATTCTTGAAACTGCTAGTCAGCCGTCTACTTTTCTGTGAATTTTTTAACGTAGTTTTCATAAATTTATGAGCGTTTTCTGCAAACCAAATTCTCATATTTTGCTTGTTTAAATGTCCTGAAAGAGGGAATCAAGCATCATCCGAAAAAAAGCATTTGTCAAGAATGTTATTATTATTTATGTTATTCAAAAACCATGTGTCTTCTCGTGACAAATCTACCTGTTCGAGTTTCGAAACTGCTTGAATTATATATAGAAACGTTAAGTCCTTTTTTAAAATGGTATGATATGTTCCCACTGACAAATGAACTTGTGATAGATTAGAATAATTGAAACATACATGAGTAGGTAAACCCCACCAGTTTTGTATAATACAAAGGTATTTTTAATAATATAAAATATTATTAAAAATCTGGTGTGAAGAACACAAATACAGGTTCACTATTAATATTTTTTTGTGAGCGTGTCCGAACATATCCCTCCCCAGAGACGCAGATACGTATTTCGCCTTTCTACAGGCTCATCGGTACGCCCCTGCTGGAGAAAGGATATCTTCAGACACATTCACAAAAAAGAACCACATCGTTCTTTGTTCCTTTGTATTGTGATAAATTTGTGATTGCAACAATTTGCTGTTCATTTTCTAGGTGCTCCACCACCAGGTTTTCGAGTTATTGCCCCTGTGTCACCAAATTTAATAACACAAGCTTGAATATGTTTTGCAGTTGTGCGTAAGTAACTGGCAGATTAGGATACTGTTGTCGGAAATCCTGCAAATACTGATTAGTGGAATAAATCCAATCTCCATTTTCTAATTTTCGGCCAGTTCTATAGTAACTTTGAATAATAAATATTTTATATTGTAACTCTATCTAACATTATAATAAAATAATTTTTTCTACGCCCATGTCTGTAAACGTCAAAAATCGCACTGTCAACATTCCTTGTAAATGACATTTAACAATAACATGCACGCAATGAGATGTCATAACATACACGTGCGTTTTGAGAAGAAAACTTAAACTTCTTGGTTTAATCAAATTGTAATCAAATTTTTATCTACGTAAAACTTTATTTGGTCAATTTACACAAATTTAGTCAATTGAAAAACATAAAAACTTTTAGCATTAGCGAGATATATTTTGGATTAAAAGAGTGATGCCCCTAAATGTAGGCAGCACATTATGCAATTTCTTTAAAAATAGGACACTTTTCTTAAGTAACATGCTATGGAAATAAATGTCATGTCATTTATATTGTCAATTTCTTTAACAAAATATTATTGTATCCGAACATTTTCTCAACTTTATCTACGAATATGTCTGATAGTAGTGAAAGTTATGAAATTATGAGCACTCCACCGGAGATTTTAGAAAAAGCTCAAGCTGACACACATAATTTGTTACCGCTAAAATCCAAAGAAAGGTACGAAATTACCTATAAAAAATTTATGGATTGGCGACACAAGCATAACGTTAAATCCTTTTCGGAGAATGTTTTACTTGCGTATTTTGAAGAATTATCAAAAACTATGAAGCCACCTTCTCTATGGGCCATTTATTCGATGCTAAGAACTACACTAAACATTAATAATAACATTAACATAGCAGATTATCTAAAACTAATCTCCCTACTGAAGCGGAAATCGGATGGATTTAGAAGTAAAAAATCGAAAATTCTTTCTACAGAACAAATTAATAAGTTTCTGAAAGATGCCCCAGACGATAAACATTTGTTGTCAAAGGTAAAGAATTAAAATGTTGTATAGTTATCATCACATAAAAATGAGTTTTTGTTTTTTTGTTTTCAGGTTATCCTCATTATTGGATTAAGCGGGGCTTGCCGTAAGCAAGAACTTAGAAATATAAAAATGGAACACATTCAGAACATGGGAAAATCCTTGATAATTGATTCCAGATTCTAAAACTAAAACGAGACGTTCATTTGTAGTACCAGAAACGTTTTATATCACATGTCAAAAATACATGAATTTGCGTCCTGCTGAAATGGAACTTCCTTTATTTCTTAATTACAGAAATCGAAAATGCATGAAACAGGTTGTGGGGATAAACACAATCGGTAGTACACCACGTAAAATTGCTGAATATCTTGAACTGCCGGAACCAAAGCAATATACTGGCCATTGTTTTAGGAGATCATCAGCCACTATGTTAGTTGATGCAGGAGGTGATATGCTATCATTAAAGCGACTTGGTGGCTGGCAATCTTCTACAGTGGCGGAAGGCTATGTGAATCAATCTCTTAAAAATAAAAATGACAACGCATTACGAATATCGGAGGCGATTACCAATTATCAATCTTCGTCTTCTGATGTACCGTGCAGTACTACAATTATAAATAACCGTTCATCACCATTAAGTAATAAGGCACAATCGATTTACAATCATTGTTCAATTGTTATTAACAACTATTATAATAAAGTTTAAATAATTGCGATGTCTTTTATTTAATAGAAGAAAATGAGTTGGCGTAGAAAAAGTATAGTACGCTACACGAATTGTAAGCCCATTACGCACTCGTGAAATTTACGAATAAACTTTTTCATTTCGTGCGTAATGGGTTACTTACAACTCTTGTTACGTAATATACTATAAAAAATATAAGCGTTCATAATTTTAATTTATGTAAATTATGTATGACAACTGTTACTAAAGCTTCGCACGTGCACCAATTTTTGATTACTTAATTACTTAAAAAACAGCCTACTATAATGAGAAAAGTTTTTGAAGGCACGTTATATTATACAGATACATTTCCCAGCTAATAGACTTTTTGAACATTTGACATAATTATATTTAGTTACTAAATGGTCTTTAATTACTAAATTTAGTGGGCATAAAAATGTATTATGGCAAGAGATTTCAATTGAATTGATAAAAGCTATAAGGTAGCTCTTCGCTGCGTAATTATGGACACGTTAGACTATTTTTAGGCGAGGTTGCAGAAATAATAAATATTTAATTTAATTTTGTAACGCAAATCATCATCATTTGCATTGATAAAACGTTATAGGGCAGAAGTTATTTAACCAAATTACGAATTTGAAAATACTAGTGTTTGACATAATTAATATAGATATTCATTCTCATAATAATACGTTTTTTAACTAGATGTTGTATGCAAATGATACACATATCGAAAGTGTGTTTATTAGTAGATATAATAAAAATATAAACTCAAAATATTACTTAAGAAATAAGAAGTATGACCTTTATAGGTGGAGTACTTGCCAGAACTAAGGTAGTCATGTATAATGAAACCTTGTGAAACCTTTTAATTATCTTGGCTACGACCTTACATAATTTATTTATTTTATTTTAGCACTCAAAATCGCAAGATAATGTAAATCTTAATTATAGTGATTTCGAATTATTACTTACTCAATAACGTAATAATCTCGAATATTTTAACTAAATTTCAATGTTAGAGAATCCACACACTATATATGCGCGCAGTTAATAATTATAGTGAAAGCTGAAGTTGCAACCTTGGCAGAAATTAGTTTTGAAACATCAAATATTTCAATGTTTCTAAAATAACCATTATATAATTTGCAAATGTTGTTAACAGGTAATAACAAATAGATGTGGCGTGTGTCTAGTGATATAAAAATGTACACGCAATTTAAATAATTCAAAATTTTTGCATAATCGAATAAGTTATTGAAAATTTTATATAAAACACATAGTAGTGTGGTAAAGAGAACTGTCTCCTAATTGAGGTGTATGATTACAAAGTTGGGCTACAACTAAATTTTTTAAAATGTAGATATTTCAAGAATCTATTTCGTATTCTTCGATCAGATTATATTGGTCAACAGAGCCTTTTTCTTATACATTAATATGTGCAGTTTATGTCTTTTGTTTTTTACTATTTTCAGCGTTGGATTAGCACGTCACGGCACACTTTGAACAAGTTTGAATATATATAAATCTCTTAGGTCGGTAACACAAGACCCTTACCTCGTATTTGTGTACTTTAGTGTTAAAATAGGCGATTGCGCTACAGAAACGTTATGTGAAAATACTATAAAGAAATGAAGTGCATAAGAGATTTATAGACAAGCAAGAAGATGTGACGAATGAGTCCAGAAGTGAACATCAAAAACAACAATGACGTACGTTAACTGTTAGATTGATAGCTGAAAATTTGAAGAATTACACAGGCCTACAAAAAAAAATTTTTTTGGTGCATCTCTGTTTGTTTGAATAGTCGATAAAGTAGGTAATGTACAGTATATTGACATACGTCATTTTAACTCATCAGCTCTAGTTTACCTACTACCCTCATTGTGAATTGTTGTCGGTCTTGTTATGGTCTTGTTCGTAACTAGTCATTATTACAATATCATCGATAAAGTTTGTGTTACTATTTCATTATGGCTAGTATGTCCAGACGTTGTGTTAACGATTCTGATATATTTTGTTATGTTTGTGGTGAATACATACTGAAAAATCAGCGTAAATCGATTACAAACAAAGTGCGTCGTTTGTATTTTGCTTACTTCGGTATTGAAATTCTACACCAAGATAAAGTGTCGGTGCCTCATAGTGTTTGTAAAATATGCGTTGAACATTTGCGACAATGGGAGAGAGGGAAACGTAAGTCTTTGAAATTTGGAGTGCCTATGATATGGCGAGAACAAAAAAATCATTATGACGACTCTTACTTTTGTATGATTAATATAGTGGGCATCAACAAAAACAATCGCCACAAATGGAAATACCCCAATATTTCTTCAGTACAAAGACCTGTTCCTAATTCAGAAAATGCTCCAATACCAACTTTTCACCAGGTGGTGCAGCAATCTCAGGAGGATGAAGCTGAAATACCTATTTCTTCCCAAGTAGATGATGACTTTCAATACTGCGGAATAACATCAGATCCTAAGCCATTTTCGCAGAATGAGCTTAGTGACCTCATCAGAGACTTAGATCTTTCGAAGGAACGTGCTGAGTTACTAGCGTCAAGATTAAAAGAAAAAAATTGTCTTTCCTCAGATGTTCGAGTGTCTACATATCGCACGAGACAGGGAAAGTTATTGAAGTTTTTTCATCTGATGAAAATTTTGTGTATTGCTGTAATGTGAGTGGTTTGCTGGCTTTCATGGGTTTAACGATCTATCAGCCCAATGAATGGCGTCTCTTTATTGATAGATTGATAGAAATGGTCAATGTTTCCAGTTTATTTCTCACAAATTTCCTGGTTTAAGTACTGAAAAACTAAAAGCAGATATCTTTGATGGACCTCAAATACGTAAATTGATGAAAGACACAACTAATTTTGAGACTTGTATGAATGATGTGGAGGCTTGCCTGGCAATCTTTTGTAGCAGTTGCACAAAATTTCCTCGGAAATCATAAGGCTGACAACTATGTAGAACTAGTAGAGGAAATGCTGGTGCGATTCAAAGATTTAGGCTGTAATATGAGTATAAAATTACACTATCTCAATAGTCATCTACATCATTTCCAACACGATTTAGGAGATCTAAGCGAAGAACAAGGGGAACGTTTCCACCAAGACCTAAAAGAAGGTGGGACAGTCATATGATGGCTGACTATTGCTGGGGAATCATGCGAGATTGCCCGAGTCAGTTTCATTCTAGAAAATCACTCAAAAGACAATTTCTTGATGTTTAATGCCAATAAAATATATATTTTTTCGTGAATTGTGTTTTTTTTTCTCGGGAACTAGAGCTGACAGAAGAAAACGGGTAACATTTTTGATATCGCCATGTAAGACATACTTAAAATCGGGTCTAAAATCTCCAGCACCAAAATGGTTGTAGGCCAGTGTTATGAATGAGAAATATTTTTCTGAACTTTGTGCTATAAACAGGAACAATGTTTCTTTTATGTTACAACCAATTTTACGTGAAATATTCTGATGTATTTTATAGTAATTACGGGTGTCGAAATTTGGTGTTCTAAGTTCGATCCCGAAACGAAATGTCAGAAAGAATTTAAAAAGCTATATAACCCCTTACTACAATTACTAATCGTATCCTAAATATGCATTTCGACAACTAAGTTGTCATCATCAGTTGCTAAAACCAATAATCAAAGTGTCGCACAGTAAAGCTAGCATATCTGATCACACAACAACTTTACACGGCGTCCACGTATACACTGATTTAAAAATAAAAATATATCGACTAGAAATTACGACAAAATTACCTCTCTTAAGGAAACGGCAACCACATGTGTTTATTCTCTCTCTGCGGGTCTTCAACATTTCTACGTCTTTTCTAAGAACGAAAAGTAATTTAATGTGTATACGTGGATGCCATGTAAAGTTGTTGCGTGATCAGATATGCTAGCTTTATTGTGCCCCATGTGCGATTGTTGTCGAAATACGTATTTAGGATACGATTAGTAATTGTGGTAAGGGGTTATATACCTTTTTTAAGTTTTTACTTAACCACAGTTCCAAAGATAGACTTTTCAGAAAGAATTGTCATTAAGAATTTTTTGAACAAGCGCAAATAACACTGGTGGACACAATTTGGTTTTCTTATACACCAATACGTGTAGCTTATGTCTTTTGTCATGCTGATTCCTAATCTGACTAAAAATTGGCTCCATCACGTTAAGATTTTGAGATATCTTCTTAAATAGCTTTTTCTAAATTTTTCAAAATTTCAAAGTTACTTTGACAGGTACTCCTAAAAATATTGTTCTGTCGAACAATTGAGTGGACATGTCTGAACATGTCCTTGCATGTTTCCTACGTCAGAGCACTTCAGAGCACAATTTTTGTTCTGGAACCAATCGAATTAAGAATCGGTAGATATCTGGCTATGTGGGTATATAAAGAGCTTTTTCGATTCAATGTAAATTAATTTGTGATAGCTGAACGCCTTTTTATTTCATAATGTCGCGTATCTGTATAAATAATTCAAACAGCTTCTGTTACGTATGTGGAGAATTCGCTACCCACCAGCATAAGCGGAATATTACGCCTTTAATAGAAAAGTTATATTTTCACTATTTTGGCTTAACCATTCAAAAGACAAGCCATGGGCTCAGAGTATTTGCTGCGCACGCTGTGTTGATTCTCTGAGGAGCTGGTCAAACGATAAGAAAAACGCTATGCCATTTGCATTCCACTTATTGCAACTTTTGCTGCTCGAAAACTTTCGGGATTTCCAACAAAAATAAGAAAGATATTAGTTATGTTAATCTGCCCTTTGCTACTCGTCCAGTACCTCATTTGAAAGTCTTGCCAGTACCAAGACCGATAGATGTTTCGATGAAGGATAATATTATAAAATACTTGTCTTTCAGGGTTCTTAAATAAAGCCAACAGTAATTTAAACACACACTATATTAACAATAAAAACGAATAACAATTTGAAAACTAATAACTAATACTAACAATAATAACATTTATGTATTTATATTTCTATAAGATCACTCGACAATGATTTGGTGTGCAATGGTTTAAATCCCTCTTGAGTGCTATTTATATTCAAGGGAAAATTCTCGTATGTTCGATCTTGTCGATCCTTCTGCATCGACATTTTTCTAGACGGTGCCAGGCTGTGTGATACCTGACGTATCGTCGGATAACTCATCGCAATATATTACAGAACCAGAAGAAGCAAGTGTCAAGTTATCGACCGGCGATGATGGATATTTGCCATCTGAAGAGGACAGACCGCACCTAGTAAATCAGTTAGAATTAAATGATCTTATTCAAGACATGAATTTGTCAAAGACTAAAGCAGAAATGCTAGGATCTAGACTCTGAGGATGGAAACTCTTAGCTTCAGGCACACATATTTCTGTGTATCGCAGTCGTCAGAAAGAACTGTAACAACAGTATTTTTCAACCGGCAAGGGTCTTTCACACTGTAATAATGTCAACGATTTGATGTTGGCATTAGGTCACCAACACCATCCCAAAGAATGGCGTCTTTTCATCGATGCTTCGAAATTGAGTTTGAAAGCTGTCCTTCACATAGGAAACGTTCATCCATCCATTCTCGTTGGCCACGCAATCCTCCTAAAAGAAACCTATGGAAATATTACTTTTCTTCTTGTACAAATAGTATATCAGCGCAGACATCAAAGTTGTAGCAAATCAGCTATGGTATACAAAGAATTGCTGTTTTCTTTGCGAGTGGGACAGTCGATCAAGATATTTCTACTACATTGCTAAAGACTGACCAGTAAGGGCTCAGTATATTCCTGAACCAAATAATATACTTCATAAGTCACTAGTTGAACCTGACAAAATACTTCTACCGCCATTACTCATAAAATTAGGTTTCATAAAAAAATTTGATAGCCTTGGATTCCAATATCTTACTTTCCAAATTCTCAGAAGCAAAACTTAAAGAGGGAATTTTTGTAGGACCCCGAATTAAACTTCTGCAACAAGATAAAAAATTCAAAGAAACCTTCAGTAACTTGGAGAGTGCTGCTTGGAATGCTTTTAAACATGTTACCCACAATTTTCTAGCAAACAGAAAATCCGACGATTCTATAGCACTTGTTAATGAACTTCTTAGAAGTTACCATAAATTGGGCTATAACATGAGCCTTAAAATACATTTTTTTGCACTCGCATCTGGATTTCATCCCGCCGAACCTCGGAAACGAAGAAATATGAAACTTATGAGGAAATTTCTGGAAAATGGGGAAATATGGAATTAGAAAGATTTGAAAATAATAGAAAAGAAATTTCTGAAAAATCCTGAAAATTTTTGTAATTATGATAATTGCAAAATTTGAAAATATTGGGATGAAATCGAAAATATATGAAAATTTTGTGATAATTTCTGAAAAATCTGGAAATGTGGAATTATAAAAATTTGAAAATAATAGAAAAAAACCGTTGAAATATGAAAATTGTACCAGAATTTCTGAAAAATCCTGAAAATTTGAAAAATATTCAAAATTTGAAAAATATTCAAAATTTGAAAACAGTGGAATATAATCGAAAAAACTTATACGAAAATATCTGAAAATGAGGAAATATGGAATTAGAAAGATTTGATTTGATTTATATAGATTTGATGATTTATATACAGTGTGTTTCACTTTTCATGGGGACACCAAAATAATTTTTTTATTTTGAAAGCGATCAATATTAAATTTTTAACAGTTATGTAGGCCACGATAATTCACTTTTTCGTATGAATAGAGTTTTTATAAAGTCAATATCTAGCCAACTCTAGTTTCAAGTAATGTTATACTAGCGATTAAGATAGAACAAAAAAGTATTAGGAAAAGTTTTTACAAATCACTCAAAAACCAAATTTCGCTGATAATTTTTCATTTTTAAATTCTTCTATTATTATTGCAATAATAAGAGTGCCATGAAGCAAGAAAATAAATTGCCATTTCGAATGTCAACGTCAGTTCACTAAACAGTTTACTTCAGTTGCAACTATTAATCTTTGCTGAGCAAAGGCCGATAGACATTTAAATATTGTTCAAAAAGTAGAAGTTATTTAAATTATTGGTGATACTGTACGTTCTACCCGAGAGGCTGTTAAAGAGTTTAACGCGAGACACCCTGAACGTCATCGAACTGTTGCATACTTGAATAACATTTTCAACACAAATGGAAATGTTGCTAAACCACGTCAACGAGAATTGAACAATCTAGAACACCATTTAGATGCAGTAATATTAGCAGCGTATCGTAATAATCCTCACACGAGTTTACGAGATATGGCTAGAAATTTAAATATCTCTTAGTCTAAAATTTGGAGATGTCACAAATTGAAACCATATAAGCCAAAATATATACACTCTTGAAGAAGGATATCTCAATAGAAGAATGGAGTATTATCTATGGGCTGAAGGCAATTTTCTAAATGACAGAGAATTAAAATTAATGTTCAGTGATGAAACTACCTTCACTACTCAAGGTGTTGTTTGGTCCCAGAACTGAAGATACTGGGCAACAGAAAACCCAAAATGGGTTATTAACTGTAAAAGGCAATATGTGCAGAAAGTTAATGTATGGTACGGAATTTTAAATACACGAATCATTGGCCCGCTAAATGCAGAAAGGTTTTTAAATTTTTTAAATACTGAATTAATTGATGTCCTTGATGATTTACTACTGGATGTAAGGCGAGATTTGCACTTCCAGCTAGATGGATCCAAAGTTCATAACGCAAGACTAGTGCGAGCATGGTTAGATAATAACATTCCGTTAAGATGGATAGGCCGTAATACCTTTTAATAGAGTGGGCTCCCAGATCATCTGACATTACACCACTCGACTTTTTTCTTTGGAGGACTATTAAAAATGTTGTGTATACACCTAGACCTCAAAACATACTGGAACTGTGTCAGAAAATCTGACAAGCCTGTCGAGAAATTTCTCTAGAAATATTACGAGTTGTACTGAATCACAAAAGGCGATTGGAAAAATGTATCTGTCTTCAAGGTGATTTAGTTGAAAAAGATCCTATTTAAAATATTGTATATGTTGTACACTGTATATATACACAGTGTCCATTACTCTACTAATATAACGCAATTGAAAGCTGAAATAGTAAAATAATATGTATATATTTAAACACAATCGTAAAGATTCTATTTTCTTTTACGTTACAGCCCAATTTATGGTAACTTCCAAAAAGTGAATTAATAAGTGCTATATAGTTAATACTTTCAACTTATTGCAAATGAGAATTAATGACTATTGAATCTCATTTCTACATACAAATATCGCCTAATGTATCGCGTTAATTTCTACAATTTGGAACATAAAACATTTTAGAACAAAGATCCATTACCTATGTTCTTTGTGGATATTAAGCCTGCAAACAACAAAGAGATATATAAGCTAGAATACACTTAACCCAAAAAATAGAATTCGAACCACCACGACAAAAGAGAGAAATATCACAATGTACCAGAGTCAAGGCTTGTCACCACAGACCGTGTAAAATGTACCAGCGATCACTCTACTGAGTAATGTCTACGAAAGGAGAAATCCGTAAATGTTATGTTTGTATTAAGTGAAGGTAATCATCCGATCGATAACAAAGGCTGCTTTGTTTATAAAGAACACTTCGACGAAGTGCAAGCTGGACAACAAACCAAACCTGTACAATCTGACGTTACATACTCTGATGTTTTAAACATACAACTACATACACCCGGAACCTCAAGAAAATAATTCTACACAAATCCATAATACAAATACACCTGCAAGCGACATATCTGAACTGAAGAATATGACGAAAACGTTCTTGAAATAGATGGGTATAATGTTACACTTGTTAACAACTGTCATAACTAGGTACCGGACGCGAGAGGCCAAAATTACGATGGACCATATAAATAGTTTATAACATCGCTAAGTACAACACGCAGTTATTGAATAGCACTATTCATTCGGTTAACCGCACATCTGTTTTTTGTCGTTGAATTGTGACGCAATTACTTCAATAATATACTTAAATTCCTTTCTTCATGGGCGTAGATAGAACTGGGAGAAATTTTTATAACTCGTTTTATTTATTAGTTTATATTTCGTAAGATAAATAATGTACAGTGAGTTAGTTTCTTTTTTTCATTGTTTTAACTGTTTATTACATAGGTACTTCGTAATTTTTGTAATAGATCCTTTTTAATATCGTTTCGTGGAATCTACTTCTCCCAATTATTTTTACGTAAGTATGGAGTGAATTTCGTTATGTTTCAAAAACTTACGCATACAGTTTTAACTTTCATTTATTTAGATTTAGAACATTGTTTAAGTTACGTTTTCACATATGATATGGAACAACGTCAATAATGGCATCGTGAAAGAATGGCGAATTGGTTTTAGGGTCTTACTGATTGTATGTCCATTGGCAGTGATTCCGAAAATTATTGCAAAGTTTGTAAAATATCGTTAAACAATGCCAAGAAATCGTACATAAAACGTCACTTAGCATCGCAAGCACATACACAGAAATTAAACCTGTTGGAATCGGACAATTTTAACGAAGAACTCTGTGAAACTTTAATGGCGGCAAATAGTCCATTAAATAAACTTAACAATCCCACCTTCGAAACATTTTTCCAAAAATATACTGGTCGAAATTTTCCTGATGAATCCACCTTACGCAAATATTATGTTCCTAAGTGCTACACGAAAGCAGTACAACGCATAAGAAGTCATCTTTCAAATCAGTACCTATGAATAAGTGCCGCCGAAACTGTCGATACATTAGGACGCTGTGTGATCCTAATGTAAATGTTGTAGATGGTGTTCTACATCCAACTATTTCATATAACGCATATGTAATAGTAACAAAGGTTATAAATGCAGTTGATGCGGAAACAGTAGTTAAAACCATATACACGTGAATATGCACCAAATGTTTCATTCGGACGACAGGTATAGAGACAAAATACTTTTCTTTATCAGTGACAGTGCTGCATATATGTTAAAAACAGGCAGACTATTAAAGGAAACATATCCTAATATGCTACATATTACTTGTGTAGCACATGCTCTCCACAGAATCTGTGAATATATCAGAGACACCTTTCCGAAAGTTGATAGACTTGTATCCGCTTTTAGAAAAGTTTTCAGAAAGGTACCATTTTACAGGAAAAAACTTCCATAATTGTTACTGCTTCCCTCTCCAGTAATAACTAGATGGCGAACATGGTTGGAAGCTACTAGTTTTTATGCAGAGAATTTCGATTTAATTAATTCGTTTAAATGACGATGCTCGAAGTATTTCTGTGCAAGGAAGGCAAGGAATTAATTCCAAATTTAAAAAATCGCTTGTACTTTCTTCAGGAACACTTTGGAAATTTGCCAAAACTAATCACTTATTTTGAAAATCAAAATCTCGAATTAAATGATGGATTAACGGCTATTAATAAGTTGAAAAATATTCCAAGTGACTTCGCATATGGCCTTCGGCAAGGGTTAGACGCAGTTTTCAATAGAAATCCGGATTTCATAACATTGCGGCAATTGTGTATAGGGACAATGCCTCAAAACCTAACCGCTAAATATGCTGAAATAAAAGAATATTTACAGTATGCACCTATAACCAGTTGCGATGTAGAAACGACGCTTTCTATCTACAAGGACGTATTTCATTCAAAGAGAACAAATTTAACAAAAGAGAACCATGAGAAGGTATTACTTGTTAATATTAATACTCATTTACTCAACTTGAACAACAAAATGAACAAATAAAAATGTATTTCGTATTTTATAGATCACCACCCGTTTGTTTTGTAATTATATAAATACAATTAAAAACTCTTTAAAAAAACAAATTTTTTCGAGTCATGGGCCTCTCGTGTCCCGGTCCCTACTCATGATACGCCTTTAGTATCTAATGACTAAAGGCCGGATTATATGCAATTTGCATAAATTTGCATATTTGGATAATATATGCATTTTGCATATTATTGGCATATTTTGTAGTAATTCAGAATTTTTCCGTATCTCAAGTATCCGAGTTTTATTTATTTATTCAATCAAATTTATTTTAGGCATTACTAAAAATATGTCGTGGGTAAACAAAAATTGAACAGTTCTCTTTAAATTAAAAATAGCATTTTAATAAGCCTCTTCCCGTTACTTTTCCGATAAGCGTCTCCAAGAATTTATTAATGTTCTTCCCATACATCCAGGCCGAGACAAAATTCCAAGAAAAATTAATACCTTAAAACTTCTAAATAAATACAAAAGTACATTTTACCAGAAAATTAGGAGTATATGTGTTTCTTTACTATTCGGAGAAATTTATTCCCATATTCGAAATTAATTTTATTTTAAACGTCATTTTACGTTGGCTTTTCGAAGTGTAAACTTGTGAGTTGTGATATATAATATCAAAATTGTCGAAAATAGCGACTGTGCCTGGATGGATTGCATCTTATTCAGAATTGCGTATGGATGGAGAAAAAGTGTTTTGCGTAGCATGCTGCAAGATTGTGTGTAAAATTTTAAGTTTATTTCCTCTTATTAATTAATTATTCCTTTACTAACGTTTATTTACAAGTGAGAGAAAGTTCCAAGTCGACCAACATATGAAAACTAGCAAAGATGAAATTGGCGGAGAAGAGTCAGCAAACATTACCGCAATGTTGTTTGTCATCAACTTCCAAAAAATCGGAAAAAGAACAATTTAATGAAGATTTGTGTCAAATGTTTGTGTCGGCAGATATTCCACTACATAAATTAAACAATTTAAATGTCAAGTTATTTTTGCAAAAGTACATCAGCAAATATAACATTCCGGACGAGAGCACGTTAAGAAAAAAATATATTTGCTGTATCTATGCAGAAACATTGAATAACATTAAGAAGGTTGTTGCAAACAATTATCTTTATACATGCGTAGATGAAACTACTGATAGTGTGGGCCGATACATAGTTCTTTTAATAACACCGGTCTACAGTGATTTTGATGTTTGAAAGCTGTTTCCTAATTTGTATATGTTTGGGGGCCCTTATACCAAAAAACGCCATATTTTTTTTTATAGCGCTCTATATCTTTAAAATGTTAATTTATTAATATACATACCTATGAGAAGAATATGTTTGTTCCATGTTAGGCATGATTTTTAAACGAATTGATTTTTATGAAATTAAATGTGATTTGGCAACACTGGTTAATATTAGATTTCTCAGCAAAGCAACAGAGTCGGCGCAGAAGCGTCAATACAACGTTGAAACCTGCTTATGTGCAGTTTGGTTGTGTTAGTCGTCGTGCTACTGTGTCCGCGCTCTTGTTGTCTTCGTTGTTGCGTATTTTAAGTGTTCTAGAACGTATAAATATGGAAAGAAGACATTGTGTGAACAATCCGAATAACTTTTGTTATATCTGTGGTAGTTATGTCGTAGTAAAGCAGAGGCAAACTATAACTTCGTTTGTGAAAAATGTATACCACGCTTATTTCGGTGTAAAAATTGGCGACCAAGACAAGTCCTGGGCTCCTCATACTGTTTGTTCCGTTTGCGTTGAAGCATTTAGAAACTGGCAAAAAGGTAGGAAGAAATGTTTAAGCTTTGGTGTTCCTATGGTATGGCGAGAGCCTAGAAATCACAGTGATGATTGTTATTTTTGTTCGTGTAATGTTCAAGGATTCAACAGAAAAAATAAGAAATTGTGTATCCCAATCTTGACTCTGCTATTCGACCAGTTCCTCATGGACCAGATGTACCGATACCTACCGCCCCAAAAGCACTAGAAAACGTCATATCGTCAGAATCAGAGGAATCTAATTGCGGCCCAGATGACTCAGATTTCACACCAGATTTCAGAGAGCCCGAAGTGTTTAACCAGAGCGAACTAAATGATTTAATTAGAGATTTGCACCTTCCAAAGGATGCATCCGAATTGTTAGCCTCCCGACTTCGTGAGAAACATTAATTGGCACCTGGCGTCACATCAAGCTTTTACCGGGATCGCGAAAAAGAGTTATGTCAATATTTTACTAGTGTATTGCAACAATATTCCTGACTTAATTTCAAAATTAGGAAATCTGCCGTATGTAAAAGAAGAATGGCGCCTGTTTATTGACTCAAGTAAGCGTAGTTTAAAAGGCGTTTTATTGCACAATGGTAACGAGCTGGCCTCGGTTCCCGTTGCCCATTCGGTACATTTAATGGAAACGTATGAAAATTTTGAACTTCTTTTAAAGAAAATAAACTACCAAGAACATCAGTGGATGCTTTGTGGTGACCTTAAAGTGCTGTGCATGCTACTAGGACAACAAGGGGGTTGTACAAAATTTCCATGCTTTATTTGTGAGTGGGATAGTCGAGCAAGGGATAGACATTGGACTCAAATAGAATGGCCCTCTAGAACAAGCCTTACACCTGGTAGCAAAAATGTATTAAAAGATAGCTTGGTTGACCCCAAAAAAGTTTTACTGCCTCCTCTCCATATCAAACTTGGCTTGATGAAGCAGTTTGTTAAAGCCCTAGACAAAAATGGACAGTGTTTTAAATATTTGTGCGAGACATTTCCAGCCTTATCCGATGCCAAGTTAAAAGAAGGTATTTTTGTTGGGCCGCAGATAAGAACATTATGCAAAGACAAGGATTTTCAAAACACAATGACCAATGTCGAGAAAAACGACTGGGTTTCATTTAAAGAAGTAATTGATAAGTTTCTTGGGAACTCTAAGGACGAAAACTACGAAAATATTGTTCAAAATATGTTACAACACTTTCATCGTCTAGGTTGTAATATGAGTTTGAAAGTGCATTTCCTGTTTTCACACTTGAACTATTTTCCTGAAAATCTTGGAGCAGTTAGCGAAGAACAGGGAGAGAGGTTTCACCAAGACATTAAGGAAATGGAACGGCGATACCAAGGCAGATGGAGCATAACGATGATGGCGGACTACTGCTGGATGTTGAAACGGGATATGCCCTTAAAAACATACAACCGAATATCCGAACAACGCAGCTTTCTGGCAAAAAGACAAAGATTTCACTTAAAAAAGACTGAGTAAAGTATTTTTTTCCACTTTTTTAACTTGTATTCCACCTTTTTACTCAATAAACAAATATTTTTTTTTAGAAATATCGTTTTTTTCATTTAATATTTGCAAAAAAAACCTTACGTGATACAAATAAATGCATAGAATTTTTGAAATCAATCTACCAAAATTATATAAAATCAGTTTTCAAAATAAAAACATCTGTCAAAAATTTTAATTTTGTAGACCTGCGTAATTGGTATCCTTAACGTATCGGTTCCAGCAAAATCTTATTTAATTTCATCCAAACAGTTGGAAAAGGCAAATAATTTGACAATAACAAGGTTTATACAGGAAGAACTCGCAACTTTCTTCTTACCGGAATCGATTCCAACAGAGAAAATTCTATTGTTTTTGACGGTGAAGGCAGCTTTCAACCTTGAAAATATTTTACCCAAATAATTTACACAACTTGCTTGGCGCAAGGACGAAATCGTGTTGCAGAAGAAGTCAGAAACCATTTTCCCTTAGTAAATACTTTAATTAGTAGTGTTGAGTAAGTATTCTTAAAGGCAGCATTACGAGTTCAGTTTTACAAACACCATCTACTCGGTGTTCCGCTTCCTCCTCAACCAGTAATCACACGATGGGGAACGTGATTGGAGGCAGCTATTTTTCATGCAAATCATTATGAAGGAATAAAGACAATTATTAATGGATCTTTATAGGGATGCACAATCTGTGATAGACGCCTAAAAGGTGTATTCGAGTAAAGAAATACATCAACAGTTTATTAAAAAAAAAAAAAACAATTTATGTCGCTAATTGAGAGCGTTGAAATAATAAACAAATTTGAAAAGTCGTGTTAAAGGAGGAGTGGGACAGTCCGGGTATGAAAAAATTTTAAGTGGAATTGGAAAAAATGAGGGTTTTAAAAAGCTAAAGGACATTGCTGAAATCTTGTGTGGTGATTCAGTAGAAAATATTAAGTTGACAATAGATGATATTTCTAATTTAAAATACATGTTTTCAGACAAGAGTCACAATTTTTCTATTGAAAACTATGAGAAATATGTGATTGTAAATTAATAATTGTTTTCATAGTTAATTATGTTGTAAAATGTTCTAAATAAACTTGTACTAAACATAATACATAGAATATTTTTTTCTACAGTATTCCATTTTCTAACATTCCTCGTCTTTTTTCCTGCATATTTTTCCTGAGGAAGTGCATATTTAGGCTAAAACATCTGCATATTTATGCTCATATTTTCAGTTTTTTTCTTGCATATAATCCGGTCTTTACTAGTGACATATAATGATATTTAATTGAAAAACGCACACTAGATTTTTTGGGAATTTTTAGTCATTTTATTAACAAAAATGATTTTTCACATGCATGATCTCTTGTTTTAGGATGATCGGAATGATAGGGTTGAAATGTTCAAATTAAATTCATTTTATGATAAATAAACGATAATATAACCAGCTTGTAAGAATTCGTCGCTCCCATAAAACTATATAGGGCATTACAACTAATATTCTTAGTGTTCCTCTAATTTATTGGCGTAGTTTATTTCTAAGTTCAATTTATTAAAACGTTCAAAAACCAATAATGAGCTATTTTATTTTTAAAATCGAATTTCATTCTGAGTAATTCTATACAGCATACAATATATTTACTTATCAACTACTGTTAAAGGTGAACAACAAGTATCGTATATTACTGTGTTTTATGTATACTTCTGAGACCTACATATTTCTCACTTTCATCTCTTTCGATATTGGATTTTCTGTTTCAAGAGTGCAGTTATAGTCGTCGAGTTTGATTTTGTATGTATTACTTCAGATTCACTTTCAATGTGTTTACTTATTCTTTCAATATAAAGCTTACTCTTAGTTTCAATTCCAAATCGTCGCAAGGTGGACATATTTTTTATTAACAGTAAAGTGGGGACTCTCCACGCGTTACAAGTATAGTTTACATCCATATAGATGCATATGCATATACATATTTTTGTTTTGTTGATAAAGTGTCGTGTGCTTAAATAAGCTTATGGGATTTATTTTTAATATTGTGTGTAGAAGAAAATTAATTGTTTATATAGAATTTTTGTCTCCTGATTTCATATACTAATTCAAGAATCGTAATTTTGGAATAAGGGGGTAAGCATTTTTTTTCTTATTTTAATTTTAAATCAAAAAATTCTATACAAATATTGTTGTAACTGCTTTTTAAGATTTTCGTGTAGGTTGATACAGTATTTAATTAATTAAATTAATTAAGGAAAACCCCATTCCATTGTATTTTACTTATTTTCGTCTTTCTTAATAGTAAAAAACGTAAAAAATTTTCGCCAATAGAAATATAAATCTGCTTTAATTAATGGGGTTTATGTGCCTCGAAAAAGAATCTAACTGGGGTTGTTTTATCAAAATTTAATAAATAGCACTAATAAATGTTTGATATTTAATGTGAATTATTTTTAAAATATTATATATAAAATATATATATTATAAATAAAAGAATAATATTGATTATAAGGTTAATCTTTAAATGAAATTAATTTGTATATTTGTTTTGTTCTCTTTGTAAATCTATATAAACAATGCGTTGGTGGTACAGTGATGAGCTTTGCTTGTGAAAACTTTGCGCTAAAGTTGCAAATATTGTCAAAATACGTATCCAGGATTTAAAGCTATGTTGTAGTAAGGATTTTGGTTTATTAAATAAACTTTTAATATTGGTTTCACTTGTATACGAGATATTATTATAAATAACTACAAAATCAAAAAATATTCGGATTGTTGTACATAATTGATGAATCAACTTTATTACAATAATTATTAGGGCCCGGACACGAGAGGCGGATGACTTAAATATTGTAAATTTGTATTTTTAAAGAGTTTCAAATTTTATTTGTATATGTAATCAGAAACAAACGGGTGGTGATCTATAAAATACGAAATACATTTTTATTTGTTCAGTTTGTAGTTCATGTTGAATAAAAGAGTATTAATATTAACTAGAAATACTTTCTCAAGGTTCTCTTCTGTAAAATTTTTTCTCTTTGAATGAAATACATCCTTGTAGATATAAAAAGTCCTTTCTACATCGCAACTGGTTATAGGTGCATACTGGAAATATTCTTTTATTTTAGCGTATTTAACAGTTAGATTTTGAGGCAATGTCCCCATACACAATTGCCGCAATGTTATTAAATCTGGATTTCTATTAAAAACTGAGTCTAACTTTTGCCGAAGACCACATCCGAAGACACTTGGAATATTTTTGAAATTATTAACAGCCACATCTAGCGTGGTTAATCTTTCATTTAATTTGAAATTTTGATTTTCAAAATAAGTGTTTAGTTTTGTCAAATTTCCAAAGTGTTCCTGAAGAAAGTACAACTGATTTTTTAAATTTGGAATTTGTATTAGTTCCTTGCACCCAGAAATACTTCAAGCATCGTCATTTAAACATGTAACGAAATTTTGTAAACTATCGAAATTCTCTGCATAAAAACTAGTAGCTTCCATCCATATTCCTCATCTAGTTATTACTGGAGAGAGAGGCAGTGACAAAGATGGAAGTTTTTCTCTGTAAAGAGCTACTCTCAATGGTGCTTTTCTGAAAACTTTTTTAAAAGCGGATACAAGTCTATCAACATCCGGGAAAGCGTCTCTGATATATTCACAGATTCTGTGGAGAGCATGTGCTAAACAAGTAATATGCAGCATATTAGGATATGTTTCCTTTAAAAGTCTGCCTGTTTTTAACATATATGCAGCACTGTCGCTGACAAATAAAAGTATTTTTTCTTTGTAACTGTCGTCCGAATGAAGCATCTGGTGCTTATTCTCGTAAATGGTTTCAACTACTGTTTCCGCATCAGCTGTATTTATAACTTTTGTTGCTATTACATATACACCAGCTACAACATTTACCACAAAGCGTCCTAATGTATCGACAGTTTCGTTGGCACTTATCAATAGGTACTGATTTGATAGACGACTTCTGATGCGTTCTACTGCGTTCGTGCAGCACTTAGGAACATAAAATTTGCGTAAGGTGGATTCATCAGGAACATTTCGACCAGTAGGTATATTTTTGGAAAATGTTTTGAAGGTTGTTAAGTTTATTTAATGGAATATTTGCCACCATTGAAGTTCTTCGTTAAAATTGTCGGATTCCAACGGGTCTAATTTCTGTGTATGTGTTTGCGATGCTAAGTGACGTTTTACGTGTGATTTCTTGGAATTTTTTAACGATATTTTACAGACTTTGCAATAAATTTCGGAATCACTAGCAATTGACATACAATCAGTATGATCCTTAATCCAACTCGCCCTTGTTTCACAATGCCATTCTCGACGTTTATTAAGTTAAATTAAATTAAATGACGAAGTATCTAATTAATAGTTAAAACAATAAAAGAAAAGAAACTAACTCACCGTACCTTATTTATCTTACGAAATATTAACTAATGAATAAATATAATTAGTTTATTTATTTTATTTTCTGTAATTTAAGAAACTTCTCTCGCTTCTATCTACGCCCTTGAAAAAAGGAATTTAACTGTAATATTGAAGTAATTCAACGACAAAAACAGATGTGCGGTTAATCGAATGAATAGTGCTATTCAATAACTGCGTGGTGTACTTACCGATGTTATAAGCTATTTATGTAGTTCATCGTAATTTCGGCCTGATGCGTCCGGTCTATAATAATGATTATATCTCTTACAAACAAAAGCAATATCCTTTCTGTTTCGCTGATATTCTTTAAGGTCTGCACTTATAACAAGTGTTCATTTGAAAAGTCAATCTAGGTTACTTTGAAATTTTGATAGAATAAGACGCAAATATATTAGTATGTGTTTGTATGTATGAAACTGTCAAAATATACGACTAAATTTTAGATCGTTACTATTGGCATTAATTTAATTTTTTTTATATTTTTGTTGCATTAAAGTAGTTTTTAAAAAGCTCACTTGGCTATTATTTCTTCAATTAGTAATAGTATTTAAATTATTTTCGCTATAATGAAGATTTAAAAAAGATAATCATACTAAACCTTATATTTATGAAATCAAAACAAAATAAGCATTTTAATGAAGTCGTGGCCAACTATGATTGCCATTTAAAAAAACATAAGTTTATTTTATATTTTGATATTCAAGTGTGCCATGAATATTTAATAAAGATTATTAAATTCTACGTAAAAAATACTATTAAATGTCAGTTTTAGTTTTGCTCTATCTTTGATGGTTACGAAGATATGTACAACTGAAAATTTCGTCAAATTTCAATTTTCCTTTAATATCTCAAAAAGTTGACAACATATGACAAATCTGAAAATGCCATCAAATGCGCATCAAAATTCTGAGCAACTTTGCTAATTTAAGACAGTTACCCATATACGGAAATAGAGAATGGGCACCCTGTATTTATAAATTTTACAAAGCAAAAGTACTAATATAATTGTCTTTATTAATTAACATAAACTATGTATAAACTAGTGATAAATATACAAGGTTTTAAACAGTTTAGGGTGTAACCTAAATAGCATCTGTAAAAAAGCAGATTTTTGAAGTTTTTAACCGAACTTTAATCTATAACCCAAATGTCAATTATTTGCAAGCCGTAAACAAGAGATTTGTCAACACTATGTGGTTCAAACTGATGACGCGACTGATCTGTTATCGTAAAAATACATATACAAGGTGGTCCAAAAAGTTGTTTATATTTGCTTGTGATGTAGAAAATTTTATACGCAAGGTAGAGAGGTGGGGTCGGTCTTAAACGATAGCTCGGCTCTGGGAAACTTAGTCATCATGCAGCGCTACACAGGAGAGGAGCGCTCGTTTTGTGTGCGCGAATATTACCGTAACAACAATTCTGCCACCATTGCGCGCCGTAGATATCGACAACACTTCAATTTGCACGATATTCAGCAATGTCCAAGCATTCAGCTGATTAAGCAATGGGTTAATAAGTTTGAGGAAACTGGTTCAACGTTAAATAAGCGCGTTTTAGGACGTCCAAGGTCGGCGAGAACATCGAGAGAGTGAGTCAGTCTGTGCGCGACCAACCAACCGTATCAACTCGAAAGCGCGCAGCTGCTTTAAATGTGACGAGAACCTCGGTGCTTCGCATTCTTCACAAAGATTTAGGCATGCATCCGTATAAGGTTCAAATAGTGCAAGAACTGAAGGCTACAGATCCCGCTAATAGAGTTTTATTCGCTAACGAAATAAGGAACCGAATTCCAGCAGCAGTCGACATCTTATTCTCCGATGAGTCCCATTTCCACCTAAATGGCCACGTCAATACTCAAAATTGTCGCTACTGGAGTAGTGAAAACCCTAAACGGAAACATGAAAGGCCTTTGCATAGTCCGAAGGTCACAGTACGGGCTGCAATGTCGGCATCCGGAATAATTGGCCCTTTTTTTTTCGAAGACCAACAAGGTCGCACAGTCACTGTAAATTCTCGGCGTTATGTAGACATGATTCAAACTTTCCTCACTCCTGCTCTTCAAGAATTTGAAGGATACACTCAGGACACCTGGTTCCAACAGGACGGAGCCACCTGCCACACTTCCAATCTTTCTTTGCCTGTCGTTCAGGGGCTTTTTCCGGGAAGACTGATTTCTCAAAGAGAGGGGATATTGAGTGCCCCCCCCGAAGCCCTGACTTTAGTCCCTGTGATTTTTTTTTATGGAGTTATCTCAAAAGTAGAGTGTGCAGCAAGCGCCCTGCCACTCTGGAGGAACTAAAGAACAATATTCGACAAGAAATCGAAGGCATAACTGCAGACACTTGCCGCCGCGTTATGGAAAATTGGAGAGGTCGTCTTCAAGAGTGCCTGGACACAAATGGGGCACATTTAGATAACATAAATTTTAAAAAATAATAAAAAAAATAAGTATAGCAAACGCCAATTAAGTTGGCGCGAGGAGGGGTAAGTTCGCGCAGGATTAAAAGTAGTGGGGAGATTTGTATTTGGTTTTGCATCAAATTCTAACCTCTGAGCGTGTATCACTAGCAAAGACATTATGTTCCGTCAAACGTCAATGACAAATGTATTCTGACAATGAAACAAAACGATAACCTGTCAAAGTACAATTAGTGCTGCAGAGATAAGTTAATTAAAACTACTTGTAGTTAGTGATAAGTAATTATTGTCAAGTATTAAGATTTATAAGTATTGATAATGGAACATACATATTCAAACGAAGAAAAAGTTGATATGTTGGAAGTGTATTTCAAAGCAAATAGAAACACTAAAAATGCGTGCACGAGTTATGCAGAGCCTTTTCCAGAAAGACAACAGCCACACAGGACAATTTTTAGAAGACTAGTTAGCAAATTAAAAAACTTTGGAAGCTTCGAACAAAAACGAGCTAACTATGAAGTTAATGATGCTGATACACGTCTAAATAATATTTTGCAGAACGTTAGGAACAATCCCAGCACATCAGTTCGTCGTGTGACACGAGAAACAGGGATTTCAAAATCTACTGTTCACAGAACCTTGACGAAAAACAAGTATCACCCTTACAAACCAACAATTGTACAAGGCTTAAGTGATAATGACAATCTCCGACGATTACAGTTCAGCAGGTGGTACCTTCAAAAATGTGAATATGACTCTAATTTTCCTAGGAAAATACTATGGACAGATGAAACACGATTTACCAATTGTGGAGTGTTCAATAGGAATAACTATCATCATTGGTCTACTGAAAATCCGCATTTGGTAAATCAAAGAAGATTTCAAGTTCGATTTGGTTTTAATGTCTGGTGCGGTTTAATTGGTATGACATTTTGTTTACATTTTTGTTTGTTTTTTAAACTCTTTTTTTCGTTTTAGATAATCAGTTAATAGGTCCTTTCATCTTTGATTACAATTTAACTGGTAACAGATATTTGGAGCTACTAACAAACGAGATAATGCCTGCTTTGAGGCAAATTATTAATCCCGAGAACATGCAAAACATCTGGTTTCAGCAAGATGGTTGCCCGGCCCATAACACTCGTAACGTGCAACATTTTTTGAGAGAAAACTTTAATGAGAGAGTGATTTCAAATAATGGACCCGTGCAATGGCCTGCGAGATCACCCGACCTTACCCCGCTTGACTTTTATTTATGGGGTACCACTAAAAACGAAGTATTTGATTATGAACCGCCAGAAACTCGGGAAATTTTAGAACAAAGAGTACTAGATGTGCTACGATCAGTAAACGGAAACACGCTACGTAGAGTTTGTAACTCTACTCGAACAAGGTGTCAAAATTGTGTGGAATAGAATGGTCGTCATATTGAACAATTTCTTTAAGTGAATGTGAACTTTAAGTTCTGTATCTTTACTTTTTATTTCTATAATTTTTTTATCGTTTCGTTTGTTTACAGTATTACTTAGAATATCTTTTCACTTTCATTTGACATTGGTGTTTAATTTTTCAGCCTACTAATTTCATATTAAAGATTAATTTACGCTTTTATTAATATTTTCCTTATAAATAAAAATTTTTCAGGCATGTTATACATCGTTGAAAAGCACATTTTGAGGACTACCTAACAAACCCAAAATCCAATATGGCCGCCATATGAAAAACAAAAGATGGTGGTAATAACTTAAAAACAAATGACAATCGGGGGTTTCTGCTTGTATCAAATAATTTGTTTTAAAAAAGTGTCTGAACAATGTAAAACTTTAAAAAAGGTCAGACTAAGCGTTATCGAGTTATTGAAGAATAACGAAATCGGCAAATTTTTGATTTTTCAAAATATTTTAAAAATTTAAAAAGTTAGGTCAAATTTGAAATGAGATTTGCCGCGAGTATTGAATTCTGCAAAACATTCCCCATTTAACCGTTGTTCTATATCTTCTAATAACCGAGATACCATTGGTGAGCATCGAAATTGGGACACACGGTATATTGTGGTGGGGCATACCCATTTACATGAGAGGCCCTGGAACAAAAATACAGGATAATTATAAAACTTATTATAATAATTTAGAAGATAAGATTTTGTCGGAACTGTATATTTCACATGTCAAATCAATGAAGTTAATTCCGCGTATTTATTGCTTAAATTAGAATCATGTATTTTATTATTTTCTATAAGTCATTTGCTTTAGTCACTTTCATCAATATTATTGTATTACCGAAGACTTTTAACTTGATTGATTGAATATTTTATAGACATATACTTTGGATATAGCTGTACTTATTTGAATTGTTTACGGCGGGAAATATCCCAACTTAGTACAGGTATCTAGCGAAAGATTGTACATTTCAAAGATAGTTTTTTGTATCACTAAATTAATTTTACAAAAATTTATAATTTTTGTAAAACGATTTGTCGTAGTAAATTACTTCATTTATAAATATTTAATATTAGATTAAAAAGTACAAACAAGAATCACGAATAAGAAGCCTGGATAAAAACAAATGCGAGTTAGCGTGGGTGGTTGAATTTGAATTTTGCACGCGTCGACATATTGTAAAAAAGTGTTCCAAGAATTTAGTGAAAAATTATTATTAAAGTATAATTATCATACCCGAAGATATATCCTACGAATCACCAACCTATAAAGCTTCGATTGACGAAAAATCCAAAACCTAACTCCTTCCTACAAGTTTTTAAACGAAAATCCTATCCCGAGGGACGCTACCTGCATAATTCCTTTACCAGAACCTTAATCCCGAGGAAAAGGATCTTGAAAACCTTACGAATATCCAGTATCCACATTCAACCAAACTTGAGTACTTTTTTATATCTATTTCCTATAACATTGAAATAATTTATATTAATTTTTAAACACAATCGTTGATATTATCATTTTTATGCAAAACATTTACTCGTAGATGCTCTTCAACAAAGCATTCTAGAAATACTACAGGCTACATTGATTTGCTAATTCCAGAAATGCCTAATACACTAGTTGAATGTGTAAGAAACAGAGATCATATCTTGCGGAAATTTTCATAGTTTCTTAATACGACTAAAATACATATTTCCTGAAAATTTCATTATAATATCCGACCATTTACTAGGTGTTCGTATATTTATGGTGGCCGCCGGTATAATTACGATATCCTATCAGAATAATTACATATATTATCCACGCACTATTAATTAAAGTAAAAACTGCATATACCTTTCTTTTACACTTATGCAACATATGCTATATGCATCTTGTTCGTTCATACAACTTTTAGCAATATTAAATAACACGTAATATTTTACATAAAGTTAAATAGTTAATACTTTTTACTGTTTGTTAACTTTTATTCGCAATTTTCAGCTTTCGGTATCATTAGTTGTTAAATTTTTCCTCTGTTTTACTGATTTCTTTTTCATTAATCAATGCATCTAAATTGTTGTATGAAAACTTTTTAAACAAGTTATAAATGTTGCCCCATGTTAGACGAAAATATTGTTAAGTTTCGTACTGGATATAATGATAGTGAATCCCGCATTTTCTAAGCTATTAATTGTTGTTTCTACCGTTACAATAAAATATATTTCGTGGTAGGCAAGGTTCTTTTTACCATGTGAGATCCAACCCCATTTGCCGTATTCAAACTGTAACCTATATCAAATTTTATTTTAAACTTTAATATTACATTTCTTGGTAAAATCAAGTACTCTATATATCCTTGCTTTATGCAAATGAGAACCATTACCACGGATGTTAGTAATGGTACTTCAAGTTCCACTAACTTGCCGAATGATGTATCCCTTTGTCGGTCGAAGTAATGGCATGTCAAAATCAGGTGACTCAAATCTGCAACTTCGTAACTACATATACAGGAAGATGAATTAACTATTTTTAATTTGTATAAATGAATATGGAAGTTACTATGTAGAAATTTTATTCTCGCTATGGTAGAATACCCAAATCGTGAGACCATAATGCCACTGTGCCAAAATGTGTGATAGATAAGAGGATAAATTCTAGCTGACTGGATCTTTTTTGGATTATAAAACACATGCTACTTATAATCCCGTTTTTCTCTTAAAAAGTGCTTGCTAAGATGTGATACAACTTCAACTTCGTATAATATGTATATAAGGATTAGGGACCGGACTCGAGAGGCCCATGACTCATCGGCGAACTATTGAAAATTTGTATTTTTAAAGAGTTTTTAATTTGATTTATACCTATAATTGGAAAACAAACGGGTGGTAATCTATAAAATACGAAATACATTTTAATTTGTTAATTTTATAGTTCAAGTTGAGTAAATGAGTAATAACATTAATTAACTAACAGTACTTTCTCATGGTTCTCTTCTGTAAAATTGTTCTCTTTGAATGAAATACATTCTTGTAGATAGAAAACGTCCTTTCTACATTACAACTGGTTATAGGTGCATACTGGAAATATTTCTTTTATTTCAGTGTATTTAGCAGTTAGATTTTGAGGCATTGTCCCCATACACAATTGCCGCAATGTTATTAAATCTGGATTTCTATTAAAAACTACGTCTAACTTTTGTCGAAGGCCACATCCGAAGTCACTTGGAATATTTTTCAAATTATTAATAGCCACATCTAATGTGGTTAATTCATCATTTAATTTAAGATTTTGATTTTCAAAATAAGTGAATAGTTTTGGCAAATTTCCAAAGTGTTCCTGAAGAAAGTACAACTGATTTCTTTAATTTGGAATTTGTATTAGTTCCTTGAACTCATACACATACTTCGAGTATCGTCATTTAAACATGTAACGAAATTTTGTAAACTATCGAAATTCTCTGCATAAAAACTAGTAGCTTCTAACCATGTTCCCCATCTAGTTATTATTAGAGATGGAGGCAGTGACAAAGATGGAAGTTTTTCCCTGTAGCTACTCTCAAAGCTGCTTTTCTGAAAACTTTTTTAAAAGCGGATACAGATCTATCAACTTCCGGAAAGTTGTCTGATATATTCACAGATTCTGTGGAGAGCATGTGCTACTGAAGTAATATGCAGCATATTAGGATATGTTTCCTCAGAGACACCTTTCCGGAAGTTGATACCTTTTGTAAATATGTTTCACGATGATGAACAACTGGAAGGCTACTTCCAACAAGGTGGAGCTCGTGTACATACTACCAATGAAAACATTGTTTTTCCGAGAGAATTTTTTGCAGATCGAATTATTAGTTTAAATACAAACACAATTTGGCCACCTCGTTCCTGTGATTTAACACCATGCGATTTCTTTTTGTGGCCGTACTTAAAATATTCAATTTTTGTAACACCTGTTTTTTATATTAGTGACCTGCAACAAAGGATCAATAATAAGATCGTAGAAATTAATAACACAGGTCTACAGTGATTTTGATGTTTGAAAGCTGTTTGCTAATTTGTATATGTTTGGGGGCCCTTATTCCAAAAAACGCTATACTTTTGCTCTATCACGTAAATTTTTTTTATAGCGCTCTATATCTTAAAAATGTTAATTTATTAATATACATACCTATGACAAGAATATGTTTGTTCGATGTTAGGCATGATTTTTAAATGAATTGATTTTTATGAAATTAAATGTGATTTGGCAACACTGGTTAATATTAGATTTCTCAGCAAAGCAACAGAGTCGGCGCAGAAGCGTCAATACAACGTTGAAACCTGCTTATGTGCAGTTTGGTTGTGTTAGTCGTCGTGCTACTGTGTCCGCGCGCTTGTTGTCTTCGTTTATGAGTATTTTAAGTGTTCTAGAACGTATAAATATGGAAAGAAGACATTGTGTGAACAATCCGAATAACTTTTGTTATATTTGTGGTAGTTATGTCGTAGTAAAGCAGAGGCAAACTATAACTTCGTTTGTGAAAAATGTATACCACGCTTATTTCGGTGTAAAAATTGGCGGCCAAGACAAGTCCTGGGCTCCTCATACTGTTTGTTCCGTTTGCGTTGAAGCATTAAGAAACTGGCAAAAAGGTAGGAAGAAATGTTTAAGCTTTGGTGTTCCTATGGTATGGCGGGAGCCTAGAAATCACAGTGATGATTGTTATTTTTGTTCGTGTAATGTACAAGGATTCAACAGAAAAAATAAGAAACAAATTGTGTATCCCAATCTTGACTCTGCTATTCGACCAGTTCCTCATGGACCAGATGTACCGATACCAACCGCCCCAAAAGCACTAGAAAACGTCATATCGTCAGAATCAGAGGAATATAATTGCGACCCAGATGACTCAGATTTCACACCAGATTTCAGAGAGCCCGAAGTGTTTAACCAGAGCGAACTAAATGATTTAATTAGAGATTTGCACCTTCCAAAGGATGCATCCGAATTGTTAGCCTCCCGACTTCGTGAGAAACATTTACTGGCACCTGGCGTCACATCAAGCTTTTACCGGGATCGCGAAAAAGAGTTATGTCAATATTTTACTCAAGACGGACCGCTAGTGTATTGCAACAATATTCCTGACTTAATTTCAAAATTAGGAAATGTGCCGTATGTAAAAGAAGAATGGCGCCTGTTCATTGACTCAAGTAAGCGTAGTTTAAAAGGCGTTTTATTGCACAATGGTAACGAGCTGGCCTCGGTTCCCGTTGCCCATTTTGAACTTCCTTTAAAGAAAATAAACTACCAAGAACATCAGTGGATGCTTTGTGGTGACCTTAAAGTGCTGTGCATGCTACTAGGAGGTTATACAAAATTTCCATGCTTTATTTGTTAGTGGGATAGTCGAGCAAGGGATAGACATTGGACTCAAATAGAATGGCCCTCTAGAACAAGCCTTACACCTGGTAGCAAAAATGTATTAAGAGATAGCTTGGTTGACCCCAAAAAAGTTTTACTGCCTCCTCTCCATATCAAACTTGGCTTGATGAAGCAGTTTGTTAAAGCCCTAGACAAAAATGGACAGTGTTTTAAATATTTGTGCGAGACATTTCCAGCCTTATCCGAAGCAAAGTTAAAAGAAGGTATTTTTGTTGGGCCGCAGATAAGAACATTATGCAAAGAAAAGGATTTTCAAAACACAATGACCAATGTCGAGAAAAACGCCTGGATTTCATTTAAAGAAGTAATTGATAAGTTTCTTGGGAACTCTAAGGACGAAAACTACGAAAATATTGTTCAAAATATGTTACAACACTTTCATCGTCTAGGTTGTAATATGAGTTTGAAAGTGCATTGCCTGTTTTCACACTTGAACTATTTTCCTGAAAATCTTGGAGCAGTTAGCGAAGAACAGGGAGAGAGGTTTCACCAAGACATTAAGGAAATGGAACGGCGATACCAAGGCAGATGGAGCATAACGATGATGGCGGACTACTGCTGGATGTTAAAACGGGATATGCCCTTAAAAACATACAACCGAATGTCCGGACAACGCAACTTTCTGGCAAAAAGCCAAAGATTTCACTTAAAAAAGACTGAGTAAAGTATTTTTTTCCACTTTTTTAACTTGTATTCCACCTTTTTACTCAATAACAAATAATTTTTTTTAGAAATATCGTTTTTTTTCATTTAATATTTGCAAAAAAACCTTACGTGATACAAATAAATGCATAGAATTTTTTAAATCAGCCTACCAAAATTATATAAAATCAGTTTTCAAAATAAAACCATCTGTCAAAAAGTTTAATTTTGTAGACCTGTGTAATTCACCTTGGCTCCTAGAAAATGTTATTAACTCTGTTACGCAGAGAACTTTACGCTGTAGAGATGAAGGCGGTGGCCATATTATGCACCCTATTTAATGAATTTTGTTACGTAATAGGTTGTGTTTTGTTCTTCTTTTGATTTAAACAATACGGTAAACGGATCATCAAAGCCCCACACGACAAACTCCAAAAGATGACTTCACAGATGATTTTAGTCTCCAATAAAAAAAAAACGTTTCTTTTCAGAATAAATGCATTTGTGTTAAAAGAAAAAATTAATGATTGCTTCAATGTCATACTTGCTTGTTTTGTATACTGCTTAATAAATTGCTGTGGTCACTTTAATTATTAATTCATCTTTATTCTGAATATTATGAGATTTTACATACATAATGTTGATTTGGTTTTTTATGTTAGTTTTCAAATTTTATTTTTCGCTATTTTTTCATTTTAAATCAGACAGCGCTCCAAAAAAACTATATTTTTTATAATAAATCATTGTAATTTACACATTCCAACAACCAAAACTTTCAAGCAACCGTCCTATGTCAGAAATTCAATTTTTGCATAGACTTAAATACTAGGTTAGCTTAATGAATGTCACTTGGCAACTCTTATTTAACGATTTAACCTATTACTAGTAGTACGGCATGTAGATTAAATCACTAGTAGGTTAAATCGCCGTATTCACCATTGCATTTAGCCTACTGTTAAAATTTAAATAACTGTTAAGTCACTAACTGGTATTCACCATTTGTAATTTGGTACTAGGCAACTGTAGGCAATCTCTCTGCTAGTTAGCCAAGAAAAATCGGACGGCTAGTGATTAACTGACGTTTTATAAATAACAAATACTACATAACCAAGAATATTTATATAATTTTTTCTACAGTTATCAAATGCAGTTGTTGAAACTGTTTTTTCATAAGACTAAATTCTTTGTTCATATTCATATTAAAAATGATGTGAAATGTCGTATAAAAATAAAGTATTTTTAAATACGTTATTACTTAACATATACACAAAAGGCACATTTATTTAATTACAATTCTATAAATAATATACAGAAGAATGACATTACATACTATACAAAACAAGAATTATTTATTTAAATTCAGTATCTGCTCTAACTGAGCTTTTTTTAATTCAACTTCTAACTCAGCAGCTCTTTTTTGTATCAAGAGCATAGAAAACGAGTTATTCGCGAAAAACCGAATTTTGCGTCATTTTACCTCGAATAATTTTGCTAGCCGGAACATCTGAGTTCTTGACTTTTCACACAAGATTTGAAACGTCGAAACGAAGGTGTATATAAATTTTCAATCTGCCGGGCCAAAATTCGCAGAGCAAGTCTAATTTTACTGGACTAGCTGTATTATACAATGACCATGCGTGGTGACACAGTCGCTTGTGACACACCAAACAAGTCACTAATATTAATCTGCAAAGATCCACTTGCAAAATACCTCAGACTACTAATACTTGATCGGACATAGGTACTGAATGGTTTCTGTTGTTTTGTGGTTGATATTTATTTGGATGTAATTGAATTAAATGTCTTAATACAATTTTTACTTAATCTACCACGTTCTACCACCAAATAAATTACGTCTTTTTCTCGTGATATGATAAGGTATACATACGTTCTTCTTCAGAATGACTTGATGATATATCGTCAAATCTATCTACACAAAAAAAAAACAATCCTTTCAATGGTATTTCTAAACTTTAGATTATGAATAAAGATAAGTGTAAAAAAAATTATATAAATATTCTTGGTTACGTAGTATTTGTTATTTATAAAACTTCAGTTAATCACTAGCTGTCCGATTTTTCTCAGCTAACTAACAGAAAGATTAACAGTTGTCTGGTACCAAATTACAAATGGTGAATACCAGTTAGTGACTTAACAGTTACTTAAATTTTAACAGTGGACTAAACGCAATGGTGAATACGGCCATCAATATATCCTTTACGGCTATATGATTTTTTGTATCTATAAGTACGAGCAATTACTTGTAGTGTTATTAATTTACATACACTGTTAGGCAATCATAAGCTAGATAAATAAATAAATATTTATGTATAAAATATACGCAAACAAAATTTGAATGGAAGTTGCTAATGTAAAAGAAGAATGCGTCAAGGTTTATTATTTGGCGGATTATAAAAACCAGCTGTTCAACGAAAAGTTCTTGTTATAATTGATGAATATTCCTTGACATATATGCGGGAAAATGCTGCATAAATGTCATTGCATTTCAGATTGTGCGAGACGAATATTTAGAATTGAATGATTGTAAAATATATTAGAAGATAAATATGACAAAACTCCGTTATTAGTAATTACGGGAATTAATTCTGTGTAATTACTAATTACACACAGAATTTTGTACCTACTAGCAACGAGAAGTAAAAGTAAAATAAAATTGAGTATATGCTTATGACCTTGTAATTTCAATCATTTGCCTTTTATTATTAGATACAGTAGGAAATATTGTTTTTTTCATATGTTGCTATTTAGAGCAACAAATTTAATTATTTATTGTACCGCAGAATTTTTTTTATAACGGACGCGTTATTTCGAAATTAAAAAATTCGTTTCTTTTTCATTAACTTCATTGCAATGTTGTAAAAGTGAAAATAGCGGTGACCTGTATACTTGTGCGTTCATATATTTCATCAGTAAGGATAGTCATAAATATTTTGCCCTTTTAAACAATCGCCTTATGTTATCGTACGAGGATAGTTCAAAAAAGTCCAGATTAGTTATAAAAAAAATGTCATTTACAAGTACCGATTTTTGTTTATAATAAGTTTATAAAATCTACAGTTTTTAACTTTTTTGAACAAAAATCATCATAATGGATGTTAAAATTACTGCAACTCTTAGTTATTATATTTGCTTCTGAACAAAGTTTCTCTATTTGATTTTGTCTTCCTTTTTAGTTTATGAGCAATATGTATCGCATACCTTCGGTGAACGTCTTGAGGTAGATGTTATTTGTTCCGACATATCTAAAGCTCTTGATCAACTTCCTCAACACTTATTGTTAGCTTATTAAATTAGCTATTCAATTAAATAACTTTAGCATCAGTACAAAGTATCTCGGTATTACAAAGGACGTCTTTTATATTTCGGGAACAGAGAACACAAACTAAAATTAATCGTCGTACAACCCCCTCTCTAAATATAAAATTACGACTTCTCATCCTTTCTATTCTTGTTAAAACTAGTATACAAGTGTCCCGTATCGTTATGTTCAAATTTTAGGAGTGTAAAGTAGACTTCACTTCAAGTAACAAAAGCGCAAAACTTGTATATCAATTTTTAATTGTTTCAAAGTTATAGATTTATGAATGTGATTGTCAGATCATGAAAAAAAATGTAATCCTAAAGTCAATACAAACTAAAAAAGTTATACGATTCAATAACAGGCCTGTGATTGTTAACGTCGCATAAAAGAATGTTATCCTAAAGTAAATAAACACGTGTCGTAGTGCATTCAGTAATTCTTGGAGATCTACAAAAAAGAGTACTGGAAATTGATTTATTATAAAGAAGGTTCTTACTTATTTCGTAAGTGCTGAACCATGAATATCATACAATAAACAAATGTTCAGATGACTGTTAACGTTGCATTTTTTAATAAAGGATTCCATTACGTTTCAATTCATACAACAGCTTATTAGTAAGAGAACACGTTTTATTTATTCAAAATGCCATACCGACTTTCTTCTCAAGAGTATGCGGACATGCATTTTGTGTATGGCTACTGTAACGACAGTGCACGTCAAGCAGTTATTGAATACCGACATCGGTTTCCCGATAGGCGCATTCCTCATTACAGAACGTTTCTGGAAGTACACAGACAATTTCTGGAATGCGGACTGGGTTATTATCTATTCGACCGAGGAGTAAATTTGCCAGCAGACTTAGAGGAAGAAGCAATAGCTATTGTTACAAGGGATCCAACTCTCAGTGTACGTCGAATCGCTAGACAACTAGGAGGGCTACGAACGACAGTTTGGCGAATTTTAAAACGTGAGGGCTTATATTCATATCACTATCGCAGGGGACACGGTTTGCTTGAGGCAGACCACTATGCTCGTCTAGTTTATTCTACCTGGATATTAAGACAGTCACGGCTTCATTTTAATTTCTGCAGGACAGTCCTCTGGGTAGATGAATCTACGTTCACGAGAAGTGGTGTTACAAATCTGAGAAACCTGCACAGGTGGTCATCAGAAAATCCCAAAGCTAAACGCCCATCTAAATTTCAACATGAATTTTCTATTAACGTTTGGGCGGCCCTAATCGATGACTTGTTGATTGGTCCTGTCGTTCTACCTGGGAGGTTAAATGCGGACAATTACCTTCAATTTCTTTTTGACGAACTGCCAGGTCTTTTACTGAATGTTCGACGAGACATGTGATTTCACATCACCACATTTCGGAATTGCTGTCCGAAATTGGGTTAACGTCAATTATCCAAGATGGATTGGTCGAGGTGGTCCTGTTGCATGGCCACCCAGATCACCCTATCTTAATCCCCTTGACTTTTATTTATGGGGTACATGAAAAATTTAGTCTACGCGTAAAAACCCTACTCTGATCGCGCGGAAGATAATATCGAGGAGTTTATAATACCATTAACTGACTCAAGTTCTTCAGAATTATCTTCACAAACTTCTTTCTTCAATTAATAAAACTTTATTTTCTTTATTTAATAATGTAATGTTTTGTGTAACCTTAATGGATAAAATTTATTTGAAATAGCCTAAAATATGTTGTTAACACGTAAATGTAGACAATAAACAATTTGTTTCTTGTAGTTAATTCTAATAATAAAAACTTCAAAATTGTTTATTATATACACAATAAATAGAATTATAATTTTATACCCAGTAAATGAGAATGTTACTTAAATCCATTAAATTAAACACTAAAGGAATTTTTCAATAAGTTTCCCACTTCCGAAGAAAAGCTAAGAACCTTAAAAAAATGCAAAAATAGCTTAAAATATTCTTTCTTTTAATAAAACATAATTGTATGTATAATATTAATCTTATTTGCTATATTATTAGCCTTTTATTGCAAATATTTGATGAAAGGCAAGCTTGTTAAAAATTAAAACAAGGTTATTTGGTTATCTATTTATTGACATCAATTTATTAAGGCGACACCAAAGATGAAGTTAGTTACATATGAATAGGCAACAATGCACCTGTTTCCCATATGACATATGACTAATCAGCAACTAGGAACAAATCGAGTCTATTAAGCTTTTTTCCAAGGTAAGTTGGTCTTCTGTTTGTTGTTAACTTTCCCTGCTCGCGCTTTTAGGGTAGATATTTTTAGACTATCGTAACGAAATGGCAAAAAAACGGAAGCCTTTATAATATCGTCATTTTGTCCATCCATTCAGGATAGTTCTACCCTTAAATTCTTCAGCTAAATAGTTTCTACACATGCCCCACGATTATTTTTGTCCAACGCTAAAATCGAAACTATCAAGTCGAATGGATGGCGTTTTGGTCCATGAGTTGTATAAGAAGGGTAAAGTTCGGTGGGAGGAGCATGGTTATGATTTGTCCATGATCACTGGCTAGCTGCTTCTCCGATGCGTGGCTTGGAGCATTGTCGACTAACAGTATAGATTTTCCATTGAGATTATTCTCCACTTGAAACTGTCTTACTTGACAACGAAAGATCCGTGAAACCGTTTAACGAATAGGGAAGAAGTCATCCAGGCGTTTTTTGTTGAGACATATTCTACCGGAAGTCTAGGTGTTAAAAGCTCTGGGATTTCTTGCTTTGCCAATCACCATTATTTTGACTTTATGCCTTCCATCCCTATTTGTACATGCAAGAAATGTTACTCTCTCTTTCGAAGTTTTTCGCCCTAGGACAGTTGTTTCTTTGGCGTGCACCAATGTTCGATTAGGTAGAAATTTCCAGAATAAGGCAGAATCATCTGCATTGTATATTTGTCTTGGTAGGAGCTCCATTTCGATGAATCACTGGAGAGTTTCTCTCCAACCACCTTCAACCGATGAATCCCACAATCATCTTTTTATAAACCTTCTCACCCACCCTTTGCTTGCAACCAAATTGCCATTTCAATTAATAATATTTGGGGTAAATTTTAAGCGCTTTTTCTCGTAAAATATTGGTTGTCATAGTGGCATGTCTTTCACGCTGTAGCTGAAACCATTTGTACAGTTCAGTCTCCATTTCTAGATATTCTGGCTTTGGCAGATTTTTTATTCTCGTTGGAGTTGATACACGTTCAGAAATATAACTGTAAATAAAAAAATCCATCACCCAGAATACTCTGTTAAAAACAAAGCATAATACAAACACCACTATTTTCTCCTTATTCTTTTTCACATCAGATATTGTGGATGTACTAACACCGTATCTCTCGCGACTGCTTCCCCACTTTTTCTTGGAGAGAGTTAAAGTTTTAAACGCCCTTTTCGGTGCCATGACGATTAAAACTTTGTTCTATTCTTCTATTCTTTATTCTATTCTTTATGGTATTATGAATACGGGATTCGCGTAACATTGCATCGAAAATACACATTTGTTCAATACCAATAATTTTAAACTTTTACATACTTGTAATAAAGGAAAAAGACTTGACCTTCTCGAAATATTAGAAATTAAAAAAGCCATAAATCTTAATAGACATGCCACAAATACACAGCTGGATTTTTTCAATACCCCTACTATTGATACCGTAATAAAGTCTTTAAAAACTCATAAATAGTGGTAGAAGTGTATTTTTAGGTCAGTTTACAAACTCTTTGACAATGACTGTAAACTCGAAACATATGTTAGATATTTAATAAATATATTTTGTGAAAGAAATATACCGAGTGTTTTCTTTAGTAAATTTTATTAATTATGTTTCACCAAGGGCCAACCGTGGATTCTATACATTATATTAAAAGTGCAAGTAAAGCAAAGTTAACGGTTTTATATAAAAAAACTCTCCTAAAACTGAAGAAGTCTTCCAACCACATATGGTTTAACAAACAGTTCCAAAAAGCAGGAACACAACCAAAATTTATGAAAATAATTTGCAATAATCATTCTCAAGAAGCACAAGAAGCAGTTCGTTTCTCAGTACAATTCTGGATTAAAAAAGAAATCAAGAAATGGTATAGCAGAAGAGGCAATTTGGGTATATATCTGAAACTCATACACACAGAAATGTTACACATCTTCAACTACATTGAATTCGAAATATTAGATGGACAAATAAGAGAAAATGTCAACTTCGAAGTACAACAACAACACATCAGACACTTAAAGAAATTATCACATATTAAATGTAAGTCTCACAATTCTGTTAATAATCTTGACAAAAAACAAACCCATACTTTGCCCCCCTTTTATGAGAGAGTAATTAATTTAACACAGACAACTTTCACGAATGATGAACAGCTTTTATTAGCAAAAGGTTTGAAATTTTCACCATATCGTTATAGTAGGTAATAAAAATTTAGAAACTTTAGCTGCTAACACAGAGTTAATCACTAAGGATATAGACAATCTCGAAAGATACAATATCGCGAAAATAATTAGTAACAAATCGAAAGATACCAATATTGTTAAACAGGTGAAAGATAAGATTTCGGAGAATAGTTTAATTTTATGTAAGACAGACAAAGGTAATACGGTAACTATTATGTCTGAAGAAAGCTACTCTAATAAAATATACAATTTATTAAATGTTGACGATTTCTCAGAACTCAAAGCGGACCCAACTCATACATACCAAAAACAAATTAGCCAAGCGCAAAAAAGATTTTAACGATATTCTGTTCTATATCTTACGTTCACGCTCCAGCCTATAAATTATGCAAATCGCTAAACAAACATTTACCGGATTTAATCAATTTCATTTCACCCAAAGCAGTAAAAAACTCTTTTGAATTAATAGACAAATTAAAGAATATTGTTTTAACCTCCAACATGAAATTAGTCTCCTTTGAAATAAAAAGTCTTTTCACATCCATCCCCTTAGTGGAACTAAAAACAATTTTAAAGAATCACATTCAAAAGTCTATCCCGAACATCGTAACACAGAATACTTTATTTAACTGAATTAATATTTGCCTAAAACAAAACTATTTTAAATTTCACAACAAATTTTATTCACAAACCAACGGTTTACCGATGGGTAGCCCACTAAGCCCTTTGCTCGCTGAATTATATTTGGCAGATTTTGAATTTAAACACATAAACAATTTCAACCGCAGTTCACTATTAAAATACATTTCCTTTTGGGGCAGATATGTAGACGATATTTTATGCCTGTGGTCAGGCACAGATAGACAACTAGACCAATTTCTCAAGTATTTAAATTCTCTTAACAATAAAATACAATTCACTATAGAAAAAGAGTTAGACGGAACGCTAAATTTTTTAGACTTAAAATTAACAAAAATGGATAAACGATTTGAGTTTGACATTTTTAGAAAACCCACTACAACGGATACAATAATCCCGGCAAATTCCAATCAATCATGGAATATAAAAATGGCAGCGTTTCATAGTTTTATACGTAGACTGATGAATTTCCCTTTAAATAATGAGAATTACGAAAAAGAAATAACCACCATAAAAACAATAGCTAGAAACAACGGATATAAAACAGAATTTATAGATAAAATGATTAACAAAAAACAACTTACTATCCTTACAAAGAATTTTTACTGCGGGCACACATATACAAAAACTAATAAAACGTTTCACATACTCAACTATATACCTGGGGTTAGCAATAAAGTTTCTAATAAACTGAATAAATTAGGGTTAAATGTCATCCAAGTGAATGAGAATAAAGTCAATCTAGGAAATATTTTAGTAAATAATAAAGAAAAAACAGAATTGTGGGATAAGTCAGGTGTGTACGAATTAAGTTGCAGTGATTGTGATGCGATATACATTGGCCAATCAGGACGCTCAATAAAAGAACGTACTAAAGAGCATAAAAGTTCTATTCTTTATGGTAATATGAATACGGGATTCGCGGAACATTGCATCGAAAATACACATTTGTTCATTACCAATAATTTTAAACTGTTACATACTTGTAATAAAGGAAAAAGACTTGACCTTCTCGAAATATTAGAAATTAAAAAAGCCATAAATCTTAATAGACATGTCACAAATACACAGCTGGATTTTCTCAATACCCCTACTATTGATACCGTAATAAAGTCTTTAAAAACTCATAAATAGTGGTAGAAGTGTATTTTTAGGTCAGTTTACAAACTCTTTGACAATGACTGTAAAGTCGAAACATATTGCAGTGGAATGTGCTTTTAATTATGAATTTTAATTGGGTTCACACTACAACTTAAGCTTCCGGCTGACTTCAGTCTCGTAGTTTTCCTTGAGCTCAATATCTCCAGGGTCGATCCTCACGGATGTGGGCCAAGTTTAAAATTTAAAGTAAAACAATAAGCATTAATAAAAGTCGCATCTAGTTTGTTTACAAATTTAATAAAAAAAGAAAAAAAAAGAAAAAATCCCTTTACTGAATGTACAGGGAGCTAAAGCAATTTAACAGTAGCTTAGGAGGAAAGACTCTTTATGATAATGACACGCACAAAGAGAAAAACCCCCTGTGACTCTCGAGCAAACATGTAATAAATAAATAATTAAGAAATTTGTCAAGTTTGACCTCTAACTGTAACCCCTATAAATCAAATGTCAACAACCACAAAGTTATCGAGTACGCGTGACAACCTTACAGTCATGCGCAATAAAACATGACAAAATCAAACCCAGCAACAAAAACCAACCTGAATTTAAAACGATCTAGAATATCTTATCTTGAAGAAAAAACTCCATTCCAAAAAACATGACAATTTTCTTTAATATTCATATACTAATTTAAATGTCAAAAATAAACGCAAATTATACACTAAAATTACAAACATAAGCAAATTATCATAGTAGCAATTATATAAATTAAGTGTTTTTATAACTTACATCGATCTCAATAGTACAAAATCTGGCCGCACCCATCAATCTAATATAATATACATACAGGGCCAGTCAAAATATAAATCCAAACACAATAAATATAAATATACATAAAATTCAATAATGCATTTTACATCCAAATTATTCAAATATTGTTCAATATTAAATTCTTCCTCTTTTTCTCTCTCTGAATGGAAAAATCCACGACAATATGTTAGATATTTAATAAATATATTTTGTGAAACAAATATAGCGAGTGTTTTCTTTAGTAAATTTTATTTTGATTAAAACTTTATAAGGAATTACTTTTTGTTCCGCACTATACAGCCTACCAGGAATCCCAGGGAACACTCGATGTGCGATCTGGATTAGAAGGTCAATGGTCGGTCCGGATAATCAGACACCTATTGTCCAATCTGCTTATTTTGATTTTGTGCGGATTACGAGGCCATCCGGATTATAAGGCATTCAGATTTGCGGGCCGTCACTGTATTTGGAATTTTTTTTCTTGTAATGTACAATAAATAAATAAATATACTTACCATATTATTATTAAGATAAGTATTTCATTGAAGTCACGTATTCGCCATATTAATATTGTGTTAATGAATTATGCTATAGAATAATATTATTTATGGTAACAGGAAATAGATTTTTAAACATATAATAAACCCGATATGGTATTTGTTTGGATCCGTCGCAGTCTTTTGCCCTAGAACAAACGTCACAAAAAAATAGGCGTATTTTAGTATACTCAGGTCAAGTACATACATTTCTATGTTTATGCTAATTTTATATGTATTTACATTGTAAATTATAATGTCCTGTAATTTTAAAGCTATTTAAAAAAATTGCCTTAAAATTTACGTTCATAAATTATCATGCATTATCTAATTTATACACTTTCAAAGAGTAATATTATTACGATATAAGTGGGCTTACTCCTGAACTAACAATAAGTTAGAAACTTCATAAACAGCATAATAAAACTTTGTGTAATAAAAATTAAGGTATGGACATACGTATGTATACGCAAATTATTATTATTGTTATTATGGAGACATAAAAATTTCTCTTCCCATTGCATTTAAGAATGTAGAAACATACTCGTATTTATGTATATGTAATGTCGTAACTGAAACAAACAACTTATGCTTAAGAAAATTTTACTTGCATTCAACTGATGTAAATACGCCTTTACGCACTTAATATACCCGTCAAAATAATTTAAAAGTTAATGTAATTACATTATGTAATAGAGTATGTATTACGATATCCGGCCAATAGCGCAGTGGTAAGTCACTGACTCATTGTACCGGTGATTCCGAGATTGAGTCCGGAGGTGCTTGCTATCCGAGAAGGTTGTCATGGTTTTCCTTCTCGCTTTATTTATTGATATACATAATTCTACCCAATCATCTCCTCAGCTTCAATAAGTTATCAGATTCGTTTTCAGATAGGAATATATTATTTACTTAAAATATCATGCCACCCATATTGTTAGCACCATATGGGAAAAATTTTTATTTTTGATTTATTTAAAAAAAAATCTAAATCCGCCAAAAGTTTGTGCATATTTAAAAACCTAAAATGGACTACCCGGATTCTACAAGCGATTTTTGGTTTTAGAGAAAATTGCATTTATCGAAACATTAAAAAATGAAAAAAAATTAATTTTAAAATAATAGTTATTTACGATACAAGTGTTAAAAGTGCGATTTTATTTCACGAGTAAAAGTTTGCGACACGAGCGTCAGCGAGTGTCGCAATTTACGAGTGAAATAAAATAACATTTTTAACATGTGTATCGTACAAAATTTTTTCTACAAACACAATTTTTATTATAAAATATAATGAAACTCCACTGACCAAATTTGACAGCTCATGAATACGTTTTGACACAACTGGACGCAACCGTTAAATTACGTCAAATTACGTTGTCACAATTCATACAAGAGATGAGTTCGTGTTTTAATAAAGAAAATAAAGTAATAGCGAGAATAATAATTCTGAAAGTACTGCAACACAGGAAATAAATATCTCGAATTACACAAACTGTACATTTAATATTAATTATCCAAGAAATATGTAATTTTCATTTAGTAATAAAAATCACTTTAATATATGTTGTCATTTTTGACTAACTGTCATGTCAATTTACTTTTAACACTAGTGTTAAAAGTACTACTTTTAACACGCTACGCTATAAAATCGCATTTTTAATTAAAGTTAGCCGTGTCAAAATGTCAACTTTTAACGGTGTTTGTGGAAAAATAGTATATTACATACCGAGCGGGGAAGTGCTCTATTACAGCCGAGCGTCAAGGTAGCTTACCGAGGTGCAAAGCACCGAGGTAAGCTGCAGACGCGAGGCTGGAATGAGTTCTCCCGAGGTATGTATACGATTTTACTCACAATCTACTATTAGTAATTCTATATAAGTTTTATTTTAAATAATAATAATAATAATAATACATGAGTATCGGTATTAATTTTTATGATAATTTGATAAACTATTTTTCCGTCGACCGTGTATTTATATCCGTTATTAACGTTCTCAAAATCATACATTAATGGCCCTTATTAATGCATGATTTTCTGTTAATGAACGATTTTGATGGTTTCCATGGTAACCAAGGAAATCAACACTGGAAATCCACTGCTGTTGCAGAAGGATATATTGAGAATTCGTTACAAAATAATGTTAATACAGCTAAAAAAATTCTTTGTGAAACTACAACACAGGCTTGTCATACAACTCCTTCTACCGACGCTGAAATAAATTCTGTGACAAATATCCAAAGTAGTGAGGTAAACTTACATTCACAAAACCATACAAATTCTAATGCGTGTCCAATTACTTTTAATAATTGTAATATTTCGACTATGAACATATATAATTATAATAATGATCATTAATAAATAAAAAAAAAGTTGTAAACTGTTTTTCTCCACTTTAGAAAAATATACGGTCGACGGAAAAGTATTGTTACTAACTCTTACATTAAAATGCGATTAATGATCTCGAACATTAACGCGCTCGCTGCGCTTACGCGTTAAAATATCTCGATCATTAATCGCCTTCATTAATGTACTTGTTGGTTAAATAACTATTAAGGAAGATACTTGTAAAATCGTTGCTAGGCAATGTAATAAGTTTGTTGAATCTGACAGTTAGGTAATTATATTGCCAGTTACAAAATATAGTACGGCATTTTTAATAATAAAAAATCTTTATACGTATATACTAAGAAATATGTCCGACAGTGAACTTGAATGCACCCCACCAGAACTGCGAGTAGCTGCAGAAAAAGCTACTGAAGGCATGATTCCGGAAAAAAGCAAGGAGAGGTACGAGAAGACTTACGAAGCATATAGTAAATGGTGCGTGATTAAGGGTGTGCAGCATACCTCTGAAACGGTACTCCTTGCTTATTTTGCTGAATTAAGTAAACAAAATAAATTTTCCACATTATGGTCAAGGTATTCGATGTTGCGAGCAGTTCTTAATATTAGGCAAAATGTTGATATCAGTAATTATGCAAAATTGCGAGCATACCTAAAAAGGCAGAATGTGGGATACAAAGCTAAAAAGTCAAGCGTTCTGTCCAAAGCAGACATTGATAATTTTCTCAACAACGCTCCGATCTTCCTCAAAAGGTAGCATTCTAATTTCTTTAGTGCATATTAAATTTATGTTAAATTACATATTTCTTTTAGGTTGCTTTAATTATTGGAATCTCTGGAGCCTGTAGATGCGATGAACTTTTAAAAATGAAAATAAGTGATCTGGATATTTTAGAAAACCGAATTATAATAGTAATTCATGTAACGAAAACCAACTCCTCCCTTACATTCGTAATCACAAAACCGGAATGGATGAAAGTAATAAAGCAATACTACGACCTTCGCAACAACATTGAATCTGAAAGATTTTTTTTACAAATGAGGAATGGCAAAGTTACACGACAGCCTTTTGGGCATAACTCTATCGGAAATTTTCCCAAAAAAATAGCAACTTACTTAAAACTGGAAAGCATAAATGGGTTTACAGTACATTGTTTCAGACGTACTTCAGCGACATTACTGGCAAATACAGGTGGAGACATTCTACAGTTGAAAAGATTAGGGGGGTGGAAATCCAGTACCGTTGCTGAAGGATATGTGGAGAACTCATTACATGGACAAGTAAAAATTGCTAATATGTTGTCAAATGTAGATCAATCAAGATCGTCGATTTCTAAAAATGAACAGTATAATTTTAAGCAACAACATGGTCTTTCTTTAACAGTTAACAGTAATGATAATTCTAATGTAACCATTAATATTTACAACTCTAAATAGGTTTATTATTGTTTCTCTACTAAATAGTGGTATTTCTGGCACTTCAGTAAGAAGAATTTTGAAGATGAACAAGTTCCAGCCCTACAAACCAAAATCCAAGAATGGGACTACGACCAGCGTCTAAAATTTTTTTTTTCTCAAGGAAAATTAGAAGCAGAACGATCATTTGCGAAGTATGTGTTGTTTAGTGACAAGTCCACTTTTTTTCCAATGGTGTTGTAAGTTCGCAGAATTGTCGTTGATGAGCCAATGAAAATTCACATTTTCAAATAGAAGCACGTAATCAATACCATTTTAAAACAAATGTGTGGTGTGGAATCTTTAATAACCAAATATTTGTACCAAGCTTTTATATAAATTATTTAAATTCAGGAAGATATTTGGAATTTGCAAAATCAATTTTTCAACGAAATTGTCTCCTGGAATTAAGAAGAAAAATGTATTTCCAACAAGATGGTTGTCCAGCTCACAGTACGATCGAAGTTAGAAATTACCTAAATGAGTTTTTGCCGGCAAAATGGATAGATCGCTTCTCTGAGAATCCGTGGCCAACTAGATCCTCGGATCTGATATCTTGTGATTTTTTTCTTTGGGGATATTTGAAAATTCAAGTATATAAATATCGCCCATTTAGAAATATTGACTACCTAGAAGAGACCATTAGAAACTGTGTTGTTCAGATTCCACCTGTATACCTGAGAAATGTGTCAAATGAATTCTACAACGGAACTATTATGTGCATAGAAAATGAGGGAAGACATGTGGAAATATGAGATATTTTTGTAACCAAAATTTTATTTTTTCGTTTAAATTAGCTTTTAAATATTGTTTCTTGCTGCTTAATAGGTCAATTAAACACCAAAATATACTAAATTATTTTTAGTTTTCCTTATAGTTTTTCTCATTTTGATAAATAAGGCCATTTTGGCCCTTTTTAAAATTTCAAACGTTGTTTTAATGGTAGAACAAGAGGGCTATGAAAATTACTTTTTGCTTTTTGGTGGTTGGAGGTGAAGCACAGGCTAATGCCAAAAGCAATTTTTCAATAAATCAATCAAAATGTCTTCTATATGAATTAAATTTTTTTGCGGACACTGTAATATGGAAAAAACTTTTCATGTACCCCATTTTAGTTTTTAAACATGCACAAACAACTAGTTGAAAACGATTTTTAAAAAACTACATTAAAAGTTTCTTCCATATGGTGCGAACAATATGGCAGACGCTGTATTTAATATTATTAACAAAGGACAAAGCCAGAATAAACAAATTATAACAGCACCCTCTTGCCGAAAACGTTCAACCAGATGATTTATTGTCGATAGTGAGGATCTAGTCTGCATGGATTTGCAAAGTAAAATTTCATGATTTTTATTAGTTTTTCTATTGTGTATCATTCCATTTGAAAAGCTGGCCAAGTCTTCTTTACAAAATTCTGAAACAAAAATGAAAAAAGTACTGGTTTAAAAGTTATAAAATATTCAAACGTGCGTTTTATGAACCGCATCGTTGTAGAATATTTGAGTGCATTTCACGATGTTCTAAGATCATTCGTGCTTGCATTTCCTAACACTTCAATAAATACGTGTTAAGTAAGTACTCATGGAATACAGAGCATAATATAACAGTTTCATTTATTTCTAATTACATACTTACTGGTACAGGTAGTAATTTACGATTATGTTTTTTACATTTTTTCACCCTTTCTCTTTTATATAATTAATGTATTATATAATATATTGATGCATATTTAATAATTATATGTACAGTGTGGTCATAAAGTTTGGAACCAAGCTTATAACCGCATTATTTTACATTTTTAGGAAAAACGCTCGAACAGGTAAATTTTCTTTTTTAAAACGCCATCTTTTGACATACAATTTTTTTCTATGACGTCATTGGTTTTCGAGTGATGACTTTATCAACACTTTCTTTAAATGGCAACCATATTATTTTTTTCTCGTTTTTGGTAGATCTTTATATCCACCAAATAGTGATATAAAACAATTGGTATGTTGCATCACAATTTTTTTGAAAATATGATATAAATTTAGAAAAACATACGAAAATTTTATTTTTGTACAAAATTAAAATTAAATTAAAAAAAATACATCTGAACTTAAATTTATTGTAACAGTTAACGTAAATTTTCAAAATGGGCCCCACCAACCAACTGACACTGTCCCAGCCGAGTGTAAACACTTCGTATACTCGCCTCTACGCGAATTCGTTCTTTTAAATCTTCTAAATTGTTCGGTTTGTTAAAATACACTTTCGATTTCATATAACCCCACAAAAAAAAGTCTAACGGAGTCAGGTCAGGAGAACGAGGTGGCCATTCTATGGCGCCTCTCCGTCCAATCCATTTATTGCGAAATATTTCGTCAAGATAGTGGCGAACCTCTACACCATAATGGGGAGGCGCCCCATCTTGTTGAAACCAAATATTTGGGGGGTACATCACCATCCTCGTGATTTGGGAAAAAAACAGCGAGCGCTGGAACCAGTTGAAATCTTAAAAATTCTAAATATTGCACAGCAGTCAAATTTCCTTAAAAAAAATATGGTCCTAAAATGCGTCATCCAATCATTCCAACCCATACGTTAACTTTTCCTCTGCGCTGAGTATGACACGCTTGAGTCCAATGCGGATTGCTCTGCGACCAATATCTGCAATTATGGCGGTGACCAGATCCATTTAGGCAGAACGTAGCTTCATCTGAGAAGACGATGTTTTCCAAGAAATTTGGATTTTGGTCACAACGTAACATTACGTCTTCACAGAACTGCAGTCGACGATCTTCGTCATCCTCATGTAATTCCTGTACAACTTTATAAGGACGATAGTGTTCTTTTTTAAATAAGTTGACGACAAATGAGTTAGCCACCTGATTGGCTATCGCAAGTTGTCTGGTGGAAACATGATGCCTTTCTTCTGCTTCTAGAAGCATATTTAATTTCACATCTTCTCCTACTTGAGGTCTACCTTGCCGTGGTCGATCTTTTACGGATCCAGTTTCGGTAAATTTTTCAACTAGTTTTGTCACCGTAGACCTGGTAATTGGAGGTCTATCAGGGTGTTCATGGTTAAACAAATTGCATGCTTCTGCATGCGTTCTTTGTCTGTCCCCATACCCAACCATAATTAAAATTTCGATTCTTTCTCGCTCAGATAAATGTGCCATTTCTTATATCAGCGAAAATGAACAATTTTTACGCAATATCTCAAAAATTTAACGTCAAAAATAGAAGTAAATAATTCAACAATGTTGTCGCCATAGAAACAATTTCAAACTAAAATTTTTGTACATAAATTGTATAAAAAGAAGCAAGAATGTCATAACGAAATATCTTGCAAAAAAGTGCGTGTTTTTGTTTTTGTAAATTTTTTGCATAGTAACATGAGTACATGTGCTTTTGACGATCCGGTTTGTTCAAGAAGAATATTTAAGTCCTCACACAAGACAGAAGTGTGAAAACAACTTACTTACATATTTCAGTAAATTTTGTAAGCTTAATTAGTTTTTGAAATCTTCAATTTTTGGGCGATAATTTTAATTAAGAAATGGTCTGCCACATCATGTCAATTTTTTAAATAAATTAAACTTCTTTGGCCCTTTTTTGTGAAACTATTTAATGTTAAATAAGATTTTTTTATAAGTAATTGGCCGATTGGGAAAACGAATTTCTTTTGACCTGGAGCGAATAACGCAGATTACTATTGATCGCAAAGCATTTACACTCGGCTGGGACAGTGTCAGTTGGTTGGTGGGGTCCATTTTGAAAATTTACGTTAACTGTTACAATAAATTTAAGTTCCGATTTTTTTTTTAATTTAATTTTAATATTGTACAAAAATAAAATTTTCGTATTTTTTTCTAAATTTATATCATTTTTTCAAGAAAATTGTGATACAACATACCAATTGTTTTATATCACTATTTGGTGGATATAATGATCTACCAAAAACGAGAAAAAAATAATATGGTTGCCATTTAAAGAAAGTGTTGATAACGTCATCACTCAAAAACCAATGACGTCATAGAAAAAAATTGTATGTCAAAATATGGCGTTTTAAAAAAGAAAATTTACCCGTCCGAGCGTTTTTCCTAAAAATGTAAAATAATGCGGTTATAAGCTTGGTTCCAAACTTTATGACCACACTTTATATATATATATATATATATATATATAATTATATTTAAAATAACTTATAATTAGTGGTAAATATTCTTTGTTACCTGATTTTCGATAGTTAAGTAATGATTGATATTACCTCATTTACAACTTTATTATTACTATGGTACCATGACTAAAACAAAGACGACTCTTGCATTTTGTGACTGGCATATGCAAACTATTCTTTTTACTAATATTTAAGGTAAGGTCGATACTTGATTATATTATATACCGGGTGTATTTTTTAACTTGAAACTTTCAAATATCTCGAAAAATAAGCAGTTTACGAAAAAATTTAATATAAAATTTAGATTTAAAATTTAATAATTCAATGGAGGAAATAAATTAATGCTAGAATTAGTCCCTCTCTCTCCCTCGATGTAGGTGGGGCAGGGGTAACTTTAAAATCTGAAATAGGAACCCGTATATTTTATTACAAATTCCAATTCTACTGGAAAAAGTACGTAGAATTTGTCTGAAACAGCTGTTAGATGGCGCTGTAATCGGTGAAATTATTTTTTTTTCAGTTTCTCGTACTGAGAACCTCTGCATACGATTCTGCAATTCGTTTTCAATAAAAAGTAATACCACAAAGAATGACTTATCAAGAAAGTAACTATTATAATAACCCAGAAACGGGCGTCCTTTTTCACATACTTGATGAACGCGATTTCCTTCGCTCATGACTAGAGACCGGACACGAGAGGTTGATGATTCATCGCCCACGAACGTACTGTTGAACATTTGTATTTTTAAAGTTTTTAATTTTTAATTTATATAATTATACTTATAATAATAAAACGGGTATATACCATGTGGCCGCGTGCGTCTGCACTATAGCGATACCTGTAGTGTAAGCAAAACACACAGAGGTGTCCGTGTGTTAGAACGGTAAAGAAGTAGACGCAATGTTCCAATGTGTAGTCGCGCAAGCGCATTAGCCTGACAATATAAACATTGCAACTAACACCCATATGCGGGAGCGACAGATAATGCGCTTGCGCGACTACACATTGGAACATTGCGTCTACTTCTTTACCGTTCTAACACACGGACACCTCTGTGTGTTTTGCTTACACTACAGGTATCGCTATAGTGCAGACGCACGCGGCCACATGGTATACGGCTACAAAATACGAAATACGTTTTTATTTGTTCATTTTGTAGTTCAAGTTGAGTAAAGGAGTATTAATATCTAAATATTAAACTCCACACACTTCTATCTGCGCGCATGAAAACAGAAATTTAACTGTAAATATCCAACAAAAAAAGTCGCAATTTTCGACGAATACCAATGTGCGCGCTAGCCAGATCAATAGTGTATTCAAAAACAGCTTGATGTACTTACAGATGTTGTAGACTACACTTCATTTGATCGATGTTGAGATTCACGGCATTACTCACTAAATCAAGTCATGCTATATTCCTATAATACATCTTTGTTTTCATTATGAAACAGATATGTTAATAATTTACATATCTGTAACTGTATACTTGGACAATACCTCGTATTTTCAGCATTTACTTCTGCTTAAGACACTTGTTTCTGCCATCTATAGGCGTCGTCAGTAAAGCTAGTGAAGCAATGTATACAAATGATACAAATCTTTATAAATAGATCTGTATCTGTATATGACATTAAGTCGAAATCACTTACTAGATAAAGCAAATTTCATCCTATAAGGTGGCACTTATTTAATAAGTGACATCTGACGGGCGAAAGAGACTTTACCGAAAAAAGCGATCTTTCGTTTGACCAGCTATGCTGATACGGAAAACGAAACAATACGGGTAGTCCATCAAAAACGGCAAAGTCTCTTTCGTCCGTCAGATGTCACTTATTGAATAAGTGCCACCTTATAGGATGAAATTTGCTTTATCTAGTAAGTGATTTCGGCTTAATGTCATATACAGATACAGATCTATTTATAAAGATTTGTATCATTTGTATACATTGCTTCACTAGCTTAACTGCCGACGCCTATAGATGGCAGAAACATATGTCTTAAGCAGAAGTAAATGCTGAAAATACGAGGTATTGTCCAAGTATACAGTTACAGATATGTAAATTATTAACATGTCTGTTTCATAATGAAACAAAAGCGTTATACGTGCATTAACGTATAGATATATTTAAAACCTTTTTTGTGCATCTTTGTTTTGTTCAAATATTAAACAGAGAAGAAAATTTATCGTACGTCTTTCTATCACAGACATACGGCAAAATATACGTTTAATTTGTATGAGAGCAACACATACAACGTAGTGTGTCGTGGTTTCTTTATAAATATGTCGAATAGAGTATTTTTGAATGTTAGGTTATGTTGATATTTCTTACTTTTTGCTGTCATTTACAATTCTTAAGAAATATAGTGTGGAGTAATATTAATAATAATAATTGCCGACAGATTTTGCGTAAGTATTTTGTTCCACTTTTTTAGGATACTTTATGTGATAGTAAATTTAATAAAATAACTGTTTGATAAATGTTTTTAATTCAGAAAATATCCGGTAAAATATTAAATTCACAGTCGCAACAGCTTGTTTTGAATGTCATAGATTATGTTCAGCAAAAAAAGAGAAAATAATGGATGTTTAATCCCATTTTAATCTGTTTTTGAAGTATGTCTTAATTAGGTTAGTTGTTCAAATTGTAGTTATACTAAAATATTATACTTATTTAAGAGAGTAGCAGCCACTTTTCATATATCTAAAGCAACAGTTTTTAGAATTAAGAAACGGAAGAGTGAAAATCCTGTTCTTTCTTCTCCTGAAAAAAAAAAGACCCCGAGCTAAACCAAAAACGAAGGACTTACCAGAATCTTCAAAATGGAAGTACGAAATACTCTATATAATATGTAAGAGAACGTAATATATAAAATGGATACACAAATTTGTAAATTTTACTGTAAAATTTTTTTTAGGAGAACATGTCGCCCTGTTGACACTTAAAAACGAGCTTGCAATGAAAGGAATTATTACTACTATATCACAATCCACATTATCAATTTTATTAAAAGAAATTGGCTTCAAGCTTAAAAAGGAAGATAACACGACTCTACAAAAAAATCATCGTTCTTTGTCCTAACGTTTATTTTATGATTTTTCGGTTAATTATGCACAAATATGAAAAGAAAATAGCTTTTTTTTGGTATAAAGTTTGCTTTTGTGATAGTTATAGTAATAATACTCATTTTTGATTTTTTTAATAAATTTTAATTAATTTTAATACTTTCAAAAATACCGCGCGATCAGAGTGGGGTGTTTACGTTCACATAGTGCCGCTAGATGGCACTCGAGTGATAAACAACGATCAGGTGTTTTGTACAAGTCTAGAAAAACTTAAAATGTCGTCGCGAAAGTATAAATATGATGCTGATGCATTTTGTTATATATGTGGTCAATTTATTAAAGTTTGAGACGTAAAATACGAACTAAAGACATCTGACGTTCTCTGTGAAGCCTACGAAGCATATTTTGACTGTCCTGTTCGGCATCAAGACAAGCCATGGGCTCCACATGTTGCTTGTAGTTATTGTAAAAGATGTTTGGAAGGTAAGCAATTTTTAATTAAGCGGTGAATCAAATATAATAGACATATTAATTTTTATTTCTACATTTTGGGTTGGTATCAAGGTGAGAAGAGGTCCATGAAATTTGCAATACCAAGGATCTGGCGACAACCAAAAGACCACGTCAATGACTGCTACTTTTGCATTGTGAATCCGAGTAAAAGACGTAGAGGTAAAAATGCAAAACCTATCGAATATCCTGACCTTAAATCTTCTTCTGCTCCAATTGCACACGACCTGACACCGAAAAAATTATCGCAGAAAAGTAGCTCATCTCTTAGTTCTTATAAAAGTAATTCCGATAAGGAGTTTTCACTTACACCAGAACAACCAAAACACCATCTTATTACTACAGAAGATTTTAAAGACTTGATAAGAGATTTAAATTTGCCAAAAAATAAAGCAGAGCTTTTAGGCTCTCGCTTAAAACAGTGGAATTTTATTGATGTTGTTAATATCACGGATCAGCGGACTAGGCATGAAACATTCTCAACGTTTTTCACAAAAGAAGATGGACTTTGTTTTTGCAATGACATAAAAGGTATGTTCGAAGAAATTGGCATACCCTGTGTTCCTAGCGAATGGCGTTTATTCATTGACAGCTCTATAAAAAGCTTAAAAGCTGTTTTATTACACAACGGAAATAAATTCACATCTCTTCCAATCGCTCACTCAGTACATCTTAAAGAAAATTATGACAGTGTTAAAATCTTGCTTGAATCTGTAAAGTATCGCGAGTATAACTGGCAGCTGATTGGAGATTTTAAATTGGTGATTTTTAATAGGACTACAGAGCGGATATACAAAGAATCCGTGTTATCTGTGCTTATGGGATAGCAAAGCGGATGCTAAGCACTATATTCAACGGTCAGGGCCTGTAAGAACAGAAATTTGTGTCGGAAAACAAAACGTAACATTTGAGCCGATTGTTGAAGCGGAAAAAGTGTTAATGCCACCTCTGCACATTAAGTTAGGGTTGATGAAACAATTTGTTAAAAAACTGGATGAAGCTTCAGAAGCTTTTGGATACTTGAAAAAGTTTTTTCCGAAGTTATCAGAAGCAAAAGTTAAAGCTGGGGTTTTGTTGATCCGCAAATTAGACAGATTTTCGCCGATGAAAAATTTCCAACGTTGCTGAATTGTACTCAAAAAGTGAGTTGGAACAGTTTTAAAGCAGTAGTTTCTGGATTTTTAGGAAATAACAAAGCTGAAAACTACGAAAAGTTAGTTGCGTATTCAGAAGAGCAAGGAGAACGTTTTCATCAGGATATTATGAGCTTCGAACAACGTTATCAAGGCCAATACAATGAAAACATGATGGGAGACTATATTTGGGGTTTATTGAGAGAAAGTACTTATGAACATAAAAGAAAAAGTAAAAGCGACTTTTAAATTATTTTCCACTTTTTTGTAAGTTATTTTGATAGTCAAACTTAATAAAAATAATAAACATATTTATTTGAATGGTTTCATCTTCAATTAAAAATTAAAACCACAGATTTTTAAAACTATCGCTCAATCGGTCTCCTAAATACAAAAGCAAACTTTTTCATGTCATATATTTTTTTTCGTCTAATTACGACCTAAAATATGGAAAATTTATGCTTTAAAGTCTAAGTCAAATTTTGTGTTGACCCGTGTAATCGACGCGCTCTTATAGAGAAACATGAAATAGCACTATTAAGAACTACATTTCTTAGACAATATGTTGAAAATTTGAAGTCCAAGTCTCCGAGAAAAGTTATATTTCTTGATGAAACTACTAAAGGCAATAGAGGAATGTCTTAGCAAAATCAGTCTGTAAAGAGTGTTAAAAAGCCAGAAGGTTATGATGGAACACGTTTTATTATTTTGCATGCAGAAGCGAAACAGGTTTTGTTGCAAATGGAAGCTTAATTTTTGCATAAAAAACCAGAGCAGCAGATTACCATGCTGAAATGAATAGTTTAAAGTTTAAAGAATGGGTAATTGAGCAACTTATACCAAATATTCCTAATAATTCACTCATTATTACATACATCATCAAGAAAATAGGATATTGTGCAATGGCTACAAAATAATAATATAAATTTTACAAATGGATTGACAAAATACGAGTTGCTGGATGTAGTTAAAAGAAGCGCGCCACAAAAAAAAAATATGTCATCGATGAATTTTTAAAAGAGAAAGGTCATGAAGTATTAAGACTTGCATAGTACCACTGTGAGCTTAATGCAATAAAGTTAATCTGGGCAACAGCTAAAGGTTTTTACTATAAACATATCGGTAGAGATGGTTTAAAGATGAAAATGTATTAAGCATGTGGAATGAAGCATTGCATCAATGCAACTTAGTAGTCTGGGGAAATTGTGTTCGTCACACAAATAATTTCATTCAAAATTGGTATCACAGAGAAAAGCATATAGCAGATGTAGAAGTTGAACCGACAATTACAGAAGTTAATTAAAGTTCAATTACAAGCGTAGAATTTTGAATTAGAGAATGTATTTATGTATATATAGAAATTGCCTCGTTTCTTATTATTTTTTATTAAATTGTTTATGTTAATACTCATTTGGTATAATTAAAAAATAAAATGAATGGAAATAATATATTGTGTTTTATTATATTAAATTAGAAAGTGTTCCGCTTTAGAAAAAAATCTGTTTGAAGACTCTACAATTAATCATTTAGCGAAGAAATAAACTGGCACCCATAAAACTAATAATGCAATAACAACATAACATATCGAGCCCTGTTATAAATATTAACGTATTGTAAAGGGACGATTTGGCAAATATTATTATTATTTATACTTTAAATGAAGAATTCGGGATTTTATTAGGATTTTATTAGTAAATAAGTTCTGCAATTTATCCTTGACATATGGCCGATACGTTTTAGGACACCGGTATACCACATCTACTGTGAAGTAATAATTTTACCAGAACACATAAATATTAACAAAAGTTTGTCAAGAACTTTAACCTCTAGACAAATTTATCTTATAATTAAGGTCTATCTAGGAATGTAGATACCCATTTATGTGTTTCGCTTATAATTAGATACGAGAAGAGGTGAAGTAAACGAGTATTATAACTGTATTATTGCTAAAGGATCATGGCTAAAAATAAAGAAGACTCTTACATTATATGTTTGACACGCAAATTATATTCTTTACTAATATACAAAAAGGTTTTAAGTATATCAATACGTGATGCACGTATAACGCTTTTGTTACAATTGAAACAGACATGTAATATACATATAGTGTGTATAAGCTAAATGGAATAAATTCATTATTTCGGTTACTGTACATATTTATAAAAAATCCTGAAACATGTCATATTTAATTTATAAATTAACATTCTTCAACGTGAAAATGCGATCCCTACCTTCAACCCCCTTCGAATGACAGGTACAATCCCCATTTTTTTAAATGGGAAGTATAGGCCTGTGATATATCGTTGTAAAGGTCTCTTTATTCTCTATTCAAAAATGTTATAATTTTCATGTTTGTTGCAACAATTAAGATAGAATAAAATAAAATCATGTTGTTATCGAAATTCGCTACAATATACTCAAAAAATAAAATTTAATGCAAAATGTAAAGAAAAATTTAAAACGCCAGAAAAAAATATGAATGTCAATGAAGTAGATGCTCATTTGCGTTTATAAAGATTTAATACATACATCAAAGGCATCATTGCATTACTTACTTCCCGTTTAGGTCTTCATAATAAGAAAGTGAGTAAAAACCATACCAATGTGCTTTTTAGATGGTATCCATTAAAAATACTTTAAAAAGTTTCCGTGGCAACATTAGTTTGTTTAAAACGCCTTAGTAAATTGTTTTGTATTTAAAAGTTGTCATTTAAATTGACAGTTTGATAATTTTAGTTTGAATTTCGTAAAATACAATTCTGGGAAATGGTTAGATTAACGGAAATGCATAAAATAACAGTCATATAAATGATTGGTTACGGAGATAGAACCCGAACACAACAAGAAGTAACCCGCCTATTTCATGAGAAATTTCCTGATTTACCGCCTATAGCTCAAGGAACAATAAGTAAGATAGAGAAGCAGTTTCGAGAGTTTGGTCATGTAAGGCAGATAAAAAAACCAGCTGCCAATGCACTGAGTGATGAAATCAAAGTAGATGTGATGCTTGAGTTTATGGAAAACCCACATACATCGAGTAGACATGCAACCACTACATTAAATGTTAGCCATACATCGATAGTAAACATATTAAAAGAAAATAAAATGCATCCCTATAAAATGATATCTACTCAGGAGCTTATGGAAGACGATTTTGATAGAAGAACTTATTTTTGTGAGCGAATGATGGACATGCTGGATAACAATATTATCAATTTAGAAGACGTTATGATTTCTGATGAGTGCACTTTTTCTCCTAGCGGTCATGCTAATCGGCAAAATTGCCGCTACTGGTCTACGGAAAATCCTCACTGGATGAGGGAAGAACACACACAATACCCAGTAAAAGTTAATGTTTGGGCAGGTATTTTTGGAAACCATATCATTGGTCCCTTTTTCATTAGGGCAATTTGAATGGCGATCGATATTTGGCACTACTTCAAAATGATGTCATTCCAACTTTGGCAAATTTATATCCTGATCCAGGAAACCCTCAAGTTCCAATGAATACGATATGGTTTCAGCAGGATGGAGCACCACCACATTACCAACGCAATGTCCGGCAGTACCTCGATGCAATATTTCCCAATCGGTGGATAGGAAGGCGAGGATCGATAGAATGGCCAGCGCGATCACCTGATCTGACCTTACTTGATTTTTTTTTTATGGGGATATTTGAAGAGCATTGTGTACAAAACTAAACCTTTGGATTTAAATGACTTAAGACAACGAATAACGCTTGTGATTAGGTCGATCACGCCTGATATGTTAAATAATGTTAGATGACAGTTTTATTTAAGATTAGGATGTTGCCAAGATGTTCATGGTGAACATTTTGAACATCTACTTCATTGACATTCATATTTTTTTTTGGCGTTTTAAATTTTTCTTTGCATTTTGCATTAAATTTTATTTTTGAGTATATTGTAGCGAATTTCGATAACAACATGATTTTATTTTATTCTATCTTAATTGTTGCAACAAACATGAAAATTATAACATTTTTGAATAGAGAATAAAGAGACCTTTACAACGATATATCACAAGCCTATACTTCCCATTTAAAAAAATGGGGGTTGTACCTGTCATTCGAAGGGGGTTGAAGGTAGGGATCGCATTTTCACGTTGAAGAATGTTAATTTATAAATTAAATATGACATGTTTCGGGATTTTTTATAAATATGTACAGTAACCGAAATAATGAATTTATTCCATTTGGCTTATACACACTGTATCTGTAACTGTACACATGGACAATACACCTCGCATTTTCAGCATTTACTTCTGCTTAAGACACGTGTTTCTGCCATCTAGGCGTCATCTGTCAAGCTAGTGAAGCAATGTATACAAAATAATACAGATCTGTTAAACAACAGATTTGTATCTGTATATACATTTAAACTGAAATCGCCTACAAGATAAAGCAAATTTCGTCCTATAAGGTGGCACTATTTAATAAGTGACATCTGACGGACGAAAGAGACTATGTCGGAAAAGGCGACCTTTCGTTCGACCAGCTATGCTGGTACAAAAAACGAAAAAATACGTATATCGGTGTAGTCCATTAACAACGAGCCAGATGGCAGTAAATATACAAAAAGGTTTTAAGTATATCAATACGTTATGCACGTATAACGCTTTTGTTACAATTGAAACAGACATGTAATATACATATCTGTAACTGTACACATGGACAATACACCTCGTATTTTCAGCATTTACTTCTGCTTAAGACAAGAGGTTAAGAGGCTTAAGAGGTGTATTGTCCATGTGTACAGTTTCAGATATGTATATTACATGTCTGTTTCAATTTTTTACTAATATCTAAGATTAGGTTCGTATAAGTAAAAAAAAATATAATGTATAAAGGACATGGGCTACTTAAACTACAATAAATGTTATCGAAATATATTTACGTTGCATATTATTTAAATTTATGCAATTATGTATTTTCTTTAATATGTAATAGGTAGTAAATATCACAGTATCTGTATATTTTAAAAGAAGGAAATATCATAATACATCAATAGGTATTTGATTACGTCCTCTCTCACGTGAATGAAGAAATGACGAATATACAATGGCAGTGTCAAATTACATAATTACCGATGCAAAGATGAATCTATTACAGACATTACCACAAATTATGTAAATTATAAACACGTTATAATGGAGATACCTTTATTTTTCCTGTTAACAAGTTGTTCCTTGCTTAATCCTCTAAAAAGAGAAGCCAATGTAATGTCTGATTTACATAGACTTCGAATATTTTTTTAATCCTTTCGTAATTATTAAGTAATTTATTGTTCAGAATTATGTTAATTTTTGAAAATTGAGCAATATGTGCAATTAGCAATAAATATTTATTATTATGTTCTTGAATTTGTTATCATTTCACCCTAACGTGCCCGCATGGCATTTATTTCTACAACACGAAAGTGTGCAGGTTGAAAAGGTCCAATCCCTCAGACCTACTACTTCGTTTTAATTAGAGTTAATCGTACTAATTTCAGTTTATACTTTCAATTAATAGTGCTCAAAGAACTTAACAAACAACAAGTCAAACTGCGCTCAATGTTCCGTGGTGGAGACTGGCTTGAAATCTGAAACGCACAGAAACAAGAAAAATCAGTAACCACAATATAAATCAATAAACAGTGTTATCCCATTGGCGGCAACACCGTATTAACACAGTGTTATCGCACTGGCGATTTGGTTAAGTTTCAAATGTTGTATCTTAACCAAAAACGCTACGTTTAACACTATTTTTGTTTTTCAGATTATTCTACTGAAGATGGCAATTTTGTTGCCTAAATACATATTTAGAGTTAATTTATTTATATTGTGGTTGGGGATTTTTCTTGTTTCTGTCTGTTTTACACTCAGTGTACGTACAGATCATTTCAATATCGTTATACAGATGCTTATTACTGCATTTATGCTGACTGAGATTACTCAATATATCAGTTCCTCTATTGACTCAAAAATGAAGTCGATGTTTATACCGATTTCGAGATGGCCTTCGACACTATTGACCCTATCATATTATTGTCGAAACTGAGTTCATTTGGCTTTACTTCATTCCTAACAGACTTGATAGCTTCCTATCTTTATAATCGCTCATGTTATGTCTGCTGTAATAGATTTTATTCCTCCACTTTCACTACTTCTTCTAGTGTTCCTCAAGATTCGAACCTTGGTCCGCTATTGTTTAGTATTTATATTAATGAACTTCTGTTGTTGCTCAACTGTCACGTCCTTGCCTACGCGGACGATCTAAAAATCTTCAGGAAAATACCTTCTACCTCTGACTGCGAAGCTCTGCAAAAGAATTTAAACAGTAAATGTGCAGTCATTACATACACTACAAAGCGAACCCTTTAATAGACACCTACTCACTTGATCACTACAATATTTCACGACTATCACAAATTCTGTTTGATCAACGCTTACAGTTCACTGACCACATTCTATGTGTTTGCAACTCCGCTTCACGCAATCTTAGTTTTGTTATTCGATCCTGCCGTAAATTTGCAAATCCAAATATGCTTAATACGCTTTATTTTACGCTGCTTCGCTGCTTATTTGATACCCTTATTATGTCTAGCAGAATTTATTGATCGAGAAAATGCAGCGAAGATTCTTGAAATATTTAACGTATAAATTATCTAGCATTTATCCTGCTGGGGCAGTTGACTATCAAGAATTACTGCGTGAACACAATTTTGATTGCAGAGAGATAGCGAGTCACTTTATGATTAAGCTAGTCAACAATGACATCGACGCGCCGAACTTGCTCTCTGTCGTTGACATTATGGTGCCAAAATATGGAACAAGATCAAATGAGACATTCGCCGAAGCCAGAGCTAGAACTAACGTCTTTACTAAAGTACATATGACTAGGAATGCTAACAGAACTTTCCCTGATCCTTTTTAACTTTCCGCTACAATTTAACATAGATTCAATAAATTACCCACGTTTGCGTCTCTTGACAATTTAAAGACTCCGTTTGTATTTCTTTTGTTTTTGTTTATTTGAATTGTAATTTCTACTCTAATTAGCTTATGGATTATAATTTAGTTTAGTTTTTGACACTGTACTTTATTATTGTATTGTCCTCTTAATGGACAGGTCTATTGGACAATAACGACGATTATTATTATTATCATTTTAACCGGATTTCTAATAAATAATGTAATAAAAAAATGTTAAACTACTACACTCAAAATATATCTATAAATTTAAAAAATCTTTTAGTTGGGAATCTAAAGAATAAAGTTTATTTTGTAAAAATATACTCATACAAAGTCAAAGGTATATATACAGGCTGATTCATTTTCGGCCCTCACCATGGGGATCTCTCTTATTATTGGGGATAGAGTATAGGTTTAAATTTGGCAAAGTTGTTAAATTTTGTGTTTGTTATAAATCCGTAAAGAAAATAGACCTGTGACAAATGACCTTCGTTATTAAAAAAAAAACGCGAAAACCCCATTTTCTTCTTTTACCTGTAGCACCGACATTTGGCCTTGTAGAGAAAATATAAAAACACATCCTTGTGGCCATTTCTAAACCTCTATCCAGTGGTGTACTCTAAATTTTTATACGACGTTTCGTTTCTTTCTGGCCATCATCAACTATCTAATTTCTTATAGGCGCCATATTGGATTTAGACATCTTCAGAAAGAGTTTTTTTTTTCTGATTTCAACCATGTACCACATGCTGACTAAAGTTTTTGACATTAGGTTTTATTTGAAAGAATAAATTATAAGACTAAATAAGGTAGCCTTTGGAATTTCAATTTGTCAAACATTTCATTTATTGTTCATTAATAATACAAAAATGTCATACACTAACGAAGAGAAACGAGATATGATAAGTATTTTTTATTCTTCGAAACGAAATTCAACAGTAGCGAGTACAAGATAACAAAAACATTAATAAAAATACATAGAAAAGTAAACAATAACCAATTACAGTAAATGTTCAATTATCTGGCCATCTTCGGTAATGCACAATTGGGCACGCCTTCTGGCATTTTGTACTGCCCTTTGTATAGTTCTTCTAGGAACTGCATCGAAGGCATTCTGAAGTCTGTCTCGTAATTCTTCAATGTTTTGTGGCGCATCTACTTTATAAATATTATTTTTAACATATCCCCATAAAAAAAAATCTAGCGGACTTAAATCAGGTGATCTCGCAGGCCATTCAACAACCCCCTATTTCCAATCCAACGGTTTGCAAACTCTTGATTTAGGAAATTTCTAACAACAGCTGCATTGTGTGCTGGTGCGCCATCTTGTTGCCACCATAAATATTGTAATTTATTTAATGGGATATTGTCGTCAAGATACTCAGATACGTATGTACGTAAAATGTTTAAATATCTTTCTCCATTTAAATGTTCTTCATACATAACTGGTCCTAAGAGACGATTTGCCAAAATACCCATCCAAACGTTTATTCCAAAACGATGTTGTGGTCTTCTAGCCCTGTTTTGTCGGGGATTTTGTACTGCCCAATAGTGCTCCGTATTTCTGTTGAACATTCCAGAATTTGTAAATTTTGTTTCATCTGACCAGATGACTTTGCTTAAAAAATTTTCGTCATTTTCTATCCTTCCCATTAACCAATTACAATATTCTAGCCTTCTCAAATTATCTCCAGGCAGTAAAGAGTGACTAACATGGATCCTGTATGGTTTAAACCTACTTTTATGTAAAGTTCTCCAAACTCTGGACTGGTACAAATTTTCTTCTGACGCTACTTCGCGTGTAGAAATTGATGGATTATTATTTATCTATAAAAATACAAGATTAACATTAAATTTGAAAACACGCTTTTAATTTACCATTTGTAAAATATCTTGTCGATTTTCATTTAAATTCCTGTTGTCTTGACCATTACGCGGCTTAGTAAACGATCCATTCTCTACCAAATTTCTGTCGAGATCTAGAAAAATGGTACGATGAGGCTGTTGTCGTTCTGGATATAATTGTAGATATCTTGTATTCGCTACTGTTTAATTTCGGTTCGAAGAATAAAAAATACTTATCAATATCTCGTTTCTCTTCGTTAGTGTATGACATTTTTGTATTATTAATGAACAATAAATGAAATGTTTGACAGATTGAAATTCCATGGCTACCTTATTTAATCTTATAATTTATTCTTTCAAATAAAACCTAATGTCAAAAACTTTAGTCAGCATGTGGTACATGGTTGAAATAAGAAAAAAAAAACTCTTTCTGAAGATGTCTAAATCCAATATGGCGCCTATAAGAAATTAGATAGTTTATGATGGCCAGAAAGAAACGAAACGTCGTATAAAAATTTAGAGTACACCACTGGATAGAGGTTTAGAAATGGCCACAAGGATGTGTTTTTATTTTTTCTCTACAAGGCCAAATGTCGGTGCTACAGGTAAAAGAAGAAAATGGGGTTTCCGCGTTTTCTTTTTTAATAACGAAGGTCATTTGTCACAGGTCTATTTTCTTTACGGATTTATAACAAACACAAAATTTAACAACTTTGCCAAATTTAAGCCTATACTCTATCTCCAATAATATGCGAGATCCCCATGGTGAGGGCCGAAAATGAATCAGCCTGTATACATGTACCCTTCAATAAGTTATTGTTAGAGACCAGACGCATCGGGCCGAAATTACGATGAATCATATAAATAGTCTATAACATCGCTAACACGCAGTTATTGAATAGCACTATTCATTCGGTTAACCGCACATCTATTTTCTGTCGTTGAATTGTGACGCAATAACAATTTTACAGTAAAGCTTTTTTCAGCTTTCTTCATAGGCGTAGACAGCGAGAGGAGCTTTTAAAAATTATTTTATTTATTAGTTTATATTTCGCAAGATAAATAAAGTACGATGAGTTAGTTTCCTTTTTTCATTGTTTTAACTGTTAATTACATAGTGAATTTCGTTAAGTTTCAATAATTTACGCATACATTTTTAATTTTCATTTACTTAGATCTAGAACATTGTTTAAGTTACTTTTTCAGATATGATATGGAACAACGTCGAGAATGGCATTGTGAAACAATGGCGAGTTGGATTAAGAGTCAAACTGATTGTACGTCCATTGCCAGTGATTCCGAAATTTATCGCAAAGTCCGTAAAATATCGTTAAAAATTCCAAGAAATCGCTCGTAAAACGTCATTTAGCGCCGTAAACACATACACAGATTATTAGAGCCGTTGGAATCTGACAATTCTAACAAGAACTTTAATGGCGGCAAATATTCCATTAAATAAACTTAACAATCCCACCTTCAAAACATATCTCTAAAAATATGCTGGTCGAGATGTTCCTGATGAATCCACATTAACAAAATAACGAGCGATCATTAAAATTTTCACTCGTAGCTGGCCGTGTATATAAAAATTATGTCGTAGCTTTAGTCATTAAGATGTTATTTCAAACATCTGTCAGTGTCAAATATAATATTTTAAAGTTTCATCAAAAGAAAAAGTAATGGCCTTTAATGAAATGCATAAAGCGTTTATGGTAGAATGTTACTTCCTGACATCTCAAAAAATTGATGGTATTAGGCAGCATTCAATAGAAAATTGCCATGCGGAGTTTGAAGAGAGATATCCAAATACTATTCCTAGCTATAAAACTTTCCGTGATACGCTAATGCATTGTGTAAATCTTTTTCGTCAAACAGGCAGTATTTTAAGGAAAAAAGGAAGCGGTCCTCCTCTCAAGAGAAATCGCGGCGTAATTGAAAATGTCAGACAAATTATTAACGAATCTCCTCAAACATCTATTCGCAGAGTTTCGCAACAAGTAGGGCTTTCGTATGGAACATGTCAAAAAATTTTAAAAAGGACTTGCACATGTATCCATATAAATTAACTTCTGTACAAAATCTATTACCTACGGATTATGAAAAAAGAACACAATTTTGCCAATGGTTTATTCAAACAATGACAGGCAATATTTTAAATCATACTTTTTTCACCGATGAAGCTTGGTTCTATTTGAAAGGTTATGTTAATTCGCAAAATATGCGTATGTGGTCCAGTGAAAATCCTCATTTCTACAGAGAAGTACCTCTACATCTAGAAAAAATAGGCGTATGGGTAGGTATGAGTCGTCACCGATTAATAGGACCAATATTCTTTGAGGGCACGATAACATCGGAAAAATATCGTAACGAAATTCTGAGTGTTTTTACTAATCAATTGACTAATGATGAACTCCAGGTCGGATATTTTCAACAGGATGGGGCTACATCTCACGTTACACTTGAAAATATTCAGTTTTTGCAACAATTTTATGGCGATAGGATAATAAGTAGAAATACAGCGATTCCATATCAACCTCGATCGTATGATTTAACAGTCATGGATTTTTTTGTGTGGCCATATATAAAGAATATTATTTATGAAACACCAATTAATAATCTACAAAAGTTAAGACATAAAATCATAGAAAAATGTGAACACATCAATAACTCACCGCAAATACTGATCAATGTTTTCAATGCTCTACGAAATAGAGTGCGATTATGCTTGGTGGAGAATGGTCAACATTTTACACATTTTTTATAATATTCTATTTCTTTGTATAAAAATTATAAATATATTTAATATAAAAGTCAGCATTTCAAATTATTTTTTAACAATCATGACGTTTGAAATTATAATGACAGATCTCCTCTATTAACATAAGTTAGGACATACTTTTTGTGTACATGGCTTACTTGAGCGAAAATTTTAATGATCACTCGTTATTATGTTTCTAAGTGCTACACGAAAGCAGTAGAACGCATTAGATGCCATTTTTCAAATCAGTACCTATGGATAAATGCCGACGAAACTGTCGATATATTAGGGCGCTGTGTGGTAAATGTTGTAGCCGATGCGCTACATCCAACTATTCACGCATATGTAATAGCAACAAAGTTTGTAAATACAGTTGATGCGGAAACAGTAACTAAAACCATTTACGAGAATACGAACCAAATGTTTCATTCGGACGACAGGTACAAAGAAAAATACTTTTATTTGTCAGTGGCAGTGTTGCATATATGTATGTTAAAACAGGCAGACTATTAAAGGAAACGTTTCCTAATATGCTGCATATTACTTGTGTAGCACATGTTCTCCACTGAATTTGTAAATATATCAGAGACACCTTTCCGCAAGTGGAAGACTTGTATCCGCTTTTAAAAAAGTTTTCAGAAAAGCACCATTGAGAGTAGCTCTTTACTGGAAAAAACTTCCATCCTTGTCACCTCCTTCTCTCTCCAGTAATAACTAGATGGGGAACATGGTTGGAAGCTACTAGTTTCTATGCAGAAAATTTAGTTAACAAAATTTCGTTACATGTTTAAATGATGATGCTCGAAGTATTTTTGAGTGCAAGGAACTAATACAAATACCAAATTTAAACAATCAGTTGTACTTTCTTCAGCAACACTTGGGAAATTTGCCAAAACTAATCACTTATTTTGAAAAACAAAATCTCAAATTAAATGATGGATTAACCATATTAGATGTGGCTATTAATAATTTGAAAAATATTCCAAGTGACTTCGGATGTGGCCTTCTGCAAAAGTTAGACGCAGTTTTTAATAGAAATCCATATTTAATAACATTGCGATAATTGTGTATAGTGCCTCAAAATCTAACTGCTAAATACGCTGAAATAAAAGAATATTTCCAGTATGCACCAGTTGCAATGTAGAAAGGACGTTTTCTATCTACAAGGATGCATTTCATTCAAAGAGAGCAAATTATACAGAAGAGAACCTATTGGTAGTTAACATTAATACTCCTTTACTCAACTTGAACTACAAAATGAACAAATAAAAATGTATTTCGTATTTTATAGATCACCATCCGTTTGTTCTCCAATTATATAAATAAAATTAAAAATCCTTTAAAAATACATGTTTTCAATAATACTCCCGTGAGCGATGAGTCATGGGCCTCTCGTGTCCGGCCCCTAGTTATTGTGCAAGCTATAGACTAAAAGATACATCTTCATATATGTTACTCTTAAAATTTTCCATTGGAATAAATTATGGTAATTGGTTATGGTGAAATCTAACAATCTGGCCGAAATTGTCAACGCCTCTCATCAGTTTATTAAAAATATATATACTCTACTATAATTGGTTGATCTTTAATATCTATGAAGTATACGATAATGTTTATGACTGCTTGTTCGGTTCAAATTATGCATTATCGTCACTCCATTCCTTCTTTTTTGGATGAATTCCACTATCTGCTGGACAGTTCTTTGGCATTAGAGATTTACAAGAGAAGATTTTTATGTAATCCACCTAGCCATAAAAACAATAATAGGAATAATTTTTAAAGTAGTGTCACCTTTAAGTGTTCTGACCAGGTGATATTGAAATTCAAATATTTTTTCTATTTTGCGTTCGAAATGAACTCATTATGAAACCCAAAACAGTATCGAAATGAGCTTCATTTCAATACGCTTTTTTTAATTTTTCAATGTTGGCGTTGTTCGAACACAGAAATAAATATCATTGTTGTCATTTGATTTTAAGAATTTAAGTACATTTGACAGATATGATATATGTTCGTACTCTACACAAACAACGTATATTGTATACAATTGACAACAAGATATATTAGTTTCTATGTCACTCATGTTTATATATTTCAATAAAATATCAAGTAATGTTAACGAAAATTAATAAATAATATGTAATATAATAAACTTCGCGGATAGCAATATTTAAATTTGACAATGTCAAGTATCAATGTGACTAACTGCATGATTTATATAAAAATTAAACTCTGAACTTTCAAATTAAATAATTCCAATTTATTAATGCAAAAAATGCAAAATAGAAAAAATAGTATAAGAAACTCGTTTCATAATGGTGCCTTATTAAACTTGTTTTTTAATATACTATTGTATAGTTCCTAAAGTATAAGTTTTCAGTCAAGGCCAAATTCAAAGCATATGATTCAAATCAGTACTGCAGAGTCAAATGAAGTCAATATTCAATCGCGGAAATAAATGTTTTTTATCATAAAATATAGACGTCATGTTTTGCAATATTGTCAAAATTTTAGTATTTACTTGGTATATAACCAAGGAAAGCATATACATAACCTACATGTCAAAATAATAATAATGAGTAAAGTAGGAACATGGATAGTTCAAAAATATTGTTTCTTTTCTAGTTTTGTATAAATATATTCTATCCAAGAAAACTATGTGGAAATTATTACTTTAATATTCGAACAAATTATTTTAAATGTTATTTATAATTATGCACTCACGAGAATATTCGATCAAAAATTTATTAGAAAGAAATATTTCAAGTCAGATATCAATAGTGAAATGCATAGATGTTGAAAAAGATCGTTGTTAGTGTTAAAAAATGTTTGCATTATTAAGAATGACATACCTACCGAAATAATTTTCTTGCACTATATCTGGGCTAAGAAGATTGGGAATGTATTAATTTGATGTATAATTTAGATTTCTGCTTAATTTATATATTGCTTATATTTTAAATAAGTTTTAATATATTGGAAAAGAATGTAAAAATTATGTTCGTAACTCTTTTAAAAAGAATTAAACCTTTTGAGAGTTGTCAATATATGTTTTCAAATTATATATAAAATTATACATAAAAGAAAACATTTATAGAGTCTACATTTAATACTTTATTGTTTCTTAAGAAAATAATGGTATAATAATTCGTCTTGCAGATAATACAATCCAAATCCATATTATCCTTTATTAGATGAATATAATATATAACAAACAGATGAGGATTTTCTGATAACTACATCAAGTTAGTCCACCCCAATAAGACAAACAAACATAATTCTAATAAAACATTTCCTCGAGATCTTTATATTATGTGCATGCAAATGATGCACATTCATGATTTTTATGGCAGTATTAATGTTATCATATTAAACTTCTACAAAATATAAATACAAAAATATTTTGTCATACATGTCAAACAGTATTTCGAACTTCCATTTTAGTTGCTTCTGGTAAGCCCTTAGTTTTTGGCTTCTTACAAGACCTATTTTTGCCAGTAGACAATAATACTGTATTCTAAATGCTACTATGTTTAATAGTGTAGACCGTTCTACTAGAAATATTAAGGGCTTCTGCTACCCTCGAAAATTAAACTTATTTTATAGCACTGCCTTATTTAACTGATTATGTGAATTACCTCATGGGCACGACCAATGGACATAAATGGTCCACCATTCTTTTTTTACGTTCAAAATAGGCTGTAAGATTTAATACAAGCTGTTGAGCTTGAGAACCAAGAGATTTACCAGGCATATAAGAAATATTCTGTAAAATAAATAGATTAGAAATGTCAAAGTAATAAATAATTTCGTACTTATTGCCACTAATTGATGTTACTATTAATTATCAGTATTGTCGATCTCGGTTTCCGGGTTGGAACCGCGTCGAGTTAGGCGTAATTGCCAACGTTTCGTCCACTGTTTCAAGGGACATCTTCAGGGCTGTACGTAGATGTTCGTCGTTTCGCAGTAGCTCGAAGAATGCTATGACAGTGTGTATGAGTCGTTGAATTTTATTTCGTGGTCGAAGATTGCCTCCATTTCCACTCCATTGTTTCGTATCTCCCAGGGTTGTGATGTGTTTGAGACTGATTAATAATCGTGCGTTGTTGTGTTTTTTTTTGTGCGGTCCTGTGTTTTGTATGTGCAGTCTGTGTGTCAGTCGCGTTTTTTGCGTTTAAGTCATGTGTGTTCGTTTGTTGGTCATCATCACATTTTTTTTGCGTTTCAGTTGTGTGTGTGTGTTTAATGTGTTTTATTGTAAAGTGTTATTATTGTCTGTGTTTGTGTTACGAAGTATTGTATTTGTTCGTTTGTTGCGTTTGTCGAGTGTAATGTTATTAGCATATTGCCTAAGGCAAGTGCTAATTCGTCAACTGTGTTAAGTGTTGTTTTGTTTTGTCTTTGAGTCCAGGAATTAGTTGTTGGGGGTGGTGCTGGTATGTATTTAGGTTTGGGTGTGGTTTTGTTTGTTGGGTTGTTTGGATTGTTTGGACAGTTGATGAATGTGGATAAGTGTGGACCACCGCAGTTTGCACACTTTGGTGGGGTTGTTTTAGTCTTGGTACATAAGTGTGTCGAGTGTTCGTCTCCGCATTTCATGCATTTGTAGTTTACGTTGCAATTTCTTTGGTGATGTCCGAAAGTCTGGCATTTGTGGTATTGTATAATGTCTGTCCGTTTGTTTAATTGTTCGATTTTTATTGCGAGTCCGCAGCAGTCGTGTATGTTATATATAGATTCGTACTGTCTCGTTAGTTCGATTAATACTAGTGGTGCCGGAATGCCGTGTTTGCCGTTCATCCTTTTAATTTTTATTGTCGGGTAGCCTTTGTCCGTCAAGTCGTCTGTAATGTCAGTTTCGGTGATAAAGGTAGGAATGCCACGCATAACTACCTTTAGTGTCTTTTCCCTACTCAATTGAAATGTGTAAAATTGAATTTGTTCGTTGTCGAGTGTGTGTTTAAGTTTTCTGTAGTCTTAGTCAGTTGTCGGTTCGACGTGTATGCCAGGTTTCACGAGTTTGCTTTGTACTGTGTTAATGCTGTGTGTTTTGAGTATGTGTCGTATGTGTGACCATTTGTCTTTTTCGGTTATAATAATTGGTGCGATTTTGTGTTTTTTTTTGTTTCAGTTTTTGTGTTTTGTGTAGTGTATGTCTTATCACTTACCCTGGGAGTGCTGTTGTATGAAGTTGACGGTTGTGGAGTGAGTTCGGTTTCTTCTTCCATCTTTTGCTCGGCGTTTGTTTTTTCGAGTGCGCTGAATGAGTTTTTTGTTTCAATTGGTGTATTTTCGTGCTCGGTTTTTTGTTTTTTTGACGTTTTCCTCGGAATTGTAAATAACGTTTTGGAGTTGGACGGTGAATATGTGTTCCGGGTTGATGTTGGGCGGGTTTACCGGGCTTGCTTCTTCTTCGGGCGATACTAATAATTCTATTTTTACCGTCGGATCTACGATAAATATCTGCGGTTGTTTTTGTAGAAGGTCCTGAATGTCTTCTTCCTCCGTTGTTTGGTTTATAATGATTTCTGCGTCTTGTCGTTGTTGCGGAGTGCATCTTCTTTTGAAGCTATGCTTCAGAGCTAGGTTGGTGATAGTTTTGGTGATATATCGTCCGGCCATTTCTTCCGGGTTCGTATGACGATGTATCGTCGTCGGTGTTCTCAACTGCGATGCTGCTGTAACAGAGGTCGCAGTGAGAATGCTATGACAGAGACCGGTACAACTTATATAGGGGGGGACCGGGTCAGATGGTGGCCTGCTATTGGCTGGGGACAATGAGCCAATGGCATGCGTCGTATGGGCGTGCTGATTCTTAGTTGAGTGCAGTAGAGTTTGCCACATCGGATGTAACGTATAGCCATCGTCTCTATTGAGATTGCGGGGATGTTTGTAAATTTCAATAGATTCACGGATTTTCCTAGGGAAATAATGCGATTCACGGGACAGAAGCTTGACATCTTTGAATAGAATTTGATGACTGGAGTTTAGTTTGTGTTCTGCCAGCGCTGAACCGGCTATATGTAACAGTCTAGTACAACGTTCATGTTCGGACACACGCACGCTGACTGGCCGCTTAGTTTCGCCAATGTACACACTGCCAGAAGAACACGGAATGCGATACACTCCTTGTGCTTGGAGTGGAGATATTTTGTCTTTGACCGAGGGTAAGAGGTCCGAAACTTTAGAATGGGGTCTGAAGACAGTTTTGATTTTATTTCTATGTAGAACCTTTCCTATATGATCGGTGATACCTTGAATATACGGTAAGAAGGCGGTGCTGATGTTAGGATCGGGTTCACTTCGAGGTTTGGGGTTACGATGTCTCACTATGTCTCACGACGAACATCTACGTACAGCCCTGAAGATGTCCCTTGAAACAGTGGACGAAACGTTGGCAATTACGCCTAACTCGACGCGGTTCCAACCCGGAAACCGAGATCTACATCTAGAGAACGACCGCGGAAACCTACACCTACATTAATTATCAGTATTGTTCTTAAAAGAACAGATTTTTGTAATTTTTGATGACAAACTAATATTCAAATTAGAAGAATGCTTAACCTAGAAGTCAGAATACCGGAAACAAAGTCAGTAAACAACAATATTGAAATAATTTGACAGCAAGCCGAATATCATAAGACTATCTCTTAGACAACTTATCATTTCTATTTAATATAATATTTCAAAGCGTACGTCTTAACTTAAAATGACAAACGTGTGTAGTATTACAGCGTGTAGTCATGTGTGTTAGAAAGAGATAAAGTACAATTTGCGGTTCACATTTGGGCAGTACGAACTGAAAACTTATATTTTATGAACTGTAGTTTTGATAACGGTTTGAATAGTGGAAAATGAGCGATTTAAAACTTGAACACAGAAGCTTCATAATTTTTTTTTACTAAAGAGAGAAATGGCTTATAATAATAATAATAATAATAATAATAATAATATATAAATTATTCATGAACGAATGATTGCTGTGTATGGCCAGAGTACTTCACGTAAAATTCTGATCGAAACAATTTCGTTGGGGTCTACAATCAATCGAAAACGATTCAAAATCTGGTAGATTTCTTGAGACATGGATATCTCCAACATTAAAGAAAATTGGAGATTTGATGTTCAAAGATCTTAGAATTAAAGTTTAGGATATTGAAATTAAAATTAAAATATTACAGACAACAGTTTAAGAAAGATTTAGGGCTCCTCACACCAAAAAAGAAATTTATCAAGTGAAAGATGTTCCAGGAAAATTTGTATTCGTTAAGGCAACACTGTGACTTCTTTCCGAAAATTATCAATTGTGACGAAACCAGAGTATGCCACTAGGACGCTCCAAGAAAATAAGAGTCAATTCAAAATCACAATGGTCAAAGAGAGAATTGATAGTAACAGCTTTTTGGAGCTGAGACGACATTCTCCTGGTTTGAGCAAAATTTTGCTAAAGAAAACATACTATTTGACCCACATGCTCCCTGTAATTTTCATGCAAATTACAGGGAGCATGTGGATCAAACAGTTCAAGTTACGAGGAATATAGTTTTGAGGAATCTAGACATCCACCATATAAAGTCAGGATCTAGTACTCAGCGATTACTATATTTTGCCTAAGTTGAAAAAACCATTACGAGAGCTACTGACGATTATTTTGAGGAATTACCAAAACAATTTTTTGAAGGGATCTCATTATTGCAGCAACATGGGAATAAGTGTATAGAGGTTAAGGGAACATGTAACAGAATAATTGAAACATACATGAGTGGGTAAAACCTCACCAGTTTTGTATAATAAATAGTTATTTAAGTAATAAGGGAGGTAAGTAACATTTACTAGTCGAGGACTAGTTTGCGTCCGAGGGCTTGCCCTAGGACTTGCAATAGAGTTCGGGACTGGTAAATGTTACCTCCCGAATTGCTTATAACACTTTTCCCACTCCCCAGACAATAAAATCCTCAAAAATTAAATGTAATCATGATAAACAGTAACGGTGAACAACCTCGGAATTTAATAAATTAGACACATCTGAAACGTTACTAGGCAGTTCCTACATACAATTGTTTATAAACACAAATAAAACGAAATTTAACAATTCAGTTGTGTTAATTGTGGTTTAAAAATGAGTGTTCCCAATGTAGAAGACGAAGCGAAAGAGGCTTGTTTGGATTTGCTTCCGGAGAAGTCGATGAAACGCTACGAGTTATCATACAAATTGTTCAAGAAATGATGTCAAGTTAAGGATACCACCATCGTTTCGGAGTCCCTGCTGTTAGCGTATTTTCTGGAGAAATCTAAAAAATTCAAGGCTCCATCCAGTTTGTGGTGTGAATACTCGATGCTCAAGAGTACATTATTTATAAATAAAAATATCGACATATCAAAGTATCCCAAATTACGTGCGTTTTTGAAAAGAAAAAATGATGGATACAGGCCTAAAAAGTCATGTGTGTTCACAAGGGAAGAGATAAATTTATTTCTTGAAAGCGCTCCGGATGATATGTACTTACTTATGAAGGTATGCTAAACTTTTAATGTAATCTCTTCTAAATTGAACATTTCAGGTAGTGATGTTAATGGGAATTGCTGGAGCATGTCGCGGCCAGGAGTTATGCGAAATGAAATTGATGGATGTGAAAGAAATAAATGAAATAATTATTGTTACAATACCAGATTCGAAAACTGGAATGCCGCGTACATTTACAATTACAGCCTCTAAAGGAAATAACTATTGCTATTTGCAAATTGTCAAAAAATATATCAACATTAAATCCAAAATTGCAAATGTACGTTTGTTCATGCGTTATCATGGAGGGAGATGTTATAATCAACCTGTCGGTAAAAATACAATCGCGGAAATACCTTGTAAGATAGCAAAATATCTGAATTTAGACAACCCCAAACTCTATACGGGTCATTCGTTCAGAAGAACGTCAACAACATTATTAGCGAATACTGGAGTAGAAGTTCTCACACTAAAGAGGCACGGGGGTTGGAAGTCTAGTAGTATTGCGGAAACCTACGTAGCCGATTCTATTGCTAACAAAAAACCGATTGCTAATAAGGTTTTATATGATAATTAGGGTACAAATTATACTGAAGCATCTTCGGCGATGATAGTGTCAAATGAAACCACGGAATTAAGTGTTGCTGATAAAGTAGGTGATAATAACATTGAATTATCAAGAAATATAAATAAATATCCCAATTTTGTTAATAATGTTACTAATTGTACAAACTGTAATATTACCATAAATATAAGTTAATAGAACACGTGTTTTGATGCACTTTTTTTCCCTAAAGGACGTAAGTAAATTACTTACGCCCCGTTGTCATAACAATCACAGTCATTTCAGTAAAACCAACTTACGTCTATAGAAACAATGTATTAATGGTATGCTTACTATAAGGGGGAGTGGGAAATAGTTATTTAAGTAATAAGGGAGGTAAGTAACATTTACTAGTCGAGGACTAGTTTGCGTCCGAGGGCTTGCCCGAGGACTTGCAATAGAGTTCGAGACTGGTAAATGTTACCTCCCGAATTGCTTATAACATTTTTCCCACTCCCCAGACAATAAAATCCTCAAAAATTAAATGTAATCATGATAAACAGTAACGGTGAACAACCTCGGAATTTAATAAATTAGACATTAAGTGTTGCTGATAAAGTAGGTGATAATAACATTGAATTATCAAGAAATATAAATAAATATCCCAATTTTGTTAATAATGTTACTAATTGTACAATATGATCATTTATATTTACCCTCTAGCAAGCCATGAAATTAGTTCTTGAAAATATCGTGTTGGTAGTGACAAATAAAATACATCTGTCATTATGTGTATGTTCTGATAAATAAAACTCATCTGTCATTAATGTATTTATTAATTGACACTTAAAAATGTTTACAATAAATCAAAGTTTTTCTGATCGAATCATACTTTAGGAATGGTGTAAAATTAGAAAATGGAGAATGGTCGTACTCCTTGCAGCCATGTATGGAAGAATTTCGGGCAGAATTTCCAAATTCTCCAACAACATATGCCAGTTTGCGGCAATTAATTCAAAAGTCAGTGGTTAAATTCCGTGAAACAGGGTCTGTGTCTCGAAAACCAGGTGCTGGTAGACCACTAAAGCGGACAGTTGAAAATATAGCAGATGTTGAGGGACGAATAAATCAATCACCTAAGAAATCGATTCGTAAGCTTTCACAACAAACACAACTGTCATATGGGACCTGCCAGAGAATCCTTAAAAAAACTTACAAAAATTTCCATACAAATTTCATTGCGTGCAAGAGCTTTTACCAATCGATCATGTAACCAGAGTTAATTACTGTCAGTGGTTCTTAGGTACGATTAATAACGATGACGTTCTTGACAAATCCTTCTGGTCCGATGAAGCATGGTTTCATTTATCAGGATATATAAATAAACAAACAATGCGCATCTGGTCTAGTGAAAATCCACATGAAATTCTTGAAACACCCTTGCATTCACAAAAAATAGGCGTTTGGCTTGCTGTTTCTCGTAGACGGATTATTGATCCAATATTCTTTAATAATACGATAAATGCAGAACGATATCGTAATAATTTATTGCTACCATTTGTAAATCAATTACATGATGATGAGCTCCGCGAGGGATATTTCCAGCAAGATAATGCAACAGCCAATAAGACAAGAGAAACGATGGAATTATTGCATGAATTCTTTGATAATCGAATAGTAGACTTTCCACCACGATCTCCGGATTTAACAATTATGGACTATTTCATTTATCCACATCTAAAAAATAGAGTATTTACGAATCGTCCACATACAATTGAAGAACTTACTAATGCTATCCGAAATGTCTGTGAGGAAATTACACCACATAATTTAAGGAATACCTTCAATAATATGAGACGAAGAGTTGCGCTATGCATAGAAAATGAAGGAGCTCACTTTGAACATTTATTGTAGCTGTTTTTATTATTAAACTTTTTATTTTTTCAACTGAAACGTTTGTATGTAATTATTTGTCAAAATGACAAAACCTAATCTGTCATCAGTATAAAATAACCTATATCACACACACGCTGCAAAATAAGTTAACTTAAATTATGGTACCAACTTAAGTTTAAAAAAGAAAAATGTCATTGCCTTCTAGAGGGTAGAAATATATGATCATATGGTACAAACTGTAATATTACCATAAATATAAATTAATAGAACACGTGTTTTGACGCACTTTTTTTCCCTAAAGGACGTAAGTAAATTACTTACGCCCCGTTGTCATAACAATCACAGTCATTTCAGTAAAACCAACTTACGTCTATAGAAACAATGTATTAATGGTATGCTTACTATAAGGGGAGTGGGAAAAAGTATTTTTAATAATATAAAATATTATTAAAAATCTGGTGCGAAGAACACAAATACGAGTTCAATATTAATAATTTTTTTGTGAACGTATCCAAACATATCCCTCCCCAGAAACGCAGATACGTATTTCATCTTTCTACAGATTCATCAGTACGGCCCTGCTGAAAAAAGGATATCTTCAGGTACATTAAGACTCCAGCAGGGGCGTACTGATGAATATGTAGAAAGATGAAATACGTATCTGCGTCTCTGGGGAGAGATATGTTTGGACACGTTCACACCAGATTTTTAATAATATTTTATATTATTAAAAATACTTTTATATTAAGGGAACATGTCTAATTTTTTCCATTGTTCCGTCTTTTGTTGCAAGTCTAGAAAGATTCCATAAAAATCTCTTTTGGCATTACCAAGTACATTCAGTAAAACAATATGTACTTAGTATCTTACAAAATTGTAATGGGAATTTTAATTTTTAATGCATTTTTAAACTAAAATTTATTGTGAGTGAATACATTCCAGCTGTTTATGAATGGCTTAAACATGTGTGTCATTCTTTTTACTTATTTCTTCATAAAATTATCATTCTATAATTTAAATCAAGCAATAAATGCTAAACATTATGCCGCCAAGAAGGCCATTTAGAAATACGAAGATGTTCCATCATAATAGGTTTCGCTTTATGACATTAGTGAGGTCAAATAATATAGTCAGAAAAATCACATAAACATCTGAATTTTGGTATAAAATATGTCGAAATCATTAAGAAATATGCAGATTAGATATTTCAATTTATCGCAAATATATTAAAATTAACTCCACTAATCTTTTAGAAATACATCCGGGCTCAATAAGCAAATAAACTTTCATTAAATATTGATATATTTTAATAAATATTCAGGGAAGACATATTTTGTTTGTGCTAACAAACGATGAAAACTTCGGTAAAATACATTCGATTAGTACTCAAGATATCATTGGCAATGAACTAAAAAAATTTTGTTCTTTTTCGGTTGACATTTACTTAAATGTCACGGTAAAGTATATTTACACCAGGACATATTAATATATAAAGTCACCAACAACGCCATTATGTGAGTAGTGGTAATAGAAAGTTCTAACCTGAAAACAATAATTTAGAGCATTTCGTCTTAGCATGCAAAATTTCATTTTCCTGTATCAACAGGAGTTTCAACTATTCTATTATTTCTTTTTCTTCTTCTTATATTAGGCCTTCGGCCTGTTCTTATCCGATCTCTTTCATAGTGCTGCAGTCATGTTTGTGACGTAGACTGCCAACTATCTCGCCATCTTTTGAAGGGCCTTCCCGGTGGTCTGGTGCCCATTGGCTTTAGATCCCTTGCTGTTCGGGCTAATCTCTCGCAATCCATTCGTGTTACATGCTGGTTCCACTCCCGTCTCCTCTGTCTGCCCCACCATACGATATCGTGTACAACACATTGATTCCGTATTTGGTTGTTCGGGATTCTGCCTCTCAGTGTTTTCCCCGCTATTGACCTCAATGTTATCATTTCCATTGTTGTAAGCATCCTTTTTGTTTCTGCTGTGTCGGCTCTCGTTTCTATTGAATATGCAAGTATTGGTCTTATGCATGCCTTATATATGCGTACTTTCCCGTCCAGTCTCATATCTTTATTCCGCCAAATAACATCCCTCAGGCATCCCGAAACATAAGCCGCCCTATTAGCTTGTCTTCGAACACTGTCTCTTAGGTCTCCGCAGCTGGATATTTCTATTCCTAGATATTCGAACTTAGAAACTTGTTCGATTATCTCATCCCCAATTACGATTTTACATCGTCTGGGCTCCCTTGCCACTACTAAAGTTTTTGTCTTAGAGGTTTATATCTGCATGTTATAGGTTTCCGCCACTGTTTTAAAAGTGTATGCCATACGCTGTAAATTGTCTTCCGTATCTGAGATCAGGACTGCGTCGTCTGCATAACACAGAATCTTTATCTGTTTTCTTCCAAGCCCGTATCCTTGTCCCACATTTTTACTGCTCCTATAATTTTATCCATTATTAGATTATACAGTAGTGGGCTTAGACTATCCCCCTGGCGTATTCCAGATTTGATGTCTACTGCCGATGTTAGTTCGTTCTCGATCTTAATTTTAGTTTTGTTGTTTGTGTTTATGTCTTTAATTATCTTTACCAATCCACTGGGCTGGTTTTCTTCTTTTAATAACTTCAGCACATCTTCCAGTCTGACACGATCGAAGGCCTTTGTCAAGTCTACAAAGCACATATAGGCAGGGTGGTTGTATTCAATTGATTTCTCAACTATCTGTCTTAGTATAAAAATAGCATCTATTGTTGATCTGTTTTGCCGGAAGCCTTGTTGTTCTTCACTTATTGTGTATTGTTTAGTGATCCTGTTGGCGAATATCTTCGTTAATAACTTGAGTGTTGTATTAAGTAGGGTGATGGTACGGTAGTTACTAGGATTGTTCTTATTTCCTTTCTTATGTATTGGTATTGTAATGCTCGTTTTCCATTCGTCTGGTACACGCTTGGTATCTAAAATTTTCTGAAAGAGTAATGCGATATTGTCAATTATTGTTTCTCCGCCGTATTTTAGCAATTCATTGTGTATGCCATCGGGCCCTGGGGCTTTTCTGTTTTTTAATTTCTCTATGGTAATCCTGAGTTCTTCTTTTGCAATTTCTATTCTTTGTTCATTATCGCTGTCTCCTTCTTCTTCCTCCGTATGTGTGTTACTCCCTTCCTTATAAAGCTCTTCGATATATGCCATCCATTTTCCTCCTTCTATTTTGCTAAGTTTTTTATATTCATTAATGGGTTTTTTTCTCCCTTTAAGTATCTTCCACACCTTACGTTGTGCTCCATAGAGGTCACGTTCCATCTCTTTGGTAACCGTGTCCAATACTCTCTTTTCAGGTCTCTTATCATACAGTTTATACGATTTCGTGTGTCTCTATATTGCTGATAATTATTAGGTGTTTTATGACTGCAATACTGTAGATATGATTTTCTTTTTTCGTACGCCAGATCTCTGATTTCGTTGGTGAACCATGGTTTTGGTGTTTATGTCGCATTTAAGTTAATTTTTCTGACTCCTATACTTTCCTTTGCAGCTTGTGATATGTTAGTTTCTATTTTTTCCCAGATCTCATTTACATTTCCCTCCTTTTCTACCGGATTTGTCTTGAATCTTTCTTCTAGTCGCTTTTTGTACAGCCATTTCGTTGTTTGATCCTCTAAAGACTCTATGTTTAACTTTCCGAAATACCTAGGTGATTTTTCCCTGTTTGGTGGGACCTTAATGCGAAATGTATTTTGTAACAAATGCAATACGTGCAATAACGTATTGATATACTTAAACCTTCTTGTATATTTACCGCCATCTGACTCGTGTTAATGGACTACACCTATACGTATTTTTTCGCTTATGTACTAGCATAGCTAGTCAAGCGAAAGGTCGCCTTTTTCGGCATAGTCTCTTTCGTCCGTCAGATGTCACTTATTAAATTAGTGACACCTTATAGGACGAAATTTGCTATATCTTGTAGGCGATTTCAGCGTAAATGTATATGCAGATACAAATCTGTTATTAAAAGATTTGTATCATTTGTATTACATTGCTTCACTAGCTTGACTGACGACGCCTATAGATGGCAGAAACACGTGTCTTAAGCAGAAGTAAATGCTGAAAATACGAGGTGTATTGTCCATGTGTACAGTTACAGATATGTACATTGCATGTCTGTTTCATTTGTAACAAATGCGTAATACGTGCAATAACGTATTGATATACTTAAACCTTTTTGTATGAGTAAATAAAAAGTTTTTTTATGGTCAGAATGGAGAAATGGATTCAATATTTGGAGAAATATGCTGCACTAGATCGTACATTGGTAGTATACTAAACTTACTTTACTGATTTCATTATTTTGTCTCTCCTTACTCCTATTTTATAGAATTAGAGACCTTATATATCAATCCACTCAGTCTTTACTCAGTCCTAGTGGGGTATACAAGAATGCTTCCAGTTCGACAAACTTCGAACTTTCGTCAATTTGTTGAGTTTGAACGTAGCAGGGTAATCGGCCTGCGAGAAACCGGATTATCCATTCGTGATATTGCTAATCGAGTAGGACGTGGTGTCGCTACATTTGTTTTGTATTAGAGAAGATGGGCAACAAGGGATATTGGTGATAGATGGAGAAATTTAGTTAATAAAAAAATTCCCGTACGATCTATATATCGAAGAATTCGATCTTTTAGGCTTAGTTTCCATCGACCATTTTTTTTTGTTTACTTCTACTGTGATATCATAAAATTCCTAGGACGAAGATGGCATTGAAATAGAAAATATATGCCTGAACTTAAGCTAGGTATTATAACTTAACGGTTTTGAAAATTATTTTGGCAGCGACATTGACTGTCGTCAATTAATGTTAGAACTGCTGAAAGTAAGTTTGAACATCGAGTTTGAATAAATTTAAATATGATTTACAATACAGTGCAAAAAACGTACATGATAGAAGACTATTTTAGAACTGGAGTGCGAATTGATGGAATTTGGGTGTACAGCCAACGTGCATGTTTGGATGATTTAAGAAAGCACTTTCCAGAGTTAGCTGTAACTCCCAAAAATGTTTATAATTGCCTTTCCGGTTGCGTTGGTGTATTACGAGAAACCGGTTCTGTCGGCCATAAATCACTTACTGGTAGACCAACTGTTCTTTCGGAAGAAGTTATAAATGATGTTCGACAACGTATGAGAAATGAACAGACAAAATCGTTGAAACGTCTTTCGCAAGAGATTGTACTTTCTTATGGAACATGCCAGAAAATTGTAAAGAAACTTACAGATGCATACATATAAGATGCAATCACATCAGGCTATTTTGCTGGTAGACTACCCTAGACGTCTTGCTTACTGCCAGTGGATTGCAAATAATTTAATGCAAGATAATGACTTGCTAAATTTAACATTTTTCTCTGATGAACCGTAGTTTCCTCTTTTGGGGTACGTCAATTCCCAAAATACTCGGATGTGGAGTAGTGAAAATCCTCGTATTATTATTGAATCGTTTCTGTAAACTGCGAAACTTGATGTATAGCAGTTTCTCGTCGGTGAGAGGTATAGAAAAGTTTTGAATAAATTTATTGAACAGCTGCACGAAGATGAATTACACTAGGGTTACTTCCAGCAAGATGGTGCAACGACACACACAACAGATGAAAATATTGTTTTTCTTCACGAGTCTTTTAACGATCGGATTATAAGCTTACATAGGGAAGCTGAAGTTCCACTACGATCACCTTGTTTGATAATTACGGACTTTTCCGTGTTTCCTCACCTAAACAATAGAATATTTAAACTTCCTGTTGCTAATTTGCAAGATCTGCAACAAATAATTATTAACCAAGTAGATGATGAGTTTCAATACTGCGGAATAACATAAGATCCTAAGCCATTTTCGCAGAATGAGCTTAGTGACCTCATCAGAGACTTAGATCTTTCGAAGGAACGTGCTGAGTTACTAGCGTCAAGATTAAAAGAAAAAAATTGTCTTTCCTCAGATGTTCGAGTGTCTACATATCGCACGAGAGAGCGAAAGTTATTGAAGTTTTTTTCATCTGATGAAAGTTTTGTGTATTGCTGTAATGTGAGTGGTTTGAGGGCTTTCATGGGTTTAACGATCTATCAGCCCAATGAATGGCGTCTCTTTATTGACAGTAGTAAACGAAGTCTAAAAGCCGTTCTTCTACATAATGGAAATAAATATGCTCCCGTTCCAATTGCTCACTCAACATGTGTAAAAGAAGAATATGAGGTAATTTCAAATCTTTTACAAAAAATGAAATATATTGAACATAACTGGGTGATCTGCGTCGATTTGAAGATGGTTAATTTTTTATTGAGTCAATAGAGTGGTTATACTAAATACCCATGTTTTATTTGTCTCTGGGACAGTCGAGCTAAATCACGTCATTGGACTGCAAAAAATTGGCCTGTGAGAGATGCTCTTGTTGTTGGGGAAAGAAATGTTATAAATGAACCCTTAGTTTCAAGAGAAAAAAAATCATTCTCCCGCCGTTGCATATAAAATTAGGGCTAATGAAGCAATTTGTTAAGGCTCTCGAAAGAAATGGTCAATGTTTCCAGTTTATTTCTCACAAATTTCCTGGTTTAAGTACTGAAAAACTAAAAGCAGGTATCTTTGATGGACCTCAAATACGTAAATTGATGAAAGACACAACTAATTTTGAGACTTGTATGAATGATGTGGAGAGGCTTGCCTGGCAATCTTTTGTAGCAGTAGAAAAATTTCCTCGGAAATCATAAGGCTGACAACTATGCAGAACTAGTAGAGGAAATGCTGGTACGATTCAAAGATTTAGGCTGTAATATGAGTATAAAATTACACTCTCAATAGTCATCTACATCATTTCCAACACAATTTAGAAGATCTAAGCGAAGAACAAGGGGAACGTTTCCACCAAGACCTAAAAACAATGGAGAATAGATACCAAGGAAGGTGGGACAGTCATATGATGGCTGACTATTGCTGGGGAATCATGCGAGATTGCCCGAGTCAGTTTCATTCTAGAAAATCACTCAAAAGACAATTTCTTGATTTTTAATGTCAATAAAATATATATTTTTTCGTGAATTGTGTTTTTTTTTCTCGGGAACTAGAGCTGACAGAAGAAAACGGGTAACATTTTTGATATCGCCATGTAAGGCATACTTAAAATCGGGTCTAAAATCTCCAGCACCAAAATAGTTGTAGGCCAGTGTAATAATAATAACTTAGAAATAGATATTTACCGAAAAGACACCAATGTGAACAAGTTTATAAGCTCGGATTCAAATTACAGTTTCCAACAAAAGATGGCTTCCTTTAATTTTCTTATCCATCGGTTGTTAAGTTTCCCGCTTACAAAAGATAGATATGAAAAGGAACTTGGATTAATCAGAAGCATCGCTGCATACAATGGTTTCCATTCGAAAGTAATAACGAACCTAATTAAGAAACATAGGCTTAGGAAACTTATTTATGATACCACGAGCTTACTACCTCAAAAAGAGCTAGGTGAGAAATTTGTTTGTTTACCGTACCATTTAGCTTCTCGAAATCTGAACGCTATCTTCAAAAAACATTCTCTTCGAATAGCGGTTAAATCATGTAACTAAAATCACTTTTAGGTAAAAACAAAGACAAAATTGAGGTAGAACATAAATCTGGTATATATGAAATAAATTGTAACGATTGCAGCCAAAAATATATCAGCCAAACTAGACGTTCAATTTCAACACGTTACAAGGAACATATTTCCCACTTTAGATTCAACAGACCCGAAAAATCTAGCGTTGTCCGACATATTTGGGACACAGGTCATTCTTTGCCGGCAAATAACCTTAGGTTGATTAAAACTGTTAATAATTATAGAGAATTAGATAGTTATGAAAGTATTTATATATATAGAAATAAGAATAAATTAATGAATCTTGACAATGGACCAATCCGTCAGTCCAGTTTGTATGCCTTATTGTGACAATAGAATTTTTTTACGCTTCATGTATTCACGCCTCACGGTTCCCTAAATTTCACGCTAGGTTTAAGTAGTATATTAGGAATTTAGTGTTATCTCACTGGCGATTTGGTGAAGAGCATATCTTCTAAGGTTTACCTCAGCCAAAAACGCTACGTTTAACATTTTTCAGTTTTTAAGGTTATTCTACTGAAGATGGCAACTTAGTCGCCGAAATACGTATATAGTATTTATTGATATATATTGTGGTTAGGGTGTTTTTCTTATTTCTGTTTCAGATTATAAACCACAGTCTCCACAAATTTCGAAACACTAAATATATCTTTATGTTATACAATTAAGTAAATTTTAAACCAAAACATAATACTGTAGAAGGGATTTAGCTTTCAAAAGAAGCTGTAACTTTCTTTTTTAATTCTTGTGTATCCAAAAATAATTTGAAACATACTTGAGTAAGTGACACTTCATATTTGCATAGAACAACAACATTTTTACTAATATCAAAAATATTATTAAAAATCGGAAGTGGAGAACACAATACAAGTTAATATTTGTTTGAAAATTTCTATCTACACATGCAGACGCGTGTTTCGTCCTGCTATATGCGAATTTAAATGATTTATTTATTTATTTAAACATCAGACGTTACAGGATAACAAATCCCAAACCATGTCTAGAATATATAAACATATAAATAGCCACATATAACTTAAGATGTACAACATAAAAGAAACTCTAATTTACATCAAAGTCCATATTATTCACATACAGTTTTCGTGCAATGAAACACATCCATATCGAAGGGCAAGCCATTCAGTTCCCTCATAACCGAATCTATCGGATTTTTGAGTCCATATGTCGTCCGATGGTAGCGCACTGAAAAAACATCGTTATTTCTTGTACTCACTGCTGGTACTCTCACATCGAACAGGGATAGAAACTCCGAACATTCTATGTAACCGTTGAACAACCGGAATCCAAACTTGAGGTATGCCTTTCTCCGCCTTGATTCTGGTGATTCAAAGCCCAACAAGCAGTTGTTGTAAGTAATTATATGAATTTTTATCGATATTTAACTTATAGAGTACGTAATTTACCATGTTGCGTTGAATTCTCTCAATGCGCTCACGGTATGTAGCGGTGTATGGGTTCCATACAATACAACAATATTCCAAGATTAGCCGCATCAGTGAATAGTACAATTTTATAATAGCCATAACATTTCTAAAACCCCGTGTCTGGCACTTGATAAAACCACAGATCTTATTTGCTCTATATAAGACATCGTCTATGTGCAGATGGTAGCTCAGTTCGCTGTCAAAAGTAAATCCCAAATCCCGAACCGACTGTACTTTCTCAAGAGGAGCATTATTCAACAAGTATTGTGCTACAATGTGTATTAATAACGCACGCAATGCGCATTGATAAACTTTGAATTTTGACATGTGCTTAACATATTGCTATGAATAGTGAGTTCGTAGTTGAATGAACCACTATTCACCACAACACTGTCCAACTTTGATGGCCAATCGGTTATTTACTTTAATGAGACAGCTTTCCTCTCCGGGTTTCCAATGGGAAAACGTGGTACTTCTCTTCTACAAAATTAATGGGCGCCAGAATCTATAGTTCACACAAAGGTAAAGAGAAAGTCACAATATCCAACAGATTATTTATTTAAAAAAAAAATTTAAAAAAATCTTAATAAAGCATTAAGATAAATATTGAAACATCAAACAATATTTTTAAGGTAAAAATATTATTCGAGAATTGACTCGGAACGTATAATAAAAAATCCTTAGTTACTCCGATCAAAATTAACCTAATAAATTACAAAGATATATCTTCTCTTTCACCCCTGATAAACAAACTCAAATATAAACAGAATAAATCTGTCAAACCGATAACTTTAACATGTGCGATATCACAAGTATAAAAAACCAAATTTGAAATATAAAACGTTCTAGAATTGAAACGTTAAAAAAAATTTACTTGAAACAGAAAAATATCTTTATCATTTATACAGGGTGTCCAGAAACTCTCCTGACAAACGAAGACAGGAGTTTCCTCAGATAATTTTAAGACAATTAAACCCAAATTCACCTAGTCCGAAAATGCTTCCTAAGGGAGCTAGAGTTCTTTGAAGATGGCGCCTTGTATTTATTTTTTTTTAAATTCCTCCAGAACGCCTCTATTTAGAAAAACAAAAACTGGTATGCTTATTTATCCTCCAGAGATGAATCGATTCCATCAATTGCGAATTTCTAGTACCGGTCATAGGCGTCCGTTTTGGGTAGGTCAACGGTTATTTTAAGGCATAACTTTTTTGTCTTTAACTTTTAAGCATTTGTGACACTAGATTATTAAATTTTCAGGTATTCCAGTACTAAAAGGTACTCTTACTTTAAGTCGGTAGAATACACCGTTTTCTAGAAAAATCGATTTGTAAATTTTTCGTTTTTTCTTCATTAAAGTTCAATTTATTATTTTTTGCAATAGTTAGCTCTGAACTGCCAACAGAAGTAAAACCTACGTTTTTCATTGTCAAATTGTTGTCAGTTCGCGAAGTTTATCTTTTCATTTTTTACTTTGTGTTATTCAAACACACCGATTTCAATTTAAAAAAAAATGGTTTTTACTAATGAGGAATACGCCGATATGCATTTAGTTTATGGCGAAATGAGGTGTAACGCTCGAGCGGCGCAACGTAGATACGCTGAAAAATTTCCCAATCGTCAGCATCCCACTCACTCAACATTTACAGCTCTTCATCAACGATTAAGAGAAACAGGTTCAGTGGTCCCAAAAAATAATGAAACAGGGAGACATAATGATGTAACAGCAGAACATGAAGATGTTATTCTAATGGAAGTTGAGGAAAATCCAGAAATTAGCGTTCGAAGACTATCTGCCATGTACCCCACAATTTCAAAATCTTCCGTAGGAAATATCTTACACAAAGAAAATTTATATCCTTTTCATTTTACAAAGATGCAAGTACTGCTAGAAGGAGATTTTCCTGCTCGCGTAGAACTCGCTAGATGGTTACAAAATCAGAAAAATCAAGATGAAGATTTCTTCAGGAACATTTTGTTTGGTGACGAAGCTACATTCTCAAAAAATGGAATTTTTAATGTACATAATGCACATTATTATTCGTACGTTGGTGACAATCCCCACGTTGTTCAAGAATTTAAGCATCAGCATAGGTTTAGCATAAACGTCTAGATAGGAGTAGTTGACGATTATCTACTTGGACCTGTGGAATTACCTGCTCGTTTAAATGGTGCTGATTACTTACATTTCCTGCAAAATATTTTACCTTATTTGTTAGATGAGGTGCGTTTAAATATTCGGCAAAACTTATGGTTTCTACAGGACGGCTGTCCGGCCCACTTTAGCAGGAATGTACGAGACTTTCTAGATAATAACTACGAAGACCATTGGAATGGAAGAGGCGGTCCAGTTGCTTGGCCAGCAAGGTCGCCGGATTTGAATCCTTGCGATTATTGTGTTTGGGGATACATAAAAGCATTTGTTTATTCCGTTCCGATACAAAATCGCGCACAACTCTGGCTAAGGATACAAGATGCTTGCAACGAATTTAGAAATAACTTTGGAATTTTTGCAAGAATTCGGCGTTCTCTAAGCAAAAGGGTAAACTTATGCATAGAGACTAATGGTCATCACATCAAGCAACTTTTGTAACAATCTACCTTTGATACTTGTTCTTTTTTTGTTAGTTTCGTTCCATTGTAATAAATAATTTGTTTTTAATTTATTAAATTAATTTTCATCCATGCCTTGATAGTCCAAGCCAACTTCGTCGCTAAAAATAAGTAAGTACATAATAAATTGAACTTTAATGAAGAAAAAACGAAAAATTTACAAATCGATTTTTCTAGAAAACGGTGTATCCTACCGACTTAAAGTAAGAGTACCTTTTAGTACTGGAATACCTGAAAATTTAATAATCTAGTGTCACAAATGCTTAAAAGTTAAAGACAAAAAAGTTATGCCTTAAAATAACCGTTGACCTACCCAAAACGGACGCCTATGACCGGTACTAGAAATTCGCAATTGATGGAATCGATTCATCTCTGGAGGATAAATAAGCATACCAGTTTTTGTTTTTCTAAATAGAAGCGTTCTGGAGGAATTTAAAAAAAAATAAATACAAGGCGCCATCTTCAAAGAACTCTAGCTCCCTTAGGAAGCATTTTCGGACTAGGTGAATTTGGGTTTAATTGTCTTAAAATTATCAGAGGAATCTCCGGTCTTCGTTTGTCAGGAGAGTTTCTGGACACCCTGTATATCTTAATTAATATCAATATATAGAAATTCATACAATTAATATTACAATAAATGCACACAATATAGAAATAATAATATCATAAAAATTCAACTTACGAAAAAATATATTTATATTTTCTTATAACCTTGAGAACACGTGCAAGTGAGATTAATTAAATTCAAATTACGAGTTATACAACCTCGTATAAATTCGGTAATGAATACAGTAAGCACATCCACAATTAATTCAAAACAAAAACCGAAGTTAATTGAAATAAAAGATAAAAAAGTTCTATCTTCCAAATATGGAACACTCTCACCTGAACAACTAGACGTGTCTAAGGATATATCATGGCCACACGGCGAACTACATCCCTAGTCAAAATTAAATCAAAATCACATTAATATTCATACAATATACAGAGTTATCATAAAATATAATTTAATATTAAAATAATATTTTTCACTAAATGTTGCGGGGAAAAATCCACTGCAATATGTAATAGTATTTGATCGTTGTATCATTAAAAATGTGGTTGCGTCTAGATTTGATGATTACTTTTATTGTAGAAGTGATCAGAAAAAACAAAATAGGCAAATGATAAATATTTTTACTCGAGGACAAAAATTTATATTATATTACACAAACAAGAAGTAAGTTATTAATAAGCAAATTTAAAAAGCATTTAATATATTTTTATTGCTCCACTTTTAAGCAATCACTGCTTCAATCGCTGTGGCACAGAATATATTACATTTGCTACGATATTTGGATCTAGATTTTCTCAATGATTTAGAACGTTAACACGAAGTTCGTCATAATTCCTCGAATGAAAATTATTTTTATTCATTTTCTTCACCAATAACCCCCAAATACTGTTAATAGGGTTTAAATATGGACTCCTGGAGGGTCATCTTAAAACACTAATATTATTACTTAATAACCGGACCACATTGACAGTATGAATTGGAAGTGATCGTTAGGTGTCCCCTTATATGGGCAAAATTTTTTTTTTCAAATATCGGAATTCATACCCCTAATTATTTTCAAACTATTAAGCCTTACTTACATATAAAATTTTATTCAGCTACGATGACGTTAACCCGTGCCGACAGGGCCACAAAGTTTTTGTAAATAGTCGTTTTTGAGCATCTCTTGATATGTACCTAGATCATCGCAATTATGTAAATATTAGGTAAATACAAAAGTATTTTTAATAATATATAATATTATTAAAAATGGGGTGTAAAGAACACAATACAAGTTCATATGTATTTTTGAATGTATCTTCTCCAAAGACGTAGATACGTATTTCACATTTCTACATGATTCTCAATACGCCCCTGTTGGTGAAGAGACACATTCAAAAAATTTATATACGTATTCGGTTTACGCCGATGTAGAAATGTGAAATACGTATCTACGTCTTTGGAGAAGATATATTCAAAAATACATATGAACTTGTATTGTGTTCTTCACACCCCATTTTTAATATATATATATATATATATATATATAATCAGTAACCTTTTTACCCTAAGGTGTAAGGAGTATACTATACAAAATTTTACAAATCACTTAGGTGCACAAACTTTGTCCATTCTTTCTTGTTTTTCGTCATTACCACAGCTTCTGTCCAGGGCTTATTTCTTTCATTGAGAATTGTTGCAAGCTCTGCATTCCACGTCTTTCTTGGTCTTCCCCTTCCTCTTCCATTCTGAACTCTTGCTTCCCATACCCGTTTTACCTGCCTATTCCCAGCCATGCGGTTAAGGTGGCCAAACCAATTTAATTGTTTTTTCTTGATCATATTGAGAACTGGTTCAATATTCAATTCTTCTCTAACCAATTGGTTTCTTATCCTGTCCCTCCTTGTTATACCTTTGACTGCTCTTAGATATTTCATATCTATTGCTTCTATTTTACTTTTTTGGGATTGGTTCAAAACCCAGCTCTCACTTCCGTAAATTAACGTAGGCCTAAAAATGGTTTTATACACTGTTACTTTGGTTTTCTCACTTATTTCTCTTTTTCTTATTAAAGGTTTGCTTAGACTATGATATATTTTCGACGCGCTACTTATTCTCTCTTTTACTTCATTGTCCATACTACCGTCTCTCTCCAGCACTGTTCCTAAGTACTTAAACTCGTCTACTTGCTCTATCTTTTCTTCGTTCAATTCTATATTGATTTTCTTATTTTCATTACCTATCATCATTGTGTTGTTTATGTTAACTCTCAAGTTCTTTTTCATTAGTTCTTCTTGCCATATCTTTATATCTTTTTGGAGGTGCCTTTCCGTTGGTGCACAGATCATGACGTCATCAGCGAAGGCACACCCGGATAGGCGGACCGGCATCATTCCGAGATACCCCACATGTACACCGCAGTTCCTCCGTGCCACTGCCTTTATAACATCATCCATAACCAAAACAAATAGTGTTGGGCTCATGACCCCTCCTTGTCTCAGACCGTCGTTTATATTAAATATCTCCGATTGCATGTTATCTTTCCTGACGTAATTTTGGTTGTTGTGGTATAAACTTTGTATTGCCTTTATTAGTTCCGGTTTACTTTTCTTCGTTCTAGACTTTCCCATATAGCCTTTTGTGATACTGTGTCGAATGCCTTTTCCATGTCTAAGAATGCCGCATATAAATCTGTATTTTTTATTCTTGTTTTCTCTATTAACTGCTTTATCGCAAAAATATAGTCCTGTGCGCTTCTACCCTACCTAAATCCACTTTGTGCTTCTGCCATTTGGCTTTCTGTTATTACCTTGAGCCTTTTCTCCAGGATACTCTCGTATATTTTGGACACAATGCTTAGGAGCGTAATACCTCTGTAATTGGCGCAGTCTTTGTTATCCCCTTTTTTAAATATGGGTATCACTATTCCCACTTTCCAATCTTTGGGGACCCTACCTTCATTGCAAGCTCTGTTAAAGAGGTGTGTTATGCTGTCTATTCCTTGGTTTCCTAAGCACTTTAGCATTTCTGGAGTAATTTTGTCATGTCCTGCTGATTTACCATGCTTTATCTGCCTTATTGCTTCTATCACCTCTTCCCTCTGTATGCTTTCTCCTTCTTCCCTGACTTGTGCGTAGTTTGCCCTTTCGTCTGGTGGACTAATGAAATATTCTCTCCACCGTTCCATAATTAATACGTCCTCTGATATTATTCTATTATCTTTTGATTTTGTCTGTTTTATAATCTGTTGCTTTCCTTTCCTTATATTTTTCAGTACTTTATAGAATAGCTTTTGATTTGATCGACTGTCTGTTTCCATTTTTCTTCCGAAATCCTCCCACGAGTTATTCTTTGCCTCTTGTACCAATTCCTTTACTTTTATTCTTTGTTGCTTGTATGTGGCATAGGCCTCCTCGGACTTGTTTCCGAGGTACCGGTTCCATAAGGCTTTCTTGGCTTTAATTTCATCTTTTATTTCTTGATTCCACCACCTCGTTTGTTTCTTACTTTTGTTAACAATTGTCGTTCCGCACGCCTTCCTAGCTGATGCTAAAATAATATTCTTTACAATATTCCACGATCGCTCCAATTCCAAAGTCCCCCACTCTCCAGTCACTGCAAGTCTTGTTTCTACTTCTTCTCTAAATGTACCCGCTGTTTCCATTTCTTGTAACCTATATGATCTGATGACCTCATTCGCTTTCTTTGATGTACCTTTTTCCATTGCTGGCTTTTCCCTTCCGTTCTGTATCCTCATTTTTGCAGTAATAAGATAGTGGTCACTGTAAATTTCCGCCCCTCTTCTGACTTTGACATCTAGTACTTCCTTTCTATAATCTCTATTTATAAGTACATAGTCTATTATAGATTTTTCGTTTCTGCTTTTTATCTCTCTTGTGTATTTGTGTATGTTCTTGTGTGCAAAGAATGTATTCGTTATAACAAAATTATTTTCGATGCAGAAGTGTATCAACCTATCTCCATTGTTATTCTTGTGATTCTCTCCGTGTTGTCCCAGTACATCCGTTCTTTCCCTGGACTTACCCACTCGGCCATTAAAATCACCCAATACCAATATTCTGCCGTTTTCAGTTTCTATTACTTCTGTTAACCCTTCCCAAAAATCTTCTTTCTTTTTAGTGTTTTCATCTTCGTTAGGTCCATATATAATTACTATTGATGTATTAGTCTGTTGATCCAGCTATATTTGTATTTTAAGTATCCTTGATGAGACATACTCCCATTTCTTTATATGTTTTGCCATTTTTAATAATATTATATATTATTAAAAATACTTTTGTATTATACAAAATTAGTAGGTTTACCTACTCAAGTATGTTTCAAATTATGTTGTTATATACGTATTCGGATTATAGAGACAGCGCGGAATATTCCTTCACGCTCTGTCTTAATAATATCTGCAAGATAGCTAGGTAGTTATGTTTTTTTTGAATGTGTCTCTTCTCCAACAGGGGCGTATTGAGAATCATGTAGAAATGTGAAATACGTATCTACGTCTTTGGAGAAGATACATTCAAAAATACATATGAACTTGTATTGTGTTCTTCACACCCCATTTTTAATAATATTATATATTATTAAAAATACTTTTGTATTATACAAAATTGGTAGGTTTACCTACTCAAGTATGTTTCAAATTATGTTGTTATATTAGGTAAATAATTAAGTAAAGCCAACTAAAAAATAACTTTTTCGAAATTTTCTTTTTAATGTTCCTGTTTTAGAGTCTGTATATAATTTTCTATGTTTCTGCACACTGTGTAAAAGAAACTGCTTCTGTTCTTCATCTGCGTAAATTAATCCATGAAAGTCCTGCATTAATTTGACAGCTCTTTCAGCAATATCATTCACCGCCTCCAGAGAAAGAACTTTAGTTGAGCTTCCACAAAATCAGTGTTTTCTTTCCATGAAGAAACGCTTTCATGAAGAAAACTATTATTAATATTTAAACGAGAAAACCACATTTTGCTCTTCATGGACACGAAATAATCCAAGGTTATCCCTGAAACAAAAAGTAAAATTAATTTAAAAGAAAAATAATAGAAGATAAATCAACTTTTAAACAAAAATATATTACCACTTACCGTATAATGATACTTCCTTTGATGGAACATATCTCTTCCCAAAATCATAGAAACTCTCTCTTTGTAACCAATACACCAATATTCATCTTGGTTTGTTCATCGACTTCATTACCAAAAAGTGATAAAACGGCTATTTCCTCCGATAAATACCACAAGTGTTAACATAACTTGATTTGGAAATTAATTTGTCGACTCTTTCGTAGACTTTTAATGTCTTCAAGCGCAAATCTTGATTCGGTGCCTTCACTGCTGAACTGCATCCAAGTCAGGGCTTTACATAAACTATCGCAATAAATAAGCAAACGTCTTGCAGTGCTCGTTCGTCCACAACGCTCATTTTGAATTGCGACTGCAGCAAACATATTTTTAAAAAGTAAATAGCCCATGCCATCCATCTTGGTTGATGCATTGCACCAGGAGGTCTGATTTTAAATTGTTCCTCTTCATCTCCTCCCAAAAAAATAATAGTAATTCGATCAGTTCCCGATAATCATCTCGTACATTAGATTTTTGGAGTTCATTTACATAAAACGCCAGCAGTTCGCTAATAACCGCGTCACAAAAATTTTGTTTGATTAAATCAGAGCACGTTTCGATGGTACTAGGATGAAAGCTTTTGCAGTTGTGTCTAATTTTTTTAAGCAGGGGAATATCGGGACTGCTAGTTACTTGGGGTCTTTTTGTTTCAAATACACTTTTGAGAATCAGTTCGTAAACATGGTGACGACAAACAAAAAATAACAACTATTTTTCTAGTTTTTGTTCCAGAAAAACACAAAGTCCATTTAGTCGACCTGTATTTGACGCTGTTGTGTCACAACACAGTATTTGTAGCTTGTCATTAAAGTTCCAATCGTAAAGTACGCTTGAAACAGCCTTGGCTTGACCTTTACCAGAAGAACTCTCAAGTTTTGGCACAGCAAGAAGTTGTTCCTTATCTCCGAATGAAATGAGGATCGGCAGACGCTCTTCTTTGGAACTTCTTACATCGAAGCTAGATAATAATTTACCATCCCAATGAACGGTGACTACTTCGGGCACGTTATTCTTAAAATATGATTTTATAGATTTTCCTCTGTTCTTTCTCGTTTGTGTTCGAATGCGTTGAATGGAAGGTCTATTAATAGGAAATTCGTCACAACTAAAAGCTAGTGCTGCTGGTGCCGCTTGAAGAATATAACAGAATCTCTTATGCTCAGCTGGTATCTGTCTAAAGGTGCAACTAACTTTGATGAAATGAAATCATTTCTTCCTCTTTTTGTTATAGTTACAGACTGAGATGTCGTAGGCAAAATTTGCCAGAAGATTGATCGTCTAGTTCTTGCGGCGGTAATAAGTTGTATGAAACTGAAGATGTTGATGCAATCTCTGAAGCCATTTGCCTCAGACTTTTGTTCTCTTCTACTGATTTTATTTGCCTTGCTCTTTTTTCTCTTTCGGCTAACTTTTTGTCTATACCTGGTAAGCAACCCACACGCTCTGGCTCTCTGTGTTTCTGTAAGAATATCTTATCTTCTCCTATTTTCATTCTTTCTAGATCATCGGCGTGCGCGATATCAAACAAATTATCCAAATTCATTTGAAAATACTCCTCGCGGCGTTTATAAACATCTTGAGTTTTCTTGTAGTTTTTATGCAGCTGTCTCCAAACTTTATAGAGATCGACAAGTTTCTTTACACAATTAGATACTGTTTTTGTAGGTACTCTTGCTTTTTCCCAAAATATAATACACTCCCGAATCACAAGATTTGCGCTTTCACTAACAATCAATTTTACTTCGCGAATGTTAAAAAATAAAACTGCAAAAATTGGCCCTAGTTTTGTTCATTTGCTCCTAAAATACTCACAAACTAAATATTAGCATATTTCGAGCACTGCAACCCGTGCCCCTAGCGCCGAAACATATTCATACAAGTCATGCGCGAAGTGTGGCGCGCACTCGCTCTATTTGTCAGTTGTACTCAGTTTGTCGGGTAATTAACGCGTATTGTTTTATCATTCGAAGATGTCATTTGAATTAAGAAGTGCTAAAAATAATATTTTCTTAGTCGGAGACGTAAATCATCAAATAACGGGTGCAAAATTACCGTCGAATCTGTTACAAAATAAATACTTTGAAAAATAAGGGTCACCCTAACAAATCGGAGACTGTGGCTTATAAGTAGAGCTGAGGATGTTTGCGGTATAACCATGGTTATATCATGTAACCATAGTAATTTACTATGCTTACATGATATAACCATGGTTATACCGCAAACATCCTCAGCTCTACTTATAAGTGAATAAAATAAAATTAAAAATCCCTTACCACAATAGAATTTAATGATTCTAAATACGTATTTCTACAACCACGTTGTCATCTTCAGTAGAAAAAACAGTGTAACACTTGAACGCACAAAAACACTCACAGAAAAAAATATTATAAAAACCGTAATTTAACATACATTAAGAATCCAATTATGAAACTAATCCTTAAATTATGTTGAAATATAAATTTGGAAATTAATGTTGAGTCAGAATATTTTAATGGCAAATATTGTAATGAAACGAATTTAAAAATAAATTCCATGAATTCGAATATTTTTTAATGATTTTCCTATTTTTCTTTCTTTAATAACATCTAACTGTCAATTAACTCAAATAAAGAAGAACCTGGTATAGGACCCAAATCTGCGTTAATTACGTTATTCCTATTTTTAAAGATAAAAATTCTCTCAAAACTATCTAACTCGCGGGGGCGTGTGACGTTTTTTATTAATCTCAGACAGTCAGATGTTACGTTGTGATCTGATTCAAGAATATGTCGGGCAACACTTGATTTCTCCGGTCTATTGAATCTAATATGCGAAACATGTTCTTTATAACGAGTTAGAATCGAACGTTTTGTTTGGCCGACATATTTTTTATCACAATCCTTACAATTTATTTCATAGATTCCAGATTTGTTGTTTACCTCAACTTTGTCTTTCGCGATGCCTAAGAGTGATTTTAGGGAGTTATTCGACCGAAATGCTACTTGAACATTATACTGTTTAAGGGTTTTACTTAAATTTTTCGTAGTTTCGTGAAACGGTAAACTAATAAATTTTTTGCTCGAATCAATTTGGGTAGCAAACATGTGGAATCCTGAATTGTTTTTCTTACTTTATGTTTTCTAACTAGCTTGTTTATTATTTCTGAATCGAAACCGTTGTAACTCGCGATTTTCTTAATTAAAGTTAATTCCTTTTCATATCTATCCTTTGTCAATGGCATGCTTAACAAACGATTGATAAGAAAATTGAAAGAGGCACTCTTGTGCTGAAAAGTATGGTTTGAATCTGCGGTTATAAATCTGTTGACGTTGGTTTCTTTTCGGTAAATATCAAACTCTAAGTTTTTGTCATTCCTAATTACTAAGGTATCTAAAAATGGCAAACCTCCGTTGTTTTCCTTTTCAACCGTAACCTTTTTCCTTTAAACAGTATAATGTTCAAGTAGCATTTCGGTTGAATAACTCCTTAAAATCTCTCTTAGGCAACGCGAAAGACAAAGTTGAGGTAAACAACAAATCTGGAATCTATGAAATAAATTGTAAGGATTGTGATAAAAAATATGTCGGCCAAACAAAACGTTCGATTCTAACTCGTTATAAAGAACATGTTTCGCATATTAGATTCAATAGACCGGAAAAATCAAGTGTTGCCCGACATATTCTTGAATAAGATCACAACGTAACATCTGACTGTCTGAGATTAATAAAAAACGTCAGACGCCCCCGCGAATTAGATAGTTTTCAGAGCATTTTTATCTTTAAAAATAGGAATAACGTAATTAACGCAGATTTGGGTCCTATACCAGGTTCTTCTTTATTTGAGTTAATTGACAGTTAGATGTTATTAAAGCAAGAAAAATAGGAAAATCATTAAAAAATATTCGAATTCATGGAATTTATTTATAAATTCGTGTCATTACAATATTTGCCATTAAAATATTCTGACTCAACATTAATTTCCAAATTTATATTTCAACATAATTTAAGGATTAGTTTCATAATTGGATTCTTAATGTATGTTAAATTACGGCTTTTATAATATTTTTAAACGGTTTTTCTATAGAATTTACAAATAATGGGTTAATGCTCTTGCATGAATAGGTGGGGTTTACCAAAATTAGGTAATTTTTGTAGCATTTAAGATTGAAGAATTTAGTGTTAAACTAGAAGACGTTCAGAACAATCCTTCTGTGAGTGTTTTTGTGCGTTCAAGTGTTACACTGTTTTTTCTACTGAAGATGACAACGTGGTTGTAGAAATACGTATTTAGAATCATTAAATTCTATTGTGGTAAGGGTTTTTTCAATTTTACTTTATTCAAGGGACACCCTAGTGATCGTGTTGAAAAGTGATGTTTCGATATAATTGTGTTGTACTGACGGTAGCATTATATTCTCCAAAGTATCAACATAAACTGTTGCAGTTAATCGCTCCCCATTATTCCAAAAACTCCAAAACCCATGGAACTGATCCACAAATATTGACTCCAAAAAAACTGCTTCTGTGTACTTCATGCACGTATCTCTTATCATAACGTCTATTCACTGGTCGATAAATTTTAATACGGCCACTATGACACGAGTGAAACATCTTTTCGTCGCTAAACACGACAGCATTTCAAAACGCAACATCTCTATTAATAAATTCGTTTGCAAATAGCAACCTCTATTGTCTATTTTGCTCTGTTAAGAAGGGTTTGTTTGCAGTTGAATAAATTTTGAATTCACTAGCTTTTAATCTTTTTTGTGCAGTTCTAACACTACAAGTGAAATTCACTACCTCTACTGCACTGCCTGCGAACTCGAATGGGTTGTTTCTAATAAAATTTACGAGCGCTTCATTCTAGTCCGGCGTAGATATTTTTCTACGGCCTGTTCCTAATTGTCTACTTAATGTAAGCTGCCGTCTCCATTTTTCTAATATTCTATGTACGGTACTTTTTCCTACGTTAAACTCAATAGCTAAGTGTCGTGTAGACGATCCATCTTGAAGTCCCTGAACTATTCCTGCCTTCGTTATTTCATTACCGTGATGCGCCATGATAAATTCTAAGAAATACTGATAGTGGGTAACATACACTCAATACTGACATATAATACTATAAATATACTGAAAACCATAACAGCAGTATACGTTCTGTTTATACAATAGAAAATACACCAAATTATGGTATATACGCCGTTCACGATTCGAAGACGTGCTCGTAATCAACAGTATTTTCGTAATCACCATCACAAAACAATAAATGAACTATAGTATTTATATATCAACATCATTGCAAATCCATATTTATGTTGGTGCGAATGTCAAGTGTTGACATATATTGTTCTGTCATATTTTACGTGTGTTTGTTTACTCTTGGTTTGAAATGCCGAAAGCGTTTTGCTGCCAATGTAAGCGACTTGTTGCATCCGTAATTGCAAACTGTGAAGCAGAACGCGATAATGGACAGTTGCTGGCTTTATCAAATGTGGGAGAAGTAAAATCGTATTTGTATTTTGCTATAATTTCATATTACATATTGAACTTTTTTGTGTAGCGTGCAGCAAAAGTTTTACGAGTAAATGTGACATCTGTCAGCAGAATTTCCTCGTAAATACAAAAAGGACACGTAATTTTCAGCCCCAAACGGAAACATGACAAAAACAAACCTATAGTGGAGATTGATTATTTCGCTGAATATGCTATAAGGAATGTTGTCTACGGGATGTACAGAAATAGAAAAAATTTTGAAAAAATTGACTATTATAATACAGGCTGTCACACAAAAAACGCCCCACGCTGTAACTCTGTTATTTATATTTCGATTTTCATGAGATAAGTATCAAATGAAATGGGTTGATGAGTACTATGTTTGGGGCTACATTTACTTTTTTCCACCGCCATCTTCAATTCCTAGCGATTGTCAATTTTTTTTTCGAATTGCACGATATATATTTTTTTGCATAATTTAATAGAGATTTTTTTCCTGAATTCATTGATGTACAATACATTCATTTTAATTGTAAATTTAGAAGGAAAAAAAATTAAAAAACTTTCCAAACATTCTCTTAAAGTGACTTCAAAATAAACTTGTAGCATGTCAGTAAGTTGATTGAAATTCATGATTTATTTCAAAACTGTCAAAATATGCTTGTTTAGTACAGAAAAGTCAAAGATGACAGTTACGTATGCGTAATGCGTTATTTTTCCATCGCACACTACAGTATAACACAACTGACGAAGAGCATATACGGAGTGTTTTAATAATTTTTTTCTTCTAAATTTAATTAAAATTCATGTATTGCACATCAATGGATTCGGGAAAAAAATCTTTATTCAATTATCGAAAAAAATATATACCGTACAATTTGAAAAAAAAAAATTGACAATCGCTCGGAATTGAAGATGGCGCTGGAAAAAAGTAAATGTATCCTCAAACATAGTACTCATAAAACCATTTCATTTGGTACCTATCTCGTCAAAATCGAAATATAAATAACAGAGTTACAGCTTGGGGCGTTTTTTGTGTGACAGCCTGTATAATTGTGGTATAATTATTAGAGACCGGACACATCGGGCTGAAATGACGTCATTACGACGGACGATATAAATAGTCTACAACATATTGCTATGAATTGTGATTTTATATATTGCTTATTCACAATTCATAACCAATCTGTCCAGCTTAGGTAAATTTAAATGAAACTTTAAAACAAAAAATAAAAAATATCTTAATGAAGCATTAAGATAAATATTGCATCATTAAACAATATTATTAAGGTAAAATTATTATATTAAAATGACTGGATCATATAATTAAACTTCCTTATTGACTTCCGAGCAAAATTAAGATCTAATAAATTACAAAGAAGTATTTCAATTTCTCCCACAATATTTAACGTAAACAAACTAGATATGACAGACCGAACAACCTCTACGCATGTGCAAGCCACATGAAAAAAAATATGCCCTTGAATCCAACTTACAAAATTTTATCGTTATAGAAATTTTTATATAGAAATTTTAAAAAACGTTCTTTGTCATTTAATTCATATAACTAAGCATAAAATATAAATCGATACATACAAGTTAATATTAATGATAATAAGAATAAAATCTTTACTTACGTAGAATAATTAAAAAAAATATATATATTTTTTTAGAGACATTAGAGTTAGAAAGCTATTTAAATAACCAATTACGAGTACTACAAACTCGTAAATAAATAACGGTAATGAATTCACACACCAACACAATTAAATCAAATCACGAAGTTAATTAATAAAGATAAAAAAAATTTATCTTCTCATATACGTCTTTCTAAACTCGATGTACAATAATGTCTGCCGAAGATATCAAGGTAACCGGCGTACTGCAACTACGCAAGTCAAAAATATAAATAAAAATAAAATATACATTCATATAATAATAATGTTTTTCCAAAATTATACACTGGCATCCAAAATAAATGTACAACAATAAATTAAATTTTTCACAATATTTGCGGGGAAAAGTCTATAGCAATATGTAAGTGCATCACGCAGTTATTGAATAGCACTATTAATTCGGTTAACCGCACACCAAAAATAGATGTGCAGTTAACCGAATGAATAGTGCTATTCAACAACTGTGTGATGTTTGTGTGAAATTTTCACCTGTTTTTATTGTTTGATTACTTTGTAAGAGAATTAATAAATTCGGTTATTTATAAATTATAAACTAAATATTGCAAGTTTGACATAAGTGTTAACTATCCTAACCTAAAATGTAATCAAATCGATTTTTCTAATGGATTTAGCAAATGATTTCGCAACATTGTTTTGACATCATTGATGACGTGCACGTCTTCGAATCGTGAACGGCGTTTACCACTTGTCCCGATTTCTACGGCGCCGACTGTACCTCAGACTTGCTAGTCACTAACTTTAATTTGGCAGAATAATCTAATATTTTATTTATGGACAGTACATCGAGTATAAGAAACAACACAATACTTAAAAATATTGAATAAAATTGAAATTTGAGCATACGGTACATCAAGAAAAATTCGTATAATATCAAGGATGTCTAAAAGCGTCCACACTCCTAGCTAGTAGTGCAAGTATTTTACTAATGTTGCTAAATATATGTACCAAACAAAATAATTTGAAACATACATGAGTGGGTAAAAACCACGCCAATTTGTATAATACAAAAGTATTTTTAATAATATAAAATATTATTAAAGAAATAGAAACACGTTGCTTAGTTCGGCAGTTATTATGTAGACAGCGCTGAATATTCTTTCACGCTCTGTCTTAATAATTCCTGGTTAATAGCAAGGTAGTTATGTTTGGTTGAATGTATCTCTTCTCCAGCAGGGGCGTACCGACGATCCTGTAGAAAGGCGAAATACGTATCTGCGTCTCTGGAGAGGAGATACATTCACAAATATATAACTTGTATTGTGTTCTTCACACCCCATTTTTAATAATATTTTATATTATTAAAAATACTTTTGTAATATGTCCCAAAATTTTACGAAATACAGAACAAATGTGTCCCGATCGAAAATGTAAAGAAATTAAGCATTGTTGCGTTGCATACTTAAAAGTATAAAATTAATATAATAATAACTACTTAACAAACCTTTTATTTAATTTCACTTAATTAATTTACTTTATCTCTTATTTGCAAATAAATATCTTATTATGTAAAATGCATACAAATTATTTTTTTTTAAATTTACGTTTAGTAAATCTTTATAATAACCGGAACTACCGGTGTTTATGAGTCGTAATAAATTCTATTGAATAGCAACATAGTTGCAATTTATTAATTTGTATAGAACATTGATAGTTTTTAAATGTACACGCAAAAAAGCGGTATATTCCATGCGACTTTTAAAGAAAAAAATCCGAGTTATACCAAAAATAATTTCTTAAGTATAAAATGATATTCAGCTTACTGATCATGGGAGTCCTAGGCGAAGTGCTACCTAATAAAACAGGAATAATAATGTACAGAAATAACTATCGGAATCACATCTAATAATAGATACAAATGAATACAAATATGTATAAAACTGTAGCTGTACACATGGACATACGAGGTGCATTCAAGTTCTAAGGCCTCCGATATTTTTTCTAACTAACTACTGACCCGAAAACTATGAAACTGGTGTTACTTCTAGACGTAATCTCCCTGCAGACGTACACATTTTTCACAACGTCGACGCCATGATTCCATGGCCGCGGCGAAGGCTTCTTTAGGAGTCTGTTTCGACCACTGGAAAATCGCTGAAGCAATAGCAGCACGGCTGGTGAATGTGCGGCCACGGAGAGTGTCTTTCATTGTTGGAAACAGCCAAAAGTCTGTAATAACGCAATGCAGTTATGTGTATGCAAACACTCTCAATGAGGCCACAGCCTCGAGCCCGTAATACAAATGTAACGTGTTTTACAAATACGACCTCGCTAACGCGTAGTGTTTGCAAACACAAACTGTATGTCAGGGTTTGTAGTATATTCCATAAGTAGTACGAGGATCATCGGGGATATATATAACGAGAGTAATGTAAGTGACAGACATTCACATTCACACATTCACATTCACACATTCAGTCTTATTCAGAGTCAGATTCTTATTCAGAATCATGTCCACATTTATACAGTCTTAATGATAGTTAGTTCATAATGTATATAATTGTTATCCAGTTTATAAGTGTTATATATTAAATTATATGTTACCCGAACTTTGTGTATTATTTAACGGGACAACGATATCTGCGTGAAGACTCAACGATGTAGCCCTCAGGACCAGGCTAACATCACATGGCGTCCTGCCACGAACTTGCACAAACGGCCTAACATCACATGGCGATTCTGCCTTAGGGCTTAAGTCCCACGTTATCACATAGCGATCCTGACCAGCCCTTTAGGGCACAGGTTATCACAAGTCACTAGGAGCCAGGTCAGGTGAGTAGGGAGCATGAGAAATCACTTCAAAGTTGTTTTCACGAAGAAACTGTTGCGTAACGTTAGCCCGATGTGCGGGTGCGTTGTCTTGGTGAAACAGCACACGCGCAGCCTTTCCCGGACGTTTTTGTTGCAGGAAGGAACTTGTTCTTCAAAACATTTTCGTAGGAAGCACCTGTCACCGTAGTGCCCTTTGGAACACAATGGGTAAGGATTGTGCGAGCCCGAGGTCGTTTCGGTTTGTTGTCACACGATGTTCTGCCTTCATTAAACTGTCGCACCCACGAACGCACTTTCGACACATCCATAACTCCATTACCACATGTCTTCTTCAACTGTCGATGAATTTCAATTGGTGTCACACCACGCAAATTCAGAAAACGAATGATTGCACGCTGTTCAAGTAAGGAAAACGTAGCCATTTTAAGTATCTAAAACAGTTCTCATTCTCGAGGCTGCCGCTACAATTCCATCTGTCGTACAGTGCTGCCATCTCTGTGACGTATTGACAACGAACGCGCGTTCATTTTAAAACAATGCACATGCTTCTATTTCTTTCCAGTCTGGAGAAAACAAACCGGAGGCCTTAGAACTTGAATGCACCTCGTACATCACGTATTTAACCAGTGGTCGCTTCAACCGCAGACACATGCGTTTCGGTCTAAATTGATCTCATCAGCGCGGGTTTTGAAATGATGTCTTACATATTTGTATTAATTCGTACACATTGTTAAAAGAAAACCAGAGGGGGTTACGGTTGTATCTGTATTTGACCACGTGGGACCGCCAAATTGTTACAAGATTGGACGCTTGTGGCTCGTGTTGATTATTTCCGGACTAGCTGGAGCGCCCTAACAGTACTGCAAATGGTTAAATAATTACGGTGGTGATGATGATCATCAAAGGTCCAGGACGTGTATAATATACTGATATAAATATATTACAACTTATCAAATAAAATAAAACACAACAACGTTGTCCTTAAAGTTTTTATTTAATATTTACGAGTAGTTGATTAAAAATAGAAGCAATATATACAAATACGATGAATAAGTAATTAAAGAAATTTAGATGCAAAAATAGACTGAAAAGAAAGTTAAATTATGGCGTTAATTAAATGTATGAAACCTATGTATAGAACAATACAGAGTTTACCTGTGAAGAGTGTGTCACGATCTGACAGCACGTGATACTCGGGAAGTGTACGTGGAGTTTGTTTACGAGGTAATAATGTTTAAACCATGGTAGCTGGATTAAGAAGAAGGATGAGTGTGGTGTAAGAGGACACTCATGGTCGAAAAGCTTCGTTGTTTTTTTAGAGTTTAGAGGGGGGATGAAGTCGACTATGTCTAGAATTAGGAACTAATAAAAAACGCGAGCTAAAAAGTTGTGATATCGATGAAATGAATACCATTAAAATATTCCTTGTAAAAAAGCGATTAAAACGCTATCAAACATGGATAAGAATTAAAAAGAAGACGTACGTAATTAATTAAATAACTAAATTTAAAATCGAAATGCATAATTTTAAGCGAACGTTAGATACTTGAATTGAACTTTCAATCAGTTAGATTTCTAAGGACCCTTAGAATAAAAAAATTTTGGTCACATAGTAATAGTTGTATTTTTTACAAACTCTGACTTTTTGCACAAACTTTTATTAAAATTTTTACTATTATTGCCACTATTAATGTTATAATTATGCTTTAAAATTGCCTCGTCAGTCCTGAGCGAACATTATTGAACAAAATAATAATTTTGCTGTATCAGTGTAATATTCGAGTACCCCGTGCACCCTTTTAATACATGTTTGTTAATTTTTTTTGGAAAATAACAACTTTGATAGCTGTCCACATATGTGGTCATCAGGACTCAAACGAGTTACTTTGAAAAGAATACTATTTATAAAAGTTATTGGCTTACAAATACTATTACCTTATTTTGCATGAGCAAACATAAAGCAGTTTCTCTCTTTAGTTAAACATAGAAATACCGTATGAACGTCGGGGAGTGATTGATCTGCCACAATGTAGTAAGACGAAGACGAATAGCGAGTTTATGTGGTTAGGGTTGAGAGAGTATATTCAATCTGTTCTACTGTCTAACTGTACGGGCGTTCCATTTCTTTATCCAACACATTCTACATACGATCTAAGTACGAATGAAATAATCTCTCTCTAACACATTGAATATTCGTATCAGTCGGTCATTGTGTTCAAGTAAGGCGAATATACTTGCAGTGGGCCAGTCATTACTTATATATCCATCGATCGCACGACGTTGTGCACACGGTATATTGCAAGAACTACAACTGATTCTAGTTTTGTGTTTACAATGTTCTCTTCTACATCTTGCAGCCGAACTCAAATCTGTAGCTTCGGGTCGATGCACCGCACCGAAATATCTTATTTCAGGAGGTGGAACAGGCACATTTCCTTTAGCTTTCTTTGGTTGCGGAGGCTCCAAGATTTCTGGTTGTTGCATACCACGATAGGGTTCTTGAACATTAGGGTCAATTTTTTCTAAAGAAGATGCCGAATCTCTTATTAGGCATTGACCTATGCGCAATTTAAAGTCCAGCAAGTTCATAATATTTTTGCGTGAAATACCTTGGAACTGGTAATCCCGTCAATACTGTAACCAGCAATTAACAACCGCTATGTCCATAAAATGTTCAATACAACGTATTGTCCATTTTTTTGTTCTATGATACGAACGATACGTAGACAGTTTAGAAGATCTACACCGCCCATATTTGTATTATACTTCCCAATCAGGTCAGGTCGATTGACATTAATGTAAGCCTTATCTGGCTTAGAATATCGTTTGGCAATTCCCATAGGTCCTGAGCTGTACTTTGATGAAGCCGATAGAACAGACCGGTTATCCATCCATTTAACTATTGCTAATTTGTTGTCACTTCTGACTGCAACATCTATGGAACCTCTACCGCTCTTTTTCATCTCTGCATCAGACTTTAAACCAGTATTGGGAAATCGATTTACCATTATGGTACCGGTGCCAGATATTCCTTTATTTAATAACATATCTAACAAGACACTACCAGTGAAATATCTGTCAAAGAATAAATTGCAGCCTGGAGGACAGGTTTCAGATAAAAGCTAAATTGCTCTACCACCAGCTCCTAATTTTAGACCACCATCTACTTCTGGTGGCAGCTTAGTAGAAGCCCCCTGGTATATTTCTAAATCTAGAACTTGACCGGAAGCCCCAGCTAAAATGTAGATTTTAATACTTGTCGGATTAGGCTTTCTGGGAACATATTGTCGAATAGCTACACTTCCACTAAATGGAATCATCTGTTCGTCTATACACATGTTCTCTTCTCGGGGCAGCTTTAACACAGCTTGATGAAAATAATCTATAACCGGTCTGACTTTCCACAAACGATCTTTTTCTTTCTGCTCTTCAGAGATTTCCAAATTGTTGACAACATGCAAATAATTTCTAAGTAGAAAAAATCTTTCCTGGTCATAGTATTACTAATTAATGGAACTTTATAACCCGATTTCCAATACATTTTGATTCGAGGATAACCCAATGCACTCATGGTCATGGAAATGCCTATAAATTTCTTGATTTCTGTAGCATCAGTTTTTAATAGTTTTGATTGTGTTTGCAAATAGTGTATGTTTGTTTCAGAAGCCGACTGTACAAAAAATTGTTGAGAATAATATTGATTAAAATAGTTAATGGGTGACCAATTGCTTCGGTTAGCCAGATCATACTCAATTGCAACAAATTCGGGAAATACTGGTTGCAAGTGATAGCTTCGACTAAATCTTCTAGATTTATTCAGCTGCTTAGGCTTTTTAGTTACTTTATTTACCGTAACCGTTTTACGTCTTCCTTTACCACGTCTACTTGTCGTGTTTATTTAATTCGTATTTGTGTCTTGATCTTCGTCTTCAGCTGTTTCGTTTTGTTCGTTAGGTGCAGATTTCTGAGTCTTGTAGTCAATTTGTTCAATATCTGTTTGGGTTGGTGATTGTGTATTTACATTTTCGAAACTTTCATTTATTTTACTATCAGAATCATCACTATCTAAGTCTGATAAATGTGGCAGATAGTTATTGTCAATCAATGAATCATTGTCGCTGTTAAACGGGGAACGGCTTCTGGATCGTCACTCTCATCAAGTGCAGCCAAAATTTCGTGATATTTTAGCGGTCTGGTGCGCTCTGAATGGAAAGTCTAATTATTGTATTATCGCAATTAATTATTAGATTTTCGGTACCACAAATAATATGAACTTCTATAGACTACCAAGAGTTTACATTTAGTCCCCACGTACACAAATGTGCACATTCACCAAACAACAAGAATTGAAGTAATGTCCCAAAGTCCACATTTGTGGACATCGAACTTCTAACCTAATTTTATGAGTGGTAATAACAAAAACACAACACAATACTTCATGCATGTTATAACTACGTCTACTTTTAATACGTCCCTTACACAAACACCCTTAAAAATTAAAACCTAATAATTTAGTGAACCTTTCTTACCGTAATTGCTTCGGCGTCGCCGATCACCTGTTGTACTAGTTGACGCCATTTTTAGTAAGTGTTAAACTGGTTGCTGAATTTCGTTCAAACTTTGCATACGTTCAACTGACATACACATCTGACGTTGTAACTACTCGCCTATTGGCAGAAATTAATTTCGGGAGGTGTGGAAATTTTTTAATTTATGTCCACACAGAAGGACCTAGGGACTGAAGAGGATATATTTTTTTCTTTCTACTTATTTCTATTGGTAATAAATTTTCGCAACAGTAAATTGAGTAGATCCCCTGAATATAGATTGATGCTTTTTGAAAGATCATTTATTACATCTAACATCTATCAGCTGTACAACCCTGTTCCGGCTTGTTACAAATCCTTGGAGTCAGACATTCAAGACATTCAGACGTTAAATTATGCACAGCTCATAAAGTTGTTCTTTTCAGTCACATGATCAATTTAAAAGCATGCGATTCACTTAAAATGACAATGTGTAGTATTACAGCGCGTATTTATGTATGTTAGAAAGAGATAACGTACAATTTGCGATTTACACTTAGGCAGTACGAACTGCAAAGAAACACTTTATGAACTGTACTTTCTTTTTGAATAACACTGACGGTTTTCGGCTAGTATTTGTCATATATTATACAGCGTTAGGTAAATGTATGGGTCCATTAGAATATTTTTGACATGGCCACTTGGATTATAATAAGACTTTCCACAGTTAATTAAATGCAAATCGGAGATTCGATGAGTATATTTATATACGAATCAGACAACCAGTTTAGCCGGAAACCATGTTAACTTTTTATTTTAAACGAAACACCTTCTGCTCTGGAAGTTCAGCAATAATAAGATTTAGTACCCTTTTGCGCATCAAAGACAAAGATATTTAATTAAAAATGATATTTTAAAATCATATTTGTTTAGTAAGCCATAGAATTAAAATTCAGTACTTGACCTAAACTGTCAGAATTTACTTTGTAGCCGTCCAAATATTAAAAATGGTTCAATTAACTGAACAAGAACGTATTGAAATTCTGATGATGATTGGTTTTGGTGAACTCGTCAGAACTCATGAAGAAGTATGCGATTTATTTAACAATTTGCATCAAGATCGACATCCAATATCACAAGCTGTCGTTAGTAAAACTTTGAGACTAATAAAGGGACTAATAAAGTTATTTTTCAAGATATTGCTATAGCATTAGAAAAATTACCACAGACTTCTACTACATCCCTCGCATTAAACTATGATTTAAGTTGCCGATCAGTAACCAGAATATTTAAGCACGGAAAATAACATCCGTATAAACCACATTTAGTGCAAGAATTATTGGACGGGGATTATGATCGTAGTATTGAATTTTGCAAAAGAGCGATAAAGATTTGCAAAAATGGCTAATATTTTACATGCAATAATTGTCGATATTGCTTAATAGATAACCCGCATTGGATGCTAGAAACGCATACACAACATCCGCAGAAATTAAACGTTTCGGCTGGCATTTAGGAGCCTTATTATTGGTCCTTTTTTCATTCATGGTACATTAACTGGAAAGAGACTTTTAGATCCTTTACGTGATTAGGTTGTTCCAAATATTGAGGAAGATGGGGAATTACCTGTAAGTGTTTCGTTCCAACAAGATGGAGCACCCCCTCACTATACCATTAATGTTGTAAATTTAAATGAAACATTCCCAAATCGGTGAATTGATCGTAGAAGATTAATTTAATGGGCCGCACAGTCTCCAGAATTAAACCTCCTAGTTTTTTTTCCTTTGGGTTCATTTAAAATCTGTGGTTTATACTAGACAACCGCATAATCTAGACGAGCTACGGCAGAGAATAATTGAGGAAGTGCAATTAATTCGTGAAGAGGCTTTGGCAAATGTCATTCAAGAATATGTTACAGATTTGCATATTGTCAAGAAGTGAATTTTGTTTATATTTTTTGTGTTCATTTTTCTTGTCGTCAATAAAATTTGGATTATTAGATTTAATTAAATATCTCTGTCGTTGTTGAATAAAAGGATTCCAAATCTTATTATTGCTGAACGCCTAGAGCAGAGCTTTATTGAAATTCGTAAAAATTTATAAGGTCTTTCACTTAAAATAAAAAAGCTAACATCAGTTCTGGCTTAACCGGAAGTCTGATTTGAAAATAAATATGCTCTTCGAATTATCTATTTGCATTAACATAAATATGGAAAATTTTATTAAACTCTAAGTAGCCGTATCAAAGTTATTCGAATGGATCCATACATTTGCCTAACCCTGTATGTACATATACACAAGAAAAGACTAAGGATATTTTTAAAAATATAAGTATTCTATTGGCAATAAATTATTTCAAAGAATATTGATATTTAAGGTTATTTATTGTTTAAATATGCAACATATTAATGTAAAATTCTTGAATAAAACAAAAAATATTTCGAAAATGTAAACAACAATGCAACATTTTTAGATTTGTTTTTAAACAATTTTCGAGAAAGAAATTAAAATAAAAACACATTTTAATATAGAGTTTGACCTCTACGTTTAAGCACAGCCATACAGCTGGGATTCAGCATGGGATTCAGGTCCGGAGATTGTGCTGACTATGGCAATACATCAATTCCCTCGTTTGATAAACAGTCCATCACAACACGCGCGAAATGTGGATGAGCATTGTCATGCATCAGATGGAAATTTTGACTAACGGCACCGGCAAATGGACGCACAATGGGCTAAAGAATGTTATCCAAATATTGTTGACCTGTCAAAAATCCATTTGGAAAAATGAGCTCGGTTCGACTGCCAATCATTATTTCGCTCCATACCATAACAGCTGCCTATGTACCTAACTATGTACTTCCTAGACAAGATTCAAACGTTCCATATTTACAGATCGTCTCCATACCCTTGTCCGACGAAAATCAGGATGAAATCCAAATCTGCATTCATCTGTAAACAAAACGTTAGCGCAAACATTTTTATCCCAGTTTATAAATTCTTGACACCAATCTAATCTTGCTCCGCAATTACCTCTTGAGAGAGGTGGGCATCAGATTGGTCGTTGAGAATGTAGCTCAGCTTCATGGAGACGATTTCTCACAGTATCTCGGTGAACAATTAAATTACACGCACGCTGTAGTTCCGTAACCAACAAGGTCTTCTAACATTTAAAACCAAAAATCTGTGCTGGGCTGCCATTGTACAGCGTCCACGACCTAGATGTCGTTCAGCCGGACTACCGGCTTCCTTAAAACGCGTCCACAGTCGACTAATGACACTTTGGGAAACTCCTATCCGCTCAGCTACTTCGACTTGCCGCACGCCACCTTCAAGATGACCTATAGCTCGATTCATTTCATCTAAATACAAATGTCGTCGTTCCATTGTTAACCTTGGACTGAACGCGGAGTTACTTCGACTTGCCGCACGCCACCTTCAAGATGACCTATAGCTCGATTTATTTCATCTAAAGACAAATGTCGTCGTTCCATTGTTAACCCTGGAGTGAACGCGAAGTGGGTCGCAGACCAACACAGAAATTAATTTTACAGCTATTTGTGATTGGTTGATCATATATGCGCGAACGCAAGAGTATCTTCAAACTATATCATATCATAGCTGTTGCAGAAGTTATATTGAAGTGGGGTGAGAAACAACTACTTTATAGTTGATTTCGGTCTCTCAGACCCAACGCGTTCCTTTAAGTAAGTTTTTTTTTCATTCAATAGGTTATAGATTATCTAATGATTGACCTGTTATTTGATAAAATTATGTACAGATAAGGAAGTCGAAAGGCTGACTCGTCTGTATAAGGAGGTCCCAACAGACGATGAAGCTTTTTCGGATTCAGATGACTCCCTGGCAGATGCTGAAATTGAAGAAAAGAGTCAGCATCATTCCGAAAGCGAATTCGAGGTTGAAACTGAAGAAAAGTCAGTACCTTCTCAAACTGATACCGCTATGGATCGTTTGTACTACCAAGCGAAAGATGGCACAAAGTGGAAAAAAAATTGTACCTCAAAGAATATTCGAACAAGGCAGAATAACATAATTGTCCGGCTTCCTGGAGTAATTGGTGCCGCAGAAAATGCATTGTCTCCACGAGAATGCTGGGAGTTTTTTTTTATAATTCAATTTTGAAAGATATAGTTGATAATACAAATATATATACAGTGTGGCCGCCATCCATAGCGCGATGCATGTATTAGTAACTACTGGTCGACTATAATGGGCGTGTCAACTTGAATTGCCACACCGACAGCGGGCGTATTATTAAGTTATACGTATAAATGTATTCGTAGGCAAAGCAAGTGAAAGGCAGTGTAGGAGGTATTTTTTTCCCGATATAAGTAAATATTTGCAGTTGTTTGAAGCATCAGATAATCACTGATAACATCTCAGTGAAGTAACTCATCACAGCTTCATAAACAACAAAAAAAAAAAACATACATAAACAGAACTACTAGACTTTAAAATAAAAAAACTTCTTAACGAAAATAATATTTAGTATTATAGTAGTATTACACTCTAAAAACTTAACAATAATAAAATACTTAAAAATAAAATATTTACTTCTTATAACAGAATTGTATTTCAACATTGCAATAAACCTGCAATTAGCTAAAAGAAAATGTTATTCTTAAGCAATAATTAAATTCTAAATAAATTAATTAGTTAAGTGTTCAAATAAACCTCCTTCTTGACACGAACAGTAACCCAACCGATTATAAAAATTCCGACGCACATTTGTTAACATATCTGCTGTGACAGTATTAGTGACTTCGGTAATTCTCGCGCGAAGTTCCTCTAGATTTGATGGACGTTCATCACCGTATCCGTAGATCGAATTATGTAAAAAGGGCCATAAAAAGAAATCGTTAGGGGCTAGATCAGGAGATCGCGCTGGCCATTTAATAGGACCCGAGTTACCGATCCATCTGTTTCCAAAAACCACGTTTAAAAAGTTTGTTACATAACGGGTATTGTGCGCTGGGCAACCATCTTGCTGGAATCAAACTTCATTAATATTGAACCGCTCCCGTACTGCGGGGATAATACTATTTTCAAGTAACTGTAGATATCTATTTCCGTTTAAATTACCGTCAATAAAAAAAGGCCCAATTATATGATCCCCAATTATACCTGCCCATACGTTTAGCTTCTCTGGATACTGCGTTCGCGTTGGTATATTCAAATGTAGATTTTTACGCGACCAGTAACGACAAACTGCGCGGTTATGATGTCCGTGTAGCCGAAATGTTTTTTCATCTGTGAACAATACGTTATTAAGAAAGAATTCATTTTCGTGATATTTATTTATCATGCTTTCGCAAAATTGCATACGGCGATAATAATCATCGGGAAAAAGTACTTGTGAACTTGTAAATTTGTATGAACGATATTTATTAGTACGTAAAATCTTTTAAGCCGTTGTTTTACAGATACCTAATTCGCGGGCAATTTGTCGAGACGACATAGTGGGATTTACTTCGACTAAAGCACATACTCGAATTTCTATATCACTTATATTCTTATCCGGAACAACTCTTTTTTTATTAGTTACTAAAGAAAATGTAGTTTCGAATCGATTAACTGTCCTACGAATGGTGCTTGCATTGGGAATTTGACTTTCAGGGTAATTAGCTGCAAATAAAGCTCGAGTTACTTCCGCGGAATTACCACCGTAAAATTGTTTAAACATAAAGAGTTTTTGCTCTGGTGTATAATACTCCATTTTTTAAATGACCGTTAGGTACACCAACAACGCGGTTTATTAAATATTGTGAGCGAGTAGTTCCCCTGACGATATAAACATTGCAACTAACACCCATATGCGGGAGCGACAGCTAATGCGCTTGCGCGACTACACCGTCTAAATGTGAATTTATTGGACAAATACGAGTGCATCATAGGGATATGCGAAATACTAGGCTCTCTTGTAATCCATTGGAACATTGCGTCTACTTCTTTACCGTTCTAACACACGGACACCTCTGTGTGTTTTGCTTACACTACAGGTTTCGCTATAGTGCAGACGCACGCGGCCACATGGTATATTGAAAGTATATCTGATCGATACACAAATAAATCTGATGCGAGGCCAACAAACACATAAGAAATAACAGCACTTGTTGGTACAGCGGTACATCGCGGAGGCAGAACATCTATTTTAGAATTTTGATCAACCGACGGTACAGGGTTGGACATATTTCCAGCTACTATGGCTGTCAGAAGATTTCGTTTCCTAATGAGATGCTTACGAATGGATAACGTGCGAACGAGGGAAGAACGACAAACTCAGGACAATTTAACTGCAGTAAGAAACGTATTTGATAAGGTAGTAGCAAACTGTCAGAAACATTATACACTAGGCAAGTATACTACCATTGATGAAAAGCTTTGGGCGTTTACAGGTCGCTGTCGCTTCCGTATGTATATTCCAAGTAAGCCTGCCCGTGAAGGAATAAGTTTTTTCATTGGCTGATTCACGTTCATTCTACACGTACAATATGGAGGTGTATTATGGCAAACAACAACCAGGTCCATTTTTCCTAAGTAATACTTCGTTTGATGTAGTGAACAGACTCTGATTACCATTATCACAATCTAAGAGAAATGTAATGATGGACAATTCGTTTACCTCAGTTGAAATTGCCAATAATTTACTCAAAAACCATCAGTTCACACTTGTCGGAACATTGCGAAAGAACAAGAGGCAAATACCGGAAGAATTTCTTCTAAAAAGGCCAAAAAAGTAGAATTGTTGGTTTTACTGAGGACATGACCATAGTTGCGTGCATACCTAACCGAAACAAGCAGGTTATTTTGTTAACAACCCTTCATCATGATGATTCTATTGATACAGAATCTGGTGAGGACACTAAACCTGAGATAATAACCTTTTACAACTCCACAGAAGGTGAAGTTGATACGGTTGGTCAACTTTCTGAGAAATATAACGTTGCTAGAAATACGCGATGGTGGCCTATGGTAATTTTATATGGACTTCTCAATGTTGTAGGAATAAATGCATTTGTCATACACAAAACCAATGTGAACACTAATATTCAGCGAAGAATATTTCTCAAGCAACTACCGAGAGATACTAGACAGCTTGCAACGAAAATCAGTAACATCTAATTGCCAAAGCGTGAAGAAGTAGTTGAAAATAAACGTGGAAGATGTGCGCTCTGCAAAGATCGTAAAACAAGATTCACATGTCGATTATGCAAAATTTTTATATGAGTATATTTTTATAAAAGTACATGTTTGGCAAGCGTGCACAGCAAATTTTGTCGAATAGCTGATATACAGGGTGTTGAGAATAGTCGTGACAAAAATGTATGTGTTTTTCTTTTTATTTTTATTTTAACTAAAAGAAAAATAGAAGAAGTTTGATTATAAGTTTATTTTGTTAATTTTTGCTTGTGTTAACAATATATGCAACTTGTTCAGCCAAATATAAGCTTATTTCGAATATTTGTTTTTTATTGCTTTGGGTATGTCAGACCCAACGCGTTCATTCGTGTAACTATCATTCACGCGCCCAGTGCAGTGTTAAACACAGTAATTTGAAATGTAATGTTTAAGAAAAAGCGACGTTTAATTAATAAAACTACAATCGGTTATTCAATTAAATAAGCACACTAAATTCACTTTTTCTATTTTGCGTTAGAAATGTACTCATTATGACACCCAAAACAATTTTAATTTTGTACAAAAATTAAATTAAATTTAAAAAAATACATCTGAACTTAAATTTATTGTAACAGTTAACGTAAATTTTCGAAATGGACCCCACCACCACCAACTGACACTGTCCCAGCCGAGTGTAAACACTACGTATACTCGCCTCAAGTTCTACGCGAATTCGTTCTTTTAAATCTTCGAAATTGTTCGGTTTGTTAAAATACACTTTCGATTTCAAATAACCCCACAAAAAAGTCTAACGGAGTCAGGTCAGGCGCCCCATCTTGTTGAAACCAAATATTTGGATGGGGTACATCACCATCCTCGTGATTTGGGAAAATAACAGCGAGCGCTGGAACCAGATCAAATCTTAAAAATTCTAAATATTGCACAGCAGTCAAATTTCCTTCAGAAAAATATGGTCCTAAAATGCGTCGTCCAATCATTCCAACCCATACGTTAACTTTTCCTCTGCGCTGAGTATGACACGCTTGAGTCCAATGCGGATTGTTCTGCGACCAATATCTACAATTATGGCGGTGAACAGATCCATTTAGTCAGAAAGCTTCATCTGAGAAGACGATGTTTTCCAAGAAATTTGGATTTTGGTCACAACGTAACATTACGTCTTCACAAAACTGCAGTCTTCGTCATCCTCATGTAATTCCTGTACAAGTTGAACTTTGTAAGGATGATAGTGTTATTTTTTAAATAAGTTGACGACAAATGAGTGAGGCACCTGATTGGCTAACGCAAGTTGTCTGGTGGAAACATGATGCCTTTCTTCTGCTTCTAGAAGCACATTTAATTTCACATCTTCTCCTACTTGAGGTCTACCTTGCCGTGGTCGATCTTTTACGGATCCAGTTTCGGTAAACTTTCCAACTAGTTTTGTCACCGTAGACCTGGTAATTGGAGGTCTATCAGGGTGTTCATGGTTAAACAAATCGCATGATTCTGCATGCGTTCTTTGTCTGTCCCCATACCCAACCATAATTAAAATTTCGATTCTTTCTCGCTCAGATAAATGTGCCATTTTTTATATTAGCAAAAATGAACAATTTTTATGCAATATCTCAAAAATTTAACGTCAAAAATAGAAGTAAATAATTCAACAATGTTGTCGCCATAGAAACAATTTCAAACTAAAATAAATTGTATAAAAAGAAGCAAAAATGTCATAAAGAAATATCTTGCAAAAAAAATGCGTGTTTTTGTTTTTGTAAATTTTTTGCATAGTAACATGAGTACATGTGCTTTTGACGATCCGGTTTGTTCAAGAAGAATATTTAAGTCCTCACAAGACAGAAGTGTGAAAAAAACTTACTTACATATTTCAGTAAATTTTGTAAGCTTAATTAGTTTTTGAAATCTTCAATTTTTGGGCGATAATTTTAATTAAGAAATGGTCTGCCACATCATGTCAATTTTTTAAATAAATTAAACTTCTTTGGCCCTTTTTTGTGAAACTATTTAATGTTAAATAAGATTTTTTAATAAGTAATTGGCCGATTGGGAAGACGAATTTCTTTTGACCTGGAGCGAATAACGCAGATTACTATTGATCGCAATGCATTTACACTCGGCTGGGACAGTGTCAGTTGGTTGATGGGGTCCATTTTGAAAATTTACGTTAACTGTTACAATAAATTTAAGTTCAGATTTTTTTTTAATTTAATTTTAATTTTGTACAAAAATAAAATTTTCCTATTTTTTTCTAAATTTATATCATTTTTCCAAAAAAATTGTGATGCAACATACCAATTGTTTTATATCACTATTTGGTGGATATAAAGATCTACCAAAAACGAGAAAAAAATAATATGGTTGCCATTTAAAGAAAGTGTTGATAACGACATCACTCGAAAACCAATGACGTCATAGAAAAAAATTGTATGTCAAAAGATGGCGTTTTATAAAAGAAAATTTACCTGCCCGAAAAAATGTAAAATAATGCGGTTATAAGCTTGGTTCCAAACTTTATGACCACATTGTATATATATAATTCGTGATTAGATGTATAGGCCATATTGCATATTGTTTGTTTATTGTTTGCATGTCAAAATCACACGGAATAGCAGAATATTAATGTTAAGTTAGATATGCAAACTTATGTCACTGATTCTGTACATTAAAAGTTTTGGTGGAAGAACAGTGGGCAGTAAACTTTTCCTTCCATTTGAACCACATCTTAAGGTTTCAGCACTTTTTTTCTCTCTGTTTAATTATACCTAAATACGTAATTAGAAAGAATTATTTTTAATGAAATAAAAGATATTATTATTGTTGTTATTATATTATAATTTTTATTTACAGGTAAAATGGTCAATTTTACCAAAAAGACGCTTCTATCGACTTATGCGCTTGTTAAGGTAAACGTTAATTAATTATTTTTTAGTAATAAATTTACGTTGTAATTTTTTTTAATAAATAAAAAGTATTAGTGAAGAAAATTCATTTATCTTTTTATTAAAGTACTAGTGTCTATAATTTCTGCATTTAATAAAAAGACAAATATGAATTATTAAGGTTTTTTTCTATTGCCTTTCGAAATATTCAATTTTAAATTTATAATTAATTATAGGTACAAGTGTTTTAAGGCAGATCATTTTCGAATTAAAATAGTCTACGATTTTATATGATTTAGAAAAAAATAAAATAAAAATAGGTGAAACAATTGTGACTCAATTATAAGCTGTACGAAGAACGTTTAAAGAATTTCGGTGTAGAGCTGTTTAACAGTAGACTGTGCGCCCAAAAATTTTCCCAACATTTGAAATTTAGCAAATGTCTCACATTTAACGCGGAAGAAAAATTAATTTAAAAAAACGAAAAAATAATAAACGATTATCCAACTGTTCCCAACCTTCTACCAAAGCTTCTGAGGACGCCGTAAAAGTGGACGAACACGCTATTCCAACCTATCCCATACACGTTCAGTTGGGTTAAGGTCGGAAATTCTTGCAGGTCAGCTCAAAGTGACAATGTTCATTTCATTATGGCAATTCCTAACCACATAAGCTATGTGTGGTTTTGCGTTATCGTGGATTAATAAAAAATATTCTCCTACAAATAGGGCAAAATGAACAATATGAGGTTCTACTATGTTTCTTATATTCTTCTTCTTGCTCAGGTGCCATCTCCTCTCAGAAGGTTGGCTATCATCACGGCTATTCTCATTTTTGATGCTGCTGCTCTGAATAGTTCAATGGAGCTGCATTTATACCACTGTCTCAAATTATTTAACAAAGAAATACGTCTTCTTCCTATATTTCTTCTTCCCTGTATCTTACCCTGAATAATTATCTGTAGCAGAGCATATCTTTCCCCTCTCAACACGTGGCCCAGATATTGTAGTTTTTTTATCTTTATTGTGTTCAATATTTCCTTCTCTTTCCCAATTCTTTTAAGTACTTCACTATTCGAAACCCTATCTATCCATCTTATCTTCAGGATCCTCCTATATGCCCACATTTCAAATGCCTCTAGACGCTTGTTAGTGTCTTGCTTTAGCGTCCAGGCTTCCATCCCGTACAGCAGCACCGGGAACACGTAACATTTCAATACCTTGATCTTGAGACGCAGACTAAGGTCATTGCCACACAATACTTTCCTCATCTTGTTGAATATATTCCTGGCTTGGCCGATTCTCGTTCGAATTTCTTCTGTATATTCATTTGTGTCGGTAACAGTTGTTCCCAAATATTTGTATTTCTTTACTCTCTCTATTGGCTGTTCTCCAATCCATAAGCCTTCTTGATGTCGGTTAGACTTTGTAATAATCATGAATTTCTTATATACCTATCCACATTTACCGCTTGTCTAACCATTACATGTAAATCTGTACGTGCCTCTAAGTTTATGCCCCCCCCATACCATAACCAAACCACCTCCAAAATTTACTCTAGATTGAATGTTACACTTATCATAACGTTCTCCTGGTCTTTTGTAAACCATTACACCATTGCCAGATGAAAATAAACAAAACTTGAATTCATCTGCAGAAAAAAGTCCTCAATGTATACAGTGCTTCTCAAAAGTCCCCTCCCTCCCTCTTATCTTTGGAACGATTATACATTCACAAGTGAAATTTGGAAACTGAATATTATAGGTTATAAACTTCCCTACTAGTGATGATATATGACGAAATCGTCATAGATGACGTCACAAGGCCATTGTGACCAATAATTTTAAATGGAATGCTACGGCAAGCGACACCTCTTTTAAAAGGTATCGAAAAAACCTATTCAATGATACTAATATTGTTTGTGTTTGAGGCAGTTTTAATAGATCATTAGTAAACATGAAAATTTAATTTCCATTCAGTATGATATTAAATACAGATTTAAGAAATAGTATGTACTTAAAGAAATTGCTCGAAGTGACCTCCACTTACTTCCTGACAGTAAAATATCCTATTTTTAAACTCTTCTCGTACTTCTTAAAATGTGTTCTTCAAATTGCCGAATTCATCTGGATTATCTTCCAAAATTTCAAGGATTAACGGTTCCATTGCGTTTTGCAACATCTCCAGATAAACCTCACCAGTTAAATTAGTATTTAAAAAAATAGGCCCAGCGATGTGGTTTCCCAGGATACCTGCCCAAACATTCACCTTCTGGGGAAATTGGGTATGTGTTTCACGAAACAGGTGAGGATTTGCGTCACTCCAATACCTCACATTCTGTGTATTTACATTTCCATTTAGATAGAAAGTACTTTCGTCACTAAAACAAATTGTTTTGACGTAGTCTGGCTGTTGGTTAATTTTAGTTTCCATATTTTCACAAAATTCTAGTCTTCGGTCTGGGTCGTTGTCTGAGAGTTGATGAACCATTTTTAATTTGTATGGATGAAATTTGTATTTTTTCAACACCCTGTGTACTGTACTTCGACTGACTTCACAGGTAGATGCAACTTGAGTTGTTGAAGAAGTAGGATTAACTCTTACTTCTGCCAGTATATCAATTTTTTTCTCATCAGAAATTTGTGGTCTGCCAGATCGTTTCGCATCATTAATACTACCCGTTGTTTCAAACTTACGAAGAAGCTCCCTTAAATAAGTCCTCGAAATGGGGCGATCGGGAAACCTCTCATTAAAAATGCGTTCTGCTGCATGAATATTTTGTCTAGTTTCACCAAGAATTAGGACCGCTGCTACTTTATCACCTAAAGCACGTACAATTTCGCTTCTTGAAGCACCTAAACTTTCGGCTCACAACAGTTTAACAAATTATTAAAATGTACAAAAATATTAAAAGTACCAAAAGCTGTTATAACAGTGAGACGTTCGATCAACAATACACAAATTATTAAATGTACAAAAACTTGGACAATTACAAAAACGTCGAATTTCGGAGACTAACAAAAACGTCAGATTATTTGACAACTATCCAGAGGCGGAGCTTGAACTTGGAATTTTAGTATTAACTTGACAATATTGACGTTTTAAAACAACGTATTGTTGCAGAATGTGAGGCTGTTTCCGCAGACACATTTGAAGAAGTACGAGAAGAGTTTAAAAATAGGATATTTTACTGTCAGAAAGTAAATGGAGGTCACTTCGAGCAATTTCTTTAAGTACATACTGTTTCTTAAATCTGTATTTATTATTATACTGAATGGAATTTAAATTTTCATGTTTACTAATGAGCCATTAAAACTGCCTCAAACACAAACAAAATTAGTATCATTGAATAGGTTTTTTCGATACCTTTTAAAAGAGGTGTCGCTTGCCGTAGCGTTCCATTTAAAATTATTGGTCACAATGGCCTTGTGACGTCATCTATCATCACTAGTAGGGAAGTTTATAACCCATAATATGCAGTTTCCAAATTGCACTTGTGAATGTATAATCGCTCCAAAGATAAGAGGGGGGGAGGGGACTTTTGAGAAGCACTGTATGTTTGATAAATTCTAAACGTGCTATACGGTGGTCCCTGGGAAGGACAGGACGTTTGGCTGCCAGTTGTGGTGTCAATTGATATTCTTTCAACCTATTCCCAACAGTCTGAACGTGAATATGTCGATTGGCTAATTCAATCTGGAGTTTCCGTGCAGTAACAAACCGTTGTCGCAGGGTACACTCAAAAAACGACCTGCCACGATATTTTGTTTACCGTTTTCTGCCTTGTCCGGGTCTTCTTTTATAACTACTCGTTTCATTAAACCTTTTTTGAATACACCTACTGATGGTTGAAGGATGGACATTTAGAGTTCTGGCAACGTTCCTAATACCTTGACCACTGTTGATTAAAGCTACTACTTGAGCCGCTTCTTCATTGCTGAAATACCAAAAGACAACCGCTCTTTTTTGACTATTTATTTTAATCAAATTTTAAAAAGTGTAAGAAAATTTCACAAAACTTCCCAAAATTTAACATGTCACAATTCGTTAGAATTTTTTTATAAATTGTTAAAAAAAAAGAATAGTGCAGTCATGGTAATACAGTGATGACAGTTTTTTGGTGAAAATGTGCGTAATATCTTATTTATGCATTTTTTGTCCAAATCTCATGAAGTACACCTATACCTCACTTAGCGGCATCGATACGTTCCGAAAAAGTTGGCCGTAAAGCGAAAAGCCGTTTAATGAATAAATTATTTTCATACACACCCATACAAATTCAATCAGATCGGTTCCAATTAAAAAAAAAATATTTAAAGGGTTTAGTTCACCCGGCGTTTTATTCTTTTCATTTCATACATACTTACTTAAAAATAACAAATAAGAATACATACATAAAATGACACATTACATAGTTCAAAAAAGAAAAACAAAAGAGGTTATATTCACATACAAACATTATAAAATGTTTCGAAGCTTTCTTAATCTGATAAAATGCTGCCGTCGTCAATTTCCGTTGTTGAATGAAAAAGTCGTCCAACTTTCCAGTTTACTTCTCGAGATACTTTATCGCTGCGTTCTTCGTCAGGATCATTTTGAAGATAGATGTTCATTTCCTTCTCAAAATAAGAAAGCGCATTTGTCAAGGTTTTTGCTGTTAGCTGTCTCGATATAGCAGGTTCTGGCTCCTCATCAAGAGTTTGTTCCGTTACTAACTGGATCAGCTCCACGTTTGAAAGAGGTTCTCTGTCAGCATCGCGCGAGTCAATCAAATCACCTTCTAAATATTCAAAACCAATTTAACTTCAGACTAATAAGATTTTATGCATTCTGCCCATATTTGTTTCCAAACATGGTTCATTGTGTTTGATTTTTAGGTATTTCCATGATTCGCTAATGTTGTACACGGTATCTTTGATGTTGTAGTTTTTCCAAAATTGTTTTATCGTAGATTCACCTTCGATTTGCTGAATAAGTTTGCGAACAGTTTTGCGTAAATAATAAGCCTTAAAAGTTGCAATAGCACCCTGAGCCATTGGTTGGATCAGAGCTGTTGTATTTTTGGGAAGGTACTCAATCTTCGAATAATTCTGGTAAATTAACCAGGTGCCATGCAGCATTATCCAAAATGAGCAATGCCTTGTTGCTCAAGTTCTTTTCCTTTAAATGTTTCTTTACTTCTGGCCAAAAGTTATTTTTAAACAAGTCCTCGAAAATAATCTTAGTCATCCAGTCAGGCTCCAGCGCATTTTAGTTTACTTGCTCGCGAGTTTCTGGACAGTACGTATCCAAATCGGTGGATAGGACGGGGAGGTCCACAACCGTGGCCTCCTCGGTCTCCAGACTTAAATTCATTGGACTTTTTTCTCTGGGGCCACCTTAAATAATTAGTTTACACGACTCCCATGGAAAATGTCGATGAACTAAGAAATCGTATTATAGCAGCTTTTGAAACAATTCGAAATACCCCTGGTATTTTCGAACGGACTCGCCAGTCAATACGACGGAGGATAGCAGCTTGTAGTGCAGTTGGGGGCGGTCATTTTCAACAGTTACTATAAGTTAATTTTGTTTTACTAATTATTTTGTTAATTTATAATAAAACCATTTATTATTTTAACTTTCTATTAAACATTGTATAACTTCTGAACTAAGCGGTTTTGGACATATGTTCTTATGAACTTTTATGATCAAAATAACCCCAGGAATCAGCTCCTAAAGTTTATCGCATATATTAAGAATCACCCTGTATAATACACTTTAAAAAAGCTGAACCGACTTCAAAAAAGTTATCTGCCCTTAAATATCCTCTTTCCTACAAACAAAGAGAATGATTCAAAGCGAAGCAGATTTTAATCTCTAATATCGTCTGAAACTTTATACTACTTTACTTTTGAAACGCTTGATTTCATGTGTGTGTTAATTATAAAAACTGTATTCTGATGTAACTATTGTCAAAGTTTATATGCATTACTTCGGTTCTGTTATCTTGTTATTAAACCCGTACCGAAGGGGGTGCCATAAAACTATGTGTCTTTTATTTACTAGGATTAGCATAAAACGAAAGAATGGAAGAAAGTTTTGATGATTGTTTTACATCCTTATCTAAACCGTTCGGATACAAATGGAGCTTATTGCACATAACAATACTTCTTATAGCTCATAAGTATGTATCTACGGTCTGTTAATTCTAGGAAAGTTGTGTTGAGTGGTAAATGCATGCATGCATGCAATAATTTATTTATGAAAAATCGAGGAGTATGTAGTGATTAGATATTAGCATTTTATTAGTTCTACTGCAATGGATATTGCGACCGACTAAACTAGAGAAGAAAAATATTACCGAAGACGGAATTACATTGCTGGTCTCAAGGAATCGAATTATGGCGACGTACGCCATAATTCAGATGTTTAGTCGAAGACATTCTAAATTTTAGTATTTACTAGTAAGTGTTTCTTGAATTATGTTAATTATAAGTTCTTACTTAAACAAAATACTTATTTCTCAGTCGGGCGTCTATGATCATGCGAATCTTAGTAATTAGTATATATCGCATAATGAACAAATGTTAAAAATATTCGTTATTGTCTATTTTGGACAGATTGCAATAAATCATTAAGTTAAAAAATATTAAAAACATGAGTGTATAAAATAAAAATATTTTTAATATCAAAAATATGTATTATTAAAAACCTGGTGTAGAGTACACACAAGTACACAAAGAGTAGACAAAATTTACAATAAGCATTCTCTCACTACATACAGTCAAGTCATAAGAGACAGCAAAGAAGAAAACTCAACTCATTGTCTGTTAACATCACAAACGCCAAACCAACCAATATCAAACACTAATAAGTAAAGACCGGATTATATGCAAAGAAAAATTGAAATATATATATATAACAATTCATAAATTATTAGAGTTTTTCGGCTTTTATATGAAATATTTACAAATATTAAAGTAGTATGCATGTACAAAATAATAAAAATCTGTATAAAAACAAATTTGTATCTGTATATGCATGGACACACAGTACGTATTTACCAGCTTTTACTTCAACTACCAGACGCATGCGTTTCTGTGTAACCACTTTGTCAATGATAGATTTACGAAGCAAAAGACTATAGGTACACTTGCGGTCATGTAGTAAGTTTTGTCCTATCCGAAGACATCAGATAACCTCATGCCATCTGACGGACAAAACCGACCACGCCGGTGCAAAGTGTTTCTTCTCGAATAGCTATACTACGCCACCTGGCGACGAGTTAATGGACTCACAGTAATATTCGTATTTTTTCTTCTTTACCAGTAATAGCTTTGCTATTCGAGAAGAAACACTTTGCACCGGCGTGGTCGGTTTTGTCCGTCAGATGGCATGAGGTTATCTGATGTCTTCGGATAGGACAAAACTTACTACATGACCGCAAGTGTACCTAAAGTCTTTTGCTTCGTAAATCTATCATTGACAAAGTGGTTACACAGAAACGCATGCGTCTGGTAGTTGAAGTAAAAGCTGGTAAATACGTACTGTGTGTCCATGCATATACAGATACAAATTTGTTTTTATACAGATTTGTATTATTTAGTATCAATGCTTGATGTGAATTGTCGCATCGACATGCAACTTGTTTTTTTGCTAGTATGCATGTAATTGCAAAGTAAGTGGGGATGTAAACATTGCTGTCTACTAATTACAAAGAAAATCATACGAAATTTTTAATTGAAAAATATTGTCTATGTTGGGACTCGAACCCTAGTCTACAGTTTGCCGGACTGTCGCTTTTACCACTTAGCCACAGTAGACCTAGGTTGAAGCTATTTAGAAATGCATTATAAAGTAACAGTGTTAATGAATCAGATGTCAGTTATTGAATGTAGATGTAAAGTTGAAAGCAGAAGTCAGTTTTGAAAGCTGATGTCAGTTTTGATAGCAGATGTCAGTTAGTGAAAGCAAATGTCAGTTATTGAAAGCAGATGTCAGTATTTTGAGAGCAGATGTTAGATTTGACTGTTTGAAAATGCTAATTATTACTCCATAGCTATATGAGTGTTTAGCTATGGAGTAATAATTAGCATTTTCAAACATTCAAATCTGATATCTGCTCTAAAAATACTGACATCTGCTTTCAATAACTGACATTTGCTTTCACTAACTGACATCTGCTATCAAGACTGACATCAGCTTTCAAAACTGACTTCTGCTTTCAACTTGACATCTACATTCAATAACTGACATCTGATTCATTAACACTGTTACTTTATAATGCATTTCTAAATAGCTTGAACCTAGGTCTATTGTGGCTAAGTGGTAAAAGCGACAGTCCGGCAAACTGTAGACTTGGGTTCGAGGCCCAAGATAGACAATATTTTTCAATTAAAAATTTCGTATGATTTGCTTTGTAATTTGTAGACAGCAATGTTTACATCCCCACTTACTTTGCAATTACATACATACTACTTTAATATTTGTAAATATTTCATATAAAAGCCGAAAAACTCCAATAATTTATGAATTGTTATATTTAATAAACGGCTAAGAAATTATCTAAACACTTATATATATATATATATATATAGTAAACCTAATCAGTAGGCGATTAAAGGTCTGTATATTACTTCAAAATATATGTATTTAAAAAAACTCTACATGTTTCGGCTGTATACGCCTTTTTCAAGAGAATACAAAATATGAATGACAGGATACAAATGTCAAGTAATTAAGTTGCTATGGTTTGAATTATTCAAAGATACATTCTAGTAATAATAATAAATCATGCCTTAGTATTCCAAAAAATAGATAACAAGGTGTGAAAATATGTGTTGTTCGCTGCTATCACATATTTTCACACCTTGTTATCTATTTTTTGGAATACTAAGGCATGATTTATTATTATTACTAGAATGTATCTTTGAATAATTCAAACCATAGCAACTTAATTACTTGACATTTGTATCCTGTCATTCATATTTTGTATTCTCTTGAAAAAGGCGTATACAGCCGAAACATGTAGAGTTTTTTTAAATACATATATTTTGAAGTAATATACAGACCTTTGATCGCCTACTGATTAGGTTTACCATATCATACCAAGGTCACGAAGTTATTATATATATATATATATATATATATATATATATATATTTATATATATATAAGAATTAAAATTTATTTCTTATTTATTTTATTGGCCGTGTGCATAATATTAAAATAATAAGCTTTTTTTTGGTTTAGCGACCTTTATTGAAATTCAATTTATTTAACTAACGACGTTTCGACTTTTTTGTATATAATTAAGTCTTTTTCAAGTGATTTAGAACTAAAAAAAAATTACAAACGAAAAGTAAGAATTATATTTACATTATATGAATGAATTAATGAATTTAAATTTTAACTTTCTTTACTCTAATCATTATTTTAATTTTAATTCATTCATATAATGTAAATATAATTCTTACTTTTCGTTTGTAATTTTTTTTAGTCCTAAATCACTTGAAAAAGACTTAATTATATACAAAAAAGTCGAAACGTAGTTAGTTAAATAAATTGAATTTCAATAAAGGTCGCTAAACCAAAAAAAAAGGTTATTATTTTAATATATATAGTGTGTTTTACTTTTCATGGGGACACCTAAATAACTTTTTTATTTTGAAACCAATCAATATAAAATTTTTATCAGTTACACAGGCCCCGACAACGCACCTTTTTGTATGAATAGAGTTTTTATAAAGTCAATATCTAGCCAACTATAATTAAAATAAAAAGTAGTGTTTCAAGTAATGTCATACTAGCGATTAAGATAGAGGAAAAAAGTATTAGGAAATGTTTTTAGAAATCACTCAAGAACCCTTAATACCAAATTTCGCGGAAAAATTTTCATGTTTAAATTCTTCTACATTGTTATGCTATCAGTAGATAATAGTTTGTTATTGCAATAATAAGAGTGCCATGAAGCAAGAAAATAATTTGTCAGTTCAAATATCAAACGTCAGTTCACTAAACAGTTTATTTCAGTTGAAACTATTGAACTTTGTTGAGCAATGGCCGATAGACATTTAAGTATTGCTCGAAAAGTAGAAATTATTCGAATTGTTGGTGATAATGTACGTTCTACCCGAGAGGCTGCAAGAGAGTTTAACGCGCGACATCCTGAACGTCCACCCATCCGTCATCGAACTGTTGCATACTTGAATAACATTTTCAACACTACTGGAGATGTTGCTAAACCACGTCAACATGAATTGAACTATCGAGAACACAATTTCGATGCAGTAATCTTAGCAGCGTATCGTAATAATAAGTTTACGAGATATGGCTAGACATTTAAATATCTCTTACTCCAAAATTTGGAGGATGTCTTCGTCGTCACAAATTGAAACTGTATAAGCCAAAATATTTACACGAAGAAGGAGATCTCAATAGAAGAATGGAGTATTGTCTATGGGCTCAAGGCAATTTTCTAAATGACAGAGAATTAAAAAAAAATAATGTTTAGTGATGAAGCTACCTTCACTACAGATGGTATTGTTTCATCCCAGAATTGTAGATACTGGGCAACAGAAAACCCAAAATGGGTTATCAATTGTAAAAGACAATATTCGCAGAAAGTTAATGTGTGGTGCGCAATTTTAAATACACAAATCATTGGCCCATTTTTCTTTTTTGATACGCTAAATGCAGAAAGGTTTTTAATTTTTTTAAATACTGAATTAATTGATGTGCTTGATGATTTACTATTGGATATGAGGCAAGATTTACACTTCCAGCTAGATGGATTCCCAGTTCATAACGCAAGAATAGTGCGAGCATGGTTAGACGAAAACTTTCCGATAAGATGGATAGGCCGTAATAGCCCTTTAATAGAGTGGCCTCCGAGATCACCTGACATTACACCACTCGACTTTTTTCTTTTGGGGACTATTAAAAATGCTGTGTATGCAACTAGACCTCAAAACATACAGAAACTGTGTCAGAAAATCCGACAAGCCTGTCGAGAAATTTCTCCAGAAGTATTACGACGGGTTGTACTGAACCACAAAAGGCGATTGGAAAAAAGTATCCGTCTTCAAGGTGATTTAGTGGAAAAAGATCCTATTTAAAATATTGTTCGTTAAATTGTTGCTTTAGTTTTGTTTATTCTTTAATGTTGAATAAAATTTGTGAATTGTTTTCTTGCTTCATGGCACTCTTATTATTGCAATAACAAACTATTATCTACTGATAGCATAAAAATGTAGAAGAATTTAAAAATGAAAATTTTTCTGCGAAATTTGGTATTAAGGGTTCTTGAGTGATTTGTAAAAACTCTTCCTAATACTTTTTTGCTCTATCTTAATCGCTAGTATGACATTACTTGAAACACTACTTTTTATTTTAATTATAGTTGGCTAGATATTGACTTTATAAAAACTCTATTCATACAAAAAGGTGCGTTGTTGGGGCCTACACAACTGATAAAAATTTTATATTGATTGCTTTCAAAATAAAAAAGTTATTTAGGTGTCCCCATGAAAAGTGAAACACACTGTATATAAAGATAATTATTTCGTGACCTTTGTATGTTATGGTTATAGCGATTTAAGGTCTGGTTTTACTTCAAAATGTATATATTTAAAGGAATCCTATATGTTTCGGCAAATGATGCCTTTTTATATATTCCTTGAAAAAGGCATCATTTGATGAAACATCTAGGATTGTTTTAAATATATACATTTTGAAGTAAAACCAGAACTTAAATCGCCAACAAATTGAATTTAACATATATATATATAAGTTGTAACTGGATTCCGGGTTTTCTTCCGCGTTTCCACTGTTTGGTCTTTGTAAAGCTGGTTTCTGGACGACGTTTCGGCAAAATCACATTTGCCATCTTCAGGTCTGCGATAACTGTCTGCTTCTGCTTACTCGTAAACTGACGTAGTCGAGTTTCGGCTGGTGGTTATATACTTGCTTAGCATTCTGGTTGGTTACAACGCAAGTATATAACCACCAGCCGAAACTCGACTACGTCAGTTTACGAGTAACCAGAAGCAGAAGCAGACAGTTATCGCAGACCTGAAGATGGCAAATGTGATTTCTCCGAAACGTCGTCCAGAAACCAGCACCGGTCTTTACAAAGACCAAACAGTGTATCACTTATCTATTACGATTACGATTATCAGCTACAATAATCGACGATTTTGTACATTTTAAATAAAATATATTTTATTATTTAAGGAAATGTGTATTCAAGTTGTTAAAATCAAAATTTAAATATTGCAAATTTTTCTGCTGTTATTCTGTTTATTTTTTCGGTCGGAATCAAGCAGGCAGTAGAAAACAGAAATTTTTTGCGATTTCTGTCAAAAGCAGGGTATTGTGTGGCAGTTTTCCAAAACCGAAAAATGTCGGCATCTTGCAGTAGATTGGGTGATTTGATATAGGAATCTACTTCTTGACTGTTTTTTTTTAAATTTTACCGATTAGAATTGAAAGAGGCTCATCCATTTCTATGACAATTATCACCTTGCAGATATCCCAGATACTTGTTTTGCTGATGGAGGGCTGAGCAACAAATGCTACACTGCTCAACTTTGCGTTTTCAGTCCAGTACTAATGCGCTCTGAGCACGAAATGTATGGGCCTGGTTTTGCCTTCTGCAGGGTCGAGGCCTGCCTAAAAGAACGAATTTTAAATCTCGAGTCTAGAGCTGTGTCTATTAGACAAGTCATGTTCTGCTCAATGTCTCCAAATCTCCTTTGTAACGCCTCATATAATACCAAAGCAACGTCTTTTACACACACTCTTGTAGCTTCTTCATTCTGACCTTTTTGCAGAACTCGAAACATACCAGTAACCACTGGAGCAACTTCAGACAATATCTTAAGACAGTGTCTTTGCTTAGTTCGTTTGTGTTGTCTTCAAAAACTAATGGTTTTTAATTTTCTCGATTATTTTCCATTGCTGAGTACTTATGTCGTAGTTACAATTAGTTTTTAACAATACTGCTTGTAATGCTCGCTGTTCATATAAACGGTTGAGCATATAATATGTAGAATTCCACCTTGTGGTTACATCTTGTATTAAGACAGTTTAAGGCACATTGTGCTCTTTTTGGCTCGCTTCTAGTAATTTTTGCGCTTTGGTAGAGTGGCGAAAGTGACCTACAATTCTTCTTGATTTATATATTATGTTTTATCAATTGGTTTTGAAATAAGCCATCCATCAACATAAATTGTACTGTATGTATTGCACAGGGAATTTGTTGAATACCAGGAACTTCTTGTTCTAAATCTTTGACTACATTTGAAATGTTTCTGGCATTGTCAATCACAATGGTCTGAATTTTGTTTGCAATTTCCCCCCATTTCAATATAGCTAAGTGAATATTGTGTGCTATATTTTCAGTACAATGAGTTATTCCCTCAAAGGACATTACTTGTAGGCACATAGATTTTGTTTCAAAGTCATCTGACACGGCGTGAGTTGTGAAACTCAAGAAATCATTTCTTACATTCGATTACGAATCGCTTGTCTACACATCCACTGTTAAACATGCATAAGACGATTTTTTACTTGTTCGTACATATCAGGTATAATTTTTGGCGCAAAATGAGTTCTAGACGGTATTTTATATTTAGGACACATGATTAGCCAAGTTCAATGGCTGCATATCATCCACGCATATCATTTCTGCTATAAATTTTGTAATATCAATCTCAAATCTTTTATCTCAAATTGAATGTTTTTCTGAAAAAATTCAACTACTGTCGCTTATTTTTTTTTCCCAGAGGCCCGGTAGATGTACTAGGGATACTAGAAACTACATCTGGATGATTTTGAATCCCGATAGAATGAAATTTCTTGGCATGGTTCCACATATTTGTGGTATTTTTCACCACACAAGAAATTTTAGCATTACAGTACTTATATTTAGATTGCTGGAGGGTTTCAGATGTCTTTTCAAAATGCTTCCAACTATCACTAATTAACTTGCGTTTTGATGACATTAGAAGTACCAATAAGTTAAAAACACAAAACAAGAACTTAACAATTGCCAATTTTCTCACAAAACAGGTTTGCACTTACGACCGCGGCTGGGAACTCCCCAAGCTGTCAAAGGGGAATTCCCAAAATTTGCGTTCGGATACATTACATAAACATGCAATCTATAAAACCCGTTTATAAAGGCTGTTAAACGAGAATTTAACAAAATTTATTTTAATATATTTTTGGCAGATAATTGGCAAATAATCGCAATGATAATCCGAAGGTATTTTTAATAATATAAAATGTTATTAAAAATCTGGTGTGAAGAACACAAATACAGGTTCAATATTAATACTTTTTGTGAATGATTCTTCCCCAGAGACGCAGATACGTATTTCACCTTTCTACAGGTTCATCGGTACGCCCCCGTTGAAGAAAGGATATCTTCAGACACATTCGCAAAAAAGGAACGATATTGTTATACCACAGAAATTATCCAGACCGAGCGTAGAAGTAAATTCAGCGCTGCCTGTTGTCAGACGGCCGAAGTACCTCGCTCTGTCCACATAACTAATGCGAACCAACGACGTTTTCTAGAGATGGCACTGCTTTCTGTCTAGAAACTGTATTTTATTTGGGTCTTCACGCATACTTACGGTCTAACCGCATGTGTAATGTAACAAAATAATTGAAACATACATGGATAATTTCTGTAATAAACGATGTCGTTTCCTTTTTTTGTGAATGTGTCTGAAGATATCCTTTCGGCGGGGGCGTACCGATGAACCTGTAGAAAGGTCAAATACTTCTCTGGGGAAGGATATGCTAGTACACGTTCACAAAAATATTAATATTGAACCTGTATTTGTGTTCTTCACACCAGATTTTTAATAATATTTTATATTATTAAAAATATCTTTGTATTATACAAAACTGGTGGGGTTTTACCCACTCATGTATGTTTCAATTATTCTGTTGCAATGATTATCGACGATTACGATTAATCCTAATCGGAATCGTTTCATTACTAGTCGCATTATTTGATCTTTGAAGGTATTTACAAAAAATTAAATATGATTTGCCTAAAATATTTTCATGAGGAATTCCTATTAACAAATGGGCAATATAACGGCCACACTTATTCGTAATTTAATCTACAATTAAATAAATAAAATTATTCCCTACCAATTATTTAATTTCGGACAACATTTGCTGGTAACAAGACGTGACATATTTTTTTCGTAAGGTACTTTCGTCAGGTGTTTTAAGTTTGCAATATTTTTGTAGAAACGATTTCAAGTTAACATTATTTAATTTTACTAATAATACATTACGTTTACATAGATCCGTATTAAACTCTTCTTGTTCTGATTTTCGTGAATTCGATGCTACACATGGACGTATAGATTGCTGCAAACACCCGGATCACCCTAACTTTTCACATTTTCCAATATGTGAAGGAGTTTTAGCGTGCTGATCAATTAGGTATTTTTTCTCAGAAGACACCTACAACAACAATTGCCGTTTCATATCAAAAGTTAAAGAATTTAAGAAATTGTAAAGCTTTTAATAAAACTGATTGTGTGATTAACTTACAACTTTGCTGCAGGCTCGAGAAAATATTTTGTCGCCATCCTTTACCAATTCAGGATATAGTTTAATCTATGAAAAAAATTTGTTCGTTGTACTTATTGTATGTATGCACAATATTTAAGAATGTAACACGATTAGATGTTGTTCTGCTCAAAGCTACTCGGTTTTTAAAATATATTTACGGATTCCTTTTGCACGTGCAATGCTTGGAAATATCACTAGTGAAATGGATGTAAAAGGTTTATTGTTCTGGGAATTGTCGGCTGTCGAACTGAATTAGTAATTAATAGGAATTTTTAGTGGATAGAAATTAAAAAACTTAAATACGCAACTTTTGTAAAAATATGCATAGAAATGCCTAAATATGGAATATATGCAATCACTAATTAACGCTAATTAACTCTAATCATTCTAACACGTCTACATATGGGCTATATTTACAGATATGCAGAAAATAAAATATATGCACTTTGCATATAATCCGACTAATAGACTAATGAGTCTATATCAGGACGAAACACGTGTCTGAATGTGTGGATAACAATTTTCACACAAATATGTACCTGTATTGTGGTTTCCACTCAATTTTTAAAGATATTTTTGGTATTAATAAAAATGTTTGTTTTATACAAATGGTGGGGTTACTCACATACGCTCTGCGTCAACAGATTAGCCTCACAAAGAAAGATACAATTTACACAATTATTTTAGGAATAAAGGCAACTATAGTATTTTTATCGTTATATTGCTCGAAATTATAATTAAATTAAAGTATTAAATACAATTTTTAACATTAATCGCACTTGAATTAAAAAAGTTGGCGTAGCTGCCGCGACATCTGAATAGCCTCACACGAAAAAAAAGGACAACTCAGGTGGTGTATATGGTAATAGTACTACAAAAGTGAAAGCTGTAGAACTAACGAATTAACGTAATATTATTAATAATGAGTGTGTCTTCCCCCCTTGCGAATAACCTCAAATATTCGATTTGGTAACAAATTGATCAAAGTATTTAAATATTCTTGGGATATGACGGTCCAAGCAGTCTCTATTGCGTTGCTTAGTTGTACAGTGTTATGATACTGTTGACTATCACCATATGATCGTAAGCCATCCCTAGACATTTTTAATAATATTTAAATCGAGTGATACACTAGGCCACCCTCGAACTTCTATATTTTGGTCTTCAAACCAGGTACTAATAATTATAATCCGTGTGGTGTGAATCGCAGCGTGATCGCGTTGAAAAATCCATGGAAAAACTTCCCATGGTCGTATGTTGGGTTTCACTCTTATTAATAGGTCTCTTAACGACTCTGAACACTTTACTTTTTCTACGACTGCTAATATGGCATCTATGGCTGACTTCCCTTTGGTAAAACCGTATTGATTTGGAGAAAGACCGCCCCTCTCCACTATTTCCACTTCTAGCCTCTCTTTTACCAGCCCTTCGTACATTTTCCCCATCGTGTTTAAAAGACATATTGGACGATAATCCGATGGGTTTTCCATGCCTTTTCCTTTCCAAAGAAGCGTGATCTTTGCTTCTTTCCAATGTTTTGGAAACCGTTGTCGCATTAACAGCTCGTTCATAACTTCCCTCACCGCATGTGGGCAGGTCTTAACCAAGCACTTGATTGCCTCCACCGGAACTCCATCTGGTCCTGGAGCTCTTGCCACCTTCATTTTGTTGCACACATTTTCGATCTCACTTTCTGTGAATAGGTGCTGTATTGCCTCTGTCGAAGTACTTCTGTCCCATTGGTCTTTTATTTGGGGGAATAGTCCTTTTGTTATTTCCACCTTCTTTTCATCCGCAGATTGAAGGGTAGCGTTAATCTTTCCAGTTGCCTCATCACTATTTTATATCCATTCCCAAATACGTCTTTTTCTAGGTCGTTTTGCATTGTTTTCAGCTCTTTCTTTACCCTCCTGTATTGATCTGCTATGTTGCTCTTGGCCTGTTCATCAATTGTCTTGGATTTGTTTGCTCGTAAGCTTCTTCTTCTTACTACTGCGCACTCTTTCAGTTTTTGGTCATTTCCACTGTCCACCAGTAAGGTTTCTTCCGAGGTTCCTGTCGATGACATACCTGGCTGCTTCTCACTGCTGACCTAAGGTCTTCCATGATTGTTGTTGAAGTATTCTTCTCTCTACTTTTTAGAGTAGCGGTAGCATTTCTACTACATTGCTGTCGGGGTTTACTACAATATATATATATATATATATATATATATATATATATATATATATATATTAAAAATAATAGATTTTGTATTGGTTTTAGCGACCTTTTATTGAATTTCGATGGTTTTACGACGTTTCGACTTTTATTAATTCAGTCTTTTTCAAGTAACTGGAAACAAGAATTATTACATGAAAACATGAGAAACAATTTTAAATTTAAAATTAGATTAAAGCAATGAATTACAAATTAAGTTCACATTTAACGTTGAAAATTAAATAAATAAATTAAAAATAGCTTAAATGAATAGGTATGGAGACATTAAAGTGATTAACATCTGTGTGAATGAATTGGAGACATAACAATTAAATTAACAATTTTAAATTTAAGATTAGATTAAACAATGAATTACAAAATTAACTTAACGTTTAACATTGAAAATTAAATAAAATTACAATAAAAAATAGCTTACATGAAATAGGTAGGGAGACATTATAGTGATTAAAATCTGTATGAATAAATTGGAAAGTTGAAATACACTACGAATACAGTAAAGAGAACAAAGGAAAGACAAATAAACTCACAGTTGTTGTTCGTTTTGGTTTTACAAGGGTGCATTTTGTGTGACACATGTGTTTTTTTTTAATATTAATATCCGAGACCCTATTTTCTTAAGGAAACGACCGTGCTTGTGTGGATATTGTAAGTGAACTAAGTCTTAGTTTGCGGGGTTTTAATTTCTGTTTGAACAAGGTGGCCAGGACCGTATTTAGGGGTATATAGTTAACGTTGATTTTTCTAATAGGAGCTAATTTTTTTCTGTTGTGTCTTGTGTGTGCAGAGGGGGGGCTTTTTGATTTGTCTATTGTTTTATGAGTGGGTAATAGAGTTTTGAAAGACCATAAATTTCGTTTCTGTCGTTGATTGTTTTGCAGACCTAACACTGAAAAAACAACAACATACAAACAAAATGGTACACTAAACCAACCGCATCCGGCAGATATGTAAACTTTTTTTCTAACCAACCCCTAGCCCACAAAAAAAATGTAGTAACAGCGCTAGTAGACAGAGCCTTAAATCTCACTAACCCAATTTTTAGACCAACAATACTAAATAAAGTAAAAACAATTTTGTCAGAAAACAACTATCCACCACAATTCATACAAAAAATTATAAAACTTAGACTCAATAAAATTTATAACAAAACAAACAACAAAAACAATAACAAAAAAACCAATGAATTCACATACATCCCCACACCCTATATAACTGGATTATCTGAAAAATTAGACAATATATTCAAACCATTTAATTTTAAAATAGCACACCAAAGCGGTAATAACCTAAAATTCCTACACACCAAACTTAAAGACCAAACACCTACACTAAAACAATCACACACAATATACAACATACCCTGCAAAGACTGTGACAAAATATACATAGGCCAAACAAAACAGTTACTACAAGAAAGATGAAAGGTCACAAATACGCAAAAAATCAAACTGCTTTAAAAAAACACCAATTGACACTTAAACATAATTTTGATTTTGAAAACACCAAAGTAATAACACAAAAAAAGAACACAAAAGCTAGAGAAGTCTTAGAAATGATACACATTTTCAAAAAAACAAGCAAAACAATCAACGACAGAAACGAAATTGATAGTATTTCAAAACTCTATTACCCACTCATAAAACAATAGACAAATCAACCCCCCCCCTGCACACACAAGACACAACAGAAAAAAATTAGCTCCTATTAGAAAAAACAACGTTAACTACATACCCCTAAATACGGTCCTGGCCACCTTGTTAATTCCAAAGAACAGAAATTAAAACCCCGCAAACTAAGACTTAGTTCACTTACAATATCCACACAAGCACGGTCGTTTCCTTAAGAAAATAGGGTCTCGGATGTTAATATTTAAAAAAAAAAAACACATGTGTCACACAGAATGCGTACCCTTGTAAAACCAAAACGAACAACAACTGTGAGTTTATTTGTCTTTCCTTTGTTCTCTTTACTGTATTCGTAGTGTATTTCAACTTTCCAATTTATTCATACAGATTTTAATCACTTTAATGTCTCCCTACCTATTTCATGTAAGGTATTTTTTATTGTAATTTTATTTAATTTTCAATGTTAAACGTTAACTTAATTTTGTAATTCATTGTTTAATCTAATCTTAAATTTAAAATTGTTAATTTAATTGTTATGTCTCCAATTCATTCACACAGATGTTAATCACTTTAATGTCTCCCTACCTATTCATTTAAGCTATTTTTAATTTATTTATTTAATTTTCAACGTTAAATGTTAACTTAATTTGTAATTCATTGTTTTAATCTAATTTTAAATTTAAAATTGTTAATTTAATCGTTAGATCTATCACACGAAACAAACACAGTTTCTCATGTTTTCATGTAATAATTCTTGTTTCCAGTTACTTGAAAAAGACTGAATTAATAAAAGTCGAAACGTCGTAAAAACATCGAAATTCAATAGAAGGTCGCTAAAACCAATAAAAAATCTATTATTTTTAATATTAAGACACGGCCAATAAAATAAAAAAGAAAAATAAAATTCTTATTAAACACTAAATAGATATATATATATATATATATATATATATATATATATATATATGTCTGTGTGTATATATGTACATATACGTTTTTTTCTCTTGTTATATTATTCTGCTAATTTGTTTTTAATTTTATTTTTTACTATTTGTCTAACCTTATATTTATCTATTTTTTATATTAATTATAACGTTCTTTTGTTTTAATATTGTAATTATTACATTTATGTCCTGTAATTGGGGTCACCTGTTGCGCATTAAAGACTATTATTATTATTATTATTAATGCAGTTTTCGTTTGTTACGGCTGTGATCGTCCGATGAAATCCACTTGCTAAGTCTTACACATGAGGATAGCACGGGTTGGTTTAATATTCGTGATGTTGTCATTACTAATGACAACATCACGAATATTAAACCAACGCTCATTGACTAATGACTCATAAGTCAATGAGCGACGCTGAGTTTTCTACCATATTTATTTTGTGATTTGACAGTATGCAGTAAGTGTGGTTGTTGCTAATTTTGTCTATCGCAGCATCATACACAGACAAGTCTACGCATTCTGTGTGACACATGTGTTTTTTTTTTTAAATATTAACATCCGAGACCCTATTTTCTTAAGGAAACGACCGTGCTTGTGTGGATATTGTAAGTGAACTAAGTCTAAGTTTGCGGGGTTTTAATTTCTGTTCTTTGGAATTAACAAGGTGGCCAGGACCGTATTTAGGGGTATGTAGTTAACGTTGTTTTTTCTAATAGGAGCTAATTTTTTTCTGTTGTGTCTTGTGTGTGCAGGGGGGGGGTTGATTTGTCTATTGTTTTATGAGTGGGTAATAGAGTTTTGAAATACCATCAATTTCGTTTCTGTCGTTGATTGTTTTGCTTGTTTTTTTGAAAATGTGTATCATTTCTAAGACTTCTCTAGCTTTTGTGTTCTTTTTTTGTGTTATTACTTTGGTGTTTTCAAAATCAAAATTATGTTTAAGTGTCAATTGGTGTTTTTTTAAAGCAGTTTGATTTTTTGCGTATTTGTGACCTTTCAATCTTTCTTGTAGTAACTGTTTTGTTTGGCCTATGTATATTTTGTCACAGTCTTTGCAGGGTATGTTGTATATTGTGTGTGATTGTTTTAGTGTAGGTGTTTGGTCTTTAAGTTTGGTGTGTAGCAATTTTAGGTTATTACCGCTTTGGTGTGCTATTTTAAAATTAAATGGTTTGAATATATTGTCTAATTTTTCAGATAATCCAGTTATATAGGGTGTGGGGATGTATGTGAATTCATTGGTTTTTTTGTTATTGTTTTTGTTGTTTGTTTTGTTATAAATTTTATTGAGTCTAAGTTTTATAATTTTTTGTATGAATTGTGGTGGATAGTTGTTTTCTGACAAAATTGTTTTTACTTTATTTAGTATTGTTGGTCTAAAAATTGGGTTAGTGAGATTTAAGGCTCTGTCTACTAGCGCTGTTACTACATTTTTTTTGTGGGCTAGGGGTTGGTTAGAAAAAAAGTTTACATATCTGCCGGATGCGGTTGGTTTAGTGTACCATTTTGTTTGTATGTTGTTGTTTTTTCAGTGTTAGGTCTGCAAAACAATCAACGACAGAAACGAAATTGATGGTATTTCAAAACTCTATTACCCATTCATAAAACAATAGACAAATCAAAAAGCCCCCCCCCCCCCCCTGCACACACAAGACACAACAGAAAAAAATTAGCTCCTATTAGAAAAATCAACGTTAACTATATACCCCTAAATACGGTCCTGGCCACCTTGTTAATTCCCAAGAACAGAAATTAAAACCCCGCAAACTAAGACTTAGTTCACTTACAATATCCACACAAGCACGGTCGTTTCCTTAAGAAAATAGGGTCTCGGATGTTAATATTAAAAAAAAAAACACATGTATCACACAAAATGCGCACCCTTGTAAAACCAAAACGAACAACAACTGTGAGTTTATTTGTCTTTCCTTTGTTCTCTTTACTGTATTCGTAGTGTATTTCAACTTTCCAATTTATTCATACAGATTTTAATCACTATAATGTCTCCCTACCTATTTCATGTAAGCTAACCTTTTATTTATCTATTTTTTATATTAATTATAACGTTCTTTTGTTTTAATATTGTAATTATTACATTTATGTCCTGTAATTGGGGTCACCTGTTGCGCATTAAAGACTATTATTATTATTATTATTAATGCAGTTTTCGTTTGTTACGGCTGTGATCGTCCGATGAAATCCACTTGCTAAGTCTTACACATGAGGATAGCACGGGTTGGTTTAATATTCGTGATGTTGTCATTACTAATCACGAATATTAAACCAACGCTCATTGACTAATGACTCATAAGTCAATGAGCGGCGCTGAGTTTTCTACCATATTTATTTTGTGATTTGACAGTATGCAGTAAGTGTGGTTGTTGCTAATTTTGTCTATCGCAGCATCATACACAGACAAGTCTATGACAGGGTGAAAGACACGTCTGCATATGTCTGGATAGCAATTCTCAAATAAATATGTGATTGTATTGTGTTCTCCACACCCTATTTTCAGTAATGTTTTTCATATAAAAAATGTTTTTGTTTTACAAAAAAAAAATCAATTCTAAAGTTTCTATTTTGATTTACTACACAAAACCGTATAGTTAGAATTAATTCGCTTTATGATTGTTTCAGGATTTCTTGCCATTCCTGCCATTTAAGGGAAACAAATTTCTAGCTTCAGTTAGCAAGGTAACAACAGTATTAATAACGGTCTCCGTGATCACAGTGATAGCTCTTTCTCTTTTACCATTTTTACTGTTTAAAATATGTTTGGAAGCCGTCCTAAAACTTATATATAAAGATCTGTATGGCGGCGTCTTGAATGGTATGGATACTCTTTATGAAATCAACGAAACAAAAACTGTGTTTAATGTTGTGATAATACTTTCGGGTGGTAAATCGAATATCGTTGAAACTTTAAAAAAGTCAATCGAATACGTGCATAATAGCGCCGACAAATTTACTTGTTGCATCAAGAGATTTTGCGGATATAATTTTTATGTGAAGAAACAAGTCAAACCGGAGGATATTCTTGAAGTTGTAAGCAATAATAGTAACAAGCATATGACAAAAGATGCACTGTACGATTATATTGAAAAGAATTGCATAGAAATTAAAGAAAATCAAATGTGGAAAATCATAGCATTCACACAACCGATACGATGGAATGAAGATCATTCTCAGGCGAACGAACAGTTTGCTGCAATATTGACAATTCGACATTCTTTAGGTGACGGTCCGTCAATTGTGGCGGTTTTAAAAAAGCTCATAACAGAAAGTGCACAGAAGGAAAAGACAGATTTAACACACAGTATTCCCAAAGAAAGAGATGAAATGAACTTAGATAACGTCTATGTATATAGAAATCCACTACTTACGAAATTGGACGGACTAGCTTTAAGAATACGCGGTAATAAAAACACACATTTGGCAACTTTCATCGAACCCGAAGCCGAATATATTTCAGTAATTAAGAAAATTAAGCAAAAACTGAATGTTACCTTCACTGATGTTATCAGCACTGCTATTTGCTCAAGCGTTCTCGATTATATCGCCCAGGTATGTATTCTATCATCGATTATATCTATTCTATTTATCTTAACATAAATCACCATCGCGTTAATAACACTGGTCAAGAAATTTTAATTTTTTAAAATTGTACATAGTTTCCAAAGAAAAATCTTTAGAAACTATACACAATTTTCGTTTCCGTTATAGTTCTAACAATAGTAATAACAACAAATTTATTCTGACACGTCAGGTTTTGAAAAAAGAAAATATTGAAAAACAAATGAAATATTACTTAAGTAAATATGTACATTGTTACATTTGTAATTTTCTTTTCTTATTTTATATTTTTATAGTCGTGCCCCAGTATATTATTTTTCATTTGCGACTTTAATTTAATTCAACGCGTACTGTATTGCCCTCTGATTTCAATATTTTGCAATGGTATCGCCCCCCTACGGTTTCCGTTGCATCCAGGCGTGTAGATCATTCGAACAGAGGCCGTTAACGAATCCAGTTGTGAGTGGTAGTGTATGTATCTTCGATTAAGGGTAAGTTTAAAATCCACGAAAACTACGACTTTGAGTATTAATCGCTTATGCGGATCCTATCGTAGCACGTGAAGTATTATATAGAATTGCAGTTTACCGATTTTGGAGTTAAGAAGCTTAAATGGGAAAACCTTAAAACGCTAAGTTAAACCTTTATTTTCTGGCAATATTTTATTGCGGCATTTCTTATACAAATCTCCGGATTAATTAAAACGACTCTTGCAAAGACTCAATCTAGACACCTTAGTCTGCAACTACCGACGGATTCGATTCTCCAGTGTCAATTAATGGTGAAGAACAGTAGTATATATGTTGAGCACTTGTGAAATTATTACACTATTAAACTTAAATAAAACACCTTATATTTCACAAACAATAGTATATTTACTATATGTACATTTCATGTGCACTGCACACATCGTCAGTAGTTACTAATTTAAAAGTATTATTTTTTAGTACATGTCTAGTAAAAAATATCTATTTTTTTGGTTAGGGGTGTAAAAATTACAATTATAAATGGTCAACAAATGGTCAAAAACATGCAAATAAAAATATAACAATAAAAATAAAAATAAAAAATTTGATGATGTTCTGGCAGTGATACCTGATTCTTTCGATACAGTTTCGTTTTTAAATATATTAAATACCCAATATCCATCAATCAAGTTTACGTACGAGTTGGATAAAAACAAATCTTTACCCTTCTTAGATTTAAAAATTACTATTTTAGACAGGAAGTTTGAATTTGACATTTACAGAAAAGAAACACACACTGACAATTACATACATAAACAATCAGACACTTTTAACAAATATAAAGAAAGTAGTTTTTATTTTTTAATTAATAGATTATTATCAATCCCTCTATCACCAGTGAATTTTAAGAAAGAACTAGACCACATAACAAAAGTAGCAGAATCTAACGGATACGATAAACAATTGGTGGATAAAATCAAAAACAAACTAGAAAAGAAGAAGCTAAAAACTTTTAAAACCAGATTAACTCCAAATACAAAGAGTAATACCAAAAAATATTGCAAAATTAGTTTTCATAAAAGTTGGCAGAATAACGTAACTAAATTGTTAAAAAAATATAATCTAACTCCTGCTTTTTCCAACACTCATAAGTTACAACAATATCTTCAAACAAAGTTAGTTAACACAGACCCACTGAAAGAATCAGGTATTTACAGAATTAACTGTAATTCCTGCCCAAAATTATATATCGGCCAAACAAGAAGAAATATTCAAACCCGTTTCAAAGAACATTTAGCTCATGTAAAACTTCACAATGTAGATAAATCAGCATTAGCTCTACATCATTTAGATACCGGACATAATTTCAGCGTAGATAATGGTAAATTAATTAAAAAATGTAATAGCAAAAATTTAGACATGTAGGAAGCCATACATATGAAAAAATACAGAAATTACCTCCTAAATAATGACATGTCACCTATTAATAATAAACTTTTAAATTGTATACCTACAGTATCTAATAACTAATAGATCCTCTTCACGCTACTATATTGTTATTTAATAGAACCCGACATGCCAAACACAGTCAGATGTCTTGTTTTTCATAGGTAACGGTCTTTCCCATAATTTGTCCTTCTTGGAATTTCAATAGATTTTAGCAGACACTGTTACAATACATCCATAAATTTTTTATTTTTATTTTTATTGTTATATTTTTATTTGCATGTTTTTGACCATTTGTTGACCATTTATAATTGTAATTTTTACACCCCTAACCAAAAAAATAGATTTTTTACTAGACATGTACTAAAAAATAATACTTTTAAATTAGTAACTACTGACGATGTGTGCAGTGCACATGAAATGTACATATAGTAAATATACTATTGTTTGTGAAATATAAGGTGTTTTATTTAAGTTTAATAATGGTGAAGAAGATGTAAATTTGCAATATTTTGAGGCCTGAATGTCTATGTAACTTCCGTTTCAGTTTGAATGGCTGTGGATGCCTACCTCTGGGAAATTTACTGTGGACGTAGCCTAGAAACAGTAACTCATATAAACTTTCTTTAATGCTATAGTATTTGATACCTCTAAATCTAATTTAACGTTTTGAAGTCGTATTACTCATAATTACCTAACTTTTGATTTAATAATAAATTTCCTATTTGATCTAAAATTTAGTTAACGTTTCGAATTTTATATTCATTCATATTTGGTGGCAATGTTTCACGTAATATATTTATAAGATGTTTGAAATCTAGTTACGATTTGAATTCTATTTATAATTAGCTTTGGTGGTTAATGATTATAATTTAAATGTCATATTATTTTTATTATTGTAAATAAATTTATTCTAAATTTCTATTCATATTGGTACATATATTATTTTTAAAATAAAATTTCTTATTGCCGTTGATCTCTTGTCATATTAGAAACTTAACTTATTTTTGCACGTATAGCTGCGCTGTGTGTCCATGTGTTCTTTTGCGAGACTTGTATAGAAGCGTTCTGGTGCAAATGCTCTTATGACATAGTCGATTAAATTCTAGAAGTATATTTGATAATTTTTGCTTTATTTCATGTAAAATAAATTATATGTATAATAACGATACACTCCGTTATACACATATTTTGTTCGGTTTCCTCTAAGGATCCATAGAAGGCTTATTTATTTAAACTTGTAATCTAGACTATTTTCGGAATTTTGTTTTTGCGTAATTACTTAATTAGTATATGTGCCTTTGTTTTCTATTTCTTGGGATAGTTATTTAATGTGCTTTCATTACATATTACGCTTAAGTTTTTTTATATAAATCACTCTTTTGCAACGCTTTAATTTCAAAATTCTTATATATACAGAGTGATCTTATTTTTGAACAAGATATTTATTTGCTTTATGGTTGTTATTAAATACCATTTTCATTTAACGTTGTCTTTTTTTATTTTGTTAATATACGGGTTAACTGTTTTCTAGCCTTCTCTTTACCTTTTTTCTCTCTTTAGCAAGTTGGCTGCTTCGAACTTTTCTTTTAAGATTGCTGGTATCCTGTGTGGCATTTCGCCGTTTTGGATTTCGCTTTTGTTTTTAGTAGTCTGTATGCGTATGCGCCTACAATCGTGCGATTCCTTTTCTCTGTTTTAAAATTTGAGCTTCCGTAAGTAAAACTGAATGGCGCTACCTACCATCTTTTATTTAGTCACCCACGCCGTCTCCACTGACATGCACAACAAATAGAAGCTCCCATACATTTGTGCGATACGACTACCGGTTTCGAACCAATTTTGGTCTTCTTCTGAATGTCATCGTTGCGCCTGCGCCTTAGGTAGCAATATTATATGGAGCTGCATGGCATAGTCCTGTTTAAAATGTTTTTCTTTTATACTATTCAACGGAACTTTCTAATATCATTGCCCAACATTAATCAACAAGCATTTCACTGTACCACTTGCCCTGATAACGTTTTTCAATAACAGAAATATTTTGATGAAACCTTTCGCCGTGTCCATCACTCACGTCACCGAAGTTCTGGGGAAGAAAATCCAGATGCGAGTGCAAAAAATGTATTTTAAGGTTCATATTACAACCCAATTTAGGGTAACTTCTAACAAATTCATTAACGAGTACTATATAATTGTTACATTTTCCGTTTCAGAGAAAATTGCGAGTTACATTTTTAAAAGTACTCCAACACGGTCCAAATCATTTAAGGTTTCTTGAATTTTTTTTTCTTGTTGTACTCGTAGAAGTTTAATTTGGGAATCGTACAAAAATTCCCTCTTCAGGTTTTGCATCTGAGATTTTGGGAAGTTATTGTTTAAGGTATTGGAATCCACGGCTATCTTTATCTATGCTTTCACGAAATTTTTCATCAAACTTAATTTTATTTGTAATGGCGGTAAAAATATTTTATCAGGTTCAGCTAGTGACTTATAAAGTATATCCATCCTTTTGTTCAAAAATGGCCAGGGTTTAATAATGTAGTAGAAATTTCTTGATCGACTGTCCCACTCACAAAGAAAATAGCAATTCTTTGTATACCCCAGTTGTAAATCGAGTAGAATTACTACAACTTTTAGGTCTGCACAGATATACCATTTGTACATTTTGTAATTAATTCTGTCTAGAAAAGAAGTCACATTTTCATACGTTTCTTTTAAGAACATTGGGTCGTAAAACGGGTATGGATGAATAAACGTTTCCTATGTGAAGAACAACAGCTTTCAAACTCAATTTCGAAGCATCGATAAAAATACGCTATTTTTCGGGATGGTGTTGGTGACCTAATGCCAACCTAAAATTGTCGACATTATTGTGGAATGAAAGACCCTCGTCGGTTGAAAAATACTGTGATAGTTCATTCTGACGATTACGATACACACAAATATGTGTGCCTGGAGCTAACAGTTTCCATCTGTGGAGGCTAAATCAAAAATTGGTCCTGAATAAGATTTTTTCTGATTTATTAGGTCTGGTCCGATGGTAAATATTCATCATCGCTGATCGGTAACTTAACACTTGCTTTTGTAGTTCTGTAACATCATATTCTTCACTCGAAATACATAAGGGATTTTTAGACAATTTAGTTAAAATTTCCGACGATTTTTCGCCTAATTTCACTTAGAATTTGATAACTCTTTGCTCCATTTTATTATCGCACATTTTTGAAACTATCTATAACATGTGAAATGCATCTTATAACATTACACCGTTGTACACATGCGCACAAACTATGGAATTTTAGTACTTAGTTATAACACCTTTAAATGCCCTTTGTGTAAAATATAACAATATCGTCACTGTATTACGCAAGAAGCGTGAAAATCTAAAAGAAATATATAATTTTGTTATTTTATCGAAAAGCAAGTAAATCGTGTAATACAAATCTTATTTATGACTTTTGGAATATGGAATGTGTATTACTCTGTTACGAGAAAGGCAGGTCAAGAGATAGTGGAAATAAATGCTTAAAAACTGGTTATTTTATTTGCTTTAACGTAACGCACAAATCTGGCACAAATATACCACCGTTTCTGGAAGTACTTGAAATAATTATTATATTTCGCGATACAAGAAATGTAAATATTTTACCATACTGGTTATTCCTTCTTGCGAAAATGAATTTAGAAAGTTTTCTTAAAGCGATTGTACAATTACAAATTGGTAATTTATCCAGTAAATTATAAAAGCATTCGTTAAATTGTTTCAAAACAACATGAAAGCATATTTAAGTTAATAAAAACATATAAACTGAACTTACTTTATAGAAACCTTTATAAATAATTTCATAACTAATTATAGGAAATATTCCTATAACGGGTGACTATAAATGATTGATTTTTTTTTCTTAAGCTCGCAACAATTCTACAACTTCATATCTGAATAAAATAAAATTAAAAAACCCTTACCACAATAGAATTTAATGATTCTAAATACGTATTTCTACAACCACGTTGTCATCTTCAGTAGAAAAACCAGTGTAACACTTGAACGCACAAAAACACTCAACACATGCCCATATGACCTTAGTTAATGTGTTTCTATTTAGGCTAGCATCTAGTTAATATCAAACCACTCCTGAATGAAATAATTTGTAATGCGATCTTTCTGTATGGCAGCTTGAGAATTGAGTGCGTTTTACACATTTGTATTTTGCTTTTGTTGCTCAGGACATTACAGAAATCTATTAAACATTTACATAAATATACAGTGCTTCTCAAAAGTTCCCTCCCCCCTCTTATCTTTGGAACGATTATACATACACATGTGAAATTTGGAAACTGAATATTATAGGTTATAAACTTCCCTACTAGTGATGATAGATGACGAAATCGTCATAGATGACGTCACAAGGCCATTGTGACCAATAATTTTAAATGGAACGCTACGTCAAGCGACACCTCTTTTAAAAGGTATCGAAAAAACCTATTCAATGATACTAATTTTGTTTGTGTTTGAGGCAGTTTTAATGGCTCATTAGTAAACATGAAAATTTAAATTCCATTCAGTATAATAATAAATACAGATTTAAGAAACAGTATGTACTTAAAGAAATTGCTCGAAGTGACCTCCATTTACTTCCTGACAGTAAAATATCCTATTTTTAAACTCTTCTCGTACTTATTCAAATGTGTCTGCGGAAACAGCCTCACATTCTGCAACAATACGTTGTTTTAAAACGTCAAATTGTCAAGTTAATACTAAAATTACAAATTCAAGCTCCGCCTATGGTTAGTTGTCAAATAATCTGACGTTTTTGTTAGTCTCCAATATTCGACGTTTTTGTAATTTTCCAAGTTTTTGTACATTTAATAATTTGTGTATTGTTGATCGAACGTCTCACTGTTTTTACAGCTTATGGTACTTTTAATATTTTTGTACATTTTAATAATTTGTTAAACTGTTGTGATTCGAAAGTTTAAGTGCTTCAAGAAGCGAAATGGTACGTGCTTTAGGTGATAAAGTAGCAGCGGTCCTAATTCTTGGTGAAACTAGACAAAATACTCATGCAGCAGAACGCATTTTTAATGAGAGGTTTCCCGATCGCCCCATTTCGAGGACTTATTTAAGGGAGCTTCTTCGTAAGTTTGAAACAACGGGTAGTATTAATGATGCGAAACGATCTGGCAGACCACAAATTTCTGATGAGAAAAAAATTGATATACTGGCAGAAGTAAGAGTTAATCCTACTTCTTCAACAACTCAAGTTGCATCTACCTGTGAAGTTAGTCGAAGTACAGTACACAGGGTGTTGAAAAAATACAAATTTCATCCATACAAATTAAAAATGGTTCATCAACTCTCAGACGACGACCCAGACCGAAGACTAGAATTTTGTGAAAATATGGAAACTAAAATTAACCAACAGCCAGACTACGTCAAGACAATTTGTTTTAGTGACGAAAGTACTTTCTATCTAATTGGAAATGTAAATACACAGAATGTGAGGTATTGGAGTGACGCAAATCCTCACCTGTTTCGTGAAACACATACCCAATTTCCCTAGAAGGTGAATGTTTGGGCAGGTATCCTGGGAAACCACATCGTTGGGCCTCTTTTTTTAAATACTAATTTAACTGGTGAGGTTTATCTGGAGATGTTGCAAAACGCAATAGAACCGTCAATCCTTGAAATTTTGGAAGATAATCCAGATGAATTCGGCAATTTGGAAATAACATTCCAACAGGATGGTGCTCCTCCACACTATTACGGTGCAGTAAGACGGTATTTGCATGAGGAGTATCCTGGTAGATGGATTGGACGACGAGGTTCAACGGAATGGCCACCTAGATCACCGGACCTCACACCTTTGGATTTTTTTCTGTGGGGGTACCTTAAATCGAAGGTTTACGCCACTGAACTTGACAATATTGACGTTTTAAAACAACGTATTGTTGCAGAATGTGAGGCTGTTTCCGCAGACACATTTGAAGAAGTACGAGAAGAGTTTAAAAATAGGATATTTTACTGTCAGGAAGTAAATGGAGGTAACTTCGAGCAATTTCTTTAAGTACATACTGTTTCTTAAATCTGTATTTAATATCATACTGAATGGAATTTAAATTTTCATGTTTACTAATGAGCCATTAAAACTGCCTCAAACAAAAACAAAATTAGTATCATTGAATAGGTTTTTTCGATACCTTTTGAAAGAGGTGTCGCTTGCCGGAGCGTTCCATTTAAAATTATTGGTCACAGTGGCTTTGTGACGTCATCTATGACGATTTCGTCATCTATCATCACTAGTAGGGAAGTTTATAACCTATAATATTCAGTTTCCAGATTTCACTTGTGTATGTATAATCGTTCCAAAGATAAGAGGGGGGGAGGGGACTTTTGAGAAGCACTGTATATGAAACATTAATTGAAAGTAACTGGAAGTGCGATATCTAAATAGATTTAAAATAGAAAAAGAAAACCTAAACACCATTTTGAAAGTAAAAACGAATTGTTTTATTTTTTTGCTTGTTCGACTTTTACATTGTCAAATTTTTGACAATTTAAATTTAAAAATCAGGTATGAAGTTACCTAACAAATCGGAGACTGTGGCTTATAAGTGAATAAAATAAAATTAAAAAACCCTTACCACAATAGAATTTAATGATTCTAAATACGTATTTCTACAACCACGTTGTCATCTTCAGTAGAAAAAAACAGTGTAACACTTGAACGCACAAAAACACTCACAGAAGGATTGTTCTGAACGTCTTCTAGTTTAACACTAAATTCTTCAATCTTAAATGCTACAAAAATTACCTACATTTTGGTAAACCCCACCTATTCATGCAAGAGCATTAACCCATTATTTGTAAATTCTATAGAAAAACCGTTTAGAAATATTATAAAAGCCAGAAATTAACATACATTAAGAATCCAATTATGAAACTAATCCTTAAATTATGTTGAAATATAAATTTGGTAATTAATGTTGAGTCAGAATATTTTAATGGCAAATATTGTAATGAAACGAATTTAAAAATAGATAGAATAGAAAGAGATATTAGTTGTCAATGAATCGTCTGAGATTTTTAGTCGCGATGAGTTAGATTTATTGAACAAAGGGTTAAAATATTGTTTGACAAGTAAAAAGATGCCTACAGAGGAGATTGTTGCAAGCATCGAGACCTCTATTAGGAATTTTGAAGATACATCAAAATCCTATGTCAGAGAGACATGCAAGCGACAGATCCAGGAATCTTTACAGCAGTACAAACAATTTTCAAGTAAGAAAGACTGGAACACTATTAAAACTCTCAGATTGAAAGATTGTTTATATTTAAAAGCAGATAAAGGGAATAAGTTAGTCATTTTGGACAAAATCGATTATTCTGATAGAGTTAATAATTTAATTTCGGAAGGGCCTTATGTAGAACTGAATAAGAACCCATTAACCAAAATGATAAGTAAAACTAAAGCCGCGTTAAAAAAATTTCCAAACTTAATAACTAATTCTAACATTTATAAATTACAATGTGCAAATCCATTAGTGCCTAGGTTATATTGCTTACCTAAAATCCACAAACCAGGTAAGTCGATGAGACCTATTGTTGCTGGTATTGACTCACCGACTTATTTGATTTCAAAATGGTTAGTAAATGAATTCAGAAAATTACCAGAAAAACCAGTTAGTTTATCGGTCAATAATTCTTTAGAATTTATTGAGAAAGTTAAAGATTGTCGACTGGAAGATGGTGACACTTTGGTTTCATTCGATGTAACGTCCTTGTTTCCTTCAGTACCTATCCCAGAAACGTTAAAATATTTGTCTGAATTACTTCATAGCAATCACGTTGAAAAGGAAAAAATAAATGAATATTTGCAGTTAACAAGGCTTTGTATGGCCCAAAATTGCCCAATTCGAAGGCAAGTTCTTTAAACAGCAACAGGGTACAGCCATGGGTAATTGCTTATCTCCATTTATCGCGAATTTATTTATGAGTCACTTTGAGATTGAGTTTAAAAAGTCAGCCAAATATTTTCCAAACATATGGGTCAGGTATGTAGACGATGTGTTTTTTGATACCAATAAGTGCGTCTTAGATTATTTTGTAACAGAATTAAATACAAAATTTCCTAGTATTAAATTCACTGTTGAAAAGGAAAACAACGGAGTTTTGCCATTTTTAGATACCTTAGTAATTAGGAATAACAAAAACTTAGAGTTTTATATTTACCGAAAAGAAACCAGCGTCAACAGATTTATAACCGCAGATTCAAACCATACTTTTCAGCACAAGAGTGCCTCTTTCAATTTTCTTATCAATCGTTTGTTAAGCATCCCATTGACAATGGATAGATATGAAAAGGAATTAACTTTAATTAAGAAAATCGCGAGTTACAACGGTTTCGATTCAGAAATAATAAACAAGCTAGTTAGAAATCATAAAGTAAGAAAAGCAATTCAGGATTCCACATGTTTGCTACCTCAAATTGATTCGAGGAAAAAATTTATTAGTTTACCGTTTCACGAAACTACGAAAAATTTAAGTAAAACCTTTAAACAGTATAACGTCCAAGTAGCATTTCGGTCGAATAACTCCCTAAAATCTCTCTTAGGCAACGCGAAAGACAAAGTTGAGGTAAACAACAAATCTGGAATCTATGAAATAAATTGTAAGGATTGTGATAAAAAATATGTCGGCCAAACAAAACCTTCGATTCTAACTCGTTATAAAGAACATGTTTCGCATATTAGATTCAATAGACCGGAAAAATCAAGTGTTGCCCGACATATTCTTGAATCAGATCACAACGTAACATCTGACTGTCTGAGATTAATAAAAAACGTCACACGCCCCCGCGAATTAGATAGTTTTGAGAGCATTTTTATCTTTAAAAATAGAAATAACGTAATTAACGCAGATTTGGGTCCTATACCAGGTTCTTCTTTATTTGAGTTAATTGACAGTTAGATGTTATTAAAGCAAGAAAAATAGGAAAACCATTAAAAAATATTCGAATTCATGGAATTTATTTTTAAATTTTTTAAATTCGTTTCATATTTGCCATTAAAATATTCTGACTCAACATTAATTTCCAAATTTATATTTCAACATAATTTAAGGATTAGTTTCATAATTGGATTTTTAATGTATGTTAAATTACGGCTTTTATAATATTTTTAAACGGTTTTTCTATAGAATTTACAAATAATAGGTTAATGCTCTTGCATGAATAGGTGGGGTTTACCAAAATGTAGATAATTTTTGTAGCATTTAAGATTGAAGAATTTAGTGTTAAACTAGAAGACGTTCAGAACAATCCTTCTGTGAGTATGAATAACAGTAGAAAGATCAAAGTAATTTTCAATACTGAAATTGGCAACGGACGAAAAATTTTGAGAACCAATACAAGCTGAAATAGCGGAATGGCAGAAATTCTAGAAGGGAAAGGGGTGAGCTATAAACGGAATGAAAGCTTGGTGAATCATTGTTGTATGCGAAGGAAATACTACTGTAATGCGTCCACAGCTAATATCAAAGTAATTTCAAATAGAGAAATTAACAAGAGAAGAAAAAGACACAGACCCAATAAAAGCTGAAATAGCAGAATAGCTAAAACTCTACAAACGAGGAGCTGGAAACGGAATAATACTAATCAGCCCATATGGACGAAGTACTATTGTTGTGTAATTTTGTGTTTGACCCACCGCTCACAGGGCGTAACTTCCATATAAGCTGGTTATTTATTTTGGTTGGTGGCAGTTATATTGAAAGCTGGTGTGTTTTCTGAATGTTTTATTTATTTTATTTATTAAGTTATATTGAAAGTTGGTGTGTTTTCTGAATGTTTTATTTATTTTACACAAAACGCTTACACCTAATTTGATAAGATAAATCGCTCAATATAGCACTTAATGTTAACTTAAACTAAATTCTTTACTGTTTGTTCAGACGGTATGTCTTGTTATGTACTGTGTTGTGTTAAAAATGTGAATGTTGTATAGAGAATGAATGTTGTATTCAGAATTATTGTTGTGTTACAAGTTGTTAAAAAATATATCACTACCCCTACCCCTACATAACTAAAATGCGCGTACAGTAATCCCTCAACATTCACGGTTTTGACATCCGATCATTCAAATGCGGACGAATTCCACATTCGCGAACTTTGGATTTGATTATTCGCTAACGAACAGTAAAAATGTGAAAATGAAGTATGTAATAAATATAACAAATTTATAAAAAATAAGTACATTATAGTCGGGCGACTTTTGAGCATCAATGAATCGACAGTGCGTTCTACAAAAAATAAATCAAAAATCGATCAGAGAGAATGTCGCGGCTAGTGCTCTTGTCAGCGCGAATTGTTTTTCAAGTGCGAAATAAATCTCTTGAAGAGACAGAAAATGCTTTAAGCATTTCATTGGAGGAAATGTCTTAGAAGCATGTGTACTTTTTCTTTTGATGAAACTTTAAAATATATATTTGACACTGACAGATGTTTGAAATAACATCTTAATGACTAAAGCTACGACATAATTTTTATATACACGGCCAGCTACGAGTGAAAAGTTTAATGATCGCTCTTACATACATATAAGTATTTATTATGACACAGAAAAGCGATTATATGATTCTACTTCGATAATTTTTGGCAAATGTATTATGTACTACTATTCTAACCTACTAATGTGTTGCCCACCATAGTGTGTTAGAACATGTATTGGTGCGTCTAAATATTTTTTGGTCTCGTTTATGTTTGTCTTCTCCGGTCGTACCTGATACAACAAAGACCTGTTTGACATACATTACTGCTCTAATTATTTCGTCTTAACTTTTGGTGTTCCTCAGGGGCCAAATTTGGGCTCCTTGCTATTTGTTTTGTATATGAATAAATTCTTCTCCAAGTTAAGTGTCTCATTCTCGCATATGCCAATGGTATAAAAATATGTTCCGATATTTCTACAATTAATGATAAAGTTAAACTTAGTAGTTGCGTGGTGTTACCGCTTTAAACATAAACTAAATATTATTTAATGCTATGTGATTACTTATACTTGAACTGCTATGCCATATTAAAAGCAATTTCTTAAGAAGTAAAACCGAAATGAAGAATCTTAGACTCGTATTTGAGTCAAATAATTTGACTCAAATCTTACCTTTACATCACATATAATTAATATTTGCTTTATGCATTCAAACCTCTGGGATTTATTATGCGCGTGTTAAAATACTTTGACATCACTTTACTTAAATCATTGTACTATACTTATGTATTAAGAAAAAATGAATACGCCTCATTGATTTGGTATCCTGTCTACGCGTCTGACGCCATTTCTTTGGACTGTGTTCGCTGTAAGTTTTTCAAGTGTCTCTCATTGATGGAGTTTATCCGGAGAGAACGAGAAGGGAGAATATTTGTGTGAAAATCTTATATAAGCTTGTTAAAAACAATAATTGACTGCTCGTTTATACTGTCGTTTCTGGTTTCCCGTATGAACTCCAGGTATGGTTCTACATTCATGGTTCCCTTTGCAAGGACGAACATCATAACACAGACACCTACATATATTCTGTTCAAAGTGGCAAATAAAATGCTGGATGATAAGTTTGCGATATAATACATACATCCATAACTTACTAACGTAATGTAATTCGTTAATGTTTATTTATGTAATGTACCTTGGGCTTAGCCTATTGGGTATTAAAGGATATTATTATTACTAAGCATGTTCTTCTGACAAAGTGATAAATATAAATACATAAATGTGCTTATTGTTAGTAATTAGTTTTAAATTGTTATTCGTTTTTATTATTAATATAGTGTGTGTTTAAGTTCTCGTTAATTTTATTTAAGGACCCAGACAGACAAATATTATAGTTCTTTATCTCAGAGATAAAACAATCATAAATCACTCTGGAATAAAACATCGGTGACATGACTTTTTATCAGCTCGCCAAAAAAACGGGTACATAACTGATTTTTATTTTTTCTGTTCAATGCTCGCAGATTTAGGGATAGATATATCATCATCGGTTTTATCTGAATATCACTTGAGGCATTTTCAGACAAAAGAAGACAAACTCGATCTTTTGCCACCTGGAGCTAACCGTTCCATTTCTCGGCATTCTCTTCCAGAACAGCCCCGTCTCATCCACCTTAAACACCTGTTGTGTTAGATACCCTCCTTCTTGAATTACTTTTTTTTAAGTTCTCCAGAACATTTTCTTGCTGCCTCATGGTCATCAGACGCCGATTCGCCGGTCGATTCTATATTATGCAAATTATGCCTTTCCTTGAAATTTTCAAATCAACCTTTGCTGTCCTGGAAGTCAAACAATGAATCAGAATCCTTCTTTATACGATCAAATATTTGAGAACTGAAGCAGAACTGATCGGCACATGCTTCTAAGACATTTCCTCCAATGAAATGCTTAAAGCATTTTCTGTCTCTTCAAGAGATTTATTTCGCACTTGAAAAACAATTCGCGCTGACAAGAGCACTAGCCGCGACATTCTCTCTGATCGATTTTTGATTTATTTTTTGTAGAACGCACTGTCGATTCATTGATGCTCAAAAGTCGCCCGACTATAATGTACTTATTTTTTATAAATTTGTTATATTTATTATACTTCATTTTCACATTTTTACTGTTCGTTAGCGAATAATCAAATCCAAAGTTCGCGAATGTGGAATTCGTCCGCATTTGAATGATCGGATGTCAAAACCGTGAATGTTGAGGGATTACTGTACGCGCATTTTAGTTATGTAGGGGTAGGGGTAGTGATATATTTTTTAACAACTTGTAACACAACAATAATTCTGAATACAACATTCATTCTCTATACAACATTCACATTTTTAACACAACACAGTACATAACAAGACATACCGTCTGAACAAACAGTAAAGAATTTAGTTTAAGTTAACATTAAGTGCTATATTGAGCGATTTATCTTATCAAATTAGGTGTAAGCGTTTTGTGTAAAATAAATAAAACATTCAGAAAACACACCAACTTTCAATATAACTTAATAAATAAAATAAATAAAACATTCAGAAAACACACCAGCTTTCAATATAACTGCCACCAACCAAAATAAATAACCAGCTTATATGGAAGTTACGCCCTGTGAGCGGTGGGTCAAACACAAAATTACACAACAATAGTACTTCGTCCATATGGGCTGATTAGTATTATTCCGTTTCCAGCTCCTCGTTTGTAGAGTTTTAGCTATTCTGCTATTTCAGCTTTTATTGGGTCTGTGTCTTTTTCTTCTCTTGTTAATTTCTCTATTTGAAATTACTTTGATATTAGCTGTGGACGCATTACAGTAGTATTTCCTTCGCATACAACAATGATTCACCAAGCTTTCATTCCGTTTATAGCTCACCCCTTTCCCTTCTAGAATTTCTGCCATTCCGCTATTTCAGCTTGTATTGGTTCTCAAAATTTTTCGTCCGTTGCCAATTTCAGTATTGAAAATTACTTTGATCTTTCTACTGTTATTCATACTCACAGAAGGATTGTTCTGAACGTCTTCTAGTTTAACACTAAATTCTCTGCGAATAGATGTTTGAGGAGATTCGTTAATAATTTGTCTGACATTTTCAATTACGCCGCGACTTCTCTTGAGAGGAGGACCGCTTCCTTTTTTCCTTAAAATACTGCCTGTTTGACGAAAAAGATTTACACAATGCATTAGCGTATCACGGAAAGTTTTATAGCTAGGAACAGTATTTGGATATCTCTCTTCAAACTCCGCAAGGCAATTTTCTATTGAATGCTGCCAAATACCATCAATTTTTTGAGATGTCAGGAAGTAACATTCTACCATAAACGCTTTATGCATATCATTAAAGGTAATGATATGCATAATGATATGCTTTAATGATATGCATAAAGCGTTTATGGTAGAATGTTACTTCCTGACATCTCAAAAAATTGATGGTATTTGGCAGCATTCAATAGAAAATTGCCTTGCGGAGTTTGAAGAGAGATATCCAAATACTGTTCCTAGCTATAAAACTTTCCGTGATACGCTAATGCATTGTGTAAATCTTTTTCGTCAAACAGGCAGTATTTTAAGGAAAAAAGGAAGCGGTCCTCCTCTCAAGAGAAGTCGCGGCGTAATTGAAAATGTCAGACAAATTATTAACGAATCTCCTCAAACATCTATTCGCAGAGTTTCGCAACAAGTAGGGCTTTCGTATGGAACATGTCAAAAAATTTTTAAAAAAGGACTTGCACATGTATCCATATAAATTAACTTCTGTACAAAATCTATTACCTACGGATTATGAAAAAAGAACACAATTTTGCCAATGGTTTATTCAAACAATGACAGACAATATTTTAAATCATACTTTTTTCACCGATGAAGCTTGGTTTTATTTGAAAGGTTATGTTAATTCGCAAAATATGCGTATGTGGTCCAGTGAAAATCCTCATTTCTACAGAGAAGTTCCTCTACATCCAGAAAAAATAGGAGTATGGGTAGGTATGAGTCGTCACCGATTAATAGGACCAATATTCTTTGAGGGCACGATAACATCGGAGAAATATCGTAACGAAATTCTCAGTGTTTTTACTAATCAATTGACTAATTATGAACTCCAGGTCGGATATTTTCAACAGAATGGGGCTACATCTCACGTTACACTTGAAAATATTCAGTTTTTGCAACAATTTTATGGCGATAGGATAATAAGTAGAAATACAGCGATTCCATATCCACCACGATCGTGTGATTTAACAGTCATGGATTTTTTTTGTGTGGCCATATATAATGAATATTATTTATGAAACACCAATTAATAATCTACAAGAGTTAAGACATAAAATCATAGAAAAATGTGAACACATCAATAACTCACCGCAAATACTGATCAATGTTTTCAATGCTCTACGAAATAGAGTGCGATTATGCTTGGTGGAGAATGGTCAACATTTTACACATTTTTTATAATATTCTATTACTTTGTATAAAAATTATAAATATATTTAATATAAAAGTAAGCATTTCAAATTATTTTTTTAACAATCATGACGTTTGAAATTATAATGACAGATCTCCTCTAATAACTTAAGTTAGGACATACTTTTTGTGTACATGGCTTACTTGAGCGAAAATTTTAATGATCACTCGTTACTTAAAATTAATCAATTTTTTAAATATATATATTACATACTTGTCGCTATCTTACCCACAATTATCCTCTCTCAACAATAAAAATAATTGTATTCCAATCACCACTTATAGCGCGGTAAAATATTTAAATTTAAATTAGAACGGAATTAATCGCTTCTCAAATTAAAAAGTCAGACGGCATTGAACTACAATAATTCTTGTAATGTTGACCGAAATATCAATAAACTATTATGCAACCACTACGACCATGAAAACATAATTATTGACGGCAAAAAATTGTGTGTAGCTTGCACATCTCTATTCGAATCGATTAATTAATCATAAAATAATTTAAATTTCAAATACAAATTGTCTTGTTCTTGGAACATGTTGCGTAACATTCCCAAGAAAACACAATAGACAAATAGTTAAAAAAACGTGCTATTATAAAATTTTCGCTTTTTGTACAAAATTTCTACTTCATTATTTTTTTATTACTGCGCATCAATACGAGTTGCTATTATTAATAATTCACGTATTCTTCTTCTTCTTTATCGTGTTCTCATGACTGAGAAATCGTGACCTCATCTCTAAGTAGAGTAAAATTACTTTCGGATGAGACTGAAGATGCGCGAGCGACGACATTACAAAAATACCGAACACCTTAAAAACATTGAGCAGTCGCTGCAGTCGGCAGCGGGAGCAATGTACGTACAAAACCACTACGAAACACACAGATCAAATGCCTGGTATCGACTGACAAATAATCGATAAACGTTTGTGGCTCGTATAGTACACGGATTTATACTACTAGCTGTTTCTCTCATTTATGAGGTGTCTCTCTTTCTAATTACTAAAATGTGTTTCTGCGCCAGTCTCATCCGAAAGTAATTTTACTCTACAGTTATTCACTTTTTCTTTCCACGTTTCACGGTCATTAGTTTCTGCTAACAGGTCTTGCAGTGGTGTGCCTGTTATCTCCTTCATTTGATCAATCCACGTGCTTGGCGATCTGTCCCTTGGTCTTTTACCCTCAATCTTACCTTGGACAATTTCCCTCTCGTCTTGTTGTGTGTCCAAGGTACTGCAAGATTTTTTCCCGTCTATCTTTAACCTTAAGTTCATCCAGTATAAATGCGTTAGTACGTTTTTCGGTCGAAGATATACGTAGCATACACCGCCAGCACCATATCACAAATGCATCTTTTCCTGTCAGAGGCTGTGATTGTCCACGATTCAACGCCATATAGAAAAATCGAGAATATCAGAGATTTAACTAACATGGTTTTAGTGTTTCTCGTAATCTGTCGGTCTTTCCATATCTTGTTCAGGTTCGCCGCCATTGAGATATGTCTGCTAATTTCTCTGTCACATTCTCCTTGATTGCTTATAAATGATAAAAGGTATATTGCCTTGTGGAAGTATGTTTCCTCTGTCAGTGATCATGAGTTTGATCTTGTTCAAATTAATCTCGTGCTTTCTCTCGACACCCGCGCTATGCGCCGTTCACGATTCGAAGACGTGCACGCCATCAACATAATTTTCGAAATCACCAATACAAAAACAGTAAACGAAGTACAGTCGATTCCTCTTAATCCGGATAATTGGGAAAAACCGCTTTTTTGGGGACATTTCTAATAAAACGAAATCAAAGATAAGTAAAACTTCACCGTTTTATCGGGACAAAGCATCGAATAATCGAAGGAACTCCCTAATTCTCCAAGAAGCGAAATGTCAAACGAGGGGCCAAAAGTCGACTCATTTCTTACAATGCGCTCTTCCAAGTTGTATATAATACAAATTGTGTGTGGGCTCGTTCGTTCAAAATGCCCCGTAACGACTTAAGTGTTGTTCAAAAGTGGAACTGTTAAACAAAATAAAAGAGCATCCAAACACAACGAATCGGAGTTTGAAATTTTAAAGGTTCCAAAAACTACGATTGCGCGAATTCGTGTAAATGAAAGGAAACGCCATGAAAAATTTAGCATCGCCGGTGCGGGTGGGCGTGGAGTGCTGCAAAAACGTAAACGAGAAGGAAAAGATGCTGAAGTTGACGAAGCGCTCAGCAAATGGTTTGGCATTGTTACTAAAAGAGGTGTTTGTGTGTCCGGGTCTATGTTAAAATGCAAAGCCGAAGAGTGTGCAAAGAAGCTGGGCCAGAAGCATGAAAATTTTAAGGCGACCGAGAGGTGGCTTTCTCGTTGGAAAAAGAGACATGACATCAAGTTTTAAACATTTCATGGGGAAAAAGCGAGTGCTGATGTTTTGTCTGCTGATAGGTGGAAACTCGAAAGGCTTCTTGAAATTATGAACAAATTTACACCGGAAAACATTTACAACGCCGATGAGACAGGGTTGTATTATAGACCAACTCCAGATGGTTCTTTTTGTTTTAAAAAAGACAATTTAGCAGGTTCGAAGAAAGCAATGGAAAGAATAACTGTTTTATGCTGTACCAACATGACGGGGAATGACAAGAAAGAACTGCTTGTTATTGGAAAAATCATAAGACTTCTCTGTTTTACAGAATTGGATATCGATAGATTGCCCGTCCAATATCACGCTAATTGGAATGCATGGATGACGTCGTTAATTTTTCTAGATTGGCTGAAAAGTTGGGATAAAGAATTGCAACGCCAATCCAGATTCATAATTCTAATGTTAGACAATTGTGCTGCTCATCCATACACTGACACTCTAAAGAACATAACCCTTGAATATCTGCCACCAAACACAACATAATTGACTCAACCCTTGGACATGTGCATTATTAAAAACCTAAAAACTAAGTCAGAACTAAACTAATAAATTTAATTTTAGAAAAAAATGAAGGTAATTTATTGGGATCATACTCAACAGCTAAAGATGTAAGCAGTAAAGTCAACATTCTGCAAGCCATACTTCGTCGCTGGACAGCTGGAGGGATATTAATAGGAAAACCATAAAAAATTGTTTTGCTTATTGCAATTTTAAAGTGAGCAAAGCTTGAGTGAAAGCCCCGAGAAAATGGATGAAGATGTCAACGATTACATTGTGTTGAAACAGACGGGAATACAAAATCAAGAGAAATTCACCGATTTAGACAAAGATTTGAGTTGCTGCGATGAAAAGGAAAATCTTGATGAAAATATCATTGATGAAATAAAAGAACGCCTATGAGAAGCCGAAAATGTTGATTCTGACAGCGGAGAAGAAATCGAGACTATGTCCGTTTCTTTGCTAGAAGCACGAAATTGCATCGAAAACTTAAGACAATTTGTTTTGCAGAAAGGGAATGAGAGAAGTCCTTTAGACACCTTTATCACGTGCTCCAATTTTGTTAATACTGAGTCAATGAAGAAAAGAAACCCAAGTACTCTTGACTCTTGCTAAATAAGATGGCTTAATTTTTGTTATGTTTTTTTCGCTGTTTTTCTTACAGGCCTAATAATGTACTATCGCGGCATTTTAAAAATCGGACACTTAATTTGTTTGGTTTGGCTTTTTAAGAGTAGATAGGTATATATTTGCTTCGGTTTACAGATCCGCCAGTGTCATATTCAGAATTGTTAAAATATAAGGTTAATATGTCACAATAAAGTACTAAAAATTAAAACCAAATTGTAGTTTTCTAATTAATAAAGTCTTGTCTTTCATTTATTCACTCAGTAACATAATTTTATAACAAAATTTATAACATAATTTTGCGTAAGAGGTTACAGATAAATGTCAGTATGCTGTTATCTACACAACAACTCAATTATACAAAAACCGAATTACAATGCTTAATTATAGTGAAAATAAATATCTAATCGTCCGGATTGTAAATGCCGCGGTAGTACATATAACAATGTAATATTTAGTCCTGTTCAATAAAGAATTAAAATTGCATTTTTCGTTTTGGATGAACGTTTATGGAATATTAAGTTTGATGTCGTTTACATTAATAAGCAAATAAATACTGACACGCTACATTGAATTTATTTACAAATACATTTACGGAAGTAAAACTGCAACATTTTCAATGTAATTTGTTAAACTGGAAAGAACGTGTTTTTAAATGTTTTATGCAAAAGAAATGTGTATGGCCAGCCTTGAACTGGTAAATCATTTACAGATACTATAAACGCATTCGAGACTATTTATTAAGAGAAATGCGATTAGCAAAACATTAGACAAAAAATAAATGTTCACGATTATATAAATAAGATTGTACTTTTTGTTTCTTCTGGTTCATAAACTAGTTTCAAAATTTCTCAATTTCGTCGAGATTTTGAGATATTTGCTTGAATAATTCTTAAAAACATGTTAAATTGCAAATAAAAGATATACTAACTATAATATTTCAAAATATACAGGGTGTCCAGAAACTCTCCTGACAAACGAAGACCGGAGTTTCCTCAGATAATTTTAAGACAATTAAACCCAAATTCACCTAGTCCGAAAATGCTTCCTAAGGGAGCTAGAGTTCTTTGAAGATGGCGCCTTGTATTTTTTTTTTTTAATTCCTCCAGAACGCTTCTATTTAGAAAAACAAAAACTGGTATGCTTATTTATCCTCCAGAGATGAATCGATTTCATCAATTGCGAATTTCTAGTACCGGTCATAGGCGTCCGTTTTGGGTAGGTCAACGGTTATTTTAAGGCATAACTTTTTTGTCTTTAACTTTTAAGCATTTGTGACACTAGATTATTAAATTTTCAGGTATTCCACTACTAAAAGGTACTCTTACTTTAAGTCGGTAGGATACACCGTTTTCTAGAAAAATCGATTTGTAAATTTTTCGTTCTTTCTTCATTAAAGTTCAATTTTTTGTTTTTTGCAATAGTTAGCTCTGAACTGCCAACAGAAGTAAAACCTACGTTTTTCGTTGTCAAATTGTTGTCAGTTCGCGAAGTTTATCTTTTCATTTTTTACTTTGTGTTATTCAAACACAACGATTTCAATTTAAAAAAAAATGGTTTTTACTAGTGAGGAATACGCCGATATGCATTTAGTTGATGGCGAAATGAGGTGTAACGCTCGAGCGGCGCAACGTAGATACGCTGAAAAATTTCCCAATCGTCAGCATCCCACTCACTCAACATTTACAGCTCTTCATCAACGATTAAGAGAAACAGGTTCAGTGGTCCCAAAAAATAATGAAACAGGGAGACATAATGATGTAACAGCAGAACATGAAGATGTTATTTTAATGGAAGTTGAGGAAAATCCAGAAATTAGCCTTCGAAGACTATCTGCCATGTACCCCACAATTTCAAAATCTTCCGTAGGAAATATCTTACACAAATAAAATTTATATCCTTTTCATTTTACAAAGGTGCAAGCACTGCTAGAAGGAGATTTTCCTGCTCGCGTAGAATTCGCTACATGGTTACAAAATCAGAAAAATCAAGATGAAGATTTCTTCAGGAACATTTTGTTTGGTGACGAAGCTACATTCTCAAAAAATGGAATTTTTAATGCACATAATGCACATTATTATTCGTACGTTGGTGACAATCCCCACGTTGTTCAAGAATTTAAGCATCAGCATAGGTTTAGCATAAACGTCTGGATAGGAGTAGTTGACGATTATCTACTTGGACCTGTGGAATTACCTGCTCGTTTAAATGGTGCTGATTACTTACATTTCCTGCAAAATATTTTACCTGATTTGTTAGATGAGGTGCGTTTAAATATTCGGCAAAACTTATGGTTTCTACAGGACGGCTGTCCGGCCCACTTTAGCAGGAATGTACGAGACTTTCTAGATAATAACTACGAAGACCGTTGGATTGGAAGAGGCGGTCCAGTTGCTTGGCCAGCAAGGTCGCCGGATTTGAATCCTTGCGATTATTGTGTTTGGGGATACATAAAAGCATTTGTTTATTCCGTTCCGATACAAAATCGCGCACAACTCTGGCTAAGGATACAAGATGCTTGCAACGAATTTAGAAATAACTTTGGAATTTTTGCAAGAATTCGGCGTTCTCTAAGCAAAAGGGTAAACTTATGCATACAGACTAATGGTCATCACATCGAGCAACTTTTGTAACAATCTACCTTTGATACTTGTTCTTTTTTTGTTAGTTTCGTTCCATTGTAATAAATAATTTGTTTTTAATTTATTAAATTAATTTTCATCCATGCCTTGATAGTCCAAGCCAACTTCGTCGCTAAAAATAAGTAGGTACATAATAAATTGAACTTTAATGAAGAAAAAACGAAAAATTTACAAATCGATTTTTCTAGAAAACGGTGTATCCTACCGACTTAAAGTAAGAGTACCTTTTAGTACTGGAATATCTGAAAATTTAATAATCTAGTGTCACAAATGCTTAAAAGTTAAAGACAAAAAAGTTATGCCTTAAAATAACCGTTGACCTACCCAAAACGGACGCCTATGACCGGTACTAGAAATTCGCAATTGATGGAATCGATTCATCTCTGGAGGATAAAAAAGCATACCAGTTTTTGTTTTTCTAAATAGAAGCGTTCTGGAGGAATTTAAAAAAAAATAAATACAAGGCGCCATCTTCAAAGAACTCTAGCTCCCTTAGGAAGCATTTTCGGACTAGGTGAATTTGGGTTTAATTGTCTTAAAATTGTCAAAGGAATCTCCGGTCTTCGTTTGTCAGGAGAGTTTCTGGACACCCTGTATAAATAAGTAACAGCAAATACATAATAAACTACAAAAAAGCAAAAATTTCAATATCCACGCACAATAATATTACTAAGTTGCGTTTCGTCGGCACAATGGGTCTCTTATAGTAGGGTGACGTCCACCAGATTATCATTCAAGAGCCTCAGCAAATATTCAGATTTAGATCTTGTCACGCCTTCAATGTTCAGTTGTTAGATTTTCAGGGTATTCCTAGGTTCCTTGTCGATGGGTTATGAAGAAAATAATTTGCTGTTCATGCTTTTTTTGCTAGGAAATCCTTGGTAGGTCTAGCAGCCTAGTAGTGTAGACTATTTAGCCGTGACAAGTCACGTTTTCAGGGTACACCCCGAGGAGGCAGTCTACATTGTACCCCATTCGTGTATTAATGAGGTTAGTGCACTTCTTTCTGCACCTCAACGCTAACACCGTGCTGAACGTACGCGTTCATTTTTAAACATGTGTAAAGACAATCCAAAATCGACTTTGTAGTTCGTTTTCAGATATGAAACAAGATTCTGTATTATGATCCTCTATCCAAGGTGTGGATGAAATCGCGCGATGACCAGATAAACCTGGATCCATAAAGACAAAAGTCATTCAATCAACTAGAAAGATTATGGTGACAAAATTTTGGTATTATAAGGGCATTTTACTAATTGCCTTTAAAGATCGCAATATCAACAGCAAAATATTGTACTTTGCTGAATAAATTTAGAGACAATAATCGTGAAAATCGTCAAGGAAAATCGTCAAAAGGTATTCAATTACTGCATGTTGATGCACCCGTTCATACTGCTGTGGTTTTACTGGCTGCAATTCCCGAATCTGGCTTTCAAGAAACTGAGCATCCACCATATAGTTCTGATGTGTCTCCAAGTGATAATTATTTATTTTTCTATTTGCAAAAAAGATCGAAAAAGGGGACGTCATTTTCATGACGATGTTGAATTACGAACAGTCGTAATTCCGAGTTTTAAGAGAAAACATCAGATTACACTGGCCAACAATTAAAATTTTCTTTTCTGCTGACTTTGATCTGGCACTTGTTTCTACTTAATGTTGGTACGCTAATGTCAAATCTGAAACCTATTTGTCCCTATCACGTCAAGTTTTCTTTGTACGGCACTTCTTGTTTGCCGATTTCAAAATTCTAGAAAATCGTTAAGTAAATGCAGCAAATTCTTAATCAAAGAATTGAAAGACATTTCAAATACATTTATCCTATTAGCATAATGTACACTTGTACCTCATAATATTTAAGTACTTAATGAACTAATAAAGTAATAAACAATTATAAAGAATGTCTAATTAGGGTTTAATGAGATTTTATTAGAAAGTTTGATTACTTAGGACTATTTAAAAGTAAACAAGGGTGATAATAAAACGTTAGTTACAAGTTGATTGTTAGGGAAGAAACTACATCATGTCTACTACTCGAAGATGTGTAAATAGTGCCGATTCGTTCTGCTACATTTGTGTCAGCTTCACCGTTCCCAGTCATAGGATAACTATTACTGCTTTCGTTAAGAAAATGTATTTGGCTTCCTTTGACGTAAAACTTGCTGATCAGGACAAGTCGTAGGCTGCACATAATGTGTATAAACCATGTGTGGAAAATTTGCGGCAGTGGAGCAAGGGAAAACGCCATAAATTAGCTTTTGGCGTTCCAATGATATGGAACGAACCGCAAAAACCACCCAGATGATCGCTATTTTTGTTTAGTTCAGACTTCCGGTTACAATAAGAAGAATAAGAATAAAATTGAATATCCTAAAATCGACTCCGCAAGTCGACCAGTGCCTCATTCCGATGAAATATCCGTGCCAGTTTATGAAAAGCTTCCTTCACTTGAATACTCCTATGCTCAAGACATGACAGATGTTATTGAGGAGCAAGATTCAGATGTAGATTGTGACTACGGAGATATAATTTCTAATAATGGACCACAACGTTTTACTCAAGCAGAATTGAATGATTTAGTAAGGAATTTGGGCTTATCAAAGGAATCATCGGAACTGCTAGCTTCAAGATTAAATAAAAAGAACTTACTCGCGCAAAGTACGAAGATAACTTTTAATCGTAGCAGGGAAAGTGATCTTGTCCAATATTTTAAAGAAGAGGGTGAATTTGTTTATTGTAACAATGTTCCAGGTTTTCTAATTAAATGGGCGTTATAGAATATGACTAAAGATGGCAGACTATGTGCCCCAGCAGTGGCGTTGCGTGGAGAGTTTAGCAGAATAACAGTGCGCTTACTTAAAAATAAATATATCGAATCCCTATACAAAACGTTAAGAAAAAACATAAATAACTTACCCAACATGTTTACATTGTTGCAAAAAAATGCGGATGTGCGCGATGAAAAAACTGCACCATAATATATGTTTCTGTATTAGTCTCGGAAAGGTTCGTACGTAGCGACGTATATATATGTTTATATACAGAGAAGGATTGTTCGACGTTGAGAGATGTTATTTTGCATAGTTAAAGCGCTCTTTGTATCTGTACAACGGATCTTCAGTATCGGTAAAAAGTTGCCCTAATTTTGTAAAATCTACATTTTTATCTAATACACTGTTAAATTTTTCACGGACACAATCACTTTTTTCATCTTCAAGGATATGCAGCACTAGTTTTACGTGGTCAATAATTGCTAATGAGTCCGATAAGGACAGCGCAGTGTTCTGTAAATTTTTTATTGCGTCTGTATTGGAACGTAACTGTCGTAAATAATTTTTAAATTTGCTGCAACTTGAGGATTGTTAAATTGAACCTGGCTGAGCCGTATTGCAGCTGCTTCTTTGGCATCTAGTTGTAAAATCACTGATTTAATTTTTTCAAAATGTTTATAATAATAAAATGCTGCTTCTAACCAAGTACCCCATCGTATAAGAATTGGTTGCGGCGGCTCGGGTATATCAGGACACAGCGAATGAAATAGCCGAATCCGTTTCGGAGATTTAAGAAAAACCGCTTTCGTTTGTCCTATCAGTTGATCCACATCAGGATAAGTTGTACGTATAGTGTTTGTTACAAAGTGTAAAGCGTGAAGCAAACATGTGACATGCAGCAGGTTTGGTTGAATAGTTTTGAGTAAGTTTGCCGTGGAACACATAACCTTGGCAGCATCGGTAACTAACATTAACACTTGCTTCGGTAAAATCTCAAATTTGTGTAGTGTTTCTATTAATACATCATATATCGCTCTGGCAGTACACCCTTGCATTCGTTTACAGGTTAGTAAATAAGGAGAAGAAGGTCCTGGCGGGGTCAGCGTCCGTACTAGAATGGCTAGGATGGACTGTTTTTTAATATCTGTAGTTTCGTCTATTGTTAACCACAGGAATTTTTTTTACGGTATTTTTCGTACAATTTACAATTCTCTCACGCACTGACGGTACGTAATTCCGTAGCGTACTTCTTGCTGGTAATTTCCACGTAGGATTGTATTTCTTCAAAAACTGACGAAACATTGGGTGTTCCACTTTCTGCATTGGTATATTGGTCGCAATTAACATCATTGTTAAATCACACAAATTTATTATATGATCTGCGTCCACTATTATTCGATTTATGTTTGTCACTATTTATATGTCTTTGGCACTGACTTGCTTTCCAAGTTAATAAAGTTGTTTCACAAACTAAACATTTCACTACGGTACCGTCATATATTAAATCGGGAAACCGATGTAAAAATTTCTTTACTACATTAGCATGCAACCGAGTCGATGCATTGTTTCTACGCACTCCCGACATTTTCAACACGATTGTGTTAACAATGTATCGCTTACAACGTCTCAACGGCAACTGAATCGATCGTCGTACGCCTCTACTCGATCCCTCCACATCACGCTACTGTTCGGGCACATAGTCTGCCGTCTTTAAATATGACCCAAGCGTTTGTTTATCAACAGTTACAGCAGAAGCCTCAAGTGTGTCCTACTACACAACGGGAATGTTTTCGGTTCAATTCTTATTGGATATTCCGTTCAATTAAAGGAAACATATGACGACATTGGGAAGGTTATAAAGTTACTAAAATATGCAGACCATAACTGGGTCTTCCGTGTGAATCTCAAAATGGTAAACTTTTTACTTGGATTTCAAAGAAGATATACAAAATTTTCGTGCTTTCTGTGCCACTGAGATAGGCGAGCTAGAAACCAACACTGACTTCAGAAACATTAGCCTCCCAGAACATTCCCAGATGTTGGAGAAAAGAATATTATAAGTCAACCTTTAGTCGACAGAGAAAAAGTAATTTTTCCACCTCTTCACATCAAATTGGGTCTTATGAAGGAATATGTTAAAGTCTAGATTTGCAAGGTAACTGCTTCCAGTACCTATGTGAAAAGTGTCTACGAATAAGTTACGAAAAAATTAAAGCTGGTGTATTTGATGGACCTCAAATTAGAACCTTAATGAGAGATTCAAATTTCATCAACTCTATGAACGAAGCTGTGGAAGAAGCCTAGACTTGATTCACGAAGGTCGCGAACAATTTTCTTGGAAACAAAGAAGCCTGCAATTATAAAAATCTAGTTCAACCAATGCTTAAAAAATTCACCGCCTAGATTGTAACATGAATATAAGGCTTCATTTCCTTCATAGTCATTTTGATAGGTTTCCCGAAAATTTAGGTACTGTAAGCGATGAACAAGGCGAGGGATTTCATCAAGATTTCAAAATCATGGAAACTCGCTACCAAGGAATATGGGATCCTCATATGATGGCCCACTACTGTCGGAGTGTTCAAAGGGACTGCCAAACCAAAATACACAGCAGAAAGTGCTGCAAACGAACATTTATTCCCTTATTGTTGTTTTTCGTTTTACAAATACCCTTGTAATTTTTTAAAGATTATTGTGTAAATACTTGTACTATACTCGTGACTAATATTGTATTAAAATAAATAAATTATTAAATTTTATACTTTCTTTATATCGTAACAGGACTTATGTAAGTAAGAGCGATTCTCTTAAGTAAGCACTAGTAATTCTTCAAAGAGCATTGTACAGTACATAGTTTAATTTTGACGTGATACAAAAAAAATAATATGATTTTCGGATTCAGCACACCCGAATTAGGAAAAAACAAGTCTCGCTTAGAAGTCAACAAAAATCGTGTTGGTCGGCGTTATTTTTATAAGGGTCCAAAATTATTAATTAATCATTATAATAAATGCATTAAAATTAGCAGAAATTGTATTGAAAAATAAAAATTATAAAATTTTCAAAATGATATTTTTTCTATCAGTTAGTGATATACAGTAAAAGTCGTTTATAGCGTTCGCTCATTGACCAAAAGTTATAGACGTTATATCAGGATGGATATTATATCAGTTAGCAACGAAACTAGTGTTAAATATCATGAATTTCAAATAAAAAGTAACGATAAATAAAATTTTACATTTATTTGAACGTAAGCATAACAAGTGTTCATTTAAAAAGTCAATCTAGTAGCATGTGATTTACTGAGAACATTTTGAAGTATGTCGTAAATTAAAATTTACTACTTAACCTACGAAGTCGTATATTTTGACAGTTTAATACATACAAATAAATAACAAATAATAGGTATTTATTGAAAACTATAACAAATGTTGAAAATGTTGCCTTCAAGATCAAATGCACTATAAAATCCTCCGTTCAAAATTTCTGATGATATTCTGCAACATTACTGGATTGTTTTTAATTTCCATGCATTTCTGTTCGATTCTCTGTAGCATATCATTCAAATTCAATATAGGTGTTCGAAATATGTTATTTTTTAGATAAGGCCACAAAAAGAAGTCGCAAGGTGTTAAATCGCATGAACGTGCAGGCCAGGCAATTTCAGTATTTCGACTAATTTTCTCTGGATGTAGCGATTCTTCATTAATTACATGTGGATTTTCACTACTCCAAATTCTTGTATTTTGTGAATTTAGGTATCCCGTTTTATAAAACCATGCTTCATCAGTAAAGATGACTCTTTGGGAAAGTTCTACATTTTTGTTCATATTTACAAACCAATGACAAAACTGTAGTGTACGTGGGTAATCAATTTCTAACAATTCTTGTACTGCTGTGACACGGTATGGATAAAGTTGCATATCTTTTTTTAATAACTTGTGAGTTGTACTAACAGAAAGGTTTATTTATTGACTCAAATGTCGAACAGATGTTTGTGGTTCATTTTCCATTATTTCTTCAACACGATTGACAACTTGAGGTGTACGTTACTTAACTGCTCCGCTGCCTGATTTTCTTAAGAGACTACCAGTTTCAGAAAAAAGTTTTAAAGTTCTATCCAAAGTATTCTTAAATTGTATTACAAAATATTGAAACTCAACTTGAAATTCTACCATGCAATCTTGAACTGAATAAACCCATAAATCATCAATTTTATTACCACTTCGAAAATAAGCCTGGACTAAAAAAATTTTATGTTCTAAAGTGAAAGCCATTTTAAAACTGAGAAGCAATTTATTTAAACCAGAATCGACGAAAGATTATTTTCTGCACTAACAAATGTCATTTGGATTTACGTTTACGGAACAACAAACACATACTAATATATTTGCGTCTTATTCTATCAAAATTTCAAAGTAACCTAGATTGACTTTTCAAATGAACACACGTTATGTTCATTAAATGAAATTTAGCATTTATTCAGACATATTTATATTTAGCATTTTTAATAACAAGGAAGTTTATATTTCTTTGTAAATAAGATTAAATACGGAAATATAAAAATATGTAATACATATGTATTTATGTACACATTATACAAAATAAATTATTAATGATTATCTTTTTTGGAATGCAAATAATCAGTTATTTTAGACTGTTTTGTATACAATAAGGTTTAAGTATATCAATACGTTATGCACGTATTACGCATTTGTTACAAATGAAACAGACATGCAATATACATATCTGTAACTGTACACATGGACAATACACCTCGTATTTTCAGCATTTACTTCTGCTTAAGACACGTGTTTCTGCCATCTATAGGCATCTATAGATGACGCCTATAGATGGCAGAAACACGAAAACATGAAACAGACATGCAATATACATATCTGTAACTGTACACGTGGACAATACACCTCGTATTTTCAGCATTTACTTCTGCTTAAGACACGTGTTTCTGCCATCTATAGGCATCTATAGATGACGCCTATAGATGGCAGAAACACGTGTCTTAAGCAGAAGTAAATGCTGAAAATACGAGGTGTATTGTCCATGTGTACAGTTACAGATATGTATATTGCATGTCTGTTTCATTTGTAACAAATGCGTAATACGTGCGTAACGTATTGATATACTTAAACCTTTTTGTATATTTACCGCCATCTGGCTCGTGTTAATGGACTACACTTATACGTATTTTTTCGCTTATGTACCAGCATAGCTGGTCAAGCGAAAGGTCGCCTTTTTCGGCATAGTCTCTTTCGTCCGTCAGATGTCACTTATTAAATAGTGCCACCTTATAGGATGAAATTTGCTATATCTTGTAGGCGATTTCAGCGTAAATGTATATACAGATAGAAATCTGTTCTTAAAAAGATTTGTATCATTTGTATTACATTGCTTCACTAGCTTGACTGATGACGCCTATAGATGACAGAAACACATGTTATTCATTACTCTTATTAAATATCTCACTGTAGATAATGCGTTCATAGCTTCTGATACATCAGGTGGTGTAAATTCTAAATCATCTTCACTATTACTATCGTCTTGAGGTTCCTTTAATGGTATTTGTCGCACATCACTTAATATGTCATCATCCGTCAAGTCACCGCATGTTTCTACATCTTCGTCGAGCTTTACAAAGTTTAGGTATTCTTCTAATAAAATAACTTTTTCCACATTTTTAATATTCAGTAGCCAATGGGCTAGATGTAAGTCATCTTCTGTATCGAACAGATCGGATATCATAAAATCTACAATACAATATAATCTACAATCGAATACCTGGTGAAACAATCCGAAAACAATTTCGGATTGTTTTACCAGGTATTCGATTCAAAGCTTTTGACACCATATTTATAGCATCTAAGAGGTTAATGTTCATTTCTTGGTTTTTACTGTCATTTTCGATCATTTTCATTACCAAAAATTTACGAAAATAAATTTTTAATGATTTAATGATTCCCTGACCTGAGGTTGGAGAACGGCAGTTGTGCTTGGTGGTAAAAAACACAGCTCAATATTATTTAAATTATGCACATTAGGATGTGCTGCACAATTATCTAATAAAGGAAGAATCTTCTTCTTTGACTTTGCCAACTCTCTGTGCCAGTCATGAAGGTACTTTATAAAAATTGCAGAGGTCATCCATGCCTTCTTGTTGGATTCATAAATACTGGGCAAATCTTTAAGATTTTTAAAGCAACGGGGTTTTCTTGATTTACCTATTACAAGCAGTTTTCGTTTTATTGATGCAGACATATTAACTGATAATAATATTGTAATTCTCTCTTTAGCCATTTTACCACCAAAACACCTTTCGTCTTTAAATTTTAATGTCATAGTAGGAGTTAATTTAAAGAAAAACCAGTTTCATCAGTATTGAATATGTCTTCTTCGTGATATTTTTTTCTAATGTTTGGCCATACAATTTGTATCCAATCATCTGTAACTTGTGTATTAACACTTTGGCTTTCACCAGAAATTTTTCTAGGCGCAATATTATTACGAGCTCGGAATCTCTTAATCTAACTTTCTGAACATTTATAATTTTCTTTATTTAACATCCTGCCAATTTTTTCAGCTTTTTGCTGTAGCAGTGGTCCATTTATTAGAATTCTCTTGCTGCGCTTATCTTTAAACCATCGTAGCAAAGCAATTTCTACATCTTTATGAGCGCTTTAACGCATCTTTTTTTTATTTAACAAATTGTCATTAAATGTGGCTTTAATTTTCTTTCGATTTCTCCAAATTGTCGTTACGTTGAATGTGACAAGTTATGTTCGCTACAACTGTCACCATTTTCTAAACGAGCAATAATTGCGCCTTTTTCCTCTATAGAAAGCACCTTGCTCTTATTCTTAGACATTTAAGTGTTAGTACTAATATAGTTAGCTAATATAGTTAGACGTGAACTGATACTCCAATCGCAAGTAGATATGCACAAACTTGTTGAGATCGGAAGAAATCATTGTCTGCATTGGGCGCTAGACCAGTTGTAGCTCCTACTACATTAAGCCGTTATATGCAACTTCGATGCTACTAGCGACGACGCTATAAGAGACTTTATTTTATATTGATCTAATATGGAGGATCAATCAATACTATGAATGTTCGTTATTATACGCAACTTTTCGTTATTGGCGACGGCGTAATAAACGACTTTTACTGTATACAAGTGTCCCATATCGTTATGTTCAAATTTTAGGAGGGTAAAATAGACTTCATTTCAAGTATCAAAAACGCAAAACTTGTATATCCATTTTTATTTGTCTCAAAGTTACAGATCTATGAATGTGATTGTCAGATCATGAAAAAAAATGTAATCCTAAAGTCAATACAAACTGATTTTATTTAAAAAAAGTTATACGATTCAATAACAGGCCTGTGATTGTTAACGTCGCATAATAAAATGTTATCTTAAAATAAATAAACGTGTCGTAGTGCATACAGTAATTTATTGGAGATCTACAAAAAAGAGTACTGGAAATTGATTTATGATAAGAAAGGTTCTTACTTATTTCGTAAGTGCTGAACCATGAATATCATACAATAAACAAATGTTCAGATGACTGTTAACGTTGGATTTTTTAATAAAGGATTACATTACATTTCAGTTCATACAACAGCTTATTAATGAGTGGACACGTTTTCTTTATTCAAAATGCCTTACCGATTTTCTTCTCCAGAATATGCGGACATGCATTTTGTGTATGGCTACTGTTACGGCAGTGCACGTCAAGCAGTTATTGAATACCGACATCAGTTTCCCTATAGGCGCATTCCTCATTACAGAACGTTTTGCCAGCAGTCTTAGAGGAAGAAGGAGCTATTGTTACAAGGGATACAACTCTCGGTGTACATCGAATCGCTAGACAACTAGGAGTGCCACGAACGATAGTTTGGCGAATTTTAGAACTTGAAGGCTTATATCCATATTACTATCGCAGGGCACACGGTTTTCTTGAGACAGACCACTATGCTCGTCTAGTTTATTCTACCTGGATGTTAAGACAGTCACGGCTTCATTTGAATTTCTGCAAAACAGTTCAGTCTGACAATCACATTCATAGATCTGTAACTTTGAAACAAATAAAAATTGATATACAAGTTTTGCGTTTTTGTTACTTGAAATGAAGTCTACTTTATACTCCTAAAATTTGAATATAACGATACGGGACACTTGTATAATATAAAATAAAACTTCTTTAAAATTCTGTAAAATATTGTTCGCATACAATTGTACGTCGTAACTAATACCAGCTACTAAAAGTTGTGAACAAAATAATACACAGAATCTTAATTTTAAATAGATCAAAGTACATAACCTCGGGATCTAGAATTTAAAGTACAAGATCACAATAAAAAAGTGTAAAATAGAAAAACAGACAAATTTTATATGACGAGATAGAATAACCTTCAATAAGTGGATTGAGGTCACCTTTTTTCGCAATATTACGTATATATAGATAAGTAAAATACATTGAACAGAACAGGTACAATCTTAATAATAAATAAAATTTATGAACAAATATATAATAACAAATAATAAATTCTGAAAATACGTAAATACATGCAAAAATAAATTTTTTATTAATCAAAAGTTTAAGAGCACGAAAGTGAAGTTGATTTAAAAATAAACGAATTTAAGAAGAAAGTATGTAGAAGAAAACAAAAATTTGTAGCAAAAAGACAATGAAAATTCCAAAAAATGTGAAAATTACATTTCTTTAATTTCTTTAATTAATAAAATTAATTTCTTTAATTTCCAAGACCAGAATTAGAAAAACTATTACTCATTTTAAATACCATTTCTTTTTCAAAAAACAAATTAAATTTATTTTCAGGTACTGAGGAAAGGATAATGAACCTTGGCACATACACATACATACATAATGACATATAAAGTGATGTATAAATTACTGCAATTTATTTAGTTGGTATTTTGTACGAATCTGCCAAGGTTTACTACTTACTATTATTTTTGTTTACCTGAAAATTAGTTTGTCCCATTTTGCAAATCGATATATATCTAAATTGGATACTATTAATTATTATTATGACAATTACAAATGCAATTTCATTTATCCTTATGAATTCTGGAAATCAAGGCTTCTACAAATAATTGTTGAACATATTAAAAGCAATTGTCGAACTCCATAATATAGATAATACTACAAAAAGTATTTATATAATTGATAAAATAATTGATATACGAAGATGATTTGATGGCACAGTGAGTTTCCAATGAAATACGGTATGCGCCAAAATAAACAACACTGAAATTACTGAAGTATATTATTTATTACTTATACATTATTATGTCTATAGAATACATGTTCAAAATGTGCGCCATGGCGTTGTAGGCACTGCTCATAACGGTTACACAGATTGTCAAACATATTCGAGAACACAGGTTGCTGCATATTCCTGAAAAAGGAGACGATCTTCTCACGTAAATGATTAACAGTTCTGGGTGGGTCTGTACCGCTGAAGACTTGCTCCTTTAACATACCCCATACGTAGGCATCCGATGGTGTAAAATCGGGGGAATGTTATGGGTAGTTGAAATTAGAATTGCGGGAAATGATGCGTCCTTCAAAAGTTTCCTGCAGGAATGCTATCGATTGTCGAGAAGTGTGACTGGTCGCCCCGTCCTGTTGAAACCACTGCTCTTCCATCCGAAGGTCCCTGGCACGACAAAACCCTCTGAGATCTTGGGCAAATGGCGTTACCACAATGTTTCTATAACGTTCCTGGGTAACAGTAAGAGGTGTGCCATCATCATCCTCAATGAAATACGGACCAATCACACCGTGTGCTGACACTGCACACCATATCGTCACACGGGCACTATGTAGCGGTTTTTGGATAATCACGTCTGGCTTACCGAAACCAAGGAAGCCAGTTGTTTGTTTATTGATGTAACTCTCCAAGTGAATATGACTTTCGTCTGAGAACCACACATTATTCAAGAAATCTGGATCCTCGTACAACATAGCCAAAAATTGTCCACAATACGCAACCCTGGCATTCATATCTTGGTTTGACAATCGTTGTCCAACTTGAATTCGGTACGGAAATCCACCTACATCTATGAACAAACGCCGAATCGACGTACTGCTGATATTCAACTTAAATGCCGTTCGTCGAAGACTTCGGTTCGGTGATTGCAAAACCTGATTGAGGACACGTCCATGGTTCCCATTCGTTCTCACAGTTACTGGCCTACCAGACCTTCCCTTCCGTTGGCACAACACACTGCCAGAACGACGAAATTTCTCAACAATAGAAAGCATAACTTTGTTGGTAGGTGCCTCTTTATGAAATTGATCGCGATATGTTTCCGTCACTAACTTCAAACTCGGTCCACCTTGTTTGCCTTTTCCGTACGATCGAAAATAATGCTCGACGATAAACACTTTTTCCTCAGTCGTGTGACCCATTCTCAACTATAACATCTCATAACAACGTTCTTTGCACTACTAAAATCACATAACGCTGCTAGTATCATACGTCAAAAAGCAGACATGCGCATAACAATGGCACGCATTTCAGTGTTGTTTATTTTGGCGCATACCGTACTTATTCTGGCCAAAAAATTTATCGTATTTTTCAACATAATTTTCATTCCATTTTTATACTCAACCCGGCGACTTCTCAAACCGTCTAAAAAGTAATCTTTCGGAAGCTCGTCATAATAGACTTTCATTGCTCCGAATCTCTTTTCACCAGCCCATTTTCTAAAATTTGAAAATAAGATAAAATTTAGCGATTGACACAACAAATGAATGAGATCGAACAATTTTTTTTCTCAATATATGTAGTCGTTTCTTCTTCAATTCGGTATCGAAACGTATTAATACATCAGCATAATATTGGTCAGTTATTGTATTTCCCTTCTGTAAATAGTCAATAGAAGTTACGCCTTCGGAATCCAATAAAATCATGACTATAGACTTATTTGCTGAAAGAACAGTCTTGTCTGCTTTGAAGTGCTCATCAGAAGAAAGCACCAGAAAAACCATTCTTTTACTATGCTTTTGTCTCTAGTGGTTTTCGTTTAAACTTAGTCACACAGTCATTTGAAATTGTGACACAAGTTTACATTTATTCAACAGTAAGCAAAGACAGCATTCATCTTGGGTTAGTTTTTCCAAACTTAAATGTTGATAAATAACAAAAGTTTCAATCTTCAAATTTCTTATTTCTTAACCATTCAGTCAGTTTCATTCTAGAAAATCACTCAAAAGACAATTTTTTGATGTTTAATGTCAATAAAATATATATTTTTTCGTGAATTGTGTTTTTTTTTTCTCTGGAACTAGAGCTGACAGAAGAAAATGGGTAACATTTTCGATATCGCCATGTAAGACATACTTAAAATCGGGTCTAAAATCTCCAGCACCAAAATGGTTGTAGGCCAGTGTTATCATTTGTACATCATGTAGACTAATTGACCAAAAACCAGTTTTGTGACGCCATCTCTAAAGTGCGGTAGCTTCCTTAAGAAGCATTTCCAGATTCAAATTGATAGAAACTTTTTTCATACTTTTGTATGTACAGTTGCGGCCCCTACAAACTCAGACAGTTTGATAAATAATAAATGTTGGCTTTGTAACATGGTCTTAATATTGAAGTATATAAAATGTCGCATAACTGAAAGAAAGTCAGTGGTGTATAAAATAAAAAAATTGAAAAATGGGAAAATTCAAACACAAATAACGTTTGTGCATTCCAGTTTGTTTTCTTGATGAAATCTGTATTTTTAGATATGGAAGCTCTAAAAAACCACGGCAAGATGAAAATATTAAGTCAGTAAAAGTAAAATAAGTAGGTGGCAAAGGGTATTAATTGTTTAAAAAGTATTGGCATAGGCATTATATCATTGACTTATATTGTGTTTTTATCAACATTTATTTCATTTGCGATGTGCTTAATGTTCATGCCGTCCTCTAGCCTAGTTATAATTATCAACTTTTGCAGTTCGCAATACACAATTTGTAAAATTCCTCAATTAAAAGGAATTTTACAAATTGTGTACGCTTCTGACTAACAATAAACTGAAACTAACATAACCATACTGGATAAAAGTTAAATTTACAAATTTACGATTTTCTTAATTTGACAGAATGTGTCAAAAGTCAGTATCTTAGTTTGTAGCGATCGCAACTGTACAATGACCACCTTTCATTCTTTAGGAGTTATTCGTGGACACGCTGTAGATTATTTTTTCGGGTCGCTAATAGCACAGGCCTGCATTTTTCAACTCTTTGAATGTTGATTTAAAAATTTTAACTGTTTTCTAGTAATTGGGTAGCGCTGATTTCAAATCTGCTTTTATTTTTTTTGTATCACGTAAGGTTATTTGTCAAACCAGTAAAATCAAAAAATATAGAAAAAACTCGATTAGTTCATTTATAAGCTAGTTTTATATTATATTAAAGAAATAAAAAAATATACACACAAAAACTATTAGATATAGTTATTTATTCTTTATGCTTCTTAAAAAAATGTTTTCGTTTTTCAGAAAAGCTTCGTTTGGTTGTTTTTCTGTCAGCTAAAGGAAGATCTGAAGGTAGTTTCTGGGGCAAGCAAATTTTTTTGTTTCAACCTAGACCTCAGTACTTCAGAAACATCTTTTGAAAGTCCCAAATCTCTTACTAAATCATTCAGTTCGGCTTGTGAAAATAGCTGAGGTTGGTTTTGACCTGAGGTTGATGGTTCAAAATCACTATCCATTGTACGGAGCCGGAATTTGAAGAGGTTTCAATATCTTCTTGTATTACTTTGGGGGTATAGGTATAGGTACATGATCACTATAAGGAACTGGTCTGATAGCTGATTTAATATTGTTTGGGTACAAAATATGTTTCAAAGTTTTTCTATTATGCCCCTTAATATCACAAAGACAAAAGTAGCAATCTTCATGATGATTTTGCGGTTCTCTCCAAACCATCGGTATTCCAAAAGGAAGGCTTTTTCTATTCCCTTTGGTCCAATGTCTTAAACCTTCTTCACATACCTTACAAACAACGTGCGGTGCCCAATCTTCATCTTGATCTCCTAATTTGATTTTGAAATAAACATAATATGCATTTTTCACAAATTCACCAATTGGTCTCTTAAACTTTTTCAAGACGAAATATCCACAAATATAACAGAAATCATCTGGTTTGTTTTTGCAACACCGACTACACATATTTTTAAGAAATGTTTATTTATCAAATACCACGCACAACACTAAAGACAAATTAATTTTACTTGTTTACTGATCGACACTCAGAGCTATAATGAAGTAGGTAAATGACATTAAAATATACATTTTGTTTGGAGTGATAAACTTGAAATCCTTCTTCGCAGTACTAATAAAGTGAAAGCATAATAAATAGGATTTAGCAGCTAAAAATTCCCGGAAATCTTGTCCAAAATTAATACATGTAATAAAAGATTTACATCAGGTAATGAGAGCCTATTTAACAAATTTCTTTAAAACCACAACAGAAAATCATTTTTGGGTTAATACCTAGAATTTGATGTAGTACATTCATTTTAAAATGTATTAAAACGCCTATTATAAAATTTTTTTTTATTTTTTTCTTTTTCTTTTGTGCAAAAAAAAATCTGTGGGTGGTAGAGACCAACTGTATTTTAATGAGTTATTGCTATATAAAAACTGAGCTTAACAAACAAAAATCACGTCATCACAAATTTTATGCAGGCCTGTGTAGTTTAACACGTTGACTGCTGAATGAAATGCCGCATGCGCCGTACAGAATTCATGAAGAAATTAATCAGACATCGACATACAGGCATCGACAAATTGTACTTTTAATATTAGCATAAATAAATGATGTTTCTGCAACTGTCATAATATTAGTTAATTTTCAAATGCAGTTTAACATTTCTAAAACTTACTGTCAGTTTTTAATTAAATTAATCTAATCTAATTTTTGTCTACTTTACTTCCCGTGAGAGGAAAAGACATGCTTTGTACCTTCAAATTAGGGAGCGAAATAGCACTTTGCGCAGAGCGACGCGAAAAACATTATTTTTTACGTGAAAAAACAATTAAAGAAACCGAGGAAAAGTTACATAAATATGATCGTGAATGTGCTTCGTCCCATGGAATTATTTGTAAGTGGTTTTCTGCTTTTAAAAGTAGTTATATCAGCACGGATGATGCAGATCCTCTCAGACCGTCATTTACTGCAACTACCCCAGAAATGGTTAATAAAGTCAATGACATTGTAAGTAGAGATCGTCAATTGAAAGTACGTAAGATAGGTAAGGCAGTAAACATTTCAAGAGAACGAGTATGCAACATTTTTCATGAACATTTAAATATGAAAAAGCTATCCGCTAGATGGGTAATCGTAATGGAAGGGAATCGTCGATATGGCAGAGTAGATGAAACTTGTATACATCGTTATACTCCAGAAATTAAAATACAGCCCCCCCCCCCTCCCCAAGAAAGAAAAAACAGCTTCTTCGTCCGGTAAGGTCATGCCCAGTCACAGTTTTTTTGGGATTCCAAAAGTGTTATCTTTATCGATTATTTAAAAGAGCGAGAAACGATAACTGGCCAATATTATTGTAAAGTTTGTCTTTTCGGGTACTTAAATAAAACTAACGGTAACGTAGACACACACTATATTAATAATAAAAACTAATAACAATATAAAAACTAATTACTAACAATAAGCACATTTATGTATCTGTATTTCTGTAAGTTCACTCGGCGGTAATTCGGTAATTCGGTATCGAATGAATCTCTCCCTCCATTTTCAGTCTTCTTATAATCTATATACCTTGGAGAATATCCCCGAAGTCCCTCGGTCTTTCTAGAAACGGTGGTATGTTCGATCGTTAGACTGTTCGCGAATATTATGGATAACTCATATCATATTATGCTGATTTGTTGACACCTTTTGATGTAGAACTGAAGAAAAACGAGCACATTTGTTAAAAAACAGGATGCTGTTCTATCATGATAGCGCCTTCTTGTTCACCCGCTGGATTCTTCTTATTTCCAAATTTAAAACAGTGACTCGGTGGAAAGAGATTTCAGACAAATGAAGCAAAAGCATATTTTGCAGAGTTGACGAAAGATTACTTTTTGGATGGTTTAAACTCATTAAATCTGTAGACCAGCAAGGGGATTATGTCGAAAAATGAAATATATTTTTTACCCCAAAATAAGTATTTCGTTGAAAAAACTCAGCATAAGATCAACATTAAGTCAGGTTGTTCAATTTTACTGTAAACAAAATACTATCATAAGTAAACACACAAGACCTTTTTTTTATCGATAAATTTCTCTTTGTAACGAAATTATTTTGCCAATCAGTAATTTGACGAGAAAAACTTTCATGAAAAAATCGCGAGACCGCAGGTCAAGCGATTTGATCTAATGTAAGTTTTCGAGCAAAATTACTGATTGGCAAAATTTTGAGTTAAAAATAAATTTATCAGTAAAAGAAAAGCTCGAGTGTTGTTTGGCAAGATAAATTAACGATATAAATAAATGTGCATAGTTACAGATATGTAAATTATTTACATGTGTGTTTCATATTGTACAAACGCTTTATACGTGCTTAACGTATTGTCATACTTAAACAAAACCTTTTTGTAGATATAAATAAACAAAAAACAATAATTATCTTTATTTGAAAGCGAGAGAACAGTTATTAAACGTACAATAATTGTAAATTGTTTGGTTTGGTGTACTTTCTAACACTATATTCGTGGTAATAACAAGTATAAAGATTTAAACGTTCTCGAAATAACAGCAACGGAATAATATTTAAATGATAAACATAGAAAATCTTTACTTAAAATATTTAATGTAAGAATTCACTAAATTTCTCTTTCATATTTCTTTCTTTGGAGTCAAACGGTAGCAGGGCTTACATATTTGTCCCTCATTAAATCGTTAAGACGTTTTCCATGTTATATGAATATTTATCAATTTACAAATTTAGTATAAAAAACACACTTGGCTATTTCACAATTTTTTATTAGATATATTTCTAACATATGTTTCGGCTGTTATGCCATTGTCAAAGAGGATCTTAAAACTAACTTACAATACGTGCCCTTGTAACTTTTATACCTATTTTTTAGTGCTGGGGTGATGGTTAAGACATATTTAGAATCGTGTCTATTATGGGGGTGTTAATAAATTCTAACTGTGTATTTGTAATTATTATATTTTGTTTTTGTGCTTTTTTAATTTCTAGTATTTCTAATAAGTCTAGTCTTCTACTTTTTATTAAGTTATGTAACACGGTGGAGCTATTAATATCAGGCAAATGGCTTTGTTCGATACAGTGTGTCGAAAAACCTGTGTGTTTAATACTATATTTTACGTCTCTTATGTGTTCGGATATGCGTTTTTTTAATGGATCTTCCACTTTGCCCTATATATATAACTTCACAGTCGTTACATTTTATTGTGTATACTCCTGATTTTTCTATATGTTCTATTTTATCTTTGTTATTATTTAACATTGTACCTAATTTTGTTTTATTGCTATGATTTGAATTCTGTTAGTTGCCTGTCTGTACCCGTCCAGGTAACAGAATTCTTGAAATTATTAAACTCATTAAACCCCAAAATACAATTCACAATAGAAAAAGAAGAAAATAACAAATTAAATTTTTTAGATATTTCCATATACAGAAACAATAACAATCTATCATATAAAATTTACAGAAAACCAACATTTGCAGATAATATAATACATGCGGAAGCGAAACAAGATACTAAAATAAAAATGTTAACATTCCATAGTTATACATATACATAGTTTTAGGTTTGAACAGGCAAAGCTTGTTTTTAAAAAGAAATAATTTTATTACATTTTAAAGCAAAAGTTACAATACGACTGAATTAATAACATCCAAACATTTTACAAGTAATCTTACAAACTAGCGTTCTCTATTCGTCTATCTCTTTGTTGAGATAAGGCACGCGCGTTCTTCCTAGTACAGAGTCGTATGATGTCCATATTACTCCTCCCCGCTTAGAAGGGCTCTTGGGGGTCTCCGTCAAGAGTTTGGTCCGTCCTTGAATGTTTTAAATTCTTGGAAATAATTTTTCCTTTTCTAAACAATATAAACGTGATTAATAATAATATTAATAATACAATGACAATTAAATTTCCGTATGTATGGCTCCTATGTGTCCTTTTGGTTCCTGAACTTCTTTCTTCTCAATTTCCTTATGCAACTTGTGCAATTCTTCTAATGATAATTTATTTAATTTGAAAGGTTTGTCATTAATACTATTTTGATTATTTAGATAAGCTTTTGGCAAATTATAAATTTCTCCATGCATGACATTATTACGATAAGTAAATATTTCGTTATTAATTTCAACTTTACAATTCGGATCTAAATGAATTAAAACAGGATTTTTTATTTCAAAAATGCCGATTTCATTACATTCATATTTAACTTTAATTGTTTTTGGGGTTACTACTAGAAGTTCTGCAGGTCCTATTTGTTGAATGATCACATCTTCCAGGTGAATCTTGATTTTGGGACAGGTTCCATTAATTTTCATTAATTTCAGTATGCATTCTTCGTCGAATGGTAGAGGATTTTCGACACATACGTAATAATTTTCTAATTTCGGACACAAATAATCCCGAAGCGCATATGTACCATCGCTTAATAACAAATACGGCTTCTTGCTGGGTATTAAATAATTATAATATGGAATAGGATATATATGATAAAATTTGTATAAACTTTTGAATATAATAGGAAATGATACTTTAAAAAGGATTTCGTTCGGTAATCTATAATTGGATATCCCAAGATATGAGTAATAATTAACTTTATTTGTTAAAGGTAACAACTGTTCTGCTTTATATATCAATTTAGTTTGATCAATCATTTCTTGTATGTTTTGTACTGATAGTATAGATGGGTGTATTTTATTCATATCAGCGAAAACAATTGCATTTTCGATTTCTTCTAATAACGATAGTAATACGAAATTGTTATTTTGAAGCTGAGCATTAACATTTTGTATCACTTGATGAAATTTTACAATTTCTAAATTTCTTGTTAATATATTTATTCCTTCTTCTATCTTTTCTTGATTTTTACTTATTTTTTCAAATGTGTTATCTATTTTTTCGGACATTGATTTTAATGTGGAAACGCTCCATTTTATTGGTTCTTGCAAGTTATCTTGATTTTCTTCTAATATTTTAAAAGCGTTGTTCATTCTTTCCCTATCTTTATCGTCCATTATTCCAAAAAGCCTATATTACCTATATTACCAACTATGTTAAGGGGTGATCTTCGTTTTCTTGTGGTTAGTGGAAATATGTTTTTAAGTTTTTGTTCTGTTTGCACTATATTATATAAATTTTGTTCTATTAATGCCATCATACTTCTATCTTCTGATACTTAATTATTATTGATTATACTCAAGTTTAAATTATTTAAATAACAATTTTCCGCTGATTTACGTAAATTAATTTTCTCATAATATGTAGTATTTAAAGTATGTACTTGAATTTTTAAGGTACATATATATCGTATTAATTCCTTTGCTTCAATTTTGTAAATAAAATTATGATAACTTTGTATCATACGGGCATCGCCTAATTTATAGGGCAATATATAATTTTCAATTTCTTTCACTTGTAGTTGGTTCGTTGATATTGTCATTACTGCCATCAGGATCATCTTCAGGTGTTTCATCCTGCAACAGGGGTTTACTTATAAATTTTCTTTTCTTTTTAATAGCATCTTTTGAATATTTTTTGTTTTTATTTGTCTCTATCGTCTTGTTGTTGATCTTTACAACTTTCTGTATAGAAAATTTCGGCTTTAATTTACCTTTCTTATTTCTTATATACACGTCTTTATTCACTGATATTGTTTCGACGTCTTTCCTATTTTCATTCGATTTTTGACACATTTTCTGTTTTGCTTGTTCGATATTCTCGTGAACTTTTGTATTAATAATTTTGATTTGTTCTGCTCGATCATTTACAAATTGTTGTGTAATACGCTCTTCGTTTAAATCAAAAGGCAAGTTAGTTTCATTATGCCCATTTATAATTTCAAATGGTGTAAATTTTGTCACTGAATGTATACTATTATTATAACATCAAATAGAATTTAACAAATGACTTTCAAAAGGTAATTTACTTTCTATTAACCTACATCTTAAAGATTCGTTTAGTGAATTATGAAATCTTTCGACAATGCCATTTGATCGTGAATTTGCAATTGATGTAAAGTGTAACTCTATTCGATGCAAACGACAAAATTCTTTTAAAAGATGATTATTGAATTCTGTTCCTTGATCAGCAATTATTTTATTCGGTATTCCGTGATGACTTGTTAATCTAATTAAATTGTCGATAATTGTTTGAGCATTTTTATCGTTTATGATATACGCTTGTGCATATTTAGAAAAATGATCTACTATAGTTAATAATATACGCTTTGCTGCAAATAATAAATCTATGTGTAACTGTTCGAATGGTCTCTTCGGTGTATACGTTTTTTCAAAGGGTTGTTTCTGCGGTATCCTATCGTATTTTCCTAGTTGACATACTTCGCAATTATTTATATATGTAGTTATAGCTTTTTCCATATTAGGCCAGTAATACTTACGTCGTAGCGATTCATGTACTTTATTAACACCTCTATGTGCCGTCTTTCCTTCATGGTAATATTTTATTTTTGTTGTTTGATCTTCTTCATTTTCAATATCTTCAACAACTTTATTTGATATTTCGACTTTAAGTTTAGTGAACGAATCTTGTATTATCTTAATGATATCTCTTTCGATGTTTTTGTGTCTAAAATAAATTACGTTCTTTGATTTTGGAGATACACATTCTTTTAGAGCTTTTACAATTACTTCGTAATTTGCTACTAATGGCAATGTGACGTACATTCTACTTTTATTAAAGACTTTAATTGTTTTAAATATAGGTTTTGTTATGTTTCGGGTGGCGTCTAGTATAATTTGGTGATCGCCTAAATTAAGGATTTTCTCTGAATACGGTATAGATATTTCAACTTCACCAGTTGCCGAATGTATCGTATTGGCGTCTTCATTCTTTGATTGTTGTGATTTTTCATCCGTTAACATTTCTAATATATCGTCCAATTCTTCTACATCTAAATTCGCTGTTGGAATCGAGTCACCATTCTGCACTAATAAAGATTCTGCATCACATTCGTTCAATGTGTTAACGTAATTCTCTGTTCTCTGGATTTTTATGCGGGATAACGGATCTGCTTGATTGGTTTTTCCTTTTTTATATTGAATTTCGTAATCATACTCACTAAGTTTTAATCTCCAACGTGTTAATTTCGAATTTGGATCTTTAATTGAAAATAACCACTGTAGTGGACGATGGTCTGTTTTTATTATAAATTTTGTGCCACATAAATACGGCCGGAAGTGCTTACATGCCCAGATGATAGCAAGCATTTCTTTTTCAATAGTTGAATAATCTTCCTCCGCTGGGTTCAAAGTTCTTGATGCATAAGCTATTGGATGTTCTTCTTGTGACAATACTGCTCCGAGAGCATAATTTGATGCATCCACAGTTAGTTCAAACGTCTTTTGAAAATCGGGATATTTTAATACTGGGTCATTACATAGTAAACTTTTACATTTCTCAAATGCGTCCACAAATTCTGGTGTATGTTTTACAATTTCTCCCTTTTTTAGAAATTTAGTTAATGGTTTCGTAATATGTGCAAAATTATTTATAAATTTGCGATAATAGCCTAACAGTCCAAGAAAAGATTTTATCTCTTTTTGTGTTTTCGGTATTGGGAATTTTGTGATACTTTCAATTTTTTGTGGGTTTGGTTTAATACCATTGGGTGTAATAATGTGTCCTAAATATTCTGTTTCTTTGCGCAGAAACTCGCATTTATCAATTTGTAGTTTGAGATTTGCATTTTTTAATCTCTCAAATACGCATTTAAGATGCTTTATGTGTTCATCTAATGATGGTGAAAATACTATAATATCGTCTAGGTAAACTAAACAAAAATTATTTAAAATACCTTTCAATATATCATCCATTACGCGCTGAAATGTCGCTGGCGCATTTTTCAGTCCAAACGGCATTCGCAAAAATTCATAATGTCCTTGTTCGGTATTGAATGCTGTCTTTGGTATCGATTCCGGCTTCATTTGAATCTGGTGGTACCCCGAAGCGAGATCTAATGTAGAGAAGTATTGACACCTTCCCAATTTGTCTAATATATCTTCTATATTCGGTATTGGATATCGATCGTCGACCGTTTTCTCATTGATTCCTCTATAATCGATTACCATCCTCGTTTTTCTAACACCGCTTGCGTCTAATTTCTTATTCACGATATGTACAGGTGATCCCCAAGGACTTTGACTGGGTTTTATGATGTTGTCCTCCAAAAGTTTTCTAATGTGTTCGTTTATTTCTTGTTTTTGCATATATGGGAATCTTCTTGCCCTTTGGAATATCGGTATTTCATCCTTTGTCTTTATTTCGTGTTTAATGTCGCTATTACATGTTAATTGTTCATTTGGTTTCTTGAAGATATCGATGTATTTCTTACAGAGAAACAGTATTTTCGATCTTTCTTCTGTGTTGAGATGTTCTGTACGTACCATACCATTTAATTTCGATAATTCTTCTTCTGAGTCTACCTGGTATTTATAAATATAACACTGCTCTAGTGGTGTAACAGATATATTTCCTAATTCAATTGATTGTTCATTTTCGGACCAATTTTGAATTTCTACTAAAGCTTCACCTTTACATACTTTTGTAATACATGCAGGAATTATTAATGAATCTTGTGATTGTTTTTCAATTATTACATCACCTTCTGTATAGTTTATACAGGCACTGTATATAATTGTTTTGTATTTCCGGGGATTTTAAATAATTTAGGTTTCTTAAAATGCATAGGAATTGTATAATTTTGTCTAAATAAAACTTCTTTCTTTAAATCAATATTAAATTCCATCGATCTTAAATCATCTAGTCCTAAAATTCCGTCTTGAAATTTCATAAATTTTATGACGGATTATGTGGACGGTATGCGAAGTACTTCGGCTGTCTGACAACAGGTAGCGCCGAATTTACTTCTGCGCCCGGTCTGGATAATTACGGTGATAGGGCGAGGTGGTTTTTTTCTGTGAATGTGTCTGGAAATATCCTTTCTCCAGCAGGGGCGTACCGATGAGCTTGTAGAAAAGCGAAATACGTATCTACGTCTCTGGGGATAGGATATATTCGGACACGTTCACAGAAAATATTAATAGTGAACCTGCATTTGTGTTCTTCACACCAGATTTTTAGTAAGTTTCATTATGAGTTAATTTTGTCATAAGTTTCGATAAAAGGTCTTGTAAACGGTAACCAAATTCAATTGTACCTTCTTTAGAATATATACGTGTATTATTAAATTCTTGTACTAATTGTCCAAAATCGCGTTCGTCGCCGAAATATTTATTAATTGCGTCTTTAACTAATGCCCAAGTATTTAATTAGGAACGTGAGCAAATTAGATCTTTCGCTCTACCCCTAAGTTTACTTAATATAGTTTGAAAGATGACGTCTTTTACCTCAGTTGCATTACTGTATTTTGTGCAAATTCGATCGCATATTGTTATAAACAAATTTATTCCGCACATTTCGCCTGAGAAGTCCGGTATTGAATCTAACTCGATGCGAAATAGTGAATAATTCAATGCCATTTCGTTTGCGTTTTCTCGCTTGTCGTCTACTAAACTAATACTTATTAAACTATCGATTAAATTGTCGATATCCAGTTTGACTTGCAATTGTTTCTTTCGTTTGTTGTCTGTTCGTATAAATTACGATTTTCTAATTAATAGAATTTCACTTAATTGTTACTTAATTTTTTACTCTAACTTGAGATTTGACTTCAATGAAAGGAAGTTTGATTTCAATAATCAGGGAACCGTATTGTAATCAAGATGGTACTTACTTTGCGCTGTTTCCCAGGTTTTCGTGTTTGTTTTTTCTTCATCCAAAGTGTTGACACACACCGCACTAATTTACACTCGAATATTAGCACGTAAAGAAATCCCGACTGACTGCGCCAGTTTTAGGTTTGAACAGGCAAAGCTTGTTTTTAAAAAGAAATAATTTTATTACATTTTAAAGCAAAAGTTACAATACGACTGAATTAATAACATCAAAACATTTTACAAGTAATCTTACAAACTAGCGTTCTCTGTTCGTCTATCTCTTTGTTGAGATAAGGCACGCGCGTTCTTCCTAGTACAGAGTCGTATGATGTCCATATTACTACATAGAGCAACTTACATACCATTGAATACTGATGCTTTTAAAGAAGAAATAATATATATTAAAAAAATAGCAGAAAATAATGGATACAATCCCAACATAGTAGACAAAATATTAAACCGAAAAGAACAAAAGAATATTCAGAAAAAATTCTTATATCCGGAAATAAAAGAAAATAAACCAATTTGGCAGGCAATTACATATATTCCCCAAATCACAGACAAAGTAAACAAAATATTAAGAAAATTAGATATTCAAATCATATGTAGCAATAAAACAAAATTAGGTACAATGTTAAATAATAACAAAGATAAAATAGAACATATAGAAAAATCAGGAGTATACACAATAAAATGTAACGACTGTGAAGCTATATATATATATAGGGCAAAGTGGAAGATCCATTAAAAAACGCATATCCGAACACATAAGAGACGTAAAATATAGTATTAAAAACACAGGTTTTTCAACACACTGTATCGAACAAAGCCATTGACCTGATATTAATACCGTGTTACATAACGTAATAAAAAGTAGAAGACTAGACTTATTAGAAATACTAGAAATTAAAAAAGCACAAAAACAAAATATAATAATTACAAATACACAGTTAGAATTTATTAATACCCCCATAATAGACACGATTGTAAATATGTCTTAACCATCACCCCAGCACTAAAAAATAGGTATAAAAGTTACAAGGGCACGTATTGTAAGTTAGTTTTAAGATCCTCTTTGACAATGGCATAACAGCCGAAACATATGTTAGAAATATATCTAATAAAAAATTGTGAAATAGCCAAGTGTGTTTTTTATACTAAATTTGTTAATTACAAAATATTTCACCAAGACGTGTCTGCTACGTCAATTAATGAAATTTATCAATTTATTTCAATGTTCTACAATTTTAAAATAATAAAATGAAAGAAAGGTTTTCGTTAGAATGGTAGAATTTTAAACAAAAATAACAAATTATTTTCCTGAAATAAATCTTTTATAATTAATTAATTATTATATGTTTACGAATCTGAATTTTTATAGTTTAAGTTTAGTTAATTAACAATAATTACTTTTAGTATCTATATTATCATTTGTAACCTACACCAGATGTCAGCAACAAAAGACCACGAAAGCTGGCTTTAATTAAATTTAACGCAATCCAACAACCTTCCTCGGATTTACCTTACGTGGGCGGGATGATCTTAAGATTTACAAAACAGACAGTGCCAATAACATGGATCTCAGTGAAGATGGTTGCGCGGTTATTGTCGAAACGTTGATAAACTGACTATAATTTAAAAAGCGCGCCACCGCGTTTTAAGGACTGCTTGCCGTAGGGGTTATACGTCACGCGCAGGACGTAGATGCGCTAACGTATGCACTACAAATAATTAGTCTGAATACAGGAGATGATATGAAGTAAAAGAAAATGTCCCACATTAAAAAAAAGAACCAAGTTTATTAAGTACGTTTCTGTAGAAAAGAAAATTCACAAGTTAAAGTAGTAAAGAAAAACGTATATTGTTTCAACAGATGTGAATGGGCGAAGCACTATATACAATAATTAAATTAAGTATGTAATAATTTAAATAAATATATAAATGTTAAACATCTACATTCTCTACTTCTAAATTTCAAAATGCCAAGAAGAACTAAAACTCTGGTACGGCCCTGTATATTACCAGGCTGTATATCAGGGGTGCTCAGACTTTTAGGGATTGCCATTTACCACAAAACATTTAGGTGACCAGCGATCGACATGTAGGACTACCGACCATTAGGCGTAGCCTGGTTACAATAAAAAAACAGATTTATGAAAATGATTTATTGCAATTACTTATAATATATAAATACAAAGTACATTATACTTGTATAACTTAAACATCTAATAACATTAGAAATTTTCTTTAGTCACTGCTTTCATTTAGAATTTAGATGTTGATGTATGGCACTGCATATCATCCACACACTTATCGAAGGACGGTTCGTAATTACTGAGTGCCAACCATAGGCATGCTGAGAGATGTGTTCGTCAATTAGTCGATTGCGATATTTCGTTTTAACAATTTTCATTTCTGAAAATGCAGACTCGCATAAGTAAGTTGATTCGAAGAATCCTATTAACTGAAGAGCTATTTCTTTTAAACAAGGATATTTGTTTCCGGATATGAAAGATCAACACTTGGCATCAGTTGCTCTGGCTTTGAGATGTATATCTGAAATTATCTGCAATACCTCATTTTATATTGAAGAGATTTCCATACTAATTTTAATATTATTTTCTTCGTTGGTTTCTACACATGTTGAATAATTATTTTGACTTATCTTATCTAATTCGCGTAAATTACTGACAAGATTTTCGTGATGTTTGGGGTCAATTTGGAGATAAGATTTAATTTTATTATCAATTTTTATAATTATATTACTTAATATACAATGTGTCCGGGAAAATGTAGGAAATCTCTCGGATTCAGATAGAACATTAAAAACTAAGATGACAAGTTCCCATATTTTTTTTCCTAGCGGCCCTCCCTACGGAGATACGGCCTCCTAAAGGACGCCACTGGAAATCAATTTTTCTTGAATAACTTTTAAACTACTTATTATAATTTAATGAAAATTTAATATTATAAACAGTAGTAAGGACCTCTTAAAATACTGCCCTTAAATTTAAATTAGCTTGTTTAGTTTACCAGGGGCGGACTAGGTTGTAAATTTTAATGCTTACATTTTTAACACCCTGTATGATAAGGAGTTAAAAAAAACAAATTTGGATACCTTGAACGTTAAGATAAAGAAAAGGTACTCTCGTTCATTGTCGATAAAATGAACCGTTTTCGAGAAAAAAAAATAATAAAAGAATTAATGATGAAAACCCTCATGCCACTGTCGTTCATCATTACCAACATCAGTTCCAATCAATTAATGTTTGGGCAGGAATAATTGGCAATTTTTTGATTGGACCATGCGTATTGCCGCCACGATTGAATGGTGACTTTATTTACAGTTCCTTCAGAACGCTTTTCTGGATTCAATAGAGCATTTGCCACTTGCAACCCGCCAAAGCATGTATTTTATGCATGATGGGGCCCCACCTCATTTTAGCGTTGCTGTACGCGACCACCTGAATAACGTCTATCCAAACCGTTGGATAGGCAGAGGAGGTCCCATTGCCTGGCCTCCACGGTCTCCCGACCTAACGCCAATGGATTTTCACCTGTGGGGTCATCTCAAAACCTTGGTGTATTCCTCTCCGGTTGATACTAGGGAGGAACTTTTACAGAGAATCACATTTCATTGTGATGTGATAAGAAACAATGCTGCGTTGTTGTGGCGAGTACAGCGGTCCTCTATTCGTCGTGCCCGCGAGTGTATCAGAGTTCACGGAGCCCATGTTGAACCCACTTATGAAGTTTTTAATTGATTATTTCTAATTAGCGTATTTAGGTTCAATCGTTGCAAGCTTTAGTGAGTACATTTCTAAACATAATTTTTGTTAAGGTGCCTTTCTGGGACAAAACTGCATTTCTAAGAATCTTTGTAATTTTGTCGGATTAAATAACCTAAACTAAAACTTTTTTGTTCCTGGAATTACTTTTGTAGCACACTTTGTTGCAGACAAAATAAATTAGAAATCATGGTTCTTTTTAATAGAAATAAAACATTAATTCTTTTATTATTTTTTTTTCTCGAAAACGGTTCATTTTATCGACAATGAACAAGAGTACCTTTTCTTTAGCTTAATGTTCAAGGTATCCAAATTTGTTTTTTTCTAACTCCTTATCATACAGGGTGTTAAAAATGTAAGCATTAAAATGTACAACCTAGTCCGCCCCTGGTAAACTAAACAAGCTAATTTAAATTTAAGGGCAGTATTTTAAGAGGTCCTTACTACTGTTTATCATATTAAATTTTCATTAAATTATAATAAGTAGTTTAATAGTTATTCAAGAAAAATTGATTTCCAGTGGCGTCATTTAGGAGGCCGTATCTCCGTAGGGAGGGCCGCTAGGAAAAAAATTATAGGAACTTGTCATCTTATTTTTTAATGTTCTATCTGAATCCGAGAGATTTCCCACATTTTCCCGGACACATTGTATATAATATTAATATTATTGTTATTATTTTCCTTCGTTTGGATAGTTATGTTTATATTCATTTAATATTCCCTGTGTAGGAAATAAATGTATTTTTATTATGGCGACGGGTTATCTAGCACTTGCTCAACAGGAAAACATTTTACTCAACCGACGTATCTGTAGGTACAAGCTAAGTGGTAGGCGGCTAATGTTGCATTGTTGGTATACATCATAGAACGATATTTACTACAAGTTCTATGATTCTCTCGAAATTATAGAACTCCTTAACAGCGGTGTTTAGCGATTCGAATTTATTCTATTTGTAAAAATTTACCTACTTACTGTACTACATGTGTTATTATTATTATTAGAATCTAGTAATAATCAAAAGAACTAACTAATAAACTCAAGTTTATGTGTATACAGTTTTATTCAAATGTTATTTTTAGAGAAAAGTCAAAATGAACAATGTTACCTTATCATCAATTGTCCGTGTGAGAGATGAAGATTTAGAACAAATAGTAAACGGTGGATACGATTACAGTAAAATATTTAATAAAGCTAGTATCATCGCTCAAAGTCTCCCATTTGGTCCTAATGAACGAACGATGAAGGACAAGATATTACGCGCACATAGATCTAGTGAATCTCTAAAGGGTTCTGTGGACTTCTTTGTGAGTACATATGTGTATATTTAATAACAGAATTATAATTAAAGGATTTTAATTTCTAGATCGTTCATGGATTTCTTCGAAGTATATGTCCAATTTTACCAATATTTCTTTCAAGACTTTTAATAATATGGACTTTTACTCGCATCACTATCTGTATTTCGAATTTGATAGGGTTTCGAAAGTGTACATTTAACGACTATAATCTGGACGATGTATTCTTCTGTGTACCAAAATTCGTCCGTCTAGGTAATGTATGCATATAATATTTATCGACTTCTTAATTAACAAAATTACATCGTACGCGAATTCATAAGAAGAAAATTAAATATTTTATTTATACTATTCGAAGTCTTCCCTTACATCCTGTATCTAAATATTCAGAAAATTTTTGTTATATAGCAGCCCAATGAAGCAGTGGTACGTCGTTTGGGTATAGACAACAGAAATTTTATACTTCTAACAAGCTAAGCCCTCACTTTTGATGAAAACAGATATACCACTTGATCAGAAATAAGAAGCACGTAGGGCTTAGCTTGCTACAGGTTTCCAATTTACGCGATCTATACACAAATAAGATGCTTCATTACTTCAGAAAATATCTGTACAATATACAGGAATTGTTAAAAAATTAAACCTTAAAATACTTTAAGGGTGTTTTTGTAGTATATCGTATGAGCGAACGCGCTATACCAAGTCGATTTTACACGAAACCAACGCTTCCAGTTCCACTTACAAAGCTTATTGACAAAAAGGGATATCAAATTTAAAAATGGGTGTCCTTCTGCAATACACTTTCTAAATTTTCGCTTGATATTTTATAATTTCTCTATTGCGTCAGTGTTGGTATGAATAGTGTTTAAATAAGTTTCAATGGAAATATCTCGAAATTGCGTCTGGCTTTAATAGCTGCAGCTTCGGCTGGATTAAAGTGTAGTACAACAGTTTTTTATCTGTCTGGGCAAATGAAAAATGTATGATATCTGCACATTCCAAATGGATATGACATTCACACATTTTTCATTTTCCCGGACAACCTGGACGGTTGGCGTCGCGACGTGTTGTGTCTGCATTCTTAGACAAATGTGATTTTATCACTTGTATAAATTAATACAACAAATTATAGCGGCAATTGCATGTAATGTGGGAATTTAATAGATATTAATTCTCATTTACACTGCGTTTTTCATATATATATACAGGCTGATTCAAATTAAGTGCGCACTATTGCTATCTCTGTTATTATTGATTCTAGAAAGTAGGTTAAATTAGCAAAGTATTAGTGTTTTTAACATTGATTAGCATGCAGTTCATTAAAAAAAATGAGTAACGCATTTTCGAGAAATTTTTTAATTTATAATTTTTTTAAATGGAACAGCCTGTATATTTTTTAAAATTCTGAATGATAACATTCTTTGTAATATAAAAGTTTCAATACACTATTGTCCTAAAACGAATAATAAAGTATTTACAGTGGAATTTAGTTGATGCCAAAGATACTCTTTCATTCTGTAAAATCAGTAGTAGGCTTCTTTCACTTTAAACAGAACAAATAGTATGCCCTTTGTAAATGTCAATAACGTACTGAATATAAATATTTCGCACGTTTAGTTATTAAAATTTTTTTTTTAAATTTTGTGTTGTGTTCATTAGTTCTCTATTTATTTTTCTAAACATTTTGGTTTTACTTTCGTTGCTTAGTGTTTGACAATATTTCACTCTGGTATTTCCTCATTTGGAGAAATGCGATGTGTTGGAAGCATACATTTTATGTCGTAAAAATTCAATAAGGACTAGCGAATATTATGCTGAACACTATCCTTTACGACAGCAGCTAGATCGACGTAACTTTCGAAAACTTTACAATCAGCCGGCTATTCAGTCTAGTAGAATCCTTGAGCTTACGTCTCTGGGTCGATCCTCTCGGATACCGGTATATTAAAAATTAAAACACAAGGTGTCAGATAATTTATACGCACATTTTTTTTTCTTTACATTAATATATATTTCAAAAATAAAAAAGAAAAAAAAATCCCTCTACAAAGTGTATAGGGTGCTAAAGCATCATTAAACAGTAGCAATGAGGAAACACTCTTTGTGAACATTGACTCGCACATAGAGAAAAACCTCTTGTGAAACACGATCAAATATAAAACTAATAAATATTAGTGAAATCTGTCAAGTTTAACCTCTACTGTGACCCCTTCAAACAAATATCAAAAACAAATTAGTTTTCAAAACTCACGCTAGTTGAAAATTTATATTCATGCATCAAATAACATGATAAGATCCATCCCCACTACCATCTCTCCAACCTTAAATTCAAAAAAAAATTGTTCTCGAAGTATAATATTAAGAAAAACAACTTCCCTTAAAAAAAAAACATGACAAGCTTTCGCTAATATCCATATACTACTTTCAAACACATTATTATTACAATAAATACAAAATTTATAGCACTGAAAATAATCCTAATATCTAATAAATAAATAAATAATTTTTATCAACTTACATTAAGTTTTTGTGTGATTTTAAAATACACGAGAGGCATCTTTTTTCACAAGATTTCAAATAACTATGAAAAACTTCGCAAAAATCGAATTAAGGTTTACTTGCACCTTATACTAAATGCAAAACAAAGTACAGACCGACTTTATAAAACAAAGAACAAAATTTATTATTTTATCCTTTTTAACTAAACACTTTAACAGTCAAGATACCTCTAAAACAAAAATGAAAAATTCTTCATATCCGCCTGGCTATCCCTTCCATCTATCAAATCAAAATATACAGACAATACATCTTATCAAATACAATATCCGAAAAAGCGGCAAATTCAATTCCTTTGGTCCACCTAAATATACGAGGGCTAATCATAATTTTATACATTAAATATCTTATTTATAAAAATATTATACCTATCGATCCCCATCTGAAATAAATAAATATACAAGTGAAATAGCTAATTTTTTTATAAATTGTCCCTAGTACAGAGTTCACTAATAGTTCAATCTTTTTCCTTGCTTGTCCATGGAAAATCCATGACAATATGTCTTAAGCAGAAGTAAATGCTGAAAATACGAGGAATTGTCCAAGTATACAGTTACAGATATGTAAATTATTTACATGTCTGTTTCATAATTAAACAAAAGTGTTATACGTGCATATTAACGTATAGATATATTTAAAACCTTTTTTGAATAATATTTTGTTAAAGAAATTGACAATATAAATGACATGGCATTTATTTCCATAGCATGTTACTTAAGAAAACGTGTCCTATTTTTAAAGAAATTGCACAATGTGCTGCCTACATTTAGGGGTATGACTCTTTTAATCCAAAATATATCTCGCTAATGCTAAAAGTTTTTATGTTTTTCAATTGACTAAATTTGTGTAAATAGACCAAATAAAGTTTTACGTAGATAAAAATTTGATTGCAATTTGATTAAACCAAGAAATTTAAATTTTGTTCTCAAAACGCACGTGTATGTTATGAGATCTCATTACGTGCATGTTATTGTTAAATGTCATTTACAAGGAATGTTGACAGTGCGATTTTTGACGTTTACAGACATGGGCGTAGAAAAACAGTATTACATGTTTTTTTTTTCGGAAAAATACATCTATTGTCTTTTGGGTAGTGTTTCTTTTACGTTCTTGTAAAATACATTCATAACACCCAACGGTGTTTTTAATTGTTTGACACACGGTCAAAACACGGACATCATCACTGTCTATGTTCTGCAATATGTCCAAACCTGAATAAATTTTTGAAAGAGCATTTTGTATTCCGCTTAAAGATAAAACTCTCTCTTCTACTTGTTCTTCCTCATCGTTGATGGGATTACTCTGTAACTCGATCAGATCTTCAGGTTCTACTAAGAGGTTCGTCGTGCGTTGCTACAAGTTGTTCGAGATCTTCTACCGCGACATCTTCAAGTTCAGACCCGTCAATCATTGCGGCAATGTCTTCAAGCATTTGTCTCTGCATCTGCACAATATTTCTAGGTGCTTCCACTGCATCTGGCCAAGGATTACACCACACAGAACAGATGAAACCAGCCTCTGCTGGCAGCAAAAGTCGGAGTGGAACTCCCTTCACCTTTTTCTGTCTTTAGCATCTCATACAAAGATTTTGCATTTGTGCCTATGAGATCTTGACTCAGTGGTGTGTTCTTCTTATTTAAATCTTCGATCCAGACTGCCAGCAACTTCTCCATTCTTTCTAGGATAGAGGATCTCGAAAGAGAAAGTTTTGTTGCACTTACAGGTGTTGAACTTTCGCTGGAAAGTTTAATTTTTTTCCGATTTTTAAAAATCGTTCTCACAGTCCAAAATCTCTGACAACAATTGTTGCTTTGCCTCCATTTTCCATTCTTCTTAACACCTTCATCTTCAATTCCGAAGTTACGCTTTTACGCTCTTATTTCTTCATAGGCGGCATTTTTAACGTAGCTTTAAATTATGTATGTATCACCACCAAACGTTAAAACACGACTGCCAGCCGAGATAAACATATGGAACAAACCAAACAAACGAGGGAATCCCCATAGAACAAAGTCGTAGGATGGGGAATCCCCAATTCTTCAATCAGAATGGTCAAAGAAAGCGGGCATTCCCGCGATCAGAAAGAAGTCAATGACTACATTATGTATATACATACATATTCTTAAGTAAGCAATTCGCGTAATACGAGACATTTTAACGCGAAATTTGAAATTCGCATTAAAGCGAAACCGCGCATAACAGGGCCGCGTAAAGCGGGGTATTACTGTAGTTTTGATCTGCTTTTGTTATTGGGAATGTTATCGTATTTGCCGAAAAATATTGTAGAAGGTTGTGTATTTGCTTCGCATGAAGTGATATTTCTTATAATTTTCTAGTTAGTGTTATTCTTTCAACGCAAGAGTTTGGGTGTAGTTTTCTCTATTCTTGCATAAGTGCGTATGTTATGTAATTAATATTATTAAGGTGTGTGTCCATCTAATTATTCAAAATGAGTATGTTAAAGTGGACACTGAGAAAGTGTTAATTGCTCTTATTAAATTTTTAGAATTTTGATATGATTTGAAAATGGCGATTAGTCTAAGGATATACTATTGTTTTAACTCTGTCTTTATACGTGTGTAGGTTATGTTTTTATTTTGATGGAAGCCAAGGTGTATTTCATTTATATTTCGGAAGCCAAGGTAAGTATCTTATTCTTCTATAAAGTCTATTTCAACATTATTTAGTATTATCTCTTTTGTTATTATTACTACTATTATTATGAAGTTAACAATAATTTTTTTACTTAATCCAACTGTTCAAGTGCCTTTGCGGATGTGAACCACAGTTACCCTTTTTTTTTCCTTCATAAATTTTATTTTTTCTTCCCTAATTAATATCGCTACACCCACAGACATCCTTTCATTACGTTTCTGTTAGTACAATGTAACCAATATTTAACTACTTTACCCATTATTTCTTTAATTTTCCTCTTATCTATTTCCTCTATTTTTTAATTTATTATTTCCTTCATAATTTAACTTTCTTTAACTTCGGTTCATACTTAGTAAGTAAGTAAACACTTTTTTTAGTAATAAATACCGGGTGGTCACCAAGGTATCCGAGATACTTCGTATATGAATTCAATGACTTTTAAACAAATATGATTGATTCTATTTACTTTTCTAAAATTCCTACCGGTTCTCGAAATATCGTGGTTTGAAGCTGAAATAAATTACTAGGGGGCTTAGGAAAAAATATAGTTTTTCAAGAAATACGTAATGACAATGCAATTATTAAAGATGCTCAATGTGACCACCGCCTTGTGCAATGCATAACTCAATCCTCCCTCGGATTCTCGTCCCAGTTGTAGTTCTCCATATTATTTTTCACTGCATTAATCTTTTGTATGAGTTGTTCCCTATTATTAGGCTTTCCCATTGAATGTCTTCACATGTCTCCACATGAAAGAATTTAGTGGGTTGAGATCTGGAGATCGCGGTGACCAAGCAGTGAGACCACCACGACCTATACAACGATTTGGATACTGTTCATTGAGGAATTAGTGATACCTCTTCCATAATGGGCTGGAGCACCATCATGTGAAAACGCCATCGTCCTTCTGATTTGAAGAAGAATGTCCTCAAGTAGTAGAGGTAGATTGTTCTTCGAAAAAGCCCGGTACATTTCGCTGTTCAAATTTCCATCTCCTGTAAATGTAGCTACGTCACAGAAAAGAGTTCTTGAAAGAGTATTCAGATGATACTCGACCATTCGCAAAGACGAGCTCTTTGGGAAAGATCCGTGGGGAGCAGTTCTTGTACAAGTTGGTAATGATAGGGATGCAGTCCGTTTTCTCGCAAAGTGTCTTGCACAGCCGTCCTAGTTTGTCCAGTAAGTACAAAAATTCTTCTCGTGCTAACACCAGGATCATTTCCAACAACCTCAAGCACTTCTGCCGCATTGTTTCGTCCATAAGTTCTCTTTCACAAGTCGGTTTAGGGAACGCAGCTATTCGAAGAGTTGTGTAGGTTCTACTGAACGTTTGCTTGTCTGGAACATGGCGGTTTAGGTATCGTCGTTGATACTCCCTACCTGAGGTAGTGGTATTACCGTTGTAATATCCATATACGAAAATCATCTCGGCGTATTCTTCATTTGAATAAATTACAGGCATGGTTTTAACAGAAATGACGCAATTTAAAAAAACCAACTGTCGATGAGGACAATTAACGAACTGACAATCAAAATTTTTTTAGCATCTATCCATACGACCTGCCAACTTCAAAATTCGACCTTTCAAGAACTGTTAGGAAATCGGGAAATGTGAATAGAATTATTTTTAATATAATGTATAGAATTCACGGTTGGCTCTTGGTGAAACATGATTAATAATTTACTAAATAAAACACTTGGTATATTTGTTTCACAAAATGTATTTAAAATATCTCTGACATATGTTTCGACTTATACAGTCATTCTCAAAGAGTCATGTAAACTAAGTGAAAAGAATACTCCTACCAATATTTATGGTTTATTTTTTAAAAGGTTTATTACAGCATCGATTGTGGGGGTATTTGAAAAATCCAACTGAGTGTTTGTGACCTGTCTGTTGAGATTTATGGCTTTTTTTATTTCTAAAATTTCTAAGAAGTCAAGCCTTTTACCCTTATTACAAGAATGTAAAAGTTTGAAATTATTAGTATTAAACAGATGAGAATTTTGAATACAGTGTTCCGCGAAACCCGTGATCATATTGCCATGTAGAATAGAACTTCTATGCTCTTTGATACGTTCTTTTATAGAGCGTCCTGATTGGCCAATATATACCGCGTCACAATCACTGCAAGTTAATTCATACACCCCTGACTTATCACGCAATTCTGTTTTTCCTTTATTGTTAACTAGAATATTTCCTAAATTGCATTTATTTACTAGGATGACATTTAAACCTAATTTATTTAGTTTATTAGAAACTTTATTGCTAACCCCAGGTATATAGTTTAGGGTGTGAAACACCTTGTTAGTTTTTATGTATGTATGTCCGGAGTAAAAATTATTCATAAGGAAAGCGCGTTGTTTTCTGTAAATCATTTTGTCTAAGAATTCTGTTTTGTACCCGTTATTTCTAGCTATATTTTTTATGGTATATACTTCTTTTTCAAAGTTCTTATTATTAAGAGGGAAATTAATCAGTCTGTGTATGAAACTGTGAAAAGCTGTCATTTTTATATTCCACGATTGGTTTGCCGGAATTACTGTATCTGTTGTAGTGGGTTTTCTAAAGATATCAAATTCAAATCGTTTATCAACTCTTGTTAATTTTAAGTCTAAAAAGTTACGAAAAGGTTTTGTTTAAGTATAACAATACGTTAAGCACGTATAAAGCGTTTGTACAATATGAAACAAACATGTAAATAATTTACATATCTGTAACTATGCACATGGACAATACACCTCGTATTTTCAGCAATTACTTCTGCTTAATACATATGTTTCTGCCAATATAGGCGTCCTCAGCTAAGCTAGTGAAGCAATTTATACAAATTAATACAAACCTGTTATAAACAACTGGTTTGTATCTGTATTTAAATTTACTGAAATAGCCCGCAAAGATCAAGCAAGTTCCGTCCTATAAGAAGACAACTATTTAATAATTGACATCTTACGGGCGAAAGATACATTGTCCGGAGGGCTACCTATCGTTCGAACAGCTATGCTGCTACGGGAAACGATAAAATACGTATGTAGATGTAGTCCATTAACAACCTGCCAGATGGCGGTATATACGAAAAGGTTTTGTTTAAGTATAACAATACGTTAAGCACGTATAAAGCGTTTGTACAATATGAAACAAACATGTAAATAATTTACATATCTGTAACTATGCACATGGACAATACACCTCGTATTTTCAGCAATTACTTCTGCTTAATACATATGTTTCTGCCAATATAGGCGTCCTCAGCTAAGCTAGTGAAGCAATTTATACAAATTAATACAAACCTGTTATAAACAACTGGTTTGTATCTGTATTTAAATTTACTGAAATAGCCCGCAAAGATCAAGCAAGTTCCGTCCTATAAGAAGACAACTATTTAATAATTGACATCTTACGGGCGAAAGATACATTGTCCGGAGGGCTACCTATCGTTCGAACAGCTATGCTGCTACGGGAAACGATAAAATACGTATGTAGATGTAGTCCATTAACAACCTGCCAGATGGCGGTATATACGAAAAGGTTTTGTTTAAGTATAACAATACGTTAAGCACGTATAAAGCGTTTGTACAATATGAAACAAACATGTAAATAATTTACATATCTGTAACTATGCACATGGACAATACACCTCGTATTTTCAGCAATTACTTCTGCTTAATACATATGTTTCTGCCAATATAGGCGTCCTCAGCTAAGCTAGTGAAGCAATTTATACAAATTAATACAAACGTGTTATAAACAACTGGTTTGTATCTGTATTTAAATTTACTGAAATAGCCCGCAAAGATCAAGCAAGTTCCGTCCTATAAGAAGACAACTATTTAATAATTGACATCTTACGGGCGAAAGATACATTGTCCGGAGGGCTACCTATCGTTCGAACAGCTATGCTGCTACGGGAAACGATAAAATACGTATGTAGATGTAGTCCATTAACAACCTGCCAGATGGCGGTATATACGAAAAGGTTTTGTTTAAGTATAACAATACGTTAAGCACGTATAAAGCGTTTGTACAATATGAAACAAACATGTAAATAATTTACATATCTGTAACTATGCACATGGACAATACACCTCGTATTTTCAGCAATTACTTCTGCTTAATACATATGTTTCTGCCAATATAGGCGTCCTCAGCTAAGCTAGTGAAGCAATTGCTGAAAATACGAGGTGTATTGTCCATGTGCATAGTTACAGATATGTAAATTATTTACATGTTTGTTTCATATTGTACAAACGCTTTATACGTGCTTAACGTATTGTTATACTTAAACAAAACCTTTTCGTATATACCGCCATCTGGCAGGTTGTTAATGGACTACATCTACATACGTATTTTATCGTTTCCCGTAGCAGCATAGCTGTTCGAACGATAGGTAGCCCTCCGGACAATGTATCTTTCGCCCGTAAGATGTCAATTATTAAATAGTTGTCTTCTTATAGGACGGAACTTGCTTGATCTTTGCGGGCTATTTCAGTAAATTTAAATACAGATACAAACCAGTTGTTTATAACAGGTTTGTATTAATTTGTATAAATTGCTTCACTAGCTTAGCTGAGGACGCCTATATTGGCAGAAACATATGTATTAAGCAGAAGTAATTGCTGAAAATACGAGGTGTATTGTCCATGTGCATAGTTACAGATATGTAAATTATTTACATGTTTGTTTCATATTGTCTAAAAAGTTAATCGTTCCGTCTACCTCTTTTTCTATTGTGAATTGTATTTTTTTATTACGGGAATTTAAATAGTTAAGAAATTGGTCCAGCTGTCTGTCAGTGCCCGACCACAAGCACAAAATATCGTCTACATATCTGCCCCAAAAGGAAATGTATTTTAATAAAGGACTGCGGTTGAAATTATGAATGTGTTTATCTTCAAAATCTGTTAGATAAATTTCAGCGAGTAACGGGCTAAGAGGGCTACCCATCGGTAAACCGTTGGTTTGTGTATAAAATTTTTCATGAAATTTAAAATAATTTTGTTTAAGACAAATATTAATAAGGTTAAAATAATAAGGATAGAAGTGAACAGGCTTTTTATATCTATTATAAATATATCTATTATATATATATATATATATATATATATATATATATATATTATATATAAAAAGCCTGTTCACTTCTATCCCCTTAGATGAACTAAAAACTATTTTAAAGAGTCACATTCAAAAATCTATTCCGAATATCGAATTACAGAACACTTTATTTAACCTTATTAATATTTGTCTTAAACAAAATTATTTTAAATTTCATGAAAAATTTTATACACAAACCAACGGTTTACCGATGGGTAGCCCTCTTAGCCCGTTACTCGCTGAAATTTATCTAACAGATTTTGAAGACAAACACATTCATAATTTCAACCGCAGTCCTTTATTAAAATACATTTCCTTTTGGGGCAGATATGTAGACGATATTTTGTGCTTGTGGTCGGGCACTGACAGACAGCTGGACCAATTTCTTAACTATTTAAATTCTCGTAATAAAAAAATACAATTCACAATAGAAAAAGAGGTAGACGGAACGATTAACTTTTTAGGCTTAAAATTAACAAGAGCTGATAAACGATTTGAATTTGATATCTTTAGAAAACCCACTACAACAGATACAGTAATTCCGGCAAATTCCAACCAATCGTGGAATATAAAAATGACAGCTTTTCACAGTTTCATACACAGACTGATTAATTTCCCTCTTAATAATAAGAACTTTGAAAAAGAAGTATATACCATAAAAACTATAGCTAGAAATAACGGGTACAAAACAGAATTCTTAGACAAAATGATTTACAGAAAACAACGCGCTTTCCTTATGAATAATTTTTACTCCGGACATACATACATAAAAACTAACAAGGTGTTTCACACCCTAAACTATATACCTGGGGGTTAGCAATAAAGTTTCTAATAAACTAAATAAATTAGGTTTAAATGTCATCCTAGTAAATAAATGCAATTTAGGAAATATTCTAGTTAACAATAAAGGAAAAACAGAATTGCGTGATAAGTCAGGGGTGTATGAATTAACTTGCAGTGATTGTGACGCGGTATACATTGGCCAATCAGGACACTCTATAAAAGAACGTATCAAAGAGCATAGAAGTTCTATTCTACATGGCAATATGATCACGGGTTTCGCGGAACACTGTATTCAAAATTCTCATCTGTTTAATACTAATAAGTTCAAACTTTTACATTCTTGTAATAATGGTAAAAGGCTTGACTTCTTAGAAATTTTAGAAATAAAAAAAGCCATAAATCTCAACAGACAGGTCACAAACACTCAGTTGGATTTTTCAAATACCCCCACAATCGATGCTGTAATAAACCTTTTAAAAAATAAACCATAAATATTGGTAGGAGTATTCTTTTCACTTAGTTTACATGACTCTTTGAGAATGACTGTATAAGTCGAAACATATGTCAGAGATATTTTAAATACATTTTGTGAAACAAATATACCAAGTGTTTTATTTAGTAAATTAAGAATTATTTTTGCTTAAAATTAGTCATTGAATTCATATACGAGGTATCTCGGATACCTCGGCGGCCACCCGGTATACAAGCAATATTTTTCCAGATAGGATCGTAAAATTTCCAAAAATCGTAGTGTAGGATGATCAATATTTAGTTTAACTAGACTGTTCAAAGTTTAAGTTAATACAAGATATTTACTTCAATAATTTATTTCATTTTAGTGTATTATTTATTCTGTACTGTTTATTTTTTTTTTTTTTACATTAAATCTTTAACTACGTTCGAGGAATTATAGCGTTTCAGAGAATTAGCATGTAGTAAATGTATTCATTATGTCATAAACAATGTAATTTTGCCGCGCATTATGCAATCTATCAAACGAATACCGGGAACTGATAAATTAAACATAACATATTGATTTACAATCGGCAATTACTTCGTCGTCGAATACGCTTTATTTTATGTCATCGAACATTTCTTGCATGTATTTTCCAGTATGGCCTTCAATTCCTTCTGCGAATTTTGTTTTAAGGTTTCAATGGGTTCAAAACGTCTTCCACGAAATCGTAATTTGAGTTTGCTAAACAGGAAAAGGCCACGTGGTGCCATATTTGGCCAATAGGGTGGTTAACGCTAAGAAATAAGTAATTAAACTTCTAGTTTCAAAAATTCTTTTATTGTAAATACCACTACAATATTGTTTCGCCATACAATGGCTTCATCAGGTGGATGAAATACTGAATATGTACAAAACAAGTTTGAATATTTATGATAAAATTATTGGGGAAATGGTGGTGGAAAAATGTTTACAATCTTAAATTTAATAGAGGGGAGTTGTTTAAATCTAGTTGGTCATTTAAAGCTAATTCTAAACTATTGTATCTATTAATTTCTAAGTTTTCTAACAGGCTAAGTTTTTTACTTTTTTCTTGAATGTGTAAAATATTGAAATCTATATTAAATCTATGATTGATATCTATACAATGACTTGCGGTGAAATACGGTGGTTGGTTGATAGCATTTGTTAAATTTTTGATAAGAAATTTGCGCACTATGGTCAGGACGCTTCTGCTAAAATTAGTCCCCAACTCCTAAAATTAATCTATGCAACAAAATAATCGAAAGCCAAAGCTTCATATTTCTTTTTCCTTTTAATAGTGTCAGGATAATGTCTATTATCGCTAGACTTAAAAAGAAATACTTCACAGAACCTGACGGATTGAAGAACAAAAAGAATATATCGCTAGTGTTTTGATAGAGTTGGTCATTCTATCCTTTTCAGAAGGACTTTTTACCACTATTCTCAGGACCTCTGCTACAGTTCCTATTTATAAAAGGGCTAATGCTGGATCTGTCACTAATTATACAACTATTGTGTTAATTTCGTCACTGTCTAAGATCTTTAAATATAGTGTACTCGATCGTTTGAATGTGTTTATGGATAAGTTTGAAATTATCACCAAATCTCAACATGGATTTAGAAAAGAGAAATCCATTACACCTGCTTTGATTAATTTGGCATGCATTAGCCCATACCATAACCCCCAGAATGTAGAGACTATTTGAACACCCGTTATAATTTTGTATTTTATCAGAGATATTTACATTTATTATAAAAATTAATTCTCGAGTGAGATTCGAACCATGATTCCTAGACACCATAATATAATATGTTAAAACAAAATCAGCCGTCACAATAATTGATAAAACATTATTTATTTATAAGATAATGGTCAAATCCCCAATTACATGGTACTCCTCATACTAAGACAAAAAAATTAATGTGAATATATTGTAGTAGTACAACCTTCATGAGATGTTACGTAAAGGAATAAAAACAGCACAATGATTGCATGTATATTAAGAATTATATTATTTATCTACACTTTTTGTAATGTAATTTTAAGTTTGTGTTTGAATTTACGAGTTATGTTAACCTACTTATGTTCGTTAAACTGTTATCAATATGTTTCAAAATTATAATTAAAAAAGAAACGAGGCCATGGAGAGAATAATAATTGTCAGGGAGACATAAACAGTTTTGACGAAACATGAAAAAATTTAATTTCTGCAATGGTATAAAAATTTGAAATACATCAATAACAATGAATTCACATATTGACAAAGAACACCAAAGCGTTTTGACGGATTTGGTGAATTAGCATAAAAGAAGAGACCGTTGCCGAGGCTGCTTCTGTTAGTCATAGTGCCTAGTTCGTGTCCCCTGGCCTTCTTTTCAATTGAATATGGATTGCCGAAACTTCTAAACATCCAGTTCAGGTGCCCTATTGCTCATGTTTGGATTATTTTCAAAAGAGAAGCAAGTTATTTTGTTCAGCATAACATTATAACGTAACCGTAAGTGTCCTCTTTTCGAAGCATTGTGATCTATCAAACTAAATTAGTAGGTGAAGTGATAAATGCATGCTCGCCTACATTTATATTATCAGAATAATTATAAACGTCATTTAAAAAAAAAACGCATCAAAGTGATAACTCAGTTGAACATTTATTAGTATTATCCTGTTGTTAGATAAATATATGTACATGAATTTTTTGTAAAACTTTGGCGGTCTGTTTAGCGTATCTTTATATTTGTGATTAAATTAATTTTTTTGTAGAAAAGGTTGTTATTTGTTTATTTGATTATTTATATATTCTGCTATTGTTTTGGTCAGGATTTTGTTACATGCATAATTAACAAACTTACAGTATTTGTACAAGAACCTACCTGTATATTGAACTCTTAAGATCTTATATCATTTGACGTCCAACGTGGGTGCTTGTAGAGGGTATTATATATCAATATGTATATACAAAATTAATGTTGCAAATTCCGAGGACTTTGCACTAATTATGAATATATACTACTGATTTCATAGAGCTAGGAAAGAACCCTCGTAGATTTAACAAATATTTAAATATTATGAAGCAATTAGTTAAATAATTGATTTGCCGTGTTGTAATATGGTACATGCAATTGAAATAATGACAGTGGTCTCGGATTATTAAAATAAATTATTAAACACTTTCTATATTACATAAAACAAAGCAACTTCACGCGTTTGGCTTCGTGGTGGTGTAAGTGGAATTTACTTCTGCTTAGCGTTATAAAATTAATGTTTGTGCTTATACTTTTTATAATGTAGAAACTTTAAAATCTTATCTTGCACCCTTATTAACGAATCTGTATTTTTTTGTAACCAGCAGCTAAACAAAAACATTAAATTCAAGAAAAGAAGGTATGGAGGTGTACGTAAACTTTTTATTGATGTTTTACAAATTAATGTGCATTTGCTAATTAATATTCAGGGACAGTTCATTGGTTTGACTACAAGTACTAATGCTATTTAAATCTCTTTGGTAAATATACATGAGCTCTGGACTAATTGAAAAATTTAAATATTAGTGCATAAAGTAGTTTTATGACCCCTTTTTGTCATATAAACAATTTATACACTGCCATCTAATTTTCGATTTCACTTCTCATCTATATATATACATCTGTATATATAAGTAAAAATTAATTAACGGGTGAGCGGTCTGTCAAGTATAGAAAAACTCCTTTATATCACTCTATATTTCATAACTAATTTGTTACTTCCTCAGGAGTGCCTACATGTTTAATAAAACCACAATATATTAAACAATATGACAATAACAAAATACTTACAATTGAGAGTTAAAATTTAGGTTTATTGTGAACCTTTTAAAAACAAATATACATAAATGTTAAAATATAAAACTAAACTTATAAAACACACAGCAAAAAACTGACGTCATAAAAAATCGAAACCAACAAAAACTGTAAATCAAATGATACAAGGACTGATTAATAAAACTTGGCAGGTCAATTAACCGCCAACACCGAGTATATTGCAATAGATTATATTTAGTCCATTGGTATCCGACTTATAATTTACGCTATTAGTGTCTCCGTTGATGTGAACCATTTCTAAAAAGCATCTTCTTTTGTAATTATTTTCAACGTCCATAATTCTGATATCGCCAAAATTAAATGTATGGCCGAGATCAAGTGCATGATCCACCAGAGCACAAGATCTCTTACCAATACGGACATCACTTTTGTGTTGTGTGATACGCCGTTTTAGCCATTGTGACGTTTGGCCTATGTACACGCCACGACAATCCGAACATGGTATCCTGTAGATAACATGACTATTTAAAAACAAAGGTGTTACATCTTTGGTCTTACTATATAATTTTTTCAAAGTAAATGTGTTGTATTTGGCTATTTTAATGTTACTAATTGTTTAAAATGTGATATAATTGAATGAGTAAAGTCCACCAAAAAGTTGGAGCTATATATCAATTTATGCCGTATATGCCTAGGATAACCATTGTTGACGAAGATGCTAAAAAGTTCTCTAAGATTGTCTTTTAAGAAGGAAGTGTGACTTATGTGTGCTATTCTATTTTTCATAGCTATGACAGTGTTATATTTTTGATTGAGAGGATGATGAGAATAGTAATTAAGGAACCGACCAGATGAAGTTGTCTTTCTGTACCAATTCAAAATGTTCGAGTCGTTATTATCACGAATCACTGAAACGTCCAAGAAGGGTACACTATTATTGTTTTCTTTTTCCACAGAAAATTGTAAATTTTTGTTATAACTGCTGAATATTTGTAGCGTTACATCTATCTTATCATGTGTTATAGAGCAAATAATGTCATCAACATACTTGTACAAAAACGGTAATTGAAATGGTAACTTAACCATCACACTCTCCAACAATTGATCCATAACTATTTGGGCTAAAATGGGACTAATGGGCGATCTGATAGGTGTTCCAAATATCTGACTGTAGACTGGCGGTTAATTGACCTGCCAAATTTTATTAACCAGTCCTTGTATCATTTGATTTATAGTTGTTGTTGGTTTCGATTTTTTATGACATCAGTTTTTTGCTGTGTGTTTTATAAGTTTAGTTTTATATTTTAACATTTATGTATATTTGTTTTTAAAAGGTTGACGATAAACCAACATCGTATTATTTTAATGTTTTAAATTTGATTAATTTTAACATGTTTGGTGTCGTTCTTTAATAATTTTTTAATTAATTTTTACTTATACAGCACGGTCGAGAACACTTAATAGTCTATATACAGTGCTTCTCAAAAGTCCTCTCCCCCCCTCTTATCTTTGAAACGATTATACATACACATGTGAAATTTGGAAACTGAATATTATAGGTTATAAACTTCCCTACTAGTGATGATAGATGACGAAATCGTCATAGATGACGTCACAAGGCCATTGTGACCAATAATTTTAAATGGAACGCTACGGCAAGCGACACATCTTTTAAAAGGTATCGAAAAAACCTATTCAATGATACTAATTTTGTTTGTGTTTGAGGCAGTTTTAATGGCTCATTAGTAAACATGAAAATTTAAATTCCATTCAGTATTATATTAAATACAGATTTAAGAAACAGTATGTACTTAAAGAAATTGCTCGAAGTGACCTCCATTTACTTCCTGACAGTAAAATATCCTATTTTTAAACTCTTCTCGTACTTATTCAAATGTGTCTGCGGAAACAGCCTCACATTCTGCAACAATACGTTGTTTTAAAACGTCAAATTGTCAAGTTAATACTAAAATTCCAAATTCAAGCTCCGCCTATGGTTAGTTGTCAAATAATCTGACGTTTTTGTTAGTCTCCAATATTCGACGTTTTTGTAATTGTCCAAGTTTTTGTACATTTAATAATTTGTGTATTGTTGATCGAACGTCTCACTGTTTTTACAGCTTATGGTACTTTTAATATTTTTGTACATTTTAATAATTTGTTAAACTGTTGTGAGTCGAAAGTTTAAGTGCTTCAAGAAGCGAAATGGTACGTGCTTTAGGTGATAAAGTAGCAGCGGTCCTAATTCTTGGTGAAACTAGACAAAATATTCATGCAGCAGAACGCATTTTTAATGAGAGATTTCCCGATCGCACCATTTCGAGGACTTATTTAAGGGAGCTTCTTCGTAAGTTTGAAACAACGGGTAGTATTAATGATGCGAAACGATCTGGCAGACCACAAATTTCTGATGAGAAAAAAATTGATATACTGGCAGAAGTAAGAGTTAATCCTACTTCTTCAACAACTCAAGTTGCATCTACCTGTGAAGTTAGTCGAAGTACAGTACACAGGGTGTTGAAAAAATACAAATTTCATCCATACAAATTAAAAATGGTTCATCAACTCTCAGACGACGACCCAGACCGAAGACTAGAATTTTGTGAAAATATGGAAACTAAAATTAACCAACAGCCAGACTACGTCAAAACAATTTGTTTTAGTGACGAAAGTACTTTCTATCTAAATGGAAATGTAAATACACAGAATGTGAGGTATTGGAGTGACGCAAATCCTCACCTGTTTCGTGAAACACATACCCAATTTCCCCAGAAGGTGAATGTTTGGGCAGGTATCCTGGGAAACCACATCGTTGGGCCTCTTTTTTTAAATACTAATTTAACTGGTGGGGTTTATCTGGAGATGTTGCAAAACGCAATAGAACCGTTAATCCTTGAAATTTTGGAAGATAATCCAGATGAATTCGGCAATTTGGAAATAACATTCCAACAGGATGGTGCTCCTCCACACTATTACGGTGCAGTAAGACGGTATTTGCATGAGGAGTATCCTGGTAGATGGATTGGACGACGAGGTTCAACGGAATGGCCACCTCGATCACCGGACCTCACACCTTTGGATTTTGTTCTGTGGGGGTACCTTAAATCGAAGGTTTACGCCACTGAACTTGACAATATTGACGTTTTAAACCAACGTATTGTTGCAGAATGTGAGGCTGTTTCCGCAGACACATTTGAAGAAGTACGAGAAGAGTTTAAAAATAGGATATTTTACTGTCAGGAAGTAAATGGAGGTCACTTTGAACAATTTCTTTAAGTACATACTGTTTCTTAAATCTGTATTTAATATCATACTGAATGGAATTTAAATTTTCATGTTTACTAATGAGCCATTAAAACTGCCTCAAACACAAACAAAATTAGTATCATTGAATAGGTTTTTTCGATATCTTTTAAAAGAGGTGTCGCTTGCCGTAGCGTTCCATTTAAAATTATTGGTCACAATGGCCTTGTGTCATCTATGACGATTTCGTCATCTATCATCACTAGTAGGGAAGCTTATAACCTATAATATTCAATTTCCAAATTTCACTTGTGTATGTATAATCGTTCCAAAGATAAGGGGGGGGGGGAGGGGACTTTTGAGAAGCACTGTATATATAAATGCAGCCTGCGAATGCTTATGCTCGCAAAACTCGAAAATTAGTCTGACGATTAACTTCAAAAATTTTGACACAATGTTGCATTTGTTTTTATACTGAAGTGATTTCTTTTCACGGCAAAGTCTTCCGGCACTGGTGAAATCTTCGGTGGGCTTCAACATAAGTAGCGCAGCGCTACCTTTCGGAAACAAGTGAAACAAATATGCAACAACAACAAAGACGAAGAAGAGATTCAGTGACGTACAAATCCACTCCTTGATGAACCAAAGTAAAGTAGTTAATTTTCCAAAGAAATTTCTTAATTCTCTCGACATTCCCAGATTACCGTCACATATTCTGAATTTAAAAATTGGATTGGCAATTATATTACTCCGAAACATCAATCAGCCAAAGTTATGCAATGGCACACGAATAGTAGTTAAAAAAATTGATGAACAATCTAATCAAAGCAACAATTCTAATTAGACCTCATGAAGGTGACAACGTACTACTTCCACGAATATCACTAATTCCGACCGATATGGCGTTTGATTTCAAACGACTTCAATTTCCAATACGCCTTGCGTTAGCTATAGCTATCAATAAAGCGCAAGGACAATCCCTGCAAGTGTACGGGTTTAAATTTAGAAAACAATTGCTTCGCTCATGGGAAATTATACGTCGCATGCTTCAAAGTCGATAAACCGCCTGATCTTTATATTTATGCAGAAAACAGACAAATAAAAAATGATGTCAATCCAATAAAAAATATTTTTTTGTGAAAAACACTTTTTTTCTTTCTTTCCTTGCATTCCACATAGCTACAGTAATGCAAGGCAGGGTATTGAATTGAACTATGTGTTTTCTCGGTGAATCTATGTTCGCTACAATACTTTTATTTACTTTTCCATTTATTTTATATCAGAATGAGCGACAGCGAAACATGGCCTGGTTTATCTTGTATGAGATAAATAAATAAATCACTATCTGATAACTTTTTCAGATTAAAATTCAATTTTGTAAAAGAAATATTCTTCTCATGCATTTCACCAACATCATTAGAAAATCTATCACTGAAACTCAAATCGAATCGCGTACCACTCTCAAAAACTCTTTCGAAATATGAAGCAAAACATTAACTATATTGGTATCACTTGTATACGAGACATCATCATGAATAACTATATTACTTGCTGAAATTGTGACTTAGAATTGATAAATACTTATCGACCTACGACCAAAAGCAATATCCTTTCTTATTCGTTAACATTCTTTAAGTTGGCTTAGAGTTCTTAATTCATCAGTGAACTAAGTTCGATATCCATTGCCATGGCTTCTTGAGACCTGCATTGGCACGTGTTTCCTTATAATATTATTAAAATTAAGCTAATATTTTCTTCCTTCTCTTGCAGGTTTTATGTTTTGCATATTTTCATATGACGGACGATTAGGAATGGCGGTGACATCCTCAAAAGGTTTCGTCCATAACAGAGAGGAACTTCAAACCATTGTGAATAATGTGTTCAAATACATTGATGAGGCTGAAAAAGAAATAGTATATTCTGAAAACAAAGATAGTCTGGTCTACATAAATGAATATATTGGTACCCATTTATAAGAAGAAGACGGGCTGGTTGAAAGACTGCAATTTTACAATTACATTTTAATTTTAACAGAAAATAGTTCATTTGAACTGTTATACCGAAGGTAGGATTATAATTAGGGAATTCTGAAGAATAAGTTTACTCTACGTAGACTTTTGGGGGGTTAATATATAAAGTAGTATCGGAATTATAATAACTATACGTGTATAAGATCAAATTATTTATACTACTTGAGTTAATTTATTTTTAGGGCAGAAATGATTTAAAGCAGTTACCTGTATTAAATAGTCACAAAATAAATATTTAAGACGTAATTTGTTTATTATTCTAGCTCCCCCTCCTCCCATGATATACAGGCTGATTCATTTTCGGCTCTATTGGAGATAGAGTATAGGTTTAAATTTGGCAAAGTTGTTAAATTTTGTGTTTGTTATAAATCCGTAAAGAAAATAGACCTGTGACAAATGACCTTCGTTATTTAAAAAAATAACGCGAAAACCCCATTTTCTTCTTTTACCTGTAGCACCGACATTTGGCCTTGTAGAGAAAATATAAAAACACATCCTTGTGGCCATTTCTAAACCTCTATCCAGTGGTGTACTCTAAATTTTTATACGACGTTTTGTTTCTTTCTGGCCATCATCATTTAGACATCTTCAGAAAGAGTTTTTTTTTCTGATTTTAACCATGTACCACATGCTGACTAAAGTTTTTGACATTAGGTTTTATTTGAAAGAATAAATTATAAGATTAAATAACCATGGAATTTCAATCTGTCAAACATTTCATTTATTGTTCATTAATAATACAAAAATGTCATACACTAACGAAGAGAAACGAGATATGATAAGTATTTTTTATTCTTCGAACCGAAATTCAACAGTAGCGAGTACAAGATATCTACAATTATATCCAGAACGACAACAGCCTCATCGTACCATTTTTCTAGATCTCGACAGAAATTTGGTCGAGAATGGATCGTTTACTAAGGCGCGTAATGGTCAAGACAACAGGAATTTAAATGAAAATCGACAAGATATTTTACAAATGGTAAATTAAAAGCGTGTTTTCAAATTTCATGTTAATCTTGTATTTTTATAGATAAATAATAATCCATCAATTTCTACACGCGAAGTAGCGTCAGAATTAAATTTGTGCCAGTCCAGAGTTTGGAGAACTTTACATAAAAGTAGATTTAAACCATACAGGATCCATGTTAGTCACTCTTTACTGCCTGGATATAATTTGAGAAGGCTAGAATATTGTAATTGGTTAATGGGAAGGATAGAAAATGACGAAAATTTCTTAAGCAAAATCATCTGGTCAGATGAAACAAAATTTACAAATTCTGGAATGTTCAACAGAAATACGGAGCACTATTGGGCAGTACAAAATCCCCGACAAAACAGGGCTAGAAGACCACAACATCGTTTTGGAATAAACGTTTGGATGGGTATTTTGGCAAATCGTCTCTTAGGACCAGTTATGTATGAAGAACATTTAAATGGAGAAAGATATTTAAACATTTTACGTACATACGTATCTGACTATCTTGAGGACAATATCCCATTAAATCAATTACAATATTTATGGTGGCAACAAAATGGCGCACCAGCACACAATGCAGCTGTTGTTAGAAATTTCTTAAATCAAGAGTTTGCAAACCGTTGGATTGGAAATAGGGGAGTTGTTGAATGGCCTGCGAGATCACCTGATTTAAGTCCGCTAGATTTTTTTTTATGGGGATATGTTAAAAATAATATTTATAAAGTAGATGCGCCACAAAACATTGAAGAATTACGAGACAGACTTCAGAATGCCTTCGATGCAGTTCCTAGAAGAACTATACAAAGGGCAGTACAAAATGCCAGAAGGCGTGCCCAATTGGGCATTACCGAAGATGGCCAGATAATTGAACATTTACTGTAATTGTTTATTGTTTACTTTTCTATGTATTTTTATTAATGTTTTTGTTATCTTGTACTCGCTACCGTTGAATTTCGTTTCGAAGAATAAAGAATACTTATCATATCTCGTTTCTCTTCGTTAGTGTATGACATTTTTGTATTATTAATGAACAATAAATGAAATGTTTGACAGATTGAAATTCCAAAGGCTACCTTATTTAATCTTATAATTTATTCTTTCAAATAAAACCTAATGTCAAAAACTTTAGTCAGCATGTGGTACATGGTTGAAATCAGAAAAAAAAAACTCTTTCTGAAGATGTCTAAATCCAATATGGCGCCTATAAGAAATTAGATAGTTGATGATGGCCAGAAAGAAACGAAACGTCGTATAAAAATTTAGAGTACACCACTGGATAGAGGTTTAGAAATGGCCACAAGGATGTGTTTTTATATTTTCTCTACAAGGCCAAATGTCGATGCTACAGGTAAAAGAATAAAATGGGGTTTTCGCGTTTTTTTTTAAATAATGAAGGTCATTTGTCACAGGTCTATTTTCTTTACGGATTTATAACAAACACAAAATTTAACAACTTTGCCAAATTTAAACCTATACTCTATCTCCAATAATAAGAGAGATCCCCATGGTGAGGGCCGAAAATGAATCAGCCTGTACAGTCGCATTCCTTACTTGCGTAAATGAAAGCATCGCAAGGATCTATTTCGGAACGAGTACATCTAATTTGCAGCACCGGTCGATGTTTTACGAGGTGCTACCCAGGAATTCCCGGAATGTGAAAAAACCAAAATAAATTTTTCTTACAACTTATTCACTACCGTCGCCTCCAAAATACTCTCGTTCCGCATGAATACACCGACCCCAGCGACTTGTTCATGATTGGAAGGAATGCTGGAAGTCTTCGCATGTTAATGTGTTCAACACTGCCTGCGATTCGGTCCCAAAATTACGCCCTTTGGGCTTCAGCTTCAACTTCAAGAACAGGAAGAAGTCAGAAAGGGCAAGACTTTGGGAGTAGGAAGGGTGGGGACGTACTGCCGTCTTCGTTGAGGCTAGAAACTGACGCACAACAAGTCACGTGTTTGTTGGTGCACTATCAACGAATTGCAGGCCGCTTGCGTCGAATGTTTTCTGTAAGTCGCCGAAGAATATCGTAATAAAATCGTTCATTAACTGTTTCATTTGGTAGGAGAAATTCTTTGGCCTAGAACAAAAGAACCGTAATTAACCCATTTTAGCCCATCTTTTAGGATTTTTTTTTTTTGTTGAGTTCTGTTAAGATTTTCAATATCCGTTTACAGGTGTGATTATTATTACTATTAGAAAACTCAATATACCCCAAACTGTTGATTTTCATTTCCAATCAAAATTCCTGTAACGCCTCAAAATTCAATACACACAAGCTGTGTAATTTTATGTCATAAGTTTTAGCGAAAACGAAACAATAATTTATTTTATTTTTAAACTGTATTATCATTTTTATTATGTTTTCATAATATGCATTTTAGAATAAACGCATTTGATTTATCGTATCTGTATCTCTTATTTTACTTAAATATTTACTGGTGCGTAAGCGCACCATTGGCTTTATATGCGAACCCAACCAATTATTGCAGGTTTCGACAAATTATAGAATGAAACGAGCAGATCTAGTAGTTAATAAAACATGACATTTTCGAGATAATTGACTCAAAAGGAATTAGAAACTGCCCTGGAGAAGATTGTGACGAACTTGGAGAATAATAATGAAAGTCGTAAGAGTACCCGTATTTACATATTTTTACGTATCATAAAGAATATTGAACTATTTAGTTTAACTCCAAGTTATTATGTGAATAATATAAAACATTTATTTACAGAACATATCGACCCCGTTTATATTCCACGCGACGTTGATTTTCTGGCCGACGAGGAAACTATGGATGATGAAAGCAATCTACGAGAAGTTGAGGAACCGCATGACGCATGATATAGTAGGAACTTTTTAGTTGCATGTACCAAAATATACAGTGTCTCTACCAATCTAGCATTTTGTCTACTGACGCACCTGCACCAGATTTTGACTAATCAGATGATGATATATTGGAATCCAAAAGAAGACATCTGTTGCCTGCAAACGATCACCTAGCTTTTGAAGTCAAATGGAAAAAGGGTCAAATTGAATATACTCACACACCTATATTCGAAGAGTTTCGATAATGCGAGGAACTAAAAAATAAGCTTTCGGGAAAGTCGCGCCTTCAAATATTTTTCGCGTTTTTCGATGACGAAGTGAATGACTAGATTTTAAAATTTTTACTAAAATATGCTCAAGACAATAACCGCCATGAATTTTTATTATCAAAAAACGAACTTTTTAGTTTCATTAATTACTACATATTCAACGTTACGGGCTTACTGATGATACAAAGGAATCGATGTTATCAAGAAATGTATGAGCCGAAATAATTTTCAATCTATCAAGCAGAACTTACATTTATCTAACAATAATCTGTAGGATAAAAATGATAAATATGCAAAAGTTAAACCCTTTTTCGATGTTATAAATAAAAAAAGATTACAAGTTGGAATATTTGCATTCAACTTATCCATAGATGAACAAATGGTTCTCATAGATGAACTCCGTTATGATAATAAAGGCCACCTCATGATTTCTCATGCCAGTAAAGCTCGATGAAGGTATAGAATTTGCCATAGTCACACAATTTACATTTGCAAAAGGTGTAAAGTATATTTACGTAGGTTATGCTTCGTACGATATCATCAAAAATGAATCGGGATTTTCCCAGTGCTTCGTTCGTGTACCAACAATTATTATACTAGAATAATTGAAACATATATGAGGGGTAAAAACTCACCAATTTTGTATAATACAAAAGTATTTTTAATAATATAAAATATTATTAAAAATCCGATGTGAAGAACACAAATACAAGTTCAATATTAATATTTTTTTGTGAACGTGTCCAAACATATCCCTCCCCATAGACGCAGATATGTACTTCATCGTCCTACAGATTCATCAGTACGCCCCTGCTGGAGAAAGGATATCTTCAGACACATTCACAAAAAAGAACGACTTCGCTATCTCACAGAAATGATTAAGACCGAGTACTGCGTCTCTGGGGAGGGATATGTTTGGACACGTTCACAAAAGATATTAATAAAAATAATTAATACGTATTTGTGTTCTTCACACCAGATTTTTTTAATAATATTTTATATTATTAAAAATACTTTTGTATAATACAAATCTGGTGAGGTTATACCCACTCATGTTAGTTTCAATTATTCTGTTACATTAAACATGCAGTTATTCCGTAAGTATGAGTGAAGTCAAAAACAAAATACATTTTCTAGAGGCAAGGCAGTGGTTCGTTTACGCACCAGTGTTTTTTGGCGTACATTTCAAATTTTTATTTGTTTTTACTAGTTCGTTTTACTGATTTTTCTACCTTTGGGATAATATGGGTTAATCCTTGACATTAGTACAAAAAAAGGATCTAGATAAGTATATGCTTGTGTAGAGGCCCATACAACTCATATTTATAGAATAAATAATATAGCAATATTAGCCGAAAATTCCAGATTTCCACCTTGCATCATTGGGTCAACTGCTGATATATGGCACACAACCAACGCTTGTGAATCGGTATATATAAATTTTTAACGTCACATTGTTTTTAGTAATAAGTTTCATACATAAGCTTGTAGTATTTTTTTGTTCACGTTACCGATATCTCACGTATACGTATAACGTGTGTTCATTTGAAAAGTCAATCTAGGTTACTTTGAAATTTTGATAGAATAAGACACATATATATTAGTATGTGTTTGTTGTTCCGTAAACGTAAATCCAAATGACATTGGATAATGTCAATCACATTTGTTATTTATTTGTATATATGAAACTGTCAAAATATACGACTTCGTAGGTTAAGTAGTAAATTGTAATTTACGACATACATCAAAATGTTCTCAGTAAATCACATGCTACTAGATTGACTTTTCAAATGAACCCCGTTATTTTCTGTGTTCTTATGTAGTATAAACTCTGGTTAGATACCAGATGAATGAATTATTATATGAAAATGTGTAACGTATTTCTTATGCAACTCTGTTAACAGCATGGGCCTACGATATACAAATACAGGTATAACCAGGCGCAGATTATGATGACGAGTATTGGGAAAATTTGAACCGCCGAATATGAAATTTACTAAAAGGGTTGGCTTAGCAAATTTTAAAATTTGAGATCGAATTTAATTGCAGTGTAAAAACAGTTTCTTAAAACTATTCATAAATTAAAATATTTATAATAATATAATATTATAATATTTATTTCACGATTTTTGGTATTTCGAACTTTTATTTACAAATCATCAATGTTTACCATTGGTGTAGGTACTAGTACATTTTTAGTAATTCATATATATATTTATACACAGCTTCATCCACTGTAGTAGTCCGTCAATTTGATATGTTGTTACTATTTAATATTTCTATACAGACACGTTCAAGGCTTTATTTTCCATTTATAAGTGCTGAGTTACAAACGTTTAAAAATAAACATTATTACATGTAATTCGTTTTATTTAATTCCTTTAACTTCAGGAAGCCTGGAACCTACGTGGATACGTATTCTTCGCGTAACGTATATTCACTTTTACAAGCAGCCTTCAAATCGCGATGGTGCTCTTTTTAATTATAGATCTGTCAGGTGAACAACGCTTCGTCAAGAAACCCACGTCTTGTTCACTCGAGCTAGATCCGTGGTACTGGTCGACTGACCTATAGATTTAACAGGAAACCGCCCACGCAAGGTAAGTCCGAGGAGGGCTATTGGATTTCGGAAATTTAGTAAGGTCAGTTTTCGCGAGTTTTGTTGCTTGCACGTCGTGTAGGTCACAATGCAGCCAATCGATATTATCCGTAATTCAATGTAAACATAATTTATTTCTATTAGATACGACACATTATTCGGCCCCACGTCCGCACTTATTATACAATATTATTTAGCACAATATTTTACATATTATAATTATTATGTACACACCATTAGCCATAAATCTAGCACAAATTCTATATCTAGAAAAAGCAAATGAGGCAAATACACATTAGTAGTTATTAATATAAATAAAATGCCTGGACAAGTGTAAATGTGAGCGAATGTGTGCAGGTGTTGAATGAAAGCAGAAGTAGACTAATATCGAAGCGGAAAAACCCGGCGTAACATCAATTACGTTGACATAAAAGTAAGTGAAAAGTAAGTATGAGATCGTTAGTATTTAAATAGGTCTACGCGGCAAATAATTGCGAGAATGTATAATACTGGAAAATAATACTAGTCAAACGAATCAATCAGTGAGCGCTCTACTTCATACCGTCAGCTGACATGACGATGACGGGGTCAAGATCAACTACCTCAGCGTAACATATACAGTTTATATTAGGTTTGTTTTGGTTCGCAATTGTGAACAGTAATAAAACTGCTCAGAACTGATATGCATAACTTTATTCATTCCAGAATTGCTCTGAATTTGAATGAACTCAAGAAAACCAAAACACATCGAAACTAAATTAAAACTTTACTAATGCGCCATCTATTGGCAATTTAAATAAGTTCAAAAAGTTCATAATTGCTCGCCAAGAAAGATTAATTAGATTAATCAATTAAAGAACGAAACATGAATAATAAAGGTGAAAATATGATATGATTAAGTATTTTAAAATTATTTACTTTAAAATATTATTTTTAGAAAATCAAAACTGCAGTCAGAATGATGATTGACGATTGTACCTCGACATTTTTTTCTCAACATCCTTTCTTTTCTATTAAATCACCTACAAATTTCAGTATAACGTTTACCTTTAATTTATTTACAGTTGCCATGCTTTTATGCAAAAGTAAATTAAATTAATGCACTCAAATATTTTACTCCAAATTCTCTTCTGTTATTTAGAGCAACTTAAGAGACCAACGGTTTATCAACATTCAAAAATGTCAAAACAGATGAACATAGTGCGCAAGCTGGAACTATTAATTTAGAACAGCTACTCGCTGAGGAGCAATAACTGCTAGAACGGTTCTATACATTTGAAGTATAGTGCATCTTTGCAACATTTTAATCACGCACCCATCACCAATTGTGATGTGGAACGGACATTTTCTATTTTTAAAGACGTTTTAACATCTAAAAGAACTAATTTAACACAGGAACACCTAGAACGAATTTTAGTTGTTCATAGTAATGTTTTACACTTTCAATGTAAATTATTTTTATTCAAAATTCGATACGCAATTCGCTTGTCAGCATTACTTTTGTTTCAGCAATAGTTTTTGCCGGTTACCAAACCGTTTATTGTATTCGCTCTGTTGTGCATTGACATATACATATTAGCTGCATATGTAGGTATGTGCCACTTATGCAGCTAGCCACACGTATCAAATTGTTCGAAACTCACGGATCACTTACATAAACAAACCTATTGCGAATACCAGGCAGACGATTATGGACTACGAATTATCAATCGCTCGAGTCGGCTCTGCTGATTAGCTAACGAAGTACAACAAACTGACGAAGTTTATTGTTGTGACAGAAAAACGTATCTTTGGCAGAAGTAAATGTTGGAAAATATAAGGTGTATGTTCATGTGTACAGATACAGATGTGTGTAATGCATATCTGTTTCATAGTTAAAGAGCTCAACAGCTGCAACCGAACGAGAATAAAAACTGAACGTGGGATAACAAAAGAAATTAATATATCAGCAGACATTAGACAAGGAGAGGCCTCAGCCCATGTCTACTTAACATGATCATGGATAGAGTAATCGAAGCAGTAAATGAAGTTAATGCAGAGTAACCGCTCATTAAGAATTGTATGCTATGTAGACGACGTTGTTCTTACAGCCGACAACGAAGATGACCTACATCTCCTGTAGAAGTTTAAAATAGCAGCCGAGAAACTTGATATGGCAATATCGTACAAAAAAACTATTCAATGGTCATTGCGAAGGACCCCATGAGATGCAAGTTAGTTGTCAACGAGCACATAATAAAACAGGTGATTAACCTCAAATATCTGGGGGTTGATATATCGAGCGACAGACATCTACAGCAAGAAGCGAAACAACACCACAAATAAAGCAGCTAGAAAATTAGGATACCTACGAGAAATAATATGGCGAAATAAATTCATTAGGAAAGAAAGTAAAATCAGAATATGTAAAGCCTGCATCAGACAGACCTGTGCTAACCTACGTCACTGAAACGAGAGCCGAAACATCACAAACAAAAAGAACAATAAGAACAACAGAAATGAAAATACTTAGGACTATAAGTAACACCACACTTAGAGACAGAATAAAGAACGAAGACGCCGTTTCTGGAGAGATTATGTTGATAGGATGCGCCCAGAAAGACTAGCAAAATGGGCGAAAACAGAAATCGAACACCAAATGACAGATAGGAGGACCATCTATGCGCTGGGCAGAGAGTTGGACATCGCTATCACAAGAGGAAAATTACAGAAAACAACAGGACTATGTCCTACTAGAAGATGAAGAAGAAGAAGAATACGCTATCAGAAATTCGTAGCAAAAGGCATCTTACTTGGGCGCTCATTAACATGGAACGAGATTGGATAAATGTTATCTTTGTTCGGGAGTAGTTTCTATGCCTGCATACCCAAAAAGAAAGTATGGTTCTCAAATGCAAATCGGCTTGTAGAACGTACAGCAAAACTTGTAGTGAAGGTACACGTCTGCTTGTGTTTCAATATGCAGAGATTTCCTTTTTCGGATTATTGTTTGTGTTTACTAGTAATCTAGACGCACGAAGGATGATTAATTTATTATAAAAGAAATTCTTAACGTCAGTATGAAAATAGTCGAATGGTAACATGGAGAAATTATTTACAAAAAGAACAATAATCCGCAAAATCGCAATAGACTATGCGTTGAATGGAAAATAGGAAATGTTATCCAAACGACGGAGTGACCTTCGCTGTTATCAGACAGAAATCTAGTTGAAAACGTATGGACCGCTATAACACGCATGAATGGTTATTGCAAGAGATCAATGATCTGAAACATAGCAGTAGTCTGCGTAAAGTGGAACAGCAGCAAATTGAATGGCCTTCGCAGTTGACGGACGGCAATCCAATTGAAAACATGCGAGGATGTATGTGAATCTGTATCTTATCGGCATGGAACTAAATATCATTATTAGAGCGCGGATTTCTAGCTATTATGCCATTAGCGATTTTTGATGGCACAGTCATTTTTTTTCTATGTACTCGTATACATGAATTACAACAAACGAACACCCGCGGTTAATTTTCTTTGGAGCCTTTTCGCTTCTTTTTGGTTTTTATACGTATACAAGGTGTTTCGAAAGTAATCCGTTGTTGTGGGCGATTCGTCATTCAATTTTAAGACGAAAAGCTCATATAAACATGTGTGATAAGTTTTGTCTTTAATGAGATACAAGGTGCTCAATGCTTTTATTATTTTAATAGAAGCAATAACATTGTGACAAAAATAAAATATGAAAGTAGTACATTCCAGAGATGTTCAAAATGTGCACCTCTAGCTAAAATACAAGCTTCTAATCAACGTCTAATAGACTGCCGAATCCTTTCGAAAATGCCGGGAGTGTTGCGAATTACATTGCAGCCTTCTATGATGCGATTTTGAAGATCTTCTAAATTTAAAATCGGAGTTGTATAAACGAGTGATTTTAAATATCCCCACACACAAAAATTCAGAGGATTGTGGTCAGATGACCTTGGGGGCCATGGGTGTGGAGGTCCTCGTCCTATCCAACGGTTTGAATAAATGTTATTTAAAAACTCCCATACGATCAATGCAAAATATGGAGGTGCACCGTCATACATGAGCCACATACGCCTTCTAATTACACTGGTCTGCAGAAAAAAATAATTTTTTTCTCCTCATTGTTTTCATGCATGATTACATCATATTTGGTGCTCTTACCTCGGAATTTAACATGCAAAAAAATACAGCACATAGATTTTAAATATAGTGTCCATTTAATTAAAAAACGATATTATTTTAGTAACAACAATTACAAAAAAGTGAAAAAAGACTACGGTCTAAGTTTTACAACGAAAAATGCTAATTTTACAGTTACAAGTTATAGAAATATCAGTATATTTATCCCATTATGGTAATATAATTCAAGTTATTTTGTTTTTTTTTTCTTTTCATCGTTTCCATCGAAGTTTCTCGGCGAATCGACCAACAAAAATCAGCAAGCATTGCTGCTGACCATTTTCCATTGTAGCGTCTTTCAATATGCATAATATCCGGATGAAACCTTTCACCATCCTCATCTGATACGGCACCGAGATTTTCCGGAAAGAAATCTAAATGCGAGTCCAAAAAATGAATTTTGAGCTTTTGTATTACCTAGAAAATTATGACACACTTTTACAAAAGCCACCCAAGCTTTTTTTTCAGCTTTGCCCAACTTCGAATTGAAAACTTCATCCCTCATAAGCTCTCGTATTTGCGGACCTACAAAAATCCCTTCTTCCAATTTCGCGTCACTGATTCGAGGAAATTTTGTTTTGAGATATTGAAAGCCTGCACCATCCTTGTTCATAGCTTTCACTAAGTTTTTCATGAGCCCCAGCTTTATATGAAGTGGTGGCAAAAAAAATTTGTCACTTGGCACTAGAGGTTCTTGAGATACATTTTTAAGTCCAGGTGTCAAGCTTTTTCTTTGGGGCCAAGTTTTAACTTTGTAATGTTTGTCTCTTGCGCGATTGTCCCACTCACATAAAAAACAGCAAAACTTGGTGTATCCTCCTTGCAATCCAGTAAGTATAGCGACAACTTTTAAGTGAGCACAAATATTCCATAGGTATTGAGAATATTTTATTTTTTCAAGTAATACCTCCAGATTTGCATAATATTCTTTCATGTTTGTTGCATGTGTTAGAGGCACTGATGGGTATTTATTTCCATTGTGAAATAAAACGGCTTTCAAACTAATCTTCGACACATCAATAAAAAGTCTCCATTCGTCAGAATTTTCTGGGAAACTCAGTTCTTTAAGAAGATACTAAATCATTTTCTTTGGAAAAGTAACTCGTAAAATCTTCTTGTCTTGTGCGAAAATATGAGACTCTTGTACTTTTATCCACAAATTCCACTGTTTCAATCTTGATCCAAGTAATTGAGCCTTTGATTTTGATAGCCCCAAGTCTCTAACGAGATCATTTAAATCAGGTTGTTTAAGAAAATAAGGTTCTTTTGATGGGCTTGAAGATCCTGATGAAGCGTATGATGATGAAGATGTACAGGAAGAAATAGAACTCGATTGAGGCTGTAGACCAGAAGTATTTTTATTTCCAATTCTCGTCAAGTGTTTAATGCGGACGAAACCGCATTTTTTCTTTCACCAAAAGGGAAGAAAGCTCTTGTTGAAAAAGGTATGAAAACTGTTTATAATTCGTCAGGCAATGAAAAAGATTGTCTAACAACTATTGTAATGGGTAACGCGGCCGGAGAATTAGCATCTACAATGGTCATGTACCCATATGAAAGAATACCCAAACACATTATCTTACAAATGCCTGAAGATTGGAGTGCTGGGAAGTCTGAAAATGGATGGATGACATCAGAAAGTTTTTTTGAGTATATAACTTAACACATTTTACCCGTGGTTAATACACAAGTCGATACCATTTTCTGTTCTACTGTATGTAGATGGGCATAAGTCACACTTAACACTGAGTTTAAGTGAATTTTGCTCAAAACATAATATAATTTTAATTAGCTTGCTACCTAATTCCACCCATATCCTACAACCAATGGATGTGGGTGTTTCAGCCACTAAAAAACAATTGGCAGAAAGCTGTACATTATGTCTTATTATGTCTTGAGAAGTTGTCTTCATCTGTAAACAATTCAGTGGCAGCAAAATTGGGATTGTTTGCAATTTTTCTTAAAAACCATTAGCAATACTGCATACGGATAGCGGATAGTCATTAGGCAGCAAATCTTGAACACGTTGAATATGAAATGAATGCAATAAATTTTCTTTTAGAACATTCCAAACAGTTTTGGGACTAAACATTTATTTGTTGAGCAACGTTTCTGGTACTCGTTTCTGGATATTCGTCAATAATTTCAAGAACCTCATCTTCAAGTTGTGGAGTTCGCATTTCTAGGTCGTCCAATAATATTCCTTGATCTTGCAAAACCTACAGTTTCTTGTAAACGAATATGCAATTTAGAAAACGTTTCAGAACATGGTAAGCGGTTATTTGGATAACACTAGGATACATACGTCTAGCCTCTAAGGCATTACCATTAGCTAATCCATACAAAAAATGCATATTAGCCATTTCAGCATTAGTAAACGTAGGCATAGTCAAAAAATTTAAACTGAACACAAACGAAAGCAGAACTAGTGCTGCAACGAAATTAGAACGATGCGTTGGTTTTTAGGTTTGACACAGTAATTTCCAACAGTCCAAAGGTCACTCACAATAAACATGTTCTTTCTTATTAGTTTTCGAAACCATTAGCGTCACTAACAAAAAATTATTGTCGAAATAAATTTCACTTGCAGTCAATGCTGGTTTATTACAAAAAAATAAAAATAGATAACCTTGTATATCTTTAACGACAAACCTTCTTATCACACATGTTTATAGGAACTTTTCGTTTTAAAATTAATGACGAATCGTCCACAACAAAATTTCAGATTACCTTCGAAGCACCCTGTATTTCTCTTTGTGCCAGTTTTATGCATATTTAGAACATAGTAACATATTTGTCGCATATTTTGCACTTTTACTCCTTATGTGACTTTATGCATTTTTTCCCTATCTTTGTTACTTCTCACATTCAATAAAGGTCCAAGTAACTTACATTTTGAAAATCAGGAATATTCTGAACCACAAACCATTGACGCATTCGCATCTACATTGCAGTTTATCTTCCTAAAAACTCCGATAATGCGTCACTTGAGTACGATACTATTAGTTATTTATTGTCTTGTTACTTATTGTCGTTCCTTGTGTCACACAGCATGATATCATCAAGATCATTGGGAAACTGAAGAATAAACATGCAACTGGAGACGATAATATTCCTGCGTACTTCCACTCTCCATCCACTCTCCAAACTCTTCAATTTATCCATTCAAACATCTTCATTCCCACAAGCTTGGAAAACTGCTAGGATTTGCCCTGTATTTAAAAAAGTATCTCTAGTTTATATTCCAATCGCTATTATGTCTGTTTTTACGAAAACCTTTGAATCCGTTCTTCACAAAATTATTTCATTCAAATTTATTACACCATGGATTTGTGAAAAATCGCTTCACTCTTACAAACTTGTGCTACATACCCCAAGATATAGTCGAAGCTTTAGACGGTGCTAGTCAATTACAATTTTTTAGCCGACTTCTGAAGTTCCTCAAGGTTCCAACTTGGGGCCATTTATGTTTAATATATTTATCAACCACCCAATAGCATCACTTGACTGCAATGTATTGGCTTATGCAGATGACTTTAAAATATATCACATTATTACAAACATAACTGATGTGGAGTTTTTACAAAAGAACTTGAATACATACTGTAAACAGTTGGTGTCGCATGAATAATTTTACTTTTTCATTTTTAAATTTGCTCAGATTTAAAAAGGGTAAAGGAACATTCGTTTCAGTTTTTGATGATTAACGTCATCCCATAGTCCGTGTCCGCAAATTTTGTAACTGCCTGTACATTACTTATTCATAATATTCGATTTATTTGTTCTATCTTATTACGCGTCTTCTCTGGAGAATTAAACGAGAAGCACTTGATTAAATTAGACTTGATCTAAGATAAACAAAACTACTGTGAAAATAACATGAAGTGGCCTTCGCAGTTGCCGGATAGAAAACGTATTGACCATTATAAAGAAGATGATTGACCATCGCTGTTATATCATCAATTAACTTATACAATAACAATACAAGTAACATGTGAAGGTAATATAAATAAAGAAAGAACACCTGCCAATTACGAAACTTTTTATATTTACCAGCAGCAATCTTCATTAGTTGAATCAAATTTAACGTAATTATAACCTTGTATTTGGGCGCAATGCCTAGAGAAAGGTCCAATGAAGATTGAACAAAATATGATGATCTCTAGGTAGTATATCATAACTAAAAAGGCGAAATTGAGCTGCGCACTATAAGTGTGTGCGTGCTAGTTGGAACATAAAATAAATAAAATAAAATAAATAAATTTAATTCATATACATATTGCTACGTATTGTGGTGTTGATTAACTTATTTAAATTGGCCCACAATACACAATAGCTTGCCCAGTTTTACTCAAATCGGTACAGCTTTCCAGGAGCTCTTGTATCTTCAGGGTTACCCTCAAAGGGTATGTGTTAAATAAAACAAAAGGTATTAGCAAAGAAATAAAACTAGCATTAACAACACAAACATTTACTACAAAAAAAAAAAAGAAAATTTCAACTTTATAGAGTATAAAGAATATACAAATCATATAACTAAATTAATATATATACATAAATAATTATACTTGCAAATATACACGTACATTAATTAATGTAGTCGTCACACTTCACAAAAAATTCTACAAGAGAGATTTCAGATAGGTCGCATAAATCAAAAATTACAAGTGTCAGAAACTCATAATTAAACGGGAATTACTTTAAACACATCAGCAATAACACAACTAAAACACAAACCGAAATTAACTATAATATACTGAATAAAAAGGAAGTCTTTATTCAGCAAAAATTAACTGAACCTATCTGTCTAAAGGATGGAAAATCTCTCTCTCCTTCCTCTCGGAAATGAAAATATCAGCATTCCTAAAACAAATCAAAAGACCGACTACGGCGATATACTTCCGCTGTACCGGGACTGCATACATCAAGATCACGCTCGAACAACCTACAGACGTGGACCAAAATACACATTATAATCAAAATTTAAATACAATATATAATATCTATAATTATTTTGCTGGAATAAATTGTACATAAATATATATAGTCTTTTACTGGTTCTTTAATTTTTCTTCGGGGAAAAATTCATGACAATATGTGTATATGACAACACAAATTTGAATTTGTATTTAAAAAAATTCTTCCATAGTATAAAACCCATTCTTCAGTAGAACTGTCCCTACCCAACCGTATAATATGCTATTTGTCAACCCTCTCTGTTCCTGGAGGATGTGGTTGTATATTTTTACAGCCATGTAGTTTATACTTGTCCTTGCTCTCTACAGGTTGTTCTTTGGCAATATTAAATTCTCTCTATGCCTCGTAGGATATTTGTGAAAACCGGTGTAGGTAAGGAACCTGGAATTATTGGTTGTATGGATCTGTTTTAACTAGGAGAGAATGAAGAGAGAATGATGTAAGGTCAGAATTTGGAGGTTTTCAAAAATTTGTGTGCAGCTGGCACTATACTCGGCCTGAGCCAGTGTTCTCATTGCTTCTTTTTCCTGCCTGGATATCTTCTGCAATTCCCCTGACGAGCCCCATACCAGAATACCATATGAAGCGACAGAATGGAAATGCGCATAGTAGGCTTCCCACACCGCATCATAACTTGATATGTTAGAATCCTCTTTACCAAGTAAATAGCGGACGCCAGTCTTTTCTGTAGAGCATCAACGTGGCTGTTCCACTTGAATTGGCTGTTTAGATGTAGTCCTAAGATTTTAATGGATTCTATATTACCAGTGTTTTTGTGCTAATAAGGAGATGCTTTACTTTTTTGCACATTCAGTTTAAAATTGTTGCCACCGAACCACTCCTCAGCTTCTCCTCAGCGTGGCATCACTCTTTTGTAATAATCCGCGTACAGATTGACTTTATCGTCACTTACGCTAGGTGGGGGAGGTTATTTATGCAACTCAAAAGTAGTGTAGGCTCCAGAACTGATCCTTGAGGTACTCCTGTTGTTTTTTCTTTGATTCCTGATAGTTGTCCATTGTACTTCACCATCTGCTGTCTATTCGTGAAGAATGACTCGATGAGCAGCAACGGCAATCCCCTCACGCCAGAGTGGTCTAATTTTTTTATTTTTATTTTTAAATAGTATATATATTGTAATTTATAAAACGTGGTAAAACACGTATACCGTTTTAAGCGTTTTCCGTGAAGCCACAAAGTGAATGGCATCTATTAAATATTTCAAGAATAAGATATGCTTCCACAGTTGCTTCAACAAACCCAGTATGCTATGGGGAATGTACTTACATGCAGAAAACGACTGTTCTACTGATGTATTAGTTGCATAATTTAAAGAATCTTTGAAACTAATTAACAGATCTGTTACATCTTCATGAGTTCGTTTTAGTGTGGCAAAATCCGAATCTTTCTATAAAATACTCTCGAACTTTGTTATAACACGATTATTTCTTGTGTCACTTTCAACGCAGCAGTGCGTGAACATCGTCCACTACTTACAATGACTCGACTAATGACACCGAAGAATTTATCTATAACCTCAAATAGTAATCAAGTAATTGTTCAGAATAGTTCGTTAATAAGTAAGTTCCGTTTGGTTATTAATTTATAATTTATATCCTCAAAATATTTATGATAGTAAACATATTTATGATAGTAAAACGCTGCCTGTAACCAACGTGCGAAAAGCGGCTGTGGTGATTCAGGGATGTGGAGACACCGTCTCTAATACGTTGGGGAACTTGCGAAACACTGCCTTTTTACATGCAATTAATGCATCTATCTCTGGATAACATCTACGAACAGTTTTTAGCATAAGATGTAAATCATGGACTTCACATGTAACATGTAATAAGCAGAGATCGGACATTCGCAAAAAATAAGCATTAGTATGAGATCCTAGTTGATATGAAGCGTTTATAGAATAGGCACGTTCACGCTAAAGAAATTATTAATATTATTATACAAATACAATTGTCGCATTACTATCGAACGAAAAAAGGTGATGTAATTGACAGGGTAACTGCATTGTATAAAGTTGTTCAAAGGAGCTTTGATCTGTACCACAAAGTGTAGACGTAAATAGCCCACTGGTCGATTACCAGCAATAAAATTTGTTTGTATAAGAATTCGATTCTACCTTTTCGGTAAATCTCATTGGCGTCCAATAGGGTAAAATATTTCTACTTCATACATAATTAAGCACGCATTAATATACATACATAGATTTAAACAATAACATAGAATGTAGATAAATTAATTAATTGAATAATAAAATTGAGAAAATAAAATGATGGTTATGCGTTTTTAGACAAGTTTTGATGCCTATATTCATCACATTGAATTCATTGTTGTAAAAGTAGAAAGAGTCACTTGTTTTCAAAACAATAAGTTGTGTGTATAATGTGTATATACATTTACAATGTAGATGAACATTTAGTAACTGGATAGAACAAATAAATGGAATATCTAATCGTAAATTCATTAACAAATTGTAAATACACAAGTCGAAAATAATTTATTAACTAACGTGTGTTCATTTGAAAAGTCAATCTAGGTTAATACAAAGGTATTTTTAATAATATAAAATATTATTAAAAATCTGGTGTGAAGAACACAAATACAGGTTCACTATTAATATTTCTTTGTGAACGTGTCCGAACATAACCCTCCCCAGAGACGTAGATACGTATTTCGCCTTTCTACAGGCTCGTCAGTACGCCCCTGCTGGAGAAAGGATATTCTCAGACACATTCACAAAAAATAACCACATCACCACATCACCGAAATTATCCAGACCGGGCGTAGAAGTAAATTCAGCGCTGCCTGTTGTCAGACAGCCGAAGTACCTCGCCCCTTCCACATAACCAATGTGAAGTAACGACGCCCTTCCAAAGGTGGCACACCCAATTTCTCTAGAAACTGCATTTTGTTTGTGTCTTCACTCATACTACGGACTAACCGCATGTGTAATGTATCATTGTATTTGTGTTCTTCACACCAGATTTTTAATAATATTTTATATTATTCAAAATACCTTTGTATTATACAAAATTTTACACATGCGGTTAGTACGTAGTATGAGTGAAGACACAAACAAAATGCAGTTTCTAGAGAGATTGGCTGTGCCACCTTTGGAAGGGCGTCGTTACTTCACATTGGTTATGTGGACGGGGCGAGGTACTTCGGCTGTCTGACAACAGGCAGGGCGGAATTTACTTCTACGCTTCAAATTCTGCTGATAGATTTAGACATTCAAAATCTACTGGGCTTTTCTGAAATGCATTAACTATCTCGTGTAATTTCTCATATCTAGGATTTCTTGCTTTAACCCTTTGAATATATTGGTAGAGCTTTCTTCCACTTTCTTCGAGAGTTTTTTCTGATACTGACACTAAGTTATTAAATTTAGTTATTACCTCTATGATAGGTAGGTTTTGCTTTTCTAAATATTCAATAGCTTCATTGATCTACGCGACTTTTTTTGTAGCACTTAAATTCATTATTATTGCATATAGTGCACAATATTCCTCCATCACTAGGCAGTAAAAATTCACAATACGGGATTACCTAATCATACTTAATTCTTTTCCTCATTTTAAAAATACTTTAAACCTTACCAGAAGTTTATCAAAAGCGACGTTTTCCACGTTGCAGAATTGGCTGACCCAAAACTTACTTTAACGCGTAATATAAAAAATAAATACTGACGCTTAGGTACACATTGTTTTTGTGAATGATGTGATACACGTATATTGTATCATGAGAGCAAAATGAATTGAGGTAGTAGGAGGCTGCGGTTCGTAGATCGTATTTCGTGAATTATATTCACAATATTTTTCTGTCAAACATTTAATGACAGACTGTCAGTGTGAATTATTAATTCTTTCAATACAATTTAAAAAAAAAAAAAAACAGTATAATCACATTCAGAATGTTTACTCAAGAACAAATGGTGTTCATTTTAGAATGTTACTTTCGTAACGGTCGACGTTTGCCAAACGGCGAATGGTATCATTTAATAGAAATGTGCAAGGAAGAATTCCAACAACGTTTTCCTGAAGTTGTTTTAGTAAATAAGAACTTTTCTCGTGACCTATTGAGAATTATAAATAACTTTCGAACAACTGGGTCTGTAAAAAGACAATGGAAAGGGGGAAGATCTTCTCGAGTTAGGACCCAAAATGTTGTTAATAATGCAAGAAACGCAATTAGAGAACAACCTACAACATCTGTCAGAAGACTGGAACAACAGTTGGATATAAGTTATGGAACCTGCCGCAATATTCTTAAACGCGATATTGGTATGCATCCTTACAAGGTTCAATTGTATCAAGAACTATTGCCGCCAGATTACGTTCGAAGAGTTGCCTATTGTCGTTTCTTTAATGCAAATCTTAACGACGACGATGTTTTGGATAAAACGTTTTTCACCGACGAAGCGTTGTTTCACCTGAACGGCTACATTAACGCTCAGAATATGCATATGTGGGCAACAGACAATCCGCATTATTATAGGGAAATAACGTTGCATCCTGTAAAAATAGGGGTTTGGTGTGCCATGTCACGTAGAAGGCTTATTGGTCCGATCTTTTTCGAAGGAACTATAAATGGTGAAAGATATCGCAATAATATACTGGAAACATTCATAAATCAACTGCATTATGACGAGCTACAGTTAGGTTTCTTTCAGCAAGATTTCGCACGACCACACACTGCCCGTGAAACAATAAATTATTTACGTAAATTTTTTTATGAAAGAATTATTAGTGTTGACCGTTTCCCGCCAAGATCGTGTGACTTAACTCCTCTGGATTACTTTTTATTTCTATACTTAAAAAACTCTATTTTTAAAAATCCAGTGCATACAATAGACGATTTACGGAACAATATCGTGCGACAGTGCGAGTTAGTAGACGGATTTATTTTACAAAAGGTTTTTGAAAACATGAAGCGGCGCATAAATTTATGTTTGAATGCCGAGGGACAACAGTTTCAACAATTATTGTAAACTTTTCAATAAAATATAAAACATGACATTTGTATGACATTTTATAAATATTTTAAGTTGTAAATTAAATTTGTATCAAGGAGACATTTAAGTGCTGTCAGTAAGATTTATTTACTTTATAATTCACGAAATACGATCAGCGAACCGCAGCCTCCTACTACCTCAATTCATTTTGCTCTCATGTTACAAAAAAAGTATAATAATTTTTAAAATAATAAAATATGTTCCCAAAAATGAATCTATGTCCCTCGCTCATTTTATTCGCTGTTGACGTAAATTCTGACCTAAAGTCGGATCTCTAGTAATAAGTTACCACAGCCTTCTTTAAGATACCGACCTACAGAATGCATACTTGCAGCGCCATCAGTCATAAATATCAAGAATTAGTTTCTTCAAAGTTAAAATTTCTCCAATGTGTTTAACACCAAATTATAATACTTCGGCACAACATTTAGTCTTTTACTAGCTAGTAAGCTTGAAGATGACGGTTGATATGTTTTTTACAATCTGTTTTTTCGTCCACGCATAATCACAGTTATTTTGCAATTCTGATTTAAGTCTATTTTCAATACGTTCACAAGCAAATAGTACAAAAATTCCCAAACGTTTTCCAACTAGGTAATATACGGTTCGCGTGTTTAATCCAGAATGAGATAAATGGTTCTTTGTTTAATAAAGTAAGCGGTATATTACACGAAATAAGTGTTACACATAAAAGGAATACAAATTGCTCATTCAATCTTACGCCAGTTTGAAATTGGTCATTTGACTTTTGCGCCATCGTAAATTAAATCCGGTAAATTCTTAATAAACTTATTAACTGCACCTGACAATCTTGAACTACGTAACACATACAACGTAAACTGGCGGACGATAAAACTGTCCGACTCATTTTCACGTTTGATAACATTTTAACAAAATTAACACGTTGTAAATAAATTTTTAAATTTTGAATGTTATTGAGATGCAAAATGTCAATGTAGGTATATTATCTGCCATATGGATCTATTTATAGTTATTTATGCACCAAGACGTTATGGGTGTTATATTCCTCTGAGGTCGACGTTAATTCAGCCCGAGGGCATCTGCCCCAAAGGATAAATGTCGACCGAGGGAAATATATAATTGTCATAACGCCAGTGGTTCATACAAGATTTTATTTTTCACGAAAAATAAATTTCTTAAGCGGAAAATACAAATTACTTTGAAAAGTTCCGAGATTTCTGTCAACTGTCATAATATTGACAGTCGTTACGCATCTAATATGACTCCTTGAATTAACGATAGACGAAAGCATTTCTTCTAAGAATAGAGTATCCAAGCATGATATTAAATTCTGTTGCAGCATCAGATAAATACTCGTTGGCTTGTCAAAGTACTAGTGGTGATGTTTTCCCTCCAAGAACTTTAACAAACTTGGAAAGCTTCGGATCACATAATTTGGACAATTTATTTTTCACGAAAATAAATTTCTTAAGCGGAAAATACAAATTACATTGAAAAGTTCCGAGATTTCTGTCACCTGTCATGTTATTGACAGTCGTTCGCATCTAATATGACTCCTTGAATTAACGATAGACGAAAGCATTTCTTCTAAGAATAGAGTATCCATGCATGATATTAAATTCTGTTGCAGCATCAGATAAATTCTCGTTGACTTGTCAAAGTACTAGTGGAGATGTTTTCCCTTCAAGAACTTTAACAAACTTGGAAAGCTTCGGATCACAGAATTTTTCAGGACATTTCGAAAACTGTATTTTTAATTTACTTTACTTTAAGTAATTCCGAAGTTGAAGGAAACGACAAATTTTACACTGACAATGTAGAATAATGTTCAGACAATATAAAATACAATCAAAAGGCAAAATTTGCTAATAAGGTGTTAGTTTGGTGCGCTATATCAATTGGTGGGATTTCCAGAAGTATGTTGGACGAGCCAGAGGTGCAGATGTGGACAGTCGAAGTTATAACGAGTGATCATTAAAATTTTCGCTCAAGTAAGCCATGTACACAAAAAGTATGTCCTAACTTAAGTTATTAGAGGAGATCTGTCATTATAATTTCAAACGTCATGATTGTCAAAAAATTATTTGAAATGCTGACCTTTATATTAAATATATTTATAATTTTTATACAAAGTAATAGAATATTATAAAAAATGTGTAAAATTTTGACCATTCTCCACCAAGCATAATCGCACTCTATTTCGTAGAGCATTGAAAACATTGATCAGTATTTGCGGTGAGTTATTGATGTGTTCACATTTTTCTATGACTTTATGTCTTAACTCTTGTAGATTATTAATTGGTGTTTCATAAATAATATTCTTTATATATGGCCACACAAAAAAATCCATGACTGTTAAATCACACGATCGTGGTGGATATGGAATCGCTGTATTTCTACTTATTATCCTATCGCCATAAAATTGTTGCAAAAACTGAATATTTTCAAGTGTAACGTGAGATGAAGCCCCATCCTGTTGAAAATATCCGACCTGGAGATCATCATTAGTCAATTGATTAGTAAAAACACTGAGAATTTCGTTACGATATTTCTCCGATGTTATCGTGCCCTCAAAGAATATTGATCCTATTAATCGGTGACGACTCATACCTACACATACGCCTATTTTTTCTGGATGTAGAGGAACTTCTCTGTAGAAATTAGGATTTTCACTGGACCACATACGCATATTTTGCGAATTAACATAACCTTTCAAATGAAACCAAGCTTCGTCGGTGAAAAAAGTATGATTTAAAATATTGTCTGTCATTGTTTGAATAAACCATTGGCAAAATTGTGTTCTTTTTTCATAATCCGTAGGTAATAGATTTTGTACAGAAGTTAATTTATATGGATACATGTGCAAGTCCTTTTTTAAAATTTTTTGACATGTTCCATACGAAAGCCCTACTTGTTGCGAAACTCTGCGAATAGATGTTTGAGGAGATTCGTTAATAATTTGTCTGACATTTTCAATTACGACGCGACTTCTCTTGATAGGAGGACCTCTTCCTTTTTTCCTTAAAATACTGCCTGTTTGACGAAAAAGATTTTCACAATGCATTAGCATATCACGGAAAGTTTTATAGCTAGGAACAGTATTTGGATATCTCTCTTCAAACTCCGCAAGGCAATTTTCTATTGAATGCTGCCAAATACCATCAATTTTTTGAGATGTCAGGAAGTAACATTCTACCATAAACGCTTTATGCATATCATTAAAGGCCATTACTTTTTCTTTTGATGAAACTTTAAAATATATATTTGACACTGACAGATGTTTGAAATAACATCTTAATGACTAAAGCTACGACATAATTTTTATATACACGGCCAGCTACGAGTGAAAATTTTAATGATCGCTCGTTATTAACTATTGCAAAATTGATTAATTTTGTCCATCAGAATCATGTTCAAGATAATATTATATTTTGGCCAGACTCGGCTTCCTCCCATTATGCACGCGAAACTCGCAATTTAATGAATGCTCACAATATACCTTTTGTGCCGAAAAACGACAACCGCCCAAATTTATCACAGGCTCGGCCAATTAAAAATTTCTGAGCCATTTTGTCTCTAAAAGTGTATGACGGAGGTTGGGAAGCCGAAAACGAGCAACAAGAAAAATTCAAGAGATTAATGTTGAATTGATATGAGATGTTCCCAGAAGACTGCGTATTGTTGATGACTATGGACCTTTACATTTAATTTAAAACAAAAATTTTGTTGTTAATGAAGCTGTTAATTATATCTGTTCTGAAAAATTACCGTAAAACCATTTTTACTTTTTAAAATGCTCTAAAGAAATTTGTGCCAAAACTTTTGAAACATACGTTATATGTATAAAAAAAAAAGTGCGATTATTTTTTTATGTAGAAGCGTGCAATGTATTGCATTGTAATTGTTTTTTTTTATGTAAGATATGAACGTAGTTCCTAAAACTCCTATAGTAATTTTCTACGTATTCAAGGACAGTCATCGTCCATATATAGAAGACGAAGAATTTTAATGCATATTTAAAACGGCAGAAACAAGAAAAAAAAAACTGCTTAATAGGCATGACATTTTGCGCATCGTCACTAATACGTCATCGGTATTTTGGTTGGATGAAAATTGTTTTTATAAGCAAAGAAAGGTCAATTAATCTTGAAACAGATTGCCGAACAGATAAACGTAAAAGACAAAAGTTTAACCTTCACCTAATTATTAATTCTCGCTCTTACAAAAACACAAAAGCTTTCTTTTAATAATTACATCGGAAATGTAACGTAAATCTTATGTTTTATGTACTTATGTCTTATTTATGAGTTAATTCGCATCTGAATTATGTAATATTATAAAAAAATTATACACATTCATGCTCTTTTAATAAAAAGACAACAATATTACAAAATAACAACAATATCAAGTTTAAACTGTTCTAGCAGGCGGTTATAAATGATTGAAATTTCTTTTCATAAGCTGGTAACAATTCTGAAATTTTATGCTGACATGCCTGTTTTTTTTAATTTAAATTTGTTAAAAATTTGACAAAGTAAAAGTCAAACATTTAAATAAAGAAATAGCAGTTTACGATGTCCGACTGTTATATAAAAAGTGTTCATTTGAAAAGTCAATCTAGGTTACTTTGAAATTTTGATAGACTAAGACGCAAATATATTAGTATGTGTTTGTTGTTCCGTAAACGTAAATCCAAATGACATTTGATAATGTTAATCACAAATATCAGTTAGTGCATAAAATAATCGTGCGTCGATTCTGGTTTAAATAAATTGCTTCTCAGTTTTAAAATGACTTTCACTTTAGAACATAAATTTTTTTAGTCCAGGCTTATTTTCGAAGTGGTAATAAAATTGATGGTTTATGGGTTTATTCAGTTCAAGATTGCATGGTAGAATTTCAAGTTGAGTTTCCACATTTTGTAATAGATTATATACAATTTAAGAATACTTTGGATAGAACTTTAAAACTTTTTTCTGAAACTGGTAGTCTCTTAATAAAATCAGGCAGCGGAGCAGTTAAGAAACGTACACCTCAAGTTGTCAATCGTATCGAAGAAATAATGGGAAATGAACCACAAACATCTGTTCGACATTTGAGTCAACAAATAAACCTTTCTGTTGGTACAACTCACAAGTTATTAAAAAAAGATATGCAACTTTATCCATACCGTGTCACCGCAGTATAAGAATTGTTAGAAATTGATTACCCACGTAGACTACAGTTTTGTAATTGGTTTGTAAATATGAACAATAATAGAGAACTTTCGCAAAGAGTCATCTTTGCTGATGAAGCATGGTTTTATAAAACGGGATACCTAAATTCACAAAATACAAGAATTTAGAGTAGTAAAAATCCACATGTGATTAATGAAGAATCGCTACATCCAGCGAAAATTGGTGTTTGGGTAGCGATAAGCCGAAGGCGAATCATTGGACCAATATTTTTTCAGGGAACGTTAACTGCTCAAAGGTACCGTACGGAAATTTTACAAACATTTGTCAATCAGTTGTATGATGATGAACTTCAAAATGCATATTTCCAACAAGACGGAGCACCTTGTCACTGTACTGCAGAATCTTTGGATTATTTAAGAGAATTTTTTGATGAGCGTATAATTAGTCGAAATACTGAAATTGCCTGGCCTGCACGTTCATGCGATTTAACACCTTGCGACTTCTTTTTGTGGCCTTATCTAAAAAATAACATATTTCGAACACCTATATTGAATTTGAATGATATGCTACAGAGAATCGAACAGAAATGCATGAAAATTAATAACAATCCAGTAATGTTGCAGAATATCATCAGAAATTTTGAACGGAGGATTTTAAAGTGCATTGATCTTGAAGGACAACATTTTCAACATTTGTTATAGTTTTCAATGAATGCCTATTATTTGTTATTTACTTGTATGTATGAAACTGTCAAAATATACGACTTCGTAGGTTAAGTAGTAAATTTTAATCTACGTCATACTTCAAAATGTTCTCAATAAATCACAGGCTACTAGATTGACTTTTCAAGTGAACACTTGTTATATGAACGCACAAGTATACAGGTCACCGCTATTTTCACTTTTACAACATTGCAATGAAGTTAATGAAAAAGAAACGAATTTTTTAATTTTGAAATAACGCGTCCGTTATAAAAAAAATTCTGCGGTACAATAAATAATTAACTTTGTTGCTGTAAATTGCAACATAATATGGAAAAAACAATATTTCCTACTGTATCTAATAATAAAAGGCAAATGATTGAAATTACAAGGTCGTAAGCATATACTCAACTTTATTTTACTTTTACTTCTCGTTGCTAGTAGGTACAAAATTCTGTGTAATTACGGAGTTGTGTCATATTTATCTTCTAATATATTTTACAATCATTCAATTCTAAATATTCGTCTCGCACAATCTGAAATGCAATGACATTTATGCAGCATTTTCCCGCATATATGTCAAGGAATATTCATCAATTATAACAAGAACTTTTCGTTGAACAGCTGGTTTTTATAATCCGCCAAATAATAAACCTTGACGCATTCTTCTTCCAACCATGGCCATCCCTTATCTAAATAATTTTTGATCATATGGTTACATATTATGATTTATTACATGACACATTATGACAGTTATAAAAATTATTGTTTTGATATATTGAAGATCGTTTTATAAAGCAAAAAAAAGTGGATTTTTTTTTTGGCCTCCAGTTTACAATGTTTTATGTTATTTTGAATCGTAAATCTTAAGTAAAATAGTATTCTTTTGAATCTTGTTTGTTGTTTTATTTGTAATAGAATGTCATTTAAGGATTTAATCTAAAAATCACAGTCGTTCGTATGAAGCAGGTACATCTACTTCGTTACTATGATTATTTTACACATACAAATATAAACCAATCAGATTCGCATATTACTGAAGCAACTCGAAATTACAGCGGTAATTTATCGATAATTTTCATAGTAGAATAATTAGGCGTTGTTATGGAAATGCGGTTAATAAGGATAGACATTTCTAAAGTTCTGTCAAAAAACTGGTTTCATTGTCACAAAACAATGCTGAGATTTGGGGAAGAATCAGTTGTAAACATTGATCAAATAGTAAAACAAGCTGAACCGGCTAATACGAAAAAGAGTAAAGCGTCAATTTGGCGACAATTTTGTGAGCTTTGTGATGCGAAAAACTACAACATCGAACAAAATGTTACAGAAGAGGAACTTGCAGATATTCTGAAAGACTGGGCCTTCAATATGAGGAAGGTGAATGGGGAAGGATATAAAGAAGGTGTTGTTAAAACGATGTGGAATGTCACGGCAAAATTGCTACAAGAGAAGTTTAATAACGAATATAACAGGAAAATTGTTCCTTTTCAGAGCATCGTATTTAAAGCAGCCCGCGACGCAAGGAACTCCAAAAGGAGAATTCTTCAACCGATACCTGGTAAACGGAAAATGAGTTCTGCAGCTTTACAGAAAAACGAATATGAAAAAATGATAAATGTTTGGGATGAAGAAAATCCAGATGGACTACAAAAGAAATTTTACCTGATAGTGTCGATTGAATTGGCATGGCGAGGAGGAGAAGGCGCGGCATGTTTGATTCACTACTTCCGAGAAGAAATGAACGTATACAATACACCGACTGGAAGAATAGAGTACAATCCCATATTCACGAAAACTACCCAAGGTGGAGCACAAAAATGTGCTGACAGTAAATGGTTGATTCCCAACAAAGTAAAACCAAGTAATTGCCCAGTCAGACTTTTTAAAAAACTCATTTCAAAGAGGGCAGAAAACGCTCGTATAAAAAGTGATAGACTCTTTTTAACTGTCAATCCAGCGTGGAATAAGAAAAAAGGTAGCTGGTATAAAAATATGCCTATTGGAAGAAATGAAATTTTGAAATGGTTTAAGAAAAGTGCTGAACTCGCTGGTTTCAACACAGAAAACCAAAAAATAAGTAAGCATTTCAGTCGCGCGACAGCTGTCTCAAATTTAGCAAAAGCTGGTGTAAATGAGCAACAATTAATTAAAATTTCTGGCCATAGTAGTTCGCATTCTATTAAGCCGTATCTACAACTAGATAAAGAACACCATGAAACTATTATTAATCAAATGCGAGGAAATAGTTACAACAGTGCAAATATTGATTCAAGCACATCCAATAAAAATCAGAATGTATATAACAATTATACCTTTCAGTGCACTAATTTATACATGAATTAATAAATAAAGAGTTTAGATAAATTTCATTTTGTATTACGTAAAATAATCTAATCAAATACCATACGAGCTTTGAATTAAAATCGATAATTTCACTCATACTTCCTGCATAACGACTTCGACTCGTGTCAATTTGACAATTAAACCACTTCAGCCCTACGGGCTGTCGTGATTTAAATGCTTGTCAAACTGACACTCGTCTTCGTCGCTATGCAACAAGCATTCGTGAAATTATCGATAAATTCAAAGCTCTTATGGTATTACTACAGATAACATTTCTGAATATTTTTTTACTGTCAAGGTAATGGATGATATATAAATTATTTCTTTAAAATATTTGAAGAAGTTCGTACAAATTCAGATACACCCGCTGATAAACCGTCCGAGTACATCGCTGGTGGAGTTTATGCTGCCCCTGAAGAGGCAAGCAGAAAACAAATACCAGAAAAATCCCGTAATCGATATGACAATGAGTTGATCGCATTCAATCAGTGGAGAGAAAGGAACGCTAGCCGCAAGCTATTAAATGAAACTGTAGTTTTAGCTTATATATCTGGGTTTGCAAAAACCTTTAAAGCGTCCCCTTTATGGAGTAAATTTTCCATGCCTAAGAAAACTTTGCAGATCAATTACTATATCTAGGTTTGGAAAAGTGACGACTTTTATGAAAAACCAAAATATTAATTATCGTCTAAAATAGTGCTTGTATTTAGGTTGTGCGGATGAATTAATAAAATTAACTCTGGAGGGCATAAAAGACCATGGAAACTGACAGATACCAAGACTCACACCTCAAGATCTTTTGCAAGTTCATCCTATTATCCCATTTCGATACGCTTTTTTTTTCATTTTTCAATGTTGGCGTTGTTCCAACACAGAAATAAATATCTTATTACTGTCATTTGATTTTAAGAATTTAAGTACATTTGACAGAAATGATATACCTACGTAGAAAAGGCTACACAAGCAACGTATATTGTATACAATTGATAACAAGATATGTTAGTTCCTATGTCATTCATGTTTTTTTTTTTTTTAATATCAACGAAAATTAATAAATAATATTTCGCGGATAGCAACACTTATATTTTAAAATTTCAGTATCAATGTGTTACAAAAAAATATAGAATGAAAGAGAACTTGTAAATTCGGCTCCTTTTATATACACTTTAAACTAGGATTTTAAGGGCGCGCTTAAAATAGTGGGGACTTTCAACAATCATAATAGCTACGATGCTTCTGCATTGTGCTGGTATCTATGTTTCAAACGTAGCATCAGGCAAATGGATAGCTCCAAATAAAGTACTTGGTGGATGGGTGCCTATTGTGTAACATTAACCAAATGTTGAATTGAAATGTATTATTTGGGATCCGATGTTTACTGGAATTTTTATACGTTATTTCAACACGCATGCGTTAATCCGCTGCGTGCTTTTACAGTGTTGTTCCGTCTACCGATTTTTCTATACTTCTACCGATCCACCGAAGAAGCCATCATATCTACCGATTTTTAAACGAATGAGAAAAAAAATAAAATTGTGCTAAAACTGTTTATATTCATGTAAATAATACCATTTACTTAAAAATTATGGCAAGGCGCTATATAATGTAAAGAAGAACACAAACGCTCCATTGGCAGCGAGAAAGACACTGACAAATGAAAAAATTAAACTCCAGCAAGAGGATTTAAAGATGGATATGGAGAATTCAGTGTACCATGTATATGGAGACCATTTGAATTGCAGCAGCCGTTACTGCAATATTATTGGCCATCTTGATGTAATTCAAAAAACGAGGCTTTTGGAAACTGGATTATTATTCTACTTAAATGGTATGTATAATTAAATTTGTATATAAATTTTGTCTTTAGGCTTTCTCCGACCACGTGCTCTGGAACCTCTAATGCGATGGAGTACGGCAGAAGGTGTGAAAGCATAGTGAAACACAGAGTAGAGGAGTTATTGCAAGTGCTTGTACATGATGCAGGTTTATTTGTTGATGTTGATCATGGCTACTTGGCGGCTTCACCTGATGGTACAAATACTATTGCAAATATTATTGTATATTATTCAATTATCATGTTTTGAAGGGCTGATTGGTGAAGATGCTATTATTGAAATAAAGTGTGCCTATAATTTGCATCTAAAAAAGCAGACAATTGAGGAAGCAATAAGAATAAATAGAAATTTTTATTTGAAATTTAATGCACATGAGACACCAATTCTAAAGGAAAATCACAATTACTTTTATCAGGTAGCCTAAATTTCCATACTATAGCATTATCAATTATAAAATCGTTTATTATGTTACTATGCCTATAATACTTTCACTATTTTTTAGATACAAGGGCAGCTTAATATAACTGGACGAAACTTTTGTTATTTTGTCGTTTACATAGATGATGATTTTCCCATTTTTATCCAAAAGATATATCGCAATGAACAGTTGTGGGAGGAAAAAATGCTGCCCAAATTAAAGAACTTTTACTTTGGATGCTTTTTGCCAGAACAAATTCAGCACTATACAAAGAAAAACATACAGTGCAAACATGAAGTTGCAATTTTGTAGAGTAACTTTTATTTAAGGATACAAACATAATAGGTCCAAACAATGGTGGAAATATGTAACTCTCAAAAGAACTACCCAAAAGAGACAGGAAAACTATGAAGATGACAATAGGACTGCTGACCAGTCATTGCAGGCTGACAAACACATGTACAGCATCGGCCTGTCACAGTGTGTCTAGACGAAGAGGAGATTGCACTCCACAGTCTCTGCAATTGCGGTGCCTTAGCAAGGACAAGGTTTCTACTACTATTATTCAACGAAATTCGGGAAAGAAATGCAGATAGCGGGTCCGTATAGGGCGACATAGAAGATCCCGACTACTTCGAGAAAGTGCCGAGAAAGTTCTAGCAATGGTATAGCAGGAGATATAAATATAGCGCTGTTATCGGTCAGTCTTTAAATCTTCTGGATCTTTCTTTATTTTAGCATACTTTGTAACCTGAGTATTGGAAAATACTATGTCGTGTGCTTAAATCTGTTTCTTAACTGTAAAAAATGTTTAACCAATAAGGTAAATATATTATTCATTGATATAGCAGGACGTGTTAGTACATTTATTAATTTCCTTTTGTGCCATTTATACTTCGAAATTTTTTTTATATGCTTCTATTGTTTACTTCTACCTTCATATATTTAATTGGATAGTATACATACATTTGATTCCATTATAGTCAACATTTTCTTTCTCCTTTTTATCTACTTCATATTTGTTTAAGACCGGCTTTGGACATTTTATTAAAAAAGTTAAAAAGAATACATTTTTAGGGAAAATAAAATTAAAGTCACAGCATTCTTTGCTTGTATTCTATATTGCGCACTGTAGTATTATATGAGTCGGTCAGCACAAGAACGACCTAAGTGACAATTCGGCATAGAATAACATAGTTTTGAAAAACACTTGCAGTAGACAACTCTTACAATAAATTACATCCAAGTTCATTTTTAAATTTAGGCGTTATATTTCCAGCGCCATCTTTTGGGAAGATGCTAAAGGTTACTTGCATTGCTCTTTCCAGATGTTATTTACAGATTGCTTGTTTATCCCCAAAATCTTATTTCGAAAGTTTTGAAAAAAATAAGATTATTTAGGAGTTTCTGAAAACTTTTTATTAATCGCCTTGGTCCAACACCTGTCCTAAGACTAATCTTTTTATTTCTTTCAAATCGTGCAAATTGTTGCTGAAAATAAAATAGCTTAGGATAATTGCGACAAAAGTTGGATTGTTTTCAGTTTTGAAAACATTACTTTTTCTATTGCTATAGGTCTAAACTCTTGATTTTATATTTTGTACCGACTGCGTGCTCTCTACTTTATCATAGCGCCCCCTTAAACATTTTGAAAAACCGACAAGCTATTAGGAGGCGGGAAAATTTTAAAAAAGACAAAAAGAAGGCAATAAATGCAGGCAGTAGACATTTGCCTAATTATCCGCTCTCTAGTTATTATTATAATGTTCTAAATAATACCTACGTCAAATTTAAGTGAAAGGTTCATGACTTGGAAATTTTCAAACAAAACTCTAAAGACATTTATATTCAAGTATTCGACAGATTAATAATTTGTTTTTTGTATTCTTTAAATTCTTATGTATTATGCGATTACAACTGCAATAAATAATATCAGTCACTTGTATGTTTAATTATTTTAACGATAATAAAACTTTTAATACTTCTATTTGTAAATGCATCTATTAAAAAGACAGTTAACAACAATTCGCACTCTTGTTTTTATAGTCAACCTCATTTAATTCTAGATTTCTATTTTCATAATAAACAATTGGTTTTTATAATTACGTTTCATTAATATTTAATTCCTAATCGTTCATAATAATAATATTTATCAACAAAATGTTGCACGATTTTAATTAAAAGAAAAAAGAAAGTATCAGTAAGAACGTTAATATTCTAGTCATTTTTATAAATACTAGTGATGTATCGGGTACCCGGAAATTACCCGGTACCCGGCATACCCGGCAAAATTTTCAGTACCCGCAAATTACCCGGATCCAGAAAATATTGCCGGGTAATGGGTTCCTTATCTGAAATTTGAAAAGAGGATAAGATAACAAGTGAATAAAAATAAATTACACAAAATTTATTCTAACTAGACATTTTATTAAAACATACAAAACAAAGAATTAAATTTAATAATTAAATCTCAATAATGGGAGATTATAATGCAGAAATAATAATTTCTCTGCGTTAGGATGTTTAAGAAAATTTAAAAGTTGAATATTATCTGTTGAATTTCCCACAGTATAGGATTCTTCTTCAATGGATTTATTTTCAAATAAAAATTTCATCTATGCAAGCCCACACATCTTCATTTTTATCATGATTATTTTTTCCATGTTCTGCAGGTTCTCTTTGTTTATTGTCATTGTTTTTATCAATACTTATCGGAGAAATACTTTTCATTTCTTCTATAAACCATTTTTTAGCAATAACTTGTGTATCGGGTTTTAAAAATTTTTGTTTACAACGGGGAATCTAATACCGTAGCTATTACATACAACTTATTTTTTTCCACATTTTCAAATCGAGCCTTTAAAGATTTTAGCATTCCTTTTTTCATGGTTACTGTTCCTTCGTCGTGTAGTTTTTTACAGAGAAAGCGCTCTAAAGCTACTACATTTGAGATTATCATCAAAATAAGAGCTTCCTCTGAACTGGCTTCAACTGTAACGATGTAAAATTGTTCCAATAAGATAATTATATTTTCTATTAACTAATTTCCAGAATTGTAGCATTTCGCTTACTGAATCACTAATGGCAGTACCACTTTTTTTCAAATTTTTCATTAAGCCAATGTCCACTGAGTCTTATAAAGCTTTCGTTATTCTCAGAACAGGTCCATATGTCTGATGTCAAGGAGATCAAATTCAGTTGTGATTTTTCAATATCGGTTAAATTACAAATTTTCAAACAACATTTATCGTATGTAGTAGGAATAATAATTTCTGAGAAATATTTTCATGAAGATATTTGATAACGGTGCTCTAATGTTTTCAAAAAATTAATAAATCCAACATTCTCGACTATTGCAATGGGTTGGTTATCCACAGCTATCAATTCGCTAATTTTATCATGGACTTTCTTTGGTTTGATATTATTAATGAATGTCCCATGTGATAATTTTGTCTGAACACTATACCAATGTCTGTTGTTTAATGAGGCGCGAAGGTCCAGGTATCCGATCGTCTAATTTATTTTTCTTAACATTAACAATGTCACAATCACTAAACTCATCTGAATGCTTTAAACGTAAATGTTTCAATATCGTTGACGTTCCGTAGGATTTTGTATTTGTGCTACCTCTGGATAAAACTGCATTACATAAACTGCACACTGCTTTCGTTTCGTCTTCAGAAAACACTTTAAAATAACTCCAAACTAAATTCATTATTCAAAGGGTACATACGTAAGAAATTAAAAAATAGTAATTCAACCCATATGCAACTGAAATTAAATGCGAACTGAGAGTATATTATATACAAAACAGCGGCAGCTCTAGTGTAAACTCAGGGGATTTCCCGGTTTTGTTTACATACACAGCCTTTCCGTCAGATGGTGTAGGATGCACACTTTCATAACATCCGAGCACCCGGTTACCCGGCCGGGTACGTTTCTTTTTCTTTCTCAATACCCAATACCCGGCATTTTTTAGGACCCGGTACATCACTAATAAATACGTACATTTACTTCACAATTAATACAATTTTCAATAAGAATTCGAGGCATCTCGTGATTTCTCGACGTAGAAGGCAATATATCGGTAACAGAATTGCTTGAGCTTGCTTTTTCAGCTAGATCTCTTCGCAAAATTTGATTTGATATCGCGACTTTGTATTGCACGGATTCTTCCGTAAGATTCTGCCACCGTCTACGACTTTCAATAAACTATTCATGCGGATTATGCAACCTCAGATTACTAGCTATTTGGCTTGGTATTTTTCCAAAGGTATTAATACCTACATGGCTGAACACAACACTTTCTATTATTGTAGCTGACAAACAGTCGATCATGTGTTGTTGCTGGTCATTTAAGGCTGTCGTATTTTCTGTATATTTCAACCATATTTTTCATGTCTCTCGCTTCAGTGCCAATAATAAAACATCGGAGTTTATGGGTTTTGGACGTTGTAATTTTGACTATCAACATATTACCAATATCTTCCACATCAACATATTACCAATATCTTCCAAATCAGCGATGGTCATTTTATGAAACTCATCTCTTTGGCATGCACCAACAATATTAAAAATTGTCGCAACCTAAAATTAGGAAGTATCTACTTTTAGTCACTGTCTACTCCAAGAAAATATCGCATTAAAAATACCTTCATCATTAAATATCTATTGTGTGCCTCGTTTACAAATTTGTATATTTCATCTTTGCTGAACGATTTCTTAGAACGATATCGTATAGATTGGCGCTTCGTATAAACGGTTAACTTAGAAAACTGCTCAAGATCGATGTCTTTTTCGGCTAGTAGGAGAGATTTCACCATGGAATATTCCGACCACAGACTTGACGGTTTTATATGCTTTGCCCATTGTGCAAAATAAGCAAGGAACACAGCTTCATAAGATTCCTAACACACCAATCGTTATATACCAATTCATATTGTTTTCGTGACTTTTCAGGCATTCAAGTTGACGTTGCCGCTTGTACGATCTCTAAAACTCCTAAGTGGATATTTTGAAACTCATCTTCATCACTATAATCATTACCAATCATTACAGACTTTATATTTAAATTCCTACTGTCAAGAGCAACAATTGCGACTTCACTAAAAGAATTTCTTGACAATACCGTTTCCTTAGTAATAGACTAATACCCCAACATGCCAGTCTATATGATACTTGAATAATACTATAATGCACTGTTACCTTTAATATAATAAAAATATCTTTGAATTGTGCGTTTTTGTGTCGTATTGTATTGCTGATGTTGATACAGATTGTACGCCGTTGGAAATCTATACAGATGTTCACATTACGTCAACGCTTCCCTTCCCAATCTCGCATACCTTACTTAGGCACTTATCGTTGACCTACCGATAAAGCCGACGGGATAAATTGTGTAGCTGTTGTTTTTTTTTTTAAATTTAATGTGAGTTTTGTGAATTTACCGAGTACTCACCTGGACAGGTGGATTTTGGACTACACTTGAGGCTATTTTTAGTACCGACATTGTCGGATTTGTGTCTTCGTCGACGTTGATAATTATCGCGCCCTTAAACAACTATAGGTGTGTAACGCCATTTTTTTTGCGACATTCCTGTTCAAATATCTACGCACTTCTCTTTTGCTAGTTTATAAAATATTTTATCTTAGGGCACTTAGTCACTACTAGCTTAATAACTGTCGGTCTAAGTATCGCTGAAATTGATTGCCGTTGATCGTAGTACCATCTTGATGATTTCAATTAACTGCCGTAGGACTGGAAGCTACAATAGGCCGCCATTGGAGGTCATCCATCGTTGGCATCATATCGACACGAGTTAGGTCATACTTATTTTATATTTGAACGGTTCGTATTTTGGTTTGCAGTACAATGATCCGAGTGCTTCGTGTATTCTCGTGTACTAACTGTAACGTTTGCTTAGTAAACACCGAAAACACACGAGGCACTCGTATCATTGTACTGCAAACCAAAATACGTCATCACGAGCCGCCCCTGTTTGAACCCTTTATTTGCCTTAGTTTATTCGCTCATATTCGTAACTCTTGAGATCTTGTCTTATTTGTTTAATAATATAAGTAAAGTCACGTTAGGAATTATTTTTTATCAGTTTTGCCTTTATTATTTAATGTGTAATTTGAACGGTTAATACCCAATATTGTGTACATCATTTTATATTTGTTATTTAATATCGAATCTTTATCATGTTGTCTTTATTTATATTTTTATTTAATGTCATCTTTATTAGTAATAAGTTTCGTCTTTAGGTTTGTATTGTTGTTGTTAGCGTTAATAGAGATCTCCAGTATTCGTATATTCCTTTAATCTATGTAGTATACCGTCTATTAACATCTACAGGCCGGTTCAAAGGTTTTATACATTTACTGTTACTGTGATTTGGAAACTCATATAAATATTCATGTCTTTGAATTTATTATTTATTAATATATATATATACACTCTGTTCGTTTTCAGTTTGCAGTCACATGATCAATTTTCATTTATTTTTAGTAGCATGAATCTAGTCGGTACTTTTGAGTCAAAAGAGGTTTAAGTATTTTATAAATATAAAATTGTTATTTCAATACATAATGTTTTCTATTTATTTTCTAAATGTTTTTCCTGTTTAATCAATCGATGTTATTGACCAATGTAATGGTAATGAAATTGGAACGATGCCGTATGACATAACCTAAAATTTTTGAAGTATAAACACAGTAACTTTGGAAGTTTTAAATCTCAAATACGCATATAAAATAATATTCTTTAAAGAAGACAAAGGTACATGTAGAAAATGCAGCTTTTCATGTATTGTAAACAGATGCTTCACTTCTAGCATTAATCGCATTAAATAAATTTGGAATAAGAAATAATCTGGAAATTGCAGAAATCATACGAGAAGAAATTCACTAACATAAATGAATTACAAAGCAATTCAATATAACCAAAAAGTAGAACAGAAAGGTTGGGAAACAAGAAAATAGGAAGCTAAATTTTGATTGTTTCATATGTATAATCAAATTTTTTGCTTTAGAAATTAAATAAATAAAAGCTCACCTTGATTATATTGGTATTATTATTTCCAAGAAAATGGTTAATAATAGTTACACGAATAATTCATTTGTTTACAAAAACTATAGAGAACTATTAGTATTATGTATAAATTAATTATACAGTTCAATTATTACATTGCTACGCTAAGTAAAACCATTGAAGATATAACTTCATTTGGAATCAGTATGTTAAAAAATTATCATAACTGTTTGTTAAACTTGCTCATATAAAAACTATTCAACTTAATAAAATGCAGATACTTTAATCAATACAATAAATACAAAATAGCGAAATTGTATTATGTATTATTCTATTCTAGTGTTAACAGATATGGATGTGACTGCACAAGTGAGCGCTGATATTTTTTAATGTTATTCTGCATAAGACTATTAAAACCTGATTTTAAAATGCCATACAGCATACTAAACTCAATGAACAACAGTAGTGCAGTATGTGACAAAAGCTATTTTCTTTATCTTCGCAATTTATGTTGGTTGTATCTGCAAACTCTTGAGTTGTTCATATATTAACTGAGCATATTAGAAAATAGAAGTATGTAGAAATAGCAAATATTTCATCTAATTCATAATCGGTCTAATAAGAAATATTTATTTGAATAAAACATATTTACATGGAAGCTTAAATATATAATCTTTCTAATACAATCATAAAAACTCTATCATAGACAGAAAATAATGTTGTCTTGTACTAACATAAAATATGACACCTTTAGTTGCAATTACATATATTAATCTGAATCAGAGTCTGATTCTGTACTTGATTCTGTAACATTGATTATTACTGGATCTATATCCAAGTCTACCAAGCAGTTTTCTCTTTCATACCATTGTTTTATTAAATTATCAGTATGCCTTATGCAGTTACTCCATGTATTACTATCACATGTATGTAATGCCTCCTTCCACATTTCTTTCACCATTTCGTCGGTGTAACCAGCCCTACCGATATGCACATTGTAATATGTTTTTGCTTTTGCCCAAATTAGCTCAATAGCATTGAAGTTACAGTGGTATGGTGGCAGTCTAAGAATTTCATGTCCTGCATTTCTTAACAGTTCATCAATTTCATAAACTTTCTCTTTACGGTTTCGATCCTTTGGAAAATATCCATGTTTCTTCTAAAAAGACAACTTGACGCAAACTAGAATTTGTATTCTCAATGTACTTCCTTAAAAATACACTTCGCATTACACTAACATCAAGTTTTTCCATTAATGCTCTTCTATTATCATCTTTTTTATATTTGAAACCGATATGTTTGAGTAAAATGGAAAGAGATGTTTTTCCTATTTGCACCATTTGTTTAGTTTCCAGTTCAGTCTTCAATGTTTTCAATGTAACATGTTTTTTTAAAAATGTTTATCGTTAAAAAATAAATCATTTATGAAAATAAAATTGCTTAGAATACTTTGATGAAACATGTCGTATAAAGTATTTCGGACTTCCATTTTCAAGCTTTCTGGCAAATCTTTGGTTTTTGGTTTACGTCGGGGTATTTGTTTTCCAGGTGATGATGTCCCACGTTTCTTGATATTGTAAACGGTTCGGACAGAGATCTTAAGAGCACTTGCTACTCTCTAAAAATATTTTTCCTCATTAATCTAAAGATATTAATTTGGTGTTATCTTACCTCATAAACTGAATCAACAAACAATAATGGACCTCTATTATATTTCTCTTCTTCAAAATAATGAAGAAGGTTGGCAACTAGATTTTGTGCCTGTGAGTAGACGTTTACCTGGCATATTCTACAACAAAAAGAACACAAACATGAAATTTTATATCACTACATATTATGAAAATTACATTTTGCGATATGCATATCAATTTATCAAAAAATGTAATTTGTCAGTGTCAAAGTAAAATAATTTAATTAAGAAATATTACGTTAAATACTTACGATTAATTACTCGAAACTGACTATTATTGTTGCAAGAAGAACAGATAAATAAGAAATCTTAAAATATCAACGGAAAAATACAAACAAGAAGTAGACCGCACTAAACATAACCTGTATATATCGATAAATACGTATTTTCTTTTTTGACTAAAACAGTTGTCGGTATCTCATATTATACAAGACATGCTAATATTATTTTTCTTTGTCTTTGCTACGAAGAAATTTCAAAGACGTATGTCTTGTATCAAATGACATACGTTTCAATTCTGAATATTTGTAGCTCAATATATCTGAAAAACAAAGTATATAGATTCTGTGTCTGAGATAGTATGACATAGTTAGTCATGTGACTGCAAACTGAAAACGGACAAAGTGTATATATATATATATATATATATATAATTAATTTAAATTCGGGTAAGCGGTCTGTCAATTAAAAAACTCCTTTATTAAATAACCCTATATTTCGCAACAACTTTGTTGCTTCTTCTGGAGATAAAAATGTAGAGTTGCAAAAATAATAAAATTAAATTATTTATTTGATTCAGTATATTACGGTCGATAATTTCGTTTAAATTATATATATATATATATATATATATATATATATATATACAGGGCTTCACTCATTGAGCTGTTTTGTTAAGTTTATATTTTTACCTTGCGATTTATGTACCAAGAAGTTCAAAGGTTTGTGTACTGTTAATGTGTTTTGCATACCTTACTTAGGCACTTATCGTTGACCTACCGATAAAGCCGACGGGATAAATTGTGTAGCTGTTGTTTTTTTTTTTAAATTTAATGTGAGTTTTGTGAATTTACCGAGTACTCACCTGGACAGGTGGATTTTGGACTACACTTGAGGCTATTTTTAGTACCGACATTGTCGGATTTGTGTCTTCGTCGACGTTGATAATTATCGCGCCCTTAAACAACTATAGGTGTGTAACGCCATTTTTTTTGCGACATTCCTGTTCAAATATCTACGCACTTCTCTTTTGCTAGTTTATAAAATATTTTATCTTAGGGCACTTAGTCACTACTAGCTTAATAACTGTCGGTCTAAGTATCGCTGAAATTGATTGCCGTTGATCGTAGTACCATCTTGATGATTTCAATTAACTGCCGTAGGACTGGAAGCTACAATAGGCCGCCATTGGAGGTCATCCATCGTTGGCATCATATCGACACGAGTTAGGTCATACTTATTTTATATTTGAACGGTTCGTATTTTGGTTTGCAGTACAATGATCCGAGTGCTTCGTGTATTCTCGTGTACTAACTGTAACGTTTGCTTAGTAAACACCGAAAACACACGAGGCACTCGTATCATTGTACTGCAAACCAAAATACGTCATCACGAGCCGCCCCTGTTTGAACCCTTTATTTGCCTTAGTTTATTCGCTCATATTCGTAACTCTTGAGATCTTGTCTTATTTGTTTAATAATATAAGTAAAGTCACGTTAGGAATTATTTTTTATCAGTTTTGCCTTTATTATTTAATGTGTAATTTGAACGGTTAATACCCAATATTGTGTACATCATTTTATATTTGTTATTTAATATCGAATCTTTATCATGTTGTCTTTATTTATATTTTTATTTAATGTCATCTTTATTAGTAATAAGTTTCGTCTTTAGGTTTGTATTGTTGTTGTTAGCGTTAATAGAGATCTCCAGTATTCGTATATTCCTTTAATCTATGTAGTATACCGTCTATTAACATCTACAGGCCGGTTCAAAGGTTTTATACATTTACTGTTACTGTGATTTGGAAACTCATATAAATATTCATGTCTTTGAATTTATTATTTATTAATATATATATATACACTCTGTTCGTTTTCAGTTTGCAGTCACATGATCAATTTTCATTTATTTTTAGTAGCATGAATCTAGTCGGTACTTTTGAGTCAAAAGAGGTTTAAGTATTTTATAAATATAAAATTGTTATTTCAATACATAATGTTTTCTATTTATTTTCTAAATGTTTTTCCTGTTTAATCAATCGATGTTATTGACCAATGTAATGGTAATGAAATTGGAACGATGCCGTATGACATAACCTAAAATTTTTGAAGTATAAACACAGTAACTTTGGAAGTTTTAAATCTCAAATACGCATATAAAATAATATTCTTTAAAGAAGACAAAGGTACATGTAGAAAATGCAGCTTTTCATGTATTGTAAACAGATGCTTCACTTCTAGCATTAATCGCATTAAATAAATTTGGAATAAGAAATAATCTGGAAATTGCAGAAATCATACGAGAAGAAATTCACTAACATAAATGAATTACAAAGCAATTCAATATAACCAAAAAGTAGAACAGAAAGGTTGGGAAACAAGAAAATAGGAAGCTAAATTTTGATTGTTTCATATGTATAATCAAATTTTTTGCTTTAGAAATTAAATAAATAAAAGCTCACCTTGATTATATTGGTATTATTATTTCCAAGAAAATGGTTAATAATAGTTACACGAATAATTCATTTGTTTACAAAAACTATAGAGAACTATTAGTATTATGTATAAATTAATTATACAGTTCAATTATTACATTGCTACGCTAAGTAAAACCATTGAAGATATAACTTCATTTGGAATCAGTATGTTAAAAAATTATCATAACTGTTTGTTAAACTTGCTCATATAAAAACTATTCAACTTAATAAAATGCAGATACTTTAATCAATACAATAAATACAAAATAGCGAAATTGTATTATGTATTATTCTATTCTAGTGTTAACAGATATGGATGTGACTGCACAAGTGAGCGCTGATATTTTTTAATGTTATTCTGCATAAGACTATTAAAACCTGATTTTAAAATGCCATACAGCATACTAAACTCAATGAACAACAGTAGTGCAGTATGTGACAAAAGCTATTTTCTTTATCTTCGCAATTTATGTTGGTTGTATCTGCAAACTCTTGAGTTGTTCATATATTAACTGAGCATATTAGAAAATAGAAGTATGTAGAAATAGCAAATATTTCATCTAATTCATAATCGGTCTAATAAGAAATATTTATTTGAATAAAACATATTTACATGGAAGCTTAAATATATAATCTTTCTAATACAATCATAAAAACTCTATCATAGACAGAAAATAATGTTGTCTTGTACTAACATAAAATATGACACCTTTAGTTGCAATTACATATATTAATCTGAATCAGAGTCTGATTCTGTACTTGATTCTGTAACATTGATTATTACTGGATCTATATCCAAGTCTACCAAGCAGTTTTCTCTTTCATACCATTGTTTTATTAAATTATCAGTATGCCTTATGCAGTTACTCCATGTATTACTATCACATGTATGTAATGCCTCCTTCCACATTTCTTTCACCATTTCGTCGGTGTAACCAGCCCTACCGATATGCACATTGTAATATGTTTTTGCTTTTGCCCAAATTAGCTCAATAGCATTGAAGTTACAGTGGTATGGTGGCAGTCTAAGAATTTCATGTCCTGCATTTCTTAACAGTTCATCAATTTCATAAACTTTCTCTTTACGGTTTCGATCCTTTGGAAAATATCCATGTTTCTTCTAAAAAGACAACTTGACGCAAACTAGAATTTGTATTCTCAATGTACTTCCTTAAAAATACACTTCGCATTACACTAACATCAAGTTTTTCCATTAATGCTCTTCTATTATCATCTTTTTTATATTTGAAACCGATATGTTTGAGTAAAATGGAAAGAGATGTTTTTCCTATTTGCACCATTTGTTTAGTTTCCAGTTCAGTCTTCAATGTTTTCAATGTAACATGTTTTTTTAAAAATGTTTATCGTTAAAAAATAAATCATTTATGAAAATAAAATTGCTTAGAATACTTTGATGAAACATGTCGTATAAAGTATTTCGGACTTCCATTTTCAAGCTTTCTGGCAAATCTTTGGTTTTTGGTTTACGTCGGGGTATTTGTTTTCCAGGTGATGATGTCCCACGTTTCTTGATATTGTAAACGGTTCGGACAGAGATCTTAAGAGCACTTGCTACTCTCTAAAAATATTTTTCCTCATTAATCTAAAGATATTAATTTGGTGTTATCTTACCTCATAAACTGAATCAACAAACAATAATGGACCTCTATTATATTTCTCTTCTTCAAAATAATGAAGAAGGTTGGCAACTAGATTTTGTGCCTGTGAGTAGACGTTTACCTGGCATATTCTACAACAAAAAGAACACAAACATGAAATTTTATATCACTACATATTATGAAAATTACATTTTGCGATATGCATATCAATTTATCAAAAAATGTAATTTGTCAGTGTCAAAGTAAAATAATTTAATTAAGAAATATTACGTTAAATACTTACGATTAATTACTCGAAACTGACTATTATTGTTGCAAGAAGAACAGATAAATAAGAAATCTTAAAATATCAACGGAAAAATACAAACAAGAAGTAGACCGCACTAAACATAACCTGTATATATCGATAAATACGTATTTTCTTTTTTGACTAAAACAGTTGTCGGTATCTCATATTATACAAGACATGCTAATATTATTTTTCTTTGTCTTTGCTACGAAGAAATTTCAAAGACGTATGTCTTGTATCAAATGACATACGTTTCAATTCTGAATATTTGTAGCTCAATATATCTGAAAAACAAAGTATATAGATTCTGTGTCTGAGATAGTATGACATAGTTAGTCATGTGACTGCAAACTGAAAACGGACAAAGTGTATATATATATATTGAGGTAGGTCAAGCCCACACTCAAGTATGCCCCAATAAGCAAAAGGACAATCTCTTAATGTATATAAATAAGTTATTGAATAGTTAATTATATGTCAAAACTGAATTCTTCCCACGTCAAATCAATAAAGTTGAATACGCAAGTTTAATTATTTTTCTTAAGACATTCACACATTTATAATCTAACATTTCATTTGTAATAGTATTTTCAGTTCGATAATTTGTATTTACAAAAAAAAATCAACTTAATTGATAAATCATTAATGACGCCATTTATTTAGGTATAACTGTACATAATTTGAATTGTCAATCGCGGGAAAATATCCCATAATAAAAACAGCATAATGTATTATTTTTGACATACACATTATATGCATATTAGTTTTAAAATTAAGTAAATATTTATTACAACATGTAAATGTATTTAAAATTATTGAATTGTCATTTTCATTAGTAGTAATTGTCGAGATTAAATGAATACATACCGATGAACGAATCAAAATCAAGTAACAAAAATAAAAGAAGGTTAGCGTAACTTGAAAAATCGCCATTAAAGCATCCAGACGTATTTTTGAGTGTATCACTAAAAACAAGAAGAAAATTACAATAAATACAAGTAAATTCATACGTCCAATTAGTTAAACATCTTACCAATATTCCCAGCTCCTGTTGGACACATATTTCAAGTTCGTACGTGTACCAGTGACAAAAATATTGCCAAGAGCAATTTGCCGAGAAGCAGTTCGTTAGAAAGTGTTTTTGACCGGGGTGACGCCGTTCGAACGCCGACGAAAAACCTGCCTTTCCAAAACCTTTTGAGATCCCGTTTTATCCAGAATCCTGCACCAATTACTTAAGTATTCTTTAAAATCTCACATCTATATTGAAAAGACAATTTAAACAATCATATTAAAAAAGAATATAGTATATTATTTATATTAGTTAAGATATACATTATTAAATACGATATATAAGATTTAGGTTATTTATTACTTTTAAAGAGGAAGAATACAGTTACGTTTTAATTTAATTTTTCTTTGTTTTACGTCATACATTCTAGTTATATTAAAGTTATTGACTTAATTCTCCTAATTAATTAAAGATTATCTTCACTATTTCTATATTTATCTATTTCATTTATTTCATGTAATATTTATCGTAATTTATCATAGTTAAATAACATATTAAATTTATCACGTTACAAAATTTATATACAAATTATACTTAACAATTAATGCTTATAACTTACCTGTTAATAGAGATCTTAAGAACATTAAAGTTATTATTCGTGAATCTGATCTCGACGTTTTATTTTGTAGTATAGCATTAACAACAATTAACCTATCATTTAGGAATCTAAAAATATCAGTAGTGTTTGATTGAAGTCACCGAACTCGCACTTTAAATTTGGACATATCACAATGCCCTAACACTAGAGTCTATTTTGTTCTCGAGTTTAGCCGGACCCTGAAGATAATAAACGCACTTTAATTAATACTTATTAATAAGTTTATATCCGAACAGCTGTTTTAGGTTACATTTATGGAATAATTCGCAAGTAGGCAACTTTGCATCTTGCGCATATAGATTAAACTCGAACAACCCCATCTATATGTTACTTAGAGCAATGTAATTAGTTCGTAGATGTAAAATTCACCGAATAAATATAAAATCTAACAAGCCATATATTCACAGCTGAGCATTTTTATATTCATAAACGTTTACATTATTTTATTACGCATCTTGCTCGTTATCAATTCACAGCGCAACGAGAGGCTGCTCGTTATCAATTGGCGCCCAACGTGGGGCTTAGAAAACGTGCTCAATCAAACACGTAATACAAAATAAAACGAGAGAGAATAAATTTAAAAAACTGTATTCTTTCTAGATTTATTTAAGATACAAAATTTTTATAATTGTAAGTTGTATTTTGCTTCTTGTGGTCATTTTTGTGTGATAGGATGCTGACTGGTACCCAGGAACAGGATTTGTAAGTTTGTTTTTTTTAAAAGGGGTTATTGTTTGTATAATAAACACTAAACGAATAGGTCAAAAAGATTAAAATAATAATTATTTGAAGAGATAAGAATTTATTTATACAATTAATTAGCAAATATAACACTAATACTAAAACATCAGAATAGGAATAATTAATATACATAAACTAATAGAACCTATAATCATAACACTATCATATATATTTTTTCAATAATAATAATAATATGGACAAGCGTACAAGGAGTAAGTCAAGGGAAAACCTAGCAGATAGAGAGGACCAGGCTGATCAGGGTGATTCTGTTACAGCCACAGCACAAGCAGAAGCTTCAAAGGAAGAGACGACGATGAACTTTAATTCGTTAACCGCTTTGATAATGAATATGCAACAAAAACAAGAAGCTAATTTTAAACAATTTGTAGCGGAAAATAATGAAAAACTAGATGCTAACAATAAAAATATAAGTCAATTAGAAACTAATTTAACGCGAAAATTAGAAACAAATATCAGCCAGATAGAAATGAATTTAGCACGAAAATTAGAAATAAATAATGAAAATTTCAAACAACTAATCACAGAAAATAATAATAGATTAGAGACTAATATCAGTCTCATAGAAACCAATCTCAACAGCAAATTAGAACAACTCAAACAGGACAAGGAAGAAATAAAGATGGATATAAAGGGTTTGAAAGATAGTCAAACAAAGATCGAGAAGATAATACATCAAACACTAGAAGAAAGCGAGTTAAAATGCTTGCTGAAAATGGACGAAACTCTAAATGTCCATAACCAACATTGGGCCAAACAATTAGAGAATACTTCACAGGAAATTTACGTAATTACCAACAATAAAATAATAACCGCAAATACGGAAACAAAAACCGAAATAACAAAGTCCTGTAACGAAGCTCATACAAAATTAAATAACAAATTAACAGATTTTAACCTAAGTAACGAAATAACATCGTTAAATCTAAAACAACATTTTACCGATAGTCTCAACACTCAGATGGGGGAACATAGGACATTCTACGAACAAGAGATCAATCAAGTAAAAGATAATCTTGACACCTTCCGAACGAACCAGGATAATAATAAAAGGTATTATGAATCCGAACTGAGGATAATTGAAACGAAGATCAAAAGATATACTGCGTCTGATAATTGCATAAACACAGGAGGTCTCACCATAAAAATAGAAAATTTAACTCATTTCGATGGGGATATAACGCACGTACACCCCATGCTCTATTTAAATGGACTCCTGCGTTATTTAATTGATGTTCCGGACAATAAACAAAAGATGGACATAATAAGAGTTACACTTAAAGACAGTGCTCAGGAGTGGTTCTTGCGCATTGAAGACCATTGCGAGGACGTAGAGCAATTCGTGTCATTATTTAAGAGGAATTACTGGGATGAAGCACAACAAAATCGTGCCAAAATCAGACTTCTAACCGGTAAATATAGAATGGGCTCAACAACTAGGGAGATATATGCTTCAAGAATGTACAACCTGTGTAAGCACATAGCTGATATGGAGGAATCAACCATAGCACGACAGTTACTGAACCATTTCATTTATTCGGACACACAAGCAATTATTTGTCAACGAGTCAATGATATGGATTCCTTAATAGAAATTCTCCGAAGATTAGATGACTTTGCAGAAGGTAATCGTAGTTCTTTTCCAACAGTACAACGTAATACAAATAACAGTCTATATAATTCCTCTAATAATCGACCGAGCAATACAAATTATAACACCATACATAATCCATCTTTTAGACAAAATTACTCACAAAATAATCGACCGAATCATGTACAAGAAACAACCTCATATAATAATAACAGAACTAACAACAATTATACTCAGGCGAATCTAACAACTAATAATAGTAACACTAATTATAATAATAATCACGCAAGTCCTGCACCAAATTATAACACTCATCAAAATTATCGTAACCATTCTACAAATCCTTTTCATAATTATAACAATAGACCCAATCTTTCGAATTATCCACCCCCTAATAATAATAATTATAATAATAATACACGAACGTATGATGCTAATCGTCAGAATAATAACAATCAGTACAACAACCCGCCGGGAAGAAGAGGTATGAATAATTATAGATACCGTAATAGAGGACGTGTTAATAACTACTGCCGGAGACCATTGTCACCACTGCCCTCTAGACAAGAATCGGAGGATGTAAAAAAAAAAATGCCGATTTCGGAAATCGATATGTACACCAACCCGACACCAAGCACCTCAACCCAAAATCTTTAAATAAAATCGACTGTAACTACCCCTCAAAATTAAACAATATAACTTTTTATCAACCCTTTGAAGAGTTCATACACGTAGAAGAAACTGGAACCCATAATATAGATACGCACTCTCTACCAATTATTAAGATTAAATTTACAAACATAGAACTAAGCTGTTTAATAGATACTGGAGCCGAAATAACGTTATTAGAAGAGAAAAAGGCAATCTTAATCGATAATTATGAAAAGAAAATTATAAGGACTAAGGGAACAGATTTGATAGCCGCTAATGGAAAAAGAATGGGGAAAATTCAAAAAAGAATATGTACGGAAATAATGGTGAAAGATAAGGAATATGTCATACAATGCTACATTATAGGTAAACTGCAATACGATTGCATAATTGGGATAGATAACATTAAGAATTTAAAAATGATATTGGATTTCAAAAGAAAAATAATAATGATCGATGAAATAGAGATAAGGATGGAGAAACAGTTATCTGAGGAAGAAGAATATGAATATAATTATTTTAAAGATAAACATTTACAGAAGGAGATTAATAATATATTACAAGAAAGATTGAATACAGATAGTTATGATAATGAATGTAGTAATAAGGAAGAAGGAATAAATATTAAAATGAATAATGATGATTATATATATGGATTGGAAGAAAAGGAAGATGGAATAGGAATGCAGAATGTAGAAGAAGTGGAAGTAAGAAAAGAATTAAATACCCTCAGAACAGTAAATAATTTAGAAGATATAGAAGAAATAATTAAACTACAAAATATACCATATCATATGATCCCATCAAAATTAGTAAAAATTTTATCTGACAACCTAACATTAATCAATGATGTAGTAGTATTCGCACGTAACTATCAACATACAATAAGAATAGACAATGACAACCCATTATCGAGCAGAAACTACCCAATACCATACCATTATCAGGAAAAAAGTTAATATGGAGCTTAACAGATTAGAAGAATCTGGTATTATTGAAAAATCTAATACATATTTCATCAATATATATATATATATATATATATATATATATATATATATATATATATATATATATAATTAATTTAAATTCGGGTAAGCGGTCTGTCAATTAAAAAACTCCTTTATTAAATAACCCTATATTTCGCAACAACTTTGTTGCTTCTTCTGGAGATAAAAATGTAGAGTTGCAAAAATAATAAAATTAAATTATTTATTTGATTCAGTATATTACGGTCGATAATTTCGTTTAAATTATATATATATATATATATATATATATATATATATATATATATATATATACAGGGCTTCACTCATTGAGCTGTTTTGTTAAGTTTATATTTTTACCTTGCAGTTTATGTACCAAGAAGTTCAAAGGTTTGTGTACTGTTAATGTGTTTTGAGAGACGAACGTTTAAGATAAATAGTGTAACATATTATTTGCTTTTGTGGTAAATCTTGGTGAGCTTGTATCAAAACCAAATATTGTTGTTTATTACTTGATTGTACGTTTCTTATTTCTTAGTTATAGCTTCCCTGGTTCCGGACTTATTGATTGTAGTGGATACGTTATTGCATGTACGTTCTCCGCGTAATGTATATTAGAGACTAAGCCGTTGGTATTAGCTAGCTGGTTTGGTTTGTTTCGAAGTTTTTCAAAGCCAATTTTTGCGAGTTTTATTGCTGCACATTGTATGGGTAGTAACTACTTTTATTTATAACTTTTTCTGTATCTAATCTTGTAGACATTGAAGTGACAATATTTTATACAACATTTATAGGAATTTGACGCCAATAGTATCTAGTAACTCACCAAAGTGACATTTACAATAGATCGATATAGTTCTACAAGTATTTATAAAAATTGACGATTGCTTACGAAAATTGGCATGATCTTAGATAAAACGTTGCAGGACACATGTGTAAAAAGTCTCTTTATTGCACTCACGACTAACTAACACAAAACACTCGCTACGTTACGCTATGATCGCGTTAATCAAGTTGTTCATGCAATAAAGAATGACTTTTTACACTTGTATCTTTAAAAACTAAAATAGTAAAATTATTTCTGTAAATTAATTCTTTAAATAAACAAAAGAATTTCTGGATTTTCCTAAACTTTTTAGAAATACCCTGCCATCTATATTCAAAAAGCTTAAGTTATATACTCATATAGGTTTATAGTAAAAATTTATTTCTTGGAGTGTAAACAACTATGTATATATGCAGATTACTATATAACGGGTGTTCAGAAACATTCGAAGTCAAAGTAGTCCATGAAAATATGAACTCATGTCTGAGATAGATTGATTTTTGACAGACAACAGTTGACATTTAATAATTATTACAAATCAGATACTTAAGTAAAGATATTTTGTTAAGTAAGTATTTTTTGTTCAGAGCCCACTTGACTTCGAATGTTTCTGAACACCCGTTATTATGCAAAAATCTGTTTTTCGTTTATGTTATTAATAATTGAAGTAAATACAGTAAAATACTTTAAAATGGCGTTTTTAACATGAAATCGAAACAGTTGATGTACATGCGATAATGTACACAAAAAATACATGTTATTAGGCGTTATTAGTTACACATATACACTAACCGCCTTATGCATAGTCGCGAAGTTAATAGGGTGTTAGTACGCTATTAGTTAGTAGCTACTAAGAGCGTACTAAGATGCTTTTATCTTTTCGTATTCATAGTCGCGTATTTCATCATACTTAGTGGCTACTAACTAATAGGATCTTAGTAGAAAAAAATATGTGGCAACCGTGAAAACGGAGTTCGCAGGCATGCGCATTTTGCATGAAGGAGACATTTAAAATAGTTTACCTATTGGAATTGTAGGTTATTTTAAATACGTTTTAAATAATCTTATTTGTTTTAATAAATTTTATGATTTTTTGCTTTTAAATTTGATATAAGAAAAATGTAAGTGTAATTTATAAACTTACTTAAAATTTGTATTACTGAAATTATATAATTTTGAAAGTATGGAAGATCTAGTTGATATACAAGCCGAGTTGCAAGAAGTTGAGGAAGCACAGGTAGATATCATACGAAATCCCAAAGCTTATGGTGATGATATAGGTATATACATATTTAACTGGCTTTGTAACATATTTATTACTGAATTTATTTTAGCGGAACAACATGGATTCACATGACAATATCCACAGCAATTTATTCCGACAACAATCATATATGAAGATATTTTAATTAGTAGACTTTAACAATGTTAATACATAATTTATTATTTATTGAAATACTTTAGGGATATTTTGATATAATTTTTATTAGTATTAAATATAATATATACATTTATAAGTATCCACATGTAACAAATATTCATACCTACTTTATACATGATGCAGTATTTACACGTAACTTAGATATAATTATACCTACTTTATTCTATATTTTAAATTACATCGTCCTATTGTCATACTTATCTAATATCATATAATAAACATATTCAATTATCATTTTCAGTCAATAACTTCAGCTCCAGTTTCAAGTAAACTTTTTCCAATACTGACTGATATTTTTCGGTGCTTGCATCTTCATCTGTTGCCAATGTTCTCGAAGACGTTTTGAATGTTTAACAAATCCTGTAATAAATATATCATATTACTTCCCTTAAGATAAATGATTCATTTATAGCCAACAAAGTGACATATATATATTAAATATATTACATAAATACATTTATATCACACCATCCACCTGCTACAGAACTAATATTTGCAAATAAAGCCCACATCATACCATAAATACATATTAAACAGACTTTTTCTCATCAGTTTGCTTCATTGCATCTCATGGGTACTTGGAAACAGCATTCAAAAAATAATAATTAAAATTTTGTTGATAATGAAATTATAATGAGACACCATGCACTTCCATTATTATTAAAATTGCTGTATGCCGATTATCCGTATATTTACAGTTAATGAATTCATTGTTATGATTTTTACTCTCAATTTTGTATCATTTCGTTATGTTTTGACAGTTTGCGCTTTTTCTTTTTGTAAGTTAGCTTTAATAGACACTTTAAACACGGTCTCAAACGCTATTAAGGATTTAGTAGCCTACTAACGTTAAAACGTTGTTAGTACGCATGAAACGCGACTATGAATACGGAAATTCTTAGTAGGATGTTAAAATGGTCTTAGTAGCGTGTTAGTAGCCACTAAAACGACTATGCATAAGGCTGTAAAATATCTTCTTGTTTTTCTGAAAAAATTACAAATTTAGTCTACGATATGGAAAGCAAGTTGAATTTATTTCACTAATCATTCGCAAAAGTTGACGGCGATAAGAAAAGTAATTTATAAAATTATTTTTATTAATAATAGCTCATTTTATTGCTTTATTTTTATTTACATCATAGTAAAGGAAAAATAGATTCTAAATTAGCATTAATACAGTATTTGACTTAAATAATCAGGTTCTGAATTTCAGCAATTATTAAAAAAAGGACGCTGCAGATTGTATAAATAAATTTAATCTAATAATTTATAAAAGATATTTTTAACGAATTCTTTAAATTCAAGTGGAAGTTATAAGTATAACTGATGTATTTTTTCGCATTTAAACAAATAACGAAATATTGAATTTACATTATAGGAGAAATATTTGTACAACTTTGCAAAATTAACTATATATACCGATTTTTTAAAAAATCCAATCAATCAGAAAACAGGCGACCAATTGCGATCAAATTTAACAAGTGTACAATTTTTATATTTTGTTTTATAAAAAAATTATGTTTTTAAATTTGCGTTTCCTTCAGATTGAAGCAATATTTCGTTCCGATTTGTTCTCAATTTATTAACTCATTATTCTCATTAATAATGCCTAGGCGCTGTTTACGAAACAATTACAATAATTTAAGTGAACTCGAAAGGGGGCGTATTGTTGGTATGTGGGAAGCCGGGTTTTCAAGAAGACAAATTTCCGACCGCATGGGACGCAGTGTGTCAACAGTGTTAATACAGGTGATCTAAAGAAGAAATCCACGACCATCATCATGGATCCAGACGGCTTCAAGCAACTACATCACGGTAAGATCGTCATTTGAGGATTGCGGCTCTACAATACAGAATTTCCACAACCCGGTCGATTGGAAATGCTTGGTTGGGAGTTTTACAATAAAAGGTCTCTATGGCAACGATATATCGCAGAATACGCGCTTTTGGGCTTCGTTCATCTAGACCATTTTTATGTCTCTCACTGACACCTCGATACCGTTTTGCTCGCATTGAGTGGTGTAATGCCAGATCAAATTGGGATGGTGAATGGAATGTGACGAATCCCGATTCTGTTTGTGTGTCGCAGAGGAATAGACGATTTTGTGCAGAAATTTAGATTTGCTGTCGAACGGCATGCGGCGCTTACAGTGGGGGTGCTGATATGGGGTGCGATAACATATAGTAGCGGGTCACCTCTTGTTATTACTGACATAAATTTGGATGCAAATGATTACATACATAACGTAGGTACTGCAGCCTGTTGCGCTGTCATACCTACGAAGGTTAATTCGACACTTTTTCCAACAACACAACGTACATCCTCATACAGTAAAGGTTACTACAAGGTTCTTACGAGAAAATAACCCGACCCTGTTACCATAGCCTTCGCGCTACCCAGACTTGTCGCCAATCGAACATGTGTGGGATATGATTGGTACGCAACTGGGTAATTTATTCCAACCATCAAGTAATCTATTTGAGCTTCATCACCGAATTCAAGAAGCCTGGGATGGCATTCCCTAGGATAGCAAGTCGTTTAATTTAAAGCATGCTTCGAGGAGTTATCGAGTGCATTAGAAACTGCGGCGGACCCACTCATTATTAAATAACATTGTTATTTTTTTAATATCTTAGTTTTAAAATTTAATCATTTCTTAAATTTGATTAAACAAATATTATGTATAAATTTTATTAAAATTGATCAACTTATACTGGGTGCTCGGATTTTTTTTAAAGTCAGTATAAATGCGTGAAACTACTATCGTGAAACTACTGCGTGAATGTAGGTATAAATTAAATGTCGGCGTCAAATTTAAATATTCAAATAACCTGCAAGTATCAAATAACATATACGTTGATATACAGGTCAAAAATTACTTTTGCACGTTACTACGATCTTAAGTACGCTAGCAACGTCACAATACTAAAATATTTAAAAATTCACTTTACATTTAACTTCACACTGTACCACTTTTTTGCATTCGATAATACTAAGACTAACTAAGTACGGAAATCAACTTGGAGCTTTGTTTTTATCGAGTAAACATCAGCACAGCCCCAAATAAAAGTGGTTAGATCAATTGAAATGTTAAACTAGTTTGGTAGTGTTATTAAGTAAGTACAACCTCTTTTATCAAAATACTGTTACGTGTCCGTAACGCTCATCGCATGGTAACGCTTATTTTGTTGTAAATTAGCATTCTCTTTATTATATTTTGCTCCGTTTCCAGGGAAACTACCTGTATATGTATCGATCGTCGTTTATTTGTATAATATATTTGGTTTCTTTCAAGTATTTTTCTTTTTTCTCTTACTCCGGTTCTTGTTTTTTGGAAGTACGATACTCTCTCCCCGTATGCAGACATAAATTATTGCCGATCTTGGGCAGATGTCACGGTTCCTCCACCACCGGTGTCTATAAATGTGGTTTAAGTAAATTTTATCTAGTAATTACGGCCCCATGCTGATTTTAATTTATAGACACCACAATTAATATCTCTTTGTGAGGATTTGGGTGATTTTATAGGAGAACACGTCGACAACTAACTATTAGTATTTTGCAAATTCCATCGAAAGTCTCGTTTCAGTACGTATTTGAGTATCTCTTCATGTTCTTTTGTTGTTTAATTTCTTAATTTAGGTGGTCCTATCTATGGGCGAACAATACCACCCAGTACATTCCCGTGTGTTACACTCCATCACAGGAAACGCACCAGAAGTCGCCGAACCCAACAGATAAGCGTTACTAGTTATTAATTATCAAACCGATATTTTTATTTCTTCCATTGGCGCACATTTATTCCTAAAGATTTTTTCTGTTTTTTGTTAGAAATAGATGGCTTATTGTCAATCTTAACATTTGCACAAGTGTTTTATTAAGAAATAACCTTCCGTTCGTCTAATTTTTTCCCTTTTTTTTGGCTCGCCACACTAAGAGTTCAAGGCTATTTTATGATAGTATATTTTTACGTATTTCTATTTAAACTATTTTTATGCGTTGCATATATTAATAATTTTGAGAGAATTTATTCATTTAAAATTTATTAATTAGTGTAGATTTAGTCAGCGAATTGTAGTATTTAATTTAAATTTGTGAACCGATCTAAAAGAATACGTATTTTTTTTACAGGGCGATTAATTATTTTAAACTCACTGATCCAGTGTTCATTTGAACTGTTACTGATACGGCCACCTGCCACCTTTTTTGTCATTCATTTTATTTGTCCGCTCATAATTACAATTAGCAAAATTTAGTTAAGTACTGTTTGTAAGTTTTTTTCACTCTTTCTATTCATATCAATAAATAGGGTATCTTTGTAGCCACGAAGTTTGTTTTCGATCCTCAGGAGTGGAACTGATTTCGGTCGGCAGGATTGGCCCCTCGGCCCGTGCGCGATTTGCCTTTTTCTTTTTTTTTAAGTTGAATTTTTTCAATACCATTTTTCTGAATTTGCGACGTCCAGCAGCACGTCCACCCCCTGGGCTGAGGCAGTCTCAGGAGCCGGGTGTGCCGTTGGACATTGGCAGAAACGGGAGGGTGGGCAGTTTCAGTCGCCCGAGACCGGTCTGCTCCATTTGTTTTCTTTTTTTTTTGTACCTAGTATATTTTCCATTATTTTAATAAGCTCGACGTTCAGCGTCGTAGCAATACACTAGAACACATTGGCGCACTCGAAGTAGTTCAGAGGATATCCTTTGAAAGCGACTATTGTTACAAAAAATTCTGGAGGAAATTTATTTAAAAATTGTAATTTACTTAATTAAATTCTTGAGCTATCATTATTTAATAAAGGCGACTCTTTTTAAAAAAAAATTCAAAGCAACATCAATATTCTAAAACAAACCATATTTATTAATTTTGCAAAATAATAAGACATGGAAGCACTAATTGTCAATCCTTCTATTGTAATGAGAATATTTATGGAGTGAAAATGAATGCGAAATTAGGATCTTTACACTATCACTAGCCTATTGTGGAATCGATTTTATTACATTTCCAAATTTGGAATGTAAAAAAGAGGAACAAACAGTTTTGTCTTGAAGTAAATGAAACACAAATATAGTCTATTTTCTTCTCTTCTTGCGCTAAGTGAATGAAATATGTGTCATTTAAGATTAAACTATGTCTTTCAGATTAAGAGCCATTACATTTCAAAAAAAAGATATTTCAAGTCGTATATTTGATCATTTTCCAAATATAAGTAACTTGAATATCATCTAAAAGAGCCATATGCTAATCTACTTTTGACATAAGCATAATAAAGAAATTTTATTGTTAAGGAATTATGAGTGCTATAATGAAATCCAAAGATCTAGCCATTACATCACAAATATTATGATCAAATCATGACTCATCGTAATGACAAATCAAAGAAAATTTATTGAAAAGGCTTGACAAAATCAATATAAATTATATCTTCATCTACTAAGTGTTTGAGTTTGAAGTTTAACAAAATTACTATTAGAATAATTGAAACATACATGAGTAGGTAAACCCCACCAGTTTTGTATAATACAAAGGTATTTTTAATAATATAAAATATTATTAAAAATCTGGTGTGAAGAACACAAATACAGGTTCACTATTAATATTTTTGTGAACGTGTCCGAACATATCCCTCCCCAGAGCCGTAGATACGTATTTCGCTTTTCTACAGGCTCATCGGTACGCCCCTGCTAGAGAAAGGATATCTTCAGACACATTCACAAAAAAGAACCACATCGCCACATCACAGAAATTATCCAGACCGAGCGTGAAGACACAAACAAAATTCAGTTTCTAGAGAGATGGCTGTGCCACCTTTGGAAGGGCGTCGTTACTTCACATTGGTTATGTGGACGGGGCGAGGTACTTCGGCTGTCTGACAACAGGCAGCGCTGAATTTACTTCTACGCTCGGTATGGATAATTTCTGTTATGTGGCGAGGTGTTTTTTTTTTGTGAATGTGTCTGAAGATTTCTCCAGCAGGGGCGTACCGATGAGCCTGTAGAAAGGCGAAATACGTATCTACGCCTCTGGGGAGGGATATGTTCGGACACGTTCACAAAAATATTAATAGTGAACCTGTATTTGTGTTCTTCACACCAGATTTTTAATAATATTTTATATTATTAAAAATACCTTTGTAAAATTACTATTAAGTCAACTATATAGACGTTCTTGAAAGAAAAAAAACAACGTATGAAAAATGGAAAGAAGCAATTACACTCAACATAAAAAGTGTTGGACCCCCAAAAGATTATGATAATAGTGTGTTATTAAGAACAATAATAATATTATATTGAAAACATGTTTTCTTAAGATGAAAATTTGATAATGATAATTGTTGACCAACGTAGGCACTAAAAGAAAAAGAAAAAAAAGAAAATTAAAAAAAATTTAATAAACAAGAAAAATACAGAAATAAAGGAACGAGTCAAATAAACAATGTTCAATACTCAATATGCCCCCCTCTGCTTCTTATTAACACATTGACACGCCTACCCATTAAAATAATTATCAATGAATTCCTCTATAGCCGCTATGGTTAATTCTTCCTCGGTGTGGGGTGGGTTAATCCGATTGCGAATGGCTCTAACAACAAAATTCCACATATGTTCAATTGGGTTCATATCGGGGGATTGTGCTGGCCAATCCAATCTGGTGATATGTCCTTCTTCAAGTGTCTCCCGAATCCTTATTGCACGATTTGGTCTAGCATTATCATCCATAAAGATGAAATTTTCACCCAGTTCATTGCGTAATGGATAGATAATGGGCCTAATAACGTTTTCAATGTAAATTGCATTTATCATGTTGTGTTGTATGGGAATTAGCGCAATCTGGCTGTTGAACATTATACCACCCCAAAACATGACTGTACCCCCTTCGTAAAGACCAACTCCAGGGGGCAAATTTAATTGCTCTTGATGACCTGGTGCTCTCCAGACCCTGTTACGTGTCCGTAACGCGCAACGTTTTATTACTTTATTTCGTATAACAATTAATAATATCTTCAATATATTTCGTTCCATTTCCAACGAACCTACCTGTATAGGTATCGTTATTCGTTATTTAAATATACATATCCAATTTCCTTCGAGTTTTTTTCTTTTTTTACCGAATCAGAGTGCTCGTTTTTTGTTGATAAGCAAAGTACGAGACTCGCTCTTTACATTGGATTATTCGCTATCGATCTCGGAACGAAGTTACGTTCTGTACCTAACACTGATTTCGATCGATGTAGCCGTATTTTTAATTATTCTAATTGCGGCCCGTAAGGGTATTTTAATCGATCAAATATATCAAAAATTATTCGCTTTATGCGATTACTCCTTGGGAGGATTTAAAGTGTTAGGGGAAGAATTACATCTGTAACACGTTCAACAATCATCGCTTTAATTTTCATCACCATCGTACGCATAACTCGGTATGTATCTTCTTTGTTATAACTTTCTTTTTTTCTTATTTTCGTTGTATTCCCTTATTTAGACGGTGCACCCGGCGGACATGTAATAACTTAACATCATCTGATTGTTCCTGCAAGAGACGTTTCTTTCTGGAAGGAGACGGGACACAATCGCCGATCTTCCACCAGATAAGAATTTAATTAGTACAGTAGTACCCCGTTATCCGCTGACTCCGTATCCGCGATTTCTCAGTCATCCGCGATTTACCTATGATGAGCAGAAAACGCGTTATATCAATAAATATAAAAGTTATAGGAGCATTTGTCGATATATCGTCATATATATGAGTCATCCCCTGAATTCGGCGCTCTCTTATGATAAGTTAAACAAGTTGGAACGTGCTTAAGGTGCCACTCGCTTTTACTTGAACATATAAGCGCTCCTGTTAACTATGAGTTTAGTACCATTCGAATTGTCGGACAAGACAGTGCTTGCAGTTTTTAAATAAAGCAAGTAAATTTGAAAATCATTTTAAAATGGCTTCTAAACCAAAAAGAAAACGTGAAATGCTCACTATTAGTGAAAAAATAAAAATCATTAATATTATTGAAAAATCTATTGCAACTGTTGCTAAAATATACAATAAAAACGAATCTTAGATACGAGAAGTGTTAAAAAACAAAGATAAGATTCGAGCTAGTTTTTCTAGTGCACCCCAAAATGAAAAAGTTGCAACCACAATACGTAATACAGTGTTACTTAAGGTAGAAAATGCCTTAAATTTATGGGTGGAAGATATGACAAGAAAACATATTCCTATCGATGGCAAAGTGCTACAACAAAAGGCGTTGGTTTTATATGAAGATATGCAGACCCAAGATTATACTGAAGAGGAAGGAAAATCATTCACAGCAAGTAGGGGGTGGCTGCATAGATTTAAAACTCGGTTTAATCTAAAAAATTTAAAAATTACAGGGGAATCTGCGTCGGCTGATCATGTAGCTGCTGCCCTGTATCCAGAAAAATTTAAACAAATTATTGCAGAAAAGAATTATCATCCTAAGCAAGTTTTTAACTGCGATGAGACTGGTCTTATGTGGAAAAAAATGCCTCAACGGACTTATATTCATAAGACTGCAAAGAGTGCACCAGGCTTTAACGCAATTAAGGATAGACTTACCTTGATATTTTGTACAAATGCAACTGGTCATATGATTAAACCCGGACTTGTTTACCGATCACAGAATCCACGTGCTCTTAAATACAAAGATAAAGCTTGCCTGCCTGTGTTTTGGCAATCAAATCGAAAAGCGTGGGTTACGGCTGTTCTATTTATACAATGGTTTCATCAATGCTTTATTGCGGAAGTGAAAAGATATTTGGAAAAGGAAGAATTACCATTTAAAGTGTTGCTGATACTAGACAATGCTCCTGGGCATCCTGTGTCACTAGGCACAGAAGATAAAAAAAACACCACCTAACACGACCTCATTGCTTCAGCCCCTTGATCAAGGTGTCATTAGATGCTCTAAAGCCATATATATTCGACAGGTTTTCGAAATGCTCTATATAATGGCTAACGAATGCTCTGATATCGGGCTCATGGAATGCTGGAAGTCATTTACAATTGCTGACGCAATTCTATTTATCAAAGGAGCGATGGAGGAATTAAAGTCAGAAACGATAATAGCATGTTGGAAAAATCTGTGGAATGACATCGTTCTTAGTTCTGAAGACAGACATGATATTAATTTACATCTAACAACGATATTTAACATAGCGCAGAAAATAGATGGAGAAGGATTTAACGATATAACCCAAGAGGTTCTCAGTGATTACATAAACGAAGAGGATCAAGTATTCACCAACGAGGAATTGGAAGACCTTGTGAAATCTTCTCCAGAAGCGAGTAACGATGATGATGAGGGTCAACAAGAACCGCCAGCATGGACGCTTGAAAAATTTTCAGCGATATTTCGAACTGCTCAAACATTAAAAGAACAGATAGTAGAATATGATCCAATAATGGAACGCAGTATAAAAATTACTAGCACTATAACAGAAGCCTTGAAACCTTTGGAGGATTTGTTTATTGAAATGAAAAGACAAAAACGACAACTACCAATAACAACTACCAATAACAATGTTCTTTGAAAAAGTCGACAAAACTATCGATAATGCACAGCCATCAACATCGTTTGCTTCGGATCTAAGTAAACAATCGACTGCTAACTTGGACTTGGAGGAAGATGAATGAATATGTAGCTCACTATGATAAAGTTTTTCTTGTTGTATATTTTCGTGTTGTGTATGTAAATATGTACTATATGTACAACATATGTATGAACTTATATATTTATTAAACTTAAATTCTATTTGTGCCACAGCACAAGAATATTTATTTATTTATTGTTCATTTATTTTAAATAAATATTATATAACTTATTTTTTCTTGTTTCATTGTTTTAACTTTGCTTCATATTTCATATTGTACTCGAAAATAAAGCGTTCGCTACTATCCGCGGTTTTCAGTATCCGCGGAAGACCACAGAACCAAACCCCCGCGGATATGGAGGTACTACTGTACTTTTCTTATTTCTCTGGTCATTTGTAAATTTCTTAGTTTATCAATCATATAATTATTGTCAATATTAATTTAATAGATCATCGTCAAATACGCCCAGGTGTTTCCAAACGGAAAAACCTGTGTCGCCTGACTTTCCCTTTTTTTTGTAAGACAATTCTTTTACCTTTGCGTTCGTTTTACGAACTTGGGTTGTCGTTTCTATATAAAAAAAAAGGGAAAGTCAGGCGACACAGGTTTTTCCGTTTGGAAACACCTGGGCGTATTTGACGATGATCTATTAAATTAATATTGACAATAATTATATGAATGATAAACTAAGAAATTTACAAATGACCAGAGAAATAAAAAAAATACTAATTAAATTCTTATCTGGTGGAAGATCGGCGATTGTGTCCCGTCTCCTTCCAGAAAGAAACGTCTCTTGCAGGAACAATCGGATGATGTTAAGTTATTACATGTCCGCCGGATGCACCGTCTAAATAAGGGAATACAACGAAAATAAGAAAAAAAGAAAGTTATAACAAAGAAGACCATACATACCGAGTTATGCGTTCGATGGTGATGAAAATTAAAGCGATGATTGTTGAACGTGTTACAGATGTAATTCTTCCCCTAACACTTTAAATCCTCCCAAGGAGTAATCGCATAAAGCGAATAATTTTTGATATATTTGATCGATTAAAATACCCTTACGGGGCCGTAATTAGAATAATTAAAAATACGGCTACATCGATCGAAATCAGTGTTAGGTACAGAACGTAACTTCGTTCCGAGATCGAAAGCGAATAATCCAATGTAAAGAGCGAGTCTCGTACTTTGCTTATCAACAAAAACGAGCACTCCGATTCGGTAAAAAAAGAAAAAAACTCGAAAGAAATTAGATATGTATATTTAAATAACGAATAACGATACCTATACAGGTAGATTCGTTGGAAATGGAACGAAATATATTGAAGATATTATTAATTGTTATACGAAATAAAGTAATAAAACGTTGCGCGTTACGGACACGTAACAATTCCCCTAACACTCCCTATAAAAAAAAAAAAGGAAAGAAGTTACTTTTTTTTTTTTTAAGATTTTTTTTTTGTTTTACTAATTTTTTTGAAGATTTTATTTTAAATTCAGGAGCCCTTATTATCGAGGGTGAAGTAGGCCCAAACTAACCAAAGGACTACAACCAGCTGCGATGGAGGAATGCCCCGACTGAGACCAAACCGAGAGTACACCTTTCCGGACGGGAAAAAGTAAAGAGGAAAATAGAAGTAGAATATAGAAAAGCTTGAGTAAGAAAATAGAAAGGATGGAAAAGTGAAGCAGGTATACAGGAGAAGAAAGCTAGGTGAAGGGAACCGAGAGGTGCGGCAATGCGGAAACGGAAAGGCCCTCGTGCTCTCAATTCGTGGGTGGGAAAAGACAGACAGTAGGAAAAGAAATCCGGAAACGTAACCCACGACACGGCGACAGCGCAAGCAAACCCCGACTCACCAGGTGCAGCCTTTAACTACAAAAAAAAACAAAAATAATCCGATCAATGTCCGGAACAAAAATAACTGACGTTAAGCAACCACAAAACTGCCGGACTCAGCGGGACCAGGCAAAGACAAGCTTAAGAAGAAACCTATATGGTCCAAAGATAAAAAGTCAAAATCGAGAAAATGTCAAATCCGGTAAATAAGTTAGCGTAGGCGTAAACGCCAAGTAACCCACCAAGTTCCTGCTTGGCATAAGAACTCAAACAAAACTCGAGATAAGATATACTCAAGAGAAAGAAAATAGAGAACGGTAACGGTAAGGTAACGAGCTATACCTTATCTCAAAGTAAATGTCAAAAGTTAGATATTCCAAAACGTAAGGCAAGGAAAGAAAAATCGAAATGATTCAAAATAAAATAAAATTAACTCACAAGAGTCCCAACAATGATAAACTCCCAAACAAAAGAAATATCCTCCAAAAAGGAAAAGAAATCGAAGTCCCAAAAAACTAAAAGATAGAGGAATGAGATACAATTCGTCGACGATATCGGGACGAAGGAACGAACTAAATAAGACTCCCTTTTTGTCGCCTCTTACGACATGGCAGATGTACCAGACTGAGTATTCGTCTAGCCCCCAGACAGGCCAAAAAAACAGTGTTCAAGATGGAAGGAAACAAACAAACAAACTGACTCCGTTTAGTCGCCTTCTACGACATGGTGGATTACACCAGACTGGGTATTCGTGGGCCCCCAGACAGGCCGTAACACAGGGTTCAGGATGGTAAGAGCAAACTGAACATGACTCCTTTTTGTCACCTCTTACGACATGATGGATTATGCCAGACTGGGTATTCTTCTGACCCACCATATCTTTACACATTCTGTTCACATGAAGTTTAAACTTTTTGTTTTGTTGATAACCGTACCAGAAACCAACGCCACCTCCTATCACTAATATTATTAAAACTTAATCCTTCCAATGGTGATGACCGTCTTTTGGCGGACCAAACAAAACAACGTCCATAGCTTTCAAAGAGATTTTTTGCTTTTGTATAGGATCCTTGATGCCCAGAATACCTAAGAAGTTCATATTATTTACTGCCAGCCTTGGTAATGCAGCTCCTGTTACTTTATGCTGAATAAAACTTGATGCGTATTGCGATAATCCTACATTAGTTGTGAGCCATTCTACTGTCTGTTCAATTGTCCAATTGTGAACTTCTGAGCGAACCCATGCTTCCCACAATTCCTTAACTGAAATGTGGATGTCATCATTTTGATGAAATGCTTTCTGTCGTTTTTCATAACCAGAATCTAGTTTCAGATCTTGTCTCAAAAAATCATCTGTCTCCGATAGGTCAACATTACCATTTGCATCATCATCTAATTGTTGGTGTAATTCTTTTATTGCTTCCAGACCATGTTTATCATTTGACAACATTGCAAGACACATATAATCATCGCTATCGCAAGTATCATCGTGTCTATTTTCGTTGACGGCCTGTGAAATAGTTTCACTTAAAACACTGTAAGTACTTCTTAAATGTTCCTTATTACTTCCTGCACTGTGTTTATTCTCTTCTGTTTTGAATAAAAGTTCGTCGGCACATATTCCTTCATTATTAAACATACAGTATAATATAAAAACTAACCACCAAAATATATTAGGATAATTCATTTTGCATATAAAAATTTGTTATCGAAACGATAGAAAACTATTAGGTATGTTATTAAGTTAGTACGGATAATATATACGGCGGCAAACTTTTCCCGAAATACATTTATTAAGTATAATAATTACTTTTTACATTTTATGACGTTTGACATTTCACAGCCAGGCTCTGTGACAACTCTACACACCCTATAAAAAAAAGAAAAAAACTCGAAAGAAATTAGATATGTATATTTAAATAACGAATAACGATACCTATACAGGTAGGTTCGTTGGAAATGGAACGAAATATATTGAAGATATTATTAATTGTTACACGAAATAAAATAATAAAACGTTGCGCGTTACGGACACGTAACAACCCGTTACTTACGATCATCACTCACCAATCCAATTCTGGTCTCATCGGTAAATAATCGCCACTGCCGAGCCATTACCACTGCCATAAATGCCAACCCCTGTGCTCTCACGCCCAACGGAAACGGGCAGCTCGGTGTCGTGCAAGTAGAGTGGGTACTCTTAAAGGTCTTCTCGCACATAAATTCGCACTATGAAGTCTACTTCAAAGAATAGAGGTTGAATTAACACGACCAAATGTACCATGGAAGTGAGCTCTTAGGGCTGGAGCTGAAGCATTCAGTGCCTCCGTGTATATTGCACGATCCTCCCTTTCAATCGACACTCGGGGACGCCCAGAACGTGGTCTTATTTCCACAGAACCACTTTCTACATATCTGTGCACTATACGTACGACAGATGCTCTAGGGATATTTAACATCGCGGATATCTGATGATTTGAGAGTCCGGCATCATTCAAGGCAATAATTCTTGTTCTATTGAAGACGGAAATTTCTCGGCCTGGCATTATAACACGATATAATCACAAAAATCGACTACAAATGCAACAAGACTGGCCATTTTCTTCAACCATTGACAATAAATCACACGTGTGTTATCATAAAATGTCGTTGCTGTTTTTTTTTTCCTATACAATGTGCCTACGTTGATAAGAACCCAGAAATAACAATACACCATTCATTTCTTTTATACAGCGGGGGTCTAAGACTTGTGATGTTGTGTGTATATAAAATATGAATCCATAATTAAAAATCCGCTGAAAATTGTAGTATGAATTGTACAATTGTAGTCTATGAATTCAGAATGTCTATAAATAATACTTCTATTTAACTTACATACACAGAGTGTATGTGTTACCTACATAACAGCTGTCGATGTTATAAAAACTACAAGATGGTAACATTGTTTAAAGAGCTTTGTATGCTAAGGTTTGAATAACCTTAATATATTTACGTACGAAAATGCCAGCTGTTAAAAAATTATACTTTTATTCGCATGCAAGTAAATTATTAAAAATTAAAATGTGTGCTCTACTGGGCCTTTTGTATTCGCAACCTTCGTAATTTGGTAACAATCTACCTGTTTCCCTTAATCAGAACACGTAAATGAAAATCATATCGAACGTACATATTGCTATGAATAGGTAGTGGTTTTAATTTTGGTAACACCACTATTCACAACCAATCTGTCCAGCTTAAATATTCAGTCGGTTTATTTTCAAGATGAGACTGCTTTTCCCTCAGGGTTCCAATCGGAAAAGTGGAAAACACAATTGTATTAGTAAAATATTTGAGCGCCACTCAAAATTTATTTGAAAAAAATAGTAAAAATGTCTTTGAGTTACTTAAGAGCACAAAAGAAAAAGGTCAAAATTAAAATACACAATAAACTTTAAATGAAACTTGAATACAAAAATTTAAAAAAATCTTTATAAAGTATAAAGATTAATATTGCCTCATTTAACAATATTATTAAGGTAAAAATATCGCATGGAAGTGACCGCAGCATACGATAAAAAACTCCTTTGTGACTTCCGATCAAAATTACAACTAATAAATTACAAAGATGCTTTTTAATTTCTCCCCAGAGAAACACTGTATAAAGTTTGACAACGCGATAAAAATCTACTACATGCGCGCTCACATGTAACAAAAAATTCCCTTGAAAACCAAATAAAACGAAAATTAACGAAATAGAATTTTACAGTTACAGAAATTTTGTATATTAGAAATTTTAAAAAACCTTCTTTGTCATTTATATCAAATAACTAATATTAATATATATATATATAAAAATTAACACAATGGAAAGATAAAAAATTCAATTCATTCAAAATAATAATAATAAGATATCTTTTAATATAATTTACTTACGTAAAAAAATATATTCATATATTTTCTCGAGACACATGAGTTAGAAAGCGTACAAAATTAACAAAAACGAGAACAACAACCTCGTAGAAATCGGTAATGAATTCAAACACCAACCACCAACCACTAATTAATGAAAAATCACGAAATTACTAAAACAAAGATAAAGATTTATCTTATTATAAACATGTCTTTCTATACCCAGAGTACACTTGTGTCTGCCTCCAGCAAAGCACGCAGGCTCCGTATAAAAAATACAGTTATACTAATCGTACACAGCAAAGCAAACGGCTTGGTCCAACTGCGCTAGTCAAATATATATTTAAGTTCACAAATAAAATACATTCATAAATAATAAAACTTTTCAAAATATTTGCGGGGAAAAGTTCATAGCAATATGTAACGATCGAAACCGACTAATCGGTGGAAAAATTGTTCCGCTACTTAACGCTACCCCTACTCTTTATGTTATAGTCGCATTTCTTGAAATGCAGTGGCGAGACAAATATTTTATAAATATCTTTGTCACTTTTTTCTCACGTCTGCGAGGAATTTGCAGAAAGGATGGACTCATATTCTATATAAGTAATTACACCCCTCTATTTTGTGTGTCCTTGAAAGAAAAAGATAACGTTTTTTCTTTCAAGGACACCCGGTGTAACGATAACTAAAAATGTTGAATTGAATTCCTATTTTTAAAAGAGGAACAAATATAAACTTTGCACAAATTAGGTAACGAAAGAGCTTATTATTAAGCAAAACATTATTATTAAAAATTCGTATAGTATCACCACACAATCCTACGTAGAAAAAGACTCGTTTTTCATCATATTCCAAAGTAAAGCTTATTCAGATTTAGAATAAAAAGGTTTGAGATATTTGCTTAGCTTTGAAACAAAAGGGTTACTCATCCGAGTTGAAATAACACAAAAATAACAGTATTAATACAATTTATTAATATTTTACAAACAAAACATTATTATTATATTAAGATTTGTACGAGGGTAGGCTGAAAAATAATGCACACATGCTTGTACAACGCAAACAAAAACAAATAACAAGATGGGCAAAAAGGTAGAATTCTTAAGCTTAAAAATCATATATTTATTTTCTCCCAACGTGTAGTTTTTTCGTTCTGTCACTGAAAAATTCTTCCGACTTTTCTCGAATTCAGGACTTAACAGCTGCCTTCACCTCATCGTCCAAGGCTTGAGGTCCCTCTTAAATAGAGCTGCTTATTCTCGTCTCTGAGACGGCGTGGTACCTATCGTGCACAGATTTTACGATATCCCAATTGTTCAATAATGAAGCTGACATGTTTCTTGGACATTCCAAGGTTTGCGATACGCTTTTGAGTGATTCGCCGGTCATTTTGAATCAAATCGTTGACGAGTTTGCGATGTTTATCGTCTGTGGCAGTGATCGGACATTCGTCGCGTGTTTTATCAACAATTTTGACTTTTCCAGGCTCACAATCACAAAATTTGATTACCCATCGATTTATAGTAGATCTATAAACAGTATCGCCACCATAAACATCCGTTAAACGACTATGAATCTCACTAGGAGTCACTTTTTCAGCAGTAAAAGAGTTAAACAGCACGCTGTTTAACTCGCGTTGACATAGCACTAGAGTACGTCTCCATACTTCCACCTCTCAAAATAAACTGGATGAATTCAACCTCAAACCTGTGCATGCGTATGTAGGGAGAATGTACTTCCACATTCCACCTGGCGCGCTTCTGAACGACATTTCGTTCGCGTTGTACAAGCATCTGTGCATTACTTTTTAGCCTACCTTCGTATAACACACAATCCTACGCAAAAAAAAAAACGTTTTCCATCATATTCCAAAGTAAACCCCGTTTTGATGTAGAACAAACAGGTTTGAGACTTTTCCTTAACTTTAAAACTAAAGGTTTAATCGCGGGAGTTGAAATAACACAAAAATAACAGTATTAATACAATTTATTAATATTTTACAAACACAACCTATATAAAATATTTGCATATTAAGTGTACACTATTAAAAAAATATTATGTGATTCTTATTTTCTTCTCTCAACTTGTAACTCATTATGTGTAGTAATTAATAAAAGTTGTTACACAAATATTATTTTTATCTTTCTTTGTTGTTAACACATACTTAAGCGATATCCGTCTCTGTGATAAATGCACTTAGTGATTAATTGATCAGATTTAAATGTTTATTACAATAAATATCAATAACGTAAACTATTAAATTAGAAGAAATAGTAGGCATATATTTACATATACAAAAACATCTTTAAGTAGTTCGTGTTATTTGAAACACAAATTAAAATTAATAACATTGCAGCATCTAATGATATATACGATTGAAAACTTGAAATGTCGATATTTTACAGCAAAAGAAATTCTTTTAATTTTATGACCATCCTCCTGTTAATTTGTGGAAGAGCTCTTCGTTCAGTGTTTGATTAGCATCCTTGGATCTCATGGACAAGAAAATATATCCACCGATAAATTCATGTATGACTTTGCAATCCGCCGAAAGTGAACTAAAGTCAATTTTGTTATTATCTTCTAATTGAATTGTCATCAGTTTGACTTCCCAATTGACATTCCAGGCCTGAAAATATTAAACACAAAACATAAATTTTCGTAACAAAAGTATAATTGGAATACAACAAAATTTTTGAGAACATTATAAATAATAATGACAATAATAAATAAAATAAGGTGCATAATTTACAATAACCAGTCACACAATTATTCACTCGGTATGGTGTGGTACACGGATGACATTAAGTTATATGTAAAGTTGCGACTCTTGTCCGCTACGTAACCGTGCCAAGCAATTATTAACGTCGATCGCTGAAGTTTGTCAGTCGTAAATCAACTGTTAACCCTCAACTACTATCGTGGGATCAATTTAGACCCCAGCATTCAAATATCTGTAGCTCGACATTAGGATTTTTAATTCTCAAGGTTGGTGAACTGGGTATTCCCCGGCCTAAACGGACTGTTAGCGACGGCGTTTAGTAATGTACTGTTTTGTCTTCGAGATTGCGCGCAATTCTAGCTTAAGGTCAGATTTAACCCCCTGATAGTAATTATATATTTTTTTTTCAATTGAGTCAGCATGAATTATAATAAAATTAAAATTGCCGGTGTAACAGTGACGTTAGACAATGTTTTCTGATTTTCTACACAGTTTACCAGACACACTGGAAGAAAATGGAAATGACGGTGATTATAATAATAGTGATACAGACAATGAGAGCGAACCTCTGAACATGACATTTCAGAAATATTTGTAAGTGATAGCGATGATGAAGGTGAAATAAGAAACAATGCACATTCAATATGTAATGGTGGGATTTTCTCAAGTTATTATTAGGGGCGCAACAGATAAGGGCTAAAATCCTCCTGTTTCATCAAAGGTACATGCAGAAAGCATTATCACTCATCTTCTAGGCTTGCGTGGTTCCGCTTTGCAAAAAAACCGTCCACTCCATATGAAGCTTGAATTCTTATAACCTCTGATATGTTACTCGAAATTTTAGAGTAAACCAATGAAAAAATTTCTGAGCTAACTGCAAATAATGGAAATAGTTGCACTTTTGCCGAAACAAATGAACCAAAAACTCTTAACCTTTCCGTACCTACCAGTGCTTACTTTAGTGGAACTAATTGCTAATACCAATCGCAATGTCACAGGCGACAATTGAGGACCAGACGGAGTGTTTCCCCAAGCTCCTTCAAGAGGGAATTGGGGAAATTATGGGTCCTCTATGCATGCTATGGGTTATATCCATAGGGCATGGAGAGAAACTAAGGTAGTCTTTATTCCGAAGCCCGGAAAAGGAACATATACCCACCCTAAATCATTTAGACCAATTAGTCTTACCTCTATTATGTTGAAGACTATGGAAAAAATGATATATTTAAATATTAAAAAAGGGGCTCTGGATAGATCTCCTCTACACTCACTGCAATGGGCATACCAGATGGGAAAATCAGGTGAGGGTGTCCTGCATAGCCTAGTGAGAGGGCTCGAAAGGTGCCTACACTACAAGGAAATTGCACTTGCAGTCTTCTTAGACATAGAGGGAGCTTACGATAACACCTCGACGTCTTTCATTATTCGATATTTAAGATATCACATGCAACTGGGTTCATAGCATGCTGCGTAGCAGAGTAGTTCAAGCCCGAATGCAAAATAAAACTATCTTCATGAGGACAACAAGAGGGTGTCCTCAAGGAGGATAATCTGCTCAGGACATTAAATGACCAGGGAATATGGACGCAGAGGTTCGCCGATGACATTGTCATTGTGTCCCAGGGGAAATTTCCGGGGACAGTGGCGAAATGCTCTGCGAATTGTGGAAAGATGGTGCCTTGGGGAGGGATTAATTGTCAATCCTCAGAAAGCCAAGTTGGTAGCCTTTACCAACATGAGAAAACTAAATGATATGGACAGCGTAGGGTTGTTTGGACAAGAGTTAGAATTAACCAACGAAGTGAAGTATCTAGGCATAACACTTAATGCAAAACTGAATTGGAGCAGACACCTAGTCAAAATGGCAGACAGGACGACGCAGCTCTTGTGGAGATGCAGAAGAGCTGTTGGCAAGATCTGGGGACTAAATCCAAATGTGGTACACTGGTTGTACACAGCAGTAGTAAGACCAACGATTACCTATGGAGCAGTTGTCTGGTGGAGGAGGACGGAGCTGACATCGTTGGTGGGGCTCCTCATGACTCTCCAGCGACAGGCTCTGTTGGGAATCACGGGAGCTATGAACAGCACGGGAACCGCCTCCATAGAGGCCATCGTGGGTCTCCCTCCGCTGGAACTATTTGTAAAGGCGGAGGCAATGGCTGCGATCCTGAGGCTGAGGGCCAATGACGTATGGTGTCCTAATAAGGTTATAGGCAGCCATACAGGTATCACAGGAACTATACTGGAAGAGCCGATATTTCAAATGCCAACGGACAGTATAGCACGTGAGATTATGTTTACAGCTAAGCTGAACATATTTATACCGACCAGGGAACAGGCAGAAAGTCGCTCGAGCGATTGTGGTGCCGGCGCCTGGTACACTGATGGATTACAATCTAGTCAGGGGGCAGGTGCAGGCATATGCGGAATGTGCCCTAGAAGGAAGATATCGATATGCCTGGGGAAAGATACAGCGGTTTTCCAGGTCGAAATGTTTGCAGTCGCAGCCTGCGCCGCGGAAATTCGGGAAGCCGGCTGCGCAAATAAAAAAATCAACATAATGACCGACAGTCAGGCGGCTATTAAAGCCATTATGAACCCATCTACCAGGTCTAAGCTGGTGAAATATTGTAAACACGTCCTCAATAAACAGGCACAAGACAATACTGTGTCACTGAGGAAACTAAAGGCAATGAGAGAGCCGACGAACTGGCCAAAGAAGGTACTAATAGGAACATCATAGGACCAGAACCTGTATGTGGAATCGCTGAGGATTCCGCTAAAAGGGAGATCTGGTTATGGATAGAAAAAGAACATAAAAATAAATGGAGGTTAACGGAAGGTCAACTCCACACCAAAACACTACTAAGGGAGCCGGACGAAAAGTTTTCAGCCAACCTAATTCGTAGTAACAAAAAATAAACTAAAATAATTACCGGGTTAGTAACCGGACATTGTCCTTTAAGAAAGCATCTGTACAGCATGGACTTGGTTAGCGAGCCCTGGTGTAGGAAATGTGAAAATCAGGAGGAAACTAGCCTCCATGTAATATGCACGTGTGAGGAACTGAAGGAACTCAGATAGAAATATTTCGGTAGAGATCTATTGGATCCTTCGAGTGTACTCAAACTTCCCCTGAGGAGGATAGTGGCTTTTATCGAGGACACAAGACTAACAGAGTGGAACTGAGAGATCTATTGGGATAGTACAAAGAGCAGTGTGCTCAAGTGCCTGGACGTGCTGGCGTCCAATCCAAAACAGAAGAAGGCGACAATTGGTTCACTTCTTTAGAGCTGGTTGAAGAACTGAAAAAATTTCGTCTTATATACGTGGGCGCCATGCGTAAGAATAAAAGGGAAGTTCCACTACAATTTCTGGTAATACAAAGTTTACGAAGTTGCGAAGTCTTTATTTGGCTTCACTAAATATGTAACACTTGTGTTTCATGTGCAGAAAAGAAGTAGTTAAAAAGAGAGTTTAATTGTCTTTTATTATTTTTATTCAATAAAATGTGTAAGGTTTTTATTTCGTATTAAATGTAAAGCGTGCATATTTTAGTTTATGATTATTTTATTTTTAAAAATAAATATTTCAAAAACGGCATTTGGATTTTCAATATGACTGCTATTTACATCAGTGCAACAGTAATTTTCAAAGAAACATTTTTGGTGTATCTACAGCTAAATGAAAATTGGGCTTATATTTGACCCCACGATAGTAGTTATGTTAGTCTAAATAAGCGACAGCAGTTGAAGGTTAGTAGTGCATCGTGCATATTTATACAAGTGTTTGTACATTGCTAAGTACATGTTAATGATGTCGGGTGTACGTAGAAACAGAAAATGACTAAGTGATCAAGTAAATAATTCTATTGGGGAATTTCCTGATTTAAAATACGAGGGAAGATCAGTAAGTACCCGTGTTTGAAGACAAGTGGCGCTGCTGAGGGAAGTTGGCATTACCGTCGTGTACTACCATCTGTCAGACAACACCATAATAAATTTCAGACTGATTCATAGGTTAGTTTTTATTTGGCAGCCAGTTGTATCACACGTGTTTCGTGTTTCTCGATAAAATGGAAAAAGAGCAATATCGATCCGTAATTCGCTTTTCATTTTTGGATGGAAAAACATGCGAAGAAATAAAAGCGAAGTTGGATGCTGTCTATGGGGACCCTTCACCATCTATGACAACCGTAAGATATTGGTTCAACGAATTTAAACGTGGTCGTACATCTGTTTTTGATGAGGAGCGCCCAGGCCGCCCGGCAGACGTGGTTACCGAGGAAATCATTGAAAAGGTCCATGACATGATTCTCGCTGATTGCCGAACGAAAGTGCGCGAAGTAGCAGAGGCCGTAGGCGTGTCGTACGGAACGGCAATTAATATTTTACATGATAAGTTATCGGTGAGAAAGGTGTCGGCCCGATGGGTGCCGCGATTGCTTACGGTGGACAACAAGCGGATACGGTTGTCAATGTCGAAGCAGTGTTTGGACCTCTTTAAGAGAAATTCGCAGGAGTTTTTGCGTCGAGTCGTCACCGTTGATGAAACCTGGATCCATTATTATACGCCAGAGTCCAAGCGACAGTCAAAACAATGGATTTTTCGGGGTGAATCTGCTCCGAAGAAGGCAAAGACGGTCCCATCGGCCGGAAAGGTTATGGCCACGATTTTTTGGGATTCCAACGGAATAATCCTCATGGACTTTTTGCAGAAAGGAAGAACGGTCACGGGGCAGTACTACAGTGAATTATTGGACCGATTCGATATAAAATTGAAGGAGACACGGCCCCATTTGGCTAAGAAAAAAGTGCTGTTTCACCATGATAATGCACCAGCACATTCATCCAGAATTGTCGCGGCAAAGTTGCATGAACTGCACTACGAATTGCTGCCGCACCCACCGTACTCGCCTGACTTGGCTCCCTGCGACTTCTTTCTGTTCCCCAACATGAAAACGTGGCTCGGGGGAAAAAGATTCAGCTCAAACGAGGAGGTTATCGTTGAGACAGAAGCGTATTTTGCAGAGTTTGACAAATCGTATTTTTTGGAGGGGTTAAAGAAATGGCAGAAACGTTGGGAAAAGTGTATTGTACTAAAAGGTGATTACGTTGAAAAATAACAAAAAATTTGTGAAAAACTTGCGTCTTCTTTCCTAACACGGGTATTTATTGATCCACCCTCGTATGTCAGTGCAAAAATATTGTTTAGTTTGCAATAAACTGTTGTTATGCTGGGACAAATGGGACTGCACAAAACATATAAACAGTGCACAGCACAAACAAAAAAAAAATGAAATAAGAATCGAATTCTGTGAATTATTCTTCATTATGACTACACCAGTTCTCAAACACAAATATAAAAAGCGTGGTGAGTGATTTTCATCACTTCGGAGGCATTTTTCTTAATTTTACCGTGCTACTAATTAAGTGCAAATGGATAATTTTAAATATCGTGCACTGATTAAGTATCTTTTAAAGAAAGGCATGTCCTTTACCGAAATCCATGATGGCATGCGAGACACACTGGATGTCCTTCGTATATAAACCGTTAGAATATGAAGAAATTAATTTAAACGTCGTAGGAGCAGCGTAGCAGATGATGCTCGCAGTGGACGGCCGAAAACGGATACATATCTTGAAATTGTGGATAAAGTCCATGATTTGTTGCTAAGTAACCGACGATTGAAAGTGTTTGAAGTAGCACATTTCGAAGGAACGGGTGCTTTATATTTAGCACGAAGAACTTGATATGAGGAAGCTTTCGACAAGATGGGTGCTGCGTTTAATGACAGCAGAACAAAGACGTGTTCGCCTTTGAAATTTTTAAACGGAACACAACAGATTTTTTGCGCTGATTTGTTAATTATGACGAAACATGGGTTCATTATTATACACCCGAATCTAAACAACAATCGACGATGTGGGCCAAACGTGGAGAACCAACAAAGAAGGCCAAGACAGTTCTATCGGGAAGAAAGGTGATGGTATCGGTATTTTGAAATGCAAAAGGAATATTGTTGATAGACTAAACGACGAGTATTACGCAAATCTAATGACTAAGAAGAAAGTGCTCTTTCACCACGATAATGCACCTGTGCACCCCAGTACGGTTACAGTAAAAAAAAATTGAAAAATTAAGGTTCGAATTAGTACCGCACCCCTCATATTCGGCAGACCTAGCGCCATATGACTTTCATCTATTTCGTAAATTAGAAAAATGTCTCGGAGGCAAAACATTCTGCACAAATGAAGAGCTAACTTCAACAATGGACGCTTATTTTGCAGGGTTAGAAGAAAATCACTTTCGAGGCGGAATGAAGAAACTTGAATACAGACGAATTAAAATGTCTCGAATTAACAGGATTATATAGAAAAATAAAGTTTGTTTATTTAAATTATTCCTTTGTGTCTGTCCGATCGTCCGCACTAATTAACCCGCTCTCGCGGATTCCAAAAATCTTCCAAGTAGTCCACGTAATACATTTTGTATCTGAAACTAATTTTTATAATAAAAAATCTGACCTACCTTCATGGTATTATATCTCCATGTCTTCAAATGATCGCCAGTGTTAATATCCATCCTCATTATTCGATTGTTTGTGATGCCTAGTAAATCCTCTTTTTTCTGACCAATAAATTTAACTATGAATAAGCTGATTCCGTATTCGGGTAATGACTGCCATGCCTTAATATAATTCAATTTCGCCTCTATCAGAGACAGGTCCTTTATATTTGCGTGTGCCTCGAGGATTCTGTGAATTAACTGAAAGAAACATTTATTTACTTACATATACGCAACACTAGAATAGTCTAAACTTACTTTGCCTTTTAGTCGTTTTAGGTATCTCGGAGCAACATAATCATCGGGCTGTATATCTAAAGAATTCGGTTGTAATGCTAGTTTATCGTTTGGCCTTTGCATTTGTAAGAACTCTAGTATTGTTTGTACTTCTGAATCGTACGAACTATCCGCTAAAGAACGACCTTTCGCTGCTAGCCTACACGCAGCCATCCATTTTGCGTACTGATTTTCCTAAAATAAAGAAAAAAAAATGATTAATACTCTATTCTTTCTCTAACATAAGATTAACTTACTGATTCACATCTGATAATGTACACATCTTGCGAGCCTTCGTTCGTAACATCCAATTTAATGCAGTATTTGTTCTGACTAATATTTACATCGGGTGTGACTTCGCAACCTTTTAGGTTGATTTCTTGGACTAGACCTGTACGGTGAACTAATTCTTCCCGACTTTTGTATAAATGTAACGTCAAATCTTTGCATGAAACCCAGTATCGTTTGTAAGATTTCAGAATTTTCTTCGGTCTAAAAGAAAAAAGAAAAATGAATTAATATTCTTTTTATTTAAAGCACTTTATACCAAGGGTGTTACAATGGCTACAAAATGTTAAATGTCAATGAAGCTTAAATGTCAATTAATTTTTCACATTATTTTTGAAATTTTTAATGTTTAATCTTTGGATTAGTTATAGATAGATATACAATAGTACAATGTGTAAGAGTTATCGAAGCCTATTATGAAAATGGACAATAAAATCAAAAAGCAAAGAACGCACTTCGTGATTTTTTTCCTCAACAAAATCGACCACCAAAAGCGCAATTACCAAAATAGTGAAAAAATTATAAGAAACTGGGTAGATAATAAATGTGAAAACACCAGAGCGTGCTCATACTGGCTCTTCAGCCGAAACCATTGCTACAGTGCGCGAGAATGTACTAAGATCGTCATTGTGCGCAGGAATTGAACCTCTCGCCAACGAAGTTACGACAAATTTTAAGGAGATTAATTTGTACGCTTACGAAGTTCTATTAATAACTAATAAGCAATAACTAAAGCATCCTAGCATCGAAGCGTCATACATTTGCTAATTGGGTGCACAAGCAAACACCATTTTTCATAGAAAGTCATCTTGCGTGATCATACATATTTTGACCTCAATGGATTCATTAATAAGCAAAATTGTTCCACTTGAGGCCATGGGAATCCAAGACAGATCTTCTTCTGTTTTGGGTTGGACACCAGAACGTCCAGGCACTTGAACACACTGCTCTTTGTACTATCCCAATAGATCTATCAGTTCCATTCTGTTAATTTTGTGTCCTCGATAAAAGCCACTATCCTCCTCAGGGAAAGTTTGAATACACTCGAAGGATCTAATAGATCTCTCCGGAAATATTTCTGTCTAAGTTCCTTCAGTTCCTTACACGTGCAAATTACATGAAGGCTAATTTCCTCCTGTTTTTCACATATCCTACACCAGGGCTCGCTAACCAAGCCCATGCTGTACAGATGCTTCCTTAAAGGACAATGTCCGGTTACTAACCCGGTAATTATTTTAATTTCTTTTTTGTTACTACGAATTAGGTTGGCTGAACACTTTTCGTCCAGCTCCCTTAGTATGCTCCTTTGGTATGGAGTTGACCTTCCGTTAACCCCCATTAATTTTTATGTTCTTTTTTTAGCCATAACCAGATCTCCCTTTTAGCGGAATCCTTAGCGATTCCACATACAGGTTCTGGTCCTATGAAGTTCCCATTAGTACCTTCTTTGGCCAGTTCGTCGGCTATCTCATTTTTAATTCCCTCATGTCCTGGCACCCATATCAGCGACACAGTATTGTCCCAAGACAGATCATCGAGAAATCAATGCATCCACAAAAAGACGCTGTTTACTGTGAATTCTGGGCTGACCGAATCATTGAACCGTTGTTTTTCAAAAATTATTTTTTTGGTCAACATAATCGACCAACCCAGAGTGCAATTGCCAAAATGGTGTAAAAAACTGGATCAAATTTTGTCAGTAGCAAATGGAAAACACCAGTACATGCTCGTGTAGGCCGTTCAGTTGATGACATTGCTTCAATCCGCGAAAATGTGTCCGAAAGGCACCTCAGTTTGTCATCGTGCACAGGAATGTAACCTCGCGACAACCACGTTGTATCGAATTTTAAGAAAATATTTGAATATATACGCTTTCAAATGTTCAATTAATGCAACAATTAAAGGCTCCTGCCCATTTGAAGCGCCGTGAGTTCGCCGATTGGACGCGCAGGCAAACAAAACATAATCACGATTTTTCAAGGAATTTTTCAGTAATAAGATTCATTTTTATCTCAGTGGTTTCGTTCACAAGCAAAATTGACCCATTTGGGGTAATGAGATCATCGAGAAAATGATACATCCACAAAGTCATTGTTTGATGTGTATTTTGGGCTGGCGGAATCATTGGCCAATTTCGTTTTCAAAAATGATGCCGGAAATTCCGTTACTGTGAACGGTGAGAGCCACCGCGAGATCATACTTTGTATGGCTCGAATTGGAAGCTATGGATGTAGACAACATGCGGTTTCAACAAGACAGCGCTACGTGCCACATAGCCAATGCAACAATAGCCTTATTGCATTAGAAGTTCACAGAAGGCATTATTTCTCAAAACACCATTAGACTTTTTTTGGGAGGCTATCTCAGAAGTAAAATCTATACCAACAAGCCAGCAACGATTTCAGAGCTAAAGAACGAGCCAATACGTCATAGTGGTAGGATCGGGGCCCAATTATTCCGAGATGTCATCCAAAATTTAGACCAGCGAGTAAAGGCGTGCTGTCGAAGCCGTTACCAAATAACGTGATTCAATAAAGATAAAAATATGTTTTTATTTACTGTTAACATCTATCTCTCTTATTGTAATATCCTTTAGCTTGGTTTTAGCAACATTTCGAGACACTATAACAAGAAAATTATTTATTAGCAGTAAGATGGCAAAGAGAAAAATTCCAAACAGATAAAAGAGTATTAGTAGCCATGCATATAAGGTTATGCATCTGTCATTATAAGTTAGTGATGCAACAAAGTACTGTCACAATAGGTAAAAATTGTCCCGTTTTTTATGTCGTGGACCGTATCAATGAAGTGTGGTGAATCGTGCCGATGGTACAAATAAAGCATGAATAAACGAATAGGATTAGCCCAGAGTGCATTTAAATGGTGACATAAAATACTATTGTCGCCAAATATTAGAAACAAAGCTACTACTATTGCAAAGTAGTGTGGTAAGTACATTATTATATGGAAGGAAGGCATTAAAGGGAAACAAAAACAGAATGCCATATCATTTATGAACAGATGATTTAAAAAAAATAAAATACATAGTTTTTTTTACTTGAAAAATTAGTCAAGCTTTGTGGGAGATGATGGAAGAGGAAACATATAACACTAGCCCTGGATTATGAGACACGTGAAAAAAAAGGAGAGGCAAACTGAACAGCACGTGGAAAAGAATCAAAATTAATGTATAGCAAACGCCAATTAAGTTGGCGCGATGAGGGGTAAGTTCGCGCAGGATTAAAAGTAGTGGGGAGATTTGTATTTGGTTTTACATCAAATGTCAGATAATTCTAACCTCTGAGCGTGTATCACTTTATGATCCCCTAGCAAAGACATTATGTTCCGTCAAACGTCAATGACAAATGTATTCTGACAATTACTTGAGTGGTAGGGGTGGACGTTTTTAAAAACGGCTTCTGCGCACCCCCTCCTCGCGCCAACTTAATTGGCGCTTGCTATACTACAGTAGGTTGGATTAATATAGAGCGAAGCAAAGAGATTAGCCAAAATTAGAAAATTATGAGGAATATTAGTAACTCATGACGTGTAATTGTTGACGATGGAGTATAACTTGAGTTGTTGTTTGGGCTATTTCCATCGTTTGTAGAACATTGATAGTCCGACGTTTCGGCAGTCCGTCTACTGCCGTCATCAGGGTAGTCCTGAGAAGGACTGTTTCTTGCCAAACTTGTCATTTATAACGACTTTATCTGGCGGTATGTGTCTTCCCTATTTTTTTAGTTTAAATGTCCTGTGCTATGTTTGAACCCGGTCGATAATTTCCGAATATCAATATACCATACACTTTTACCACTCGACTAATTAGGGGGACAGAAACTACTATTTTAAACTTATAATTCAGTTACAGGTATATGCGCAATAGGTATGCGCAGTGTGCATTTTTTCGTCTAAGCGCGGTGGGTATGCGCAGTATGCCATTTTTCCTTATTTGCGTGGTAGTAGTAGTTTTTAGTTATCAGTCTGTCTCCGGTCTCGTGGCTGCCGGTCTTCGGCTAACACATTCTCTAATCATAGGGAGTCAGATATTCTTGATCTCCAGGCTGGGCGTACTGATCGTGTCAGGCGTTGTCTTCATATACGCTGTTTCTGTAATTTTTCTTTTGTAGCCGTGTTCTTGTTTGGCCAGGATTGTCGCCTCATTCCATGCAATGTTGTGATCGTCTTCCCAAGCATGTTCCGAGAATATTAGTAAACAAAATAAAACGAATTCAAGATAGTGTCCGAGATTAGAAATCTCATCTCGCCTATGTACACATATTAAAGAAACACTGTATGGCAATACCCTATACAGATGCTATACGGTATGCGTATGATGATTTCAAAGCAATAAGATGGGTCCCTAATAGAAAGTTAGTTCCATATTTTCATGTCTGCTGCTAAAATATGAAGAAACAATTATCATTAAGTAATAATTAGAGCTGAGGATGTTTGCGGTATAACCATGGTTATATCATGTAACCATAGTAAATTACTATGGTTACATGATATAACCATGGTTATACCGCAAACATCCTCAGCTCTAGTAATAATACAAATATTGAAACTCGGCACCCTGGCATTTAAGGATCATACTTGACAAATATCATACCAGTCATATTGCGCCATCTCTGTGTCAGACCGAGAATATTCATGTTAATCGTCAAAATCGTCAACATTACTAAATAATTGTGGATATTATTAAGTACATTAAATTAAACAGATAATACTTTGCCTAACTATAGTTGCATATACAAGCTTTACAATCAATTTATGTATGTAATACTACTCTCATAAATAAATTAATTAATATAGGTACATTGACATTTAAATGTCCATTTAGCTAACAATGAAACTGTTCAAAACAAAAATAATATTTTCAAAATAATAAAATAAAATAAAACAATAACTTTGTTATACCACTTTATTCACATATAATCGTGACCGCGGTTTCGACATACAATGTCATTATCAAACTGCAAAAGTTACAGGCCTACATAGAACTTATAAATGACACAAAAATATATGGGGGTGGTTTATGATGTTATTTAAAATTATTACTATATGCTTAACTATTATATGCAACATTGAAAAAGAGGTGTATATATAAGATCCAACTGGTCGTTTAAAACGATATCTATTGTGTTGGTTCGGCTTTTAAAAATTTCTAGGGCTTCTAAAAGATTTAATTTACGACCTTTCTCGGCCAATTGCAATATTTTACGGTGACCAAATGTATGCCTTTCTGTAATAAGATGGTTTGCGAATGTTGAATCTGTCTTCTTTAGTTTATATGACCTGTGTTCCTTTACCCGTATAATAAAACTTCGACCAGTCTGACCTATATATATACTTTTACAATCATTACAATATAATTTGTACACTCCTGATTTATTATTGATATCTGTTTTAGGTTTTGCGTTAAAAATGAAATTACTTGTTTTTACATATGGTTTGTAAGCTATACTAACATTACTATTATTTTTTGAAATTATATTTCCAATTTGCTCGCTTATTTTACCGAAGTAAGTTAACGAGACAAATTGTTTCAAATTAGCACTATCTCTAGGATATACTAAACTAAGGGCCACTTGTAACTGTTTTTTCTTTAATATACTGTCAATTACGCTACTTTTATAACTATTGTTTACCGCTATTTGTTTTATACTATTGATTTCACGAACAAAAGATTCATTAGACAAAGAAATATTTAATGCTCTATGTATCATAGAATTAAAAAATGAATGTTTGTGTGTCTTAGGGTGTAGTGAATCTTTAGGAATAATGCAATCAGTGAAAGTAGGTTCACGATATATATCAAATTTTAAGCTCTGATCTAATTTGTTTAATTTTAAATCCAGAAAGTTAATACTGTTATTCTCTTCTATTTCTACTGTAAAATTGATATTAGAATGGATTGAATTTATGTAGTTCAGAAATGTTTGTAGTTGTCTATGAGTACCCTTAAAGCAAGCTAGGATGTCGTCTACATACCGATACCAAAATTTAATATGTTTTTTACCTAGTTGTGATGAAAGAATTTTTTCTGTAATATGCTTCATGAAAATTTCAGCTAATAGAGGACTTAGAGGTGAGCCCATTGCCAGACCTTCTGTTTGTTTGTAGAATTTGTTGTTAAATGTAAAGTAACTTTGGTTGGTGACTAACTCCGTTAGAGATATGATTTCGTGTATAACAACCGGGTTTGTATTTTTCTTTACTAATATGTTTTCTATTAACCTTAAGCATTCCTTATGTGGTATTTTTGAAAACATGTTGGAAACATCAAATGATACCAGGATTTCTGTCTTTTGTATATTACAATCTTTTAGTTTAGCTGTTAACTGTATTGCGTTTTTTATGGAAGAGCTGTCTGTAAATTCGGTATATTATCTAATTATTATGTTTAATTTTTCGGATAATTTTTTATTGGGGCAAGAAATAAACGAAACAACTGGTCTGATGGGTGCTTCCTCTTTGTGAATTTTTACTAAACCGTATAATTGGGGGGGGGGGGGATTCATATGGAAAAGTTTGTACTTATCTGTGTTTGAGATTACTGCATTACAATTTTTTACATATTCTTTAATTTCTGCCTGATACTGTTTAGTGGGGTCCTTTTTCAATTCTATGATAGTATTGTCGTCTATAAATTTCTTAACTTTATTTTCATAATCACCTTTAGTTAATATTATACGGTCTAGTAAAAATTCACAAAGAGGAAGCACCCGTCAGACCAGTTGTTTCGTTTATTTCTTGCCCCAATAAAAAATTAGTCGAAAAATTAAACATAATAATTAGATAATATACCGAATTTACAGACAGCTCTTCCATAAAAAACGCAATACAGTTAACAGCTAAACTAAAAGATTGTAATATACAAAAGACAGAAATCCTGGTATCATTTGATGTTTCCAACATGTTTTCAAAAATACCACATAAGGAATGCTTAAGGTTAATAGAAAACATATTAGTACGAAAAATACAAACCCGGTTGTTATACACGAAATCATATCTCTAACGGAGTTAGTCACCAACCAAAGTTACTTTACATTTAACAACAAATTCTACAAACAAACAGAAGGTATGGCAATGGACTCACCTCTAAGTCCTCTATTAGCTGAAATTTTGATGAAGCATATTACAGAAAAAATTCTTTCATCACAACTAGGTAAAAAAACATATTAAATTTTGGTATCGGTATGTAGACGACATCCTAGCTTGCTTTAAGGGTACTCATAGACAACTACAAACATTTCTGAACTACATAAATTCAATCCATTCTAATATCAATTTTACAGTAGAAATAGAAGAGAATAACAGTATTAACTTCCTGGATTTAAAATTAAACAAATTAGATCAGAGCTTAAAATTTGATATATATCGTGAACCTACTTTCACTGATTGCATTATTCCTAAAGATTCACTACACCCTAAGACACACAAACATTCATTTTTTAATTCTATGATACATAGAGCATTAAATATTCCTTTGTCTAATGAATCTTTTGTTCGTGAAATCAATACTATAAAACAAATAGCGGTAAACAATAGTTATAAAAGTAGCGTAATTGACAGTATACTAAAGAAAAAACAGTTACAAGTGGCCCTTAGTTTAGTATATCCTAAAGATAGTGCTAATTTGAAACAATTTGTCTCGTTAACTTACTTCGGTAAAATAAGCGAGCAAATTGGAAATATAATTTCAAAAAATAATAGTAATGTTAGTATAGCTTACAAACCATATGTAAAAACAAGTAATTTCATTTTTAACGCAAAACCTAAAACAGATATCAATAATAAATCAGGAGTGTACAAATTATATTGTAATGATTGTAAAAGTGTATATATAGGTCAGACTGGTCGAAGTTTTATTATACGGGTAAAAGAACACATGAGGTCATATAAACTAAAGAAGACAGATTCAACATTCGCAAACCATCTTATTACAGAAAGGCATACATTTGGTCACCGTAAAATATTGCATTTGGCCGAGAAAGGTCGTAAATTAAATCTTTTAGAGGCCCTAGAAATTTTTAAAAGCCGAACCAACACAATAGATATCGTTTTAAACGACCAGTTGGATCTTATATATACACCTCTTTTCCAATGTTGTATATAATAGTTAAGTATGTAGTAGTAATTTTAAATAAGATCATAAACCACCCCCATATATTTTTGTGTCATTTATATGTTCTATGTAGGCCTGTAACTTTTGCAGTTTGATAATGACATTGTATGTCGAAACCGCGGTCACGATTATATGTGAATAAAGTGGTATAACAAAGTTATTGTTTTATTTTATTTTATTATTTTCAAAATGAATTACCACAAAGTTACGGCTACCAGTATTAATTTTCATAATATTTTCATTTATTTCTATTTAAGTAATTGAAAAAAAAGGATGTTTGCTTATATTTTTCTAGTAGATTACCACAGACGTTCTTTTAAAATATTCTAAGACTTACTTCAAAATTCTGAGTTCATCGTTTAATTCAGGCACTTTGGTGATGTCATTGCAGTGATTTGAAATATTCGAACCTTCTAGAGTGGTTTGCAGATCGCTCAAGGCGGCGTCTATGTCATCCTCTTGCGGTGACGCTATGCTACCATTGCTATCGTAACTCGGTTGAGGTTGAGTTGCTTGAAGATTTACTTGCAACTAAAATATAAAAAAAAGAATAGAGAAAATAAAAAAAAAACTGTTAACAAGTTAAATTTTATGAGATTTATTTTATTACCTGTAACGCAGCAAACATCAACATTTCTTCTTCTGTGCAATCGATTTCTTCATTCAGTAATTGCCATCTTGCCTGTTCGTATATTTGATTTATACGAACGGAATCATATTTTGGGTTTAGATCGTAGAATTCGAAGAATTTGAACCTTAAGCATAGCGTGCCGTATTCTCTTACGCCTTGTTCCATAATAGAAAGTGATGAATTTAGCCACCTATAAAATGATATATATTTAATAAAGTAATTAAATGAAGGTAGGGTAAACATTTATTATTAATTTTCATCATAAACAGAGCAAAATACATTTTTCCGCATCATTTTCTGTGCCAATTCAAACGACGATAAAGAGCGCTCCAGTATACAAATAATTTATACTTTTATCGAATAATAGTTCCAATAATAGATTACATATTTATTATAATAGGGGTATGGAGTTCTAGTCGTTAGATGACTTAACTAGTTTATAAGAAAATTCTGATTCGAATTTCGAAAAGCGTTAAAGATTGATAGCGTTTTTTGTCCTTAGCTGCACTTAAATGAGCACTTGAATGTAATTCTGAAGTAATCATAGGCGGTATCATCCTGCCTAAGGGACTATAGTCATAAAGTTATATAAGTAATAATTAGAGCTGAGGATGTTTGCGGTACGGCAGGACCGTATGTAGTGCATGTAGTGCATGTAGTGCATTTAACTATTTATCTAAATATTCTCTGAAATGATTTGCCGGATCTCATAAATTAATAGAGTGATATTTTAGTATGCACTGGATATTGTTATTATACAAAATCATAATAGCCATTTGTATTTATGGATCATAAATAATAATACGCATGTATTTGTATTTGGTTGTGAATTCAATTTAAACTTAAAACGAATCGTAATATTTTAACGACAAGCCGTCCTTACACATGCATTCGAGACAAAGTGTGCAACTCTACGAATAACTTCCATAATTGATCGAAAATGGACATTTTGGAGCTGAAGTAAAGCCCCTATTCTTAGAAAATTTTATTACTGTCGTTAAGAACTATTATTATAAACAACAAAGGCCTTTTATTAGTGTTGAAGTTTTAGTTTCATTGAATTTCCATGTTGTAAGTAGTCAATTGTAAAGTGTTCATTCACAATATTCTAAAACAAGGTGTAAATTTAACTAAAATCCAGAAAAACACATTCTGATAATATATTACTAGATTAGAAGCTGTGTTTATTACTATTTATTATATTATTTTTATAACCAAATGCAATAAAAGCTACGAAAACAAAAGAAACCTCGATTTAGTAAAATCTTGTCACACAGCCTTTCAAAGCCTGGCAGCACATATTTTGCATATATTTTATATATACTACCTACTTGAATTAGGTGAATGAAGTTAGAAGTTATAACTTATAACTTCTAACTTCATTTACCTAGTTCAAGTAGGTAGTATATATAAAATATATGCAAAATATGTGCTGCCAGGCTTTAAAAGGCTGTGTGACAAGATTTTAATAAATCGAGGTTTCTTTTGTTTTCGTAGCTTTGCATGCCGTTTCGTGCATGGTCTAAAGTTTAATATAAGCACTTATATTATATAAGTGCTTATATTAAACTTTAGACGACGGATAAAGGTAGGAATTATAATAAATCAAAACTCGGGAACAGCAAAAATTTGTTGACACATAATTTCTATAAAGCAGTGTTGAGAGAAATATAGGTGATATTCATATTCATATAAATATAAAACACTTTCCTGTTCTATAGAATGCACAATACACAATACACGACTGTAAATTGGAAATAAAATAAACAAAATATAATACAAATATGTTGTATTAAGTAATATAATAACTTATTATATTACTTAATAACATAATAACAGCACCGTTCGTGATAGTATATCTCTAGATATTAATAATGTTTCGCATGCGGGAACCAATTCGTTAGTCACGCCTCTACTTTCGCTCCGAATTGGTCCACTCTATTTATTAGTGAGTTCATTGAAATCATTTATTGGTTTAGCATAAACCTTCTCTTCTATACAACCCCAGTCAAAAAAATCTTGTGGATTTAAATCCGGAGACTTGAAAAACTTATGTGAGCAATCGACTTTCTCTCATAAAAGGGCCATTATGTCGATAATTAACACACTTTTACTGAGGTCATATTTAGTTATTCTGGCTAGTTATGAGCTGGCCTATTAGCTCCCCAAGGGATAACGTTGACTTTTGGGATAGCCTGTATAGATTTGCATATATATTTAAAAAATAATTGTACTACTTGGAATTTTCTATTCTTATTATGTAGAAATAAATAAATAACAGCTCTACCTATTTTTACCTTTATCCATTGGTCAATGATGGATTTGGCTTACTCTTTTAAAAGATATTTAAAATTTCTCAGAAACATCAGCCTATTCTATGCTTTGAAATGGGAAAACCTTTTCTTATACATTTACCTTACTTATCGTTTAAAAGAATCTCATACCTGGCACAGAGATTCCAAACTTTCGTAGCAACTGTGATATTCATTTCTTAATTTATTTATATTGGCATACAGTTATCAGTTGAATGACGTAATAAATGTACAGAAGTGAAAGGCGATTACATTGAAAAACATATTTATATTCGTTTATTTCGGTATTCCTTCTTTTATAATTAAGCCGGGAGTTTATGGAGCTTGAGATACATGAAGTAATAATGGGGTAAAAGAATTAATGAAACGTGAAAAATATCATGTATGGAAAGTATAGAACAAGCGAATAAAGTTATTTTTAGAATGTACAAATATAATAAATCCTTAATTTTATTAATGTTGTGTCAACGGGAATTCTCGCAAACTTAATAACTGGAATTGTATTAACCCATAAAGATTGACTTCGTATATTTACATTGCCTTAAAAAAAGTAATCTGGGTATACCCTTTATCTTATTTTCGGGTAATTTTCCAGGATGAGAACGAGGAATTTTTGCCTCATTTAAATTAATCATTTAAGTCTTATCTTGGTAGTGTTGAAGTTTATTTATTTCGAATATAAGGTTGTTTGCATTAGTTAGTTAGTAGTGCTTTGAAAAAAATTGTTAAGCATATGTCAAAGTTATTTTAGTGTCGTATTATTATATACAGTGTGTTCCTCTCTCCCTGTTCTTCGCTAACTGCTCCAAGATTTTCAGGAAAATAGTTCAAGTGTGAAAACAGGAAATGAACTTTCAAACTCATATTACAACCTAGACGATGAAAGTGTTGTAACATATTTTGAACAATATTTTCGTAGTTTTCGTCCTTAGAGTTCCCAAGAAACTTATCAATTACTTCTTTAAATGAAACCTAGGCGTTATCCTCGACACTGGTCATTGTGTTTTGAAAATCCTTGTCTTTGCATAATGTTCTTATCTGCGGCCCAACAAAAATACCTTCTTTTAACTTGGCATCGGATAAGGCTGGAAATGTCTCGCACGAATATTTAAAACACTGTCCATTTTTGTCTAGGGCTTTAACAAACTGCTTCATCAAGCCAAGTTTGATATGGAGAGGAGGCAGTAAAACTTTTTTGGGGTCAACCAAGCTATCTCTTAATACATATTTGCTACCAGGTGTAAGGCTTGTTCTAGAGGGCCATTCTATTTGAGTCCAATGTCGGATTGTTCACACAATGTCTTCTTTCCATATTTATACGTTCTAGAACACTTAAAATACGCAACAACGAAGACAACAAGCGCGCGGACACAGTAGCACGACGACTAACACAACCAAACTGCACATAAGCAGGTTTCAACGTTGTATTGACGCTTCTGCGCCGACTCTGTTGCTTTGCTGAGAAATCTAATATTAACCAGTGTTGCCAAATCACATTTAATTTCATAAAAATCAATTCATTTAAAAATCATGCCTAACGTGGAACAAAACATAGTCTTGTCATAGGTATGTATTAATAAATTAACATTTTTAAGATATAGAGCGCTATAAAAAAAATTTACGTGATAGAGCAAAAATATGGCGTTTTTTGGAATAAGGTCCCCCAAACATATACAAATTAGCAAACAGCTTTCAAACATCAAAATCACTGTAGACCTGTGTAATTAAAGTAAGTAGGTATTGTCAGTTTTATATTAAGAGTAAAATACAATAATGGAACGTGGAAAATCTACTGATCCAAAAGTGCGAGAAATTATTATTCATCAGTACCATAAAGGGAAAACAATGCGTGAAATTTCCAGTGAAATGACTATAGCAACAACTACAGTTTTTAATATAATTAAAAAATATGGTGAAACTGCCAGTTCGCGGTAAAAGTACAGGCCGTCCAAAAGCTGTTTCTCAAAGAAGTGTAAGGCATTTAATTAGAATATGTAAGTCGGGAAGAAGAAATACACTACGAGAAGTAACTGCAAGGTGGAATAGAGAAACTGGGATGAATGTTTCCAGAGAATGCTGTCGCAAATACATCCACAAGAGCGGTCTTAGTTTTTATAATGTATGTTTGATAGGTACTTCTTTGCGGTATAAATTTTCTATTTTTTTACTTGTAGGCCAAAGAAAAACCATTGTTGACGGAAACTCAAAAAAGGAATCGTTACATTTGGACCAAATCAAAGCTTTCGTGGACCAAGCATGACTGGGACAAATTGATCTATAGCAACGAAAGTAAATTTGATGTCTGTGTGGGAGATTACCGAAAGCGTGTGATTCGGGAAAAAACAGAAGCATTCCATAAGGAGTGCCTCAAAAGGACTGTAAAGTTTCCACAGGGCATCATGGTGTGGGGTTGTATGTCGGCCAAAGGGTTAGGAACTTTACACTTTATTGAAGGCACAGTAAACGCAGCCAAATACCAAGATATTCTTGAACATTCGCTTTTACCAAGTGCAGCAAAGTTATATCCATCCGGAGATTTTATTTTTCAACAGGTGGTTTTGTCACATCCCTCTAGCAGCCCGGATCTTAATCCAATAGAGACACTTTGGCACAAAATGAAACAACGCCTAAGAAATAATCCTCAGCGCACATTACCACAACTACGTGCTAAATTGCAAGAAATATGGGATGGTTTTACCCCTGAACTCTGTGAAGGCCTAGTAGATACAATGCCTAATAGAGTTCAGGCTGTTATTCGAGCTAAGGGCGACGTTACGCCTTATTAATTTTTATTTTAATTTGTTAAAAACCACTTGTTCCAATATTTAGTTGTCAGCATTTTTCGAATATCAAACAATTATTTAAATAGTAATCAACAAAAAATATATAATTAAACCGTAAAAATAATTCCATACATCATAAAAAAACGTTGCTAATTTCATATTTATAATTAAAAAAAAATAGAATAAAAGAATTTCGGTAAACTGGTATTTTATTCGCAAAGTAACTGCTTGTTCCAACATATCGTTGTTAGGGCTCGTATGACCTATAGGTAAATTCCTCTAATTTAGCAAGCCCTGACGTATTAACGTATGATTGACAAATTAATGACTTTTGTGCTGTAATATAAATTTAAGTCATTATGCCGCGTTTTACTAATGCAGAATTTTCTGATACGGTTTTTGCAATGGAAGTGGACGTGGTGCAGCTGCGGAGTACATCAGGCGATACCCATTAGCGATATCGCATTGTTCCTCACCGCACAACATTTCCAAACGTTTTTCGCTGTTTAAGAGAGATAGGATCTTTCTCAAATTATTGTGTAGAAAAATATGGATTTGGAAACGCTGAAGTAGTTTTAAATTAACTTGAAAGAAGTCCTACCAGTATTCGTAGAATATCTCAAACAACGAGAATTCTTCAAACTAACGTATGGAGAATTCTGCACCTTAATGGGCTTTATCCCTATCGTTTACAAAAAGTCCAGCATTTACTTCCTGGAGATTTAGAAAATGTGCGGTATTTCCAGTTGTTACAAAAAATTTGGAGGTTATTCCACACATACTTTTTACGGATGAGGCCCAATTTACGTAATTCTCATATCTGGGCGGATCAAAACCCACACGAAACAATCGTAGTTAGCCGTCAACATCGTTTTTCCGTCAACGTGTGGTGTGGCTCGTTAAATAATCTTATAATTGGGCCTCATTTTATTGAAGAACGTCTTAATGCAGAAACTTACCTTCACTTTTTTGAAGAAAAATTGCCGAATTCCTTGGAAGACATTCCTTTGGAAGCTCGTCGTAGCATGTGGTTTCAGTAAAATGGGGCACCACCACATTTTGAGACAAGTGATGGTGTTTCTTAATAAAAACTTTCCGGAAAGATGGATAGGAAGAGGTAGTTCTGTACGTTGGCCAGCTTGGTCACCTGATTTGTCGCCTTTAGATTTTTTTTTGTGGGGTTGCCTCAAATCTCTGTGTATAGTAATGGTAAACCAGATACACGCGAAGAGTTGACTGACCATATAGTTGAAGCTACTAATTCTCTAAAGAATGAATTGGCATCAATTAACTGGCAACATTCTGACACGAAGAATAGCTGCTTGTTTAGAAAATGACGGTTCTCATTTTGAACAGTTACTGTAATTTTGTGTTAATTATCTACCAATTTATGAATAAAATTTCCTTTCCCAATTTTGTAAATTTAAATTTCATCGATATCTACGAAACAAAGAGAAATTCACCTATAGGTCATATAAGGGTTTTTGATCGTAATGGCCGCCGGGGTATATGGTATAAATTTGTCGGTCGAGTCGCGGAACACCCTGTATAAATAATAATTTTAGTATTTATCTTGATTATTGATAATTAATTGCTGGATGTTCTTGTTTTTTATTTCTATTACTTTTGTTCATATTACAGACTTTTGTTTATGTTCATATATGTATCTTATTAGTTTCAATCTTGTTTATTGTTTTATGCTTTTTTATATATTTTTTTATACCGCCTCATTCTGAGCAAACGCAACGATCCGAATGTATGAATATTTCTCCCGCTCCTAATACAAATCCCCTGAACGCTTTTAGCCAATCACAAAACAGTCTGTCGCGCAACCATTTGACAATTAATGTCACAAATTAGTGTCACCACTGTCACCCTATACGGAGTCTCTTAAGCGTTTGAATAGTGATCATGCCGCGTTATACACTAGAAGGGAAAGCCGAAATTATGAAATGGTATCACGCTGATTGTTAGGATAAGATTTAATTATAAGTTGGTAGCAATAGGTTTTAGACATAAGTTGGTAATACGGCATGGGTGCAAAGAAACAGAAAGAATGAAGAACGAAGCCATACAAAAGTAAGCTTGGTCTGTGCTTATAGTATAATAAACAGTAATGTAAATACACAGTACATAAATAAAGAATTACAAGTATTAGAAATGGGTGTTTAAATGAAACACTGATAGTTCTTATCAAAGAGTATGTGACTTATTTTCCGGAAAGTATGCCGACAGGCCCATCCCAAACAAAGCTACAATTTGTAGACTTAAAAAGAAAATAGACATTACTGGTTCTGTACAAAATTTAAAACCATTATTCCCAAATCGCAGAGTTCCTAATGATACGTCCATTTTAGTATGCGCTGCAATAGAACTAAATTCAAATTTGACACTTAGCGATATTTCCAACGATTTAGGCATATGCTGCTCTTCCGTTAACTGCATACTAAAATTAAATGGTTTTCGTAATTATAAATATTCCAAACATCATCAATTATTTTACGGCGATGAGTTTAAAAGGATGAATTTCCGTTATTATATAATTATTAATTTCTCATTATGAACAATTTATTTTATTATTTGTAAGAGTAAATTTTTCTTTACATTACTAGAATTTAATTAAGTTTTTATTAGTTCTGAAGTTTATTTAGTATACTATGAATAGTTTTTGTGACCTTTATTATTAAAATTTAATTTATTAAATCTCTTGATGCCTTATTTGCAATTTTCTTAATCGCTTATTAATAATATCATTACGCTTTGTGTGACCATCGTCAGTATAACGTATTGCAATTTACTCATTACCATAACACATGACTAAACAATTTATAGTCCTTTAATAGTAATTTGGTAATCAGATAATTTTTCTTAGGCGGCTCCACAATATGTAAGTATGTATGACATATGACATCGATGTTGACGCGCCTACAGCATTCAGGGGAATTGTATTCAGAGCGGGAGAAATATTCATACATTCGGATCGTTGCGTTTGCTCGGAATGAGGCGGTATTTAAGTTAGTATTTGTAATACCTTTTCTGTTACTAATAGTACTTATTATGTATGTGTATGATTTACAATTTTATTTTGTATTTTGTAAATGGAATATTCTGTTGGGTAAATAAATAAAAAATAAAATAAATTATTTAATTGAATCTATGCGAAGATTATTAATTATTAATATTTCCGATATATATTTCTGCTCGAGTTGAATAGAGGAGTTAATGCACTGGAAGTTGTTATAACCATTTGTGCCGTTCACAGAGAAAACGCAATTTGGAAGAGTACATCACGAAAATGGTTTTCTTGATTTTAAAAGGGCCATTTTGACATAAACGATTCTCATCGTTCAAGTTGCGCTGATGATTCATGCCAATCAACTCAAAAATTGGCCATTATAATAGATTGTAACAAATCACCGATAACACAAGTTTTCAAATTCCGGTCAACTTTTGGATCAGAGCAGATGAGAACAAATCTTGACGTTATTTGAGGTGCTGAATTCAAATCCGGGTTTCGTTTTTCAAAGTTGGTTCTACTTTGTGAGTTCGCGCATGTTGGCAGCACTGCGCTATCATAATGACAGTCAGCTGTTGGCGTCGCTAGAAACATGATTTAATTTGTATTTTTAAAGTTTTTTTTTTTAATCCAAAACGTGTGAAAATGCAAAGACAGAATTGTAAAGTTGATTCAAAGTGTTTTTGTTATGTTTGCGGATGTTATATGATCAGAAAAAGTGGCAAAGTTATTACTAATGTGATCAGAAATGCATATTTTTATTATTTTGGTTTCTCTGTATCAAACACTCACAAGCCGTGGGTACCGAAATTATTTTGTAACGCGTGTAGCACAATATTATACAAGTGGTCTCGCGGTAAAAAAGTATGTTTTTCATTTTCATTGCCAATGTAATGGAGAGAGCCGAAAAATCATGTAGATGATTGTTACTTTTGCTTGATGAATGTCGTCGGTGTAAATGCAAAAAAACTATCAAAATATAAATATCCTGAAGTATCATCAGTGTCTAAGCCAGTTCCCCGTGCGAGCAATGATCCTTTGCCAATTTGTCCAGGTACGAGTGCAAATTACATGGAAACTTGTAGTTCATCACCGACGAACAGTGGAAGCGATTTTAACATGGAGGAAAAACATTTAGTTTCGCAAAGTGAACTCAATGATTTGGTTCGTGATTTGAATTTATCGAAACAAAAATCAGAATTGCTCGCATCACGGATGCAGGAGTGGAAATATCTTGACACTCAAACAAAAGTCACTGTATATAGAACCAGAAATGAGGCGCTTTTACCGTTTTTCAAAAAAGAGGAGAATATATGCTTCTGCTATGACATCAACGGTTTGTTTGATGCGATGAATACACCATACGATGTAAATGAATGGCGTTTGTTCATAGATGGTTCAAAATACAGCCTGAAAGCTGCTCTGATACACAATGGAAATATAAAACCATCAATTCCGATTGCTCATGCAGTACAAACGAAGGAATGCTACGATACAATATGTAAAATTTTTACCAAGATAAAATATAAAGAGCATCAATGGAAAATTTGTGGCGATTTGAAGGTTTGAAAATAAATTTCAATTCAATTTTAAAGAATAAATGATTTATATACTATTCCTACAGGTTATTGGTCTCTTGATGGGGATGCAATCTGGTTTTACCAAATTTTGCTGTTTTTTGTGTCTGTGGGATAGCCGTGCAACTGACCAACATTATGTGAAAAAAGATTGGCCAAGCCGTACTAATTATGAACCAGGAAAACAAAACGTCTCTTCTATACCACTTGTGAACCCAAAGAACATTTTCTTGCCACCTCTCCACATAAAGCTTGGCCTTATCAAAAACTTTGTCAAAGCGCTCGACCGTGAAGGACCGGCTTTTGAGTACTTGACCAAGTTATTTCCCAAGTTGTCGTACGCCAAAATCAAAGAGGGAATATTTGTCGGACCTGATATTCGAAAATTAATGGCCGACAGAAACTTTACAAAATGTTTAACGCCCAATGAAGCAGCAGCATGCGTATCATTTCAAGATGTTGTTCACAACTTTCTCGGTAACCGCAAATCCCCGGATTTCAAGCAGATAATCGACAGTTTGTTGCAAAATTATTGCAAGATTGGAGCTCGAATGTCTCTCAAAATACATTCCCATCTCGCATTCCCATCTCGAATTTTTTCCTGAAAACTTGGGTGATACAAGCGACGAGCAAGGAGAGCGACTACACCAAGATTTGGCGAAAATCGAAAAACGATACCAAGGATTTTGGGACGTGGGCATGATGAGCGACTACAGTTGGACTTTAATGCGGGAAACAGATCCCAAACAGTACAAGCGACTCAGTTCGTCTGCTCTTCATTTCTAATTTAACACTTTTTAATGAATAAAAAGGAGATTAATTGTCAAAAATTGTAAAAATTGTGTTTATTTAATATCTCGAAAACTAGAACCAAAATCAAAAAACGGAGTGCAGATTCGGATTCAGCGCCCCAAATAACCATAGAAACAGCTTTTGGTTGCTTATGTATTCTAGAGGCAAAGTTTAAAAACTAGGTGTTTGGTTGCCGCATGTTTTGAGTGAAAACAATAAGACAGTGTATTAACATTTGTACTTCTTTTCTAGCTTGTTAACATCGACCGTTTTAGTGACCAAAAATAGTGTCTTCATATTAACAAAAAGAACAGAAAAGAATTATTTTGGTCGTAATATGACAACGTCTCGACCAAAGACTAGTCATCTTCGCGTAAGATGTTGGAACAAAAAAGGCGTCGTATATTATAAATTGCTTCCGAGGAATGTGGAACGTAACCATCACTGCTGAGATTTACTGTTAACCATTCCGTTGGATTGAGTTTGCAATTTACTAAAAAAAAGCTGGGAAGACATGAAGTCTTTTGCAGCACGATAATGCTCGTCCTTATACTGCTACCATTACTAAAGAGGTTATTTAAGAATTCGGTTAGGAGGCCATTCCAGATCCGTCTTATTCTTCTTATCTGGCTGTTCCACCAAATTTTCACTCTCTTCCGCTCTCTATCAAACAACCTTCGAAGAATCTCCTTTAATGACGATGCCGAGCTTCAAAATTGACTTAACGACTTCCTCACATCCAAACCACCGGATTTCTTCAGGGATGGAATCTAATAATTATCAGATCTATCCATCTATCTATCTAATTCCTTGGGTTGGACGACAATAAATCCAGACACTTGAGCACAGGCGCGGCTCGTGATGACGTATTTTGGTTTGCAGTACAATGATACGAGTGCCTCGTGTGTTTTCGGTGTTTACTAAGCAAACGTTACATTTAGTACACGAGAATACACGAAGCACTCGGATCATTGTACTGCAAACCAAAATACGTCATCACGAGCCGCGCCTGCTTGAGCACAATGCTCGTACTACCCCCAATGGATCTCTCAGTTCCACTCTGTTGATCTTGTGTCCTCGATAGAAGCCACTATCTTTCTAAGAGGAAGGTTTGAGTACCCTGGTAGGATTCGTATAAATCTCTTCCGAAATGTTTTTGTCTGAGTATCTTCAGTTCTTTCCTCACAAGTGCATAATACATGAAGGCCTAGTTCCTCCTATTTTTCACATCTTTTCCACCAGGACTCGCTAATCAAGCTCATGGTGTATAGATGCTTCCTTAAAGAACAGTGTCCGGTTATCAAGCTGGTAATAGTTTTAATATATTTTTTATTACTACGAATCAGATTGGCTGAAAGCCTAATGTTCAGCTCCTCTAGTAATGTCTTAGTATTGAACTGACCTTCCGTTAGCCTCCATTTCTTTTTATGTTCTCTTTCTAGCCATAACCAGATATCCCATCTAGCGGAATCCTTGACGATTCCATATACAGGTTCTCTGGTCCTATGAAGTTCCTCTTAGAACCTTCCTTGGCCAGTTCTTCGGCTCATTGCCTTTAATCTTGTCAAATTATTGCATGGCAATCTTAAATCATGGAAGAATATATTCTCCTTCACGTTCTTGATTTGTTTCTGTACTTTTTTGTTAAAAAATTTATAAAAATTTTGAATTCCATAAAAACGCTATGAACGTACACACTGATCCAATTGCTTTTAAAATTAAATAACGTTGAATTGTATTTATAAATACGAGAACACTAAGGTGATGTTATTTGCAAATAAAATTATTTCGATAATCGAAATTTCGTAAACTTTCACGTCCTACGTTGCTAACAATTCAATCTTGTATAATACAAAGGTACTTTTAATAATATAAAATATTATTAAAAATCTGGTGTGAAGAACACAAATACAGGTTCACTATTAATATTGTTTGTCAACGTGTCCGAACATATCCCTCCCCAGAGACGTAGATACGTATTTCGCCTTTCTACAGGCTCGTCGGTACGCCCCTGCTGGAGAAAGGATATTCTCAGACACATTCACAAAAAAGAACCACATCACCGAAATTATCCAGACCGGGCGTAGAAGTAAATTCAGCGCTGCCTGTTGTCAGACAGCCGAAATACCTCGCCCCGTCCACATAACCAATGTGAAGTAACGACGCCCTTCCAAATTTTTATGAATGAATTTACTTCTACGCCCGGTCTGGATAATGTCGGTGATGTGGTTCTTTTTTGTGAATGTGTCTGAGAATATCTTTTCTCCAGCAGGGGCGTACCGACGAGCCTGTAGAAAGGCGAAATACGTATCTACGTCTCTGGGGAGGGATATGTTCGGACACGTTCACAAAAATATTAATAGTGAACCTGTATTTGTGTTCTTCACATCAGATTTTTAATAATATTTTATATTATTAAAAATAACTTTGTATTATACAAAACTGATGGGGTTTACTTGTCCTGAGTTTCTGTATGTGATCGTTGTAATCTTATAGTTGGCAGTATGAACAGTAATATGTTGATAGTTAATACGTTATTTTGATAAAATAATATTTAAATAGGTTGAAATAAATTAATGATGTGCAATAGAAAAAGTACTTACGCTACATTCATTCGGGCTTTCTCTATTAGAGTTTTAGGTCTAATAAGATGTTTTTTTGCTTCTGGACTAGGAGTTGGAGGTGTTTGTGCTAGTGTATTATCCAGTCCGCCGTTTAATTGTTCCATGCTCATATTCGGGGAATAACTGCCATTGGCGTCAAATCCGTTTTTCTTCCACGTGCCAGTCTGAAAATAAAATTTAAAAAACGTTAAAAATATTATTGAAAAAATGAAAACGAATATATTTAAATATACTCATATACACATTAGTTATCATCCACATATACCAAGAATCTAGAATACCTCAAATACCGAGTCTCTAGAATAATAATAATGATGAGAATAATAATAATGTTAAGAAAGCTTAAGAAAATGGTGAACATTTGTTTGACACCGTATGTCTATACAAATGTCCCGTATTGTTATGTTCAAATTTTAGGAGTGTAAAGTAGACTTCATTTCAAGTAACAAAAACGCAAAACTTGTATATCCATTTTTATTTGTTTGAAAATTACAGATCTATGAATGTGATTGTCAGATCATGAAAAAAATGTCATCCCAAAGTCAACAAAAACTGATTTTATTAAAAAAGTTCTATTAATAATATTTTCGAAATGTTGAATGCAGGCTTGTGCCCGTAAGCCAACAGAAGAAGTACTTATCCGATTTTCATACTTGTTTTGTCGGATTTGCTCGGCAGCCAGGTGAATACGATCCAACAATTCTTCTCTTGTCTTCGAAACTTGCGCATAGACTAAATTTTTCATGTACTCCCACAAATAAAAGTCAAGGGGACTAAGATTGGGTGATCTGGGTAGCCATGCAACAGGACCACCTCGACCAATCCATCTTGGATAATTGACGTTAACCCAATTTCGGAGAGCAATTCCGAAATGTGGTGGTGCCCCATCCATGTGAAACCACATGTCTCGTCGAATATTCAGTGAGACATCCTCTCAAAGACCTGGCAGTTCGTCAATAAGAAATTGAAGGTAATTGGCCGCATTTAATCTCCCAGGAAGAACGACAGGACCAATCAACAAGTCATCGATTAGGGCCGCCCAAACGTTAATAGAAAATTCATGTTGAAATTTAGATAGGCGTATAGCTTTGGGATTTTCTGATGACCACCTGTGCAGGCTTCTCAGATTTGTAACACCACTTCCCGTCAACCTAGATTCATCTGTCCAGAGGACTGTTCTGCAGAATTAAAATGAAGCCGGGACTGTCTATCCAGGTAGAATAAACTAGACGAGCATAGTGGTTTGCCTCAAGCAAACCGTGTCCCCTGCGATAGTGATATGGATATAAGCTCTCACGTTTTAAAATTCGTAAAACTATCGTTCGTGACACTCCTAGTTGTCTAGCGATTCGACGTACACTGAGAGTTGGATCCCTTGTAACAATAGCTACTGCTTCTTCCTCTAAGTCTGCTGGCAAATTTACTCCTCAGTCAAAAAGATAATCACGCAGTCCGCATTCCCGAAATTGTCTGTGTACTTCCAGAAACGTTCTGTAATGAGGAATGCGCCTATCGGGAAACCGATGTCGGTATTCAATAACTGCTTGACGTGCACTGCCGTTACAGTAGCCATACACAAAATGCATGTCCGCATACTCTTGAGAAGAAAATCGGTATGGCATTTTGAATAAGGAAAACGTGTCCACTCACTAATAAGCTGTTCTATGAACTGAAACGTAATGCAATCCTTTATTAAAAAATGCAACGTTAACAGTCATCTGAACATTTGTTTATTGTATGATATTCATGGTTCAGCACTTACGAAATAAGTAAGAACCTTCTTTATCAAAAATCAATTTCCAGTACATACTCTTTTTTGTAGATCTCCAAGAAATTACTGTAAGCACTACGACACGTGTTTATTTATTTTAGGATAACATTTTATTATGCGACGTTAACAATCACAGGCCTGTTATTGAATCGTATAACTTTTTCAGTTTGTATTGACTTTAGGATTACATTTTTTTTCATGATCTGACAATCACATTTATAGATCTGTAACATTGAAACAAATAAAAATGGATATACAAGTTTTGCGTTTTTGTTACTTGAAATGAAGTCTACTTTACACTCCTAAAATTTGAACATAACGATACGGGACACTTGTATATTTAATCCAAAACAATAATATTAATAATTTTTTTGTGTGCTTTTGTTTTGCATAGATTTAGTTTATTTTATTACATTTTATATATATTTAGGTAATTACTTTCTTTAAATTCATATGCGTCAATGTATATAGTATTCTTAAAGATCTTGCATTTGGACCATATCATTTAATGTTAATTACCATTATAATCCATGGGAAATTTTCAAATGACCTTAAAAGTACTTAAAATTTCCTAAGTAATTTAAGATAATATATGTAATTCTGTGGCCCGTCACGTTACCTGTTATATGGTTAAATATGCAAAGGTGAAAATATGTAAAGGTTTTTTCTGTGACCTATCGATTATTATTCTAAATTTCTCAAAATAAATTGAATTTAATTTTTATTTCCTTGTGCAAGCGAACCCATAATTTACCTGGGACATTCAAGTGAGTGTCTACGAAGAAGTCAACGAGCAAATATCTAACGAGAACTCGAAAAACATCGACCTAGACAGAAAACTCGGCATTCGCTCAGACATTCAATTATCATTTATAGATTAAGTAAATAGTTACATACATAGTTGATTAAAATGTTTTATTCGGAAAAACTGTGCATAGCGAAAAACCTCTCAAACCATGGAAGCTTCAACAAATAATATAATAATAATGTACAAATTCAAAAACATCTTTTATTTAAAAGAAATTGGCGAGATTAAATAATAGGAAAAATTCTTCAACTGTCAAAAGATGTTGACGTGGCAAACGATCAACCCATCAAGACAGGAAATAGAAGGTAGACAACGAATTAAATCGACTCGACATCTATATCATTACTACATGCTCCTTACAAAATCGGAGACTTTTAAAATTAACTACAGCAAAGAATTATACAAAAGACTACACAACTTAATCCAATGTTAATGACTAGAAGTAACCTTAATCAACGATGGTCTTAATTTACTAAAAACGATTATCGTCCGAAACCATCAAGAAGATAGAAAGTATATCTAAATGCAGAGAATAATACTATTAGAAACTTACAGCATAATAAAAAAAAGTTCTTAACATCCATTGAGCACGTTACAAACAGTTTGTATCGTGCACTTTAGCTGTAAATACCTGATGAAGCCACTATGCTGGCGAAACAATTGTCGTCGTTTTACGATTACGTATTAAGAAAGTGAAGATTTTAACCATTAGTTTTATTTCTATTTTAGGTTAATAAAGTGTTTAGTTTCCACGAATAATTCCCTTCTCATTAACAATAATTTTTATCAAAAATATATAACTATGTATGTATAGCACGTTCAATATTATAAGAAACTAATCTTTAATGTGTTTACAACTGCATTCGCAACCCCTGTGGCGATAATTCTCTCATTGTTATAGAATGGATACGGTTCACCTACCTGCAGTATACGATCCATTAGCTATATTGATTACAAATTAAGACCCTCTGAATGAGAAAATGTAAAATAGAAAAATAAAAGAGAAAAAAAAAAGAAATACTATTCGTCAGCTTTATTTGCAAAAAAAAAAGACCTGTGATAATATAGATATTTAGGTACATAATTGTATATAAGTCATGTTCCGTATATACATAAGTATTAAACGTAAAGTAACATTATGTTAACAAACAAACATTGTCACTGGGTAGAACCTCCTTTTATTAATCATCGTCTGTGCTTGAGTCGTCTGGTAAATTGGCGTCTTGTGTCTGAATCGTATTGCGAATTTATAATTAAAGGTACTACAATATTATACATGTCTAAATATTCGTTGTCTTTTGTAATTACGTGTTTAACGGGATTTTTCCATTTTCAGAACGTATGTGTTCCATAGCTTTGTGAACGTATGTTATGGTAGTTTGACTAAATTTCGGTGTTTAATTCGTTTGCCTTATGGTGTTTTTATGTTGGGTCCATATCAATTCTATTAGGTTGACAACGCAATGATACGGGGGTAAACGTAAAACTGTATGTTCTGCTTCTTTGGCTCTATTAACTACATAATAATCCTTCACATATTCCATTGTTTTCTTCACTTCCAATAATTGGTTTTTCGTATAATGATCTTCATAATATATATCGTTGACTACCAAAATTCTTGAATACTTTTTTAGTACTACATTTTGTAGGAACCTTACTTTGTTGTCGCAAATGATATCGAGCGTTGTCCACCACTATCACACTACCTTTTGGTAAACTTGGTACCCAAGAATCACAAAACCATAATCTAAACTTGATGATTCTACATTTTTTGCAAATAATAGACACTGTCCAACCCATCATTTCTCTAACCCAGAATGACAAATAATAATTTTCTTCCCTCTCGAAACAGGCACGTCCATCTGACACATATTTGAACCGTCCACCCAACCTTTGGTAACAGTATCATGAGTATCATACCACGTTTCGTCTAAATAGTATATTGATCGTCCTTTCTCTCTACATTTTTTAACTGCCATTAAGTAGTCATACCAAACTTTTTGCAACCTCGGGCTTTCTATACGTTTATCAATAGTGCCAAACTTAAATCTAGCTTTCTTTAATGTCAGCCACAAGGTTGTTTTACAACAGTGAATATTTATAGGATGAGCATTAATTCTTTTGTGCAAGCACTCAAGAGTAGGTACAACATTTTGCACATCTGTGTACATAGAGTATATTTGCTTCCCAATAGTATCGATGTCATAATCGTTAACTTTTCTCGGCGTTCTTTTGTCACTTCTTTGCTTTCGAGGGCCTCTGTTACATTTAATTACATTATATACAGGCTGATTCATTTTCGGCTCTCACCATGGGGATCTCGCTTATTATTGGAGATAGAGTATAGGTTTAAATTTGGTAAAGTTGTTAAATTTTGTGTTTGTTATAAATCCGTAAAGAAAATAGACCTGTGACAAATGACCTTCGTTATTTAAAAAAAAAAACGCGAAAACCCCATTTTCTTCTTTTACCTGTAGCACCGACATTTGGCCTTGTAGAGAAAATATAAAAACATCCTTGTGGCCATTTCTAAACCTCTATCCAGTGGTGTACTCTAAATTTTTATACGACGTTTCGTTTCTTTCTGGCCATCATCAACTATCTAATTTCTTATAGGCGCCATATTGGATTTAGACATTTTCAGAAAGAGTTTTTTTTTCTGATTTCAACCATGTACCACATGCTGACTATAGTTTTTGACATTAGGTTTTATTTGAAAGAATAAATTATAAGATTAAATAAGGTAGCCTTTGGAATTTCAATCTGTCAAACATTTCATTTATTGTCCATTAATAATACAAAAATGTCATACACTAACGAAGAGAAACGAGATATAAGTATTTTTTATTCTTCGAAACGAAATTCAACAGTAGCGAGTACAAGATAACAAAAACATTAATAAAAATACATAGAAAAGTAAACAATAAACAATTACAGTAAATGTTCAATTATCTGGCCATCTTCGGTAATGCACAATTGGGCACGCCTTCTGGCATTTTGTACTGCCCTTTGTATAGTTCTTCTAGGAACTGCATCGAAGGCATTCTGAAGTCTGTCTCGTAATTCTTCAATGCTTTGTGGCGCATCTACTTTATAAATATTATTTTTAACATATCCCCATAAAAAAAATCTAGCGGACTTAAATCAGGTGATCTCGCAGGCCATTCAACAACTCCCCTATTTCCAATCCAACGGTTTGCAAACTCTTGATTTAAGAAATTTCTAACAACAGCTGCATTGTGTGCTGGTGCGCCATCTTGTTGCCACCATAAATATTGTAATTGATTTAATGGGATATTGTCGTCAAGATAGTCAGATACGTATGTACGTAAAATGATTAAATATCTTTCTCCATTTAAATGTTCTTCATACATAACTGGTCCTAAGAGACGATTTGCCAAAATACCCATCCAAACGTTTATTCCAAAACGATGTTGTGGTCTTCTAGCCCTGTTTTGTCGGGGATTTTGTACTGCCCAATAGTGCTCCGTATTTCTGTTGAACATTCCAGAATTTGTAAATTTTGTTTCATCTGACCAGATGATTTTGCTTAAAAAAATTTCGTCATTTTCTATCCTTCCCATTAACCAATTACAATATTCTAGCCTTCTGAAATTATCTCCAGGCAGTAAAGAGTGACTAACATGGATCCTGTATGATTTAAACCTACTTTTATGTAAAGTTCTCCAAACTCTGGACTGGCACAAATTTAATTCTGACGCTACTTCGCGTGTAGAAATTGATGGATTATTATTTATCTATAAAAATACAAGATTAACATGAAATTTGAAAACACGCTTTTAATTTACCATTTGTAAAATATCTTGTCGATTTTCATTTAAATTCCTGTTGTCTTGACCATTACGCGGCTTAGTAAACGATCCATTCTCGACCAAATTTCTGTCGAGATCTAGAAAAAGGGTACGATGAGGCTGTTGTCGTTCTGGATATAATTGTAGATATCTTGTACTCGCTACTGTTGAATTTCGTTTCGAAGAATAAAAAATACCTATCATATCTCGTTTCTCTTCGTTAGTGTATGACATTTTTGTATTATTAATAAACAATAAGTGAAATGTTTGACAGATTGAAATTCCATGGCTACCTTATTTAATCTAGTAATTTATTCTTTCAAATAAAACCTAATGTCAAAAACTTTAGTCAGCATGTGGTACATGGTTGAAATCAGAAAAAAAACTCTTTCTGAAGATGTCTAAATCCAATATGGCGCCTATAAGAAATTAGATAGTTGATGATGGCCAGAAAGAAACGAAACGTCGTATAAAAATTTAGAGTACACCACTGGATAGAGGTTTAGAAATGGCCAAAAGGATGTGTTTTTATATTTTCTCTACAAGGCCAAATATCGGTGCTACAGGTAAAAGAAGAAAATGGGGTTTTCGCGTTTTCTTTTTTAAATAACGAAGGTCATTTGTTACAGGTCTATTTTCTTTACGGATTTATAACAAACACAAAATTTAACAACTTTACCAAATTTAAACCTATACTCTATCTCCAATAATAAGCGAGATCCCCATGGTGAGGGCCGAAAATGAATCAGCCTGTATAGTTCCGGTAGCCACTTTGATTAATTCCCACGTTCGTTCAATATTCTTGGTTTGTCCATCGTTATTTTCTTGCCTCAGGGTGTGATAAATATTGAGAATGATCTGTTTTGCGTCTTATGATAAATTCTTTCTCTGCTGTATTCCAATATCACCATCATTATGCACATCGCTCCCACTAGCACTAAAAAGTCGCCACATGGTAATGAAGACAAGAGAGAAATGGGTAAACTGTAACCTTCAAATATGTATGCAGCAATAAATACTAACAATCAATGATTAATACACTAAATATTATATGTATTATATAACGCGCCTTCAAAAAATTTCCTCATTAGAGACGGTCATGCTCATTCAAAATTATAGGTTTGTGACAGATTACCAAACATTATCAAAAAGCGTGGTCGTGTCTAATGAGGTAAGTTTTTGAAAGGTGGCTTTACACTGACAATTTATTCATGAATAAATTCGCGAATTAATTTACAAATGTAAAGTTGAAGCTTGAAGTTCTTCCATATTTAGTCACGTGAATTTATTTACGAATTGGAACATGTTCTAATTTTCGTCAATTTTTATGTGAATTTTAGTGTAACCAACTAATAATATTTGATGAAATTAGCAATTGTAGGTTATGTCAGCTATATGTGTGAAATTTCACTTTGACTAAATTTAAGTCTACTTTATCATTTTCGTCTAGCCAGAGTCTAACCCACCACCTCCTTTTAATTTTCTCTGGTTCCATTACTAAAACACTAGTGGCGGCCAACGTTGCGATAATCGCAGCACGTCTTTTCCTAATGTTATTGCAGTGAGGTAACCGAGATGTATAATTCATCTTCATCTTGTGTAATCTACACCTAACCTGTAAATACTCAGTTTTCGAAATTGTGTTGGCATTATTGGAAAAATATTGTTGAGATAAAAACATTCAAAATTTTCTTAACAAGTGTAAAGTGAAACAGTAGCGTGAATTAATTGAGGAAGAAATTCACGAATAAATTGATGAATTTATTCATGAATAAATTGTCAGTGTAAAACCGCCTGAAGGCACGTTACATACCCCACTATTTACTTGAATTGTATTAATTGTTACAGTTAGGAACCTAATAGGTATGTTTCTTACCTGCGTATTTATTTATTACGAATATTATCTAACAGATAATCCTATTAAGCGTTCGCAATACTTATAGTTCAGAATAATACAATAACACCATTTGAAAAATTATAAATAATAAACAATTAAAATCGTATTGTTCCTTTTGCATTAATTACATCACATACTCAGTCAGATATACGAATTACCTATGGTAATTAAATATAGGGCCTTAATTTGTAGTCAATACGGCCAATGGATTAGGTGAACCATATCCATTCAATAACAATGAGAGAATTATCGCCACAGGGAGTGCAGCAACAGTTGTAAACACATTAAAAATTATATTATATAATTATATTCATCTGTTTCCTTTGATGTAACTCAAAGCATCCCCATAAAAGTTTCTAATTCACGTCTCAACAGCTCAGTGGTCGAGCAATGGTCCGGCAAGCCAGAGGTCGTGGGTTCGATTCCTACTTGAGGGCGAATTTTTTCTATGAAAAATTCGAATAAAATAGCGTCGTAAAGTGTACAAAGAATATTTACAGATTAAAAATTAGTTTCTTATAATTCTGAACGCACTTTATATCTGTAATTTTATCTGCGGTTTTATTTTAATGGCTAGAAACCATATATATTTATAGTAAGATTCGAAATATTTTAAAATGACTGCATTTAACACTAAGCGGATTATAAGAAGTACCTGCTGTGAGTTTACGTGTGCGGCATGAAACATTTAGAAATAGTATTTGTCTATCAGGAATGTATTCCGAAAAATTGTAAAGCGACAACCGGTACTGTTTTAAATAATCAATATTGAAAATACTAATCATCGAAGTTTATGATATATATGAACGTTTTATTGGGAGAGTTATAATACAATTGAATCGGTGAGTTTTGAAAGGAACTAACTCCGCAAAACTTAAATTTTGGGAAAATACAAAAGTTTGTCTCATAACCTTGTTGAACGTTCTAATGAAAATAGCTTTTGTCTGACGCGATGTTGTTAAGTCAAGGATCAGTTATAGCTTAGAATTTATTTGGTTAGGGTCATAATAAGTTCAAAATTACGAAAAAAGGGCGATGGAGTTAGTTCCTTTTAATACCAAACTCTGACAAAAAACAATTTTACTTATAAGAAAAGGTTTATTCAGCTTGTAAACAGTTTTTAAAAATATAAAACTCATGGTATATATTCTAGAGATTGTTGTCAGTGTTGGTAGTAGGCCATGTTAAGTAATCTTCATAAAATTGCTTGTGTCTTGCATTGCTCTCCGGAATATATCTTATAAGCTCCTTTACAGCATCTATTTTGTTGTGCTTAACAGGTACCTTTCCTTCAGGGTATGCGGATAATAGCGAATCAAAAATGTTTGATGCATCTGGTCTTGATCCAGGTTGATTTAGATTGAATCTGTGCTTTTGCAGACCTCCTATATACACTGATACCTGTAGTTGACCAGAGGTGAGATATTTAAACTCCATGAATGACGCTGGTGTAAAAGCTTGCTTTAGATGGCGTGGAACGTTTCTGCCGTAAGACTCTAGTGACAAACAGTTCACCAGAGGTGAGATATTTGAACTCCATGAATGACGCTGGTGTAAAAGCTTGCTTTAGATGGCGTGGAACGTTTCTGCCGTAAGACTCTAGTGACAAACAGTTCTTTTTAAACAGACTGGGCCACCATCTGTTGAAATTTTTTATGTCCTCTGCCTGTACTACCTTAACTGATATGTTGGACTTGGAATTAGCTATAAGTTCAACATACTCCATTGGATGATAAATACGATCCACTTTGTTAATGCGACGTTTGAAAAGGCCGAAGGTCCTATCACAATCCAAAAAGGAATGTCCTCGTATCGGGAATTTCTGCACAATAGTTTTAAATATTTTTGATTCAACCAATCCCATGCAGGTACGTATAACCGTATGATTCCTATTCTGTCCTGGGCACAAATCGGAGAAGAGATATAAAGTTTTTGCAGTTTTTGGAACATAGTCGTTAATGTAGTCCATAAGAAAACTACACACCTCATTGGCACCCTTCTTAGCTGTTCCTTCAGGGTACAGATAGATTCTGGAGGAATTATCTTTTAGATTCGTTGCACAGAAAGTATAGACCCATATTTGCTGCATGCAAAAAATCTCTTGCACAGGGATATGTGGCAACGGCAAATTCTGCATAAAATCAAACACAATGCCACACACCGAATTATCAGACTTGCAGAGTTCTCTAGCAGTTTTGATTGCATTGTAAAATTTTTTACTTCTTCTTTTGTGAACCTGAAGTTCACCTTGTATAGCTAACTTTGCTGCTTGAGATAAATGTGTATTTTTTAGCTTAGTTTCCAGTTCTTCGCATGTAGAGCATCCATCTATTTGGGGGCGACCAAATCTTAACTTAAAGTTTTCGTTAAAGTATTTTAAATAAAATGCATATTTAATGTTGATGTCCCGATATTTTGATTGAAAAAGATTGTACATAATTTTCAAATTAAGCCTTGCATCTAAATACTCTAGTTCGTTGGTGCCTTAATGCGTAGTTTTACTTGGAAATGAACGAATGTGGTCGTATATTTTTTTACATGTCTCTCCAGAAATCGCGTGAGATTTAACGTTATACCCTCTTTTGTCTTGTGGGGTAGTATTTTGCTTAAGTAGAGTACAGATACGGAAAACACGTTTCTGGCTAATAACATGCAGATTCAGAAAAGCTTTTCGGCATACCTGGATTCTATCACATTTCCGTAAAATGAAAAATTTGAAACTAGCCTTACGCTTCTCCTTCTTTCCTCGTTGACGTTTAATGTCAAAACACTCAATTAAACGTTGTAAGTGTAGGTCTTGTTCATTTTTCGATTCCAAATCGTGAAACTGGGTCAACACCATTATCTGATCTTGTTCAAAAAATTTGCGGTAACATCCCATTTTACAACTGAAAGTAAAAATATGTTTAAATAACCGTAATATTGCAGCTAGTCACTAAACGAGCTCTAACACTGATATATGAAGTTACCTGCATATGGGAGTCACAATAGATTTTTTTGGGACAGTTCTTCCTTTACAAGTAATATATTGTTCCCCTTTCAGTTTTTTAAATTTTCTAACGTTACACTTCCAAGTATCAGGTTCCCTAATTCGCTTTTTCCCTTTTCGGATGATATCAATGTTGCCTTCTTCAGCTTCCATTTCAAATACAGGATACTTTTCGAATATTTCAGTAAATGAATGTCCCACCCAACGTTGCACAATATTATAATATTTTATAGGTTACAATATACAAAGCGCATTTACAATATAAACCAAATGCGCATATCTTTATGTATAAATATAAACAGCTGATTCAGTCTCAAAATTGGGATTAAAGGGAACTACCTCCGGCACTTAGTTCCTTTCTCCACCGACTCGATTTTAACTGTTAGATGAAACAAGGTAACATCAAATCAGAGTTAGTTCCTTTCATCACCATTCGATCCGTAGGGTTTCAAAATATACTAATACACGTAAATCTCAAAATGTCGAGATTGTGGAGTTAGTTCCTATTAATACTCACCGATTCAATTATATCTTCTGTAAAAGATTCAAAATCTACTTCAGTCACACTTGCTTCACAAGCCCAATGCCGCCACATTATCATCGGCACTATGTATTATACGAACACAAATGATTAATATGCCTTATGTCAGTTACATATAATAAGTAGTGTATAGGTACTACTGCTGACACAGTAATATTAAAACATTTAATACCTCGAGAATTTCTTAGTAGGTATATATAAACGTGTAATTAAAATTTCATCCACAAATACCTACAAAAATTTTGCAATTAACTATTTAGAAAATTAAATGCCAAATTCATAATAAAACTGGGAGCAACATATTTAACAAATAATGAATTTCATAATAAAAAATCAATTAGTGGTATCATTACTTGATACATTCCCGTCCTTTTTGATCTGCCCGGAAACCAATTAGTTTATTAAATATACAGGACAATATTGTAAATCAGACTTAAGAATATTCCACCTTAATGCGATCATGCCGTATTTACTACTGCTATTTACAGATTCCATTCGGGTAATCTTTAAAATCTCATTACCTTTATACAAGTCATTTTAAATTATCTTGACGAGAACTATATGTATATTTATTCTGTATACAAGAGACTAAGGATTATTTCATAAAGTATCTAACACTATTGCTTAAGTATTAAAAGTTATTTACATGGAAATATATGTTAATAATATATCTATAAATAATTATGATTAAAATGATTGAAAATAAATATTTGCGGCATCTCAAAATATGTTAATAAGAATTCTTCTGTAATTGTAACAGAAAATTAATTGATTATTTAAAAGGCGGTGAAAGTTCAAACAAGTATTTTCAGAGAAACTGCAGAAGTTCGAACAAATGTTTTTAAAGAACTAACGACATTTCCAAGAAATTTTAAAAACTGCATGCGATGAAGATTTATTATTGTTTCATAAATACAAATGGAAATGATTCCATACATCACCACACCATTACTTTTACACAAAGATAAGAATAAAATTAACAGGAATTTCAGAATAGGCACCAAATAAAATTTAGTTTAGATTGAAGGTCAACATCCTTCTAATATTATCTCGACTTAAGAAATTAACTGAAAGGACTTTTCTATTGTTATAGCTGTTATTAGATATCTATACAGACAGCGCTCACTTAACGTACCTAATGCGTGCACAAATTGTTGGGCGTTAAGCGCAGTTAAGCAGACGGTGAATTTGCATATAAATACAGGTGTTTACGAGTTTTATGGTTACGTACACCAATTTGTTCATACGAACGTACACTGCGCGACATAGAAAACCCGTACAACTCTTAGCATAAAATCAGAGTCTTTAAGTTGCGTAAACGGGACAAACTGTCACTTATAGACTTCATAGGTTATACATACATTGTTAATACCTATAACTTAAGTAAAATTTGACAAGACAAATAAGACACGTCAAATTTGATAAACCTGACTTACATGGATAATATGTTAGTGTGCGAGTTTTATATGTCGCGCAGTGTACGTACGTTCATTCGAACGTACACTTTGTCGGCTTGAAACTATACAATAAATACCTGATTTATTAACACGTATTCACAAGACAGATTTCTCCTATTTTGTACGAACCGTGTACATAAACTGCTGCAAAAATTACCGACTTATGGGATTGGTAATATCAGAGACAATCGAGACAACAATATAACGAGCCATCGAAAAAATTCATAATTGGAGTAGACTGTGAAATTGGGTTGATACTTTAACCACTTCCACATAATGACATTTATTATTTGGCATTGAAACTATAAGTTTTTGTCAAATTTTTCAAAACTCTTATTAAGAAAATTAAATTTATTTAGATGTAAATGGACAACATTTTCAACAACTTCTGTAGCTATATGTAAATTTTGATTATGATTTCGATATTAAATAAATTATTTGTTTTCTTTTTTGTTGTAGTATCATTTCAATGCCATAACCTTTTTTTACAATGAAACTGTCAAGCGTCAAGTAATGTGTCATTATGTGGAAGTGGTTAAAGTACCAACCCAATTTCACAGTCAACTCCAATTATGAATTTTTTCGATGGCTCGTTACAATGCAACAATATAGGAAAATTCGACCGAATTGATTTGAATCTAACATCCTTGTTTTATAATATGACATCTGTATATATTTCTTTCTTTCTAGCATAATGAAAGGCCAACTCAGATGTCGCTGTAGTCAAAATAATAACGCATGCGTAAACAATGCGTAAACAATTCAAGTTTTCAATTTAGCCATTTTGTTTGTTTTTGATGCTTTGTATTTGGTTATAGGTTATATGGAGCAATGTAAATAATTTGTCGGTTCTACATGGTTATTTTGTGTGTTGTGTATTTTAGTGCATATGTATAAATACGTAGGGCATAATTTTGCTTTCTTCTGTTATAATATAATTTTATTGTCGAACATTAAAATTTCGCGACCGTTTTGTCTACTTTGTGAATGTAAAGACGATGAAGTTCACAAAATGCATTATTTTCTTAAAGGATTGGAAGAGTGAGTAAATATACAACAATAATGAATTATTATTAAATATGATATCTCCAGATCCAAAAAATGGCAAGAGGTGATGCGAATTAAATATTGTGGAGATTCTCTAAGAAATTACAGAAAATGCAACAGATATTTTATAGCTGAGGATTATATGGATCATTTGAACTATAGGCTCCGCTTAGATGCTGTCTATTCATTTTTTCCTGCTATTCATTGCAACCTCGCCCTGAAACTGAACTTCATTTTGGAAATAAACCCGTGCCCATGATAGGTATGTTATTTGTTTTAATCATTTAGACTTTATTTCTGAGTATTCTACGTAATATGCTCATTATAATATGACAATATTATTTAATGATAATTTAGATCACTTATTTATGAAATATTATCTAATATTATTTTAACTGTTTCAGTTGCTATTGATACAACAGAGCCCATTCCAAGTACTTCGTACTTATTGCCATCCTCTTCAATATTTTGAGGGGTAGAAGACATTAAAAAAATAGAAATCCTCACGAAGGAAATTTAATGAAAATTATTATTCTCTTTCAACAACAAATATAGTTTATTTTTTACCAAGATATTATGCTCATGATTAAAGGCCGGATTATATGCAGTTTGCATAAATTTGCATATTTGCATACTACATACATATATGCATTATGTATATTATTTGCATATTTTGTAGTAATTCAGCATTTATTTGCAAAGTTTATAGTAATTCAGCATTTTTGAAGTATCCGAGTTTTATTTATTTACTAAATCAAATTTATTATAGGCATTACTAAAAATATGTCGTGGATGTAATAAATAAACAAAAATTAAACAGCCCTCTTTAAATTAAAAATAGCATTTTATTAAGCCTCTTAACGTTACTTTTTATTAATTTATTGATGCTCTTCCAATACATCCAGGCCGAGACAAAATTCCAGGAAAAGCTAATACCTTAAAACTTCTAAATAAATACAAAAATACATTTTACCAGAAAATTAAGAGTATATGTGTTTCTTTGCTATACGGAGAAATTTATTCCCATATTCGAAAGTAATTTTATTTTAAACGTCATTTTACGTTGGCTTTTCGAAGTCTAAACTTGTGAGTTGTGATTTATAATAGCAAAAATGCTGAAAATACCTACTGTGCCTAGATGGATTGCACCTTATTCAGAATTGCGGTATAAGAAGGTATATAGAAAAAGTATTTTGCGTGGCATGCTGCAAGATTGTGAGTAAAATTTTAAATTTATTTCCTCTTATTAATTAATTAATGAAGTTTTTAATTATTACTTTATCTTTTACTAACATTAATTTTATAAGAAAACAACCGATGATGTGATATTCTTTTGCAGATTACAAGTGAAAGAAAGTTTCAAGTCGACCAACATATGAAAACTCCATCTCATGCTGCAAAACTAACAAAGATGAAATTGGCGAAGAAGAATCAGGAAACTGCAATGTTTGCCATCAACTTCCAAAAAATCAGAACAAGAACAATTTAATGAAGATTTGTGTCAAATGTTTGTGTCGGCAGATATTCCACTACATAAATTAAACAATTTAAATGTCAAGTTATTTTTGCAAAAGTACATCAGCAAATATAACATTCTCGACGAGAGCACGTTAAGAAAAAATTATATTGGCTGTATCCAAGCAGAAACATTGAATAGCATTAAGAAGGTTGTTGCAAACAATTATCTTTATATATGCATAGATGGAACTACTGATAGTGTGGGCCGATACATAGTTCATTTAATGATTGGTATCCTTAACGTATCGGTTCCAGCAAACACTTATTTCATTTCATCCAAACAGTTGGAAAAGGCAAATAATTTTACAATAACAAGGTTTATACAGGAAGAACTGGCAACTTTCTTCTTACCGGAATTGATTTCAACAGAGAAAATTCTATTGTTTTTGACGGATGTTGCACCATACAAGGCGAAGGCAGCTTTCAACTTGAAAATCTTCTACCCAAATTTAATTCACACAACTTGCTTGGCGCACGGACTAAATCGTGTTGCAGAAAAAGTCAGAAACCATTTTCCCTTAGTAAATACTTTAATTAGTAGTGTTAAGAAAGTATTTTTAACGGCCCCATTATGAGTTCAGTTTTACAAAAAACATCTACCCGGTGTTCCGCTTCTTCCTCAACCAGTAATCACACGATGGGGAACGTGTTTGGGGGCTGCTGTTTTTCATGCAAATCATTATGAAGGTATAAAGACAATTATTATGGATCTTGATAGGGATGCACAATCTGGGTGTATTCGAGTAAAGAAATACCTCAATAGTTGGCGTTTATTAAAGCCAATTACAGTTTTATTTCCACTTCTATATTGCAGTTGGAAAAACAATTTATGTCATTAATCGAGAGCGTTGAAATAATGAACAAATTTGAAAAGTCAAGTTTTGATGTTAAAGGAGGAGAGGGACAGTCCGTGTATGAAAAATTTTTTTAAGTGTAAAAGGAAAAAATGAGGGTTTTAAAAAGCTAAAGGACGTTGTTAAAATCTTGTATGGTGATTCAGTAGAAAATATTGAGTTGACAATAGATGATATTTCTAATTTGAAATATGCTCCTATAACAATCGTCGAAGTAGAACGAACCTTTTCAATATATGTTTTCAAGCGTCACAATTTTTCTGTTGAAAACTTTGAGAAATAGGTCATTGTAAATTGTTTTCATAGTTAATTATGTTGTAAAATGTTCTAAATAAACTTGTAGTAAACATAATAGAATATTTTTTTCTACAGTATTCCATTTTCTAACATTCCTCGTATTTTTTAACTGCATATTTTTCATAAGGAAGTGCATATTTAGGCTAAAACTTCTGCATTATATATCTGCGTTATATATTTAGATATGCATATATTTTATATATTTTCATTTTGAAATAAGAATATAATTGATAATGTATATCACGTTCAAAATTCATGTATATTTTACAAGTTGTGAACAATAAATCTATTAAATTTGATCTCGTCTTATTTCTTTCCTTATTAGTCTAGAGAACGGATGCAATTTTCATAAAACGCAATCGGCAATTGGGTATAACGTCGCTCAGTACATCCCGGCGTAATTCAATGAAGTATTTGTTTGACTTACTCGGCCACCTGGTCTCGCTGCGATAACAATGGACAACCCAGCTATTGTATTCGGAGAATATAGTGTTTTTCAGTGGTGTCGTGTACGTAGATAAAATAAATAAGTTTATCGTATTTCGTAAGAGAAATAGCACGTACATTCCTTTTCTTTTCATTTAAGCAACTTCTTCCAATTATTTTCACGTAAGTGTGCATAAAATTTCGTTATTTAATTTCGCTTATTTGGATCTAGAATATTCTTACTTTTTCAGACAATGGAAGAGCGTCGAGAATGGCATTGTGAAACAATGGCGAGTTGGATTGAGGGCCGTACTGATTGTATGTATATTGCCAGTGATTCCGAAATTTATTGTGAAGTGTGTGAAACGTTATTGAAAAATTGCAATAAATCAACCGTAAAACGTCACGTAGGATCGTTAAAGCACGAAAAAAAATTGAACCCGTTGGAATCTGACAATTTTAACGAAGAACTCTGTGAAACTTTTATGGCAGCTAATATTCCATTATTTAAATTGAACAATCCAATTTTGAAGACATTTCTGAAAAAATATACTGGTCGAAATGTTCCTGATGAATCAACTTTACGCAAATATTATGTTTCTAGGTGCTATACGAGAACAGTAGAACGCATTAGAAGCCATCTTTTAAATCAATACATATGGATAAGCGCCGACGAAACGGTGGATATGTTAGGACGCTGTGTGGTAAATGTTGTAGCTGGTGTACTACATCCAACTATTCCCTATAACTCATATGTAATAGCAACAAGTGTTATAAATAGAGTTGATGCGGAAACAGTTGCTGAAACCATTAAGGAGAATATGCAAAAAATGCTTCATTCGGACGCCACGTACAAAGAAAAAATACTTTTATTTGTCAGTGATAGTGCTGCGTATATGTTAAAAACAGGCAGACTATTGAAGAAAACATATCCTAATATGCTGCATATTGCTTGTGCAGCACATGCTCTCCACAGAATCTGTGAATATATCAGAGACACTTTTCCGGAAGTTGATAGACTTGTATCAGCTTTTAAAAAAGTTTTCAGAAAAGCACCATTGAGAGTAGCTCTTTTCAGAGAAAAATTTCCATCTCTGTCACTGCCCCCCACTCCAGTAATAACTAGATGGGGAACATGGCTGGAAGCTACTAGTTATTATGCTGAAAATTTCAATAGTCTAAAACATTTCATAACACTGCTAAAGGAGGATACTAGAAGTATTGGTAAGTGCAAGGAGCTCACACAAATCCCAAATTTAAAAAATCAGTTGTACTTTCTTCACGAACACTTTGGAAAATTGCCAAAACTAATCACTTATTTTGAAAATCGAAATCTCAAATTAAATGACGGATTAACCACATTAGATGTGGCTGTTAATAATTTGAAAAGTATTCCAAGTGACTTCGGATGTGGCCTTCGGCAAAAGTTTGAAGCAATTCTTAATAGAAATCCAGATTTAATTACATTGCAGCAATTATGTATGGAGACAATTCCACAAAATCTAACGGCTAAATATGAAGAAATAAAAGAATATTTCCAGTATGCACCTATAACCAGTTGCGATGTAGAAAGGACGTTTTCTATTTATAAGGATGTACTTAATTCAAAGAGAACAAAATTGACAGAAGAAAACCTTGAGAAACTATTGCTAGTCAATATTAATACTCCTTTACTCAACTTGAACGACAAAATGAACAAATAAAAATGTTCCAATTATAAAAATAAAATTAAAAACTTTAAAAATACAACTTTTCAACAAATACATATGTATTTCGTAATTTTATAGATCACCACCCGTTTGTTTTCCAATTATATAAATAAAATTAATTAATAAATATGTATTTCGTAATTTTAGATAGATAGATCACCACCCGTATGTTTTCAATTATATAAATAAAATTAAAAACTTTATAAATACAACTTTTCAACAAATAAATATGTATTTCGTAATTTTATAGATCACCACCCGTTCGTTTTTCAATTATATAAGTAAAATTAAATATTTTAGAAATACAGCCTTTCGCCAGTACTGCACTGGGCTTTGCGTCATGTGGTAGGCGTGTCCGTTCTCTATGTCCAATGTAATAAGTTATTACATTGGATGCTAGGCCTAGTTGCAAAGAAGCCCTTTTGAAAACAGAAACCCTGAGAACAATTCATAAGAGTCCAAACATTATATATGTGTGTGTGACGATACACGTTTGATAATTAATTGGAGCCCATTTTAGAATCAAACTATATAGCAATATGTAATAGAGATCGACCGATTAGACACGTTTAAAATGCGGTAGCAAGCATGAAGAATTAATGTAGAGCAATAGTTAATAACAATAGGGATTGGACACTTTATTAATTACTCAGCGCATTAGTGTTTCGTGTAAATATTTGATTAAAATAAAAGTTTTGGTTTTATCAATTAAGTTCTTTTTTAACCATCAACATTTTAAAATTGTTATGCTGACTGAGAGTTGTTTATTAAACGTCGTTTTAATATCATTTTTAGAACAACGAATGCATTTTAATATATCTTCTATTTCTTATCAAATATATGCATTATACATGACAGGTGTTTCGTATTCGTTATAAAGTCCACGCGTAAATAGAATGTGTTTAATTTCTGCGTATGTTTTTATGAAGGTTGTCATGTAAAATGTTATTACAAAATATTTGATGCGTATACCAAACATTTGCAAAAGACACATTCCAAAGATCAACAATCTCTATATGAATAAATTAAGTTTGTTACATTATTTTTTGAGGTGAAACTAAATAGTACTACTCAAAATAACCTAACAATTTAAATATTTAGAGCTAAACTTAAGTTTATTGTTCACAAGTAAAATTGCGCTTTCCATTTCTATCTTCTTGTCTATCGATTGTTCTCTAAAAAGCTTACTGCAAGAACATTTATATGATTTTTCAATTGTTTAAAAGTATCTTTCACTAAACTGAACTTTGGCAACATATTGTAATATATTATTGTTACTTTACGTGCATCAAAAGTTGTTGAATTTGTACGATATATCCACAAAAAGTTTGGTGTCACTCGATTATAAAATTATTTCTATTTTCATTCAAACCTAATTTGGGCAGTATTTATAAGCTAGAAAGCACTCATACTTTGTATGTAATGGATAGTAGTGATGCGTCGATCCGGATGGATTCGGTACAAAGGAACGAATCCGACAGCAACGACTTCGGAATGGCAACAGAGAGATTCCGATTGCTCGTCAAGAAAATAGCGCTTTACAGTGTTTAATGACATCTGCACGGTACAACTCGTGAAAGAACCAGTTAACAGATTTCGGCCGGGAAAACCTACGCTTCAACATATATCATGTAGAAATTCGTTGATTAATTAAATCTTTCCGTCTATCACCAATTTCCCTTATTGACGAGAAATGGTCGCTAGGAACCACAAGTCAAAGAGCACGATCTTAACTATCAGTTGTGCGTCTGGGACGTAGACGTCCTCGTTCCTCATGTTTTTCTACCCATCTTTGCAACACAAAGAAATTGTAGCAACACTAGGTTCTACACGATCAACATCATGGATGGGTAAATCGGCCTGTCCTAGGGTATTCTACCACGTTTAAACTCAAGTTAAGTGATGCAAATTTGCACGTCGTCAAAGAAGGTATTCTTTTACACACTACTATGGACCAGATGGCGCTGCAATCTGAGTATAATTTACAGAGGAATTTCAAAAAAGTATCATCTGATTGCTTTCATATGTGAGGTTATATACCTACTAACCTATATAAAAGATTATTTTTTGACATTTACGTTTCTTTATTAACATATTTATTATTAAGAAAGTTTAAACTTTAATAATTTTATTCAAGCAAGAGGCTGCAAATGTATACCAATGCAAGGTATTAGACTTTTATTAAATATTTCATTAATATGTTTATATAATGTTAGTTATTGTTTGAAAGTGTTCATTTACAATAAATTTGAGCGTAAATACAGTGAGAATGTGTTAAAATTACCGCAGAAGAAATATTTACATCTTAAACTTTGATTTTACCAGATAACAAAACTATTGTGTAGATGTAAAACTAATAAATTTAAAGGATTGGTGTTGAGAGTGTATTATAATTATAATAATATTTATGTATCGTTTAACATTAGTGCTTGCTTAACAAATATAGCATTTTACAAAATTTAATTTTGTAAAATGCTATATTTGTTAAGCAAGCACTAATGTTAAATGAGAAACCAATAAGCATAATTTATACATCTAAAAAAGGTATTTATTTAAAATAAACAGGGTACAACAGCAGTTTAAGCCCCAAAGGTAGGTAAAATGTAAGTATTTTTTCAGTTTCAGTATTTGGTTAAACATGTGTTCGTTCAGTGACTCAGTATTTACAGTAAAAGTAAAATTTTCTAATACATTTTCAACGATATTATCTAAATCTTGTTTTCTTCTGTCATAACTTGATGAATGCTATTTTACCATGTGTTAGTATCAACCATGTCTAATCCTTTTAATAATAAGTTCCTTACTTCGTCCAATTTAAATGTCTTATTATTGGCCCCAATGATGCTTAACTTGAGAGCCGATAGAAGTTCAATGAGATTCAGATTGCAGTATGACAACTTTCTCTAACTATTTCATTGACCACGTATGAAACTGGATGACAGGATGCGTAATTTTTTACAAGCTCAAACAATTGAACCTTTAGCATAGTGTTATCAGCTAAAATTCCTATTGTTAAAAGCCATTCAATAAGTGCCTCATTTTTCCGTCATGAAGTAGGTGACTTTTCTGTTTTAGTAGAATGATAGGGCGCATTATCCATTTCTATAACACTATTGGGCTCAAGAGAAGATAATATATTTTGCATCTATGCGATGAACACCTCATTATTCATATCTTCATGGTAATCTCTAGTTTTCTTGGATTCAAATAATGACAAACCCCTTTTCATAAAGCCAGTTTCGCTGCCAATGTGAAGCACAATTAGTCGCTTTCCTCTGCCAGATGGATGTCTTAAATCAGTAGAAAGACCGTCAACACATACTTGCCTTGGATTAAGTACCGTTGTATCTTTCCATATTTTTGCTTTTGTGTAACCTGCATTCACCCATCTTTCATTTAAATAAAATATTTTTCTGCATGAAACTTTCTTATACTTGTTAAATAATAACGTCTCCATAAGATAATATTATTTCGTTAAATTAACATGTTGTTTCGTGTGAGTTTTTCCACATGAATCCTAGTTCCTTTAGGATTCTCCAAAGTGATGTTCGATTTAAAGGAGGTAAAGTGGCATCCCCTTTAATAACTTCACATATTTTTGTGAAAGTCGGTAACTCATTTTTAAAGAAAAATGACCGCACATGCCTTCTAATCATACTTTTGAATACTTTATCTAATTTATTGTAAGCATCTCGGCAACTTCGTTTTCTTAAAGGAGAATGTGTAACTCCAGACATTTCAATTTCCTTAATAATGTCGAACATAGTATTCCTACTAATCTCTACTTCCCTTGAAGTTTGACCAACACAATCTGTTTTGGACATATTAGCTTTGTTTTTAAAATACACGTTATAAAGCCATCTGCCTCTGTCCACTTTTTATATATACTGCATCATCCATGCTCTAAAACGTTTGCGATTATATAAATTAAAGAAATTAATGAAAGTGATAAAATATCTTTAGAAAATGAGTTTTTCACTTTATAATCTCTATAAAGAACTGTTTTTAACGAATATTAATAATAAATAGCACAGTAAACAACTACTAAAACACGCAATTGACTAACACTGACAGAAATACTGATCAGTACCGACGGCAAAAAGAAAATTTGACAGAATAAAATAAACTTAATTTTGCCCGCATAAAAGCGGGCTCTATTTTAACCAATCACAAGCTCTTATTTTAAGTCCTGTCTTTCCCAACGGTTTATTCTTATTTGGAATGATACATAGGACTAAATAAAACTATAAATAAAACAGAAAAACAAAAATATTTTTTAGTTCATTGGCAAAGCTATTTTGAAGTAGTCGAATGTCGAATCTTACTGAAAGCTTCCTTCTTTCTTAATAAGAACAAAATACAACTTTCCTGAAAATTTCACCAATATATATCAACATTTACTGATGTCCGTTTATTTATGACGGACAGTATGTAACAAATGTAAACTTGGACATATTTCTTAAAATAGTTATTCATCAAGGATATCGCCCAATTTGTATGTACAGTTAAGCTCACATAAATCTAGTATAAACTATTTTTGAATTTTTGTTTTGTTGTAATTCTTGTAACGTCAAAATGACATTTGCCACTTTTTGATATCCAAAATGACAAGAAAACTGACTCTAGTAGACAAAGTACAAATTTTGTTAAATTTGGAAAGTCGCACCATTAAACAAGTCGCAGAAGGATTTCATTTGAACAAATCTACAGTACTACAAGTTAAAAAAGATGGGAAAATGAAGGCAGTAGACGTCGCAAACGAGGAACTGGTCTTAGAAGAATATCAACTGATGCAGAAGAACACAATTTGTTTGAATATTTGAGAGAAAATAATAAGAATAACAAAGCAAATTCATAGATCTCGTATAAGATTTACTAATAGGGAACAACTATGGGAATCTATTGAAAATACCTGGAAAAACATTGTCGAGCCTAATTTTTTAAGAAATCTCATTGATTCTGTACAAGAAGGTTAAGGGTAGTAATTGATGCAAATGGCGGATTAATTAAGTATTATTTTATTTGTATTTTCTAAATTGTATTAAAAAATTACTTGACATTTGGTTTGTCTTTCAAAAAAGGTTGATAAACATAAGCAATATTAAAAAATTTGGACAATTTTGACAAGTTAGGTTACACTAGATTTATGTGAACTTAAGTGTACAATAGTTTTCCATCTTTTAGGGCGCCGATGAATATTCCCTTCAAAAGATTTTGTTGGTTTGTAATTAAAGAGAAGTACATACCTTATTGTAAAAAAAGGATTAATTTGTTTTGCAATTATTAGTATTTACCCTAATATCAATGAAATTAAAATCAATAAATATACTTACATTTGACATAGGGCTGCTAATTGGTGTAGATGAAGGTGGTGCCCCTCGAGGAGTTACAGGAGCGCACAAAAATTGTGTTTTATCAAGACTTCCGTTACTACCGGCTGGACTCTGTGTTGGTATGAAAGTGTTCGTATCTGGTGCTAACTGTCCATTTTTCTGATTAATGTTTTCAATTTTCCTCCTTTGCAAATTTTTGAAGTTATATTTCAAATGATTGGTTTCTAATGGTGTACACAGAGAAAGTTCTTCCGGATGTCTAATTCCCACTTGCTTGCATATTTGTATGACGGCGGAAAAGGTTTTAATGGAAAAGTCAACGTGCATGTTTATATATCGAAGGTCGGGCAGTTGTAACCTTAAATTTTTGTGCATTGGTGTGAAATATAACTGTGCGTCAGCTTGAACACCATATTGGTCAAGTGTGGATCTCGTTCTGTTTAACCATATGTTCTTTTCGGGCCACCAAAGGGCATGGTCCGACCAGTCCATAGATATTTCTGTAAAAAAATATAATGTTAATATTTTATAGACATAATAAAGGCGACAAGATGCGATCATATTAACTTTAAGAACGATTGTTCGTAATTTTCATTTAAACAGAGGACATCAACCCAGCGAATATACAATAGTTCGTATATTCCGAATATACAAAGGTTCGTTTATTCGTTTTGCGTCATAATACACGGACAACCACACGAAAATTATGTATTTTAATTGATTCATAATTTTAGAGTGATATAGTCGCAGTAAACGCATTTTTACTGTATAGTACTAGTTGTGTATAGTGACTAAGAAAAAAAAGGGGTGAAAAGCCATCATATAAAAAATCTAGGTCCAATATTCACGTAGTAACAAGAAAATTATTTTTCTTTATTAGAGTCCTTGTCGCTGGTAAATATACGGGCTTCCACCTTTAATTCATCAGTAATTCTGTTTACCAACGAATTTTATTGTTCTATAGGTATTTATCAGTACCACCACAAATTAAATATATATACATACATATATGTAAATAATTCCATACAAATAATTAAAAACCAGGTATCTATCCCATTAGACACGTCATAGACACACTACATAAAGCTTTTTGTTTTATGGCGATTTTGTTTTATTATAAACATGATAATTTTACGATTAAAAGAACGTTCTAACTTTAATTTTAATCAGATTTTAATTAATACGGCATAGGTTTGTGGACATATTCAACGTTAAGGCTTATTATTGATATCCACGAAAAAAAAATAATCGTAATAACACCATATGTGTTTAAATGCTTGTACATAAATGCTTCGATATCCAAATATAAACATTTGCTAATTTTATCTATCTTTTTTACAGGTCAATGAACCTGAATTACAACTGTATATCCGTAAATATAGAAAATATGTATATGTATGTATATATATATATGTATATATATATATATATATATATATACCGATAGGGCCAGCTCGGAACGGGCCATAGTCAGCAATGAGTGGCAACAGCGAATCCCCTCTACGTGCAGCATATTCAATTGCAGCACATTGCAGTTAATAATTTAGTAAGACTTAAACCGCGCAAGGATATAGTCGTTTGCATATTCGTTCTGTATACGTAATTTGCCCTTTTGTTTCAGACATAATAAGGTCCAATTTATTATTATTATTGTATTCTTAGCTGCTACGGAAAAGTAATTTTAAGTAATAAAAAAACAATAACGTTTTCTAAAAGATTCAAGTAAAAAAATCAATAATTCTGCAAAATAAATTTAAATTTTAAGAAAGTCACTCAATATAGGATTCGAAAATACCGCCCTCTCTTCCCAAACAATAGCCGAGCCTATTGTAAAACTCCCGCCTCACTCCCTCGAGATTTCTAGGGGTTATTGTCTCGAAAATTCTAAACAGTTTAACTTGCAACTGTTGCAAGTTCGGTATTGTTAGAAGACCGTAAAGATTTTCTTTGACATAACCCCACAGAAAAAAATCGCAGGGATTGAGGTCGGGTGATCGAGGTGGCCATATTATCGTACCCCTCCCGGAAATAACACGATTAGTAAAAGTGTTTTCTAAAAACCCTCTTACTAATCTGCTGTTATGCGCGGGACAACAGTCTTGCATAAACCAAATTGCATCAAAATCGACGTTTAGTTGACGGACAGCAGGAATAATTCGTGTTAGCAGCAAATCTAAATATTTTACTGTATTCAAATTGCCGTCGATAACAAATGGCCCTATAATATTATCACCCAAGATACCCGCCCAAACGTTAAGTTTTTCGGGGTATTGAGTTTTAACATTACGAGCTAGATGTTTATTTTCTCGAGACCAATATCGCACGACTGAGGGATTATGCTTGCCATGACGTGGAAAAGAAGACTCGTCGGTAAACAGAATATTTTTTATAAAATATTCGTCCCTGTTCCCTTTTCCATCACGGACTCACAAAACTCCATTCTTGCAAAATTGTCCTCGGGAAAAATCTCCTGGCACTTTCGAACTTTGTAACTTTTATATTTGTTGCGTTTTAGAATCCGCTTTACTGTACTTCTACTGACACCGATTTCGTCTGCAATTTGCCGTGTACACTTAAGGTCGCCCATTTCAACTAACGAACAAACCCTCACGTCTCTCTCCTCCCGATCGGCAGGTATTAGAGGGATATGAGGCTGTTCGTCAATTTGTTGGCATTTGCGGAAATTTCCGACTACACAGTCATATTTCCTAAACGCATTTACGATCCTTTCAATCGTCGAATGCGAAGGAATAGGCCGATTTACGTACTCTACAGCAAATAAATCAGCGGTTGTTCGACAGGAATTGCCGGCAAGATACCACGAAACTATTTGTACCTTCTCTGCGGTTGTATACACTGACATGATAACTACCTTTACGTTTGCACAGCTAAATACGAATGACGGGCAATCTGTTGCTCTCGACCATCGGACTTATGTTTGCGCACGCGGAGTGGCATCGTACACACGTTGCCACATCGCATTACGTTCCATACGTATATTGTTGCGTATGGCGTAGCGGGCTGGACCTATCGGTATATATATATATATATATATATATATGTATATGTATATGGACCGACTTTAACTACATTTGGGCTCTAAAAATTTGGAAATTTTTGATGAATGACAAACAAATTTCTTTTTTGATTTTTAAGTTAGACATTTATACGTACTCTTCAGATTCGTATGGCTGGGACGCTATTCAGCGGTAACCCTGTTTATATATATACCAGCTAAAGAATAAGTATTTCTTGGGAATGGCGGCCAGATAATTAAAACAATATTTAATTTTGTTTACGTTTCGGTTCTATATATAGAGCCTTTTTCACAACTGAAATATTTATTTAAATTTTTGAAAGGTGAAAGTAGTGTTATATTAAATGTACATATAATGGGCAAGAAAATAAGAAATTCCTTCTTATATATATATATATATATATATATATATATATATATAGTATTTTCGTGACCTTGGTATGATAAGGTAAACTTAATTAGTCGGCGATTAAAGGTCTGGTTATTACTTTAAAGTGTATATATTTAAAATAATCCTACATGTTTCGCCAATGATGCCTTTGTCAAGGATATAAAAAATATAAATCATTTATATTTTTTATATCCTTGACAAAGGCATCATTGCCGAAACATGTAGGATTATTTTAAATATATACACTTTAAAGTAATAACCAGACCTTTAATCGCCGACTAATTAAGTTTACCTTATATATATATATATATATATATATATATATATATATATATATATATGTAATTTCGTGACCTTTGTATGTTATGGTAGATTCAATTAATTGGCGATTTAAGGTCTGGTTTTACTTCAAAATGTATATATAAGACACAAGGAGTTTTTGCCGTAGGTACAGAGAAGGGAAAAGTTCTTGGAGATTCCAGCAAAACAATGTATTATGGGTAGTTCTTTATTTAATTCAACCGATATTGCTTCTTCAGAATTTCTGAAATTTGAACTTTAATTCTAGTAGAAAGTTTGCAGGTTGACAGGTTTTTTGAGCACGAGGTCCGAGCACACAATACGAACAGACAGCACGAAAAACAGATTAAAATAAAGTCATGATGTAGTTTAAAATTGTGTAAAAATTTAAAAAATATAAAATGAAACATAAATGGAACAGCACAATAACATGGACGATATGCCGTCGTCTGTATCAGCCACGTTATTCAGCATACAGGTATTCGGTACCCCTTAGGTACTCCCTAGGCATCCCAGAAAAAGATAAGCATGACTTTTTGAGTTGATGGAATTTTTGTACATGTGCAGAATCAGGACGACTATATTCCAATAACTGCCGCTTGTTTTCGGGGTCATAATGATGAACCCAAGACTCCTCCCCGGTGGTCATGTTCATGAGAAAATCATCTCATTCACGTCAATACCGGTTTTTTGTTGTTCTTCCATCACATCCGTTAATTGTCGCGGTACCCATCTGGCGCAAATTTTTCTGTAATACAGCGTCTGAACACTGTACTGTTCTCTTTCTTGATCAATGCCTAATTATCGAGCAATTTGTTTTTGCGTAATCTAGTGATTTCCTTGAATCAGTACATTCATTCACTTGACTTTGAATCGTCTCATGTGTTACTAACACTGGTCGATCTGATTGCTTTTCGTCAAGCACTTTCGCCTCTATGACAGGGTTTTCCACGTTGAACCCAGTGGCGAACATTCTTCACATTTATACAATCGTTGCCATTAACAGCTTCCAAACGCCTGTAAATTTTGATGAGCGTGCAACCTTCCAGCGGATCGTTACTTGGTATGCGTCTCAGAAATCGAACTCATGATAAATGACACTGTTTAATGACGGTACGCATGGAAATTAAACTTTGCATGCTAAGACGAAGTACTCGAAATAAGCGTTTACAGTTTAGAACGTGTTTCTCTCTCCACTACTTACACAATGGCGTTTCTGAAGACCTTACATATCAATATATCAATATACATATACAAGATTATGTTAAGATTCTTAAAAATATATTTTGTCATTTTCGTTATCTCAAAAAAGTACTTTTCTTAAAATGTAACAGAAATCGTCAACTACATTGCTTTTCTAAAAGTTGTCCCGATTTGATATTATTTGCCGCCTATTACTGAATTAAAAATATTAAGCTTAAGATTTTGTTGAAAAAAATATTGAAATTAAAAACTCATTCCTTCTTTCTAAGGTTGGAAACAGTTTAGATTATTCTCGTAATGAAATATAATATAATGCACGACATTCAAGCAAAGTTTTTAATTTATTTTAAACAATTAAAATTATTCAAAGACAAGAATATAATATTTACTTATTTATACCTAAGATCTAGATATCTTGTTTCATGCGATTAAATAATAACATACACAATCTTTAATTTGCTTAATTGATAAATCAAAACTGCATTAATTACAGTTTTTGCGTTTCAATTTATTATACAATTACAAGATATATCTACGGCTACCCATCATATGTTACCAGCGATAATTTTAAAATTAAAATTCACTAATCCATAAACAAACGGAAGTATACTTCCACTTAAGTGTAAGTTATTACCCGAGACCAAATTAATAGTGAAATGTTATTTTTGTAACCATTAAGTATGACAGATGTAGACGAACTTTTAAATTTATTTAAAGTAATTCATTAATGGATATCTATATTAACTAATACATTATTAATAGAAAGCAAATATTTTTTTATCATTGTCAGATGTTATCCACTTCGCTAACTAACTTGTGCATATAGATTTCATGTTACTTTCTGGCGTTTTTGATTGCGTTAATCATACAATTTTATTACATAAATTGGAGTTATATGGTATTAGTGGGGTAGTTGGGTTCAAGCAAATTAAAATTGGTGATTCATTAATTCTAGACTGCAATTAAAAAGCCGAAATCGGTATAGGTCTAAAAATAGATCCTCGTGGGACCCTATGTACAGATTGCACAGTTGCGAGATTTAGTATCGTTACGAAAAGTAACAAAATAGAGCGAAACTAGTCTATAGTGGCAAACTCAACGTTTTATTGCAATATCGAACTGGGTAACTACATAAACCCCAATAAACTCCTTGCACCCAGATAGAATAAAAATTATTTCGGAGAAACTATATTAGTGTAATCGTCAGATACGATACGTACTCACCGCTTTATAGAAATATCTTATATTTTCTCCAGTTCTGTCATGTCTTTCGTTTTCATTGCATTGTACTACCTGTTAATAGTAATTAGTAAATATATATATACCATTTTAGAGTAGACAGTAAGACAGAAATCGGGACAACCGCGAAAAACAAGAGTAGAGGAAGATCACCTATTAAATGATACCGCTTCACAACACCCTTTTTTGAATAAGGTGAAGTTATTGACTCTCACTAATGTGCAGTGTGGTATATTTACAGTTGCAGAGGCTCAAAAAAAAAACAGGGCAGGTCTAACTACCAGAAAACTTGCAAGAGTAATACATTTTCAAGAACATATGCCCGCCATCGGATGGGATTTGCCGTTAGAAACCTTTACAGAAACTCGACAAACGTTTTTTGTGATGAAAAAGTGTTCACTTCTAATGAAGATTCAATAAAACTTGGCCGCCAAATACAAGATTTGACACTATACAGGCTGATTCATTTTCGGCGCTCACCATGGGGATCTCACTTATTATTGGAGATAGAGTATAGGTTTAAATTTGGCAAAGTTGTTAAATTTTGTGTTTGTTATAAATCCGTAAAGAAAATAGACCTGTGACAAATGACCTTCGTTATTTAAAAAAAAAACGCGAAAACCCCATTTTCTTCTTTTACCTGTAGCACCGACATTAGGCCTTGTAGAGAAAAAATAAAAACACATCCTTGTGGCCATTTCTAAACCTCTATCCAGTGGTGTACTCTAAATTTTATACGACGTTTCGTTTCTTTCTGGCCACCATCAACTATCTAATTTCTTATAGGCGCCATATTGGATTTAGACATCTTCAGAAAGTTTTTTTTTCTTATTTCAACCATGTACCACATGCTGACTAAAGTTTTTGACATTAGGTTTTATTTGAAAGAATAAATTATAAGATTAAATAAGGTAGCCATGGAATTTCAATCTGGCAAACATTTCATTTATTGTTCATTAATAATACAAAAATGTCATACACTAACGAAGAGAAACGAGACATGATAAGTATTTTTTATTCACGTATAGGATTATTAGTAGCACCTTGAGTATTGGCATGACTGCAATAAACAAGATTTTACATAATAATTAGGGTATGAGGAAAGTCTGTTGTCGTTGGATACCTCACAATTTAATACAGGAACAAAAACAGTACCAACTGGAATGTTGTAAAAAACGCTTGAGAAATATGATGAAGGTAGGTCTAAAGCAGTTTACAACATCATTACTGGTGATGAAAGCTGGATACATGCATTTGAACCTGAATCAAAACGGCAGTCGGCTCAATGGTTGTTTCCAATAGAACTTAATCCAGGCAAAGTGAAACAATCTCGAAGTGTTGGAAAGAAAATGGTAGCCAGTTTCTTCTCAAAATCAAGACTATCACAACAGTTGTGCTTGAAAAGAAACGTAAAGAAGCGTTTACCGCAGAATGGTACACGACAGTATGTCTGCCAGATGTTGTTCAAAAGGCTCGCTTACGACGCCCTAGATCGGAGATTGTCCTTCATCACGACAATGCTTCAAGTCACACTGCGCGTCAAACAAACGAATTTTTGAAAGTTGCCGGACTAAAATTTCTAGATCATCCGCCATATAGTCCGAACCTGGCACCTTCAGATTTCTTTCTATTTCCAAGACTAAAGGATAAAATGCGTGGTGTACGATTTGCAAGCCCCGAAGATGGAGTGGAGAGCTTCAAAAACCTTATATCTGGAGTGACTCAAGAGTGGAATTTATGCTATGATAACTGGTTTTATCGAATGTTTAAATGCATTGAATTTAAGGGGGAATATTTTGAAGAACAATAATAAAAATAATTTTTGACTACAACATTTTGTTTTATTAGCTTGCAGAAATAATCGGTGTTTTCCTCGTAAAAGTGGCATTACTGTGATAAATTAACTCCTATATAAAAATGTCCATTTGCGGGTGACATTTTTGTCACTTTGACAGCGATAAAAACCTACATAGCTTTTTATCACCGATAAAAATGCTTCTTCCTCCGATAAAAATGCTTCTTCCTGTTACATATCTAGTAGCCCTGCATCACTTAATTTATTTTGGCAGCTGACAGGTAATAACTATTAAGTATCGTTGAACGTAAAATGTACGAGTCGGTTTGGGGAAATTTCAACAAATATCAAAAGATCAATACCGCAATACACAAGAAATACAAAATCGTCAATATGGAGACAATTTAAAAAGTTTTATTCATGTCGTTAATTTATCTTGCCAAAAAACACTCGAGCTTTTCTTTCAATCGGATAAATTTCTTTTTAACTCAATATTTTTCCAATCAGTAATTTCGCTCGAAAAACTTACATTAGAAAAAATCGCTCGACCTTTCGGTCTCGCGATTTTTTCATGTAAGTTTTTCTCGTCAAATTACTGATTGACAAAATAATTTCGTTACAAAGAGAAATTTATCCGATAAAAAAAAAGCTCTTGTGTTTTTACTTATGATAAATACTTGAACGAGTATTAAACTAAATATTTTATTTTATATAGAGAAGAAAGTCAAATTACTCGTTTCGATATAACGAGAATCTCTGGAACTTAAAATAAATTGAAATATTTTAATTATTAATATCCTCCAAACATAATTGAGTATGCAAATTTTAATTTTAATATATTTTTTTTTGTATTTGCTACTACTTCTAAATATAGCCAGTATACCATTACTCATGCTAACATTAACACATTTAACCAAAGAAGTTTATTTTAAACAATATTTATAAATAAAAGTTATTTATAACGCGATTATTTTTTGGATAGCCAATTTGAACTCTTCGTACATCGGCATTTACTATAATATGTATTTATAAGTATTCCCAGAACCTTGTTAAATTGGTAATCGTGTATGAATCACATCAAGTAAATATATTCGTCTGTAAACGTCATAGTTTATTGAAAATTTGCAAACGGTATGATACAAGGAAAAATAACAAATATTTGTGCAACAGAGGATATGCGTAGTCGTTCTATAAGCTGATAAAGAGTTGTTGCGTCAATGAAAGGATGTTGAGGTGTACCTATTGCAGATGTCGTAATCCAATCGAGCAGCGAAATGGCATCGAATATCTTGAACGGATATCCGGAAATTACGACGGAAAGATGCATTGTTCAATGTTAATGATATTTATAGTTTACCAATTTGGAAAACATGATACTAGAAATACCTAGATAGAATAAGAAAGGGGATGTGAGCTGATAGAGTTGTTGATTACACATCTGTTCTAATACAAAGGAAAATTTCCAATGTAGATCATTCTGGAGCCTGTCATCCTTTCGCAAATATTATTTTATGATTGATAGATACACTGCTCAACAAAATTAGCGGAACACTACTTTGAACGCCTGTAATTTTTCTGTGAGTAGAAGACTAATTTTTTTCATGTTTTTTATTATTGTTTGAAACGTTTTAGCTAAGCGCAACAGAAAATTACGTTGATACATTTTTTCTTTTTCTCCTTAGATGTTAAAATGTAAAACACTACCCAAAACAAAATGGCTTTTTTTCCTTAACCAAACAATCAAAACTTTTTAAGTTAAGTTTTTTGACATTTTAAACGTCAATTTTAAGAGTCAATTTACTTCTAAAATTATGCCTTATTTAAATGAAATCAAAGTTGTGAGGGCGATTGATTTTGAAGATGGTTGATCTATATGATATGTCGCCTATCAACTACAAACCAGTCCATTCATTATCTGCAGAGCATGGCTAGATATCAACAAATGGGCAGATACTCCACGAGAACTGGACAAGGATGTACATTATCAATTCTTGCCTTCGCCGTCGAACTTCTACCGCTCGTGACTTACAAAACCTACTGAAATGCTACCAATATAACAATCTCTAATCAAACGGTTAGAAGACTTAAAGAAGCAAATTTGACTTCTTGGAGACCTGTGCGAGCTCCTCGCTTGACCAGGGATCACAAAGGGTCCGCCTAAACTTTGCTTGCGAACATGTGGAATGGCAACTTCGGCACTGGAGGTCTGTGCTTTTTAGTGACGAATCCAGGTTTACTTTAACTCGTTGCGATGGCCGTGTATGAGTGTACAGACGTCTTGGAGAGAGATACACTGCAGGGTGTATACAGGAAGTGGATCGATTTGGATCAGAATCAGTTATGACATGGAGTGGAATCAACATAGATGGTCGTACCGACTTGGTTGTTGTTCCTCAACGTCCCAATGCACAGAATTATGTTAGAGTTATCCTTCAACAGCATGCTGTACAATTTGCCAACAATTTCAGTGATGGTTTTATCTTCCAGCAGGATAACTGTCGAATTCACACAGCAAATTTTACGACCAATTTTTTTCGAGAACAAGAAACCCAATGATGGTGTGGCCGACCATGAGTCCAGACTTGAATCTTATCGAACATGTTTGGGATTTCCTTTATAAGAATATCAGACCTGCACCTCATACTCTTCAGGAGTTAGCAGAAATTCTTGTAGAAGAATGGCAAAATTTACCATAAGACGTGTTAAAACGTGTTAAAAATCCGCAACATGCCTCGACGATGCCAAACTGTAATTAATGCTAACAGAGGGCACACACGATATTATATCTGGATATTCGGGTCTAAACATAATTTTTAAGTAATAAAATACATTTTGATTTTAGTAGTATTCTTAATTGTTTATTATTGTAGAAGAAAATTGTTAAATTAGAGCATATTTGTTATTCAAATATTAAGAATTGCTGAAAAAATTGTTAACTAATGTTGCAAATTTGATATTCCATAGCTGATAGTTATGTGTCTCTTTTAATTAAAAAATGTTGCAGTATTAAATTTGTGTTCCGCTAATTTTGTTGAGCAGTGTATATTACTAACAAGTAAAAATACATACTAGGTCGAAATAACTTGGAATTGTATTCCACTTTATTATGTATTATCGCATTAAACCTAATTAAGTATATTATCCAATTTTTTTTTATTATAATAATCCTAAACAATAAATTTTCATTTTTTTCTTTTTCTTATGTAAGTACTATTTTTCTCCCGACCGAGAATAAAGTGTCATCTTATACATCTGACAATTGACATATATTAGACTACTTTATTCTCTAGGGAATAAAATATTCGATTTTCCCTAGGGAATAAAGTGAATACTGTAGTGAATGACTTTTGGTTCATTTATTTAAGTCAAAATTAATTTAATTGTCAGATTGACGAAGCATTTAAATATATCAATCAATTTTATTTTGTAATCGTAATAGTAACATTAGATGAGTTTACATATTTATATATGGACAATCATCTGATATCTTAACTTGGCGGTTGCTTACAGTAGTGCTTGTGCAAAAATTATCTCCTTCACTGCCATTAATATTCATTTTAGCACAATAACTTAAACGGACTGCGTTTTTTTGGAAAAAATAAGACACAAACAAACTCGTTTTACCTTAGTAACCAGAAACTATGCACATTTTCATGACAAACCAACTTAATTGAATGACATCAGATCAATCTATCAATCAACTGTCAAACTAATAATGAAATAAATTATTACATTTAAGGTCGGGAGAAAAGTTTCGTATGTAATTCGGGAATAAACGTCTATAATCCCTCAACAGAAAATCCCCTCGCTCCCTTCGAACGCTCAGGCATTACTTACTGTCTCGGGATTAAAACTGTCGTTTATTCCCTTAATACATAAATATCTATTATTTTGTTTTATAGATCTAATAATAAAAAGAAATTTCTTCTAACACGTTAAGTTTAAGAACAAAAATAACGAAATATAATATGGCTGTTAATTTATACCACTGAAATTTTCAAACCTTCGCATAAAACAATAAATTAACACTTAAGTGTTAGCGTTACGAATAACATGTTCTATGTGAACGTTGAACGCACAGTTCGTATCGTTCATGCATATTTGTGACCATATCTGAAAATAGAGGCTGTTACATCTGTCGTATCGCTTCTGTAATTTTCCCTTTTAACTGTTGTATTGTAGATGGAGGGTTGTTGGGAAAACCCATAATATATATAAATATATATATATATATATATATATATATATATATATATATATATAAATATGCCACGGTCGGTAAGCTCCCTTAACCGTCCAATGTGGAATACAGTACGTAAATTCATTGACAATTTCCCGGATCTAAAATACGATGGATGTAGAATAAAATGCACAGTGTATGATGTGTCGTAGGAGAAGAGATTGCGAAATACACGTAAACAGCATAACTTATGGCAACAAAAAAAGGATGTGCCAGAAAAACTTAGATTTTATTTTGATTTATGTTTAACTCTCATTGCATGTAATATACTGTTTACTGTACTAGACTGCTATGAGTTTATCTCCTTTCCGAATAAATATGCAAAGTGCGAATTGCCAAGTGGGACAACGTTACGAAATTTTCTATCTTCTGCTCGCAAAGCTATTAAAAAAAGAATTAAATCGGAATTAAAAGATAAAAAACTGTGGTTGTGCGTGGATGAAACGACGGATCGAAAAAAAAACAATCAGTGGTTAATGTTATGGTACGTACAATGGAACCTCATCAACTGTCACCTATGTTACTTGCTTTCAGATGAGTTGAGAAAAGTGTACTGCCAATGAGACTTTGAAGGTAGTGTTGAAGTCATTGGACAAAGTTGAAATTTCACCAAAGCAAATATTAATGTCTGTGGGTGACGGTGTCGCAAACATGCTGTCTTTAGGTCTATCTCTCAAAGAACATAGTGGCAACCTCTTACATGTAACGTGCAAAATCCGCGCTTTGATTGAATCTTGTGGCACAGACGATTCGTGAATGTTATCCACGAGTAAATGATTTAATAGCTAGTACAAAGGCAGCCCCCCCCCCCCCCCTAACGTACTCGACTATTTCACAGACTGTGTCCCGAAATATCTGAACCACCAAAGCCCATAATTACGCGTTGGGCAACATAGTTGAAGGCTGCGTTTTACTATCAATATCATGTAAAGAAGGTAGTTTTAAAAATCAATCCAACAGAAGTTACAGGAATCAAGAAAAATAAGGAATTATTTAAAGATCCTCAGTTTAAAAAAGATTTATAAACTATACACAATAATTACTTAGGATTAGCCGAGGGAATAGAAAAATTACAAAATGTTTCGATGCCGTTTGTGGATTCTGTTCAAATTGTAAATGATGTTAACGTAGCTATGCGCTAAAGAACCATTAAGTTCTTTCCAAGATTATCTTTAATACGCAAATATAACATCATTAGATGTGGAATAATCGTTTTCGGCATTAAAACACGTTTATTTCGCACGTCACACTAACTTGACAACTTGAAACAACTGTGGAGACATATCTAATTGGCATATTTGAAAAATCTTATCCAGATAATGAATTCACTGAGATTAATAGCGGTAAGTGTTTGTGCACGTTTTATAATTTTTTTTTCTTACAATTTAAATTAAATTCAAAATTGCATGCGTACACCGCTGACCGAATTTGCCATCTCTAGCTATGCATGTGGACAGTATGTTGTTTAAAAAAGACGGTGCTACATGCGACACAATGACCTTATTGCATGAGAAGTACGCAAATCGCATTATTTCACGTAACTACGAAAGTCCATTAGCCACCAAGATCGTGCGATTTGACACCATTGAACTTCTTTCTTTGGGGCTACTTCAAGAGTTGAAAGATAAGATAATATGGCAAATTGGTAAGATAGGGTCCAATTATGCCGAGATGTTATCCAAAATTTGGACCAGCGATTGCAGGTGTGTCGCCGAAGCCGTGGCGATCATTTGACCGATATTATCTTTCATACGTAATTGTTCATGATTCAATAAAGACCTCAAAAATTTTACAACGAAAATATTTTTTAATTTACTGTTAATATCTATCCGCGATATTTTAACACCCTTCATAATGTATAATATTTTAAAACTAGGACATCCTAATCAAAATTATAAATAGCTCAAACATAACGAAGTTTTAAAATATATAAAATTAATCCTTAGTGACTCACAAAATTATAATTGTTTTAGGTAATGTAAAATGGGATGTAGAATCGCGTTATTGTCTGTCAACAATCTACCGAAAACATTAAGCACATAAATGGGGAAGATAAACTGTAAACAACCAACTATGAATCACGGATAAATTACAAGTCAGACTGTGTGAAGACCTAGCAGTGACTAATAATATTTTACCGTATGAGTAGTACATGCTTGGAGAAATTCCAAGATCATATAGTAACTTTGCTAAATAAATACTAACTCAATAATTTGTTCTGTCGTCAATAATTAAATTTATTACAATTAACTGCAGGGGCATACAATGAGAAAGTCGTGTCACTGTAGTGAATAATGACTATATTTTGCATTTGGAAAGTAGACGTCCTATTTACATGCAGTAATTAATTTTATTGTATGTATAATGTTACAACATTTATACATCGAACGTGTACTTCCATATTTGTAAACATATTTTGAAATTGTAGGAATAATACAGAGGCTGCTGAAAGTAATAAAAGGAAATTTTTTGTTAGTTTTAAATTGCCGTGCCCAAAATTTTATGTTAAATATATTTCTTTTTTAATTCTATACAAATTGAAAGTTCATATATTCAGTATATTAGAAATATTGAATCAGAAACTTGAATAAAACGTATTCGTAGAATTAATTAGTAAAATAGTTCGTAATCATTTAAGATAATTGGCCAGCTGCATAACAACAATTATTCACACATTCATACTGTTTAGATTAGACACTAATCAATTACGAAGAAAGAGTGACAGGCATTCTAAATAAAGACCAGAGGACGGAAGGACTTGCCGTTAAAAAACGAAAATTCAAAAGCAATCAAAAAAACAAAAACAATGCAGTTCCGTGAATTCAGGTAAAATAAAAATATTTATCTGATATGGCTTTACGTCGGTGGGGCTCCTCACGACTCTCCAGCGACAGGCTCTGTTGGGAATCACGCCGCTATGGAGGCCATCATGGGTCTCCCTCCGCTGGAACTATTTGTAAAAGTGGAGCTCATGGCTGCGATCCTGAGGTTGAAGGCCAATGCAGGGGGTCATACAGATATCACAGGAACTATACTGGAAGAGCTGATATTTTAAATGTCGGCGGACAGTATGGCACCTGAGATTATGTTTACAGCTAGACTGAACATATTTATACCGACCAGGGAACAGGCAAAAAGTTGCTCAAACGATTGCGGTGCCGGCACCTGGTACACCGATGGATCACAATCTAGTCGTGGGACAGGTGCAGGCATATACGGAAAGTGCCCTAGAAGGAAGATATCAATATGTCTGGGGAAGCATACGACGGTTTTCCAGGCCGAATTGTTTGCAGTCGCAGATAATGACTGATAGCCAGGCAGCTATTAAAGCCATTATGAATCCATCTACCAGGCCTAAACTGGTGAAATATTGTAAACAGGTCCTCAATAAGCTGGCACAAGACAATACTGTGTCGCTGATATGGGTGCCAGGACATGAGTGAATTAAAGGCTATGAGACGAACTGGCTAAAGAAGGTACTAATAGGAACTTCATAGGACCAGAACCGTATGTGGAATCGCTAAGGATTCCGCTAAAATGGAGATCTGGTTATGGGGGATGGCTAGAACGAGAACATCAAAAGAAATGGAGGTTAACGGAAGGTCAACTCCATACTAAAACAATACTAAGGGAGCTGGACGGAAGGTTTTCAGCCAACCTAATTCGTAGTAACAAAAAAGAAATTAAAATAATTACCGGCTTAATAACCGGACATTGTCCTTTAAGGAAGCATCTGTACAGCATGGGCTTGGTTAGCGACCCCTGGTGTAGATGTGAAAAACTGCAGGAAACTAGCCTTCATGTAATATGCACGTGTAAGGAACTGAAGGGACTCAGGCAGAAATATTTTGGAAGAGATCTATTGGATCCTACGACTGTACTCAAACTTCCCCTGAGAACTGAGAGATCTATTGGGGGTGGTGCAAAGAGCACTGTACTCCAGTGCCTGGACGTCCTGAAGTTCAACCCCAAAGAATTAGAATAGACAATTGTGTGATTTTCACATTTTATTATAAGAGGACAGATGATTTTTATATTTTGCAAATAAAGCTGGAATAAAACAGTAGATTTTTTGCAGACTTTTTGTTCCGAAGTATTCTCCACGAAGATTTATACACTTTTGCATGCGGTCGAACCAACTCATTTGTTGGTAAAGTCAAAATTACATTTTTAAAGGCATCGACTGGAATCTTTGACTTCGCAGTTCGGCCTTTTTTCGGAAAGGCAAAGAAATCATTGGGACTTAGGTGGGGACTCTACGGAGGATGGTCTAACAATTCGACGTTTTGTTGCGTTAAAAATTAAATTGTCTTGCGAGTTGTGTGTTCGAACTTGCATTGTCTTGGTGGAGGATGATTCGTCGTTGTGGGTTGGTTTCTAGGAGCTCAGCGATAACTTGCGGCAAACAAATGGTTGTATACCAATCGGCAGTAACAGTTCTTTGATCTTCTAGAAAAATTGTTGCTGCATGACCTGCTTTCGAGACATCTACAAAGTTAACTCTGACAATTGTAATCAAGTACTGAATTTTAATTCCACGGCTTCTTAAAAATGATTTTAAAATATCAATTTTAAATATCTCTGTCGTTGTTGAACAAAAGGGTGCCAAACCTGATTATTGCTGACTTCCAGAGCGGAGCTCTATTAAAATTCGTAAAAATATAGTTATTCATTTAAAATAAAAAAGTTAACATCGTCTCCTACTACACCCGAAGTCTGATTCGGGTATAAATATTCTCATCGAATTCCCGATTTGCATTTAATTAATAGTGGAAAGTCTTATTAAAATCTAAATAGCAAATAGCAATATCAAAGATATTCGAATGGATTCATACATTTGCCTAACCCTGTATATGTCATTCAAGTGATTTGAACGGTTTACTATCAAAGTTTAACTAACTTTCTGCTTTTTATTTCGAAACAATTTTCATATATGTATGTAAGTACTACATAGTTTAAAATATCAACGGGGCGCGGTAGTTTATATAATACATCTCAAAATAATATTTTTGCAACTAAATGACAACCTGTTATCGTAACCTGTAAGTTTATAAAAATAGTTATGACAATATTGCTTATGGTAATCAACTAAGATTAGCATATCATGTCCATATCGAACAGGAAAATATATGAAGCTATAAAAGTAATGATGCTAATTGTTTACATGTACACACTAAATATAGTAATGATTTACTAATGATAAATATTAAGTTATACAATATAAAGTTACACATAGGTAATAAATAGGTGAAGTTTGGGTTGCATTTTTTTAAATATTTATGCAAGTGCGGTTAGTTGCATTATAGTTGGAGCACAACCAGAATCTTTTTATGATAATTTTTGTAAGAATTTTGATGTTAATTATATTAGAAATAATGTACCTTTATAAAAACTAAATGAAAGTAACAATTAGATGTTAAATTATTTGAGCAACTATATTTCATGGTAATAATCACAATGAATTTATTTCAGCTTAATAATTTAAAGCAGTAAAGTCATAGCATAAGTTTTAGTATATACAAAATTCTCGATGTTAATGGATGTTGCATACGATTCTTTGTGGAATATTGTATGTATATATGTATTATGAAATCTTAATTATTCGGTTAGATTTAATCTTGAATGAATTGTCGCGTAGATATAAATTATAAGTAGAGCAGACCAATTTCCGTGCGCGCCATGTGCGCCGATGTGAGGATGATTGTATTGCATCAGAACTAATAAAAAGCATTCAGTATGTGTTTGGTACTTGCTTAGACTGCATGTAAGTGTAAGCACACGTAATAAAATGTCGTCGACACATAAATCGAGATAACGACCGTTGTCAGACGAAGTGAATAAGTTTATTATGGATTTCCCGGACTTAATATACGATGGCTCAAAAATTAAATGTTTAGTGTGCAATACATATCTAACGTGTTGGTCAAAAACACATTGTAAAGAACACGTAAGCAGTTCGAAGCACAATAATAACAAAATTAATCGACAACAGTTTATACATGAACTATGTGTAACTATGATTGTGTGTACACTGCCGTTTACCTTGTTAAGTAATGATTCATTTATTTCATTTTGGAATAAATACGTGAATCAAACATTACCGAGCACGACAACGTTACGAAGGAATTTACCATCGGTGCGTAAACAGGTTGCATATTACTTTAATAGCAGAAAACCAAATGTATATTTAATTATTTCTGATAGAATAAATGTCTCTACTTCTATATTTATATCGGTAACAAGCTCATGTTGCGTCCCTATTCTATCGCATATTCTAATATATTACGAATTACACTCCCATACCGGCGCTCATGGCGCGCACGGAAATTGGTCTGCTCTAATTATAAGTAACGTGTATGTATACGTAAAATGTAAATGTCAGAAAGATGTAAAAAAAATATGACATAAGATTGCCAATTTTGAAAGGTGGAATTATTAATGAGATTTATATTAAAAAAATAATAAAGAAGTAGATGCGAGGCTTGAAAGAAAAATAGAGATGACTAATTTATTGATTTTTGATACCAGCGTTAAAAAATTTGAATGAAAGGAATAAAAATTGAGTAAAAAGATTTATAAATTTACTACTTTTATAGTTTTGAAGTATTAAATGAGGAAAGAAATAAAATATTATTAATAATACTTATATTCATGTTAAATATATTAATTAATATATTTTTTTTCCTTAATTGGCACTTAACAGGCACCTCTTTGTGAAACATTTTAGTAATTATTGATGTACTTGGTAAGAAAACACACTTGGCTATATTTCACAAATTTTATTATATTTCTCTAACATACCGCATGTGTCAAATTTCATTACTATCATTAGGCATAGGGAATACGTATGAGTACATACGATGTATATGTATATCGAAAAGCTGATCCAATGCCGGCGAAGACCGCAACGACTGGCAACGATTGTCTCCGATTGTTTCGCAAATACAAGTTGGCAGTAATCATTTGACCATCGACATAGGTACTTGTAATGCGTTCTAAAATAACATTTACAAATTGCAAGGGATTTGCTTTTCTTATTTCTTTCAGTAGACGCAGGAAATTTTTAAGCTGTGGTGCGTCGCATAAACAAAAGCGTAATTCTAATAAAATTAAAGAATAATTCTAATAAAATAAATAAAAAAGGATTCTAAAAATTATAATAAATTATACAAGAGGTTCAAAAATTCCTCCTTGCACAGCAAGACATTGTCCTCGGCGGTCGTAGAAATTAGCTTTTACATTTGCTAACATGTAGGCAGTTAATGAATTCGCAGCCTCAGTTATTTTTTCTCTCAAGGCAACTAGATTTTCTGCTCTACCAGCTTCATGACTATAAACAATATTTTTTAAATATCCCCACAAAAAGAAATAATTTGGAGATAGATCAGGAGATCGCGGGGGCCATTTAATGTTTCTTGTTCCAGTAATAAGACGGTCAGGAAAAGTATTTCCTAGAAATTCCTTTACCCTCACTGCATTATGTGCTGGACAGCCATCATGTTGAAACCAAACGATTTCCTGATTTTTTCCAATGTTTTGAATGGCGGGAAGTATTTGATTTTTCAGTAATTCGAGATACTTGTCAGCATTTAATATACCATCCATAAAATAGGGGCCTATAGAATGCTCACCTAAAATACCTGCCCAAACGTTTAGTTTTTGAGGATACTGAGTGCAATTTGCAAAATGCCGGTATTGATTTTCCGAAGCCCAATATCGAAGAACAGATTGTGCTTTCCGTGTAATGGAGAATATTTTTAACGAAATTTTCATCTCGATGTATCTTTTCCATAACGTCTTGACAAAACTCCATTCTCCGGAAATTGTCCTCGGGGAATATTTCTTGAGTTTTCGAATATTTGAAACATTTTAAACCATTACGTTTCCAAATGCGTGAAATAGTTGTATTACTTGTACCCAATTCCTCGACAGCACTTCTAGTAGATCTCGTGTTATCAATTTCCACAATACTACAAATTAATACATCCCGCCGTTCTCTTTCCTAAATTTTTTTGTGGTGATACCCCTTTTGGTTTGCATTTCGTACAGTTATTGAGACAGAAACAAGTTTAAAATTTATTTATAATATTATAAATTGTTTGTCTGCAAGGTACAGAACGGTCTGCAAAAGTCAGCGCAAACAAATTCATGCACTCTATTGCAGACTTGCCAGCATAAAACCATTTTACTAACTGAAGCTTTTCAGTGGATGTGTAAAGAGCCATTATACATTAATTTTATTGTACGCTTTCAAACTGTAACGGCCGCAGCTAGACTGAATGCAAAATTTCCAGTCAATCGGTATCGGAGACAATCGTCAGTCGTCGCGGTCTTCGCTAGCATTGGACTAGCTTTCTCATGTACGTATACATTGTATGTACTCATACATTGATTCTCTATGCCTAATGATATTTAACACATACGGGTATATGTTTCGGCTGTTATACCATTCTCAAAAAGTTTCTTACAACTAACTTAATCTAGTTAACAGTGTAACTTATATACCTAGTTTTGTGATGAGGTGGTGGTTAGATGATGTTTATAATTGTGTCTATGAGGGCGGTGTTTATAAATTCTAGCTGTGTATTAGTGACTATTACATTTTGTTTTTGGACTTTATTAATTTCTAGAATTTCTAATACAATAAAAAGTAAAAGATTAGATTTATTAGAAATTTTAGAAATTAAAAAAGCTCAGAAACAAAATGTAATTGTAACTAATATACAGCTAGAATTTGTAAATATCCCCATCATAGACACCATTATAAACATCATCTAACCACCACCTCATCACAAAAATAGGTATATAAGTTACACTAAGTTAAGTATATTAAGTTACTTGTAAGAAACTCTTCAACGGATCAATGCCATTGCCAGCGAAGTCTCCAAATATTAATCCTTTAGACTTTTTTTAGCTAGAGAATCAAGAATCACTATTCGGTCCTGAAAATATGAATTTATGAGGTGTGATAGCAAAGAAAGGCATACATTTATTATGAGAAAGATTGTGTGGAGTGTATTGGTTCAATTCTATGCCTTTTTTGACGACACCAATGCTTGAATGATCAAATTTTCTTCCACAAGGGTTCACAGAACCCTCTCATCGAGCTTGACAGGTTTTCCAAGTCCGAAGCTCGTCTTCTAGACTGGACCATCGGATGTACTGACTTACAATTTTCGTTGGATTTCCTCAAGTGAATTCATAAAGGAGAATATGCCGAATATGCATTCAAATTCCATGTCACTTGCATTATAAGTTTGCAAAAATAACTTTAAAAATCGAACTGCCCTCTTCGAAACGTGCATCAAGAATGAGAACAAGATGAATTTAGTACTCCCTTTGATAGGAAGTTCATGCGAGTAGTCTATCCCCACCTTCTCTCCGACTTTGTTTCCACGCAATAAAAGACGCTTTTTTGGCAGGTCTCTTCAAATTTACAATAACTTTTCAACATATATATATTGCTTGATTTCGGCAATAACGCTACAAATATTATTTCATAGCTCTTGAATTTTTTGTGGATTGATTAAACCCCCAAAAATTAATATATTATTTTCTATTTTCTATTTCTTATATACAGGCCGATTCATTTTCGGCCCTCACCATGGGGATCTCGCTTATTATTGGAGATAGAGTATAGGTTTAAATTTGGCAAAGTTGTTAAATTTTGTGTTTGTTATAAATCCGCAAAGAAAATAGACCTGACAAATCACCTTCGTTATTAAAAAAAAAAACGCGAAAACCCCACTTTCTTCTTTTACCTGTAGCACCGACATTTGGCCTTGTAAAGAAAAAATAAAAACACATCCTTGTGGCCATTTCTAAACCTCTATCCAGTGGTGTACTCTAAATTTTTATACGACGTTTCGTTTCTTTCTGGCCATCATCAACTATCTAATTTCTCATAGGCGCCATATTGGATTTAGACATCTTCAGAAAGAGCTTTTTTCTGATTTCAACCATGTACCACATGCTGACTATAGTTTTTGACATTAGGTTTTATTTGAAAGAATAAATTATAAGATTAAATAAGGTAGCCTTTGGAATTTCAATCTGTCAAACATTTCATTTATTGTTCATTAATAATTAGAGCTGAGGATGTTTGCGGTATAACCATGGTTATATCATGTAACCATAGTAAATTACTATGGTTACATGATATAACCAAGGTTATACCGCAAACATCCTCAGCTCTATTAATAATACAAAAATGTCATACACTAACGAAGAGAAACGAGATATGATAAGTATTTTTTATTCTTCGAAACGAAATTCAACAGTAGCGAGTACAAGATAACAAAAACATTAATAAAAATACATAGAAAAGTAAACAATAAACAATTACAGTAAATGTTCAATTATCTGGCCATCTTCGGTAATACACAATTGGGCACGCCTTCTGGCATTTTGTACTGCCCTTTGTATAGTTCTTCTAGGAACTGCATCGAAGGCATTCTGAAGTCTGTCTCGTAATTCTTCAATGTTTTGTGGCGCATCTACTTTATAAATATTATTTTTAACATATCCCCATAAAAAAAATCTAGCGGACTTAAATCAGGTGATCTCGCAGGCCATTCAACAACTCCCCTATTTCCAATCCAACGGTTTGCAAACTCTTGATTTAAGAAATTTCTAACAACAGCTGCATTGTGTGCTGGTGCGCCATCTTGTTGCCACCATAAATATTGTAATTGATTTAATGGGATATTGTCGTCAAGATAGTCAGATACGTATGTACGTAAAATGTTTAAATATCTTTCTCCATTTAAATGTTCTTCATACATAACTGGTCCTAAGAGACGATTTGCCAAAATACCCATCCAAACGTTTATTCCAAAACGATGTTGTGGTCTTCTAGCCCTGTTTTGTCGGGGATTTTGTACTGCCCAATAGTGCTCCGTATGTCTGTTGAACATTCCAGAATTTGTAAATTTTGTTTCATCTGACCAGATGATTTTGCTTAAAAAATTTTCGTCATTTTCTATCCTTCCCATTAACCAATTACAATATTCTAGCCTTCTCAAATTATCTCCAGGCAGTAAAGAGTGACTAACATGGGCCCTGTATGGTTTAAACCTACTTTTATGTAAAGTTCTCCAAACTCTGGACTGGCACAAATTTAATTCTGACGCTACTTCGCGTGTAGAAATTGATGGATTATTATTTATCTATAAAAATACAAGATTAACATGAAATTTGAAAACACGCTTTTAATTTACCATTTGTAAAATATCTTGTCGATTATCATTTAAATTCCTGTTGTCTTGACCATTACGCGGCTTAGTAAACGATCCATTCTCGACCAAATTTCTGTCGAGGCTACCTTATTTAATCTTATAATTTATTCTTTCAAATAAAACCTAATGTCAAAAACTTTAGTCAGCATGTGGTACATGGTTGAAATCAGAAAAAAAACTCTTTCTGAAGATGTCAAAACCAATATGGCGCCTATAAGAAATTAGATAGTTGATGATGGCCAGAAAGAAACGAAACGTCGTATAAAAATTTAGAGTACACCACTGGATAGAGGTTTAGAAATGGCCACAAGGATGTGTTTTTATTTTTCTCTACAAGGCCAAATGTCGGTGCTACAGGTAAAAGAAGAAAATGGGGTTTTCGCGTTTTTTTTTTAAATAACGAAGGTCATTTGTCACAGGTCTATTTTCTTTACGAATTTATAACAAACACAAAATTTAACAACTTTGCCAAATTTAAACCTATACTCTATCTCCAATAATAAGCGAGATCCCCATGGTGAGGGCCGAAAATGAATCAGCCTGTATATTACAGTTACAAGAAATTACTCTTATAACAATGGCTTTGTTTCATTCCTTGTGTAACGGATGTCACCGGAATATTGATAACAAGCAGGTGTTGGGATTCACGGAGCGCAAACCATTTCATACTATGTAACAACGAAGGGGATGGAGGGCATTCTACATTACACAGCACTCTATAATTAATTTCCTGTTTGTACAGATGGCAAATGTAAAATATTGCTTTTCAAGGTTTCAGAGTTTCGCAACAGGGTGCAACTTAAAATTGTTATTTGTTAGAACATTTTCCTAAATACGAGTATATCCGCTATCATAAGTTTATTCATGCACATGATACATATGCCGCTAATTTGCGGTGATACATAGAACTTTTTTATCCCACTTTCATATGAAAACCTTAATAAAGAATTAAATAGTTAATTGACGAAGGAGATACTTGTTGAAACTTCATTATAACGCTAAGAAATAAGTAATTAAACTTCTAGTTTCAAAAATTCTTTTATTGTAAATCACTACAATATTGTTTCGCCATACAATGGCTTCATCAGGTGGATGAATATTGAATATGTGCAATGCAAGTTAGAATATTTATGTGAAAATTATTGGGGAATTTTTCCACCACCATTCCCCAATAATTTTCACATAAATATTCTAACTTGCATTGTACATATTCAGTATTCATCCACCTGATGAAGCCATTGTATGGCGAAACAATATTGTAGTGATTTACAATAAAAGACACTATCAAAGCAATCGCAATTAATAACGGTTGCGGGGTAAATTCAATCACTAAGCTAATAATACGTTAAAACAAATACTATCTAATAGTATTTTAAGATCTATTTAGAGAATAAATCTCAGATTTTATCTTTAACATACTTTGGAACCATTAGTGATAATGTAGGTAACATTTTATCAAAACATAATTTTAATATCAGTTTCAAATCCCAAACAAGGTTATCCCATTTACGTTTCAATAACAAAGGTAAAATTCAAAACTAAAAAATCCGGAGTCTATAAATTGACATGCCCAGAATATGATAGCTTTTACATAGGTCAAACTGGTCGTTCTGACATTAGATTTAAAGAACATTTACGTTCATTTAAAAATAATGAACCGAACAAGATATGTTTTTCCTGATTTGAATAATACATTAATTCTACACAGTGAGAAAGGTTTTAAATTGTATATCTTAGAATTGATGGAAATTTATAAAGGTACTGAAAAGTCGAAAGGCGTTATTCTTAATGCAATATAATAATATAAATAAAAAACATATTTTTTTATATTTGTTTTATTAAAGATTTCCTTCAAGTAGTTCATAATTTTTTAGTAAAGAATAAAAACAGTGGATACGGTTTCTTATTACAATTTTTTAGGAAAGGTGCACTTTGCCATTTATACCTAATCATTCGACATGTGAATGTAGGATCATTTGGAAATATATTTTGATTACTTAATACTATAACAGGATTACGATTTACAATAGCATCTTGTTGATATTTTACTTTAACATTTAAAGTGTCACCTCCAAATAACATTTTAATAGTATCAAATTGACCTACTTCACATTGAGGTTCATTCCATAATAATAGTTATTTATGATACAAGTGTGTGAAGTAAGGCTTTTATGCACGAATTGCGAAGTTTAAAGCACGAGCCGAAGGCGAGTGTTTTAATCGCAAGGAGTGCATAAAAGCCTTTCACACACGTGTGTCATACAACATTTTATCTACGACCTAGTTAAAAAAAAATTTATTCAGTCAACTTTTTCAAATTTACATTAATTGTCAAATTTGTACAGTTATTAATGTTACTAATTATTACATTTGGAATATCTTCTTTTCTTTCTTGGTGCACTACTACTTCTCTTGTAATAGTGTGTGTTTGAGATGTCGATGGCTGAAGTTGTTGATTTCCTATTCCAAAGATTTTTCTCGATGTTTCTTTTTTATTTTCTAGGGAATTTTCAACATAACCTTCTGCAATCCTTGTATGTATTCATATATAACTTTTTAGATTTAACGGGTAACAAGTTTGAAGTTATGTTATTGGCTATATGACCGATTTCTGGAGGTGTACCTAATAATTCTTCGTGATCCGTAATAATCTCTGACATTTCTGGTAACAAGTTTGAGGTTATGTTGTTTGTGGTTTCAGTAATTTCGGCAAATTCTTCCTCATCCATAATGATCTCTCTAAATAATCAAAATGTGTGTTTAAATACCATTGAATTCGCAATAAATTAGTTGTTTCTCACCGTTAGGACTGAAAAATTGTAATTTACAGACTGCACAATAGACAAAATCACGTTTGTTTTGTTTGTTGTCGCTTGGCGTCGTTGTCAACAGAAATCATTTAATAATGATAGTCCCATTTAATTTACATTGGGTTTTTACGCATGATTTAATTCATTTACGCACGATTTATTTAATGTAGCTCTTTACACATAAAAACTTATTAAATAAATTGTTAATTATAGGATGGTCGTAGATAAAATTCTTTTATTAACACATTCTTGTAATGGAAAATTACTAAATTTTGAAAAATTACCTATTTGCCCAAAATTTAAAAAAAAATGAAGAACCATGTCAAAAAAAAAAATTCTTACCACTACTTGGTGGTGACACAACTTCAAAACAATTATTTTTGGTAAAGTTTTATCTACAATATTTAATAAATCTAATAAAAATTGACGAATATTATCATTTGTATGTAATTGAAATAATAATAATCGTTCACAAATTTTTACAGAATCTTCTAGAGTATAATAATAATCTAAAACATTATCAGTTGTACAAGAAAAATAAGGAGATGAATTTTTAAGAAAATTAAACATACTATTAACATCGTAATATTGATAATTTGTAAATTTAAAATATCTATTATAGTCTGAATCATATAATCATTTCGTCGTTTAAATTTATATGGAGAACTAAGCCAAAGTGGAGTATTAACAATGTTTAGTAAGGGGCTTGTCGGATATTGGGATACAAATTCCAATAATTCTTCTACCTCACTTCTTCTTGATGTCTTTTATATTTTTTACTCTTTTGATTGCGTCCTTGATGATATGTTGGATTGGCTGATAGAGAGGATCCACTGGGGTCGCAAATTCATGCGGATCGTTGCATCCTTCCACCATAGATTCTTCGGTATTTGTCTTAAATTCTTCATTTCGTAAAGTTCCAATTTCACAAGGTGGGATCCTTTTTCTCCCGGCGACTGAATAGTACAATATCCTTCTGGGGTGTTCCATGAAATATTTTGTGAGGTTGAAGATATATTGGTTGGTAATGTCGAAGGTTCGTCTAATTCTGCGTGAATTTCGCTTGATAGGCAATCCAACAATTCTGGAACATCTACAATATCCTCCACTCCAGGAACAATCGTGGATAATGTGGGCGTGGTCTTCGTGCCACACCCAGATAAAGCACCCTCCTTTAAATTTTTGTTGTAAACATCTAGTAAAATAGCTTTCATTTTGTTCGGAAGTAATGTCTGGCAAAACGTCATGAATAAGTTTTTTTTTCCTTTCAGAGCTCCACAAACTTCTCGAACGAAATTTCTGACAATACGTCTATTTTCACGTCCTTCATCTCCTTGGATATCTTCCGCAGTGGCATCAAGAAGTTCTTGCAAATCCTCTTGCCAGTTAAATATTGGTCCTTGACACAATGGGATATTGACATCTCCAACCACATTATTAGTAGAGGTACTTGGAATGGATCCATCCAAATTAATTCTATTAAATTCACGAGACACTCCCGTTGACAATTCTCCATAGCTTCTATTCCAATCTCTATTGGTTGTAGTAGAGGTTGAATTTCCATCGTTGCCATTATTACTTGAAGATATCTTTAATTAAAAATAAAAAAAATTAGTGATTACTGAGTGTAGCCGAATGAGTTTCCCAGTCGTCTAAGTTCATGCTGCGGCATCTGGACTGACTACCAATAACTACCGGAGGCATACTCATTTCGGCCTCTACAAAATCATTTAAAATACACGTTTTATTAATAGTCGTCGCTGGATATAAACACCAGGTACAATGCGTATGTTGTAACCTATGTTCGTGAATATACCAAAATGAGATATCATAATAATTCATGACAAGTTTTTTGAATTTAGCAAGACAACCATCACATGAAATTGCACATTTGCGATCTATGGTGTCATATATAAAAATAAATTGAGTGCAATTGAATTCGTAGTTATAGTGTGTAGAAACTTCATAAATTGGTTTATATGCCCAACTAGGAAATGTTTCCAATAATTTTCCATCAAAAGAAAATCTACCAATGTTCGAACTAGCAATTGCAGACAATTGTTGAAATTTCAATAACGAATGTTTTATATTATCGAAACTACTTACATTTAGACGACAAAACCCGTCTGATTCGTCATAATAACCATCAGGGTCTAAATGAAATATTTCCGTAGTACTAGCTTCACTGACCGGATTATCTAAATTTTGTTGTTGTTCATTTGGTATATTTTGGTTAAACTGAACCGAAGACATTGTAACTGATGTTTTCTTACCTTTGACGACTATTACACAAAGTGAAGCTGTTGATGGATTAATCTCCCTGGGGACTTGCTAGATCTATTTAAAAGGAATCTTTTCAATAGTCTTATTAATCCAACTAAATATGTTCATTTAGCTTTATGGATTCTTCTTCTTTGTTGTTTGCTCAATACACCCTCACTTTTATCATTTTTGTTAGTTCATTTCTTTTAAATGCTCACTTCCGAGAAAGTTCAAATAACTACTTAGCCAACCATATAAAACGCCACAACATTTCAATTCAAAATTTTATTTATTCAATATATAATCTCCTTTAAAGCTTTAGCAGAACGTTTTGGAAGCAATTCTAAGCGCCAATTTACCTTGGTTTGCAATTAGACTTCATTATTTGTTCAAAATCTTTTACCGTTCAAAAGATTTTGAGTTTTGGGAATAAATAATAGACTAACGGTGCCAATCAATTCAAAACCAATTTCGTCAACTATCTTAATGGATTTTCTTAGCACTATACACACGCCCGTAATTGTGGCTTCGGAAATTCCCCGTTTCTCATACGTACTGTTAATGTCGTTTGAGAATGACATGTTTTTAATGTCGAAATTGCAGTAACGTTCTCTTATAAACTGCTATAATAAAGTGATAAAAAACAAAGAAATAGTTTTTTGTATATTAATGTGATGAAGTAAGTAACTGCTTTCATTATTAATTTTTTAAATCCAGGAAATTTCACCAAAATATACGCTGCAACTTCATCGTCTCAATTAGCTGCCAGGGAAACAAGCTATAATTATAATGTTCCTTTGATATATCATACCTTTAAACACACAGTACATACATTATTATTCTATAAATACTCTTGTAATCTCTATTGGACGTTAATCCTGGTTCAATAATCAGTAATTATTAACAACTGTTATCGCTACAGTAGCAGACATTCGCAGACACAATGAATGAGTTTCTTGTATGTAAGTGCCCGTACACATTCATTGTGTATGCATGTTGATACGCATATTATGCAGGTTAGCGCCCTAACAGGACGTAATACGGTTAATAATTAGTTTTGCAATTTTTTATTGATACACTTTCCGTTGTTTTAATATAACTACATAGAAATTGTTCCTAACTCTGTTATCTAACAATGCGTGACATTGACTAGAGATAATCATATCTGATGTAGATGTAAATATTTGTACGGTAAATTTGAAATTTAAGCTACTCTCTCTTATATAATAGTATATCATGTAGTGGGATATCCCAGCATCGTGTATTAAAGACTCTATAACAAGACGAAACACGTCTCTGCATATCTGGATAGCATCTTTAGCACACATATTAACTTGTATTGTGTTTTCCACACCAAATTTTCAATAATATTTCGATAATATTCAAAATGTTTTGGTTTTATACAAAAAATGGTGAGGTTTCACCCACTCAAATACGTTCAAATTGTTTTTTGTTATGTACGCTGTCGAAGCTGTTCGATTTATAGTGGAGGCGCGTTAATACAGTTTCCGTCGACTGCGGCTGTGACTGTCCGATTGAAACCACTTACTTTGTCTTACACTTGTCATATAGAGTTAAATGTTCTTCCATGCTGTATTTTGTGACTTCACTACAACATGTAACGTTACATGACTTGATTACATCATGTAAGTTTCTGCCACAAGATCTAACGCACGATCTATGCATTATATGCTTATTAGGGTGGAGTGAAAATTAACAAAACATTTTTTTTTTATTTTAAAAACTCCTGTATTGTTAATTGATGACCCTATTAGAAAGCACTATTTATGCAAAATAACAAGACTCTGCGACTTTATTTCGAGGTGGCTCATGAAGGGTGAAGTTTGAAAAATAACCTAATTTACATAAAGGCAGAAAAGTACAATTTAAAAATCTTTTTTATCTACCATTTAATAAAACTGTTGGCAACACTTAAGTTTATTGCTCAAAAGCAAAGTTAGGGGATTCCCATGCATAAAATAAAGTATCATTTTAAACAGTTTCTTTCAGTTTCTTCATAGTATTTAGAAGTGCAACGTGTTAAAAAAGTTTCTAAACTTAATCAAACGTAAAATTTTCGTTACCAAAAGTTAAAACGTGATTGCTGAGGAAAGAATTAAAATGCCTAAAACTAGGAAAGATTTGTGTTGCTCTGTATTTGGAAAACCAATTACATTAAGTGCTAATGTGTTGCCTACGCATTGTGATATTATTAAATATTACTTGTGGCTAAAAAATTATATGCTTGAATTGAACAACCGAAAAGATCCTTCAATTAAGTGCATATGCGAAATAATTGCTACTGATATTGAACAAATATGGAAAAAGGCATCGATTCCTATAATAAGTCATCAACAAATCTTAGCAAGATTGATTTCCTATTACAACAAATACAAAACTATGAAGACACAGCGCAGTGAAGTAAAAAAACGAAATTTCTTAAAGGTATCTCAAAAACAATTATTTGACATCGCAACCTGTAAGTGCGCGTCCAGAAACATACGTAAATGTGTGACAAAAATACCTCCAGCAGAGGAAAAGTTTTTAAAGAACCAACGAAATGAGCGTAGAATGTATATTGGCTGTGTGGATAGGTTGACAACAAAATCTATACGACGGAATGAAGTTCGAAAGAGAAAATATGATCAATTCGTTCAAAAAAACATGACTTCAAGTACTTCTTCGTCTATGTCAGAATTACATCGGTCATGCAGTAGCACTTCAAGTGAAACATCAGAATCAGAGCAAGATGATTTTTGCTTGAATGAAGGAAAAAGAAAAGTTTACAAAAGAGAAAATCAAAAGGGAAATAAACAGATGAGACAAAAGTTTGCAAACCCTTGCTACAGCTTGTGACAGGACTGGAGTTTCAGATCGATCTGCAGCATTTGTTGTAAACGCAATAATGGTTGATTTAAACATTACAGATGCGGAAAACTCATCAAGCGTAATAGATCGTAGTAAAAAACGTCGAGAAAGGAAAAAAGTTCGAAAGCAGTTGAGCTATATTAGCAATGAAAAACCTCTGACTTCTATTTATTTTGATGGTCGTAAAGACAAAACTTTAATTATAACTTCAAAAGAAAATAAGTCTAGTAAGTAAGACTATTACCGAAGAACATTTTCAATGGTATCTGAGCCAAATTCTGAATATATTGGACATTTCACAATAGATTCAGGAAAAGCAGCTAATATTATGAGGAATATTGTCGCCTTATTAGATAAAAAGTATAAATGTAATTCATCTTTGGTGGCAATCGGATGTGATGGAACGGCTGTCAACACAGGGTATAAAAATGGAGTCATTGCCGTATTGGAAACACATTTAAAAAGACCATTGCAATGGTTTGTGTGCTTATTATACGCAAATGAATTGCCACTGCGCCATTTGTTTTTAAGTCTTGATGGAAACACAGCAGGTCCTAATAGCTTTTCTGGAGCTATAGGTAAAAACCTCCTCAAGTGCCTTGATTTTAAGTTACAAGCTTTTGAAGCGATTCCTGCAGAATTGCCGGATATTGATATAAAGTTGCTAAGCACTGATCAAAAATATCTTTACGAGATTTGTTCTTCCATTTCGTCTGGTTTAGTTTCACTAAGTTTAGCTGAAAGAGACCCTGGGAAATTAGCACACTCTCGCTGGCTAACTTGCGCCAATAGTATTCTTCGCTTATACATTGGAATGGCCACACCACCAGAAAACCTTAAGCAACTAGCACTTTTCATTATGAAAGTATACGCGCCAACATGGTTTGACATAAAGTCAAAGCCATCTTGTAACCATGGTCCAGTTCATGTTTTCAACATGGTCAAGAGAAGTTTATATTTAAGAGATGACCTTAAGAGTATTGTTTTAAAAACTATAAACAGAAATTCATTCTTCGCACACCCAGAAAATATGCTGTTGGCCATGCTTCAAGATGATACTTCAAAAATTAGAGAATTGGCTCTCCGAAGAGTATTAGAAGCAAGAAAAGAAAATGTGTGTATTAAAAGCAAGAAAGTTCGCGAGTTCCGCCTTCCACAACTTCAAGTAAATGCGACGAATTACTATGAGTTAATAAATTGGTCGAATGTGAGAATAACTGAACCACCAATGACTATGAAATATTCTAATACAGAAATTTCAAACCTGATTCGTTCGGGAAATAATTTCAGTCAATTTGGGATGTTTCCTTGTCATACCCAAGCAGTAGAGAGGTGTGTCAAACTCGTCACTGAAGCTTCAATATCTGTTTGTGGATCAGAAGCAAGAGACGGTTTCATTCGCTCTAGAATTAAAGCAAGGCAAGACATACTGTTTGAGTCGAAATCTCAATTTTTTCAACAACGAGATCCTTTACAATTAGCCAACGAATGATTTTTGTTTTTGTATTAAATTTGCTTTATGTGAGTAAATAAAAGACTGTAACTGTTTGAATTTATTGAATAAAAACAAATTTAAACCACACTGTTTACTTTTTTATAAATGATAAAGTTCCACAAATTAAAGTCTTGTGCGCCACCTCAAGACGTTGACCTAGGAAGATAAGATTTTTTCTCTGCACTTTTAAGTACTTAAAGCATCGATGTTTAATACAGGAAAAACTAAATTAAAAAAAAAAAATTTCGCTTATGCAGCACATTTATCTAGTCGTTGACTAGTAAAATTGAAACTGACGATTTCAGCAGTTCTATTGTTCGCACCATGACATTAAGGACAGAATTTTTTAACGATGAGTCAACTCATCCACACATAACCAGATTTGTTTATTTTTTAGTTCTGTTTTAATCCTCTTTTCAACTTTATCGCGCACAGCTGTTTCTCTCTAAAATTGTCCCACTAGGTAATTTAAATAGGGTAAAATAATTCGTTATCTAATAAATTAAACGGTAGATTACACGTAATCAATGTTAATCCTAAATCAAATATAAATACGCTGTTCAACCAACGCCCTTTTTTATTTTTGTGCTGTGTTTTTTTACATCAAATCAATTCCGGAACATGAAGACTTTGCCATAAACACCACAAATTATTTTACTTACTCCATATATTAAAACTGAAAATTCACCGATAAACTTCCGTACTTTGTGATGTTCGTAAATATATTATTAAACTGAACCGTATAAAACTCCTAAAATTGGAATAAAAATAATCGTAGAAACGAAGTAAAGTGTGTTTTTTATAGAGGTATAGAACTTTGAAATGGAATAAAAGAAAGATGAATTTTTTTAATTGACATGAAATTTACTTTATTCGAAAGATAATCTTCTGGCATTATAATTTAAATATGACTTCTGGCATATGACCGTCACGGCTGGCTCGGACGTAGTCTAATCTGGAGGTCCAATTTTCGATGACTTTTTCCAACATTTGTGGCCGTATATCGGCAATAACGCGGCGAATGTTGTCCTCCAAGTGGTCAATCGTCCGTTTCGGGCTTATCGGCGTAGACTAGCGACTTCTCATATCCCCACAGAAAATAGTCTAGCGGCATTAAATCGCACGATCTTGGAGGCCAATTCACGGGTCCGAAACGTGAAACTATGCGGTTACCAAACGTTTCCTTGAATAAATCAATTGTGGCACGAGCTGTGTGACATGTTGCGCCGTCTTGTTGAAACCACAGCTCCTCCACATCATGGTTGTTCAATTGATGAACGAAAAAGTCAGTAATCATGGCTCTATAGCGGTCACCATTGACTCTAACGTTCTGACCAACGTTTTTAAAGTACGGACCAATGATTCTACCAGCCCATAAAGCACACCAGTCAGTTTTTCTGGATGTAACGGTGTCTCAACATACACTTGAGGATTACCATCACTCCAAATACGGCAGTTTTGTTTATTGACGTATCTATTCAAACAAAAGTGAGCTTCATCGCTAAACAAAAATCGAGATCAACGGCAATCTTGTTTTGGGCCCATTCACCGAATCTACGCCTTGCTAGGTGATCGTGTGGCTTCAATTCTTGCACGAGTTGGATTTTGTAAGCACGCAAACCAAGATCTTTCCGCAAATTCTTCCATAAAGTGGATGGACACATATCCAATTCCTGTGCACGATGGCGGATAGACTGATTCGGGTCTTCCTCTACGCTACGCTCTACAGCAGCAATGACTTCTTCTGTACGCACTGTACGACGTCTCTGTGGATGCGTATTATCATTTAGAGTAAACTTGGTGCGAAAACTTTCCATAGTTAATCGAATTAATTGCTCTGATGGACGATTATGTTGACCGTAAAATGGACGTAGTGCGCGATACGTATTTCGAACAGAACCATGATTTTCAAAATAAATTTGCACAATTTGGAAGCGTTGTTCAGGCGTCAGTCTATTCATGTTGAAATGCCAAACCAAACTAAACATAAATCACTTGACCGCTGACAAAATGGCCGCCAGTTAAAAAAGTTTTGCCAACTTAAAGTTATATACCTCTATAAAAAACACCCGTTATATGCTCAAAAAACAATAGCTGACTAACGGTACCCTGATTATAACATTTGCTAAACCCCTAAACTTATTCAAAGTATACGCTACCGACCGAATATTCGCAAGGCCAACTCTAGTAAGGTGTTAAGGTGTAATAACAGAATACAATTTTCAAGTGGGTGCTGTTTCATGTTCTATGTTGCTGATGTTGTTTCTAGTGGTTTTTAAAATATTTCTTTTCTTACCTTGTTTGTCTTGTAATTCTCTTTACTTTCCTACTTACTTTATAGTAAAACATATACAACGACATTTGGTAACGATAAAATTATACTCTTGCTTACCCTTGTTCCGAAAATAACAGGTATGCCTCTATGGCAATGAAATTAGTAGCGCTATCTGTTAGTGGGAGATTTATTTATGAAATTTCAACCTTCATCAATAATCCGTAAAAATATTATGACATTTCGCTGACTGGTCGAAGAGATGAAAACTGTTTGTAACTGGTGAGAGACATTATGTTTTCAATGCGATTTAAATCAGGTCACCAGGTGATGGAAATCCAAAATCCAAATCGAGAAGTCGAAAATCAAAACAATGCTTCCTAGGAGATTGTTCACAAAAAAATTGTTCCAGTGGTACAGCAGTTAATTCTGGGTATTATATTGACGTATCGATGTATTTAGTAGGTCGTATTCGTCATATTCATCAATTGTCAGTGACTTTATGACGAAAAGTGATTTTTCTTTTGCTTCCACTTCCGTCGTATTTACCTGATTTGGTTCCCTGCGATTATTTTTATTCCCAAAGTTGCGTTTGGCAATGAAAGCAAACCGTCTTACGTCAATCGAACAAATAAAATTATTTTTATCAAGGTTTGTTAATAACTACATAATTTGATCTTTAAGCCACTGGTGTTATTTTTGGAACAGAGGGTTTATGCATGCAACTACGTGGGTAGCTATTACGTAACCGGAACTGGCAACACTAGTGTCGTTAGGCGCCATTTGAGATGTCCATCGTAACGACATTTTTGACGGTATACGTTTTGTCATACGGACGCTATTTGTGTTGTGAACTCGTGAAAATTTTCGCGCGATGAATTAAAACGAAGACCGAAGAGAATGTCGAAAAAATGCGAGATTTCATTAAAATTTTTAAAAAATCTTCACTGAGATTCATAAAAATGTAACTTGGAATGCCCAAAATAATAATTTATTACATTTTAATAAAAAAACCTGGTCTTCGGTAAGTAAATTCTAGTTTGTTTCACATTAATTGGAGGATTGCCAAAACTGTACTGAATTGAGCATTGTAAAAACGTCGTTAGAAGAAAATATTATACGAAGGGAATCGAACAGATAAAAAGTAATTGTAATTCTTGAAGAGACGTCATGATTTCAATGTGATACGAATCAGGTCACCCGGAGGGATTTTGGATGCCCAGCTGAATGACATCCAAAATCCAAATTTGGAGAAGACTTTCGAGAGACTTTAGACATGAATTATCTCAACAACCATACATCGAATAACCCACTTCGACTTTTGGCGATGAAGGACTAAAACTACCGCATATCACTAATTTAGCGAATTGAATTCATGGATAAATTTAAAGAAGGTCGTCCGAAATCGGTTATTGTGCCAGAAAACATCGATGCTGTGTGCGAACTGAAGTCAAGATAGTCATATGACATTGAGATTTCGGCATCACTCGGCAATAGTATGACAAGCATCGATAAGATGTTGCATGAACATTTAGCCGTGAAAATGATTTGTTCACATTGGTACCCGCATAATTTAACAATCGCTAAAAAAGGCTCATGTCGATTGGTGAAAATAAATGCTCAAAAATGCATTACATGTACACAGGTGACGAATCTTGGATCTTTTGCCTTCGGACGTATAAGCCCGAAAACAAAAGTAATTTATGGTGTGGGTGTTGCAAGATGAGCCAAACGCACAAAACTTATTCGCGCAAGAAGCACTTCGAAGCAAATGGTCATGTTTTTTTTTTAAATAGGCATGTGACTACAGTGCCACTAGAGGCACTAGAGTGGTCAATTCTGAATGGCACACAACCTTTTCTTTGACAGGAGTCTTTAGAAAAATAAGAAAAAAATACGAGTGACGCAAAATCATACTTCATCATGACTATGCGAGCTCTCACACATCAGCACCTAAAATCAATATTTGACCTGTCAGAAGATCGAATTAGGTCATCCATCGTACAGCCTCAAATTTGTACACTATGATTTCATTTGGTTCCCGTTCGTGAAGAATAAAGTAGGTGGTGAATTATTTTCTGCGCCAAAAGAAGCGGTTTGATACATGGTTTCGAGATATCTCAATAGGAATGGGAAAAGTGTTGTGAAAATTTGTTCAAACGTATGCAAAAGTGCATCGATAATCACGAAGAATATTTTGAAATACAATAAAATCATTTTCAAGCATAAATATTTGTTTTTGTTTATTAATTCGATGCATAAATAGCAACCTTTGTGTACTATTAAGCAAGGTCTTGTAGATAATAACAAACCGCCGTTAGATATTTAGAGCGAATAAGAGTTATGCGAAAAGAACCGATATATTTAATGAAACTAAACTTTAGACTTCGACATTATTGACTACTATTTTGAAAATCAAAATAACATATAAACAATAAAATCATTAATTATGTATTTAATTACTTTCGAAAATACCATATGAGCAAAAATTAATTAGATAAGGGATGGCAATAGTTGGGAGGATCACTGTCTTTGATAAATTCAGTTTGTTGTTGCCTGCCAATTAAATGTCAGTTTTGATTTGAAGTAACTCTAATTATTTTGGTTATGTTAGCTAAAAAAACTAGCATTTAAATCATGTCGAATAAAACTTCAAGTCGAAACTGACACCTACTTAATGTCAAATAAAAATTCAAATCGAAACTGACATCCAACCAACATGTAGAACCAACAACAGGCTGAACCTATCAAAGACAGTGATCCTCCAAACCATGACCATCCCTTATCTAAATAATTTTTGCTGTATGTTACTTAAAACAGCTTTTACCTTTAAAAAGCATAAACATAATCAATTAATTATACCATTTGTTCGCTATTGATATGCGAATATTTATGGATGTGAATCTATATGAAAAATAACACTGGTCTGCAACAAAATCCTCCTTCATAAAATTATGTCATAAATATGAAGATTTCGATGCTCTGAATCTGTTCCCTATGGCCAATTTTTTCTATCACGTCTAGGTTTTTCGATATGATTTTTTTTTCCAAAATATCATAAATTCCGTTTTTTTTAAATTCGTTATATGCGTTATTATAAACAATGTATATACATACGAAATAGGTTTTTGCTAGTTATAAGAGAAAGAAGGAAAGTCCCGAAAGTGATTTCTATGGTACTACATATGCGCCTGCGCAGTATACACTGTGTCTTTACAACAGTTAGTTGAAAACTTGTCTTTTAATTGTTTACGTTCTATATCAAATACTTTGGTAAGTTTTGCACAAAATTCATGTTATACATATATTTTAAGTATTTTATGTGTAGGTTATCCATTTTTTTATGAACATAGATAATAAATATATAATAGAAATTTAAAATTATTTTTTAAAAAAATTCCATTCAATTTTAGGTTATAAAATGCCGCGCGCTTGTAAGAATTCTACAAACTGTTTTTGCTACATTTGTGGTGAGTTTACTCTAAAAACACAGCGAACTGCGATAACAGAGCTTGTTAAAAAAGCTTATCAGCTTTATTTTGGATTCTCTATCGATGAGAGGGATAAAAGTTGGTTCCCAAAAATTTGCTGTAACAGTTGTTCAAGAACGTTGAGAGGTTGGCTTGAAGGAAGTCACAAATCTATGCCGTTTACGATGCCAATGCTTTGGAGTGAACCTCAGAATCATGAAAATGACTGTTTTTTCTGCATGACATCAACACGAGGATTCTCGAAAAAAAATAAAAACAAGATTGTATATCCAAACATCGCATCTGCAAAGAGACCACTTCCTCGTGGTGAAGGCAGTTCACCTCCAGTACCTACAAAAAATAGCGAGAAGATGGAAAATAAAAATACTTCTGGTCTACAGCCTCAATCGAGTTCTATTTCTTCCTGTACATCTTCATCATCATACGCTTCATCAGGATCTTCAAGCCCATCAAAAGAACCTTATTTTCTTAAACAACCTGATTTAAATGATCTCGTTAGAGACTTGGGGCTATCAAAATCTAAGGCTCAATTACTCGGATCAAGATTGAAACAGTGGAATTTGTTGGATAAAAGTACAAGAGTCTCATATTTTCGCACAAGACAAGAAGATTTTATGAGTTACTTTTCCAAAGAAAATTATTTAGTATACTGTAATGATGCTGCAGGGCTTCTTAAAGAACTGAGTTTCCTAGAAAATTCTGACGAATGGAGACTTTTTATTGATGCGTCGAAGATTAGTTTGAAAGCCGTTTTACTTCACAATGGAAATAAATACCCATCAGTGCCTCTAGCACATGCAACAAACATGAAAGAAAATTATGCAAATCTGGAGGTATTACTTGAAAAAATAAAATATTCTCAATACCTATGGAATATTTGTGCTGACTTAAAAGTTGTCGCTATACTTACTGGATTGCAAGGAGCATACACCAAGTTTAGCTGTTTTTTATGTGAGTGGGACAGTCGCGCAAGAGACAAACATTACAAAGTTAAAACTTGGCCGCAGAGAAAAAGCTTGACACCTGGACTTAAAAATGTATCTCAAGAACCTCTACTGCCAAGTGACAAATTTTTTTTGCCACCACTTCATATAAAGCTGGGGCTCATGAAAAACTTAGTGAAAGCTATGAACAAGGATGGTACAGGCTTTCAATATCTCAAAACAAAATTTCCTCGAATCAGTGACGCGAAATTGAAAGAAGGGATTTTTGTAGGTCCGCAAATACGAGAGCTTATGAGGGATGAAGTTTTCAATTCGAAGTTGAGCAAAGCTGAAAAAAAAGCTTGGGTGGCTTTTGTAAAAGTGTGTCATAATTTTCTAGGTAATACAAAAGCTGACAACTACCGACTAATCATTCGAGAGCTTCTTTCTGCTTATAAAGCTTTAGGATGCAATATGTCACTCAAAATTCATTTTTTGGACTCGCATTTAGATTTCTTTTCGGAAAATCTCGGTGCCGTATCAGATGAGCATGGTGAAAGGTTTCATCAGGATATTATGCATATTGAAAGACGCTACAGTGGAAAATGGTCAGCAGCAATGCTTGCTGATTTTTGTTGGTCGATTCGCCGAGAAACTCCGATGGAAACGATGAAAAGAAAAAAAAAATAATAACTTGAATTATATTACCATAATGGGATAAATATACTGATATTTCTATAACTTGTAACTGTAAAATTAGCATTTTTCGTTGTAAAACTTAGACCGTAGTCTTTTTTCACTTTTTTGTAATTGTTGTTACTAAAATAATATCGTTTTTTAATTAAATGGACACTATATTTAAAATCTATGTGCTGTATTTTTTTGCATGTTAAATTCCGAGGTAAGAGCACCAAATATGATGTAATCATGCATGAAAACAATGAGGAGAAAAAAAGAATTTTTTTCTGCAGACCAGTGTAATTGATAGAGTGCTTTATAAACTATAGTCCAAAAATATTCCGTTACGAAAACACAGGGTGTTGAAGTTTTAGGAAAAAAATGAAAATTAATTAATATTTTCGAAATCGCTTGAGATATTTCAGTTAAATTTAATATGTAGCGACTGTTAATAAAGCCGCATATTTTTTAACAGTGGCGTGCGTATGGACACATACTTTTATATTTTTGAAGAAAAAAATGGTACGCCTATGTTTTTTTCCAAAATATAATTTATTTTTGAATTCCCCGTTCAATTTGAAACATAAGAGCTCTCTTGAGTTGTTTTCCTGTATGCGCCGTTTTTGAGTTAAAAAATAAAAATCGTTGAACTGTCTGGCAAAATTAATGTAAGTACTAACGAATACAATTTCGCAACAAATCTAGTTGCCCTGGAATATGTAACTTGCTTTTTAGATTTGACATTTGTTAGTACGAGTAAGTCTCTGTCACTCAAATCTATTTGACGTGGATTATCTTTTTCATTTTTTTATTATTGCAATCTTGTTAATAATGGTGATTTATTCAAATGTAGAAATGTCGGAAATGCATTGCGTGTATTGTCTCACCGATGGTAATGGTATCGTATTTATCACCAGAGATATCCCAATCGTGTTTTGCCAGATAGTCGAACCTTTTCTAATATTCATAGTCGTCTTGTTGAAACTGGTATTGCCCGAAGAGGTACATTTGAAGGTAGACCTCTTAGTGTCAGAACACATGACATTGAGGAAGCGGCGCTACACGAAGTCAAAGAACATCCTAAAACGAATGCGAGGAAGATTGCTAGAAACCTGAATATTTGCCATCAAATTGTTTGGAGAATTTTAGTAGATTTTTTGTTATATCCGTACCACATTTCAAGAGTACAGGCATTACTTCCCAGAGATTTGGCAAGGCGTGTGACCTTTTGTCAGTGGTATCTTCATAATATTACAGAAAATCCGCAATTTGAAACACACATTCTGTTTACGGACGAAGCAAATTTTTCAAGAAATGCCATTCAAAATTTCCATTATAATCATTTGTGGGCGGAAGAAATCCGAAACCCATTTGCAGCATCAATTTTCAGTTAACGTATGGGCAGGAATTATTGGTAACCACTTAATTGGCCTATTCTTTTTGCCGGGACGACTTGACGGATAATCATACCTCAATTTCTTTCAAGAACAACTGCCTTTGCTGCTTGAGGATGTTCGGCTAGCAATAAGAAACCGTATGTGGTACATGCACTATGGTGCACTAGCACATTTTAGTGTAGTGGTTCGCAATTATTTACAAACTGTTTTTCCAAATCATTGGATTGGCCGCGCTGGACCTCAGGAATGGCCACCAAGGTCCCCCGATCTCAACAGTTTAGATTTATTTTTGTGGGGCCATCTTATAACGCTAGTGTACACAAGTTCCATTAACACGATAGAGGAACTAATAGAAAAAATAGTTGCAGCATCCGATAGAATAAAAGATACTCGGGGATATTTAAATGAGTGCGCAATTCGATGAGAAGGGGGGGCGGAAGCATGCATATTAAGCGAAGGGAGCCATTTTCAACAATTCTTGCAATATTCGTTCCATGTTATTTGTAATGTTATGTTAATATTGCACGTTGTCAGTTGTTGTTCATTACACGCTGATACCAACCCGTAATGTGTTTAATTTTTTCTATTAAATTAATTACGGCTTCGTTTCCCTTCTAAAATTTTCTTAATAGTTTTCAACTATCATCCCCTTCTGCGAGCGTCTGCTGGTACGCGGAAGAGAGAGACTGGCCGACAGCCTTTTGTAGTGTAAGGTTGTTTAAAAAGTTACAAAAAGTACATCTTCGTATTGGAAGTTAACTCACGCTTCTTCGACTTATAGAATTTCACGTTTAATTGCGGATTAGGTCAAGAGTTAGTGAATATTTTTGAACAGCCAATTTTGCCGTTTGCGACTCAAAAAGGTTGGAGAAAATTATCAACAGACTTTTTTCTGCTTGGCGAAGGGAAAGGATACAAGTAACCCGAATTGTTAAATTTTTCTTTGTGTAATTGAAATTTCCTCTAATAATATATATATATTGAAGAGAGACTAATGCTCTACGTTGTTTGATGATGAATGATATGTAATGTTGTATATGTTGAATTTTCAAATAATGGGCGCCAGAGATTAAATTAATCACAAATATAACTACGTCCTCTGTGTACATACAAATGCACTAACAGCAGTCGGAAAGCATGGTTATAAAATAGATTAGATAATAAAATACCTCAGGTTCAAAGTCGGTCTGTGAATTATCTCCCTAATTGTAGTTAGGTGTCTATATAATATGTTTAACTCAACAACTAAATGCTAACAAATAAAACAGTTTAAAGTGATAAAAATAAAATATATTGAGACAAAAATTAGAGAACTGTAACAATTATCATAACATAGACATGTGTCTATACAGAGAATTACGATCTAAACATGTGTAAATATAATATTACTAATATAGTGTTGGTGAACAAAGAAAACTAAGTTAAAGAATATATAGGATTATTTATACTAATATGGTAAGTACTACGGTGTTATATGGATGTTAAATTATGCTTGTATTTATTAAGCTAGGGTAAACGATACATAGATAATAAATACCGAAGTTTTATTAAAGTTTATATAGGTTATTATGAACTTGTTTATTGATATGTAAATTTTATAGGCAATGAAATTATAAATGGATCATTCAAGAACCTGTGTTCCAAGATTTTGCGTGTTGGCTCAAGCTGGAGGCGTTGTAGTCGAGCAGCAGCAAGTTCGGCGTTAGAATTCTGGATATGGGTTTGGCGTCGTCCGATCGTCCAAATGGCCCACGCGTTGCCGTTTGGATACTTGTAAAGATGCTATCGTCAATATTCGGCGTATCTTCGATGATGAGAGGCTGGTTTTTACTTAAAAAGGTTTGCTAATTTTCTGCGTTTCAAATATAGATATTTTCGATGAGATCTGTTGAGTTTGATTATGGTAATTTAATTTTTAACTTGGATAAATGCACAAACGCGGCCATATATTGTAAAATTCTTTTTCGGCGTCCTCTACGTTCATTTATTTTTCATGGCCTATTTTTATATTGGCAAATAGCCTCGAAACTTTATTATCATAGCATCGCTGGTGTTTTGAATTAAATTGATATTACATTTCTAATCAAATTATAAAATTTTTTAAATAATTTTCAAATACACTTTGTTTACTTTTAAATGTAGGTTATGTCATTATTATGTGTTCTAAGTTGCATTCTTACGTGTTTAGGTTAAATTTAAAAAGAGGGCGTGTCTAATCAGTATCAATACAATATTTCAATGTGGATAAATTAGATACCGGTAGTATCGCGCGAAATATTTGAATTATGAAATTTAAAATAGAAATATAAAAGTAAGTAATAAAAAATAAAAATAAGTTAATTTGAATTACTGTTCTCGTTGTATTAATTTATAAACATGTTGATACTAATTTTACAATCTTAATTCGCTAATTTCACCCTTTTTATAATTGTTAAATGCATTGTTTTATCTGTTTTTCCGTTTCAGATGCAGATATATGAGTGCAGTTTGAACCATAACATTAAATATATATATATATATATATATATATATATATATATATCCCCTAATCGACAAATTTTAATTTCTGGCTCGAAAGTAGAAGAGGAAAAGAGTGCGACAGAAGAAAAGTAAAGAAATACATATAGCGAGGTTGCCAATGAATGTATGCATAAGTACGATAAGGTTCAGTCAGATTATAGCCAGTTAGTAAGTCTATTCTAAAAAATCCCGGGCAAGAGATCTATAGGAAGAAGACGGAATTCATGGCTGAAGAACCTTAGGGACTGGTTTGGATGCAATAATAATGAACTGTTTAGAGCTGCGGTTTCAAAAGTAAGAATTGCTATGATAATTGCCAACCTTCGAAGCGGAGACGGCACCTAAAGAAGAAGTAAGTCTATTGCTTCAGAGGGTTGTAGAACGCATCTTAGAAATACGTATAAAATTCACCACGAATATTTACAGAAAAATATTTATTTCATGGTGAATTACTTTTATGAGAATATACAACAAAGCTTATATTTTCCGCGTATAAATAAAATGAAATGAAATATTAATTCTAAATTATGCAAAACAAAATAAATGTAACTCTTATGAAAAGAAAATAAATGAACTCTTCTCCAATAATAATAAAAAATAAATATTCTAAATTAAAGGTTCAAATACTGCACCACATTGTTCTTGGCAGCATGCCAACTAATAATAAAATTCTATGGAAAGAACCGACAATTGAATTATTTAAAATACCAGCCTATACATTTAATTTTTGTGGCTATCGGGTATGTACAGGTACATTGAGGTATCTATCGGCATAATACCATTTTATGATTTGTGTCTTTTCTTGAGTCGTAAAAACATGCGTGTTGAAATCGACTATTAATATACATACGTAGAGAAATAAGTGTTGTACACCCTGTAAGTGTTTGTTAGGGAATAGAGCATGTTAAATGTGTGTGTGTCCACCACTCTGCTTCTCCCTCCACTGCTTTTAAAGCTATCGTTGGATAGAACAAGCATACACTATATTCGCAAACAGAAATTAAAATTTGTCGACTACGGTATATATATTGCTATCATATTTTGGCCGTAATCAATTTAATTTCTTGAGCATAACTTAAATATTAATTTTGTACTCATTCATTCTTTTACTACCATAACTTATATATCATTTTTGGCCATACTAAGATGTCTAATTAATTATTAATGCTAAATTATTAATGCATCTACTTGAAATTAAAATCTAAATTTTTAAAACATATATAGTTATAAATACATATATCGTCTGCAGTCACAATTTTTTTTGTGCCACCAGATGTACTGGTTTTTCACAGGTACACATGCAAGTGTTCGATAGACGCCTTTTTGTAAAATAATAATTTTTATTTTAAGATTTAAGTCATTAGCATATTTGTATAAGATATTTTTACTAACGTTTTTTCGTTATAAAATTTTGAATCTATGGTACCGTAGAAAAAAAACGACGGGATTTAATCATTTAATCTGTAATTGAAATTAAATTTCTATTTATTTTCATCAATTTCTTTTTTCTTTAAAAAAAAATATTTACCGTATTGTTACACTTTATTTTTGCGATACTTAGTTGTGGTTTTTGTATAGTTTGATGCCGGATTATACAGTCGGTACTTATATAGTGTGAAGATTTGATTTTTAAAATATATTTTTATTAAATTAATTTTTACATATATTAATATTTTCATTTAGTTTAATTTTCTTTTTGTACTATTCAAATATTTCTCGGTTAGTGAATATACGAATTATTTGTTCCCAAGTATTTTCTTTGCCTTTGGCATTTCCCTTAGGAATTTCTTTACAGGTATCCCGTGCAGCCTTCTGGTATAGTACGTAGGTAGATAGTGAGTTTATATCTACCGCGTGTTTGAATAGTTGTATGCGCATGCACCCAAGTTCACGCAATCTCTTTTCTCAGTTTTCAGTCTGAGCTTCCATAAGTAAAACTGAGTGGCGCTACATGCTAACTTTTAATTTTAGTAACCCAGACCCGTCTCCAGTGACTAGGGCATAGATAATAAATAGAAGCTCCCATACTTTGTGCGATACAACTAGTTTTTTTTTGTTTGATCTCGACCATCTCCAGACGCCTTCGCTGCGCCAGCTTCGCAATAAAGTAGCAAATTTTGAAAGTCGTTCATAACTCGAAAATGATGTATTACAGGAAAACAACTCAATAGAGCTCTTATGTTTCAAATTGAACGGAGAATTAAAAAATAATTTATATTTTGGAAAAAACCATAGGCCTACCATGCTCCAATACCCAGTATTTTCGTAAGGGAACATTTTTGGACCTTTATCATTTATTTTTCATATAGATTCACATTCTTAAATATTCGCATATCAATAAGGAACACCTATGTTTTATTAGCTAAATATTATGCAGTTTACAAGTGATTACATTCGCATTTAAGCAATACGTTTTACTCTAAATTTTTGGTGGCAGATAAACAGAAAATAATTCAAATTAGAAAATGTATTTTAAAGAACAAGTTCTTAAGAATTATATTATCTAAATCAAAATCCGAAAAAGCTTGTTTAATAATTCAGATCTATTCCTCTACAGAAATTTATACAACGCTTATCTCAATGTTTAAGTTACGAAATTACAATAAAAAAGAAACAGCTAATTTCAAAACCAATTAATGAACTTTCGATTAATGACTTTTAAATTTATGAATGAAGTAAAGAATTCTGTTATCGCCTGATATTATTACTCTTAATTACTTTACAAATAATGTTTATTATATCGACAGTGTTTATCTATTTCATACATTACTGGTATAAAGTTCACGATATAAAAATGCATCACTTAGAATGGATTGGAAAGTTGGTGTTAATAACAAAATATACAATCTCCTCTTATGTGTAAATTATAAGGGCAGTTTATACACGCTTTATTCAAGAAGAAACCCAAGCCAATTGCAATTGCTCAAATAATTTACTTCAATCAAAATTTTCTCCCTAACTTCAATACAAGTACTCGAGATGATGATCTGTAATTGTATCAGAATAATTGAAACATACATGAGTAGGTAAACCCCACCAGTTTTGTATAATACAAAGGTATTTTTAATAATATAAAATATTATTAAAAATCTGGTGTGAAGAACACAAATACAGGTTCACTATTAATATTTTTTGTGAACGTGTCCGAACATATCCCTCCCCAGAGACGTAGATACGTATTTCGCCTTTCTACAGCCTCGTCGGTACGCCCCTGCTGAAGAAAGGATATTCTCAGACACATTCACAAAAAAGAATCACATCACCGAAATTATCCAGACCGGGCGTAAAAGTAAATTCAGGAAATGGTTACTTCACATTGGTTATGTGGACGGGGCGAGGTATTTCGGCTGTCTGACAACAGGCAGCGCTGAATTTACTTCTACGCCCGGTCTGGATAATTTCGGTGATATGGTTCTTTTTTGTGAATGTGTCTGAGAATATCCTTTCTTCAGCAGGGGCGTACCGACGAGGCTGTAGAAAGGCGAAATACGTATCTACGTCTCTGGGAAGGGATATGTTCGGACACGTTCACAAAAAATATTAATAGTGAACCTGTATTTGTGTTCTTCACACCAGATTTTTAATATTTTATATTATTAAAAATACCTTTGTATCTGTAATTGTATTTATAATTCCATAAGAAACTTTATATCTGCATTTCAACATGGGTTCATGACTAAAAGTTACTAAAACTATGAATCTATGTCGTTTTACACAATATGTCTCAGAAATTATAGATAAACAAAGCCAAGTAGATGTAATGTACTGACTTTCAAAAGGCTTTCAAACAAATTGACCATTATATTCTTGTGAAGAAACCTGGTTATATTCTCTGAATCCTACTTGTTTAACATAAAACAGTTTGTCGAATATGGATTTATAAAGGACCTGTACAATTTTTAATTTTTATTAAGAAAATAATTGATTGTAGAAAGCTTCTGTTTGCTGATTCTCTTATGATCTTTCACAGAATCGCTACTGCTCAGGACTATTTTAAATTACACCAGCAGAACCATCTATGTCTCAACTCAAATAAATGCAGAGCTATGAATTATTTAAGCAACACTTCTACATTTGATACTAAATTATCCTGTCAGAAATATTGACCAAATGGTGGTTGGTACCATACAAAATGTATGGTTTCTCCTTAAAAATTGTTTCACAATGCCTGATTAATCAGATGACACATTACCGTACAAAAGCGACCAAGCTACTTTAACTGACTTAAATGTTGCATAATGCCCCTACGAACAATCAAATGCCACCGTGTAAAAGTGACCAGCTGCCTTAACTGGTCACTTTTACACGGTGGCATTCACGGTAATGTGGCATCTGATTGTTCGGACATTGTGAGACAATCATCATAAGCATCACGATATTCATCCATACACAAAGAAAAGCTTGAAAACTTCGAGATAAAAGCTATCATTGAGCGTTTAACCGAGCAGAACGAATTCTTTGTGTATAATGCCCCTGGAATCGCAAAACAAGTCATTATTGTCTTTACGCTTAACTCTATCAATCTATTTTTGTGGTGGTGGACTCCATTCATCACTCTAGTGCTTTGTTTCTGACCAAAATATCATATTTCGTCTAGTAACATGTTTTAAAGAAATTTCAGGCCTTGTATACTGTTTTAATTAAATATCAGAATAATTGAAACATACATGAGTAGGTAAACCCCACCAGTTTTGTATAATACAAAGGTATTTTTAATAATATAAATTATTACTAAAAATCTGGTGTGAAGAACACAAATGCAGGTTCACTATTAATATTTTCTTTGAACGTGTCCGAATATATCCTATCCCCAGAGACGTAGATACGTATTTCGCTTTTCTACAAGCTCATCGGTACGCCCCTGCTGGAGAAAGGATATTTCCAGACACATTCACAGAAAAGAACCACCTCGCCCTATCACCGTAATTATCCAGACCGAGCGCAGAAGTAAATTCGGCGCTACCTGTTGTCAGACAGCCGAAGTTCCTCGCATACCGTCCACATAATTGATGTGAAGTAACGACGCCCTTCCAAAGGTTAGCACAGCCAACTCTCTAGAAAACTGCATTTTGTTTGTGCCTTCACTCATACTACGGCTTAACCGCATGTGTAATGTATCAGAATAATTGAAACATACATGAGTAGGTAAACCCCACCAGTTTTATATAATACAAAGGTATTTTTAATAATATAAAATATTACTAAAAATCTGGTGTGAAGAACACAAATGCAGGTTCACTATTAATTCACAGAAAATATTAATAGTAAACCCCACCAGTTTTGTATAATACAAAGGTATTTTTAATAATACAAAATATTATTAAAAATCTGGTGTGAAGAACACAAATGCAGGTTCACTATTAATTCACAGAAAATATTAATAGTGAACCTGCATATGTGTTCTTCACACCAGATTTTTAGTAATATTTTATATCATTAAAAATACCTTTGTATTATACAAAACTGGTGGGGTTTACCTACTCATGTATGTTTCAATTATTCTGATACATTACACATGCGGTTAAGCCGTAGTATGAGTGAAGGCACAAACAAAATGCAGTTTTCTAGAGAGTTGGCTGTGCTAACCTTTGGAAGGGCGTCGTTACTTCACATTAATTATGTGGACGGTATGCGAGGTACTTCGGCTGTCTGACAACAGGTAGCGCCGAATTTACTTCTGCGCTCGGTCTGGATAATTACGGTGATAGGGCGAGGTGGTTCTTTTCTGTGAATGTGTCTGGAAATATCCTTTCTCCAGCAGGGGCGTACCGATGAGCTTGTAGAAAAGCGAAATACGTATCTACGTCTCTGGGGATAGGATATATTCGGACACGTTCACAGAAAATATTAATAGTGAACCTGCATTTGTGTTCTTCACACCAGATTTTTAGTAATATTTTATATTATTAAAAATTCCTTTGTATTTAATTAAATAATTGGACGGTCCAATTCTATACATTTTTTGGGCCACAGTTAACTTGTGGAAATCGCAAATTCGACAAAACTGGCCGCCAAAAATGTTGTGCGCAACTTAGATATTGGAATTTCCAATTTATTTTCAATCTCGCAGATAAATTCGGTTTCATTTTCTTAATGTTAACTTCGCTCAGTTCAGTTTTTTGACAACCCAACTTTTCGTTGTCCATAAGCATATCACGATCTTTTCGAAATTGTTTAAACCACTAGTAAACCCGAGTGTTTATCAGCGTATAATTTTTGAAGCATTTGATGTATTTTAGTAAAACTTTTACCAAGTTTAACACAAGAATTAATTACAGCTTCTTATTTGAAACTAATATTCAAGCCGTTCGTTAAAACCTAATTACTTTTGGTATTATAACTTGGTTTCTAAAAGAACAAATATCATGAACTGGTGACAAAACACAAAATGAAGGCTTCACCAACGAAAACACACAATAGATGGAGCCACTAGTATCTCCTCTTTGAAACGTTCGATGTTTTTCGACAGAGGATGTATAAAAGTTAGGGGATTAAAATATTTCTCAATATTCATGAAATCTTTTTGAAATAAACTTGTAACACGTACTCTTCTTGTTTCATAAGTTACTATTATATAATACGGCAAATTTAACAATCTTCTCGGTAGGCGCGCATACATACATATATAGAACATTCATACAAACACAGTAAAAATATTATTTATTCATATAATGTTCAACATATGCTCTATAAAAGGTAATTATTATATAACTGCTAACATTACTAAACACATACCTACTCTTAATATAAATATCTGCTGATATCTCAAGTATTTACCGAATCAACAATTAGGTCTATCAAAATATCATATGAGAAATAATGTGTCTCTATCAAACTAATTGTTTTTCATTTATTCAAGCTTCCAGAATAATCCAACAACGACAACTTAACACTGCTTAACCCAATTATCGCAAGCTTTTGTATTTTCTTATTTTTCCTTCAGTTCGGATCTTTTTACAGATTTTTTGTAGTTTAAATCATTCCCTTTTCAATTACGATTTTATGAATACCTTTACTTTAAAATTCAATTTCATGCAAATTTTAAAATTTAACGGTAAACGCAGACTACATTTATCTTTGTCACACGAATTATTGATATTGAAAATATTTTCTTTGTATAATGGGACTATTCTTATTACAATTTGACGAGGAATTTTTTTGTATTATTTCGCCTATTGAATATATTTTTATTCAAATTATTTGTCCTGTACTTTAATCATTCATCTAGGGATTGAATATAACTTAATTATTTCACTATTGTCTATTGTCTTCTTCACATCAAAATTAGAATTTTAATACAGTTTAATTTAACACAATTACATTACAATTTATTTTAATATAATTTGTTTGTTGCTATAGCATGGCCAGTAAGAAATAGTAAACGGTTATAACATGAATAATAATTAGTAATTAGAGATCGGACACATCGGGCTGAAATGACGTAATTACGACGAACGATATAAATAATCTACATCTGTAAGTGCATCACGCAGTTACTGAATAGCACTATTCATTCTAGCAAACGCCAATTAAGTTAGCGCGAGGAAGGGTAAGTTCGGGCAGGATTAGAAGTAGTGGGGATATTTGTATTTGGTTTTACATTAAATGTCAGATAATTCTAACCTCTGAGCGTGTATCACTTTATGATCCCCTAGCAAAGACATTATGTTCCGTCAAACGTCAATGACAAATGTATTCTGACAATTATTTTAGTGGGGGTGGACGTTTTTAAAAAAGGGCTTCTGCGCACCCTCTCCTCGCGCCAACGCCAACTTAATTGGCGCTTGCTATACTTACAGATGCTGTAGACTATTTATATCGTCGGATGTGTCCGGTCTCTAATAATAATATATATTTAAAACAAAAATCTCGCAATAAACAAACTGTTAATAATATATAATACTGAGCATATACAGGCGTCTTTGAAATAAAGAGACAGAGTATGAAAAATGGAAAAATGTTATTGTCAGTCAGTTTTAAGTATCATCTCCCATTCAGTCAGTTGCCGATCGTTACATGTCTACATGTGTACGTTCGATATAATTTACCTTTACGTCTTCGATTAAAGCTAGATTGTTACCAAATTGGACGTGAAAAGCCCCATCTTACATAATCTTTTAATAATTCACATGCAAGTATATTTTTTAACAGCTGACTGTTCGTACCAGGTTATCGAACCCTTACCATATAAAGATGTCTACAGAATGTTATCTTCCAGTGTTTTTATAAACATAAACATTGCAGTGTGTTTGCGTGTAAATTCAGTAGCGGTATTTTTTATAGACATTTTGAATCCATATTAATATTTTATATTTATTTTATTATTTCTCGTAACAAAATAAAACATTCGCATAATACACATATAAACAGCTGATTTTCTAAGTAAATATATTGAGGTTATTGACGTTAGCATACAACAATGTTATAGTTTTCATAACATCGACGGATGTTACGCATGTAAACATACGCTGTAGGGTATGTATGTGTGTAACTTCGATAGAGGTATTTATTATTTAAACACATCCTGAATACTTTCAATTCATAGGCGGCACATAATACAATTTTCAGGGGGTTGTTAATTTTGGAGTTCGCGTCGTAATTGACTAACAATATTTTGGATTTATATTCTATACAGGGTGTCCAGAAACTCTCCTGACAAACGAAGACCGGAGATTCCTCTGATAATTTTAAGATAATTAAACCCAAATTCACCTAGTCCGAAAATGCTTCCTAAGGGAGCTAGAGTTCTTTGAAGATGGCGCCTTGTATTTATTTTTTTTTAAATTCCTCCAGAACGCTTCTACTTAGAAAAACAAAAACTGGTATGCTTATTTATCCTCCAGAGATGAATCGATTCCATCAATTGCGAATTTCTAGTACCGGTCATAGGCGTCCCTTTTGGGTAGGTCAACGGTTATTTTAAGGCATAACTTTTTTGTCTTTAACTTTTAAGCATTTGTGACACTAGATTATTAAATTTTCAGGTATTCCAGTACTAAAATGTACTCTTACTTTAAGTCGGTAGGATACACCGTTTTCTAGAAAAATCGATTTGTAAATTTTTCGTTTTTTCTTCATTAAAGTTCAATTTATTATGTACCTACTTATTTTTAGCGACGAAGTTGGCTTGGACTATCAAGGCATGGATGAAAATTAATTTAATAAATTAAAAACAAATTATTTATTACAATGGAACGAAACTAACAAAAAAGAACAAGTATCAAAGATAGATTGTTACAAAAGTTGCTCGATGTGATGACCATTAGTCTCTATGCATAAGTTTACCCTTTTGCTTAGAGAACGCCGAATTCTTGCAAAAATTCCAAAGTTATTTCTAAATTCGTTGCAAGCATCTTGTATCCTTAGCCAGAGTTGTGCGCAAGCAACTGGACCGCCTCTTCCAATCCAATGGTCTTCGTAGTTATTATCTACAAAGTCTCGTACATTCCTGCTAAAGTGGGCCGGACAGCCGTCCTGTAGAAACCATAAGTTTTGCCGAATATTTAAACGCACCTCATCTAACAAATCAGGTAAAATATTTTGCAGGAAATGTAAGTAATCAGCACCATTTAAACGAGCAGGTAATTCCACAGGTCCAAGTAGATAATCGTCAACTACTCCTATCCAGACGTTTATGCTAAACCTATGCTGATGTTTAAATTCTTGAACAACGTGGGGATTGTCACCAACGTACGAATAATAATGTGCATTATGTACATTAAAAATTCCATTTTTTGAGAATGTAGCTTCGTCACCAAACAAAATGTTCCTGAAGAAATCTTCATCTTGATTTTTCTGATTTTGTAACCATCTAGCGAATTCTACGCGAGCAGGAAAATCTCCTTCTAGTAGTGCTTGCACCTTTGTAAAATGAAAAGGATATAAATTTTCTTTTGTGTAAGATATTTCCTACGGAAGATTTTGAAATTGTGGGGTACATGGCAGATAGTCTTCGAACGCTAATTTCTCGATTTTCCTCAACTTCCATTAAAATAACATCTTCATGTTCTGCTGTTACATCATTATGTCTCCCTGTTTCATTATTTTTTGGGACCACTGAACCTGTTTCTCTTAATCGTTGATGAAGAGCTGTAAATGTTGAGTGAGTGGGGCTGCTAACGATTGGGAAATTTTTCAGCGTATCTACGTTGCGGCGCTCGAGCGTTACACCTCATTTCGCCATAAACTAAATGCATATCGGCGTATTCCTCATTAGTAAAAACCATTTTTTTTTAAATTGAAATCGTTGTGTTTGAATAACACAAAGTAAAAAATGAAAAGATAAACTTCGCGAACTGACAACAATTTGACAATGAAAAACGTAGGTTTTACTTCTGTTGGCAGTTCAGAGCTAACTATTGCAAAAAATTAAAAATTGAACTTTAATGAAGAAAAAACGAAAAATTTACAAATCGATTTTTCTAGAAAACGGTGTATCCTACCGACTTAAAGTAAGAGTACATTTTAGCACTGGAATACCTGAAAATTAAATAATCTAGTGTCACAAATGCTTAAAAGTTAAAGACAAAAAAGTTATGCCTTAAAATAACCGTTGACCTACCCAAAACGGACGCCTATGGCCGGTACTACAAATTCGCAATTGATGGAATCGGTTCATCTCTGGAGGATAAAGCATACCAGTTTTTGTTTTTCTAAATAGAAGCGTTCTGGAGGAATTAAAAAAAAAATAAATACAAGGCGCCATCTTCAAAGAACTCTAGCTTCCTTAGGAAGCATTTTCGGACTAGGTGAATTTGGGTTTAATTGTCTTAAAATTATCTGAGGAAACTCCGGTCTTCGTTTGTCAGGAGAGTTTCTGGACCCTGTATAATTACATTTACATTTTTTATACATTGTCCCCAAATTTCAACAACGGCCTGTATAGTACATGAGGTTGGTTCGACAATGAGCTTGGTTTGGATATTAAGAGAAGTAGGAAGCTTTTTTCCGTTCTGACACTAGCTCATTTTCTTACAGTTGCTTGAACTAAAATTTAGAAGTGAAAATGAAAAATGGATAAACTTTGAAATTCGTGGTTAGGGAAAAAATCGAAAGAATTATAAGAGGATTGCATCTACATTAAGTGGTTTTCTAAGACCGTGAGACTTTGAGTCAACGAATTTAAGCAAGATAGGACAAGTATCGAAGATGTATCACATTCTGAGGCTCCAAAATCAGATGTGACGCCAAAAAACAGTTAAAAAATCCACGATATCATTTTGACCAACAGGCGAATGAACGTGCCTGAGTTAGGAAAGGCCGCAGGCATGTCAACTGATTGAGTACATTTCATTTTGCATATTTAATTGCTCGAGAAAAATTTGCACAAGATGGGTGCGCGAAATCGCATGTGAACATCTGCCGAGTGTTTGCAGTTGTTTAAGAAGAATGCAGCCGATTTTTTTACGGCCCTCCAGTCAAATACGTTTCATCAACTGTGATGGCATCAGCCTTTTGGGGTGGGAAGGAATTGACTATCTCTAGAAGGGAAAACCCATCACTGGCGTATATTTGGCATCCCTTTTGAGCAGATTTCCTCACAGACGGCAGAGATCGCGCAAAAGCATCCTGGAATTACTAAAAAAAGATCGTGTTCCAACACATAGGTCCTTTACGCTTTAAATGGACCGTTTAGCAAAAATTGACTAAAATTAGTTTTGAACTGCTTCCGCATATCGGGAACAGACTTCCTTCTGTTCCCGAAATTCTAAACTTTCCTGGCTGGACAAGAATTTGAGGGCAATAAAGAAGCCATCCAGGCGGTTAACGACTATTTTGAGAGTTTTGAAAAAAAAAACAATTCGGGGATGTAATCGGGAACCTAGAGGAATGTTGAATTAATGCGTTGAAATTTGTGAAGGTTATGTGAAAAATTGAAGCTAGATCTAAAATTCAGATTGTTATCTTTCGCATCGAACCAAGTTAATTAAAAAACAAACATTCTCCTGTAGTCTTTAATCTTAATAATGATAACAGACTATTACAACATATGTTCGTAATTATATTTCCTAGAATATATTCCAGGAATTCTGAAAAGTTAAAGTTATTTGAAATGTTGCGTAATTACGAAACATTTCTGGTCAATTTAACTCTTATTGCTCATTCGCATTAATAAATAACACACGTTAAAAAAACGAGCCTCGAGAACGGCAATATTGTTCAAAGTATCATGGATCGATCATTAATACAATTTTAAAACTCTTATTTAACAAGCCATTACCGTAAACAGGTTTCATGTTCTTTTTTAATTGAATATGTTGTAACAGAAATTATACGTATATTGTGCTAGTTAAAAGCCAGAATCATTTGATAGTAAAACCACAAAATACAAATTTTTCTTCATAATAAACAAAAGTTATCGCAAAATTATAAACCACACGAAAATCAAGTATTGTACCTTACTAAACTGCGTAGCAACAGTATCAGTTATTAGTTATTATAGATTGTATACACGGACTAAGCGAAAATAAAAAATACCAATTTCTGTATTAAAAGTGAATGATCTATCTAACGAGAGTTCAATTAGTCTTTACGTCCGAGGTAGCTATGTATTGTAAAACGCATGTCGTTACTAATTTATAAATGTCATGAATTACTACATACTTGACAGAAGTTTGACTTAAGTTAAAACATACATTACCTATTTTCTGTGTGTCACTTAATAGGTTAATAATAATAATAATAATAATATTTATTAGAGTCCAACAGCAAAGCCAAAATGGGCGCTTCAACAATATACAATAACGCACATAAAACAATAGTATACATATATAAGGCATAGTAAGTGCTCATATATAAAAGTAAAATACACTCATACACACCAACACAAACACACTGCCCCCGTCCACGCTACCGCCTGACGGTTCGCTCCAGGAAGACGTCAGCAAAGATCCTATCAGCATCTCGACACATCCGATAAATGGGACTGCGCATTCCAACATTGGTCCTGCAGCGAGGAAGTGAAAAAGTAGTACGGCTCCTAGACGACAACCTCGGCACACGAAACCCAACCTGCGCCAACAGAGCGGGGCAATCGATCCCCCCAGACACCAAGCCATGCAAGAAATTGGCCCCACAAATCTCCCTACGGGTAGTCAGGGGCGATAGACCATGTTCAGCCAGGAGCTGCATGTGGTCAGTATTTCTAGGTGGGTAGAAACCGTCCCTCTTAAAGTTCATATACTTTAGGAAACGTCTTTGTACTCGTTCCAGCTGCAACATGTGACAAGTATATAAGGGAGACCACACAGTTGAAGCGTATTCCAGTCTAGACCTCACAAGTGAGACGTACAGAGTCTTTATTACGCCAGGATCAGTGAAATACTTAGAGCTCCGCATTACAAAACCCAGCAAGCCAAGTGCTGACCGACAAGTAGCAGTAATATGCTCAGAAAAGGAAAGTTGGTCATCAAACAACACACCAAGGTCCCTGATCGTAGTAGCAGCCCCAAGCACCTCACCCCGTACACTATAATTGAACATCATTGGATTCCTTCTCCTTGTATAACGCACCACAGAACACTTGGCAATATTCAGGTGCAATAGATTATCTCCACACCAACGAATGATCGCATCAACATCCCCCTGCAGCCGCAAAACATCCTGATGAGTATTAACCACCGCATAGACTTTTACATCATCGGCATAGGAAAGATGCGAGCACGTAAGTCCATCGAAGAGATCATTGATAAAAATCACGAATAGAAGCGGTCCAAGCTTTGAACCCTGCGATACACCAGACGTCGATACGAATTCAAAGGACTTATATCCATTGTAGTAGACATAGTTGACCCTGCCATCCAAGTAAGACTGCATGAATGTAAGAAAAGGCACATCAAATCCCACCATATCTAGTTTCCTCGACAACAAGCCATGATCAATGGTGTCGAAGGCCTTAGAAAAATCTGTATATATAACATCAGTCTGTCCCCCGCCATCCAAGCAGTTACTTAAATCCTGCGTAATATTCAACAAATTCGTAACAGTAGACCGACGTCGTACAAAACCATGCTGTGCATCGGATATTTTAACATTTACATTTCTGAAAATGGTGTCGTATATGATCTGCTCAAAAACCTTCGAAAAATTACACAGAATGGAAATAGGTCTATAATTCTTGATATTGTTTCTGTCACCCTTCTTATAACCAGGACAAACTCTAGCTCTCCTCCACCTTTTGGGAAAATAAGTTTTCCTTATGGATAAATTAAATATCGATTTTAATGGAGTAGAGAGAATCACGCGGCAGTCCTTCACAAAAAACGCGGGAATCTGATCCTCACCAGCAGTGAAACCCGACGTCAGCCGACTGATGGCGCAAGATATGTCATCGTCAGAGACACAAGTCATGCCGAAGAAATCATTCGAATGTGCTTACACTTAATAGGTTATATTAATAATTTAAGCACAGACATGCGTTTATAAATCCATGACTGCCCAGGACGTAAAGACTAATTGAACGCATGTTATAATATCAAAAGCCTTAGACAGATTTGTATAGTTTATTTCAAATTATAAGAATATAACCTTGAACGGCTCTAATGCTTTTATTTGACCACCTGCGGCAATAACTACCTGGCCGCTCAATACGATTATCTTTTACGCAAACAAACTGCTGAGGTCCGTAATGACAAAATTTAAGTAAATTGTAATTACTGCAATTTAGATGAAATAAAATTTAATAATAATATAAGAACCAACAGTTGTTAATTTGAATATATAGTTATTATATATAGTTAAATAGTGATTAAATTACAATTTAGATGAAATAAAATTTAATAATAATATAAGTACCAACAGTTGTTAATTTGAATATATAGTTATTATGTATAGTTAAATAGTCATTAAATTACAATTTAGATGAAATAAGTGCTTATATTTACTAAACAAAATTTAAGTAAATATAGTTAGGAGAGTTGGTATATATTACATCTAATATTGAGTCTATTTATCATTTAATGTTAATCTTTACTGCTGTATACATATTTAATTTTTCTCTCTTTACTTAACGAACATGTGGCGACCTTTTGCTGAAAGTGTTAGTGATTATGATGTGGATAGTGATAATACTGTTGGAGCACGACAGAGAAAGCATATATCAGAAGATGAAAAACAGATAATTTTCAATGTCTATCATACCCTGATGGAAGAAAATAACGAACTACAAACCCAGAACATTCAACGAACGTCGTAATTAACCAAGGTGCCTTTTGGAACAATATATAAAATAATTAAGAATAACGCAGGGCCTCGAAAGCAAAGAAGTGACAAAGGAGCACCGAGAAAAATTGAAGAGTATGAAATTGATACTATTAGGCAGCAAGTATACTCCTTCTACTGAGGAAATGTTGAATCTACACTTGACTGCTGACATAAAAGAATCAGTGATGAGCCTATAAATATTCAGTGTTCTGAAGCAACCTTGTGGCGGACGCTAAAGAAAGCTGGTTTTAAGTTTGGCACTATAGACAAACATCGCATAATTATGGAAAGCCCGAGGTTACAGAAACATCGATATGAATACTTAACGGCAATTAGAAGGTATAGACAGGAAGGACGATTAATATGTTATTTAGACGAGACATAGTATGACACCCATGACACAATTTGCAAAGGTTGGGTGAATAGTTCAAGTATGTGTCAGTTGGACGCGCCGGTTTCGAGAGGGAAGAGAATAATCATTCTTCATGTTGGGACAGAAAAAGGATGGATCGGACAGCCGCTATTATCTGCTAAAAATGTTAAATCCTCAAGTTTAGATTACCATGAAGATATGACCTCATCTTTATTTGAAGAATGGTTTTGTGACACTTTGCTGCCAAATTTACCAAAATATAGTGTGATAGTGATGGACAACGCTCCGTATCATTCTCGACAGCAAACCAAAGTTCCTACAAAATGTAATAATAAGAAAGATATTAAAACATTTTTAGAAGCAAATGATTTATATTTTGAGGATCATTATACAAAAAACCAATTAATAGAGGTGATGAAGACAAAAGAATATTTAAAGGATTATTATGTGGATAACAGAGCTAAAGAAGCAGCACATACAATTTTGCGTTTACCACCATACCATTGCATTTTCAATCCCATTGAATTGATATGGGCCCAACTAAAAATACCATAAGACGAACAAATCAAACACCGAAATTTAGTGAAAGCAGTGTAACACATATAAAAAATGCTATGGAACATATAACTGCTGTAAATTGGAAAAATGCTGTTAAACACGCAATAGCAAAAGAGGACGAATATATGCGCATGTACAAAATAGTTCGATTATAAATTTGCAATACGATTCACACCGGTTTGCAAGACGACTCAATCACAGATGATTTATGAAATGCGGTGACACATAAAATTTTTATTGTGTATTACAAATAAATTAGCTTTATATATCTCTATGTATCCACTACACATGTTGCCACACGATTTGTAATTTTTTCTTTGTATATAAACCCAATGTACAGATATTTTTTATTATATACTTGAAATTAACAGCGTTTTATTATTATATTATAGGGCCCTAATTTATAGTCAGTACGGCCCCTAGATTCATACGTTGCAAATAGGTAAACCGTACCCGTTCAATAAGGAGACCAGGTACAATAATTATCATCAGAGAAGGTGGTGCAATAAAAGCATTAGAGCCGTTCAAAGTTATATTCTTATAATTTGAAATAAACTATATATAATGGATGTTCCAATAACAACGTAATTTTTAAAAATTGCTCCATTTAGTCTATGGTAAACGTCAAGCGGTCATATTTGATAAATATGTTGAAACAATGCCATTTAGAAAATCACACGCTATTCTCTCGATCAACATTTATTAATTATTAAAACACATTATTAAAATGGAGAAAATTTTACAATCACAAACCGTAAATTATGTTGTCATTTCGATAGACATGGTCGTCCTACTGCCAAATGTATTCGCGATTTGGTGAGAAAATTTGAACGTTCGTTTTATTTATTTATTTATTTATTTACCCAACAGACCATTTATAGGGTATAATATAAATACAAATGTAAATGTATGCACGTGAATACACAATACACAAAACAAATTACAAAGGAGATAGGGAATCAAAATTAAAGTTGATACATAATATAAAATTAAACTAAAGCAAAAATATCCAAATTAAGTAATAAAAACGAAAAAACACAAGCATAAATAACTAATGTAATAAGCACCACAAAGCTAACACTTACATGAATAAGTCGTCATAAGTGCTATTCGCAGATCTGCTCATCCTGTAATGAAGCGAGTTAAGCAACACGTTAGTTCTGGGAGTCGGATGGATGAGAGTATTGACAAATCTGGAGGATCGGCGCGGGACATAGAATTTTAATTGCGATAACAATGGTATACAGTCAATAATCCCATGAAGAATCTTCCAAACAAACCGCGCACCATGCGTGTAACGGCGAATAGTAAAAGATTGAATGTCGTTACGTGTAGAAAATCATTTTGCGTTCATGCTGGAATTTTTAATCCATTTACTTCAATTTTAGGCTCTTCAAGTTAATTTGGTCCTCTTATTTTTCATCATGTACGTTTTATTCTATTTTATATTATTAGATTGTTAATTATCATGCCTCTTAAGCCTTTCAAAACGTTAATTCCTCCAAATTTTTATTTCAGGTTCGATTATTTTGGCCGACCCTATAATTTTCCAAATGATTTATATCCACGTTTAGTTTTGCGCCATCTATTTTTGTTCAAGTTATTTCTAAAGTTGTTTTCTTTAATGCATCGCCGTAATACGCTTTATCTCGTATTATGTACTCCGTTACTCACTCTTATGTGGTGGTAATTTTTATTTTGAATTTGAAGACCGTCTAGACGCAATTTCCTTTTGATTAGTCTTGTTTTACTGATTTAATTTGCCTAATTTATTTCTTTCGTTGGAAGCGCCCTCTTTCCGTCATTTTGAGTTCTTCCATTTACAGGGATCTGTACGTTGGAGGTTATCTTTTGGAATTTAATTACCGGCTTCTGCTAATCAATTAATTGACGAAATGTGTTCTATTAGACTCTTACAACGATCTTCAATCGTTTGTGAGATTTTGAGCATTTATTTTCCTTCTTTTAAATCTTCCGAATATTTTGGTGACGTTCGTCCGCCATTTTGTTGAAACACGTCGGTCTTTTTCCGTTCACTTATTCTTAAGTCATCGTAGCGCTAGCTTGTATTTTTCTGTGCGAAAAAAGCTGTATCTGCGGTAAGAATTAATTTTATCTTTTGGAACTTTACTTATTTCGTAACTTCTTCTTTAGGATTGATTTGTAATTAGTGCTAATATTCCGAATGATTAGCATCTACTTCCGAATTTGATAAAATTTTATCGAAGATTTCCCACGTGGATATCAACGGCCATTTTGGACCGGAAAATTTTGGTTGGAGAAATCGTCTCTGCCACTTGAACTACAGGAGGGAATTTCTGGAAGATAAGTCTCCAGGAAGGCTAGGCACCCCTTCTTTTCTTGACAAGCTAAGTGTAGTTATAGATTCGTGTCTTAAGAGGGTTATGTTGCCCAAAGTCTTACACAATTTTTGAGTTATACGTCAGAGTATTGCTTGTTTCCAATTTAAAACTTTTGTGAAATCCAGAGAGGGGCTTCACCCTTCCCGGAGAAACATTGGTGTTTGTTTAATTATTTTCCGTAGACAGATATCAGGCTTCACCCACCAATTTGGTACGGAAGGCATTTAAACGCTTGACTTCATTCTTAATATTCATTTTTATAAATATTAATTATTAGGTTGTCTGGCTTATCTAGCAACCGTAGTTTAATTCTTTTACAATCACAAGGCTCAGTACCTTCTGTAGAGCTTCTGTATTATTTGGAGTTACGTCAAGACCTAATTTTGGTTTATTAATCTGTAAACGTTTATGTAAAGAACCACTGTTGAGAATTCATAACTTGTGTTCTAATTTATTTTGATTTGTTATATTGACGTATTAATATTTAATTGTTCATTTAATAATCACCTGTGTATACAGGGTGGTGCTAACTTAACAGGTGTACCTGAGCTTTAGATATTTTAGCTTTCACCTGAGGCTTATTTGAGGCATTTTCTGTTATTTTATCTGTAGATAATTATTTAACTTATAGATATACCCGGTGGCTAATTTATTTGTGGGGTATTAACTTATTGTTTTAAGCCACTTTGCTTTCTCTTGTCATTTTAAACACTTAATACAGAGAGGCCTAACCTCGTCTGTTGGACGTAATTAATTAATTTTATTACCTTTTTCTTTATTTGATTTACATAATCAATTTTTCTAATATTCTATAGACTGAATTTCACGAATTCAAGTTGTATTGTTAAAACTTAGAACTACTTTTGTAAGATCCGAATCTATAGCTTTTAATTTGAACTTCTGTTAGATCTTTAATTATTTGTATTTCTTGTTTTGAACCTGATCTGATATACTTGTAAAGGGGTGGCAAACCTAATTATCGATTGACCATTTCTTATACTGTTTTATTGAGTACTGCTTTATACGAAGGAATTTTGTGAACTAATTTGTTTAAATTAAAGTTTATTGTTGAATTTATTTTTGTGTTTGATTTCTTTCCCTACTGGTGTTGGGGAGAGCACAGTTCTACGATTTGGGCAGCAGCAGGATAGGGGGGAAACAACTGTCTCCTTGTGTCTGAGGCCACCTAAGTTTCACCCGCATCCGTATATACGGGGTGCGCCTTGCCGTGGACTTTTATGCGGTGGCGCCTTCTGAACATCGTACGATCTCAGGACACACACGCTCTCCAATCCATTGAGCTAGTCGGCGGGGTGATCTTTCGGAGCGTCTACCTTCAGGTGGGTCAGGCCGAGAGAGGGGGTATTCGCTTGACATCTAGCGTCAGCCTTGTTGCAAGCGTGCCTGCTACTATTTGGATCGCGTAGGTAAGCAATGTGTGCCTTTCAAGCAGTGAATCATAATCGATTCCCTTTGAAGGATACGTCCCGTCGAGCTTATAAGACACAAATTTTAGGAATTTCCGCTGCAGGCGTTCAATAGAAAGCTGATGAGAAATGATAATTTCTCTGATGATGATCGTTTTCTCACAAAGACGAAACACCGTTTCTGCATCATTGTCGTCTTGATCGAAGTAGAAAACAAAGTCGTAATTAGGGAAAGTGTGTTACAGACCCTATCACCACTATACGCAATTGACTGCGCTACGTGAAAATACTTTGTTGAATAGATGTTGGCAAAAAAACGAGATAAAATTGATTTTTATCACAAAATAATCCCCTCCGATGAAGCTCATTTCCACTTAGGTGGCTACGTTAATAAGCAAAATTTATGGATTTTTGGAGAAGAACTATCACATGCCATGTATAAGCTAAGCTACCCATGTATCTCAGAAAAGTGTCAGTTTGGTGTGGATTTTGGTCCCGAGACGTGATTGGGGCATATTTTTTTTCAAAATAACGTTGGTGCGACATCATAGTAGCTTGTCATGTAGCTTTCGCCTCCTTTGTTATGTACAATTCCGCCCCCCCTTGTTTTTCTTTATCATTGCATAAGTACTTGTTTCTATTTCTGTTTTTGTTGTACTTGTTTTTTTTTGTTTTGTTTATACAATATTTTTTTTCTGTTTCTGTACTTTTTGTACACTTTTTTCGAATGAATTGTGGTCATCCATAACGGGTTAACTCCGCGAAGACATTTACCGCTTTCGTCCACATTTCCTCCTCTACCTCTGTTCGAGATCTGGATGCCATGTCTCTGAATTTCCCTAGGTTCTGCCTTGCTTCTCTTTGTTAGCATGCAGTCCCACATAACATGTGCAGCGTCTTCCTGACCATTCCCACAATCGCAAAATCCCTCGGTTTCTCTGAGCTTGAAGCGTCGATAATACTCTCTGAAATAGCCGTGGCCTGTTATTAATTGCATGGCTTTCCATGATAACTCCTTTTGTTCTTGGTCTACTTCAGGGTACATGCTAAAAACCCTTCGGTCAGTACTTCCTCTCTCCGATTCTATCTGCCATTTCACCAAACAGCTTCGCCTCGCCTGCGTCTTTAGCTAATTGTTCGCCTGTCGATATTCCCACCGACTCTTCTAGGAGATCTCTAGCTTGTCTCGCTACTTTATCGGCCGCCATCATAGCGGCGCTAGATTTTCTCACTCTATGCTCGATTTTGACGCTTCTTCGGTGATTACGTATTTCAGAATGCATTTTTGTATTGGCAGTATAATTGGGTCCTTAACTCGAAATTTCCTGATCTGATGTAAAGTGCTGAACGAATCGGTGTAAATGTTCGTATGTCGTGCTTTTTCACAAACCAACTCCTTTCTCAGGCGATTTGAATGGTCATGGCTTCGGCTCTGTCAATTTCGACATACTTCCCCATACTTCTCCCCATACTTCGGAGCATATAGCAAAATTGGCTCTGTGACTCTGTCGTATACCTGCGCTCTCGTCTTCGTGTCCATTCCCCAGTCTTTCCGGCTAAGCAATATGTTCTTAGAGCCATTTCCGTTACTAAATACTAAAGTATTAACTTTGTAGACGTTCAAATATTAATTATAGTTCAATTAACTGAAAAAGAACGTATTTAAATTCTGATGATGTTTTGGTGACCGTGTCAGAAATCACGAAGAAGTATACGAGTTATTTAACAAGATCAGCATTCAATATCACGAAATGTCGTTGGTAAAACTTTGAGAAGGTATAACTTGATCGGACAGTTTTAGTCACGCACTGAATTTAATTCGATGGCCTAGCAAACATAAACATGATTAAATCGTTGATTGACGAAGGAGATACTTGTTAAAACTTCATTATAACGATAAGAAATAAGTACTAAACTTCTAGTTTCAAATTTTTTTATTGTAAATCCACTACAATATTGTTTCGCTATACAATGGCTTCATCAGGTGGATGAAAAACTGAATATTTAAAATACAAGTTTGAATATTTATGTACAAATTATTGAGAAAAATGGTGTTTGAAACGTTTTTACAATCTTAAATTTAGTAGAAGGGAGTTGTTTAAATCTAATTGGTCATTTAAAGCTAATCCCAAATTATTATTATATATAATAAACGCTAAGTTGCCATGGCAACCAGGCATGAAAACTTTGTCCGCACGATACGTACACAGTGTAGCTAATTAATGATGAAATATGTCGAAAACACCAATATAATAACACTTTGTGTGCCCTTAAATTAAAAAAATAAATAAATATAATTTGATTGTATAAAATTTTTTTTACGCACTATGGTACTATTTCACTTTTAACGAGTGCCCAACACTAACATAAATTGTCAAGTTTAGGGAAATGACAGAAGTCAAAAAATTTGACTTAGACAACTGTCATAATTACAAGGTAATACAAAATCGTATTATACTCGACTATCTACACATTTTTAATTAATTATTTATAAAAGTAATGGTGAATTAAATGGGTATGTTAGCAATGGCAAACTAACGGAATATGAAACGCTTTCTGTAGATCATATCAAAACAGACTTACCTTCATCTGAAGTAAATGATACGGAAAACAACAATGTTAAAATAGGAGATGGAGTTAATTATGATGATAAACAAATTAAATTCTGTAATGAACTGCTGTGTAAGTACATTTGTATTCTTATGATAACAGTAATTATATTCCGACGGCAACTATAAAGCTTATTTCATAATGTACACTGAAATATATATTTATTTTGTATATTGTAATGTTTTATCGTGATATAAATATCTGATAATAAAACTATTCAGAAATATGTAGCACAAAATAATTAGTTTTAAAGCATTTTTTATCCAACACCTCACTTCTTATACAAATAGATTGGTCATAAACTTATTTAAAGATCTATTTTAAAAAACTTCAATCTTTTTTCTATAATTTTTCTCTAAATTTAAAATGCCTTATTTAATTTTGCGAGATTGTCTGAAGGAATTTGTTTTACAGTTTGTAACCGTTGCCACAAAGTCTATCAGGATTATTTCACCAAATGCAGAGTGGTCGTACATATTTTGAACAAATACCCTTCTTCTCATAATACATATGCCAGAGCAAGAGAATTACCGAAATATACGTTGGAAACTAGAGAGTCATATGGAGATTTGGGAATTTCCTCTTTGAAAGTTATACCTGAAGATGTAAGATTTGGCCCTTTTAATGGACTTAATTCAACAGAACTGCCTTTGAGAATAAAAGGAGGACGGTTGGTGGTTAGTGATGATAAATCAGAGCATCTGAATTGGATGCAATACATCAATCCAGCCAGAAATATTTACGAACAAAATTTACTACCGTTTCAATATAATGGCAAACTATATTATTGTAGCACTCGCAGAATTAGAGAGAAATGAGAGAAATGAAGATAATCTTGAAAATGCAGAAATGGATTTTGTTCCCATCGCAAAACAGGACGTTGAAAATGTTTTTGCGTGCACTTTTTGTTGCTTGGGGTTTGGTTCAAAGGAATATTTAGCTGAACACAAAGCTGTGTTTCATAGTGAAACTAATGAAACATTTTCTGTTGAAGGTAGGATGAACCATTTTAATATGTGCAAACTACTGTGTAGTAAATTTTTAATTCGAAACATGAAAGCGTTTATTTCATAGACTAATGATTGTATTGATCCAGTGCGTATTTTGTTATACTGCGGATTTAGTAAATTTAGTATTGTTTGTTCAACAGCAATTTATTTCTTACTAATCAAAATTAATACTTTGCAATGTCAGTCAATAGACTTAAATTTTTTAGATTTATTAAACTTATATATTTAATAATAGCCAATATACAGCTACTAATCATAAATTTGTGAAATATACGTAATTGATGACTAACATTTTTTTTCAAAAGCTAAACAAAAATTAATGGTAATTTTATAGATTCTCCTAAAATGAAAATATAAATAATACCTTCCGATATTTACACACTAAATATATATATTGTTAAAAGGCTGACAAGGTGTAAATATAAATGCAAGTGCAAATTACGTTAAATGTAAATGGTAAATAATAAATTAGTTGATATAGTAATTTTTTCTAAAATTATAAAAATGTACACAAATATGGTTCCAAATTCAACCGAAAGATGGAGTTGTTTATAAAATATTAAGTTGTCACTTGCGTATAAATCAATTGGTAAATCAATGTACGTAAATTATTTATACTTAACCTATACAGCTTTTCTCTCGTACTATATATTTCCAAGTTTTAGACTATGCTGAGACGAACTAAAGAGTTTAAGAAACTCCATGTTTAATTAAACGTTGGTATCTTTCATTTAAAATATTTTAATATTTATAGTTTTACTTTGTTATTTATGCTATGTAAACAAACATAAAAGGCACAAGTAATCCATCTCGTGAAACATCAGTTCCTTTGAAATATCTATTAATTTCTAAGTTTTCTAACAAGTTAAGTTTTTTGCTTTTATCTTGAATATGTAAAATTTTGAAATCTATATTAAATCTAGGATTGACATCTAAACAATGACTGTGAAAGTTGAATCTGTTTTCTTTTCTTTATGACTTCTCTCGTGTTCTTTCATCCTAATTTTGAACGTCCTCCCTGTTTGTCCTATGTATACTTTATTACAATCTTCACGTGTTAACTTATATACACCAGAGTTTGATTATTTGTCTATTTTATCTTTGTTGTTTTCTAAGTAGCCATATCAAAGATATTCGAATGGATCCATACATATGTCAAACCCTGTGTGTTTCAATAATTCCAAGGAAGAAATATGCTTAAATTAAGACGGCTATGTGTCTGGCTAACACTAGTCACGCTACTGATATGATTCTATCTATCTAGGAAACTCGCGCCATGAAACTAACAATAAATACAAAAACAAATCTTCAATAACAAATTCAGGAAGTTGTAATATAACAGGACGACATAATATACAATCATGCGTGATTAATGCCGCGATTAACATCTACAAGAAATGTTCAAAAGACACATGTGTACATAAACACGTAAATGTCACACTTACAGCTGTCTATTAAAACTTTCACATTCGTATCATAAAATGCATCTTATGCAACATTAAAGACATTCTTTGACCACAAAGTCGGCATACGTTCATAAATTCAAAATAATTTATTATGTTGTTATAACTTATTCATCTGTCAAAGAGCGGCATCAAGTACGCAGCAGTGAATAAGTTTTTCTAGGTTTTTAGGTTTATCATTTGATTGGTCAATACACATACATATATACTACCTACGTATATAGGTCAGGATGTCAGGAAGTGCGACCAATTTTAGTAATAACGGAGATTACCAGAGCAATACATCGATGGAAAACCTCGACTAAAGAAAATATTGTCCGTCGCTAATTGACAAGTTATCTGATATCCACGGGCGTATTATTGTTGTCCGTCTTCCGCCAATTGTGTAAACACGGACGCGTCGATCTAATGAGGTCATTTCTGTGGTATTAGATTGTGTAAACCTTCGCGGCTATTAGAAAATAAATAAGTCATAAATTTCGAGAATATTTCAATAGAAATTTGTTTTTTTTTTCCCTCTGAATAATATAATTCTGAATTTATTTCTGGTGACATTGTTTAGTGCGGCGAATTTAAAATGAATTCTGCTTAAAAGTAAGTCATGATAATGTAGACATCTAATGATATTTGAGTTCTATTTATACAAGATGATTCGTCAAGTAAGTTCTGTTTCTTCATAAAAAAAAAACAAATATATGAAGAGGTTTTTACTATATAAAACTTAAAGTTACTACTTCCAGCTATTTTTCTACATAGTTGTCATTAAGATTGAGACATTCCTCTTAGCGATGAACGATGAACCAGCTTTTAAATGTCCTCTTCATAGAACTTTGCCCTCTGTGAATTAAGGCATGCTGTAATACTGTTTATTGTGGTCCCTCATTCCATAAAGCCTACAAGAAGGACGCTTTTCTTGTTCCAAAAGTGACGATGACGTAGAAAAAGCTTGACAGCACTTTAAAGGTTTCCTCGTAGCCGAGTTAGAGCGCCCCACTGCATTGACTGTCTTTTCGTCTCAACGTTGACATAGGCGACCCAGGTATCATCACCTGTTACGATATGCCTGAGGAAATCTTCACCTTCGACATCGTTACGTGTCAGAAAAAATTAGTGCCGATTCTCTTTGTTTTATGTAAGAAGTTTTGGCACTCATTGGGACATCGTAACAATCTCGTATAAAACTGTACATGAAATTTTTTGAGAAAAAGCACAGTTTTGTGATTGTGAATTTCAGATCGTCACAAATTTTTTCTTCGGCATTACCCACAAGTTCGTTTGTCACAACAGTTTTTCTTCCACTCCGTTTTTCATCATGGACATTAGTTCATCCTTCTCGAAAGATACGGCACCATCTTCTAACGATGCTGTCACTCATGACATTCTCACCATAGACAGAACAAAGTTCACGATTAATCTCAGCAGTCTGTTCTGTGCACATAGAAAACGGATAACAGCACGTAATTCACAATCGGTACGATTTTCAGGTGGAAACGGAATTTACTTTACGAATAAGAAAATATTAGGATTTTGCGCCTCCATTGCTTATTTACCCTTTTGCCTTTATGGGAGGAGATTCATCTGGCCACCGACATTCCGTTGACTCTTTTTTAGATAGTGATCATAATCTAGAATCATTGTTTTATCTTCTGTGCTAATGGACTCCATAAGCGTTTTTGGGTTGCCTCCACAAATGTTTAAGAAACAAACGCGCACGTTCAACACGACGATGACGAGCAGAAAGAAGTCAGGTACTACGACTTCTTACACTAATCTTATCCATACCTGGAGCAAATGTTGTTGGTTGAAATTTTATTATTATGCAACATAATGGCAGACGTTGTTCAAATCGTCACAGATTATCTTGATGATCACAATATCCGTAAAACGGATTGGTCCCCATACAGCGCAGACATGAATCCAATTGAACATGTTTGCAATCAATTAGGGAAACGTGTTTGACGACGTATAAATCCTCGAATTACAACTAAACAGTTGGCACAAGCCTTAATTGAAGAATGAGACAATTTTCCTCAAGACGCTTTGCGAAGAATTATTTGTAGCATGTCACGACGTTGCGCAGCACTTGTGCAGGCAAGATGAAGCCACACTAGATATTAACTTCACAATTTGTACAAATTAGCCAAGTTGTCAGACTTCTTTTAATTGATTTGATTTCAAACACTTTATTTTTGAAGATGTTAGTAAATAAAAGTTACGAGGGGCACCTATATTTTTACAATCGATCACTAGATGGTGCTTTTGAGATATGTAATCACTATATTCTTAAAGTTTGAATAATGGAGATTACTCGTGAAGGTTTTCGTTGATGATTTTTTACGATTATAAAAAAAGCCTAACTCCACAAGAATGCATTATATCGCTTCGATCAACTTTTGGTAATGAAGCACCATCAGAGAAGACGTTCACAATTGATTTACAGAATTTCGTCTGGTCATGCCTCAGTAAGTGATAAATCACGTAAAGGTTGACCAAAAACTGTTGTGATTCCATAAAACATCGATGCTGTGCGGAAAATGATAGAACACGATCGACATGTGACTTACAGTGAGGTAGAGGCATCTCTTGGCATATCGCAGACTGCAATTCATTCCATTCTACATGAACACTCATTTGTAAAAAAAATATTTTCTAGATGGATTCCACATAACTTGACTGAATCACAGAAAGCAGCTCGTGTTAATTGGTGTAAAGAGATTCGCAAAATATTCCACGTAGGAACCGCAAAATCCATACGTAACATCGTCACAGGTGACGAAACATGGATATATGCGTATGAGCCACAAACCAAGCAACGATCTACTGTATGGGCGTTCCAAGACGAACCGAACCCCACAAAAGTTGTTCGTGCAAAAAGCATTTCCAAGAAAATGATCGCTTCTTCCTTCGGCTGTACAGGACACGTCGCAACAATTCCTTTAAAGGATTGAAAACCTGTTAACGCTGAATGGCATACAGTAATTTGTTTGCCAAAAGTTATAGACGAAATCAGGAAGAACAACCGAAAACGTCCCATTATTCTTCATAACGATAATGCGAGTTCCCATACAGCACGTCTAACAGTTGACTATTTGAAGGAGAAAAGTGTTGAAATAATGTCTCATTGTCCGTAATCACCTGACTTGTCGCCGAATGATTTCTTTTTGTTCCCAACTGTGAAACAAAAAATGCGTGGACAGCGATTTTCAACACCTCAAGAAGCAGTCGAAGCTTTTGAAAACCATGCTTCTGAGATACAACCTTCAGAGTGGAAAAAATGTTTTGAGAACTGGTTCGTACGCATGCAAAAGTGTATAGACCATAAAGGCGAATATTTTGAAAAACAATAAAATAGTTCGTTCCCAAAATTTTTGTTTTCTTCCCAGATTTTGTAAAAATATGAAAGGGGGCCCTCGTAATAGTAGGTTATTTCAGTGTTTTTCTCTTGTTAATTTGTTAAAATTGGTTCAATAAATAATGGATCATTACTAGAGCTGAGGATGTTTGCGGTATAACCATGGTTATATCGTGTAACCATAGTAAATTACTATGGTTACATGATATAACCATGGTTATACCGCAAACATCCTCAGCTCTAATCATTACATATTTCAAGTTTCATACAAAACTCTTAAAATATAAGAAAAAATCGAAGTTTATAAAAGTGACTTCATTTATTTTTTGAGTAGTGTAGATGGTATAGGTTATGTCTACAAAAAGTCCGAATATAGTGAACTTATCTATGAACGTTAATGTTTGATTTCCCCTAGAATAAAAATATTTTTTAAATTGGATTACTATTAGGAGCGAATTGCACTAGCACTATAATTTAATTCATATAAATATTTTAATGTGCGATATTATGGTAACCTAAACCATGACCTCACCGGCCGTGTACGTCAGCACGTCCTAGGATTTTCCTGAATAGTCTAGATACAGAAGAGTTGAGAAAACTGGATGACTATAAAAGCGCATCACTCATTCAACCAGCAATCGTCGTGTACTTAATATCGTAGTAATAAAAGTGTATATAAATAAATATAAATATTGTTATTATATGAAGTTTGCATAAATTTGCATATATATGCATTTTGTATATTATTTGCAGATGTAGTAAATCAGTATTTTTGCATATTTGAAGTATCCGAGTTTGATTTATTTACTAAATCAAATTTATTATAGGCATTAATAAAAATATGTCGAGGATGTAATAAATAAACAGCCCTCTTTAAATTAAAAATAGCATTTTATTAAGCCTCTTAACGTTACTTTTCCGATAAGCGTCTCCAATAATTTATTGATGCTCTTCCCATACATCCAGGCCGAGACAAAATTCCAGGAAAAGCTAATACCTTAAAACTTCAAAATAAATACAAAAATACATTTTACCAGAAAATTAAGAGTATATGTGTTTCTTTGCTATTCGGAGAAATTTATTCTCATATTCGATAGTAATTTTATTTTAAACGTCATTTTACGTTGCTTTTGAAGTGTAAACTTGTGAGTTGTGAATTATAATAGCAAAAATGCTGAAAATACCTACTGTGCCTAGATGGGGATTGCACCTTATTCAGAATTGCGTATGGATGGAGAAAAAGTATTTTGCGTGGCATGCTGCAAGATTATGAGTAAAATTTTTAATTTATTTCCTCTTCTTAATTAATTAATGAAAAATATGTCGTGGATGTAACAAACAAACAAAAATTAAACAGCCCTCATTAAATTAAAAATAGAATTTTATTAAGCCTCTTCCCGTTACTTTTCCGATAAGCATCTTCAAGAATTTATTAATGCTCTTCACATACATTCCGGCCGAGACAAAATTCCAGGAAAAGCTAATACCTCAAAATTTCTACAAATAAATACAAAAATACATTTTACCAGAAAATTAGGAGTATATGTGTTTCTTTGCTATTCGGGGAAATTTATTCCCATATTCGAAAGTAATTTTATTTTAAACGTAATTTTACGTTGACTTTTGGAAGTGTAAACTTCGGCAAAAATGCCGAAAATGGTGACTGTGCCTGGATGGATTGCACCTTATTCAGAATTGCGTTTGGATGAGAAAAAGTGTTTTGCGTAGCATGCTGCAAGATTGTGAGTAAAATTTCAAGTTTATTTCCTCTTATTAATTAATTAATTAAGTTTTTAATTAATCCTTTATCTGCTACTAACATTTATTCTATAAGAAAACAACCGATGATGTGATTTTTTTGCAGATTATAAGTGAGAGAAAGTTCCAAGTCGACCAACATATGAAAACTCCATCTTATGCTGCAAAACTAACAAAGATGAGATTGGCGAAGAAGAGTCAGCAAATATTACCGCAATGTTTGCTTCCAAAAAATCGTAACAAGAACAATTTAATGAAGATTTGTGTCAAATGTTTGTGTCGGCAGATATTCCACTACATAAATAAAACAATTTAAATGTCAAGTTATTTTTGCAAAAGTACATCAGCAAATATAACATTCCAGAAGAGAGCACGTTAAGAAAAAATTATATTCGCTGTATCTAAGCAGAAACATTGAATAGCATTAAGAAGGTTGTTGCAAACAATTATCTTTATATATGCGTAGATGAAACTACTGATGGTGTGGGCTGACACATAGTTCATTTAATGATTGGTATCCTTAACGTATCGGTTCTAGCAAAATCTTATTTAATTTCATCCAAACAGTTAGAAAAGGCAAATAATTTGACAATAACAAGGTTTAAACAGGAAGAACTGGCAACTTTCTTCTTACTGGAATCGATTCCAACAGAGAAAATTCGATTGTTTTTGACGGATGCTGCACCATACATGATGAAGGCAGCTTTCAACTTGAAAATCTTTTACCCAAATTTAATTGCGTGGCGCACGGACTAAATCGTGTTGCAGAAGAAGTCAGAAACCATTTTCCCTTAGTAAATACTTTAATTAGTAGTGTTAAGAAACTATTTTTAAAGGCCCCATTACGAGTTCAGTTTTACAAACATCTACCCGATGTTCCGCTTTCTCCTCAACCAGTAATCACACGATGGGGAACGTGGTTGGAGGCTGCTATTTTTCATGCAAATCATTATGAAGGAATAAAGACAATTATTATGGATCTTGATAGGGATGCACAATCTGTGATAGACGCTCAAAAGGTGTATTCGAGTAAAGAAATACCTTAACAGTTGGCGTTTATTAAAGCCAATTGGAAGTGGAAGAAGTGGAAATAGTTTTATTTACACTTCTATATTGCAGTTGGAAAAACACTTTATGTCGCTAATTGAGAGCGTTGAAATAATAAACAAATTTGAAAAGTCATGTTTTGATGTTAAAGGAGGAGTGGCATAGTCCGTGTATGAAAAATTTTTAAGTGTAATAGGAAAAATCAGGGTTTTAAAAAGTTAAAGCATATTGCTAAAATCTTGTGTGGTGATTCAGTAGAAAATATTGAGTTGACAATAGATGATATTTTTAATTTGAAATATGCTCCTATAACTACCGTCGACGTAGAACGAACCTTTAAATATACCGATAGGTTCAGCCCGCTACGGGCCATACGCAACAATATACGTATGGAACGTAATACGATGTGGCAACGTGGCAATGTGGCATAAGTCCGATGATCGAGAGCAACAGATTGCCCGTCATTCGTATTTAGCTGTGCAAACGTAAAGGTAGTTATCATGTCAGTGTATACAACCGCAGAGAAGGTACAAATAGTTTCGTGGTATCTTGCCGGCAAGATTGTTGCCTTGTTCCTGTCGAACAACCGCTGATTTATTTGCTGTAGAGTACATAAATCGGCCTATTCCTTCGCATTCGACGATTGAAAGGATCGTAAATGCGTTTAGGAAATATGGCTGTGTCGTCGGAAATTGCCGCAAATGCCAACAAATTGACGAACAGCCTCATATCCCTCTAATACCTGCCGATCGGGAGGAGAGAGACGTGAGGGTTTGTTCGTTAGTTGAAATTGGCGACCTTAAGTGTACACGGCAAATTGCAGACGAAATCGGTGTTAGTAGAAGTACAGTAAAGCGGATTTTAAAACGCAACAAATATAAAAGTTACAAAGTTCGAAAGTGCCAGGAGATTTTTCCCGAGGACAATTTTGCAAGAATGGATTTTTGTGAGTCCGTGATGGAAAAGGCTAACGGGGACGAATATTTTATAAAAAATATTCTGTTTACCGACGAGTCTTCTTTTCCACGTCATGGCAAGCATAATCCCTCAGTCGTGCGATATTGGTCTCGAGAAAATAAACAGCTAGCTCGTAATGTTAAAACTCAATACCCCGAAAAACTTAACGTTTGGGCGGGTATCTTGGGTGATAACATTATAGGGCCATTTGTTATCGACGGCAATTTGAATGCAGTAAAATATTTAGATTTGCCGCGAACACGAATTATTCCTGCTGTCCGTCAACTGAACGTCGATTTTGATGCAATTTGGTTTATGCAAGACGGTTGTCCCGCGCATAACAGCAGATTAGTAAGAGGGTTTTTAGAAAACACTTTTCCTAATCGTGTTATTTCCGGGAGGGGTACGATAATATGGCCACCTCGATCCCCCGACCTCAATCCCTGCGATTTTTTTCTGTGAGGTTATGTCAAAGAAAATCTTTACGGTCTTCTAACAATACCGAACTTGCAACAGTTGCAAGTTAAACTGTTTAGAATTTTCGAGACAATAACCCCTAGAAATCTCGAGGGAGCGAGGCGGGAGTTTTGCAATAGGCTCGGCTATTGTTTGTAGAGAGAGGGCGGTATTTTCGAATCCTATATTTAGTGACTTTCTTAAAATTCAAATTTATTTTGCAGAATTATTGATTTTTTTTACTTTTATCTTTTAGAAAACGTTATTGTTTTTTTATTACTTAAAATTACTTTTCCGTAGCAGCTAAGAATACAATAATAATAATAATAATAAATTGGACCTTGTTATGTATGAAGCAAATGGGCAAATTACGTATACAGAACGAATATGCAAACGACTATATCCTTGCGCGGTTTAAGTCTTACTAAATTCATAACTGCAATGTGTGGCAATTTAAGCTACTGCGCGTAGAGGGGATTCGCTGTTGCCACTTATTGCTGGTTATGGCCCGTTCAGAGCTAGTCCTATCGGTATAGATACATGTTTTCAGACAAGCATCACAATTTTTCTGTTGAAAACTTTGAGAAATATGTTATTGTAAATTGTTTTCATAGTTAATTATGTTGTAAAATGTTCTAAATAAACTTTAAGTAAACATAATAGAATATTTTTTTCCACAGTATTCTATTTTCTAACATTCCTCGTATTTTTTTACCTGCATATTTTTCATAAGGAAGTGCATATTTAGGCTAAAACATCTGCATATTTATGCGCATATTTTCAGTTTTCTTTTACATATAATTCGGCCTTTAGTTATTATAGTTAGTTATTGTTAAGTGATATCTAGTGTATTTTTTTATTAATATAGTTATTCTTAATTACCATTACTTTTATTATATATTAATATATATATATATATATATATATATATATATATATATATATATATTACAAAAGTATTTTTAATAATAAAAAAATATTATTAAAAATGGGGTGTGAAGAACACAATACAAGTTCAATTATGTATTTTTGAATGTATCTTCTCCAAAGACGTAGATACGTATTTCACATTTCTACTTGCGTATAAATCAATTGGTAAATCAATGTACGTAAATTATTTATACTTAACCTATACAGCTTTTCTCTCGTACTATATATTTCCAAGTTTTAGACTATGCTGAGACGAACTAAAGAGTTTAAGAAACTCCATGTTTAATTAAACGTTGGTATCTTTCATTTAAAATATTTTAATATTTATAGTTTTACTTTGTTATTTATGCTATGTAAACAAACATAAAAGGCACAAGTAATCCATCTCGTGAAACATCAGTTCCTTTGAAATATCTATTAATTTCTAAGTTTTCTAACAAGTTAAGTTTTTTGCTTTTATCTTGAATATGTAAAATTTTGAAATCTATATTAAATCTAGGATTGACATCTAAACAATGACTGTGAAAGTTGAATCTGTTTTCTTTTCTTTATGACTTCTCTCGTGTTCTTTCATCCTAATTTTGAACGTCCTCCCTGTTTGTCCTATGTATACTTTATTACAATCTTCACGTGTTAACTTATATACACCAGAGTTTGATTATTTGTCTATTTTATCTTTGTTGTTTTCTAAGTAGCCATATCAAAGATATTCGAATGGATCCATACATATGTCAAACCCTGTGTGTTTCAATAATTCCAAGGAAGAAATATGCTTAAATTAAGACGGCTATGTGTCTGGCTAACACTAGTCACGCTACTGATATGATTCTATCTATCTAGGAAACTCGCGCCATGAAACTAACAATAAATACAAAAACAAATCTTCAATAACAAATTCAGGAAGTTGTAATATAACAGGACGACATAATATACAATCATGCGTGATTAATGCCGCGATTAACATCTACAAGAAATGTTCAAAAGACACATGTGTACATAAACACGTAAATGTCACACTTACAGCTGTCTATTAAAACTTTCACATTCGTATCATAAAATGCATCTTATGCAACATTAAAGACATTCTTTGACCACAAAGTCGGCATACGTTCATAAATTCAAAATAATTTATTATGTTGTTATAACTTATTCATCTGTCAAAGAGCGGCATCAAGTACGCAGCAGTGAATAAGTTTTTCTAGGTTTTTAGGTTTATCATTTGATTGGTCAATACACATACATATATACTACCTACGTATATAGGTCAGGATGTCAGGAAGTGCGACCAATTTTAGTAATAACGGAGATTACCAGAGCAATACATCGATGGAAAACCTCGACTAAAGAAAATATTGTCCGTCGCTAATTGACAAGTTATCTGATATCCACGGGCGTATTATTGTTGTCCGTCTTCCGCCAATTGTGTAAACACGGACGCGTCGATCTAATGAGGTCATTTCTGTGGTATTAGATTGTGTAAACCTTCGCGGCTATTAGAAAATAAATAAGTCATAAATTTCGAGAATATTTCAATAGAAATTTGTTTTTTTTTTCCCTCTGAATAATATAATTCTGAATTTATTTCTGGTGACATTGTTTAGTGCGGCGAATTTAAAATGAATTCTGCTTAAAAGTAAGTCATGATAATGTAGACATCTAATGATATTTGAGTTCTATTTATACAAGATGATTCGTCAAGTAAGTTCTGTTTCTTCATAAAAAAAAAACAAATATATGAAGAGGTTTTTACTATATAAAACTTAAAGTTACTACTTCCAGCTATTTTTCTACATAGTTGTCATTAAGATTGAGACATTCCTCTTAGCGATGAACGATGAACCAGCTTTTAAATGTCCTCTTCATAGAACTTTGCCCTCTGTGAATTAAGGCATGCTGTAATACTGTTTATTGTGGTCCCTCATTCCATAAAGCCTACAAGAAGGACGCTTTTCTTGTTCCAAAAGTGACGATGACGTAGAAAAAGCTTGACAGCACTTTAAAGGTTTCCTCGTAGCCGAGTTAGAGCGCCCCACTGCATTGACTGTCTTTTCGTCTCAACGTTGACATAGGCGACCCAGGTATCATCACCTGTTACGATATGCCTGAGGAAATCTTCACCTTCGACATCGTTACGTGTCAGAAAAAATTAGTGCCGATTCTCTTTGTTTTATGTAAGAAGTTTTGGCACTCATTGGGACATCGTAACAATCTCGTATAAAACTGTACATGAAATTTTTTGAGAAAAAGCACAGTTTTGTGATTGTGAATTTCAGATCGTCACAAATTTTTTCTTCGGCATTACCCACAAGTTCGTTTGTCACAACAGTTTTTCTTCCACTCCGTTTTTCATCATGGACATTAGTTCATCCTTCTCGAAAGATACGGCACCATCTTCTAACGATGCTGTCACTCATGACATTCTCACCATAGACAGAACAAAGTTCACGATTAATCTCAGCAGTCTGTTCTGTGCACATAGAAAACGGATAACAGCACGTAATTCACAATCGGTACGATTTTCAGGTGGAAACGGAATTTACTTTACGAATAAGAAAATATTAGGATTTTGCGCCTCCATTGCTTATTTACCCTTTTGCCTTTATGGGAGGAGATTCATCTGGCCACCGACATTCCGTTGACTCTTTTTTAGATAGTGATCATAATCTAGAATCATTGTTTTATCTTCTGTGCTAATGGACTCCATAAGCGTTTTTGGGTTGCCTCCACAAATGTTTAAGAAACAAACGCGCACGTTCAACACGACGATGACGAGCAGAAAGAAGTCAGGTACTACGACTTCTTACACTAATCTTATCCATACCTGGAGCAAATGTTGTTGGTTGAAATTTTATTATTATGCAACATAATGGCAGACGTTGTTCAAATCGTCACAGATTATCTTGATGATCACAATATCCGTAAAACGGATTGGTCCCCATACAGCGCAGACATGAATCCAATTGAACATGTTTGCAATCAATTAGGGAAACGTGTTTGACGACGTATAAATCCTCGAATTACAACTAAACAGTTGGCACAAGCCTTAATTGAAGAATGAGACAATTTTCCTCAAGACGCTTTGCGAAGAATTATTTGTAGCATGTCACGACGTTGCGCAGCACTTGTGCAGGCAAGATGAAGCCACACTAGATATTAACTTCACAATTTGTACAAATTAGCCAAGTTGTCAGACTTCTTTTAATTGATTTGATTTCAAACACTTTATTTTTGAAGATGTTAGTAAATAAAAGTTACGAGGGGCACCTATATTTTTACAATCGATCACTAGATGGTGCTTTTGAGATATGTAATCACTATATTCTTAAAGTTTGAATAATGGAGATTACTCGTGAAGGTTTTCGTTGATGATTTTTTACGATTATAAAAAAAGCCTAACTCCACAAGAATGCATTATATCGCTTCGATCAACTTTTGGTAATGAAGCACCATCAGAGAAGACGTTCACAATTGATTTACAGAATTTCGTCTGGTCATGCCTCAGTAAGTGATAAATCACGTAAAGGTTGACCAAAAACTGTTGTGATTCCATAAAACATCGATGCTGTGCGGAAAATGATAGAACACGATCGACATGTGACTTACAGTGAGGTAGAGGCATCTCTTGGCATATCGCAGACTGCAATTCATTCCATTCTACATGAACACTCATTTGTAAAAAAAATATTTTCTAGATGGATTCCACATAACTTGACTGAATCACAGAAAGCAGCTCGTGTTAATTGGTGTAAAGAGATTCGCAAAATATTCCACGTAGGAACCGCAAAATCCATACGTAACATCGTCACAGGTGACGAAACATGGATATATGCGTATGAGCCACAAACCAAGCAACGATCTACTGTATGGGCGTTCCAAGACGAACCGAACCCCACAAAAGTTGTTCGTGCAAAAAGCATTTCCAAGAAAATGATCGCTTCTTCCTTCGGCTGTACAGGACACGTCGCAACAATTCCTTTAAAGGATTGAAAACCTGTTAACGCTGAATGGCATACAGTAATTTGTTTGCCAAAAGTTATAGACGAAATCAGGAAGAACAACCGAAAACGTCCCATTATTCTTCATAACGATAATGCGAGTTCCCATACAGCACGTCTAACAGTTGACTATTTGAAGGAGAAAAGTGTTGAAATAATGTCTCATTGTCCGTAATCACCTGACTTGTCGCCGAATGATTTCTTTTTGTTCCCAACTGTGAAACAAAAAATGCGTGGACAGCGATTTTCAACACCTCAAGAAGCAGTCGAAGCTTTTGAAAACCATGCTTCTGAGATACAACCTTCAGAGTGGAAAAAATGTTTTGAGAACTGGTTCGTACGCATGCAAAAGTGTATAGACCATAAAGGCGAATATTTTGAAAAACAATAAAATAGTTCGTTCCCAAAATTTTTGTTTTCTTCCCAGATTTTGTAAAAATATGAAAGGGGGCCCTCGTAATAGTAGGTTATTTCAGTGTTTTTCTCTTGTTAATTTGTTAAAATTGGTTCAATAAATAATGGATCATTACTAGAGCTGAGGATGTTTGCGGTATAACCATGGTTATATCGTGTAACCATAGTAAATTACTATGGTTACATGATATAACCATGGTTATACCGCAAACATCCTCAGCTCTAATCATTACATATTTCAAGTTTCATCCAAAACTCTTAAAATATAAGAAAAAATCGAAGTTTATAAAAGTGACTTCATTTATTTTTTGAGTAGTGTAGATGGTATAGGTTATGTCTACAAAAAGTCCGAATATAGTGAACTTATCTATGAACGTTAATGTTTGATTTCCCCTAGAATAAAAATATTTTTTAAATTGGATTACTATTAGGAGCGAATTGCACTAGCACTATAATTTAATTCATATAAATATTTTAATGTGCGATATTATGGTAACCTAAACCATGACCTCACCGGCCGTGTACGTCAGCACGTCCTAGGATTTTCCTGAATAGTCTAGATACAGAAGAGTTGAGAAAACTGGATGACTATAAAAGCGCATCACTCATTCAACCAGCAATCGTCGTGTACTTAATATCGTAGTAATAAAAGTGTATATAAATAAATATAAATATTGTTATTATATGAAGTTTGCATAAATTTGCATATATATGCATTTTGTATATTATTTGCAGATGTAGTAAATCAGTATTTTTGCATATTTGAAGTATCCGAGTTTGATTTATTTACTAAATCAAATTTATTATAGGCATTAATAAAAATATGTCGAGGATGTAATAAATAAACAGCCCTCTTTAAATTAAAAATAGCATTTTATTAAGCCTCTTAACGTTACTTTTCCGATAAGCGTCTCCAATAATTTATTGATGCTCTTCCCATACATCCAGGCCGAGACAAAATTCCAGGAAAAGCTAATACCTTAAAACTTCAAAATAAATACAAAAATACATTTTACCAGAAAATTAAGAGTATATGTGTTTCTTTGCTATTCGGAGAAATTTATTCTCATATTCGATAGTAATTTTATTTTAAACGTCATTTTACGTTGCTTTTGAAGTGTAAACTTGTGAGTTGTGAATTATAATAGCAAAAATGCTGAAAATACCTACTGTGCCTAGATGGGGATTGCACCTTATTCAGAATTGCGTATGGATGGAGAAAAAGTATTTTGCGTGGCATGCTGCAAGATTATGAGTAAAATTTTTAATTTATTTCCTCTTCTTAATTAATTAATGAAAAATATGTCGTGGATGTAACAAACAAACAAAAATTAAACAGCCCTCATTAAATTAAAAATAGAATTTTATTAAGCCTCTTCCCGTTACTTTTCCGATAAGCATCTTCAAGAATTTATTAATGCTCTTCACATACATTCCGGCCGAGACAAAATTCCAGGAAAAGCTAATACCTCAAAATTTCTACAAATAAATACAAAAATACATTTTACCAGAAAATTAGGAGTATATGTGTTTCTTTGCTATTCGGGGAAATTTATTCCCATATTCGAAAGTAATTTTATTTTAAACGTAATTTTACGTTGACTTTTGGAAGTGTAAACTTCGGCAAAAATGCCGAAAATGGTGACTGTGCCTGGATGGATTGCACCTTATTCAGAATTGCGTTTGGATGAGAAAAAGTGTTTTGCGTAGCATGCTGCAAGATTGTGAGTAAAATTTCAAGTTTATTTCCTCTTATTAATTAATTAATTAAGTTTTTAATTAATCCTTTATCTGCTACTAACATTTATTCTATAAGAAAACAACCGATGATGTGATTTTTTTGCAGATTATAAGTGAGAGAAAGTTCCAAGTCGACCAACATATGAAAACTCCATCTTATGCTGCAAAACTAACAAAGATGAGATTGGCGAAGAAGAGTCAGCAAATATTACCGCAATGTTTGCTTCCAAAAAATCGTAACAAGAACAATTTAATGAAGATTTGTGTCAAATGTTTGTGTCGGCAGATATTCCACTACATAAATAAAACAATTTAAATGTCAAGTTATTTTTGCAAAAGTACATCAGCAAATATAACATTCCAGAAGAGAGCACGTTAAGAAAAAATTATATTCGCTGTATCTAAGCAGAAACATTGAATAGCATTAAGAAGGTTGTTGCAAACAATTATCTTTATATATGCGTAGATGAAACTACTGATGGTGTGGGCTGACACATAGTTCATTTAATGATTGGTATCCTTAACGTATCGGTTCTAGCAAAATCTTATTTAATTTCATCCAAACAGTTAGAAAAGGCAAATAATTTGACAATAACAAGGTTTAAACAGGAAGAACTGGCAACTTTCTTCTTACTGGAATCGATTCCAACAGAGAAAATTCGATTGTTTTTGACGGATGCTGCACCATACATGATGAAGGCAGCTTTCAACTTGAAAATCTTTTACCCAAATTTAATTGCGTGGCGCACGGACTAAATCGTGTTGCAGAAGAAGTCAGAAACCATTTTCCCTTAGTAAATACTTTAATTAGTAGTGTTAAGAAACTATTTTTAAAGGCCCCATTACGAGTTCAGTTTTACAAACATCTACCCGATGTTCCGCTTTCTCCTCAACCAGTAATCACACGATGGGGAACGTGGTTGGAGGCTGCTATTTTTCATGCAAATCATTATGAAGGAATAAAGACAATTATTATGGATCTTGATAGGGATGCACAATCTGTGATAGACGCCCAAAAGGTGTATTCGAGTAAAGAAATACCTTAACAGTTGGCGTTTATTAAAGCCAATTGGAAGTGGAAGAAGTGGAAATAGTTTTATTTACACTTCTATATTGCAGTTGGAAAAACACTTTATGTCGCTAATTGAGAGCGTTGAAATAATAAACAAATTTGAAAAGTCATGTTTTGATGTTAAAGGAGGAGTGGCATAGTCCGTGTATGAAAAATTTTTAAGTGTAATAGGAAAAATCAGGGTTTTAAAAAGTTAAAGCATATTGCTAAAATCTTGTGTGGTGATTCAGTAGAAAATATTGAGTTGACAATAGATGATATTTTTAATTTGAAATATGCTCCTATAACTACCGTCGACGTAGAACGAACCTTTAAATATACCGATAGGTTCAGCCCGCTACGGGCCATACGCAACAATATACGTATGGAACGTAATACGATGTGGCAACGTGGCAATGTGGCATAAGTCCGATGATCGAGAGCAACAGATTGCCCGTCATTCGTATTTAGCTGTGCAAACGTAAAGGTAGTTATCATGTCAGTGTATACAACCGCAGAGAAGGTACAAATAGTTTCGTGGTATCTTGCCGGCAAGATTGTTGCCTTGTTCCTGTCGAACAACCGCTGATTTATTTGCTGTAGAGTACATAAATCGGCCTATTCCTTCGCATTCGACGATTGAAAGGATCGTAAATGCGTTTAGGAAATATGGCTGTGTCGTCGGAAATTGCCGCAAATGCCAACAAATTGACGAACAGCCTCATATCCCTCTAATACCTGCCGATCGGGAGGAGAGAGACGTGAGGGTTTGTTCGTTAGTTGAAATTGGCGACCTTAAGTGTACACGGCAAATTGCAGACGAAATCGGTGTTAGTAGAAGTACAGTAAAGCGGATTTTAAAACGCAACAAATATAAAAGTTACAAAGTTCGAAAGTGCCAGGAGATTTTTCCCGAGGACAATTTTGCAAGAATGGATTTTTGTGAGTCCGTGATGGAAAAGGCTAACGGGGACGAATATTTTATAAAAAATATTCTGTTTACCGACGAGTCTTCTTTTCCACGTCATGGCAAGCATAATCCCTCAGTCGTGCGATATTGGTCTCGAGAAAATAAACAGCTAGCTCGTAATGTTAAAACTCAATACCCCGAAAAACTTAACGTTTGGGCGGGTATCTTGGGTGATAACATTATAGGGCCATTTGTTATCGACGGCAATTTGAATGCAGTAAAATATTTAGATTTGCCGCGAACACGAATTATTCCTGCTGTCCGTCAACTGAACGTCGATTTTGATGCAATTTGGTTTATGCAAGACGGTTGTCCCGCGCATAACAGCAGATTAGTAAGAGGGTTTTTAGAAAACACTTTTCCTAATCGTGTTATTTCCGGGAGGGGTACGATAATATGGCCACCTCGATCCCCCGACCTCAATCCCTGCGATTTTTTTCTGTGAGGTTATGTCAAAGAAAATCTTTACGGTCTTCTAACAATACCGAACTTGCAACAGTTGCAAGTTAAACTGTTTAGAATTTTCGAGACAATAACCCCTAGAAATCTCGAGGGAGCGAGGCGGGAGTTTTGCAATAGGCTCGGCTATTGTTTGTAGAGAGAGGGCGGTATTTTCGAATCCTATATTTAGTGACTTTCTTAAAATTCAAATTTATTTTGCAGAATTATTGATTTTTTTTACTTTTATCTTTTAGAAAACGTTATTGTTTTTTTATTACTTAAAATTACTTTTCCGTAGCAGCTAAGAATACAATAATAATAATAATAAATTGGACCTTGTTATGTATGAAGCAAATGGGCAAATTACGTATACAGAACGAATATGCAAACGACTATATCCTTGCGCGGTTTAAGTCTTACTAAATTCATAACTGCAATGTGTGGCAATTTAAGCTACTGCGCGTAGAGGGGATTCGCTGTTGCCACTTATTGCTGGTTATGGCCCGTTCAGAGCTAGTCCTATCGGTATAGATACATGTTTTCAGACAAGCATCACAATTTTTCTGTTGAAAACTTTGAGAAATATGTTATTGTAAATTGTTTTCATAGTTAATTATGTTGTAAAATGTTCTAAATAAACTTTAAGTAAACATAATAGAATATTTTTTTCCACAGTATTCTATTTTCTAACATTCCTCGTATTTTTTTACCTGCATATTTTTCATAAGGAAGTGCATATTTAGGCTAAAACATCTGCATATTTATGCGCATATTTTCAGTTTTCTTTTACATATAATTCGGCCTTTAGTTATTATAGTTAGTTATTGTTAAGTGATATCTAGTGTATTTTTTTATTAATATAGTTATTCTTAATTACCATTACTTTTATTATATATTAATATATATATATATATATATATATATATATATATATATATATATTACAAAAGTATTTTTAATAATAAAAAAATATTATTAAAAATGGGGTGTGAAGAACACAATACAAGTTCAATTATGTATTTTTGAATGTATCTTCTCCAAAGACGTAGATACGTATTTCACATTTCTACATGTTCGTCGGTACGCCCCTGTTGGAGAAGAGACACATTCAAAACAAACATAACTACGTTACTATCTAGCCGAAATTATTCAGACAGAGCGTGAAGGAATATTCAGCGCTGTCTACATAATAACAGCCGAAGTAGACGTGTTTCTTATAGTCGGTAACCACCGTATCTATAAAAAAAACTGTATTCTCGTGTCTTCACTACTTGTCGGCGTGAGCCGAATGTGTATATAACAACATAATTTGAAACATACTTGAGTGGGCAAAACCTCACTAAATTTGTATAATACAAAAGTATTTTTAATAATAAAAAAATATTATTAAAAATGGGGTGTGAAGAACACAATACAAGTTCATTAATGTATTTTTTCTGTCTGAATAATTTCGGCTAGAGAGTAACGTAGTTATGTTTGTTTTGAATGTGTCTCTTCTCCAACAGGGGCGTACCGACGAACATGTAGAAATGTGAAATACGTATCTACGTCTTTGGAGAAGATACATTCAAAAATACATAAATGAACTTGTATTGTGTTCTTCACACCCCATTTTTAATAATATTTTTTTATTATTAAAAATACTTTTGTATTATACAAATCTAGTGAGGTTTTGCCCACTCAAGTATGTTTCAAATTATGTTGTTATATATATATATATTATAGAAGTAAATAATCTTTTGTGTTATGACTACACCTTATCCAAAACAAAGACTTTTTACGGCATCCCACGTTTAATTCTAATCGGAGTAAACCAAAAAATACTTTCAAACACATGTAACATCATTCCCGAAGCTGGGTCAGGACTTTACTGTTACGTTTAGGCGCGTTTTAGCAATTCATCGTATCAAGTGAATAATAAAGAATAATAAAATATCACTCCTGCCTTTTATAGTACATCCTGTTGTTGACGTTAACATAAAATTTCAGGAAGGAAAATTTACTTTCAAAAAAATGTTATCCTAATGAAGTATGTGAGCTTCTAAAAAGACATCCAACGTTTAGTTTTAATTAGAACAAACGAAAAATTCTTTCAGACAGATGTACCATCACTTTCGCAACTGGGTCAAGACTGTATTGTCACTCCCATGCACGTTCTAGCAGTTGATCTTATCAAAAGAATAATAAAGTACCACCCTTGTGCTTCAGAGGACATCCTGTCACTGACCTGCGATGATATTTCAAAAGCGACCTACTTCATTTTAATTTACGACATTACTTTTATAAATATTACAGACATTTTATTCCATACTATATTTTTGGTTTTTACAAGCATTTTTTAGTTTTAATTAAATTTATGCCTGTTTGGATAAGCAATCTGTCATTGAACTCGCCTGACATTTTTAAATAGAAAGAACAAGGGGTAATAAACTCGGTGTACTCACAGGGTACATCAACTTCAAATGAAACCGTAAACTTTAAAGAATGCTTGCGCTATATAATCTTAAAAACACATTAAAACCTTATAAATATTTAGAATATAATAAATTTAATATATCTTTTATTGCAATTACAACAGAGTGTTACTACAGTGGTGTATATATGTTTTAACGTTATTACAAAATTAAACGTAATTTTCTACGAATATCGTTGCTAATATGTTCTGTAACATACCTATTTCCCATACATATACATGTCTACGTAGTCCTGGAAATGTATACATTACCTAGATACGTTTATAGACACAGGAAATGATATTTGTGCTGTTTACATAATGTTTCAGCTATTTGTTGATACTTGATAACAAAAAAAAAAAGATTGATAACAAGAAGTCGCTAAAGAAATTCTACTATAATTTTATTAAAATGATTACGGTATTAATGTAAATATGATTCTTCTCTTAAATGACATACAAAGGAATTTTTTGAAATTCTTCCTTTTCAATAGAATTGATTCTTTATCTTTCATTCCATCAGTCTACATTGAATCATTACATGCAAAATATTGGAACAACAATTTTAAAGTAAATTATTTTACTAAGATGCAACTGATTGGAAGTACAGTCAAACTCAGTATACAGAATGTCCTTGAAATAAAAAGACAACGTATGAAAAATGTAAAGATACAGGATGGCCCAAAATGACCGAAGGGGTTTTAATTCCTTATAACTTTTTTATTATAATTTTTTTTTTGTTTTCAGTATTTTGTAAAGAAGACTTGGGGAATTTAAAATGGAACAGTACGCAATTGAACAACGTACCAAAATAGTTGAACTTTATTTCTCAAATCAACGATCCATTGTTTTGACTCAGCGTGCATATCGTCGTTATTTTAATGTGCGGGTTGGACCCTCAGAGTCAACAATAAACCGTCTGGTTGCAAATTTTCGAGAACAAGGGGCAGTAAGGAACCTTCCTGGTGCCGGCAGACGACGAACGGTGCACACGGATGACAATATTGAACGGGTACAGGAGCGTATTCGGGAAGATGGAGAAACATCAACCAGGAGACGTTCGACACAACTTGGCCTCTCAAGAGGGTCGCTGCAGAGAATTTTGCATACAATAAGAATGTTTCCATACAAAATTCAGCTTGTCCAACAATTGAAACCGACAGATTACCAGCAATGACTTGATTATGCAATTTATTTTCGTCAAAAAGCAGAAGAAAATCATGATTTTATTCATAATTTAATTATGAGCGACGAAGCCCATTTCCAATTAAATGGGTGTGTCAATAGGCAAAACTGCAGGATATGGGCTACGGAAAATCCAAGAGTAGTTCAACAGCGAGAATTACACCCACTTAAGTGTACCGTTTGGTGCGGTGATTCGTCGGAAAGGATAATTGGCCCATATTTTTTTGAAAATGAACATGGTGTCGCCGTTTCCATAATTGGTGTTAGATATCGGACAATGTTGGAAATTTTTTAAGGCCAGCCGTGGAAAACCATCCGCAAGTATGGTTACAACAGGATGGAGCCACAGCGCACACTGCAAGGGACACAATGGCTCTTTTACGCGACATCTTTGGTGAACGAATTATTTCCCGTACAAGCGATTTTAATTGGCCTCCGCGTTCACCGGATCTAACCGCTTCAGACTGTTTCCTTTGGGGTTATTTGAAAGGAAAAGTCTATATTAATAAGCCTCGAACCATACAGCAATTAAAAAATAATATACGCGACGAAATCAACAACATAACACCTGAAGTTTTGCGAAAGGTTATGGAAAATGTTTTGGAAAGAGCACGAATATGTGAAGCAGAAAATGGCCACCACTTGCGAGATATAATTTTTCATAATTAAATTAAAAATATTCTCCATTAATATACTGTATTTAAAATTAAAAAAAAATAATAATTATGTCTTAAGTAAGAAGTTATAATGAACTCAAACCCATTCGGTCATTTTGGGCCACCCTGTATAATTATATAGAATATAAATCGAAAATAGTGTGTCAATTACGACGCGAACTCCAAAATTTAAAATTCTCTGAAAAAATGGTATAATGTTCCACCTATGAATTCAAAATAGTCAGAAGCTGTATAAATAATAAATACTTCTGTTGAAGTAACACACACATAACGGCTGTTCATTTGAAAAGTCAATCTAGTAGCATGTGATTTACTGAGAACATTTTGAAATATGTCGTAAATTAAAATTTACTATAGCAAGCGCCAATTAAGTTGGCGCGAGGAGGGGGTGCGCAGAAGCCGTTTTTAAAAACGTCCACCCCCACTACTCAAGTAATTGTCAGAATACATTTGTCATTGACGTTTGACGGAACATAACGTCTTTGCTAGGGGATCATAAAGTGATACACGCTCAGAGGTTAGAATTATCTGACATTTGATGTAAAACCAAATACAAATCTCCCCACTACTTTTAATCCTGCGCGAACTTACCCCTCCTCGCGCCAACTTAATTGGCGTTTGCTATACTTAACCTACGAAGTCGTATATTTTGACAGTTTCATACATACAAATAAATAACAAATGTGATTGACATTATCAAATGTCATTTGGATTTACGTTTACGGAACAACAAACACATACTAATATATATGCGTCTTATTCTATCAAAATAATCAAAGTAACCTAGATTGACTTTTCAAATGAACACACGTTATACGCTACAATGTATGTTTACATACGTAACAGATGTCAGTATTATAATAGTATATTAAAAATCAAGTTTTATAAGACACGTTTTAAAGCACGAATTCAAGTTTAAAAAACGAGATTTTAATGAATGAGTGCTTTAATGTTTTATGAAATGTGTTTTTTATGCTATTTTATTAAATTAGCTTTGTTGTTGTACTTTTTTAAGATAAAATGAGAAATTTAATAATTTAGGAAAATTTTATGGCAGTTGGCAGTTGGCAGTTGGTATGTTTAGAATCTAATTCAAATTTTTTAATTTAGTTGCGTATGGTGGTTGACTTAATTTATTAATTTTATTGTAAATATAATTACCATATAATAAAACGTTTATTGTCAGTTTAATTATAACTTTAAATTATCACTATGACTACTGACTTATAGACGTAGTGTGACCAACTTAAAACTGAATCCGCTAAATGTTCCATGCTTTAATCCTTTATTAAAGCACTCATTTTGAGTGTTTTTATAGGTTTCTTAGCAACGCTGATTGCAAAAAAAAACATAACATTGTTGTATACGAAGGTCAATAACCTCGTAAAAAAATCAGCTGTTTATACATTCAAGTCAATTATTAAAAATTAAAATGTATGTTACATTAGTTGACAAACCCATTTTAAAAATCATACTAACAATAATTTGTGAACTGAGTTTAGCAATAACATCCTTTCATGTTTATTACGTGAATATTTTTTTTTTTGTTACGAGAAGTAAGAAATATATAATATTAATATGGATTCATAATGCCGCTATTGAATTTACATTTTGCAATGTTTATGTTTATAAAAATACTACAAGATAACATTGTGTATGTTTTGTATCCTAAGGGTTCGATAAGCTGGTACGAAAGTCAACTGTTGTGGATTTTATATTAAATGAACATGTAAGATGTGTGCTATACAGGCATTTAAGGTTCTATTTGGTAACAATCTACTTTAATCGAAAACATAAATGTAGATCATATTGAACGTACGTAACGATCGATAATTAGACGAAACTTAAGCCTTAACCCCGGAGGTGCGATATGCAGAACATAAACTTGGAGGTGCCGTCTGGCAGATTACTATCGGTATTGGGTCATCAAACTCTAAAGTTCTTAAATATATTTTGTAACAGGTATTTCTAGATAATCTTTGAAATATTGAGAATAACATTATTGAAGTATGCTTCAAATCGGGGTAGTCAGGTTTTTGAATAAAAAATGGCACTGTTAGAATTTTAATGTATTTGATACATAAAACATTGAAAAAGTTAAAAAAAGTAATACATAGCAAAATCTTAAAAATAAAATATTTCAGCACAAGGTCAAATTTAGAGATTTTCGGTGCAACTCACGCAGATATTTTGTCATGCGCTTTTTTTTTTCTTGGACATAAATGACACAATTTTCTTTTTTCTAGAACATCTTGATTGTAATCTACCTGCATGTGCTCGTCAGTAATTCCAAAAATTCGACGAATATTGTCCCTTATTTCCCGAGGTATATGTGTGTCGGCTGCTCGTCTTTCCATGTATTCTTCACGTAGTTGTTTAGCTAACTGTTTTGCAAATGATGATTTGTCTGGTATTTTTGGATTGTCTCTATAGCTTTGGTGCAAAATATATGCGTTAACAATAGATATATCAATCAACCGGAAAAATTACGTCACTAAATAACATTTGCCACACTGATAAAGGATCTGCTTGTGTTCCGATTTTTTGGGATTTGGTTTTCAGAACAAGGTACTTTGATAACTATATTGTGTTGACATGTACGGGATGATGGACGTACTTCGTTTTATTCCATTTAAATCGAATTTTGGCATAAAAATATTTTATACGATTCATCACTACTGTCCGCTGATTGTTCGGAGACACCACCATAATCTGAGTTCTCAAAGTTCTCCTCGGGGACATTGTCAGTGCCACTAGCATCACTATCTACTTCGTCATACCACTTATGACGTATTTCCTCATAATCTAAATTACCCAAACGAACTCGTTTTGACGGTCCGGCAATATTAGTGCGAAAACTTTTCTACCGATTTTGTTACGTATTCCCGGACCAGTCTGTTAGACTGCTTCACGGGAGGATCTCTAAACAACTGACCTATTTCAAGTCTTAAACATCTGATGATATTTTGTATAATGGCCAACCACTAATCACGTTTGGAATACATGAGGTGACAGTGTTGAGAGCGTTATCGTTTTTGAAAACTAAAGATATTATGCTTACACATCGTCTCTCAGACGGCACCTCCGATGGTGAGACCGACAATAACAAAACTATTCTTTTTGTTATTGTGGGTCAGCTTAAAGATATCGTTGTTACGGTTTGCGAAAAAAATATAGGTTCATCTGCCTTCACGTACATTTTCTTAATTAAATTAATTTGGTAGGGGCATCGCGCAAATAATTTAACTTCCATCTCCTATTAATTTTACCGATTTTAGATCTCTTGGTATCGGCAACCAGTTTGGCTTGCGAGAAATTCGTCCAGAACGTTATAGATGTCGCCCTAAATCTGTAGCGCATGTCCGAGTGACTTAGGTGACTCTCTCTGTCTTTCGTACGATGATCATTGACCAGTCAGGTTGTTACTTTGATTAAGTTCATGTAAGGTTTTTACGATAAGCAGTATCTTGTTTATTTGTACCTTTTTCTAATGATTGTCCTTTATCCTTTGTAGGATATAATTAATTTAATTATTATCGTATGCCTGTTTGAGAATTTTACCTTTTGCTGCCTTTCGACGCAGTTAAGTCTTCGCAGATAAAGCTTGGCAAGCGGACACGTTCCTACAGGACTGATTTTCTTTAAATCATCCACGGATGTTTCCCTGGTAGTTGGATTTTTGAAGGAAAACCGAGTGAAAACGGCCTCATTTCCCGTTCATTCGTGATTTTTATTTGTGGCGTGGTCACTAAAAAAAATCCTTCTAGAACATTATTCTACGACTCCAACATGGCGAATTTCCGATGACATCTATGGCCGCAGTGCTTTGGGTGAATTGCATAGAAGTTTAACGAAATAGTATTCATCAAAATCCCTTTGGAGGACATTTTCTATAGAGGTTGTAATTTAGACGTTAACAAGGAACATTTAAAGTAGGTGTTAGATTTTATTTTCTTGATTTTGTTTAAAATATAAGTACCATTCATAACCTCCTGTGGTTATGTATGGGTGTTAACATTTCATTTAAATAAAGGCTCTAGAGAAAGCCGATTATTAAATATTTTGTGCCTTCGATGCAATTTAAACGTTACATAAATGATAGCATCGTAAGATCCTGTTAGATTTATACATTTTATGTAAAAGAGAGCTCGATTATTGTGAAGAGCCTATTTATTGTTTGCATTCAAAAGTAATTTACAGTCAATACTTTACAGCACAGCGATGAGATTATTCGTTCAGTTTTATTCATTAATTTACTTGTAACTTAATTAGCCGTGCAAGGCATTAGTCAATGTGTATTTAGTAGATAGGTGGTTACACACCAAGTTACGATCTATTGTCTGTATTATTATTTACACTGTTGTCTAGCTTCATTAGCAATCAGGTGAAAATTTGTATGGTCAATCTATACGAGGCATTGGTCCTTCAGACGAGCCTACGTACTGGATAAATATTATTTTGGGATACGTTGTTGTTTTGTTTTAATTAAGATCGTTATAACCTTATTGTACAGAACCCAGAATTAAGTATACTTAGTTGTGTTCTACTGAAACTTTTGTTCAGAGACGTATTTAATTTAATTCATATTTTGTTTACTTTAATTTCTTACCTGTTAATACAGGGTGTTATACTTCGATTGAGATTGTATATTGCAATTCATATTTTATTTGCTTTAATTTCTTACCTGTTAATACAGGGTGATATACTGCCAAGTGAATCTGTTTTATGGTATTCACTGATATGCGCCAGGAGCGTAACAGTTAAATTTCGTTTATTTTGGTAGATTTAATTCTAGATTTGGAATTACCAAAACTTTATTATTGCCTTAGTGCTAATTGATTTGTAGTTATATTTCATTAATTTTAGTAATTTCAATCTATAATATTCTTTTGGAGAATTGCTCTTAACATCGACGCAATATTATTTTTGTCAATATTTTAAATTTTCTTGTGTATTGAATCAGTAACAAGTAGTTTGGGGTCAAACTAGTTTGCTTTTAAAACTACCAGCATCCCACCCGCTTCCGTGTTACGGGGGTATTCTGCAGGGGAAATACGGTGGCGCCTACATTCCACCTCGCGACCCTGACCCGCGACGCACTCCGAATATCGATTGAGTTGGCCGGCAGAGTATTTTCTTTTGGGACGTTCACCAACAGGAAGGTTTAAAACAAAGGGGGTGGCCCAGCCGAACATCTCGCTACTTCGTTTAACTACTTGTTTTGCAATTAGATTTTGGTCTCTGATACTTTTTATAATATAGTCGGTAAATTTTTCTTAATTTTTTGTCTCGCTTATAAGAGGGAAATTTGGGAAAATATTTTGGATCTGTATTCTATATAATTACATCTTTCCATTTTTCATACATTGCCTTTTATTTCAAGGACACCGGGATTGTAAACAGAAGGATCCCCCACGGCGCTACAACCCGTTAGAATTTTAATATCAGGACCATTAATGTTGTGTACGAAAATAGGGCCTCTCTCATTGAGTGTATGGAAGAAATAGAAGAACAATTCTCCAACAACACAGTCTGTAGTGCAGCCGCCTCTATTCGCCGTACATTAAATGATCCGATCTTCAATTTTTGGCTGACTTTTTTCCATCATGTAATGCCCCATGTAGATATCCTGTTCAATCAATTGCAGCAAAGAAAAATTGAACCCACTCTAGTAAAAGACGCTATCGAAAATTTTGAACGCAGTATAGGCCAAGTTCGAAATAATATTGACAACATCATAAGTGAAGCATCAGATTTAATAAGCGATGAGCCACCACCAGAAAAACGCAAACGTTCAAATAACAGCAGATTTAATCATCGAATTTCGGCTTTAGAGGTATGTGATGTTATTCTAAATTGTGCAAAAGATCGATTTCATTTTAAAGAGCATCTAGTAGTTGCATCACTTTTTTTTGGGAATGCTTTGGAGAGTATTGCAGTAAATTTCCTGAGGACAAACTCACTTCCGCATGCTCCTATTATCCCACCCTTGATAAAGAAAGATTACGAACTGAATTGTCTGTTATTTACTCAAGAACTGATTGTAGATCTTTAAAAGGCGCACTACCTCTTCTAAAATTTTTAATAAAAAACAATCTGGGAGATACGTTGAAGGAGACTAGAAAATTATTAGAAAATGTAATAACAACTCCCATGACAACATCAGAGGCCGAACGATGCTTTTCAACACTAAATTGAATTAAGACGTTTCTCAGAAATTCAATGACCGAAGATCGTTTAACATCCATGCTATCGATCGAAAAAAAGTTTATCTCCGAAATAGACAATTTTAATGACAAAGTGATAACAAAATTTGCAAATCGAAAAGAACGTAGAATAGATTTAATTTATAAGAAATAATTTGTTAGTAAAGTAGTGCTTAGTGACTCTTATTTTTTTGTGTGACAATTGACAATCGTTCCAGAAATCCATTACTTCAGTGCGGAAGGCGAAGAAAGCACGATAAGAGACAACCTCTTACTGCCCGTGCAAGGTAAATTTTTTTGTAAAACTTGCAGAACACCTTAAAATTTTTAGCACGAGCCGCCACTGCATTACAGCCAACTATAATAATGAATTTCACGATCATTTATTTCTTAAATTATGATTTCGGTTACAATTGATGAGTTAAAGAGAGTGGGCGGGCAGTTAACAGTATTATTTTTCTTAATATCCTCTTGTAATGCAATTATAACATTCTTTAAATCAATCATCACCAAATTGAATTTAATTTTTCAAGCCCACGTAAAATCAGTATTTAAACGAATTTTTCGAACGTCAGCTGTAGAAATATATACATATTCAATTTTATAAGGTTAGTAAACCTTATAAAATTGAATATGTCCATATTTCTACAGCTGACGTTGTTGCGTTTGTAGTAATAAACGCCATCAACAACAAACCATCTTTTATATAGATTTTCAAGACATTCGCGCAAGGTAAAACTCCACAATCAAATGAACAAGGTAGATCATTAAAAAATATATTAAAAAGTAAATGTCCAAATTAAAGCCTTGGGGTACATCGGATGTTGGATGGAAATGTCGAGAGTAGAAACCATTAAAACAAACATAACATAAACGAGAACTTACGTAAGAAGAAATGAGATTCAATGACAAAAGAAAGAAACCAACAACATTCAATTTAGCTAGTAGTATTGAGTGATCGATGGAATTAAAAGTTTTGGCGGAATCTGTGTATATACATCAACCTGAAGGCGATCATCGATTCCAAGTTAGTGATGGTAGAACGACCTGTAACAAATCCGCGTTGGTAAGAAGACAGCAGATACTATTTGTTGATATATTCAAGATTCAAAAACTTTAGCAAAATTACTTAAGGTTGTAACTGGTCTGTAATTGCAGATATCATTACGATCGCCGCTTTTATGTACTGGCACAATCCCTCCAATCTTTCAAAATTCAGGAAAGGAACCGGTAGAGATAATTAAATTGAAACTGACTGTTAAGCTTTCACATGAAACAGGTATAAAATTTCTAACGAAAGAACTTGGAAACTAAAATTAGGTTCGAGTTCGCAGATGCAGTTCAAGCCTTTATATGTAATAGGAGGACATAAGTATAGTGATCCATTATCTCTTGACAATACTTTTTGATACAATTAAAAAGGCTATTGCTACTACCGTCTTATAAAAAAATACGTTTACTTACGGCTGACATTCATTTTAAAAGTTTTCTAAAGAACTTCTAAAAAGGGATAGTCATAAGTAAAGGCCAGACTATATGCAGTTTGCATAAATTTGCATATTTGCATAATATATGCATTTTGTATATTATTTGCATATTTTGTAGTAATTCAGCATTTTTGCATATTTTAAGGATCCGAGTTTTATTTATTTACTAAAGCAAATTTATTATAGGCATTACTAAAAATATGTCGTGGATGTAATAAACAAACAAAAATTAAACAGCCCACTTTAAATTAAAAACAGCATTTTATTAAGCCTCTTCCCGTTACTTTTCCGATAAGCGTCTCCAAGAATTTATTAATGCTCTTCCCATACATCCAGACCGAGACAAAATTCCAGAAAAAGCTAATACCTTAAAAGTTCTAAATAAATACAAAAATACATTTTACCAGAAAATTAAGAGTATATGTGTTTCTTTGCTATTCGGAGAAATTTATTCCCATATTCGAAAGTAATTTTATTTTAAACGTCATTTTACGTTGGCTTTTCGAAGTGTAAACTTGTGAGTCGTGATATATAATAGCGCAAAAATGCTGAAAATACCTACTGTGCCTAGATGGATTGCACCTTATTCAGAATTGCGTATGGATAGAGAAATAGTTATTTAAGTAATAAGGGAGGTAAGTAACATTTACTAGTCGAGGACTAGTTTGCGTCCGAGGGCTTGCCCGAAGACTTGCAATAGAGTTCGAGAATGGTAAATGTTACCTCCCGAATTGCTTATAACGTTTTTCCCACTCCCCAGACAATAAAATCCTCAAAAATTAAATGTAAAATACATATTACCACAAAATTGCGAGTATATGTGTTTCTTTGCTATTCGGAGAAATTGAATCCCATATTGGAAAGTAATTTTATTTTAAACGTCATTTTACGTTGGCTTTTCGAGTGTAAACTTGTGAGTTGTGATATATAATAGCAAAAATGCCGAAAATAGCGACTGAGCCTGGACGGATTGCACCTTATTCAGGATTGCGTATGGATGTAGAAAATGTATTTCGTAGCATGCTGCGAGATTGTGACTAAAATTTTAAGTTTACTCCCTCTTATTAATTAATTAAGTTTTTAACTATTCCTTCATCTTTTACTAATATTTATTTTATAAGAAAACAACCGATGATGTGATATTTTTTTTGCAGATTACAAGTGACAGAAAGTTCCAAGTAGACTAACATATGAAAACTCCATCTCATGCTGCAAAACTAACAACGATGAAATTGGCGAATTGCTATCAACTTCCAAAAAATCGGAACAAGAACGATTTAATGAAGATTTGTGACAAATGTTTATGTCGGCAGATATTCCACTACTTAAATTAAACAATTTTAATGTCATGTTATTTTTGCTAAAGTACATCAGCAAATATAACATTCCCGACGAGAGCACGTTAAGGAAGAAATATATTCGCTGTATCTTTGCAGAAACATTGAATAGCATTAAGAAGGTTGTTGCAAACAATTATCTTTATATATGCGTAGATGAAACTACTGATAGTGTGGGTCGATACATAGTTCATTTAATGATTGGTATCCTTAACGTATCGGTTCCAGCAAAATCTTATTTAATTCCATCCAAACAGTTGCAAAAGGCAAATAATTTGACAACAGCAAGGTTTATACCGGAAGAACTCGCAACTTTCTTCTTATCGGAATCGATTCCAACAGATAAAATTCTATTGTTTTTGAAGGATGCTGCACCATACATGGTGTGGGCAGCTTTCAACTTGAAAATCTTTCACCAAAATTGGTGTATTGGAGTAAAGAAATACCTCAACAGTTGGCGTTTATTAAAGCTAATTACAGTTTTAGTTCCACTTCTATATTGCAGTTGGAAAAACAAATTATGTCGCTAATCGAGAGCGTTGAACTAATAAACAAATTTGAGAAGTTATGTTTTGCTGTTAAAGGAGGAGTGGAAAAGTCCGTGCATGAAAATTTTTTAAGTGTAATAGGAAAAAATGAGGGTTTTAAAATGTTAAAGGACATTGCTAAAATCTTGTGTGGTGATTCAATAGAAAATATTGAATTGACAATAGATGGTATGTCTAATTTGAAATATGTTCCTATAACAAGCGTCGACGTAGAACGAACCTTTTCAATATATATAAATACACGTTTTCAGACAAACGTTACAATTTTTCTGTTGAAAACTTTGAGAAATATGTGATTGTAAATTGTTTTCATAGTTAATTACGTTGTAAAATGGTCTAAATAAACTTATAGTAAACATAATAGAATATTTTTTCTACAGTATTCTATTTTCTAACATTCCTCGTATTTTTTTACCTGCATATTTTTCATAAGGAAGTGCATATTTAGGCTAAAACATCTGCATATTTATGCGCATATTTTCAGTTTTCCTTTTGCATATAATCCGGCCTTTAGTCATAAAGCCATAAGTCATTCTGCAAGAAATAAAAAGAGAATTCACTTACCAAATTGATTATATGACTCAATATTTAAAGATGAATGTACATATGCAGGTGATTCAAGCACAACAGTCCAATGTAATTGTATTTGAACTTACCTAAAAAAGAAAAATATCTTTAGAAATATATCAATGAACTACGAGTATATTCAAACAAGCTGTATAAGCGATGTATATATTTAAAAAAATTCATTTTCCCCCAGTAAATTGTGTTCAAGATTGCATCTTGAGGATACTTAAATGTTTTTAAAAGGGTTTTCATTATTCATTACTTGTGTTTGGAAAATAAGGCACAGGTATCGTGAGAAATTTAAGATAATTTTTTGTTGAGTGCAAAGTAGAGTTAATATTATCATTAATGGCACACAACCTCATTCAAATGTCCCTCACGGAAGCGCTAAAAGGAATGAATTCGTTGAACCCAGTGTTCTAGGTTCAACGAATTCATTCCTTGACTTGTGACTTTTCATGTGACTTTTCACATGAATTCGCCGAATGTCAGTAATGACTAGAGTGGACCAATTCGGAGCGAAAGCAGAGGCGTGACTTTCAAACTTACTTAAAATACACTAATTTCTTGCGTCTTGTATCGAACATAGCTGTGCAACATTATTAAATACACAGAATACACTTTCCTGCTGCTATTATACGTGTACACACGATGACCGTGACAACATACTAAGTAATCGTGAACCAATTCGTTAGTCACGCCTCTGCTTTCGCTCCGGATGGGTCCACTCTAGTAATGACACGTTCAGTGTTGGCAAATCGTGTAATGATGCTGGTTTGTTCATGTAAACTAAAGACTTAACACAAACCCCACAGAAAGGAGTGTAAATCGCATAAGTGGGAAGGTTGATTAGCTGACCCACTTCAAGATTCACTACACTTCTCTTTCAATAAGTGAATTGTTTGATTGACAGTGTGTCAAATGTCACTGTCTTGTTGAAATAACATGTTGCCCAAATCGAGAGTATAAAATTCGGTCCAAAAAAAATCTAGTCAGCATTGAGCGATAGCGTGTTCCATTCACTGTAACGGGGTTATCAGCATCGTTGAAGGAAACATAATCTCCAACGTCTCCAACATGAAATGCACACCATACAGTATTTAAGCGGAAGCAATACTTCTTCATACTTGTTCAATGATGAATCTCGATTCACTTTGCATCATTCAGATGGTCGAGTTTCAGTGTGGAGAAGCCCAAAAGAACGCTAGAAGTCAATATGGCACCACGTCTATGGTTTGGAGGTGGCGGTCTTACTGTATGGGGCGGCACGCCCCATACAGTCAACAGGCACGCCGACTTTATTATCTTGAGAGGTCAAACCATGAATGCCGAAAGATGTAGAGATATGTGCATTATACTAGTCGTTATTCAATTTGCTCAGAATTTTGGACGCCGTTTCATATTAGTGGACAATAATGCAAGACCATACCGGGCTGCGATAGTCAACGATGTTTTAGAAAATGTATTGAGAGAATCGTATGGCCAGCTCAATCTCTCGATTATAATTGTGTAGAATACGTATGAGTTAAACTGGAACAATAGCTGTGGGCGCGTCAATCTGTGACACTAAAGGAACTAAGCGATGCGTTATACGCGGAATTAAATATAATTCCTCAAAACTTCATAAATGCTTTAATTGGTAGCATGCGAAGAAGATGTTTGTCTATACTACGTGCAAGAGGTGGTCCCACTTATACTAGTCGTTATTCAATTTGCTCAGAATTTTGGACGCCGTTTCATATTAGTGGACAATAATGCAAGACCATACCGGGCTGCGATAGTCAACGATGTTTTAGAAAATATATTGAGAGAATCGTATGGCCAGCTCAATCTCTCGATTATAATTGTGTAGAATACGTATGAGTTAAACTGGAACAATAGCTGTGGGCGCGTCAACCTGTGACACTAAAGGAACTAAGCGATGCGTTATACGCGGAATTAAATAGAATTCCTCAAAACTTCATAAATGCTTTAATTGGTAGCATGCGAAGAAGATGTTTGTCTATACTACGTGCAAGAGGTGGTCCCACAAGATATTAAAATTGAATTGGCTTTATAAATTTCAGTCGTTTGTTATTTATTAATTTTTTATTTGTTTTTTAATAAAAATATTGTTGAAAAGAATTGCGTTTTCAAAAGTTTATAATAAAATTGACTTAAGAACTGCTTATTGCCTTTTATTAAATACATATAAACTGTAACCTGTCGTTTGCTGTATAATAATATGGAAAATTAGATGTAAAAAAGTTCTATTGTATATTCCTTTTTGGTGGAAAAAATATTCCAAAACAGAAATTAAATTAATCTCAATATCTTTATTTTTTAACAATTACTGCCTTCAACATCTTCCTCATTTTGCTTCATGTTTACGAAGTTTTTCACATTACATATTGTTATGGATTTTTCCCTAAATTATATTTGAAATTTATTTAAAAATAAATGTACATTGTTTTTGGATATCTGTGTATATCCGTTATATTTAGATAAAATAAGTGTAAGCAAAAACTAGATTTTTGAAGGTCTTTATGTGAAAGCGAACGTAGCGACGATATTGAGGGAGACGAAGTTATACCTTTAGACAAGAACGTTCTTTTTCTTTAAAAAATATATATATATTGAAAAGATACGCTGTGAAGCAGTGAAGATCTAAATATGAAGAATGATAAATGTAATGAAAGTTAAAGTAAATAAAATTTGAATTTATAATTGGGCGCCTTATTATATGAAAATATATTTAGATCAACACTATCTATGTTCTTTATGTACCAACTAGTAGTCGTGAGCATGTAGTAATTAGAATTTGACTTCTCAAGATCTTCGTCGATAGAATGTGGCTGTTTACTCCTTTGTATGGTGTTTAAATAGATTAATATAATAAGAAATAACTCCTACAACTTAACACTAACAAATAAAAGAGTGAATTTGGTAATAAAAATGAAATAATTCATTGAAATAAATAGGAAACTGTAAATTGAACAAATAATTGTGTCAAGCGACAAATAAAATTAACTACTTAAAATGCACGTGTGTTTTATACTTAAAAGGTTATGTGTAATAAAGAAATGTGATCTTATTAAATTACTACGGTTTACACAACAATTCAGGCAAGTACTACTATGTTTTTAACTATTCATATGGGATAACTATAATATGAACGTTTTGGATATGAATAAAAGTAAAATTCTGGTTTTTATTTAATTAATAGATTAGTTTTTATCAAATAATATTAACTATTTCGACTTTGTTGTAGAAAATTGATAGAAGTGAACCTTTTATCCTATGATCTCTGCAGCTGTCCGAAATAAGGGCGAAGTAATCGGGAAATACAATGTGCGGGTCCTCCAAATATTAGATGTCGGCGCTTGAGGCGTAACCGGCTTCAATTCTGCTTCCTCGTCGGAACTCCAATTTTAAAGATGCTCGTCTTAAATTTTGTAAATTACCAAGCGTTAGGCTTCAGGTTTGTTTTCAAAGATTAGACCAATTATTAATATCTTGTTTCAGCATAAATTTATTATGATATCACTGGTATTAATTATTAAATAAATTTTCTTCAGAGTTGTACAAAATTACGGCCATACGTTATAAGATTTTTAAGGAAAAGACGCCGATAGCGGTTATTATTTTTCAAAGCCTAGTTAATATGATATAGCCTCGAAGTTTTACTTTTACTAAATCCATTAAACAAGATAAATATAAACAATTTGATAATTTTGTCTTAATAATAATATTTATAGAATATTTTTCAAGTTGTCAATACATGTTTTCTAATGCTAGGTTATGTTGTATCTGCGTATAGAAAATATCATTTTCGCGGGTCAATTGCATTTTAAATAAGTGGGCGTGTTTAACTAGTACCGATACAAAATATTAATGTAGATAAATTAGATATCTGTTATTTCGCGCTAAATATTTGAATTATGAAATTGAAAATAAAAATATAAAAGTAAGTTTAGAAATAAAAATAGGATAATTAAAGTATACAAAGTTATCGTCATATTAATTTATATACATTTCGATACTAATTTTACATAAAAAATCCGCTTATTTAACCCTTCTTCTATGAGTTTTATTATTGTTAATGCTGTTTTTCCTATTATAGTTGCTGGAATATGGGTGTTGTTTGCCCCATTACAATATATTTTAATTGAATTCGGGTTTTGATTAAGTTAATTAGTTGATGATGTTTGATATTTAATTCCCGTATATTCGACGAGATTGTATTCTCATAATTTTGATAGTATTTGATTAAACAACGTTTTTCTTGTCAACGTGTCTCCTATATAATTTTTTTATGTAAGTAAAGATATATATTTATAAGACGTCTTATTAATTCAAAGAGTTTTTTAAGATTGTATATCAATTGTATTAATATTATTAGTTAAGAGTCTTAATTAGTTGAGATAAATGATAAAGAATATTTTTAAAATTTCTACGTAAAAAAATATATATTTGTAAAATTTTATTCGTTTGGAATTCAAGGGAAATTTTTTGTTAGATGTGAGCGCGCATGTAGTAGATTTTTGATCGTGTTTTCAAGTTTGTTTATACTGTGTTGTTCTCTGGGGAGAAATTAAAAATAAACTTTATTTTAATTATGTTGATCGGAAGTCATTGGAGGAAGTTATAATTCACTTAGCGGTCATATTCAGTGAATTGTTTTACCTCAGAAGTTGTATATTGTTAAATACACAACGTTTATACTTTATAAAGATAGATTTTTTTTCTTTTTTTGATTTTTTTTTGTATTAAATATTTATTTAAATTTTATATTGTGCTCGTTTAATTTAATAAACCTTTTACTGCGCATTTATTATTAAAAGAAGTAAATTATTAAAAAGATAACTATCATATTTGTCAAGTACGTTTGATTGGCGCCTAGTAATATTCCAGTTCCACGTTTCCGATTGGAACCCTGAAAAGAAAGAAGTCTCATTGTTGGATATCAACTGGCTGAGTATCCTAGTTGGGTAGATTAGTTGTGGATGGTGGTGCAGTAATATATATACACCACAATTCATAGCAATATGTACTTGCATCAAAGTACAGACAAAATTAGTTTTTAGTATTTAACTAATAATAACCAACAGAGCCTTTCAGTATAGACAACACTGCTCTATAATAAGAAACAGTCATGGTTACTGTCCGCATATAGAATATGCACATAAAAAAGTAATGCTAATCTCCAAATTTTATTTCATAATAACAGAGACACGTGCTTTAAAACTTTATATATATATATATATATATATATATATATATATATATATATATATATATACACAGAAACGTAAACAAAATAAGAAACATGTCGTTTTAGATTTTTTTAGATTCAAAATGTTGGAACGCTGTCAAAAAAGAAAAATTTCTGGCACTAACTTTGATCTTAATAGATATAGTAAAATATGAAAAACTCTCTCATGTTAGACTAAAATTTTGACATTTTAAAATAAACTTTCATCGCGTTTTAATGTAAACAACGGATACTGCTTTAACAATGTATCTATATCCACGATTTGTTACAAAAATGACGAAGATTATCCCTACATTGATGAAATATAGATTCGACGAAAATAAAAAAATATATCAAATAATAGTATCCTCTAGCAAAAATATCTTCCTTATCGCTTAATAAAATGTATTCAACATTCTAAACAATAATTTTAAAAATGAATTTGATAGATATATGATCATAAACGAATAGCCTAGATAGCTTTGTGTTAATCAAGCAAATTTGGGACAAGTTTCTTTTTATTAATGGGGAGCAAAAGGTCTAAAATTATTTTTAATACACGATATTGGTAGAGTTGTTATTTTTCCTCACATTCCGGAGACCTACTCAGTACAAGTTAATATAGGTACCGCATGTGTCAAATATAATTAGGTATAGGGAATACGTATGAGTACATACGATGTATATTGTATATGTATATGGAAAAACCGATCCAATGCCGGCGAAGACCGCGACGGTCGGCAACGATTGTCTCCGATTGTTTCGCAAATACAAGTTAGCAGTAATCATTTGACCATCGACATAGGTACTTGTAATGCGTTCTAAAATAACATTTACGAATTGCAAAGGATTTGCTTTTCTTATTTCTTTAAGTACATGCAGGAAATTTTTAAGCTGCGGTGCGTCGCATAAACAAAAGCGTAATTCTAATAAAATTAAAGAATAATCCTAATAAAATAAATAAAAAAGGATTCTAAAAATTATAATAAATTATACAAGACGTTCAAAAATTAGCCTAGGCGGTCGTAGAAATTAGCTCTTACATGTCGGCAGTTAATGAATTCGCAGCCACAGTTATTTTTCTCTCAAGGCAACTAGATTTTCTGCTCTACCTGTTTCATGAGTATAACAATATTTTTTAGATATTCCCACAAAAAGAAATCATTTGGAGATAGATCAGGAGATCGCGGGGGCCATTTAATGTTTCCTGTACCAGTAATAAGACGGTCAGGAAAAGTATTTCCTAAAAATTCCTTTACCCTCACTGCATTATGTGCTGGACAGCCATCATGTTGAAACCAAACGATTTCCTGATTTATTCCAATACTTTGAATGACGGGAAGTATTTGAGTTTTCAGTAATTTGAGATACTTGTCGGCATTTAATATACCATCAATAAAATAGGGGCCTATAGAATGGTCACCTAAAATACCTGCCCAAACGTTTAGTATTTGAGGATACTGAGTGCGATTTGCAAAATGCCGGTGTTGATTTTCCGAAGCCTAATATCGAAGAACAGAGGGATTGTGCTTTCCGTGTAATGGAAAAGTTGATTCATCGGTGAAGAGAATATTTTTAGCGAAATTTTCAACTCGATGTATTTTTTTCATAACGTCTTGACAAAATTCCATTCTCCGGAAATTGTCCTCGGGAAATATTTCTTGAGTTTTCGAATATTTGAAACATTTTAAACTATTACGTTTCCAAATACGTGAAATAGTTGTGTTACTTGTACCCAATTCCTCGGCAGCACTTCTAGTAGATCTCGTGTTATCAATTTCCACAATACTACAAATTAATACATCCCGCCGTTCTCTTTCCTCAATTTTTTGTGGTGAGCTAGACTGAATGCAAAATTTTCAGTCAATCGGTATCGGAGACAATCGTCAGTCGCCGCGGTCTTCGCTGGCATTGGACTGGCTTTCTCATGTACGTATACATTGTATGTACTCATATGTTGATTCTCTATGCCTAATGATATTTAACACATACGGTATAATGTTTTCAATATACATCACGTTTTATAAAGAAGGTGTGTCCGTAAGAAATTATAACATAACACTTACCTAAAATGGATGAAATCGATAAAAAGCTTACACCATTAGATAAGTTTTTACATTTACCTCGATAAGCAATGTTCGCAGTGGTGAGAAAATTTTCTTATAATTAGAGAAAGATCGTTCAACATCTACGGATGTAACACACGCATAATTAAAATATTATAAATAGATAACGGATCTGTAGATGCATCATCACAAATTTGTCTTAATCTAGTAAAATCAATACCTTTAACTGAAAAATTGGAGACTGTGGCTTTTAAGTGAATAAAAAAATTAAAAACCCTTACCACAATTGAATTTAACAATTCTATATACGTATTTCGACAACCACGTTGTCATCCTCAGTAGAAAAAGCAGTGTAACACTTGAAAGCACAAAAAATACACAACACTCACTGAGCGCTATATTGCACGGCTTCTCGTTTAACACTAAATTTTTAAAAAAATTCTACTGAGGATGACAACGTGGTTGTCGAAATACGTATATAGAATTGTTAAATTCTATTGTGGTAAGGGGTTTTAATTTTTTTAATCAATACCTTTGTTCAAAACACTATCGAACTTTTCTATAACGCTATAACTTTTCTATAACGTTTATTGCGTCGTCTATATTATGCAGTAATGTTTTCACTTCGTCTACTATTTGTACCGACTCCACTAACGACAACCGAGTATTTTGCAATTTTTCAATAGGGCTTAACTAAAATATAAACATCTGGCCGGCATATACAACTTAACACAATGCATACAATGAACCTGCTTATCTTCAAATTCGCAATCGTTGTTTTGTCACTGAGTGCGCCTCGTAAAAAAAACAAAACTTTTCGCAAAAATCTTTTACAATAAGAAATTTCTTTGTTAAAACTTAGATCTTATCGGACTATATATATATGTATTAACAAAAATACTGAGATGTAACTTCATACGAACACGTGTTCTTAATAAAACCGCATGTGTTTTGAAAGCGTTCGTACGTATATATTAACTTATACTGAGTAGGATCCTGGAATGTGGGGAAAAGCTGACAACTTTAGATATTGGTTTTATTGTGGCTATGAACAGCAACTTTTAATTAAAAGTACCTTTTGGAAAAACGCACAAAATACCTGAAAATCAAATGTTCATATCTTGTCATCTTGTTATTTGTGTATAGTCTGATTTCGAATGTGTATTATTTAAAAAAATGTTCAATGCAAAATGACGATTTTCTACCCGACGCTCAGCCAACGATTGAATTGAATGGCGTCTCAGTAAAGCACCCTAATTGGTTTTCCTAGGTAGATAGATGTGATTGAAAAGAAAGACATTTTAGGAAGCGCTTCTGTACCCTCTCCGAAATGAGTCCCTGGCGGATACCATAAGATGGCGCCGTACTCTGACTTAGTTCTTACGAAGGCAAAATATAGAGATTTAAGAGTTTGAAAACTCTAACAGTGTTTACAGGAATGAATTAGAAAACCTAGAGATTTCAGAGCACACTTACCTTACACTATTCTTAACGTAACTTCTTCTAGTTAATATCATATTGTATATTTTATATTCGAACAACAAAGGCTCCTATGTTTTATTATAAGTTACTATATTTGCTTAATATTATTAGTTGAACACCCATCGTTTATAATAATAAAATTGCGCTGCATCAGCCTAAGCGAGAAATCTGTAGTCTAATGAATTGATAAAATCATTAATACAGATGCTGAATAACAGATGACCCAAGTTAGATCTCTGCAGCCCACCGGATGAAGGCAGGAAGATGTAAAAACGGCCCAAACTCCTGTTATGTGTATGAAAAATTTACATACAAAATTTAAAAGTTCTAGTGATTTTAATAGAAAAGGCGTATAAGTTATTCTCTGGCGTATTAGTACAAGCTGAAGATAAAATATTGGGGCTCCACACGAAAGCTATCTTCACAAAGATCCTAATTTCCTGGATTCTGGATGGCTAAAATGTATGCATTTGTGCATACTGTTTGTGATGACAATGATTTAGAGGAAACGAAAAGATCATCTCATAGATTGTATGACTCACATATCGGTATTTTCTTCAAAATCATAACCTTTTTTTTTACTATTAGCCCTGTATTTCATAATGATACAATGCGATCGAAAAGTCGCGTACATCAAAAGAAATGTACGCATGTATTTTACGATAAAAATATCTTTTATAATCTTATATCGTATATGCTCAAAATGGCTGTTTGTTTCATCATATTTGAGGCCACTTTATGCAGCACGTTTACATTGATGTTGCGAATCTCCGTTGTTATGTTCATCTTCAGTTCATCCAGTGTGTGCAGCCTGTTTTTTAAATTCCTTCCTTTAAAGTAACCCCAAAGGAAATAATCTGGAGATATACAAAAAGGTTTAAGTATATCAATACGTTATGCACGTATTACGCATTTGTTACAAATGGAACATATCTGTAACTGTACACATGGACAATACACCTTGTATTTTCAGCATTTACTTCTGCTTAAGACACGTGTTTCTGCCATCTATAGGCGCCATCAGTCAAGCTAGTGAAGCAATGCAATACAAATGATACAAATCTTTTTAAGAACAGATATGTATCTGTATATAAATTTACGCTGAAATCGCCTACAAGTTATAGCAAATTTCGTCCTGTAAGGTGGCACTATTTAATAAGTGACATCTGACGGACGAAAGATATATAGATGGCAGAAACACGTGTCTTAAGCAGAAGTAAATGCTGAAAATACGAGGTGTATTGTCCATGTGTACAGTTACAGATATGTATATTGCATATCGTTTCATTTGTAACAAATGCGTAATACGTGCATAATGTATTGATATACTTAAACCTTTTTGTATATTTACCGCCATCTGGCTCGTGTTAATGGACTACACCTATACGTATTTTTTTGTTTATGTACCACCAACATAGCTGCTCAAGCGAAATGTCGCCTTTTTCGGCATAGTCTCTTTCGTCTGTCAGATGTCACTTATTAAATAGTGCCACCTTATAGGACTAAATTTGCTAAATCTTGTAGGCGATTTCAGCGTAAATGTATATACAGATACATACCTGTTCTTAAAAAGATTTGTATCATTTGTATTGCATTGCTTCACTAGCTTGACTGATGACGCCTATAGATGGCAGAAACACGTGTCTTAAGCAGAAGTAAATGCTGAAAATACGAGGTGTATTGTCCATGTGTACAGTTACAGATATGTATATTGCATGTCTGTTTCATTTGTAATCTGGAGACGTTAAATCGGGAGAAAGTGGGGGCATAAACCTTTATACATGGTCGCTCGCCCAAAAACTGGCGTAAGAAGTGCATAATTTCATTAGATGTGTGATATGTGGCCTCCTCCTGCTACAACCAACAATCACACTCATCGATTTTAAGCAACGAAATAAACTGTGAAATAATGTCTTAGTACACAACCCTGTTCACTGTAGTTTCAAAAAAAAAACCAGTCCACTATTCAACGTCGTATGGCACGCCACACTCTAATTTTCTGACAGCGCAAGGGATTTTCACGAAAAACATGAAGATTTTCGGTGGACCAAATTCTTGCGTTTTGACTAATCACGTATCCACTAAGGTGGAACTACTCCTTCTTAGTAAAGAAAACACAGTTAAGCTCACCAATTCCATGGTTGTCAATGAATGTCCGAAACCATCAGTAGGTCCAATTCTCTCAATTCCTGAACATTACGAACATGATATACACGAAATTTGAACTTCTTCATCGCTTTCTGAGTACTACCGTACGAAATCTGAGTGTATGTTGATAGTCTTTTAAAGCTTCTTGAAGGCGAATGCAGCATCACATTTCTAATCTCAACCAGTTTAGCGTTAGTCAAAGCGGCTTATCGAAGACTTCTGGCAAAGAAATCATGGTATACTAATCAGCGTTCACCGTTCTTCGATTTTCTAAAGCTACGGTTGTCACATGTCAAATAAAATCAAAGAAACAAACGATTATTTACTTCGCAGGATTGCGTGAAGGAACTTTCGTGAATTTTGACTCGCTTTGAAAGTCCCAAACAGATTGCGGTGGGACAACTGTCATGAAATTCGTGTCTGAGAGAGGTGCATCCACGGTAAAATTCGGCAAACCAACTGTAAATTATAGGCCCGGATGGTGTGTCATCCCCAAAAGCCAAATAAAGTTAGTTGGTACATTGTTTCGGTGTTAAACCAAATTCGAAATTGTCAAAAATCGTGACGAGAAAATTTTTTACCCGAAAGCTCCATTTTACACAGAACTACTTTCTTTTAAATGCTGTGTAAAAATGAGTTCATTTAAATACTAACTGTTAACTTTTGGTTAGAAATGTTAAATTTGGCTAATATGACGGATAAAATACGCGAACACCATTTATTACTAGATTCCAGAAATTTTCCTAGCCTTAAAAAAAAATAAATTTGGAACTATGAATAAAGAAAAATCTAATAAGAAATGCAATTTTTACTGGTGGAATTCAATGTATAACATGTTATAGTTTATTTCAAATTATAAGAATATAACTTTGAACGGCTCTAATGCTTTTATTTCACCAACTGCGGCAATAACTACCTGGCCGCTCAATACGATTATCTTTTACGCAAACAAACTGCTGAGGTTCATAATGACAAAATTTAAGTAAATTGTAATTACTGCAATTTAGATGAAATAAAATTTAATAATAATATAAGAACCAACAGTTGTTAATTTGAATATATTGTTATTATATATAGTTAAATAGTCATTAAATTACAATTTAGATGAAATAAAATTTAATAATAAATATAAGTACCAACAGTTGTTAATTTGAATATATAGTTATTATATATAGTTAAATAGTCATTAAATTACAATTTATATGAAATAAGTGCTTATATTTATTAAACAAAATTTAAGTAAATATAGTTAGGAGAGTTGGTATATATTACATCTAATATTGAGTCTATTTATCATTTATTGTTAATCTTTACTGCTGTATACATATTTGATATTTCTCTCTTTACTTAACGAACATGTGGCGACCTTTTGCTGAAAGTGTTAGTGATTATGATGTGGATAGTGATAATACTGTTGGAGCACGACAGAGAAAGCATATATCAGAAGATGCAAAACAGATAATTTTCAATGTCTATCATACCCTGATGGAAGAAAATAACGAACTACAAATCCAGAACATTCAACGAACGTCGCAATTAACCAAGGTGCCTTTTGGAACAATATATAAAATAATTAAGAATAACGCAGGGCCTCGAAAGCAAAGAAGTGACAAAGGAGCACCGAGAAAAATTGAAGAGTATGAAATTGATACTATTAGGCAGCAAGTATACTCCTTCTACAGAGGAAATGTTGTATCTACACTTGACTGCTTACATAAAAGAATCAGTGATGAGCCTATAAATATTCAGTGTTCTGAAGCAACCTTGTGACGGACGCTAAAGAAAGCTGGTTTTAAGTTTGGCACTATAGACAAACATCGCATAATTATGGAAAGCCCGAGGTTACAGAAACTTCGATATGAATACTTAACGGCAATTAGAAGGTATAGACACGAAGGACGATTAATATGTTATTTAGACGAGACGTAGTATGACACCCATGACACAATTTGCAAAGGTTGGGTGAATAGTTCAAGTATGTGTCAGTTGGACGCGCCGGTTTCGAGAGGGAAGAGAATAATCATTCTTCATGCTGGGACAGAAAAAGGATGGATCGGACAGCCGCTATTATCTGCTAAAAATGTTAAATCCTCAAGTTTAGATTACCATGAAGATATGACCTCATCTTTATTTGAAGAATGGTTTTGTGACACTTTGCTGCCAAATTTACCAAAAGATAGTGTGATAGTGATGGACAACGCTCCGTATCATTCTCGACAGCAAACCAAAGTACCTACAAAATGTAATAATAAGAAAGATATTAAAACATTTTTAGAAGCAAATGATTTATATTTTGAGGATCATTATACAATAAAACAATTAATAGAGGTGATGAAGACAAAAGAATATTTAAATGATTGTTATGTGGATAACAGAGCCAAAGAAGCAGGACATACAATTTTGCGTTTACCACCATACCATTGCATTTTCAATCCCATTGAATTAATATGGGCCCAACTGAAAAATACCATAAGACGAACAAATCAAACACCGAAATTTAGTGAAAGCAGTGTAACACACATAAAAAATGCTATCGAACATATAACTGCTGTAAATTGGAAAAATGCGGTTAAACACGCAATAGCAAAAGAGGACGAATATATGCGCATGTACAAAATAGTAGCACCTTTGATTATAAATTTGCAATACGATTCAGACACAGACACCGATTTGCAAGACGACTCAATCACAGATGATTTATGAAATGCGGTGACACATAAAAATTTTATTGTGTATTACAAATAAATTAGCTTTATATATCTATATGTATGCACTACACATGTTGCCACACGATTTGTAACTTTTTCTTTGTATATAAACCCAATGTACAGATATTTTTTATTATATACTTGGAATTAACAGCGTTTTATTATTATATTATAGGGCGCTAATTTATAGTCAATACGGCCCCTAGATTCATACGTTGCAAATAGGTAAACCGTACCCGTTCAATAAGGAGACCAGGTATAATAATTATCATCACAGAAGGTAGTGCAATAAAAGCATTAGAGCCGTTCAAAGTTATATTCTTATAATTTGAAATAAACATACATATGTTTCCTAACCTTAAAAGAAAATAAATTTGGAACTATGAATAAAAAAAAATCTAATAAGAAATGCAATTTTTACTGGTCGAATTCAATGTATAACATGTTACATATGTTTTATCTCTTATGTTTGACATAAACATCCTAAAAATATTTCATAAAATTATAAGGAATTTAACAATTTTAAAAAGCTTTGTAGTCCTGTAATTAGGAGTACCAACGCTTAAAAATACGCTAGAAATATGTCTGTATGTAAACATTAAACTTCTTGTGAGCTAAAAAATCTATTTATTCATGTAAGCATTCGATAAAATTCAAATTTACGAGCTATTTATTTAAAATTCAATTTGAAGTGATGCTATAACTAAATATAAACGATTATCAATAGCCGTGCATTCCACTATTTTCAATCGCATTTTTGTAAAGCGTTTAATTATTAATATTAATTAATAAATATGTTATGCGGGCAAGTTATCCAGGCTCACAAAGCACGAGTTGTCGCCTACTAGGACCAATCCATTATTCATTATAATCCCAACATTGTTTACAGAAATTAATCTAAATAGATTGCATATCTTAGCGGACGTGGAAAATACTTATACATTCATGTCATACACAAATGTCATACACTGAAATTGTCTAATAAATATTTTATTTGCAGGTTGGGAACGTTGTGACGAGTCGCCTTAGTTCGTGCATGTTTCGCTTCAGTTTAGTAAAATGGCGAACAATGGCCGGTAGAAGCTAGAACAGGAAGTGAAGACTATGTTGTTTTACGTGGAAACGAAGAGTGTAGCAAAGACTCAGCGACGTTTGCACGTTCATTTTCGTACGAAGTGGTCCCTTGCAGATAGACAGTGTATAGACTAACTACAAAATTTCAAACTGACGGCAGTATTTTAGAGAAAAAGCGAACTCATGAAGACAGTTCGTGCTCTAGAGAATATCGAGACTGTGAGAGTGGCTTTGACACAAAGTCCTGGGAAATTCATGAGCTTCAGTCGAATTGGGTATCTCACGTCGTTCTCTTCAGAGAATACTTCGTGCTGACAGAATGACGGTGTTGTACAAAATGACAAGGTACAGCGATTACAGTTTGCGACAATGGCTCTTGCAAATGATAATGTCATGATTCATAACACATGGTTCTCTGATGAGGTGTACGTTCATCTGAACGGGAGCATCAATAAGCAGAATATCAGATTTTTGGCAAGAGAAATTCTTGATGATGTACGCGAAATTGAAAATTATGGAGAAAAAGTGAGTATATGGGGTGCCATTTGCAGCCACAGAACCATTGGGCCAATCTTTTTCAGCGACACAATTAACGATGCGCGCTATATAGACAGGTTGCGGAACAATTTTCTTCCGCAACATTATACAAGGGGTTACCAATGGAGACACAATGGTTCATGCAAGATGGAGCTCGTCCTCATACAGCAAACGTTATTCTGGATTTACAGCACGGACATTTTAGATACCGTGTGATGTCTCATCGATATCCAGAACGTTTTCAGGGCGGCTCAATATGGCTGCCACACAGCCCGGATATTAAGTGCCAGGTTATGCCATCCTGTTAAATCAGAAAAATATTCTCTACATGCCACGATAGCAAACGCCATTAACCACTGTGACCATTTTCAAAAAAGTAAGGTCCGATGATTCCTCCTGCATCGGAAGCTCCTGTATGATATGTGGATTTACTGTTCCCCAGATCCGAGAATTCTGTTTGTTGACGTACCCGCTGAGATAAAAATGTGTCCCATCACTAAAGACGATTTTGTTGTGGAATGGTTCATTATCTCGCTGTTGTTCCCTGATTCAATTGATGAAGTTTCTGCGCTGTACATTGTCCGTTGGCCTCAGTTATTGAGTCAATTGGATCTTATACGCACGGAGGTACAAACTCCTCGTCAAAGTTCGATGGAAAAGTGCTGCAATTGATGTCTAATTCCTGGACAAGATTCCGAATGGAGGTATTGCGATGTTCTGTGACACTAGCTCTCACACTAGCAATCTTATCGACCGACTTTCCAAGGCGATGATGCGTAAGAATCCTCTCGTTTTTCAGTGAAAATGTCCGCTCAAATTTTTCCAGTAAATTTTTAATAATGGGCCGCGACGGACGATTATTTACGCCAAAATTTTCACAATTCTTGTAATGCATTTCACAATAAACATTCTTCCAAATTATGATGTACCATATAAATTTATGAATGGCTAAAATGGCGCGCGATTCAAATTTCAAGTCCTTATTGAGACACCTTTAGAAACTGTTCAGGATAAACAGGCGAGCGCTTGATAAAACTAACCTAAACAGCTTAAAATAATTTAAAGGTTTTGCGCAATAATAGAGTTACCAGTAAAAACCTAATAAAATTTATAACTCATCATAAATAGCTGAACAGATTTACGATTTTAATTAGTGAGTGTATTGTTTTATTTCTAGATAAAAGAGGATTATTTACTTAATTGAATTTATAATATAATCTGAAGATCTTGAAATAATTCTCATTCGAAAGTACGTGTAAGATTGATAGGGAAAATTATATTAAATAATATTTACTTCAAACGACTTTATTCAAATAAAAAGACAAAAGAGTTATATAATTCATATGCAATATATTCAAGGGAATTCTGCCAAAACAACGGCTCTATTTACAGTGTAAAATGTATTTTCAGTTTAAATTTAAATAGGGTTGATTCCTTTCATTCTGAAAACGATAATAAATAATATTTTATATACACGAAGGTATACACGAAAGCTACATCCGTTTATCAGGACTATACCGAAGGAACAGTACACACTTGAGATTTTCCTGTCAAAACAATAGCCTCATATGGACGATCGTTATCATAGCCAAGTTACCACTTTCTGACCAGCTCAGGTCGTTTTCTGGAGTTACGATCTACTAAGTGACGGAAAACTTGTGTTTTTTTTTTTGCAGAAATTATAGAATCATTTGGGATCTTATACCATAGTTTTAGCGGCACATTTATGCCAGCGTGCTCTTTTTGGTGGTGGTACTCTTTTTTCGTTTTCCAAATCTTTCACCTTCTTCTTGAATGCACTGTTGATGGTTTTTCATTTAGCACGTTAATTGGAGCAACTAGATTGCTTTGCAACTCGCAGCTTCTACAGCTATTTTTAACCTTTTAATGTCATCGAAAACAAGCAGATCTTGCAAAATAGACGATTTCCCAAAAGCTATAATAATGAAAGAAAAATTTCTGTTGCGGATCTTCCCAAACGAACACACAATTTGGTGGCATTCATTTATTCTTTCATTACAGATATCACGATTTTAGAGGCGCGATAATATGTTTCAACTTTCAATAAAAGAAGGAAATGTTTAGAATGGGTTTGGAAAATAAAACGATTGTGTAAAGAGTTCCAGCTCTGGAGTTACGATGTACTAAGTGACGCAAAACTTCTGTTTCTTTTGCAGAAATTATAGAATCATTTGGGATCTTATACCATAGTTTTAGTAGCAGATTTATAGCCGCGTGCTCTTTTTGGTGGTGGTTCTCCTTTTTCGTTTTCCACAATCTTTCACCTTCTTCTTGAATGCACTGTTGATGGTTTTTCATTTAGCACGTTAATTGGAGCAACTAGATTGCTTTGCAACTCGCAGCTTCTACAACTATTTTTAATCTTTTTATTGCGGATTTTCCCAAACGAACACAAAATTTGGTCGCATTCATTTATTCTTTCATTACAGACATCACGATTTTAGAGACGCGATAATACGTTTCAACTTTCAATAAAAGAAGGAAATGTTTAGAATGGGTTTGGAAAATAAAACGATTGTGTAAAGAGTTCCAGCTCTGACCAGCTCTGGAGTTACGATGTACTAAGTGACGCAAAACTGAATTGGTGCCAAAAAACTCTATACCGCTTCAACGCAGGAAACTCTAAAAACGTGTACAACATCGTGAGTGGTGATGAATCTTGGATTTACTTATACGAGCCAGAAAATAAATGCCAGTCGTCTATTTGGGTGTTCCAAGGTGAAGAAAAGCCGATAAAAGTCATCCGTTCTCAAAGTGTCTCCAAAAAGATGATCGTGACATTTGTCTCGAAAACAGGTCATGTAGCAACAATTTCTTTACAATATCAAAGAACTGATCGAATTTTTAACGCAACAAAACGTCGAATTGTTAGACCATCCTCCGTACACTCCTGTCTTAAGTCCCAACGATTTCCTTACCTTTCCGAAAATCAAGGAAGGACTGCGTGGTCAAAGGTTCCAGTCATCAGAAGGAACAGTCGATGCCTTCAAAAACGCAATTTTGACTGTACCAACAAACGAATGGAATAACTGCTTCATGAGTTGGTTTGAGCGCATAAATCTCCGTAAAAACAATAAGGTCTTTAAAACTATCTACTGTTTTATTCCCGCTCTATATGCAAAATATAAATGACAATCCTCGTACATAACTGTTTTCTTATGTTTAAAGTTTAAAAAATTTTGCTCAACAATCAATTCTAACACAAATTGACAAATTTGCTCTAAATTTACGTATTACATATTATTTTACTAGATTTCTTATAGTTACTTCTGTGTCTACAGAATGGTAATTCCTATGGATATATTACACGACCTACAACAAAGAATTTCTCCTATTTATAGAATGAGTGACAGATAGTAATACGACTACATGCTCAGTAATCATAAAATTAATGCCAAGACTAAAACTTAATTCCCCGATAACGTATCTTAATATATTTCGATTTAAATAATGGCATGTGGTAGTGTTGACATTTGCTACAGGCGCCATTAAATAATTATGATACCAAAATATTTACGAACAACAACACAATTTGTCAAACATACAAGTTATAAAACCCATGCATCTGCAGAAATATTCAAACAAGCCGCTATCTCCCAAGATATGTTGAATTGTTATATATATGTGATATATGATATATGAATTATGTTATTTATGTTAGATTAGAGATATTGCTATATAGTTATTATTCTGTTAGTGTTTAATTCCATTCGGTGTCTGCATTTATAAAGAGAACTTATAATCGATTTAAGAGAAGTAAATTTGTAAAATTCAAAATAAAGATTTCTTTTAAAAAAAATCTATTTATTAAGGACCGAATCTAACTGGCGCAGTCCGTAGGATGTACCGTAACGAAATTTAAATCAAATTCTTTGAATTTTGGATCGTTTCAACGATTTGTACGGTAAACCTACAAAGAGTGAACAGTATACGCGAGTGTTGAATCAACTTTTTCAAACTAGTGCTATAGTGTAAACTCCAGCAGACAACCAAATTCAAGCTCTCCAAATCGAGCAGAGGGAATCTTCAAATCGATACCCGAGTTAGAATTAAGAAACAAGAAAACAAGGAAACAAGAAGCACGAAACAAACGAATTCACAAATGTACCCAACCGTATTTTTAATGTAAGTACCTTTACGTATTATTCTCGTTTATGCGAAATCCTTTTGGCAGTGTGTAAATAGATTACCTTAGTATAAGCTTAAGAGAATTCGAATGCATAGTTCCGAAGACGAATTAGAAAACGAATCAATTAGCTTGTCTAATAGTAATAAAGAATCGAACAAAATTCAAACCGCGAATAATAGTAAAAGTAAAGTAGTATTAAGAGAAAGTAAATTAAAAAACGTAGTAGATTGCGTGAACAATATAAACCCAGCTCAAGAAACTAAAGTTAGTAAAATGACTACCGCTAAGGACATTACTAAAAACCATATAGACATCATACCTATATACGAGGGGGATCCGAATACCTTCTCTATGTACATAGGGGCTTGTGAGTATTTAGCTACAACCTTTGGCAATGTGGATCCACAAGATCCAATTAACGAATTCCTTTTGAGGATATTCCAGTCAAAATTAGTGGGTCGCGCTTTACAGCTTGTAGGTAGTAGAGAAGTAATTAAAACATGGGCAGAATTAAAAAGCTTATTACAAACAAACTTTTGCGATCAACGTTCGGAAAAATGTCTTGTTCAGGATTTAATGCAACTAAAACCTGAAAGGGGGGAAACAGCGTACACTTTCGGTATGCGTTGCAAAAACATCCAAAATTTATTATTAACAAAAATTAAAATGTCAGAACAAGATGCTCAAAGACGGGCAATTAAAATCGAAATTCACAATGATACTGTTCTACAAACATTTTTAAGAGGTATAACACAATATGGAGATATAGGGCACCGTGTTAGATTTAGAAATCCAACTAATATCGAAATAGCCATGAGTTACGTAATAGAGGAAGAAAATTTTAATTATTTTACTAAACAACCAAATACTATTAATAAATCAGAATTTAAACCAATTAGACATCATGCGCCATTACAGTCACATGTAACACAAAATAGACCAATAAATCAATACGTACAACCCTCAACATCATCAATGTATCGTCCATTCGCTCAACAAAATTTTAATCCTCAAGCTACACCATTTCGACCATTAATGTCTCAATACATTAGTAAACCAAATATGTCGGTACAAAATCGATGGCCGCAACAACAACCAATGTGGAAGCCACTACAAGCGACATGGAAGCCACAGCTGATGATGGCTAAAACACCGTCTTTTAAGTTTGCCAAATCACCAGGCCAACAAGAGCAACGACGACAACCAAGACAAACCCCTATGAAATTAGGTAGTGGTACGATGAGACAAGGAGGACCGTCACAACAGTCATTTCAATTTAGAGCCACAGGAAAACCAAACTCGATTTCCGAAGAACTCTACCACCAGAACGACAACAATGAGGAACACCAGGATACGTTGTACCCAGAATATTATTATACAGAGCAAGAACCGTATGAAGAAAACACATTAGAATACGAAGAGACAGAAGAAACCCAAGAAGAAGATGGAAATTTTTCGTTGTCAGCCTCGACGAACAGTCAGCTCTAGCAGAAGAAATCGATAATATAAAATTAAACACAAACACGTCTTCAGTGTTACCATATATAATATTACCAGAAATTAATGCTAAATTTTTAATAGATACAGGATCTACACGATCTATGGTAAGTACCCGTAAAGTAAGCGAATATTTTAGTGATTATGTAGAAAAAGAACCTTTTACAATACAAACCGCACACGCTATTACCAGACACGAAAATGTAATTTATATACCAAGTTTTAAAACGTTTAAGGCACCAGGGGAAATATTAAAATTTCATGTCTTTAATTTTTCGGAAAATTATGATGGTTTAATCGGAGTAAATTTATTAAAACAATTAGGCGCTATAGTTGATGTCCCAGAAGGAATGTTACGTACAAAATTTGGCGATATAAAAATTTGTTGGGAAAATAATAAAATTAAATTAGGGCCTAGAGAACGTCGAATTATAAAATTACCAATTACAAAAAATTATTCTAATATACTAATAAATCACCAAGTAATCGCTCCAGGTGTTGAAATACCATCATCACTGTCAAATGCAAGAGACTTTCACGCCTTAACAGAAGTTGTAAATTTTAATAATCACGCAGTAGAAATTGAAGTAAAAAAGCCGATATCAGTTGAAATTTATAGAGAAAATTATGAGACCGGGAACAAAGCTAAATATAATGCGAAACAAATCGAATACATGCAGGGAGAAAACGTAGTAGGAAAACTTCGATTACAACATCTTAATGAAGAGGAGGCAAGAGGAATTAAAAATTTGTGTCTAAAATACAGAGATATCTGCTACGATGAAAGATTACCATTAACTTTCACAAACAGTGTCAAACATACCTTAAATATGAAAAATGAAACACCTGTGTATATAAAACCTTACAGGAAATCACCGCAACAGAAGAACGAAATCAAACAACAAGTAAATAAATTCCTACAACAAAATATCATCCAAGAGAGTATCAGCCCATGGTCAGCACCGGTGAGTATAGTACCGAAAAAGATGGATGCATCAGGTGAAGTGAAATATCGAATGGTGATTGATTATCGACAGCTAAATGATCAGACCATCGACGATAAATATCCTATACCGAATATAGCGGATATACTTGACAAATTAGGCCGTGCGCAATATTTTACGACATTAGATCTTGCATCAGGATACCACCAAATAGAAATGGCACAGAAGGATGTACAAAAAACCGCCTTCTCCACAGAGCAAGGTCATTACGAATTCAAGAGAATGCCATTCGGACTCAAGAATGCACCGGCTACGTTCCAACGAATGATGGACAGTGTTTTAAGAGGCCTGCAAGAAGATATATGTCACGTATATCTAGACGATATAATAGTGTATTCCACAAGTTTACAAGAACACCTGCTAAAACTTGAAAAGGTATTTCGAAGATTGAGGGAAGTAAACTTAAAGATACAATTAGATAAGTGCGAGTTCTTACGACGAGAAGTTGCATATTTAGGACATGTAATTACAGAAAAAGGCGTACAACCAAATCCGCAGAAAATCGATGCAATACGAAGATATCCAATACCAAAAACGATAACCGAAATTAAATCATTTCTAGGACTTTTAGGCTACTATAGGAAATTCATCAAAGACTTCGCAAAGTTAACAAAACCTATGACAAAGTGTCTAAAAAAGGGATCAAAAATTGAAATAAATGAAGAATATAAAAGATGTTTTGAAACATGTCGGAATATATTAATGGATAAGCCAATTTTACAGTACCCTGACTTTGAAAAGCCGTTTGTAGTTACCACTGACGCATCGAACGTCGCTGTAGGGGCAGTTTTGTCGCAAGGACAAATTGGAAGAGATAAACCCGTATGTTATGCTTCTCGGACACTAACCGAAACAGAAATGAAGTATTCTACTATCGAAAAAGAACTTCTAGCCATCGTATGGGCTACAAAATACTTTCGACCATATCTGTACGGTAGAAAATTTATCGTATATACGGATCATCGTCCTTTAGTATGGTTAAATTCACTTAAGGAACCTAATTCTAAATTAGCGAGATGGAAAATCAAACTCGAAGAATTTAACTTTGACATTGTGTACAAAAAAGGCAAATATAATACCAATGCCGACGCATTATCACGAGTAAAATTGAACGCACTAGAAACCGACTCAATGGCAAACAACGTGGATGATAGCTCAGAGCAATTGATAAAAGAAATTGACGAGTACCTAGAGGGAATACCAATGCAACCTATAATGCAACAAGACCTAGACGATATAATAGGTTACGGAGAAGATACGGATACCGCATCAGAACAAGGAAGTAGTGAAGGAACGGACACTGCAACAGAACAGGAAAACGAAAACTTAGTAGAAACGGAACATTCTAACGTAAATAAGGAACCAAAGGTATCAATACCAACAATGGATGAGGCAATAGACATTAAAAACCCGCAGTATCACATTAAATATACTTACCTCGACGAGGTAAACGTTGAATTCAACCAAGACCAGGGAAAGAAGATTTATAAGGTACAAATACCAAAAGAAAATAACGAAGGAAGAATATTTGAATTCATGAGAGATTATATGGACCAAGGTAAACATTACTTGTATTTCGAGAAAGAGAAACTTTATAAAGAATTTTGTAAAGTATACATTGACAATTTCAATGATAAGGGACCGAAATTATATAGATGTTTATTAAAATTACAAGTAATTAACAACGAAGAACAACAAAAAGAAGCAATTAAGAACTATCATGAAGGAAAAACTAACCACCGAGGTGTATACGAAACATTAAAACAATTACAGAGAAAATATTACTGGAAGAATATGAAAGATACAATTTCGGCATATATAAGGAGATGTGAAGAATGTAATAGAAACAAATACGACCGACACGCACCACACCCAGAATTAAACATCACCGAAAAAATCGATCAACCATTTCAAAAAATACATGTAGATACGTTTGTTATTGAAAGCAAAATTTATTTAACATGCATCGACGCATTTACCAAATTAGCGCAAGCCATATTAATAAACAGCAAAAACGCAGTAGAACTAGTAGATTCATTAATAACCTACTTTTCATTATATGGTGTACCGGAGGAAATTGTGATGGACGGAGGAACCGAATTTACCAACGACTTAGTAAAAGAACTCTTAGAAAAACACAAAGTAAAAACACATATCACCACCCCATACAACCCAAATTCAAATAGTAACGTAGAACGTTTACATTCCACCATTATCGAACACATGAGGATATTACGAGAGAAGAACAAAGAGGAAAGTACAGAGAAACTAATGAAATTAGCAATAATCGGTTATAATAGTACAATGCATACAACAACAGGACTAACACCATTAGAGGTAACATTCGGACACACTAAAACTCACGACCCGTTTGATATATATTACAATAAAACATTTTATAATAACTATCTCACGAAACACGCAAATAGAATGAAATTGTTATATGAAAATTTAGGAGAAAAGGTACAAAAACAAAAGACAAAAACCATCGAGAAACGAAATGATAAACTTAAAACAAAACCTTTACAAGCAGGACAGGAGGTATATGTTAAACGACCAAAGGGTTATAAAAGTAAAACCGTTTCAGGATATACGGGACCATACGAGGTAATTAAAATATGTAAAAACGGAACGGCGCTGATTAGGGATAAAAAGAATAAAGAACGAAGAGTCCATGTAAGAAATTTAAAATATGGAATTATTCCAGATTCCTCATCGGAACCACCGAACTTGCCGGAGACGTCAACATAAGAGAAATACAAACAGTCACGAGATTATTACCGGTGAGAGACTAGGAACAGCATGGAATACGGAAACGTACTGGCAATATATTAATATTCACCACATAGATACACTAATATTAGAAGCTAAGGAATTAGAATTAAAATGAATGAATTGGATAAACTTAACGCAAAATGCAGTCGCACATACCGAAAGTTATACGAGTACGTTTGAATTAGAAAATTATCCTAAAATATTAAGGTATAATTTCGAAATAATGAATAATAATATTATGCAACTAAATCCAAAAGACAGAGTAAAAAAAAGGGCGCTATAAACATCGCAGGTAGTATTATTAAAACAATAACGGGCAATTTAGATCAGGAAGACTGAACGGTATGATCAAATTATTAGTAACATAGTGAAATCACAAAATAAGTTGAAGGATATCATAGACAACCAAATGGTATTTTTAGCAGAAACAGTAAATAACATATTTAAATTCATTAATAACAGCTTTAACGTTTGCTAAATTAGAAACATATCATGATTTATTAAAGGAAATAATTACATTCGACAAGCAAATTGATTCCGTGAAGTTACCTCTAGAACCAATAATCAACGAATTATATTATTTAAGCAAAATAATAAAAGTAAAAGCTTATATTAAAGATAAAACTATTGTATTCATAATCCTTGTACCGCTAGTAGAAATAGAACCCTATAATTATTACCATTTAAAATCCTTACCTATTCAAATAAACGAAACTCAATCCAAGTCCTTACAACCTACTTGTCCTACTTTAAAATACCTAGCGATAAATGAGAATAATTACATGCATTCAAATAGTATTTGTAATAAACTAAAAACGGAAGAGTATATTTGTGACCTGGAGGAGACCCACACCTTGATGAAGAAGTCACCATGCGAGGTCCAACTGCTGGCGTATTCGAACAATTACACTAATTGCATTTATACACTGGAAAACATACCTACAACAAGTAAAAGTTCTTTCTTTGGAGACTGTTTAAGTAAAAACTTAAAAAAGGGGTTATATACCTTTTTTTTTAAACAAGTAAAAGTGTTTAGAGTGTTAAGCAATCAATGGATAATAATACTTACATTAATAATTTGTGCCATTGGAACATACTTGCTAACCAAATACATATTGATGAAGAAAAGAATAACAGAAAGAAAGGTGAAAAAGGAATAACTAAGAGAAAAGTGAGGAAAAATATAATTGAAAAAGTTGAAGAAAGAAAGCATCCCTTAGAGATGATCCTCCAAGACGATGCTTCCCTCTAGGCCCGGAGGAGTTATAAAACCCATGCATCTGCAGAAATATTCAAACAAGCCGCTATCTCCCAAGATATGTTGAATTGTTATATATATGTGATATATGATATATGAATTATGTTATTTATGTTAGATTAGAGATATTGCTATATAGTTATTATTCTGTTAGTGTTTAATTCCATTCGGTGTCTGCATTTATAAAGAGAACTTATAATCGATTTAAGAGAAGTAAATTTGTAAAATTCAAAATAAAGATTTCTTTTAAAAAAAATCTATTTATTAAGGACCGAATCTAACTTACACATGAATAATTATTAATTAAATAAAATTATCGCAGTGACAAACGCTTTTTTTTAATCTTTAATGTGGCCACTTGAAAATTTTACTTTTGGAAATTAAGGTTGAAATATGTATCGTTTTAACAGCAGTAAGAATGAGTTCATGTTTTACCTTTCCCTTTATTTTGATATTGGTAATTAAACTGACACCTTACTATTTAAAGTTCTGAAACTGTATTTATTTTCGTCAACTTCGAGATCAGGTGCTGGATTTTTTTTCACCAATTTTGTTGTAGTCAATAATTGACTTTTATTTACAAAAAAAAACAATTTAGTTGAAGAATTTTCCATGTCTTGATTAACGTTACTTTAATTGAAGTAAAATCCAGAAATAATGTTATAATTCTGTTAAAAATCTACAAAGACCCATTCTATCAATCTTCTATCACTAGTAATGCAAAATACCCATTTACTAATAGGTGTTTACTATTTGAATTCGCAGTACTAACATTTATGGAGCAATCGACAACTGTAATTAAGAAAGGAATAAGACAAGGACATTCATTGTCGACGACCTTGTTCAACCTAGCATTAGAACACATGATAAGGAAAATAGATAAGGGAAGCCTTAGAACAAAAGCTGTTAGATTTATTATAATACGAGTATATGTATAAATATCTATATACCGGATGTTTGATATGAATTACATTTACGTCTTCGATTAAAGATAGATTGCCACCAAATAGGACGTTAAATGCCCGTAGAGCACACATCTTACATATTCTTTCAATACATCTTCTTTAAAAATTCACACGTGCCGATATCAAGACTCTTCCTACCAGATTATCGAAACCTTAGCATACAAAGCTGATTATTCAATGTTAGTTTCTAGAGTTTTTATAAACATAAACATTGCAGCGTGCGTATTCAATAGCGACATTCGAAATTGATATTAATATTTTATATTTGTTACTTCCTGTGTCAAAGAAAATTCACGTAATACACAAGAAAGGAAGGTGATTTAGATTAGTTGTAAAAGTTTTCGTCCACAAATGATTGACACCAGAAATATTCGTACATAATGGTATTGAGGTTACTGAACCCTAAGTTAACAAAGCTGCTCCATTGACGGGTTTTTATAACGTCGACAGCGGTCTAAACAATGCTACCTGGTTAGTTTTTATAAACATAAATATTGCAGCGTACACATACGCTGCAATTCAAAGAAGGTATTTATATAGACATTCTGATACATAGGCAGCACGTAATTGACTTTTAATAATAGTAATTGAGTTTTTTGGATATATATTTTATAAAATTGCATCTTTCCATTTTTTATACGTCATCTCTTTATTTCACACCCTGTATATTCATATATATATATTATATATTATATATATATATATATAGATAATTATTTCGTGACCTTTGTATGTTATGGTAGATTCCTACAGTATAATAAAATGATTATAAATAATCTGACTGACAGAGCAGTATAACTATCACATACTCAATACAGAAAAGATAACATCAAGAAAATTTAAACTATCTTAACAGATAACAACTATCCACCACAATTTATAGGCCATATAATTAAAAAAAGAATCCGCCAAATATAGAACACTGCAGACACCAATAACAATTTAAACAATGAAACAACATACATATATCACGATTCCATATGTTCCACAATTATGAAACAATAAATACACTTTAAAAAATATGATATAGCTACAACATATAAACTTAGTAATACTAATAAACATTTATTTTCAAAACTAAAACCTAAAATAAAAAAAATCGAGAAACACATGTCATCTTTAAAATACCATGTCGCGATTGGCGCGCTGACTGGCTGTCCGAGTAGGTTTTTGGTGGTTTTCCTTCTCGTTTAAGGCGAATGCTGACGGCTTAACATCTTCAGCTTATAACTCATGCCTTGCCATTCCCCGTTTTTGTTGTCTAACTATTTTTAGAATACTAAGGCATGATTTATTATTATTAAACTGGAAGGTACCTTTGAATAATGTTATCCATGACAACTACAAATGTATAAGTATGACATTAATATATTGTCATTTATATTTTAAATTCTTTTAGAAAGGCATCATATGCCGAAACATGGAAAATTGTTTTAAATACATACATTTTTAAGTAAAACCAGACCTTAAATCGCCAACTAATTGAATCTACTATATATACATATATATATATATATATATATATATATATATATACATATATATATATATATATATATACATATATATATATATAATGTAACATACAAGTATATTGTTAGACTTACTCGTATATATTTTGTACATGGTACGAAACCAAAAAGATATTTGACAAAAATAATAATCCATAATGCATATAAATGTGCATGTGTTTATACAGACTGCGATGTTGTCGCAAAATCACTCAAATACGGTCAACCAAAAGGGACACATCGCACAAACGTATTTGGATTGCATTAGGTAAATACAATGTACAGTTCACAATATAATATTAAAAATTCCAGTGTGCGTGAATTCATAAAAATAAAAATAGGATATATGTAAATACAATATTTTTGGTCCTTCGAGCCGGATTCATATGTGTACATGCAATATAAAAATGTAAGATTTTTTATCTTTAATAAACATCAACTAAAAAAATACCAGTGAGTGAATATAAGCGAACAATGTCCAATCTCGTAAAACTATCTATAGAAGTGTTTTGAGACTTTATTTCAAAGAGAGTCGACTTATTAGATTTATTGTAATACTTATAAAAACTACATCATATTCGATATTGTCTTTACGGTAGAAACTCTAAAGAAAAAATCTATTTGTACAGATTTCTACATTAGCTAAACAAAGTTTAACTGGAAGTAGTTTATATGGATCGATACTTGGTTTTAATGAACTAATTGCTTGTTTGAAACGTCTTCTCCTACAACAGAAGTGGAACGATCAGTGGAGAGCTACATATTCAGAGAGAATCATGCAATATGCATATATTCATCCTTTTTTTAACGCCAGTTTATGATAGAATAATGCAAGGTTATCCGTTTCTCGCAATTGTCAAACTTAAATTTAGACTTGGAGAATTTCCAGCTCATATGTTCAAAATTTACTTAGACTTAATAACTTTTATGATTAGTTCTAATTTGAAGGTTGACAATATATCCTTCCCTTACTATTCCTGTGTGATTTACCTCTTTTCCCGTGGTTGAATTATACCTGCCATTTTTTTAAGTCATTCGATAGAAAATGTGAAGAATTGTATTCCTGTGTTTACTCAATGTACTGTTAACTTCACATGTCGTTCATCTACTGTGGCATATGAACGTTGATCCCAAGTGCACAAAAAAAGAACTACAATAGATATTACGATTTCTAAACATACAATAAATAATGATTAGTAATTAAAACATTTTTTTAAATTCAATTAATGTCATATTAATAATAATTATTATTTATTTTGTCTCGTACAACAAAATCATCTTGTTTCGAAATTTGGAACGATCTCGAAAGTAATTTTGCTGTCATTAAATCATTATCTATACTTCCACTCGTTATATTAAATTACTTAACGATTCTGTTTATGCAGATGATAGATGAACATTGTTTAATAACACCAATAAACTGATAGTTGAGAATTTAACTGTATAATCGCCCACTGCATGTGTGATCATCTGGTTTGCCCACGTACCTTCTACGTACGAATACATTAGCGAAATGTGAATGCAGTCGTGGGTTTAATTGATGGGGTGGGCGATGTGCCCCACATGCCACATTCTAAAATCCATTCATCCATTTCGAGAGACTTGAACCCGAACGACACGCTGTAACCGCGTCACAGCCTCATTGATTATACGTAATTACTCGATTAAGGCGTACAGAAGCTAATGAATGGAAAATATTAAAAAAAACGTAAAGTGCAGTGTTATTTATATTTGTTTCTTTGTAATATTCTAATCTTGAAAATATAAATTTCCTGAATTAATATCGATATCCTCTTCACTTTTCTCTAATCTCATTACACAGATCTGCAAATTTTTCTTTTCAGCTACATAGGATGATTTTGGTAAAAATTTTCTACTCTGTTGAATCCAAAAATGATCTCCATTTCCCTTCATCATGTACAGTTTTGCTTGCAAAATACAAATATAAATTTATTTCCATCTTGAGGCTCATTTTTGACGAATCAGGGAATATTCGCCACTCAGATGAAGTATATTCTATTTCAAAATACTTCATTAGCCCTTGTACATCACTACAAACAAACGAGATTTTCCTCTTTGGCGAAAAATTTAATGAATTCTCTCTCTCGTTGCCTCCTCACGTTTCGTTAAACGAGCGTTACGCTAAGTGAAACTATAAACATAAGTTTTGGAAGAAAACCTGACGAGATAGCATTTTGGAGTATTTTCCCGGTTTTAGTGAGTAAAAATCTAGAAGAAACAATACGTTATCTATAGTGTATAGATTAATTAACGTACCTAGGAGTAAAAGTAATTTCGACCTCGAAGTAAACAGGATATACACAATAGCATTAATAATAATAATAATAATAGTAATAATAATAACAGATATTATTCAGAACTGGGCAAAAGAGAAGTATAACAGTTAATACATTTGATCAAGTAAAGGGTGTTTCAATAAGAGCGCAAGATTTCAGTGTTCAATAAAACATGGTTTTCTGTAGCAAAGTATTGAAATATTTATTGATTTACAAAATATACATTTGGGAATTATGTATGAAACAAAATATCTTGTAAATGGCCGCCACGGCTTTGCTGGCATATGCGTACCCTTTTGACGAAATTTTCAATAACGTTATTGAATACATGTGGTGGTATTTCATTGATACAGCGTCTAATTTCGGCTTTCAATGCTTCGATGGTTACAGGCTTATTGGCATAAACCTGTGACTTCAGATAACCCCACAGCCAGAAGTCTAAAGGCGTTAAATCGCAAGAGCGTAGAGGCCAATTCTGGTAACCAAATCGGGAAATGACACGACCAGGAGCAAACTCGTGCAAGATCGTCAATGTTTCACGGGCGGTATGACATGTGGCACCGTCCTGCTGAAACCACATGTCGTCAAGATCAATAGCTTCCAAATGAGGCACAAGAAACTGTGTTATTATAGCACGATAATGTTCGCCATTCACCGTTACTGCATTACCTTCTTCGTTGTCGAAGAAAAACGGTCCAATTATTCCTGCAGACCATAATGCACACCATACAGTGACCCGTTGTGGATGCATTGCTTTCTGATGAATCATTCGTGGATTTTCTAAGCCCCAAATGCGACAGTTTTGCCTATTAACGAAGCCATCGAGGTGAAAATGGGCCTCATCACTGAAAATGATTTTGTTTGCAAAAGCAGCAGGTTGCTCAAGGATCCAATTGGTGAATTCTCTTCGCTGTTCATGGTCTACCGGCAGAAGTTGTTGAGTCAGTTGGATTTTGTAGGCATGCAGCTGTAAATCTTTAGTGAGAATTCGCTGAAGAGTGCCTGTTGAAATGTCCAATTCTTGTGCCCGATGGCGAATTGACGTCTCTGGCCTTTCTGTCACACTCTCGCGAACTGCCGTGATGTTTTGTTCTGAACGACCTCTACGAGCTCGTATCGTGTGTTTCACATCACTAACCGAACCTGTACTTTCGAATTTTTCGATTATTCGTTTAACCGTAGATGAATTAGGCACATTATTTCGACCGAACATTGGACGCACTTTACGAATAGTGGCAATTAAACTTTCACCATTTTCATAATAATTTTTGACAATCAGGACGCGTTGTTCTACCGTGTAATGCTCCATGTTTACTAACTCCCATCTGTCAACTTTCGATCTGCCACGTCATAATCATGTGACATTATGACTGTCAAACATGGCGCGCAATTCAAATCTTGCGCTCTTATTGAAACACCCATTACATGTAATTAATATATAAACATAGATACACATATAATCACACTAAATACTTATGCTTAACAAAATGAGAAAAACGTATGACAATCGCGACAAATCCATTCCCAGGATATTAAAATTCTGTGCGGAATGTACCATAGGCGCCTTTATATGTTCGTCCTTGCTGTAGCAATATGAAGTAATTGCGTTGATCTTGATTTCAAACGTGGCTCAAGAAAATAAACTTTGCAAGTCAGGTGAGTCTACCTTACCAGTACCGATATTCCGCATAAATATAACGCTAGTGGTCTTTTTCCTTTCTGAGAGTGAAACGACTCCGTCTCGTTCAAGTAACTCGTCGTAATTAATTCCACGCACTGGGTAGCGTCCATCACACTTGAAGGAAAAGTATTTCAAAAATTTGCGCTGGATTCGCTCTAGTAGATTGATCTGAGCACCATAGAAAGGATACCAGGCTATGGATCCATATTCGAGCTTTAACATTACGTAACAAAGAATAGAGTTTTAATGGTATCGATGTTATTAAAATACTTGCATGTACGAATAATAAATCTAAGAGATCTAGAAGCAACAGCTGTGACATTAAAGACATGATCCGAAAATGAAAATCTTTCATCATATGTAACACCCAAATCCTTAATCGAAGACTGACGAGAAATTTCAACATTATTAATCGTGTAGCGCGACTCAATTCTATTAATCTTTCTAGAATACGACATCAGGAAACACTTATCTGTGTTCAATCTTAAGTTATTACGCAAACACCAGCTATAGATTCTGTCAACATTTGTTTGGAATAAGTTAATATCCACCAAGGGTCAATCCTGTGATAAATCTTAAAATCATCAGCATAGGCCAATACCGAACAGTTAACAGACTTGATAAGGCCATCGATGAAGATATTAAATAATAGTGGGCCAAGGTTTGACCCCTGTGGTACTCCCGAAGTGGAACAGAAGAGTTTAGACCTGAACCCATTGCAGTAAACATAATTCACTCTATTTGAGAGATAAGACTGAAATAATCTCAGCAACGATTTACTAAAGCCAAAGGAGCTTAACTTTTCCAATAAAATCCTGTGATAAATTAAATCAAATGCACGGGAAAAGTCCATGTAAATAATGTCCAGCTGGCCACCAGCATCAACAGTCTGAGCTATTTCCTGGGATATCAGTGCTAAATTAGCTGTAGTAGACCTTCGCGACATAAACCAATGTTGTCCATTAGAAAGATGTGGTCTGGTGCCATAAGATAAATGTTTATAAATCAACATTTCAAAAACCTTTGCAGAAGTAGAGATAATGGCAACAGGTCTATAATTCTGAATGTCGGAACCATCAGCCTTCTAAAAAATAATTAAACAATGGTTACTCTATAAATATTATCAATAACATCCTGAAGCGTCAACAAAAATCTAAAACCCTCTCTCTCTCAAAATTAAAAAAAAAACAATATAACTAATTCCTACAATTCTATCACTTACTTGGGAAAAATCTAGGCAAAAATTGGTACTTTCATTAAAAAACTTAATAACGAACATATAAGATTTAAAACAGACAATACTATACAGAACATTATTAAAAACAACAAAGATAAAACAGACAAAGAATCAAACTCTGGTGTATAAGTTAACATGTGAAGATTGTAATAAGGTATACATAGGAAAACGGGCAGAACATTCAAAATTAGGATGAAAGAACACGAAAGAAGTCATAAAGAAAAGAAAACAGTAAATTATAGTTTAGATATCAGTCAGTCATAGATGCCAAACTTTATTATTGCTGAACTTCCGGAGCAGCGCTCTATGGAAATTCGTAAAAATATATATGGTACTTTATTTTAAATTTTAAATAAAAAAGTTAACACCGTTTCCGATTAAATCGGAAGTCTGATTCGGATATAAATATACTCATCGAATCCCCGATTAGCATTTAATTAATTGTGGAAATTCTTATTAAAATCTAAGTAGTCGTATTAAAGATATTCGATTGGATCCATACATTTGCCTAACCTGTATAACCTATTAAGAGAGCACAAGAGCATTGAAAAGCGTTGACGCTATGACTGCAGGTCAGGAAGTACGGTGACACATATCCTTTTTCATTGAATTTCGTTATACCTTAAAAGTATAAATATTCCAAGACACTTTCACTTGTCTCAGGTAAGGTTTACAGCGAATAATAAATTGTATAGCTATTAGTTAGCAGGTACAAATTGCTTTACAACTTTATATCGGATGTTTTGAATAAACTTTTACCCTGTCTTAAATAAGAATAATAATTTTAACTTTTCAATTTGTATATAATAGTATATTGTGTAACGAGTAACAAAAGTAACATTTATCAAGCGAGAGAACAGTTTAGTAGCCGAGTTTGGTAATGTTGGCGAACTTAAAAAAATGATTTCGACAAGTTAAACACTATACTTTTTCTACGACCTAGTCTATGGAATTTTAACAAACTTAAAAAAATATGTAAACACATACTTTATTTTCAATTAAAAATTACAAAATTATAGATCATATTTAAATTACTTATGATTTAAATATTAATTCATAGAATATGTAGACCATTAGATCGATGGCTTCAAATTTTCCCACAATTTTGCAAAATACGCTAGCACCACAATTTCCGAATATGAATTTATGCTATTATCAGCCCTCTATTCAATGAATTTTACATGGACTTCTTCATTCCTCTTTCTCTATTTTTCTCGTAATAAACCCGCATAGCTTTTGTCAGCTTGATTTACTATTTCTGGTGGCGTATTGGGAATATCTAAATCAGAAATCATCTAAAGTGACAGCACAAACTGACGTGAGTTTAAAATGACGGGTTACAGCGACAGTAGGCAACTAGACGCAGGTGAACTTTCGTCACTAGGGACGAAAGTTAACATTATGGGATTTTCTCTCTAGTGACGGAAATCAAGTTTTTGCTGCAATATTCGGTGACGAAAAAAGTCTTTTTGTAAAGGGTCGTAGAAAAATATTCTTTTTCTACGACCCATAAAGCTCGCGAACATTGCCAAAAGAGGCGAAGCCGAGTTTGTTCTCTCGCTTAAAAAAATGTTTGCTTTCGTCACTCGTTACACAATATATTATTTTTCAATTTTTGTCAGTAACGATTTATTTCCTTAGACAATTTAATTCATCTGTCAAGAACATTACATTTTAATACATGTTATGTTAGTTTAACATGGATAAACTGCTAGTAGGTATGTTTGCAAGTAGATAAACTGCATGTAAATTTTCCCATGGTAACGAGAGTTCAATTGTGACAGTAACGTTCAGATGTCATACATAAGCTTTTATATTTTTCTCTTCCAAAATGTCTTACCAAATACCATTCGAGCTTGTGTTTATTTCCGGAACAAACTTTCGTTTTGACAAAACTCAAACTTTGTTGCTTAAAGGTAACGCGAATTGAACAAATAACAAAAGGTAAAGGTACCATGTTATTTATTCTCGTCAGTTACCAAGCAACTAAGCTTTCGTTCAAAACGAAAGTTTGTCCGGATAAACACAAACTCTTATAGTATTACTCCCGATTATTGCATTTTGTCTATACATATATTTTTTTTAATCTTACTGAATAAATCAGAGTGACAAAAGAGTTGGTCGGAACGCTAATTCATTTTCCTGTAAAATATTTTGTCATGTGTAACTCGCTTCGAGTATAAAATGTGACTAAAAAAAGACTGAAATTCAGTAGTAGAATTTAATAGGATTTATTTTATTACAAATTTGCTTACGTATATTACAGCAATCATCTGACGAAAAAAACTCTTTTATGGACTTATCCTTTAATATCCACATCTGTTAACAGGATAATGTACCAAGTATCCAATAGATAGCATCCAATGATAATATATATATATTGTAACAAGACTGTCGGCTGGTAAAAATATAATGTAAAGAATGCTAATATAGTTGATATATGATAAAAGTATTGGGCGCCTTTTTGAATGATTAAATATTTATTATTAACGTGATCTAACAGCTAATTGTAAGCAGTATCCACAATTAATAATAGATGTCGTTTTTGAGCATGAATTGGATACAGAATCTTCTAATCTCTTATCTCAGGATCGCCGTGGATAAAAAACAGCCTTCAAAGCTATGTAAAATTCCATTAACAATATAAATAAATTAGATTTCGCTACGCATGAAAAAATAAAAACACCACTTCATTCACCATTAATTCACGTATAAAATATTTATTTGAATCAAGAAAACTATACAAGAATGATGTGAAACTCGGCTCAACGGTGAAATCGTATATTATGATATTTATGATAGTAATAGTGTATGATAATAATTGTGGTTATGTTGCCAGTTGAAAATACAAAAGCGGTTATTATTATATAAAATAAGCTATATTAATAGGTAAGTACTATACGTCTAATTAACTAACAAAGATTCTTTATTTTGAGGTATCTAAATGATTATTTTTACTAAGTTAAATCAAGATATTGTTTTGTAAATTTTTAAATTAATAATATAAAAAGAATTTGATTTACTTTGAAAGATAATAAAAGACCTGTATTTCGTAGGAAGGGCAGCAAACTGGAAAATGGACTTGGTGTGCAGCCAGGTATGATAAAGGATATATTCGGATGGGTCGGGTGAATTTATGAATATCGGATCCGGTGTTGGTTATTAGGTACTTCGGATAGATTTTCAGGTAAGTTAAAACTTTATTACTTTTAATAGCTTGGGCACTCGGTGGCCTTCACCAAATGATGCTAATGAAGATTTCTCAAAGAAAACTGATTTTACTTAGGTGAAAATAAGATTAAACGTTGCTTTTACGATATATGCACCTTTTGAATATGTTTATGACTTCAAATCACTGGTTTTTCTGTATTTAAACGAATTTTAAAGCGGACGAATATATTTTAGGTGCAACACTATGAAAATCTATGAAACGACGCCACGCTATTAGTCATTTATTTTGAAGAAAGCCTTTTTAAATGCAAAAATTATCTTGACTTTCACTTTACAAAAATTATTATTATATGTAATTGTTTTTTAAATATGACAATGATTAGAATGGAGTTATTAAATTATGTAATATAAGAATTTACATGTGAGAATATGTTTTAAATGATAGGTTAGGTTTTAAATTTGAATATAAGTAGAACTTGTTCGCTGTTTTTCCATTTTTAAAAAGTGGGCGTGTCCAATTAATGTCGATATAAAATTCAAATGTAAATAAATTAAATATCTTTTTGAATTTCGCGTAATTGAATTAAATGACCAAAATGCAAGCTTAAAAATATGAAAAGTAAATTTTGAAATAAATATAATTATGTCTAAAATATCAAAAGTTGTCGGGATATAAATTTATTAACACTTCGACATTAATTTTCACAAGTTATGTCCACGTACCGCAGCAATTCAGTATGTTATTTTCTTATACTAATTTCTACCTTGTCATTCTTAACTCACTAGAATATCCATGCAGCTCGTATCATAACAATATATACTATAATTCAAAAATAAACCAAGCTTTTTATAGAAAATGATATGAAATAGAAAACAGTATACCTACTTATAATCATTCATAATAACGATCGATCAAGATAATTTGTAATCGAGTCATTCATGAATCCGAAATTGTATGTCGTTACTTGAACTGCACTTACATTACAAACATCAAGTAAAATGTCAGTCGAATAACAATACTTGGCGTTTGTAACGTAAATGCAGTTCAAGTAACGACATACAATTTCGAATTCATGAATGACTCGATTACAAGTTATCTTGATCACTCGTTAAATACAGCAAACATCGTATTTCAAAGAAAAAGTGGGTCACAACACATACTTAAAACTAAATTTCTTTATATGAAAGGTTTAAGTAAATGAAAAGTGTTTTGAATGACTGTGCTCATTCGTCCACAATGATAAAAAACTGTGTCAAGAATGAACACCGATCGCGACGACTTAAAAGTGTCTACTACTTCAGAAATGGTCTTTAAAATGCAGGATATGGTGATAAAAGACCGGCGATTTAAATTAAGTGAAAATAGCCAATTCCGTGGGTTTTTCAAAAGACTCAACGAAGAATTAAGGATGGATAAGCTGCCGGCGAAGTGGGTGCCGCTTTTACTCACTATGGAGCAGAAACGTTTGACAGTACAACTGTCACAAGAATGCCCAGACCATTTTATGAAACGATTTATTAGCACCGACGAAATATGGGCCCATTATTATACCCGCGAAACAGCTTCAGTTTAAACAAAGGTCAGAACTTGGCTGTTCGGCGCCAAAGAAAGCCATGGTCACGAAGTCAACTGGAAAGGTAATAGAATCAGTTTTTTAGAACGCGAAAGGAATTCTGATGATTGATTACTTTCCAAATTGCAACAAAAAAATTGAAAAAAGACCCGGGTTAGCGCGAAAAAAAGATTATCTTTCACCATGATAATGCAGGACTAGTGTTGTTTCAATGGCTAAAATTCATGAACTGAAGTTTGATTTGCTTCCGCACCCACCATATTCCTCCGATTCGGGTGTCTCAAACTATCACCTATTTCCAATGCTTAATTTTTTTAGGTGGACAGAGATTTTCCATGGACGAGGAAGTCAAAGCCGCCGTAGACGGCTATTTTGCTGGACTTGACGGCTATTTTGCTAGACCTTTCGCGATGGAATAAGAGTATTGGTGGACAAAGTGTATTGAACGTTTGGGGGATTACATATAGAATCGTTTCATTGTCAGGCTTAATTATCATTCCGCCCTCGTATTAAAGGATTTCAAAGTTAAACAACAACACAACAACTGATTATTCATTATTCACTGCCTATTTTTTAAGTATGTATGCTAAAATACCGAACAAGCAACGAAAAACGCTCAGGTTCAAACTAAATGGGAGTTATAATTTACTAGAAAAAATGAGATTCATGTCAATACAGATAGCCTTCTCTGTATTAAAAAGCAAACCGCAAGATCAGTCGCGTTTATTCACAACCGATTAAAAATGGAATCGGATGAATACACCGAGCTCTAGATGTAAACGTTTACGCATAATATTAATAATTTTTTGCGTTGTTTCACAACTGTTGATGAGAAAATTGATGCTCTTCATTATATTCTTGGAACAAAAGAGCAGGTCAAGTCCTAACAATGTATTTTCTCCTGACAAACAACTATTGAAGACGGAAAAAAGTTTTATCGGTTAGAGAGGTCATGGCTATTGTATTTGGAAATGCGTATGGAATAATCCTAATTAATTATTTCGGAAAAAAAAAACAATACCAGAAGCCTACTTTACATAATTATTGAGCCAATTAGGTTCAATAATTTGTAATAAAAAATATACGAGGGTAAGCTGAAAAATTAGGTAACTATGAGATGGCGCTATGTAAAAGCAATCTTTGACGCTATTGTATAGCTTGATGTTTCAATGATATACGCGTTAAACTTCATGTCGATCTGTAAAGTAGTTTGTTGTGTACACTCGTTCAAAGCAGAGTACTTTTGTCGCTTCTTAAAAATCGACAATATCGAAATTCGCGCAGTGATTAAATACCTGTGGAAAAAGTATTCTTCGCCTAGAGAAATTCATGTTGATATGGTAAATGTGTTAGGCGAGGAAGCTCCTTGTTTTAAGACTGTTTGCAAATGGGTGAACGAATTTAAAAAAGGTCGTACGAGCGTAAATGACGATTGCCGTTCTGGACGTCCTAAAACAGCCACTTCTGGAGAAAGTGTGCAAAAAGTTTTGAAATTTGTGAAAGCTGATCGCCAATACACATTGCAAGATATTGCTGAGGCTACACGCATCTCCAGAGACCGGGTGTCGTACATTTTAAATATTGAATTAGACATGTCTAAGCGGTGTGCTAGATGGGTGCCGCGTTTACTAAGAACACAGCCCAAACTCAAACGCGTGGCATGTTCTACAGCCATTTTGGAGCGGTTTCGGCAATGTTCCAACAGATTTTTTGCGTAAATTTGTGACGTGCGATGAAACTTGGGTCCACCACTGCACACCTGAAAATCAACAGCAATCAAAACACTGGACTAAACGTGGTGAACCGGCTCCAAAAACGGCCAAAGTCAATCTTTCGGCATGAAAAGTGATGGCTTTCGTTTTCTGGAATACGAAGAGAATCTTGCTTATCGACTACCTGCCAAAGGGACAAACGATTACTGCACTATACTATTCTAAACTCTTTGATCGATTGAAGGCAGTTATCGTCGAAAAAAGACCCGGAAGAAAGCATTAAAAAATCATTTTCCATCAAGACAATGCTCCAGTTCATACGAGCGGAATTGTTAAAGAAAAATTGGCTAGATTAAAGTTCGAAACGCTTGAGCATCCCCCTTATTCGCCGGATTTAGCTCCGTCGGACCATCATCTGTTCCCCAAACTGAAGAAACACCTCGGCGGTATGAGATTTGCTTCGGATGAAGAGCTGATAGCTGCCGTTGACCACTATCTTGAGGAGCTCGAGAAAAATGAGTTCTATGAAAGCATAAAGAAACTTGAGCATCTACTAAATAAATGTATATTGATCTTGAGGGAGATTATGTCGAAAAATAAGAATTTTTCAGCTTACCCTCGTACATAAAAAAAGAAACTTCCAAAACGACAATGCATCGTCACGGAAATATACAGGGCTAAACCGGAAGTCTGATTTGGATATAAATAAACTCATCGAATCCCCGATTTGCATTTAATTACTTGTGGAAAGTCTAATTAAAATCCAAATAGTCATATCAAAGATATTCGAATGGATAGTTATACCTAGTATTCATCAAATCTGTCCTATAGTAATTATTATACATACTTTTTAAGTTAAAAATGGCCAAAAACTAACATGTTTACATCAATGAAAGGGCATTATAAAAATATGCTACCAATACATCAACAATTCAAATGACATATACACCGTGGAAGCGAGTTAACTAAACGCCGATACGCCACGTTACAGTTCCCCATCACCGTATATACCCCTGCCACGGGATAGTGGACATACTTCATACCGTAAATATATTAAGAAACAACAGGCATAAAATTAAGAAATAATAGCAGTAGATGTATTTAACAAATTGAAGAAAACAAAAATTAATAGGCAGTATAAACACACCCATAAAATTAGACATCTGATTATAAAACAATGTTAACAATATTTGTAGGCAATTCGGATTATCTTTAATTTGATATCGATTACGACCAGATTGGTCACCTCGAGATATCATCCAAACTACCTCCAAAATAAAAAATCATATCTCGAAAACCTATTTTATTAAAAAAAATTTAATGGGATTTTCGAGTTTAGCGATCCAAAATGCATAAGAACAATATTAGTGGCACCAAATGTACATTTTTTATTTTATAAACGAGTGATTATTAGAGTGGACCAATTCGGAGCGAAAGCAGAGGCGTGACTAACGAATTGGTTCCCGCAATGCGAAACATTATTAATATCTAGAGATATACTATCACGAACGGTGCTGTTATTATGTTATTAAGTAATATAATAAGTTATTATATTACTTAATACTACATATTTGTATTATATTTTGTTTATTTTAGTTCCAATTTACAGTCTTGTATTGTGTATTGTGCATTCTATAGAACAGGAAAGTGTTCTATATTTATATGAATATGAATATCACCTATATTTCTCTCAACACTGCTTTATAGAAATTATGTGTCAACAAATTTTTGCTGTTCCCTAGTTTTGATTTATTATAATTCCTACCTTTATCCGTCGTCTAAAGTTTAATATAAGCACTTATATTATATAAGTGCTTATATTATAAAATATACAGCAACAATTTGTTGACACATAATTTCTATAAAGCAGTGTTGAGAGAAATATAGGTGATATTCATATTCATATAAATATAAAACACTTTCCTGTTCTATAGAATGCACAATACACAATACACGACTGTAAATTGGAACTAAAATAAACAAAATATAATACAAATATGTAGTATTAAGTAATATAATAAATAACTTATTATATTACTTAATAACACATAATAACAGCACCGTTCGTGATAGTATATCTCTAGATATTAATAATGTTTCGCATGCGGGAACCAATTCGTTAGTCACGCCTCTGCTTTCGCTCCGAATTGGTCCACTCTAGTGATTATCATTTTCTAAACTTAAGACGAACAAAACTCTTTTTAGTTATAATGCCTTTCCATCTTTTCTAGTAGCTTTTTAAGCCCGCTCTTTCAATTATCTATGACTTAAAATACTCTTCCAGTAGCGTAATTTGAATTAAATATATTTACAATGTTTCACTAACAAACGTCTGATATATTAATTAACAAGATAGCATGAACAAACTAATTAACCAAACTAATATAAATTACAAGAAATTAATAGTTAATATCCTGCAGAACCCAACGAATAAACATAACTTATAATTAAATTTTGTTGATGGTTTCTAGAAATATATTACTTAATTACTCCTACATGATCTTTGACAGGTACGCAAAGTAAAAATAATATTTTAGAATAATCGAGTAATCTATTATATAAGAATGTATTCATATGCATATACATACGCTACTGAATAAATTATAAAATATATTATTTTTTATCATTTATACAAGATATATTACACGAGCAATTAATAGGTTAAATACGCTGATCTGTAAACCATTATATTCAGGAATTTATGTGTAAATAGATGAAATAAGTAATGGAGCGTTTATATTTAGAACTTATTTACTCGAACATGTTTCAACGATTGCGAAAGCATTAAATCTGTTGATGTTATGCTTAACAGAGACACAGAGATTCATTTCTCAGCGCAACGGCCCATGCGAAGATATTATTCCTAATTACTGTACTAAACTAGATGTTATACAAAAGTGCTTTTGTTCCAATAAAAGTAATTAAAGAAGCCTTCTTTCCAACTGTAAATGTGTATAAATAATGTTTTTATATAGCCACAAAATGCCGCTAGTAAATGGTGTAAAAATGTTAGTATAAATTAAATACTGTTGCGTAGATAAACCACCATGAACTGATTCGGATGATTGGGAGGTATAGAAATTGTATTCAAAAGCGAATATATAGTGAAGTCCAAAATGATTTGTTCATTTTTAGTCAGCAACATCTAATTATATAGTTTACCTATCGCAAATCTATTGATAATAATTGAAAGAGGAAGCTTTGCAGATATTTGGACATTGTTAAAATGGAGCGTAGCAGTAAACAACGTATATTTTGCATTGAAAAATTTATTAAATACAGTCGTGGACAAAAATTTCCAGACACCAAAATAAATGTCTGTGAGTACAAGTAAAATTATTTCTTTAAAAAGACATGACACATTATCTACAAAGTAAGAATGAGAAATAAAAAAGGTACTTACATTTTATTCAACAAGAAAAAGTCACGAGACAGTAAATTCATTGGTCTTATCTGCTAGGTAAAACATAGCAGATAAGATCTACGTTTTCACACAATTAAAGCGATTAATGGTGCATACTACCTCCACGAATTTAATTAATGACTTCTTTCAGGGCGTGGTAAACTTTGAATGCAGTTGGCGACCTCTTCTTGTGTAATGTTTTCCCATTCCTCACAAAGAATTATTTGAAGATCCCGAATAGTTACCGGTATTGGTTGTCGGTGCCGAACACGTCGCCTTAATGAATTCCAGATATTCGATAAGATTCAAGTCCGGGCTTCGAGCTGGCCATTGCAAACGGCGAAAGTAAACCGCATCCAAATATTGCTCACTGCCCGTGTGATGTGAGGTCGCGTGTTATCGTGCATTATAATAAAGTTCTTGCCTATGAATGGAGCAAATGGTACGATGTGATCAACTAAACACTCGTTGATGTAACAGCCGTCATGGTACCATTTTCAATGAGAACAAGCTCATTTTTCGCGTACAGTGAAATACCAGCTGCTACATGCCTCCACAAGCACTAGGCTTACGCCTACTTACGTAATACCTACTGCTTATGACTTACCCAATTTACCTCAATACATGATTGCCCCGGAGATCTTTCGGCTAAAGACCAGTTCAGTTTAGAGGCAAGTGGAGGGGGAATTCTTATATCATACAAACAATTCGAAAAATTAATTTAAATAATAAACTAAAAATCACGCAAAAAAAGCCGCAATTGACTAAGATATTTCCAAATGACATCTAAAGAACCCTCTAATATAATAGGACTTATAGAATATCCATGTACAACAATCACTAGAAAAATTACGATCTAACCAACATATAAGACGTTGTTGTGAAGAATATACCGTTCTAAACGATGATATACAAAAATAACTAACAACCAAAATGCGAGATAAGGTAATCTAAATTTTAAGAATTCAATTAGCACGAAGGAGGAGTAATTAAATATAGCAGAAACCTAGTATATACAGGCTGATTCATTTTCGGCCCTCACCATGGGGATCTCGCTTATTATTGGAGATAGAGTATAGGTTTAAATTTGGCAAAGTTGTTAAATTTTGTGTTTGTTATAAATCCGTAAAGAAAATATACCTGTGACAAATTACCTTCGTTATTTAAAAAAAAACGCGAAAACCCCATTTGCTTCTTTTACCTATAGCACCGACATTTGGCCTTGTAGAGAAAAAATAAAAACACATCCTTGTGGCCATTTCTAAACCTCTATCCAGTGGTGTACTCTAAATTTTTATACGACGTTTCGTTTCTTTCTGGCCATCATCAACTATCTAATTTCTTATAGACATCTTCAGAAAGAGGTTTTTTTTCTGATTTCAACCATGTACCACATGCTGACTATAGTTTTTGACATTAGGTTTTATTTGAAAGAATAAATTATAAGATTAAATAAGGTAGCCTTTGGAATTTCAATCTGTCAAACATTTCATTTATTGTCCATTAATAATACAAAAATGTCATACACTAACGAAGAGAAACGAGATATAAGTATTTTTTATTCTTCGAAACGAAATTCAACAGTAGCGAGTACAAGATAACAAAAACATTAATAAAAATACATAGAAAAGTAAACAATAAACAATTACAGTAAATGTTCAATTATCTGGCCATCTTCGGTAATGCACAATTGGGCACGCCTTCTGGCATTTTGTACTGCCCTTTGTATAGTTCTTCTAGGAACTGCATCGAAGGCATTCTGAAGTCTGTCTCGTAATTCTTCAATGTTTTGTGGCGCATCTAATTTATAAATATTATTTTTAACATATCCCCATAAAAAAAATCTAGTGGACTTAAATCAGGTGATCTCGCAGGCCATTCAACAACTCCCCTATTTCCAATCCAACGGTTTGCAAACTCTCGATTTAAGAAATTTCTAACAACAGCTGCATTGTGTGCTGGTGCGCCATCTTGTTACCACCATAAATATTGTAATTCATTTAATGGGATATTGTCGTCAAGATAGTCAGATACGTATGTACGTAAAATGTTTAAATATCTTTCTCCATTTAAATGTTCTTCATACATAACTGGTCCTAAGAGACGATTTGCCAAAATACCCATCCAAAGGTTTATTCCAAAACGATGTTGTGGTCTTCTAGCCCTGTTTTGTCGGGGCTTTTGTACTGCCCAAAAGTGCTCCGTATTTCTGTTTAACATTCCAGAATTTGTAAATTTTGTTTCATCTGACCAGATGACTTTGCTTAAAAAATTTTCGTCATTTTCTATCCTTCCCATTAACTAATTACAATATTCTAGCCTTCTCAAATTATCTCCAGGCAGTAAAGAGTGACTAACATGGATCCTGTATGGTTTAAACCTACTTTTATGTAAAGTTCTCCAAACTCTGGACTGGCACAAATTTAATTCTGACGCTACTTCGCGTGTAGAAATTGATGGATTATTATTTATCTATAAAAATACAAGATTAACATGAAATTTGAAAACACGCTTTTAATTTACCATTTGTCAAATATCTTGTCGATTTTCATTTAAATTCCTGTTGTCTTGACCATTACGCGGCTTAGTAAACGATCCATTCTCGACCAAATTTCTGTCGAGATCTAGAAAAATGGTACGATGAGGCTGTTGTCGCTCTGGATATAATTGTAGATATCTTGTACTCGCTACTGTTGAATTTCGGTTCGAAGAATAAAAAATACTTATCATATCTCGTTTCTCTTCGTTAGTGTATGACATTTTTGTATTATTAATGAACAATAAATGAAATGTTTGACAGATTGAAATTCCATGGCTACCTTATTTAATCTTATAATTTATTCTTTCAAATTAAACCTAATGTCAAAAGCTTTAGTCAGCATGTGGTACATGGTTGAAATAAGAAAAAAAAACTCTTTCTGAAGATGTCTAAATCCAATATGGCGCCTATAAGAAATTAGATAGTTGATGATGGCCAGAAAGAAACGAAACGTCGTATAAAAATTTAGAGTACACCACTGGATAGAGGTTTAGAAATGGCCACATGAATGTGTTTTTATTTTTTCTTTACAAGGCCAAATGTCGATGATACAGGTAAAAGAAGAAAATTGGGTTTTCGCGTTTTTTTTTTAAATAACGAAGGTCATTTGTCACAGGTATATTTTCTTTACGGATTTATAACAAACACAAAATTTAACAACTTTGCCAAATTTAAACCTATACTCTATCTCCAATAATAAGCGAGATCCCCATGGTGAGGGCCGAAAATGAATCAGCTTGTATACCCTGTGGTTCAATAATAACCAACAAACTAACTGCAAAAAAATGTAATTTAAATTTAAGAAATTCAAGTGGTACGATAAAGTAGTAACTTAATCCAGCAGATACTAAAGTGTACAAGGGTCAAAATTGACGTACCAAATGCCATTCTTAGAGATATCCAACACGCTGAAAATCCTTCACCAGGCCTTCTCCACACACGTTCTTGTCTATCTGGTGAACGCAGACAAAAACGAGACTCATCCGTGAACAATACCTCCATTGATCCATTGTCCAATGTCTATGTTCGCGGGCAAATCGTAGTCGTTGAACACGATTAGCTGGGAATAAAAGTGAACAAGCAGCAGGTTTGCTTGACATCAATAAGTATTCCTTCAAACCTCGGCTAACGGTTCGTGCAGAAACTGCAAGACCGGAAACGTATTCGACTTGGCGAGACACAACTGTTGACGGTAAACTACGTTCGCGTAGTATAGATAACGCCATAAAACGGTCTTCTTGCCGGTGTGCAGTGCGAGGTCTGCCTGATCCTGGCCTTCTTGTGTGCAACGACGCACCGAATATTACGTCCATCTTCGTTTAAGGCTACTGCTGAAGCTACATTTTCTGCTTGTATTTTGTCAACCAATAAGTGTCAGTATTGACCGTTCAAATGACCTTTGAACACAAGGAATTTTTCATACAAAGAGAGACTGAAAATTTATACACAGAAATTTTATATTGTTACACTGATGAATAGAGTTGCGACATTTCGTCTGCACAACAGAATCGGACTAGGAGTTTCGTTTACGGCTTTGGACTAATTCAAACATGCAAAGTAAAAAATATAATACTAGACAGCTGCTTATGCGTTACATACTCTACAAATAGAGATTATATTTATAATAAATACGCGAGAATGAAAGTGTATTGACAAATACCGTAGATCAAGTTATACGACGACAGTCTGATATATTTCCGAGCTTAAGGTGAAGATGGCAGCACTCATCAATAAAAGCTGGGGAATGCGGTTCGCATCTATTGACAGGTACTCACCAAAATTTCAGCCATTTTTGACGCGCAGTCGTTGTTTGACTATCGTTTGAATGAGTCGATGTAAGTGTTTTTATGAAAATGGAAAAAAATCGAATATCGAGCCGTCATTAAATATTTGTTTTTAAAAGGCAATACGCCTACGCAAATTAAAGATGAGTCGGACGCTGTGTACGGGGACTCTGTACCATCATTTACCACGGTGAAATTTTGGGCAGCTGAGTTTAAACGTGGCCGTACCAGCTTGGGAGACGATGAACGTTCGAGACGTCCAAAAACTGTAACCACTGACGATAACATCGCCAAAGTTCACCAAATGGTGCTGGACGACTGCCGAATTAGAGTGATACAAATAACAGAGGTTATGAATATGTCCAAAGAACGTGTTTGTCACATATTGAATCAAGATTTAGGCATGAGAAAGCTATGTGTTGGGGCAACTATTGGATTTTGTCGTCGCTCCTATGTTGACTCACCGCGCACGGGTTGTAAGGCCGTATACGCACTAATTTTTTATTCTTCGGTGACAGTTATTAATGAAATGCGGCACATCCAATTTAACACCTTTATTTACATATTTACATTACTTCATACATAAAATTTGTTGTATAATGAAACATGGTTGTCTTTTGATAAAATATGAGACTGGTGTCTCTTGATATTAAAAGTCGATTGCTGTCTTGAACATTGTTCTTACGACTGTTTGTCTAGAACGTTATTATGTTAAGACTTGCGACTGTTAGTAATTTATGTAGACTGTTGTCTTGAACATTGTTCTTACGAGTATTGTAAGAACGTTGTTCTGTGGCGAACTGCTACTGGCGACTTGTCTTAGTGACTTGCGTTCGCGACTTGCTTTAGCGACTTGCCTTTAGCGAATTGCGACTGTTGTCATCGCGCGCTGAACTATTTAAAAACTTTTTAAACATTGTAAGCAAAATTTACCCTTCCCTTCAATTAACAAAATAGGCCACATGCGGCTAAATGACGAAGAAAAGGTCGGCAAATTACAAAGAAACGCCTTGCTTGTGTAAATTGTGCCTACAAAACCAGCAAACGTTGCATCTAGTTTTTGAATCTAACTGTATACATGGCACGGCACGTTCACTAAATAAAATAATATAATTTGAAACATATCTAAAAATAATATAATTTGAAACGTATCTAATAATGCGGCAATAAATAAGTGCCGGCATAAACAACGGTCGACAAATATGTATGCGGCAATAAATAGTGCCGGCATGAATATCTGTTGACAAATAGGTAATACGCGGTATCATAAATTTTATAGTGAAACGTTTGCATCTTAATATAATAAGAAAATATAATTATACAGAAGGTTTTAATTTTGTATCTGACTCTTATATTTAAATACTATAATCTATGATTTCTTTATATTTCATGTGTAATATTAAAATGAATAATACTTATATTTTAATATATAATACAAAATTAATAATATTTATGTTTACTATACGATATATAAATTCGTTTCGTTTATAAGACGAAACACTATGGATACCGCGCTTGCTAACGTTAGACCAAAAACGTGCTCGAATGAACATTTCCAGGGCTCTATTGGCGCAGTTTAGGCGCAACAAATCAGAGTTTTGGCGCCGATTAATTATTGTAGATGAAACTTGGATACACTATTATACACCCGAAACCAAAATACAGTCAAAACAGTGGACTGCGACGGGGGAATCGCCTCCAAAAAAAGCAAAAACTGTTTCTTCGGCTGAGAAAGTGATGACTACTGTTTTCTGGGATAGTAATGGAGTTATCTTAATCGATTATCTTCAAACAGGAAAAACCATTACAGATGCATACTACGCTTCATTACTTGACAAGCCGAAGGCAGAAATCGCAGAAAAGCGCCACTTTTGCAGAAAAAAAGAATTTGGTTTAACCAAGACAATGTGCCGTCTCACACCTCATCGATCGCCATAGCGAAAATCCACGAACTACGTTTTGAACTGCTTAACTACCCTCTTGACTCACCAGATCTAGTCCCAAGCGACTTCTTTTTGTTCCCTAATCTCAAAATTGCTCTCGGAGGACAGAGATTTTCGTCAAATGAGGAGGCCATCACCTTCGTAAACAATTATTTTGCAGAGAAAGACGTCGAGTACTATTTGGACGGGTTGAAGAGATGGGAGCATCGCTGAGAGAAGTGTGTAGATTTACAAGGAGACTATGTAGAAAAATAAATTTGAGGAAAAAATGTCTTGTATCTTTGTTTGGTCGGAAACATTTCAGACTACCCTCGTATGCACATTTTGCACACACGTATTTTAAGTCTGAAAATTCCACAATAAACTTATTTACTTGACCACTTAGTGGTCGTTTTCTGTTTCTACGTACACGCGACATAATTAATATGCACTTTGCAACATACAAACTTTCGTATAGATATGCACGGTGTACCATTAACAATTGATCTGGGGCTGACAAACTTCAGCGATCGACGTTCACATTTGGGTGCGTTCGACTGTGTTGTACGGACAAGATTCGAAACTCTAGTGATGAATCTCCTCTTCAACATTACTAAAGATTGTTTATAGTCTGCTGTGCTGAGCCAAACAACTTAAAAGTACTTAATTTTATAAACCTTTTGTAGACATTTATTAACTATCCGAGCTTGTAATACCATAAGTGTAGGTCATATAAAGTTTTATTTAAACGTGACTATTTTAAACTAGTATTCATAACGCACAATGTCATATCTAATTTTTTCTTGTATCTCATTTAAAAAAAGTCGAGAAGCTGACTTTACATTAAAAAACTACACGTTTATGTACCGTAATTTTCGTAATTATAAGCGCGCCCTGGAAATTATAAATTCTAAACATGTATGAAGGCACACCTTTAACTGCTATTATAATGTAACAATGTTAAAATCCACATACTGGAAAAAAGTGTGTGTCAATTTACGTAAAAATTCATTTTAAAACGTGACTAAAATGCGTGTTAATTAAATTAAAATCTACTGGACGCATGTAACAGAAGTATAACAAATTTATGTTGTTTATGATTAAATAAATAAACTTTCGAGACCTTATGAACTACATTGAAATGTTGCAATTGAATATAATAATATAAACAATATAATAATATAAACAATGTGAATATCAAACTTATTAATCTTATTATATACACAAATAACAAATAGTTAGTAAATGTATGGGCAGATAACACAGGCCTGCATAAAATTTGTGATGACGTGATTTTTGTTTGTTAAGCTCAGTTTTTATATAGCAGTAACTAATTAAAATACAGTTGGTCTCTACCACCCACAGATTTTTTTTTTGCACAAAAGAAAAGAAAAAAATGTAAAAAAAATCTTATAATAGGCGTTTTAATACATTTTAAAATGAAAAATGATTTTCTGTTGTGGTTTTAAAGAAATTTGTTAAATAGGCTCTCATTACCTGATGTAAATCTTTTATTACATGTATTAATTTTGGGCAAGATTTCCGGGAATTTTTACCTGCTAAATCCTATCTATTATGTTGCACTTTATTAGTACTGCGAAGAAGGATTTCAAGTTTATCACTCCAAACAAAATGTATATTTTAATGTCATTTACTTCATTATAGCGCTGAGTGTCGATCAGTAAACAAGTAAAATTAGTTTGTCTTTAGTGTTGTGCGTGGTATTTGATAAATAAACATTGCTTAAAAATATGTCTAGCCGGTGTTGCAAAAACAAACCAGATGATTTCTGTTATATTTGTGGATATTTCGTCTTGAAAAAGTTTAAGAGACCAATTGGTGAATTTGTGAAAAATGCATATTATGCTTATTTCAAAATCAAATTAGGAGATCAAGATAAAGATTGGGCACCGCACGTTGTTTGTAAGGTATGTAAAGAAGGTTTAAGACATTGGACCAAAGGGAATAGAAAAGCCTTCCTTTTGGAATGCCGATGGTTTGGAGAGAACCGCAAAATCATCATCAAGATTGCTACTTTTGTGTTTGTGATATTAAGGGGCATAATAGAAAAACTTTGAAACATATTTTGTACCCAAACAATATTAAATCAGCTATCAGACCAGTTCCTCACAGTGATCATGTACCTATACCTATACCCCCCAAAGTACTACAAGAAGATATTGAAACCTCTTCAACTTCCGGCTCCGTACAGATGGATAGTGATTTTGAACCATCAACCTCAGGTCAAGACCAACCTCAGCTATTTTCACAAGCCGAACTGAATGATTTAGTAAGAGATTTGGGACTTTCAAAAGATCTTTCTGAAGTACTGGGGTATAGGTTGAAACAAAAAAAATTGCTTGCCCCAGAAACTACCTTCTCTTGGTATAGAAATCGTGAGGCTGGATTTGTAAAATATTTTGCACAAAACGGACCGCTCGTGTACTGCCAAGCAATTGCTGATCTACTTACTTTCCTCGGTGCTCCTGAGTACACACCTTCTGACTGGAGACTTTCCATCGACTCTTCGAAAAGGAGTCTTAAAGCTGTACATAATGGCAATGTTTTTGCTTCTGTTCCGGTCGGCCATTCTGTTCATTTAAAGGAAAACTATGAAAATTTACAGGAATTACTTTTAAGAATACAATATGAAAATCACAACTGGGAAGTGTGTGGAGATTTAAAAATTTTAGGCCTTCTCTTGGGTCAACAGTCTGGATATACTAAATTTCCATGTTTCCTGTGCGAGTGGGATAGCAGAAATCGAGAACAGCATTGGATAAAAAGAGACTGGCCACAAAGGGTGACTTTAACACCTGGAACCAATAATGTAATTCGCGAAAGTCTTATTGACCCTCAAAAAGTGTTACTTCCACCGCTTCACATAAAACTTGGACTTATGAAACAATTTGTTAAGGCATTAAACAAAGAAGGAAATTGTTTTAAATATTTGTGTAAAACATTTCCGACTCTGTCAGAGGCAAAATTAAAGGAGGGAATCTTTGTAGGCCCGCAGATTAGGAGCTCGGTGAAAGATTAAGAATTTGAAAATGTGATGGAAGATAAGGAAAAACATGCATGGCATGCTTTTAACGAAGTTGTACATAAATTTCTAGGGAATTATAAAGACACAAACTATGTTGAGATCGTTGAAAATATGCTGGAAAAATTCAGGATTCTTGGTTGCAATATGAGCATAAAAATTCACTTTTTACATTCCCATTTGGACTATTTCCCAGAAAACCTTGGGGACGTGAGTGAAGAGCAAGGAGAAAGATTTCACCAGGATATTAAAGAGATGGAAAAAAGATACCAAGGGCGCTGGGACACAAAAATGATGGCCGATTACTTTTGGACATTGAGAAGAGATCTTCCTTTAGCTGAATATGACAGAAAAACAACCAAACGAAGCTTTTCTGAAAAACGAAAACGTTTTTTTAAGAAGCATAAATGAGTCAGTAGTTTGTTGACAGTGACAGTTTTAAGACAGAGAGTTTGTAAAATAATGGAAATTACTCGTGAAGGTTTTCGTTGGATGATTTTTTCCGATTATAAAAAGACCTAACTCAACAAGAATGCATTATATCGTTTCGGTCAACCTTTGGTAATGAAACACCAACAAAGAAGACAGTTTACAATTTATTTGCAAAATTTCGTCATGGAGTGATGAATCACGTAAAGGTCGACCAAAAACTGTTGTGATTCCAAAAAACATCGACGCTGTGCGAAAAATGATAGAACGCGATCGATATCTGCAATTCATTCGATTTTACATGAACATTTATTTGTAAAAAAAATATGTTCCAGATAGATTCCACATAACTTGACCCAAGTACAAAAAGCAGCTCGTGTTAATTGGTGTAAAGAGATGCGCAAAAAATTCGACGTAGGAACCGCAAAATCCGTATACAACATCGTAACGGGTGACGAAATATGAATATATGCGTATGAGCCGGAAACCAAGCAACAATATACTATATGGGCGTTCTAAGACAAACCAAACCTCACAAAAGTTGTTCGTGCAAGGAGCACTTCCAAGAAAATGATCACTTGTTTCTTCGGCTGTACAGGATACATCGCAACAGTTTCTTTAGAACTTTAGAGGATCGAAAAACTATTAACGCTGAATGATATACAGTAATTTGTTTGACAAAAGTTATAGAAGAAATCAGGAAGAACAACCGAAAACGTCGCATTATTCTTCATCACGACAATGCAAGTTTCCATACAGCACGTCATACAGCACGTTGACTATTTGAAGGAGAAAAGTGTTGAATTAATGTCTCATTGTCCATATTCACCTGACTTGTCGCCGAATGTTTTCTTTTTGATCCCAACTATGAAACAAAAAATGCGTGGACAGCGATTTTCAACAGCTCAAGAAGCAGTCGAAGCCTTTGAAAACCATGTTTCTGAGATACAACCTTCAGAGTGGAAAAAATGTTTTGAGAACTGGTTTGTACGCATGCAAAAGTGTATAGACACCATAAAAGGCGAATATTTTGAAAAACAATAAAATAGTTTGTTCTTAAAAATTTTGTTTTCTTCCTAGATTTTGTAAAAATATAAAAGGTGATCCTCGTACCCATTTCAACCGACATGGTTTTCGATTTCGAATGAATTTAGAAAGCGATTGCTTCTCTCAAAAAACGGACAAACAAAAAATGTAGTCAATCCACTAGCTTTACAATAATTTTTTTTTAAACATCTTTTTTCTTTCCTTCCTTTCATTCCACATAGCCACAGCAACACAAGGATTGATGAATTGAACGATGTGTTTTCTCGGTGAGTCTATGTTCGCTACAATACTTTTAATAACCTTCCTAATAATAAATAAAACACAAAACATAATTTTAATAACAGCATTTCGTGTGAAACGTAACCGTGAGCCTTGATCATTTTAAAATATTGGCGAAAGTTTAAATTTATTGTCCAGTACAATCAACAACTTTTATATTGTACAATTTGTTCTTGATCTTATAAAAACATCACATGCACATGTGCTGTTGCAGAAACTGGTTTTTACGTTAAAAAATCACAATACCATATATACATGGATCAATTATCAATAATCAAAGTGAAATAAAACTTAACGAAACACTAGGCGTAAGGCTTCTAAATTCTAAACATCGATTCCAATTAGAATCTAATCAAGAAACAAACCGCCTACTTATCGCTCATAAAATATGATTTTACAGATAGATTTGTTTCTGTGTAAATACTTTCACTTCGGCATTAATTGACCGATTCAAGTAATATCGACCATAAACGAATAAAATAAACGGTGACTGTTCTTGTTCCATTAAATTGCTCTTGAGATAAACACTGTGGGACGCTAGATCTCGCCTTTTATGGTTATTCCATCGTTTAATATATACAACGCGCACCTTCTGATTTTATTATACATATATTAGACCATTCTACTTAATCTTTTTTTGCTTATCTAGTGATATGTTTATTATTAAAGCTTCTGCACGAGATTTGTCTTTCTTTCACTAAACGGAAGTAGATGTTAGTATAATACGATGGGTACTATTTATGTATCTGGAACTGGCAACACTAGTGTTGCTAGGCGCAATCTGACATATCCATCGTTTGACATTATTGAGTTGTCTATAGTGACGTCTCAGTCAAAAAATGGAACTCGTGAAATTTTTCGTGTGAAGATTTACTATGACTTTCGACTTTGATTAGCCCAAAAAAAGTCGCCCATGATGATCCTTCATCGCCCAATTCACTTTTGGCGATGAAGGATCATCTAAAACCACTGCATATCACTGATTTAGCGAATTCAATCATGACCGACGTTTGCTGATGGACGAATTTAACAACCAACTGGTATGGTGATTTCCGGGTCACACAAATAGTATCGTTGGTTCAGAAATGACCCAGTCACATTTTAAGAGGCGGGAGGGGGGATTTATTTATTCACTTAAATGCAAAGCGTGATTTATGGGGCAAAAATAAAAAACAAACAGAATTATTAAACAGACCTTGTATAACACTGACACTTATCTGTATAATACATCAAAAAAAAAAATGAAATGAAATTTTAAATGGTATGATATATTGTATAGATTAAAAAAATACACAAAGTTTAACAAAGGTTCCGTAATATCTTAAAATGAATTGATACAGGGTCTGCTTAATAGACCATACTTATAATTCGTATATAGATTCACGCCCACCGTATGTGAGCCCTGACAAATATGTATTTTGATAGAGGTTATTTTCTTTTTTTAATTTTTTTTTAATAAAAAAAAATTCTTAACTCTTTCCTCCGAACTTCTCGAGGTTGTCGCTGCCTGATTGTATTATTTCTTTGTTTCGTCCGAAACTGGAAGGGAATGCTCCTTCAGCAGGCCAAAAAAAAGGACGAGAGGTGTACCAAAAGAAAAACCCAACCAAAAAGCCACCAGTATGTAACTAGTGGTTTTGTCGACGCAAAAGCTTAATTTCTGGTAATTTGGAACAAAGCCCTCTCGCCACCTAAAATCCCTTTACAGGTAGAATTGGCAATTCCAATAAAAATACGTGGTACTTCGAATAAATCCCTAGATGCAGCAAGGACGGTACAATATCGATAACTTTTACAAAGCGATAATAAAGCCCTTAAAATTCAAATAAGTACGTGGTGAGCGAGAGAGAGAAATCAGTCCACCAAATCAATCATCACGGATATATGCCGGTGTCGGGCTTACATCTGAGCGACAAATACGCTAGATGAATACGAAGAAATACGAACAAATACGAAGACAGACAGCGCCAGTACAAGGAATAACTACAGAAAGTTTCAAAATTAATAAAACAAAATGGTACAGAAAGACTCCTAATTCGCGAAAAATAATTAAGCCGTTACGAAAACGTACCAACTTCCTTCAGCTTGAACTGCATTCTTATTATTATTAACAACATTTTAAGCAGTTTTCTATGCGTCTTATAGTTATTTATGTAAAAAGTACATAAAGTAGGACTTTCTTGGCCGAATCAAGTTTATGGTCCAGCGAGGCTATAATAAAGAGGAGGCAAGGAAAGTCTATTTATGTACGAGTTATATACATAATTTTATGTTCGACTGCCCTTTTATACTTAATAAGTAAATAATTACAGTGATCACTATCTGATAGTTCAGTATGTTAATATTGACATAGTATCTGGGTATTTTGACAGTATCTTGTTAACTAGCCGGCACAATCGAAATATGTGATGAAAATACTCCGTCAACAGGTTTACACATTTGTAATAACATAAAATGCACGATAGATATAAATTACAACAAAAATTGGTTATTAATTTATATTTAAAATAATTTTACTGAAATCAAGTTTGTGAGATGAGTTTGACAGTTATTTGACACTGACAATGAACAGTCCGTTTTTAAAGTAACGAGCCATCGAAAAAATTCATAATTGGAGTAGACTGTGAAATTGGGTTGGTACTTTAGCCACTTCCACATAATGACATTTATTATTTGACATTGAAACTATAAGTTTGGGTCAAATTTTTCAAAACTCTTATTAAGAAAATTAAATTTATTTAAAAAATGGTATTCAACATAGAACAAAAAGCAAAAATTAAATAATGTTATTTCCGTACAGGTGTGAATAAATGGCGAGTGGCAGTATTCAATTACGGAATGCATGGCTGATTTTAGTGAAGAACATCCTGAATTAGTGTTTGACTACAATGATTTTTACAATGTTTCGACAAATTGTGTAAAGTTATTCAGAGAGACTGGTAGCGTCGGTCGAAAAACTGGAAGTGGATGGCCATCTAAACGTACAGCTGATAATATTGAAGCCCTTCAGCATATTATTGATGAAAATCCAAAAACATCCATTTCAGTAGTGACCCAACAAACAAATTTATCTTATGGTATAGCAAACGCCAATTAAGTTGGCGCGAGGAGGGGGTGCGCAGAAGCCGTTTTTAAAAAGGTCCACCCCCACTGCCCAAGTAATTGTCAGAATACATTTGTCATTGACGTTTGACAGAACATATTTTGTAATGTCTTTGCTAGGCGATCATACACCCTCAGAGGTTAGAATTATCTGACATTTGATGTAAAACCAAATACAAATCTCCCAACTACTTCTAATCCTGCGCGAACTTACCCCTTCTCGCGCCAACTTAATTGGCGTTTGCTATACGTGCCAATTCATTCTTAAAAAAGTCTTACGTTGTCATCCATACAAGCTGCAATGTTTTCATGAACTTTATCCAGTGGATTATTTAAGACGAGTGGAATTTTGTCAATGGTTTGAAAATAATCTACACAATCAGGATATCCTTAACACAGTTTTTTTCGGGATGAGGCCTGGTTTTATCTTTCTGGATATGTTAATTCACAGAATATGAGGTGTTGGATTGCGGAGAAGAGTTGGTTTGTGTTTAGATGTAAATGGACAACATTTTCAACAACTTCTGTAGCTATATGTAAATTTTGATTATGATTTCGATATTAAATAAATTATTTGTTTTCTTTTTTGTTGTAGTATCATTTCAATGCCATAACCTTTTTTTAAAATGAAACCAAATGAAACTGTCAAGCATCAAGTAATGTGCCATTATGTGGAAGTGGCTAAAGTACCAACCCAATTTCACAGTCTACTCCAATTATGAACTTTTTCGATGGCTCGTTACTAGTACTGTCGCGAGCAAAAAAAAACGGGACAGTGTCAAAATCGTTATGTCAATTTCCTTTATTTTTTAGCGTTGTAATTTTAACATTTGATTAACTGTCAAACTCTACGTCAAATTATATATCATAGTTGATAATTCAAAATTGAAAATGCCGCATCTTTAGAAAACTGATAAAGCTAGACTTGTTACTAGTTTGAAAAATGGGAAATCATTAAGAAGTGTATCGGATCAATTTAATATTGGTAAAAGTTCAGCCGCAAGAATATATAAAAAAAATGGAGGGAAGAGGATAATTTAAATCGGAAAATAATTTCCGCACGTAAGAAAATTTCGAATACGCAGGAAGACGAAACATTAGTTACTGAGATTAGGCACAACCCTTTCAAAATATTAAAGGAAGCTATAAGAACAACACAATTTCTTGTCTCATCTTGTAACACAATGGTTACAAGAGAATTAAATTTAAACTTGAGATATCCAGCCCTATAGTCCTTATCTAAATCCCATTGAAAATGTATGGGGATTAATGAGATAGAGCTCTACCCAGGAAGAATTTTGGAAGATTGTTCATAATGCTTGGCATCAAATTTCTAGAAATTTTGTACAAAATATTGTCGCTTCAATGTCTACCAGATTAGATGCAGTTAATAATAACGGTGGAATGACGAAATACTAATTATTTTAATGTAATAATTATTTTAATTTAATAAATAATCTTTCTCTATCGTTTTTAGTAATTTTTATTTACATTTATTTTAAAAATGTTTAATAAATGTCAATAAGACACACATTTTTGACAATTCCTGACTTACTATTATGAGTAAAGATAGCCACTTAAGTAGTCACAAATTAAACCCACGCAGAAACAGTGTCCCGTTTTTTCTGCTCACGACAGTACCTTCTTTAAAAACTGAAAAACGGACTGCTTATTATCAGTGTCAAATAATTGTCAAACCCAATTCAAAAACTTAATTTCAGTAAAACATAATCATAATTTAATAACTAATTTTTGTAGTAGTTTATATTTATCGTGCAATTTGTGTTGTTACAAATGTTCAAACCTCTTGCATTTGCCGCTAAAATTTTTATATCTTCTATAGCATCGCATTCATTTTGTATTGCGTATTCTATTTAATTTATTTGACGTTTGTGCAAAATACTGTCAAAATATCCAGTTACTATGTCAATATTAACATACTGAACTGTTAGCTAGTGAACACTAATTATTTATTTATTAAGTACAGTCATGGCCAGATAAATGTAGTACAACCTTAAATTTCATGGCATAAATTTGATATATTATTAATTATTATTGTAAGACGAGCTTCAGCTTAAGCTACTTATCATAATAAAATCAAATGTCAGATCATACTGGAATATATTTACTTTATTATTGTTTGAGCTAAGAAATATAAGTTAAAATTATAATAATAAGTTAAATTTAAATTTAAAATTGGGTTAAGGAATACGAAAAATAACTTTAATAATAAAAATTTTTTAACAAAAAGCTAATATTTTGTTGGACCGCCATCAGCATCAATTACTGCCCTTAACCTTCTAGGCATGGAAGCCACCAAACTTCTAAAATAATTTGATTTGTGAATGAGAGATTGCCAAGCATTTTGAATTGCTTCCCACAATTGGTTCTGATTTTGAAATCTTATACGTGATACTTTTGGTCATCTCGGCCCATACGTTTTCTATTGGGTTCCTGTCCGTACTCTTGGCACTCCATTGCAAAATTTCAATGTTATGCTCTTCCATCCATCGCGACACTATGTTTGCACTATGAACTGGGCAATTGTCATGCTGATATATAAAAATGTTTTCAGGATACACATGTTGGACTGATGGTAACATAAGATTTTCCAAAATATGAATATAATTCTGGGAATTAAATCTCCCATTTATTCTATGACACATTCCAACATTATGGTAACTTATCCATCCCCAAATATTTATAGAGAATATTCCGTGCCGATCTGAATTATCTATATATTGCTCCTCGTATCTTGTACCGCCAGGTCTGTAGACACGAACAGAACCATTAGTTGTGGATTGAAATGTTTTCTCATCAGTGAAAACTACATTTTCCCAAACTCAGGTCCATTGTTTATATGATTTAATGCGAACAAAAGCCTGGCTTGCTTCCTTTCTTCACTAACCTGAATTTTTTTAGCTGCAACACGCGACCTTATGTCGCTATCTCTTATTCTCCTGCTTGCAGTTCTACGTGAACCAGGAAAAATGGTCTCCGCAACTGCTACTCTCACTGAATCGAAAGGATGTTCTCGGAGATGTTGAAATAGATTATGGTTCTGCTGTTCAGTCGAAATTCTTTTAAGCCCAGTACCCGACTTTCTGTCTATGCTCTCATCAGTCTCCCATTTTTTCTTAACCTTCATCACGGTGGTTTTATTTAACTGCATTTGCTGCGCAATTTCCCTAATACTGTACCCTTCTTGTAATTTAATTAATATACGAACTTTATCAGTTGCGGTTAGCTTTCGTGCCATCGTAAAAATATGTTTGACGTTTAATAAAATTTAAAATAATTTGACATATAATTGTCAAAATACTAACTTACATCATAAAAATTTATTAAGAAAAGCTTGTACAGTTGTGTGCAGAAAAAACTCGGACAAGCTATTTTTTCTATGTAAATCTGGTTCACCCATACTTAAATTTGAATTGTCACTTAAGTGTCAAATTGAGTTGTCAAAGTGAGAGTTTTATTATAATGCCAGGACAATTGTGTAATCAACAAAAAATTCAAATCATTTCCGAGCTTCAAAAAGGACGAACAATTAGAGAAGTAGCGTTTACTTTCGGAGTTAATAAAAGCACCGTGCAAAATGTCAAAAACCGTTGGGAGCAAGAACAAACAATTAACAGAAAACAAGGAAGCGGTAGAAGAAGGATTTCTTTAGAACATCATGATACCGCTTTAGTGAATTTCTTAAGAGAACGTCCGTTTTCTTGTGCATTAGATGCTGTTGCAGCAACAAATTTCCCGGGTTCTCGGTCAACAGCCTGCAGAAGAATTCAAATGTCAGACATTAAAAATTGTATTGCAGCCAAAAAAAGTATTTTGTCGGAACGCCATAAACAGGGCAGAATAATCTTTGCACTAAATTATTAGTACAAAGATATTGAATTTTGGAATAAAGTTATTTTTACTGACGAAAAGACGTTTCAATCGACTTACAATGGACACATTAAAGTGTATAGACCGAGAAATACTAGATATGAAGAATCATACGTATCTAATGCAGGTCAGTCGCAACGTTTCTCTGTTAATGTATGGGCTGCTATAACTGCTAATGGACTAGCTATCTGTTGGAGAATTGATGGTAGATTCAATGCTTTGGCATATCTAAATATTGTGGACAATATAATACCATTATTTCGTGAACATCACCCAAATAATAATTTTATTCTCCAGCAAGATAATTGTTCAGTACACACGGCAGGACTAATAACTCAGTGGTTACAAACTAAGAACATCGAAACTTTGATTTGGCCCTCCAAATGCCCGGATGTAAACATAATTGAGAATATCAGGGGTATTATTGTTAAAAAAATGTATGAGCGTCATTTTAGACCAAATAACAGAGAAGAGCTGTGGAATGCAAAAATTGAAGCATGGCAAGAAATAACAGAAAACGAAAATCTTATAAGAAACTTGTATTCGTCTATTCCCTTGCGATTGACCAATATATTAAATGCAGATGGTGCCATGACGAAATATTAGTTTATATATATTATATGGTTTATTTGTAGATTCTTTATAATGTTATGACTAGAGCTGAGGATGTTTGCGGTACGGCAGGACCGTATGTAGTGCATGTAGTGCATTTAACTATTTATCTAAATATTCTCTGAAATGATTTGCCGGATCTCATAAATTAATAGAGTGATATTTTAGTATGCACTGGATATTGTTATTATACAAAATCATAATAGCCATTTGTATTTATGGATCATAAATAATAATACGCATGTATTTGTATTTGGTTGTGAATTCAATTTAAACTTAAAACGAATCGTAATATTTTAACGACCAGCCGTCCTTACAATACATGCATTCGAGACAAAGTGTGCAACTCTACGAATAACTTCCATAATTGATCGAAAATGGACATTTTGGAGCTGAAGTAAAGCCCCTATTCTTAGAAAATTTTATTACTGTCGTTAAGAACTATTATTATAAACAACAAAGGCCTTTTATTAGTGTTGAAGTTTTAGTTTCATTGAATTTCCATGTTGTAAGTAGTCAATTGTAAAGTGTTCATTCACAATATTTTAAAACAAGGTGTAAATTTAACTAAAATCCAGAAAAACACATTCTGATAATATATTACTAGATTAGAAGCTGTGTTTATTACTATTTATTATATTATTTTTATAACCAAATGCAATAAAAGCTACGAAAACAAAAGAAACCTCGATTTATTAAAATCTTGTCACACAGCCTTTCAAAGCCTGGCAGCACATATTTTGCATATATTTTATATATACTACCTACTTGAACTAGGTGAATGAAGTTAGAAGTTATAAGTTATAACTTCATTCACCTAGTTCAAGTAGGTAGTATATATAAAATATATGCAAAATATGTGCTGCCAGGCTTTGAAAGGCTGTGTGACAAGATTTTAATAAATCGAGGTTTCTTTTGTTTTCGTAGCTTTTATTGCATTTGGTTATAAAAATAATATAATAAATAGTAATAAACACAGCTTCTAATCTAGTAATATATTATCAGAATGTGTTTTTCTGGATTTTAGTTAAATTTACACCTTGTTTTAGAATATTGTGAATGAACACTTTACAATTGACTACTTACAACATGGAAATTCAATGAAACTAAAACTTCAACACTAATAAAAGGCCTTTGTTGTTTATAATAATAGTTCTTAACGACAGTAATAAAATTTTCTAAGAATAGGGGCTTTACTTCAGCTCCAAAATGTCCATTTTCGATCAATTATGGAAGTTATTCGTAGAGTTGCACACTTTGTCTCGAATGCATGTATTGTAAGGACGGCTTGTCGTTAAAATATTACGATTCGTTTTAAGTTTAAATTGAATTCACAACCAAATACAAATACATGCGTATTATTATTTATGATCCATAAATACAAATGGCTATTATAATTTTGTATAATAACAATATCCAGTGCATACTAAAATATCACTCTATTAATTTATGAGATCCGGCAAATCATTTCAGAGAATATTTAGATAAATAGTTAAATGTGGGGATGCACTACATACGGTCCTGCCGTACCGCAAACATCCTCAGCTCTAGTTATGACTGTTAATTTTATTAAAGTTAATTCATTTTATTGAAATTCGTCTCTTTACTTCAACATATAAAAGGAGTTTTACTCATACATTGGCATATAATGCTATAATTCAGGTGACATATGAGTGTACGACTTTTTTTTGGAAATGTGTCAATAGTGGTATAGGTTCACACAACTAAACACTTGTCCTACTTTTTTCTGCACACAACTGTACTACATTTATCTGGCCACGACTGTACAAAAGGACAGCCGAACATAAAATTATGTATATAACTCGTACATAAATGGGCTTTCTTGGCCTCGTCTTTATTATAAATAAACTCGACTTGGCTAAGAAAGCCCTACTTTACGTACTTGTTACTATTTTATACTACGTTTTCATAATAGTTTAATTTATTAACTATCTGGAGGCAACAGCTCAACTACATAGCAGCCAGTATTTTTAGGGACAAAAAAAACAATTTTTAATGAACAAAATTGTTGTTTAAAACTGTTGGAAATAAACGAACACGTAAATATAAATATCATAAAAATTCTGTAGACAAGATCAAAAACATCCTGCCTACATGTTTACGTGTCGTGTCAACGTAGTTCTACTTTTTCCAGGTAAAACAGTCTATTTTTTTACTTTCTCATTTACAAGCAAATATCTAACAACAGCATAACATTTACCAGACGGAACTGAAATACACATACAAAATTTCAAAAAAATTAAATTTGCCGTAAGTGCAACAGAATTCGCCCAAGTGGTAAATATTTAAAATGAATCACCGAAGGACTAAAAGTGCTGAATGAAAACTCACAAACAAATAGATACTATTTTATACAAGGATTTCCACTTGAAAAAAATGACGTTAACCAACTGGTCCAACCGCACGGATTCCAGCCGTCTATATTACTGTACATACATACATACATAACACTTTATTTTAAATGGATTTGAAAGTGGACTTGCCTAATAATCACTACTTATAATTAAAATTAAACAGACCACGCTTCATTAGCATGAATATCATGAATAAAATAATTGTTCTCATAATAGATTTAGCCGTGTATGGAATGCTAGGTGCATCATAGAGAAAATAATAATGGTAATGATAACATCGAATTAATTGCGGTGGACGTAATTAATGTGATTATAAACGTAGTAGTTCAATCTATGAATTATTTTACAATCCAAATCTTGAAGATGTAGCTAATGCAAAGCGCCCCGTCATTGTAACTAATAAAATTAATTATTTCCCACGTATCAGCCAGCCTTAGTGATTTTACTTATACTTTTTAACAATAGTAATTGGTGAAGAATAAGTTTCGAAATTAATTAAACAACTAATACATTCAAATTAATTTACATACTCAGATAATAAGTTCTGATTTTTTAATAATTTAATAATAATAATAATAATAATAATAATACTCTTTATTTATCCAACCGAAAATCCACTTACAGGACTGTTGAGGATAAATTTAATATCCTTTTGTAATATTTTAATTTCAAATATTTTTTGTTGTTAAATATAAGTAAATCTAGAATATAGAATTCAAACACAAGATTTCCAATTTTATAAATATTTAACGTTAATTTTCGAATTTAAACCACTGCATAACATCCAAATTATAAAACTTTTCTTAAATTCTAAGAAAGCGATATCCTCTACATTTGCAAATCTATTTATTACCTACTTTATAATTTAGATCGTTTTATTACCTAGGGTTCTTAATAATCGGCATCTTTTTCCAAATTTATTTATTGCTTTATACATCAGGCCGCTATTTTATTACCTTGGGCTATAGTGAACAAAATGTTTAATCCAGATATTCACTGTTAAGATCTCGTTTCTTAGATATACTTTAACAAGGGACGATCCGGATCTATACAGGGTGTAACAGGACGAGCTTACGTTAGCCGTATCTCAGCAACTAAGCAAGTTCCATATTTGTAAATTTGCAGAGTTATTTTGGGCATGGGGGCAAACTTTTAGAAAATATTAGTACATATTTTCTATTTCCGGTTTCGCCGGAAGCACAATCAACTTCATTTTTTTAAATAGATTACCCAATTTTTTTCAAACAATTGAATTCAGCAACAAATTTGGCGTATATATCATTTATTTCGACTGGTGTAAACATTACCGTTTTATAGCTAACTTGTTTTTTATGAAAATTTTATCAAATGCATCGTAGTACTTAGTGACGTATTTCTTCGGTATGCAGAAGAGTTGATGAATGATTATTGGAAGTTAGACAGCTACTAAGATGGGGTAGTGAAAATTATTTTCACTTGTGTGCAAATACTATACAGGGTGTTAGTATTTACTGACTTAATATGTTAAATTTCAAACACTAATTATTTCGTAATTTTAAATGGAACACCCTATATATTTTTGTCGCAAACGGTAAAAAATTAAATTCTTCATCAAATGATATTACATTTCCCTATACCTAAAATGAATAATTAAGGAGCTATTCGCAAATTATGTGAATGTATTCAGAAACTTTGTGTGAGCGCTAAAGGTGGCTATGATAATTCGTCACAGTTTTAGCGTAATGTCTAATTTTCTAATGACATTCTTTAAATTACTTCTTTTACCTGAATTTTGAAAAAGCTATTTTATCGTTTCGAATAGCTTAGTACAAAACTATTTTACTTATTTTGTTTGACAGAAACTTCCATTATGGGAAATAACAACAGCAAAATGAATTCTTGTCATTGTTTTCTGAGATAACATTCGAAGCAATTTCACATTATCCTCTTGTTATCATAGTAAAAAATAGCAAGCTGGCAAGGCAAAGAGCACTATCATTGTCGACTAATTATTGCGCTACATATACATACAAACATTAGATAAGAAAGGATAATCACTTTGGCAAATATTTTAATGAACAATGGCTGTGTAATAATATTATCCACGTTTAGATAAAAAAATGTGCAGGTTTAAAATAGTATCAAATGTGTTCCACATTTTCTTCTAAACTGAATTATTTTATTTTTATACACTTCGTCACAGTAAACTTAAGGAATTAAAATCACTCTTGAAAAATCAAAATTTTAAATAACCAATGGCTTGGACAAATGTTAAGTGGAATGAGATTCAAACACCAATTTTTTATATTATTTATGTCATTTTTATGTTTCGCCTTTGGCAATTTCAGTTATAAATAAATATACGGTCGAACAGGGTGTAAAAGTTATTAAAACCTATTATGAATCAATAGACGTTTTTGATCTGGTCGAATACACACGTGTGTTCCGATTGCATTTCAAATAGTGTTATAATTGTTGTTAAATTGAATTTGTTCAACATGAGTGAAGCATTTGGGAAGATTACTCGAGACACGCCGTGTGTAAGAAAGTGTTAAAAATCAAATTACGAGATTCACTAACTCGTAAATAAAACGGTAATGAGATATACTCAAGCACAACAACACAATTAATTCAAAAACAAAAACCGAAATAAACAAATCAAAGATAAAGATTTATCTTTTCAAAAAAACACAACTTCCTTACTACACTCCACATTTGTGTCTGCGGATACAGCAATACCAAACGGCGTGCTACAACTACACAAGTCAAAAATAAATATCAGTTCAAAATAAAAATACATATATAGATAATAAATTTCAAAAATTATACACTGGCATCCAAAATAATTGTACAATCATAAATAATTAAATTTTTCAAAATATTTGCGGGGAAAAGTCTATTGCAGTATGTAACAGCTAAATTCAATAAAGAAGACATTCTGAATTCATAGGCGGCACATACTACAATTTTCAGCCGGTTTTTAATTTTGAGGTTCACACCGTAATTAATTCACAATTTTTTTAATTCATATTCTATATAAATGGATCTTTCCATTACTCATACGTTGTCTCTTTCTACCAAGAACATCCTGTATATAGTCACTGTCTTATACAATAGGCTGGAACTGAACTGAGATTTAAAAAAGCATATGCATGTGTTTATTTTAAATGTTTTTGAGTTTACCCCTGCCTATAATCTGCAAGTATGTATTACTGAAATCAAATCCATCAACTACATGAAAAAAAAATTAAAATTAAAAAAAAAAGAATAAATGCAATTGTTCTCATATTTTTAAAGCGATATGTATTTCTAGACGTTAATAATCGGTAATTCGATAAGATTTTATCTAGTGCATTAAAATATTTCAATTGCAGTCCATTTATTATGCCATGTTTCGATTAATATCGATATATAATCCGTGCTAGTCACTTTAGCGTCAATTATTGTAGCGGTTGTCCTTTGAACCTACACCGAAAGCGCCGACAGCCAACGTTAAGACTATTCCAAAGTACCGTCATTTGTCACTATATCACGCTGGCGCAGCGCAGGAATAGATTTCACAAGCGTTATGTCACCGTATACGGTCAAGAATTACCACTTTCTATTCATATACAGGCATACATATAGGTATGCATTTCTTCGACCAAGTTTTCCGTAATGGAATTATGACATGCAAAATTTCGAACTCGACGGCTTTGAGGATGACGGATTTAAGTCCGTTGGTGGTCAGACTTCAATTATGAATAATTTTTGAGGAAAGTTTAATCTTAAGAACTATTATATAGGGTTATTCTAAAGTAAGTTCCCTGTTTGAAATGACCAGAAGTTTGACAAATTTTTAATATGTATAAAAATAATAGCACCAATTTGTTCATAAAGAAACGGAATTTTATTATAACGAGAAGAAATGGGAAAAAGTTAGATATGACCACCACAGTGTTGTTCAATAAATATTAGTCGTTCTTCTATGGGCCGCCTGTTTTGGTATAGAACTTAGCTATAATAGTATTAGAATGAATCTTTGACACTCGGTTAAGCATTAAACAAAATCTCATATGTGTGCATATTCAGATATGTTTGAACATATTTGTATCAATTTGTATACGCTTGACATGTTTACACATCGAATGCTAGCTTTTAGTTTCTTTCCCCATTCAGATATTGCCATTATTTGAATACCTATAATAAACTGATCTTCCAATATCACTCCTTATTGACTTCAGATTATTTCTATTCTGTTACTTTTTATTATGGGTTTTATTCATACCGTAGTTGACAAATTTTAATTTCTGTTTGCGTGTATAGCGTATGCATGTTATATCCAACGATGCCTGGTTTCAAACAGTGAAGGGAGAAGCAGTGATGGACACATACACATTTAACATGCCCTATACCATAACAAACACTTGCCGGGTGTACAGCACTTACTTCGCTACATGCGTGTATTAATACATAACCGATTTCAACATGCATGTTTTTACAACTCAAGAAAATACACAAATCATAAAATGCTATTACGCCGGTAGACACCTCAATGTACCTGTACATACCCGATATCCACAAAAATTAAATGTATGGGCTGGTATTTTAAATAATTCAATTATCGTTTTATAGGGACTGCATAATATAAATGAAGTGCGAGAAAAAATACTGAGAGCATTCTTAACATTAACACCTGATATGCTTATATTATTATCGGAGAAGAGTTGATTTATTTTCTTTTCATAAGAGTTACATTTATTTTTTTACATAAAATTTAGAATTAATATTTCATGTCATTTTATTTATACGCGGAAAATATAAGCTTTGTTGTACATCCTTATAAAAGTAATACACCACCAAATAAATATTTTTCTGTAAATATTCGTGGCGAATTGTATACGTATTTTTAAGATGCGTTCTACATCTCTCCGAAGCAATAGGCTTACTGACTGGCTATAATCTGACTGAACCTTATCGGATTAATGGATTAATGGAATTACCCTATTTCATCTACATTGGCAACCTCGCTATAGGTCTGTCACGATAACAGACGAGATACGTGATAAACAGTTACTTCGGAACAAGTAACATTCAAATTACAATAATACCTAATAATCCTAGTATTTCTCTCTATTAAGTGAATATATTATGTTACCGTAACTGGGCATGGTTGCCGGCTTGAATTCCGTCAAATGTCATTCAAATAAGTTGTTTACAATTTCATATTTAGAAGTTCCTACCTATTTCATTTTATTTATAAATCGATATTATATTTAAGATCAGTTATTTTCGCAACTAAATCATTCCTAGCCCGTTAGGAAAACAAGCGAAAGAAATCATTCGATCATTAATATTTCGAAATAGAACGCGATAATAATTAAGGGGCCATTACTCCCGCTCTCTGCTTGTGTCAAAAATGGGGGTTAAACCATCTAGTCCAAAGCGAAAACAGACTAAAAAAAAGCCTGTTATAGATATTGATGATTTTAATCTATATGCAATTAGAAACACAGTTTATGACATGTATAAAAACAGTAAGTTTAAAGTAATTTAGTACTTATATTTATAAAATAAATATTTCAATTAATTACAGAACAGCATATTACGATTTCATCTTTGAATACCCTCAACGAAAAGGAACTTTTTTCTGTTGATAATACATCTTTATGGAGAATATTGCATGGAATAGGTTTTCATTACAAGAAGGATGATCTAAATCGAGCATTACTGGAATTCCCACATATTGTATTAAAACGTGTTACGTTCTTGCAACAATATGTTCATTTGAAACATGAGCATTTATTGTTTGGTTTCTTCGATTAAACCTAGGTTTTCCAAGATGGAACTATTTGCAAATCTTTACAAAATGAGTCAATATAAACAGTCAAAGCTACAAAAGAGGGTGGTAAAAGGTACAATCTATTACTAACAAAATATTATTAGTACGTAAAGTGTATTTATCTTAACTGAATTGATTCGGCTTTTACTTGATGTAGATCCAGAATTTAAAATAGAAATAAAATTACGGTTCAAATATTCAGTTTTTAATATTTAATCATAACACAATTATTTCGCCAACACAGTGGCTTCCTCAGGTACTTACAGCTAAAGAGCACGTTACAAACTAAGCCACTGTGTTGGCGAAACAATTATCGTGTTACGATTAAATATTAAACAATTAAGATTTGAACCGTAGTTTTATTTCTATTTTGTATTTATCTTGTTATAGGTACATTGTATTACATGCACGCAATTCTAATGGATTTATTCCTGAAGCTGAATTAATATTTACAACAAATAGACAGCATCTGAGCCACCACGGTGACAGGAACAAGAACAATTTCTTATACTGGTTTGAACATCAACTTCTTGTGAATTTAGAAGAACCCTCCACAATTGCTTTAGATAATGCCCGTTATCATAGTACTATTAAAAATAAAAGTGATATTCAATAAAAATTATATTCATTGGGTTTTGAAAGGCAAGACATATTGCCATTTATAATCAATGAAAGTAATTCAGATTCTGAAGATAGCATAAATGTTTAATAAAATTAGTATTTCATATTAATATTGTCTTCTTTTTATTTATATCATATGTTTATCACAATGTTACAAGCCCTTAATCTCTATGTATTTTGATTTTCTGTATATTATTTTTGTATATGTAGTTCAAAATAAATAAATTCACATATACATTTTTATTTTGTTTGTATATAACGGGTGTTCAGAAACATTCGAAGTCAAGTGGGCTCTGAACAAAAAATCGTATATCTTTACTTAAGTATCTGATTTGTAATAATTATTAAATGTCAACTGTTGTCTGTCAAAAATTGTCAGAATCTAATAACGAAGACACTAATTTGATAACCTATAAAATTGTATTAAGTAAATGTATCAATCTATCTCAGACATGACTTCATATTTTCAAGGACTACTTTGACTTCGAATGTTTCTGAACACCCGTTATAATAACAACATAAAGCATATTATAAGTTGTAAATATTTTAAAATGACATAAACCTAACCTCATATATTATTTACTAACAGCTGACTCAAAGCAATGTAGATTTGTCAACCCTGTTTTGTAACTATTTATCACGTGTCTCATCTGTTATCGTGAAAGACCTATATAAGTCTTTCTTTACTTTTCTCAGTCGGGTTCTTTTCCTCTTCTACTTTCGTACCAGAAATTGAAATTTGTCGATTACGGTATATATACCATGGCTACATCATTTTAAACTTTTCGATTTTATAGTTTTTACAATATACTCACCTTCCAATATCTTATTTATTTTACAGTCCATTCATGATTTCATTCTTACTTATAAGACTGCATTTACATTTTTATATTTTTACTGATATTCCTTGATTTATACTTATACGTTTATACTAGAATATGTCGAATATCCTAACTAAATTATATGTTAGTTTTAATAGGCTTCTATCATTTTTGTTATTTATTATCACTTCAAAATATTTAAAGTTTATCACCGATACAAATTCGTATTTTTCTATATCTATTTCCGCTTTAGTGTCCAATATTTTTTTCCTAATTACGAGGTGTGCCTATAAAGTAACGAGACAGATGTTACAAGACCTATTTTTTTGATTCATCGGAAAAATTATAAACACTTATCATAACACTTAACAAGTGTTCACGACAACGAATTGTCGTTGCTGATCACGCGGGCGAGTATTTGAGTGGTTTAAGCCTTTCCAAGATGGCCGAGAGAATGCGTAAGGTAAATTTTACATAAGAATTTAAACATGCAAAAAGTGCTTGCCAAAATGGTGGCGAAAATTGTGACAATCGAACAAAAAGAAGCTCGTAAAAATATTTGTACTGACACTTTAAGTGCCATTGAAAATGACCAAAACTTCTTGAAAAGAGCGATAACATGAGTTAATATATAACATGAATCTTGGTTTTTCGCCAATAAATGCATTGGGAGAACCCAACTTCACCGAGAGTTAGAAAAGCGCGAATGATCAAATAAAAATTTAAAGCTGTGATTATTTTTGTCGATATCCATGGGATTCCTAAATGTCAAACTGTTAATCAGCATTATTAGCTTGCTCAATTCCGTGAAAAGTCGTGAGTTTACATCAGAACAACGCATCGACTCACACGGCATTGTCTGCCAAGACGTTTCTAGCCAAGTATAACATCCTAGTGTTAGAACATCCGTCTTATTCGGCTAACCTAGCACCATGTGACTTATTCGTTCCTCAAGGTCAAATCTGCATTATATTTCGTACATTACAATTAGGCACAATATTTCAGACAATTGAAGCTGTGAAAGTAACAGCTGCCTGCACGCAAAAAATTAATAAACGAGCCCACAGATAAATACTTCCAGCCCTGTTTCCCACAATGGAAGATTCGAAGATTCGGTGTAGGGATAGAAGAGGAGTGTATATTGAGGAGGATAGTAATTAAATGCATAAATTTAGGATAAAAACTTTTACGCATCAGTCTTCTTATTTTCATATACTTTATTTTCGTTAAATTCATATCCAGTTCTCTTTTGTTCGCCTCATTTTGTCTATTTCTACCACCGCGATGTCATTCGCATGCGCTAGTATAAAATGTATCTATTAAAAGTAAATTAGGTATAATTAACACAAGCGATTATTATTACGTAATAAAATATTAAGCGTTTTTTTTAAAGAAATTTTAATTATAACTATGAGAGAGTATGAATAAAATACATATTATTCAATGCTTTATGCTTCAACAGTTCGCAAGCATTTAGGTGTGCCGCATATGCGCGTGTTAATGCATTTCTTGTTATTCTTAACTAAATTAATTAAAACCATATTTTTACAAGTTTTGACGATTAATACAATTAGCAATAAATCATTATTATACAGAGAGATCTAAAAGTCGGGCACATCAAAATAAATGTTTCTGTAAATAGTAGTTTCGTTGAAATATTTCTATCGGCTACCGCAAAATACCACAGGTATTACCGGCAACAAACCTAGGCGCAAATGTAATGGAAATTTGACACATGACGTCTTTAGTATTGTATAGTTCCTGCTTAGTAAACATGCTGTTTTCTCAAGAGCAACGAGCTTTCATTGTTGTTCAATATTTTCCCAGTCGTTCATATGCACGTGCTGCAGACGAATTTCGTGAGAATTGTCCAAATGCGGCAGTGCCTAACAATTCAACAATAACGAGATTATTAATAGGCAGTTTCCGTGAATGTGAATCAATTGCAGGCAAGAAAAGAATCTGGAGACCGGACACTTTGACTAACACTATTGACGTCTCCACCTACATGCATACGTGAATACTCCAAACACAATAATTTGGTCAACCGAGAATCGTCAGGTCTTTCATGAAAACTCCTTGCGTTTTCAGAAAATTGGAGTGACAAACTTGACTCCTGACTTCTATTCTGTGTGTATACAGGCTGATTCATTTTCGGCCCTCACCATGGGGATCTCTTTTATTATTGGAGATAGAGTATAGGTTTAAATTTGGCAAAGTTGTTAAATTTTGTGTTTCTTAAAAATCCGTAAAGAAAATAGACCTCTGACAAATGACATTCGTTATTTAAAAAAAAAACGCGAAAACTCCATTTTCTTCTTTTACCTGTAGCACCGACATTTGGCCTTGTAGAGAAAAAATAAAAACACATCCTTGTGGCCATTTCTAAAGCTCTATCCAGTGGTGTACTCTAAATTTTTATACGACGTTTTGTTTCTTTCTGGCCATCATCAACTATCTAATTTCTTATAGGCGCCATATTGGATTTAGACATCTTCAGAAAGAGTTTTTTTTCTGATTTCAACCATGTACCACATGCTGACTATAGTTTTTGACATTAGGTTTTATTTGAAAGAATAAATTATAAGATTAAATAAGGTAGCCTTTGGAATTTCAATCTGTCAAACATTTCATTTATTGTTCATTAATAATACAAAAATGTCATACACTAACGAAGAGAAACGAGATATGATATGTATTTTTATTCTTCGAAACGAAATTTAACAGTAGCGAGTACAAGATAACAAAAACATTAATAAAAATATATAGAAAAGTAAACAATAAACAATTACAGTAAATGTTCAATTATCTGGCCATCTTCGGTAATGCAAAATTGGGCACGCCTTCTGGCATTTTGTACTGCCCTTTGTATAGTTCTTCTAGGAACTGCATCGAAGGCATTCTGAAGTCTGTCTCGTAATTCTTCAATGTTTTGTGGCGTATCTAATTTATAAATATTATTTTTAACATATCCCCATAAAAAAAAATCTAGCGGACTTAAATCAGGTGATCTCGCAGGCCATTCAACAACTCCCCTATTTCCAATCCAACGGTTTGCAAACTCTTGATTTAAGAAATTTCTAACAACAGCTGCATTGTGTGCTGGTGCGCCATCTTGTTGCCACCATAAATATTGTAATTGATTTAATGGGATATTGTCGTCAAGATAGTCAGATACGTATGTACGTAAAATGTTTAAATATCTTTCTCCATTTAAATGTTCTTCAAACATAACTGGTCCTAAGAGACCATTTGCCAAAATACCCATCCAAACGTTTATTCCAAAACGATGTTGTGGTCTTCTAGCCCTGTTTTGTCGGGGATTTTGTACTGCCCAATAGTGCTCCGTATTTCTGTTGAACATTCAACAATTTGTAAATTTTGTTTCATCTGACCAGATGATTTTGCTTAAAAAATTTTCGTCATTTTCTATCCTTCCCATTAACCAATTACAATATTCTAGCCTTCTCAAATTATCTCCAGGCAGTAAAGAGTGACTAACATGGATCCTGTATGGTTTAAACCTACTTTTATGTAAAGTTCTCCAAACTCTGGACTGGCACAAATTTAATTCTAACGCTACTTCGCGTGTAGAAATTGATGGATTATTATTTATCTATATCTATAAAAATACAAGATTAACATGAAATTTGAAAACACGCTTTTAATTTACCATTTGTAAAATATCTTGTCGATTTTCATTTAAATTCCTGTTGTCTTGACCATTACGCGGCTTAGTAAACGATCCATTCTCGACCAAATTTCTGTCGAGATCTAGAAAAATGATACGATGAGGCTGTTGTCGTTCTGGATATAATTGTAGATATCTTGTACTCGCTGCTGTTGAATTTCGGTTCGAAGAATAAAAAATACTTATCATATCTCGTTTCTCTTCGTTAGTGTATGACATTTTTGTATTATTAATGAACAATAAATGAAATGTTTGACAGATTGAAATTCCATGGCTACCTTATTTAATCTTATAATTTATTCTTTCAAATAAAACCTAATGTCAAAAACTTTAGTCAGCATGTGGTACATGGTTGAAATCAGAAAAAAAAACTCTTTCTGAAGATGTCTAAATCCAATATGGCGCCTATAAGAAATTAGATAGTTGATGATGGCCAGAAAGAAACGAAACGTCGTATAAAAATTTAGAGTACACCACTGGATAGAGGTTTAGAAATGCCCACAAGGATGTGTTTTTATATTTTCTCTACAAGGCCAAATGTCGGTGCTACAGGTAAAAGAAGAAAATGGGGTTTTCGTGTTTTTTTTAAATAACGAAGGTCATTTGTCACATTTCTTTGCGGATTTATAACAAACACAAAATTTAACAACTTTGCCAAATTTAAACCTTATACCCTATCTCCAATAATAAGCGAGATGCCCATGGTGAGCGCCGAAAATCAATCAGCCTGTATATAGTTAATATTTTGAACTTACTAACTATTTATAACTATTAAATCTCATTTCTAAATGAAGAGATATGAGATTTAATAGTCATTAATTCTCATTTGCAGTAAGTTCAAAATGTTATTTATATACACACAAGGTATAGAAGTGAAGAGTCATGTCTATCTCCAGGATATCGTTGTGCTGACGAGCTCTAATAAGAGCGAAATGCATCTACACGTTCCTGGATAGATGTGGCCTTTCACGAATTTTTAATTATGTCAAATGTTCGTAATTAGTTTTTTCTACGACCCTTTATAAAAAGACATTTTTCGTCACAGGAATATTGCAAAAACTTGATTTCCGTCATTAGTGAGAGAAAATCCCATAACGTTAACTTTCGTCCCTAGTGCCGAAAGTTAATAAATTTCACCTGCGTCTAGTTGCCTACTGTCGCTGTATCCCGTCATTTTTAAATCACGCAGTTTGTGCTGTTTGAAACTTTATCATGATTTCTGATTCAGAAAGTGATTTAGATATTCCCAATACGCCACCAAAAATAGTAAGCAAGCTGTGATAACCTATGCGGGCTTATTACGAGAAAAATCGAGAAAGAGGTATGAAGAAGTCTATGTAAAATTCATTGAATAGAGGACTGATAATAGCATAAATTCATATTCGGAAGTTGTGCTGCTTGCATATTTTGCAAAATTGTGGGAAAATTTGAAGCCATCGACCTTATGGTCTACATATTCTATGTATCAATGTTTAAATCATACCTAATTTAAATATGATCTATAGTTTTGTAATTTGTAATTGAAAATAAAGTATTGTTTACATAGTTTTTTAAGTTTGTTATAATGCCATAGGCGAGGTCGTAGAAAAAGTGTAGTGTTTAACATAAAAAAATGTTACTTTCGCCACTTGTTAAACAATATACTATATACGATATAAGGTTATAAAAAGTTATTATAATTATAAAAAGTTGTAAAATACATATTATAAATAATGATTCTGTCTTGTTGAATGGATGTTGGCAAGAGTTATCTATTTTTAAAACTGAAATAAAATTAGAATAAAATATTTTTTTTTTCTAACGTGCCAAAAATATAACAATCATAGGCTAGGGTTTCTCCAAATAGTGCCGAAATGGTTTTCAGCTCAGTTAAATTATATATTGTTAAAAAACTCGTTAAACATTAAAATCTATGGAAAAAATATTAGAGTGCATACCTTCAAAAAAACGAAAGAGAGGAAGACCAAGGAGAAATTGAAGAGATGACGTTAACGAAGCTATGGATGCAAGAAATTAAGAGAAAGACATGTGTTACGACAGAAGGAAATTATTAAATTGATTATTTGCATGATACTGGAATAGACAAAATTCACCATAACTTCCTCACTGCCTACAATCAAGTCACAAAAAACAGTGTTATCAAAAATGTTTTTGTTTTATACAAAAAATGGTGAGGTTTTTACCCACTCAGGTATGTTTCAAATTGCTTTGATATGTACGCTGTTGGTGCTGTTCGACTTATAGTGGAGACATGTTAATACAGTTTCTGTCGGTTGCAGCTGTGATCGTCCGATGGAAATCACTTGCTAGTTTTACACTTGTCATGAGGATGGCGATGGTTAGTCTGACATTCGTGATGTTGGTATAAGCCAATGGGCGACACCCATGTTGTGGTGAATTTTGTCTATCCCACCATCAACTACTGACGATTCTATAGTAAGACGAAACACATGTCTGCATGTCTGAATAGCAATTTTCACAGAAATATTAACTTGTATTGTGTTCTTCACAAGCAATTTTTAATAAAAAGAAATTTGGGTTTAGCGGAAAACGATTCTTTTTATTTACTTAGATAATCCCAATACTTGTAATTATAATAAATTATAATTTATATACGCCTGAGGTTTAAAAAGCAAGAGACAAAATATTCACCGATAGCTGCAGACGTAAAAAATAACTAAATTCCCAGGTAATTAAAATTTAATGTTTTTTTGGCATTACTAAAAACTGCATATCTGCATGCATGCGCATATATGTATATATGTATAATATGCATATGCAGAAAGGTGAGAGAGTTCATAGACCTAAATGTGCATATCTCTGAATACTTGAGATTATCGCCATAAGTAAATCGTCTGGGTAAGTTCATTTGTACACTTATAACACGGCTACATTCACGAGTGCTCCACCGCTTAGAATATTTATGAAGTCTAGTAGTAAATTAAACATATGAATACCGATTATTAACATGAAAGAAATACAAACAAGTGTTGGGCTTAATTTGTGCTGTTAATATGTACAGTAATTCACAGCTAACTTTGTGCAAGGTACACAAGTACGTAGGACGAAACTTTTTTGTTTTATTTTGTGAACGAGGGTACCATGAATTTTCGACAGAGGGCGCTAGGATCATATGTAAAAATGTATAAATGGAAAAAATCATGTGTTAATAAAACGCTAGTTTTTTTGTTAAAAAACAACGACCAAAATTTACGGAAACTCTGCCCCTATCGCATGAAATGGTTCGCTGCATTTCGTTGAGGTCCTATGAGCACCAATGCGGCCCAAGTACCCAAGTTCTTCGTTTACTACCAAAAAAATTATTAACAAACTCCGTCACATGATCCCAAGGCACGAAGGCCAAATGTGTAATGAGAAGACGAACGAATTGGCTCTACAGATCTCGTCTACAGCCTTGATCGGACCGAAGCGTTCTTTTGGAATTGCAAAAACATTTATTAAAACAGCCCTAAAAAAGTAAGGTAAACAGAGATCTACGAAAAGGTGGAACCCCCAGGTTATAGATAGGTAAAACAGTTCTTTATGGAACGTTCGCTTAAGTTTATAACGGACCTTGTTACGATATTATGATTAATCCCCGTATATCCGAAATGTATTTGATGTAATTCACAAACATTTTTGGTTTAATAATTTGATTTAGCTCAATTAAATAATAATTGTTTTCCTAGTTGTTATGTTCAAAAGCAACCTCAATAAATTTGGTAGCTTCCTGGTCAAACCATCTTTCTTTTAACATCACTTGGTGGATTTTGTATTCTTTACGAGTTCCTTCTGACGAAGACCACTGCATACAAACCAACTAAATTATAAAATACACGGTTTTATTCATTTTTGAGGTAGATTAATTTAGTCCGAAAGAAACTGCACGCCATCTTCGAAGCTAGTCTGGGTCTGGTACGTTGGTTTTGTATTTGGCTACACCATCTCACTCACCAAGTCCCAGGAGGGCTACTATGATTTGTAAAATTTAAGAGCGAGTTTGAGTTTTGTTATATAGAGCTACTAGTAGCGGTAGCAACCTACTGAATAGACAGAAAGACTGTTAAGATGATAATAGGGTTATTAACTGGCCATTGTACGCTCAACAAACATATAAATAATATCCGCTTGATGGAATAAACTTTATATAGATTCTGCCGAAAGGAAGACGAGGCAATTCATGTACTATGGCAAGACGAAGGTTTGACAAGAAGGCGGTTTCTACGAATTGAAGATTAATACCCTAATGCGAAACTATATTTAAAAGTTAAAAGGCAAGAGGAAGTATTCTAACAAGGTACGAGGACCACAATAGCTCTGAAAAGGTCGCAGTGGAATAAGCCTTCCGACCACCTCAACCAATCTAATCTAATTTAGTGCCGTTGAGCAGCAAGTTCTTCGTTTACAGTGACTACCGAGGAAATGATCAACAAAGTCTATGTTGCAAGACAACTGATTAAGGGTCCATGAAAAAATAAGTTAGGATAAAATATCTCTACTGAACGTGTATTCAATACGTTGAATGCATATTGGGAATGAAAAAATTATAAGTATAAAAAGTTGTACGACCTGTAACGAAATCGCGCGACAATTTCAACGCACTGTTTGAATATTTACAGACACAATCCAAATGGGTTTTTACGAGCTTATAATGGGTGATACAATTCAAGCTTCCTATATTGGTTACACTGAAAATTAGACAGTTGTCATTAGTAGCGCCTGTTTGACACAACACATTTACAAAATGGATCGCTTAACCACCGCTCAATGCGTTAAAATTGTTCAATTGTTGTACAGCAATAACAATTCTGTACGAACGGTGAATCGATGTTTTCGGGACGATTGTGGAATGATTAACTTAATCGTCCTACTGAGCGAACAATTCCCAACGTAATGAAGAAATTTGAGAAAACTAGAAGCATTGGAGATAGGCTAAGGCGTGTGCATTATCGTGAAAAGTCGCGTCTACACCAATAAACCTGTGGACTATACAGTTATGCGTATTTCTTCCTCTCCATTAGTAGTGGCTTAGGCGCTCGAGAGGAAGGGCTCGTACCGGCAGACTTCTCTTGGCTGTCAGATGTCACGAGATATCTCTTGTCGACCGACAGCATAAGTTCGTGGTTATTAGGAGCGAATCTTAAGAAATCTTAAGAATCTTCGAAATTACACTGATGAGATCGTGAGATCGAAACGCACCTCTCTTTAATTTGAAATTTTCTCTAAATCGAATTCGTAATATTGTATGTCCAACTGAATGGCAATTTATTTGTAAACGCCATTCTCTATTTCGAATTCTTTAAGTCGAACTCTCCTTTAACCGAATAAAAATTCTGACATATAATGAAAATTTTAAGCCAGTTTACCTCTCCCTAAATCGAGCATCGGTAATTCCCCTAAAAATAATGTGTCTTTGTACCGTTCATTTTACTTGATAATATTTGTTTGTTAGTGCAGGTGTCTCGTTTCAAATTCCTGCGATATTTACGCAATATATATTCAGTTTTGTTTCGTCGGTTGCTATCGTACGCAGTTTTAGGCTGTTAAATATTCTCACAAGCACAATAAAATATTGAATGGTGTTTTTACTGTTTTTAACAATGCCGAAAAGAGTACATAACACACTTACTGTAATGAAAAAACGGGGAATTAATAGACGATATTGTGAAGAGCGTCAAGAAAAGTTATGTGTCTTTGTACCGCTCATTTTACTTGATAATATTTGTTTGTTAGTGCAGGTGTCTCGTTTAAAATTCTGTAAATTCGTTTCTGTAAAATACGGAGTTCCCTGAAGCACCGTATCCATAATTTGGAGGAATAAGAGCAAAATTCTTGAACATTTTAATAATCCCGAATGTAGTGACAAAGTTAAGCGAGTTCGCCGTCGTACATACGAAGACATTGACAAGCCTGTATTTACTTGGTTTAGCTCTCTTAAAGCACAAAATTTGCCATTAACCGCTCCTTGATAAAAAAAAGGCGGCATACTATGCCGATGCACTGGGACACAAAGATTTTAATGCAAATTTAAAATTAGATATAATATTGTTGGCAAAGCCTTATGCGGTGAATCTGGATCTGTTAGTAATGTACAAACCGTAAATTGGATTGAGCAAAAGCTATCTAGTCTTATTGAATCCTACAATTCTGACAACATATTTAATGCAGATGAAACTGGATTATTTTTTAAGTGCCTCGCAAACAAGATCAAAGATCGGGTCACAGTATTGCTTGGAGCTAACATGTCGGGCACGGAGAAATTAAAAGATGTTTTAATTGGGAAAAGTGCCAATCCACGTTGTTTCAGAGTAGTTAAATCCCTTGGATTGGATTATTACAGCAATAAAAAAGCATGGATGACTGCACAACTTTTTGAGAAATTATTGCTAAATCTGGATAAAAAATTCGGAAGCCAGAATCGCAAGATTTTGTTGTTTTTGGATAATTGTACTACACATCCAAAAGACATACAGGCACGATTAAAATTTATAACCCTTCAATATTTTCCAGCAAAGACAACTTCCGTTTTACAGGCCATAGACATGGGTATTATAAAAAACATGAAAAGTTTTTTACAGAAAAAATATTTTGTTGCGAATTATATCCATGTTTGAAAAAAATTACTTCATAAAATAAATCTGTTGACTGCGTACGGAATACATTGAAGGCTTGGGCATGTACGAGGTGCATTCAAGTTCTAAGGCCTCCGATTTTTTTTCTCCAGACTGGAAAGAGATAGAAGCATGTGCATTGTTTTAAAATGAGCGTGCGTTCGTTGTCAATACGTCAGAGAGATGGCAGCACTGTACGGCAGATGAAATTATAGCGGCAGCGTCGAGAATGAGAACTGTTTTAGATACTTAAAATGGCTACGTTTTCCTTACTTGAACAGCGTGCAATCATTCGTTTTTTGAATTTGCGTGGTGTGACACCAATTGAAATTCATTGACAGTTGAAGGAGACATGTGGTGATGGAGTTATGAATGTGTCGAAAGTGCGTTCGTGGGTGCGACAGTTTAATGAAGGCAGAACATCGTGTGACAACAAACCGAAACAACCTCGGGCTCGCACAAGCCGGTCTGACGACATGATCGAGAAAGTGGAGAGACTTGTTTTGGGGGATCGCCGATTGAAAGTTGAACAGATCGCCTCCAGTGTTAGCATTTCCGTGGTTTCTGTGCACACAATCCTGCATGACGACCCAAAAATGCGAAAAGTGTCCTTCAGGTGGGTGCCACGAATGCTGACGGACGACCACAAGGCTGCTCGTGTGGCATGTTGCCCAGCAATGTTGACGCGCAACCAAGGCATGAAAGGGACTTTCTTTTCGTCGATTGTGACAATGGATGAGACGTGTATGCCATTTTTCAATCCAGAAACAAAGCGCCAGTCAGCTCAATGGAAGCACACAGATTCACCGCCACCAAAAAAATTTCGGGTAACCGCCAGTGCTGAAAAAATGATGGTGTCCATGTTCTGGGACAGTGAGGGCGTGATCCTTACCCATTGTGTTCCAAAGGGCACTACGGTGACAGGTGCATCCTACGAAAATGTTTTGAAGAACAAGTTCCTTCCTGCACTGCAACGAAAACGTCCGGGAAAGGCTGCGCGTGTGCTGTTTCACCAAGACAACGCACCCGCACATCTAGCTAACGTTACGCAACAGTTTCTTCGTTTCTTTCTCATGCTCCCTACTCACCTGACCTGGCTCCTAGTGACTTTTGGCTGTTTCCAACAATAAAAGACACTGTCCGTGGCCGCACATTCACCAGCCGTGCTGCTATTGCTTCAGCGATTTTCCAGTGGTCGAAACAAACTCCTAAAGAAGCCTTCGCCGCGGCCATGGAATCATGGCGTCGACGTTGTGAAAAATGTGTACGTCTGCAGGGAGATTACGTCGAGAAGTAACACCAGTTTCATAGTTTTCGGGTGAGTAATTAGAAAAAAAATCGGAGACCTTAGAACTTGAATGCACCTCGTATAACAGAGGATACATTAAACAATTGTTTCCGAAAAGCTGGATTTGGACGAAATGCATATTGGTACGATGAAGATTTACTACCCTTATCAGAACTAAAAACAAATATTATAACGGAATGTGATGAATTAGAACATTTATGGAATCGACTTTTGGAACTGGGTATGAAGGTGGAAGGAGAATCTTTCCAGGATTATGTTCGTATTGACGATAAAGTGATAGTTAGCGATAGTCCTACTGATGCAGAGATTTTGGACAGCGTTACAAGCGTATCTGATAATCTGGATTTGAGAAGTTCGGAAGAAGTCATGGATGTTTCGCAACAAACAGATATCCAAAGAGCGCTAAGTGTTTTACATTCAACTCTGGAAAGGAATGAAAATGTACCAGAAATCGTTTTCACAAACTTGCAGAAGGTAGAAGCATACTTTGAACATCAAATCTATAGCACAGTTTTGAAGCAAATGAAAATTTCGGACTTTTTTAAATCCCAGTAATTAATTTTTTTATCATTACATAAATGTATTTGAAGTGTATGTTATAAGATTCTGCTTTTTCTCTTTATTATAAGTACATATTACAAATTAATACATATATCATTTGTTGCCTCACTTACTTTAATTCAAACTCAATAATTTGGATAAATTGGAATACTACATGAGAATTCGATATAGAGAGAGTCAACTGTATCTGTAGTTGAAGTGACCACTGGTTATATACGTTGTGTATGTCGATATGTGTACAGATACAGATATATTTTTAACATATTTGTAAAATTGCACAATACTTGATGTGTTTACACAACGACATGCTATTTTTTTGCCAACCAAAGTTATTTTTCAAAATATTCTCAGAAAACAAATTAATAAAAATTTTCATATGCTTGAACACCCTTCTATCAGCAACTAGCAAGAGCGTAAAGATCATTAAAAAATTTAAATCGTTGAAGCCACTGTTGACAGCATCATTTGATGATACGGTACAGTTCTAGTTTGCTCAATCGCCACTGGTATTTTTTAATGCAACTAAATACTTATATCGCTATTTCAGCACGATTTGTTTAATTTATAAAGTGTGCTCATTCTCAGAAATACTTTCAACACTACGGTTTTTTTCCTAACGTCTACATCTAAAAATAAAATCGCGAAATATTAAATGAAAACAAATGTGCTCCGCAAGCGATTGATATAAATGTCTAGGCAAGAAAAAGCGAAAATTAAATATACATAATCTTGGCACATTTTCAAATGGAATGTTATTCAAAACCAGAAATATCGGGCCAATTACTTCACGATCTTGTTTGTTCAGTGCCAGTCCAATCATCGTAATTTTTTATTATGTGCATGTCTCGTGTGAAAGTGATGTCTTGTATGTGTGTGGTTCGTATTACAATAACGCCCTCTATCCGATTATTATATTACAACGCACAATCACAATACGTATAATAACAATACAAAGCCATCTACTTCGTATCGTTTCTGCTTTTTATAATCGTACCTAACAAAGCTAACAATTTCATGTGACCTATGCACAGCAGGCGCGGGAATATCTATTCATTATTGTGCGGATGCAAAACGCTTTTGTAAGAGGTATTGGGCGTGTTCAAGAGGGTTTCGTGGGCACGTGTGAAAACCATGCAGTAGCTCGAGCTTTAACTTCCGCCGCGAGCTCCATGTGTCTATTAAGTCTGTATAACCTACAGAACGAACCAGATGCCACGGTCTTTGGATACGCACACTAACATATAAACAGAGTTGGCTCGAGTAACTTATTTATCAATCTAAAAGAGGGCCCTATACACATTATTTGATTGGAACGCGTATAAGAACAGAATTAATACGTCATAATAAGACAACTTCTTTGCCAAAGTGGTTATCAGGTTAAACTGATATAATATGTAATAGTAATACTATAAATTTTATATCATATTGAATACATACCGAAAATGCTTAAAAAAGTAACGATCAGATAGATATGAATCATAAAGACCATTCGTAAACCCAATTTTCTTTTAGAGTTCTTTCAACATAAGATCATATTTGTATCTTGTACATACACCATTCTGAGAATTCACGTTATTCCTAGACATACTGTTACTGGATTAGTATGTACGTTCTTAGCTTTTCTACCAAGTCCAAACTTAAAGATTCTTTTTTCGATAGATTATTCCATGGAAAGTCCTTCTTCACATTGTGTATATAGTTAATTTTGGGTCTCTTCACAGTACTTGGTTATACTGAAGTCTAACGAAAGGTATGTAGGTACTTTTTTGGGTTGGCAACTTAATATCAAGCTAAAGCAAAAAGCTGTAGTAGAGTTGCAGGAACGTGCCTATCTCGACTCCTGGATCTCAGAATATGTAAATTTTGCTACTGACAACCATATATGATATGAAAACAATTGGTGGAGCGATTACTAGATATTATACCTAGAAACGCGATTATCTTGTTTTCCTTCAATTTATCAGGTTATTTCATTTATATAATAAAGGGTGTTGAAAAAGTCTTCACGTCCCGGGCGTCTATAGACTGGAAAATACATGTCCGCAAGAGATTCATACTATATTGTGATGTGAGTCATCCGATGAGAGGTATTACGCGCCGAGTGCGTCATCAGGTATCCGAGACCTCCTAGAAAAGACCTTCTGGAAGGCCATCGAATAAGGTATAAATTATATAAGAACCGTTCGGAAGGGAGACCAGGCATTCAACGAGTAATCGCCGTCGCGTGATATCAATGTAAATAAATACTTATTGTGAAATAAATACACTTATTATTAGTTATTAGTTAGTAAATTGTTATTTAGTGCGTTTTATTGTTAGTGTGTGTGTGTAACTTACCGTTAGTTTTATTTAAAAGAACCCAGAAAGACAAATATTTTACAGTATCCTCTTAAATGTTGTAAATTACAGAACACATCAGACCTCTCCCGGAACACATCAAAAACAGCTTCAAAATAGTATATTCAAACACAAGTTGCACGAGTTTTCTAAAGAACAAGTGCGACAAAAGCCCTTATGAAACGAGTTTTTTATACTATTTGTTATATTTTGCATTTTTTACGTTAATAAATTGAAATTGTTTAATTTGTTCAAGTTCAGAGTTTTATTTTTACATAAAGTATGCAGTTGGTCACATTGACACTTGACATTTTTAAATTTAAATGTTGCTATCCGCAAAATATTATTTATTAATTTTCGTTAGCGTTACTTGATATTTTATTTAAAATATAACCATGAGTGACAGAAACTTATCTTGTTGTCAATTTTATACAATATACGTTGTTTGTTTTGTGTAGCATTTTTCTTTTCTACGTATATCATTTCTGTCAAATGTACTATCGAATGCAAAAAAAAGTGGTACAGTCATATTTTAATTGGTTTAAAGTAGGCTGCGTGAATGTAGATATATATTAAATGTAGGTGTCAAATTTAAATATTCAAATAATCTATAAGTGTCAAATAACATATAACGGGTGTTCAGAAACATTCGAAGTCAAGTGGGCTCTGAACAAAAAATCGTATATCTTTACTTAAGTATCTGATTTGTAATAATTATTAAATGTCAACTGTTGTCTGTCAAAAATCAATCTATCTCAGACATGACTTCATATTTTCAAGGACTACTTTGACTTCGAATGTTTCTGAACACCTGTTATGTCGATTTACAGGTAGGTGTAGGTGTCAAAAATGACTTTTTCACGTTACTACTCTCTTAAGTACCTTAGCAACGTCACAATACTAAAATGTTTAAAAATTGACTTTACATATAACTTCACTACTGTACCACTTTTTTTGCATTCGATAGTATGTACTTAAATTCTTAAAATCAAATGACAGCAATAAGATATTTATTTCTGTGTTCGAACAACGCCAACATTGCGTATCGAAATGATGCTCATTTTGATACTGTTTTGGGTTTCATAATGAGTTCATTACAAACGCAAAATAGAAAAACAAATTTGTAACACCAGTTGGCTACATCGATTTATCCGCGGCGTATGATACGGTCAACCATAGAATCCTTCTCACCAAGATATATAACACCACCAAAGACTACCACCTAACCAGAGCCATGGCAACCATCCTACAAAACAGAAGATTCTGCAACAGCCTGTAAGGAAAAAAGAGCAGATGCCGAATTCAAAAAATGGGCTTTCTTAGGGAAGTATACTTGCGGTAATGTTCTATAACTTATACATTAACGATTAACCCATCCTGTATCACACAGAACACTTTCTCTATGCTGACGATGTAGCAATAGCTGCACAGGACAAGGATTTCCAAATGGTTGAGAAGAAACTTGAAGAGACTCTCTCAAGTTTATCTATATACTATAAAGCCCCTCCAACATCCAAGTATGCGTATTTTACTTGCGCTCAAGAGAGACTAACCGTAAACTTCAAGTAATTTGGGAATTAAGGAGATATTCTAGAACACGCCAAAGTACCTTGGCGTTGTGTTAGATAGGTCGCTAACATATAAATTTCACTGTTAAATAACCAGACAGAAAGTATCACCAGGAATCACCTCCTCAGCAAGTTGACCGGAAGCAAGTGGGGCGCAAATTCTAACGTCCTAAGGGCCACAGCATAAGCGGTCTGTTTCTCAACCAGCGAATACGCTTGCCTAGTGTGGATCAGGTTCGCCCATACTAAAAGTCAGACTAATAACTGGATGCCTGAAAGCCGCACCATTGGATAAAGTTTATAAAGTAGGCGAGCTAGCAGTTGCTTTGTAAACTACACTAAGCGTATCTGCATTCGCGCCATGGTGCCCCCAAATCAAAGCAAAGACTGAAATTTCGTAATAGCTTCCTTGCATCGGTAGAGGTCAAGGCTCCAGATGACTACCTACTTGTACAAGAACCAGCCGTGGGTCAGCATCTCCACTGAAAAAAAAATGTAGAAATCTGAACCGTATTCGAACAGGGATGGCACCAGGGGAATCCAACATGATCAAGTGGAACTTGAAAGTTGGTGACGACTTTAAATGTGAATGCGGAGAAATACAGAACATGAAACACCTCATGACTTGTCAAAACTGCCACCATACGTGTACCTAAAAGGACTTACCGCTCACTAATGAGAACGCTATTGTCGTCAAGTAGCATTAGTCTGAACATATTTAGAAACAGATCCGGATACGAAAGTCATAAGTTACAATTTATTTGACATAAATGTCAATTAAGGTAACATTGAACACCCGTTAATTACAGATAACAAATAATTGAAGGTCCAATGATAATACTCTGCGGAAAGTCGGCTATAATCAGTTGTGTGAAAATTATGAAAATGTTTCGTGTGTCGAGTGAGAATAGATTGGGATATTTTCAACGGGGGGATCCGTTCCTTTAAGATAAAGAATCACTGCATTATCCAATTAATAGGCAAATATGTCTTTACGTAATGCTGTTACATTTATATTTACAATTTTCTGTCTACGTTCGCTTGAAACCTTTAACGATTTTTTAATACGTTATACCGTTCAGTAACTGTTTGCACATGCTGGAGCTATATTGAGAGCAATTATCATTAGTTCAATCGATCTATAAAACTGAAGTTATTTTGTAATTCTGTATAAATAAATTTAAAAAACTGTGCACATAAAATTAACAAAGTGGAAATCCCGTATGAAATGAATGGATGGTAATAGCATAATTTACCAATTTCAGAGAACTGGTCTGATTACTGTTTAACTTTTTAATGTTCTGTTGAGTATAATTTGTTTTCAAAACTCTTAAAATGCCGGTTAAATATTGCAATTTCTATTTTAAAAAAGTCTCGTAATATTAAAGTTTAATGTGAAAAATAATCATTTTATAGGCAACTAAATAACCTATCCATACATGCATACGAATCCTAAGCAACATAAAGGAAAAAAGTAGACAGAATAATATATAAACGAGAGCCCTCAGAAAAATAGGGTAGGTCAACATGAAGAACACAATCAAATAGAAACAGTTACGATGGCAAGGACATGTGAAGGGAATGGAAGATAACGATAGACTTGTTAAATAAATTTAAAGAGAAATTCGACAGAATCAAAGAATTAAGGCAGCAGAGACTGGCAATTGGAAAGAATCTCCAAATAATAAACAAAGAACAATCCATTTTTTATTTGGTCACGAAAGAACGGTTAAGACTGAAGCCAACCTATCGTGCCTTATGAGAGGCTCTGGTACATTTGCGTGAACAAATGTTACAAGATATTTTAAAATTGGCAGTACCAAAATTTGTTCGGATCGTCTGGATTGGAGAATTGTAGGAAGCATGTTAGAAATGTTATTCCAACATACTGGTATGGAAATTCTGGTCTGCAGTTACCAGCCTGAATATTCCCTTCCGGCCAGACACGCCATTTGACGTCGCAATACAACAAAGGCGCTACCTTTAGATTTCGTCATCGCTTGATGGAACCAAAGGATGGCATGTTTTGGGACGAAACTTCTTCTTTAAGGAGGGGGCAATGTGACGTACGTCATGCGACCATCTAAGCAATGACGTCACCGGCTGTGCACGTCAGCACTGAAAACTTTTCCCCGAACAGACTAGAAAGCCAATGTTCGAGACCTACTCGAGGATAGTAAACGAATTAAACAGAGAATTATCACAATATGTTTCAGTCATAGAATGCTACTATAGACATAAAAGCTAAATATTGCCAATAGCTAATGCGGACAAACACATACACAAAATAATCAAACCAGTATGAAAATCGGTATAATACAAACATTATGAAAAAGGAAAGCTGAAAAACAACCTAAGAAAATCGTGAAATAGTAAATTTCATTCGCCTAGATAAATCTTGTAAAATTAATGAGCAAATTCAGATAGGAACATCTTGTCTAGATCAGACAATAGATTGTTATAATACCTATATACAAAAGGAGTTATTTATGTTATCTACCTAGCTATGAAAGAAACTAGTTAGGAAACAAACAAAAATATTTTTCAACGTAAGACCCATTAACACTAACACACTTACTCCAACGTTTCTTTAACCCTGAAATGCTATTTGGGGTACACATGTACCCCAGCCTTCTTCAAAAATCCCGCTAATCGAAAATAGATGGAGCTACGCTCGCGGGCTTTTGAGTAGTTTCAGCACACGATGCGACAGTTCATGTGCGATATTGGTGAAAGACAGTGACAGTTTGAGACAGTGGTATAAATGCAGCTCCATTGAACTATTCAGAGCAGCAGCATCAAAAATGAGAATAGCCGTGATGATAGCCAACCTTCTGAGAGGAGATGGCACCTGAAGAAGAAGATTGGTGAAAGACAGCGCCTTTGCATCTTCGAGATATTTGATAGTTGGGGTACATGTGTACCCCAGTGTAGCAGAATAAGACTGTATTAAATTTATTTTCGCTTGTAAGTATATATTTGTTTTACTAAATTATTTGATTATTAATGTTTTTACTGCATAGTTTATGCTATTTTTTAATTTAATTGTTGTTTTTTAGATCACGCAAGTAATGGCTTCTCGAAATAAGATATTCGATCTAACAAATCCTGATGATCTAGCTGAAATACACCGTATTCTTTATGATTCTGATTCCGAGGGTTCTCAGGACGAGATCGATGAGGACGATGTTATTATACCAGATTTTAGAGAGGACCTCGAAGAGGACAAAGAGTCTGAAACTGAAGACGACCCAATAGTTTCCTCTATTCCAGTCCAACTTCAGGATCCCTTACCACCCGTCTATGATTCTGAGGACGATGTACCCTTGGCACAGATACAGCTTGCAGACCAAGATAAGGAAGTTTTCAAGGTTTCCACCAAAGTAAGGGGCAAAAATGGATTCAAATGGTCAGGTGTGAAAGGAGCAGTTCATCGTACACCAAAAAGAAATCTTGTTATGCATTTACCCGGAAATAAAAATGAATCAAGACAAATACAATCAGGAATAGAAGCATGGCAATTATGTTTCACCAGAGAAAATCTGGATTCGATAACAGAACATACCAACAAAGATATAAAAATTAAAAGATTGAAATATGGCAAACAAATGGGCAATAGTGATACAGAAGATACACCACTACTTCCTACACCAGAGACACAGATAATGTTGAAATGATGGCTCTCTTTGGTTTATTCTATTATGCCGGCGTAATGAAGATGGATGGAGTATGTATTTACAAAAGAACTCTTTGATAAAAACAATGGTATACCCATATTTCGAGCAACAATGCCCGAAGCACGTTTTAGATTTTTAGTAAACTGCCTCCGGTTTGACGATAAAAACACCAGAGCTGAAAGAAGAGAAATCGACAACCTTGCAGCATTTCGAGAAGTTTTTGAGTGATCTATAAACAAAATGAAAAACTTATATGTACCTTCGGAGTACACCACAATTGATGAACAATTGGTTGGATTTCGTGGCCGATGTCCTTTCAAAATGTATATTCCTTCAAAACCCGATAAATATGGGATTAAAATTGTGATGTGCTGTGATGCTAAAACGGCTTATGTACTCGACGCTGAAGTTTATATAGGCAAAAACTCCACACCATCCAATATTCCTGTTGCCCAGTATTATTGCGATAAACTTACCACTTCTTTTCAAGGAACCAATAGAAATCTGACAATGGACAACTGGTTCACATCTGTGCCGACGGCAAAAAACCTTTTAGAAAAAAAAATTACAGTTGTAGGTACACTGAAGAAAAATAAAACAGAAATTCCTCCATCATTCTTGGACCTCAAGGAGAGGCAGATAAACTCCGCCATGTTTTGCTATAGTGACCAACTTACATTATTATCATATTGTCCACCAAAAACTAAGAAAAAAACTGTTATCATGCTTTCAACAATGCATGAACAAGGTGATGAGTCAAATACCACCAAATTACCAGAAATTATAGAATTTTATAATTCCACCAAGGGAGGAGTGGACACTTTGGACCAACTGTGCCACACTTATTCTACTAGTAGAAAAACATGCCGTTGGCCATTATGCCTGTTTTATAATTTGCTAAATATTGTGGGATATAACTCGTTGGTACTTTTAAGAGGTTCGAATGCACCAAATAAAGAAATTGTCAAAAACAGAAGAGATTACCTGAAAAACTTGCACTTGATTTAGTGAAACCTCATATGCAAAGTCGCTTGCAAACTTCAACTATGAGGCGTGAACTCCGTCAAACTATATGCAATGTACTAAAAATAACTCCTCCAGTAGAAGTACTAACAAGGCCACCTGTAACCACCGGTAGATGTTCATTTTGCCACAGAAACCAAGACCGAAAATCGAGGGTCAACTGCGATATATGCAGAAAATTTATTTGTTTACAACATCAAAAGAAAATTTGTCCAACTTGCGGAGTGATAATAAAATACTATTTTGCTGAATAAACCCAAATGTAGAAAGTTATTTTAACTTGTTTTTGCGTTATATTTAAATAAACACATTTATTGACAAAAATTAGCTAACTTTTATTTGGGGTACACCTGGACCCCACTGTAGCATATTAAGTGCTGAAAATAAGTGTAGCGTTCCAGGGTTAATAACCAAATGCCTCCGAAAAAAAAGTTTTTTGGTAATTCTGCAAAATACGACCCCGTAACGTTTTCCACGTCGTTCTATAAAAATCGACGTCCTCTCAAGTTTTTTTTTGAGTTTTGGAAAGAGATAATAGTCACGGAGAGCGAGATCGGGACTGTAGAGTGGATGTTGTAATTCCTCAACGCCGCATTCGTTGATTACTGCTTAACCAAATCGTGCCTTATGCACCCTGCAGTTGTCATGCAAAAGCTGAGTTTTCGCAGCAAAATTTCTTCGCGTATAGCCATGTTCAAGTTCTTAATTCTTTCTTTGTAGACATTTCCCGTTATTGTAGTCCCTATTGACATATACTCAATTAAGAGAATCCCCTCTGCATCTCAAAAAACGTTGACTATCACTTTCCCCGCAGCAAATTGCGTTTTTGCCTTCTTCGGCGGTGGAGAGCCCTTATGAGCCGATTGCATCGATTCTTGTTTCATAAAAGGATCCCAGTGGTGTACCCAAGTTTCATCGCCAGTTACAATTCTACTTAAGAAGTCTTCATCTTGTGTTAAAACAGTCAAATCTCGTCACACAAATTTCATGACGCTTCTGTGTTCAAGTTTCAAATCACTCATTTTCTCTTCTTTAAACGAATGTAAAAGTAACAAATGTTAAGCAATTCGAACCAAACTTGGAGATAACACTACAAAATGTCACAGAAACTTGTAAGTAAATTGTCACGATGGTATATTGTTTTCAAAGCTAGGTAAATAACAGAAAAAGCTCCCCTCGTATGTTGTAGGAAAAGATCCTTTGGAAATTTGAATAAATAATTTTTTTAATACGTAGTTGCATATTTGTAAAAATTGCAAAATCAATGGGATTCATATATTATCTTTCATTGGGAAGGAAAGCATAAGGCGCCTACTAAAAAAGTTAAACATATCCAGATGCGACCCTGAGCACGAGAAAAATGTGTTGAGTCTTCTGATCATTGCCTTTGACTGACAATAACCTATTTAAACTGTTTTTTTATGCGTCCTCTTACAGACCACAAAACCACTTAACGACGGATTTCGATTGAACACAAAATAATAAAAGAATGCGTATGTGTAGTGTTCTAGAAGTTTTACTTCAAAGTTATTCAGTAAAACGTGATATATTGAATACATATAAATGAAATGCATACCGTTTATATTTAACGAATAAATAATACAAGTTACGTAAGCATGAACAAAATAGCACAATCGTAATTTTGTTCGCGAACATATATTTTCATATACTCGTTCTCCTTGAAGATTGTCAACATTTTTTTTTAATATTTAACTTTATATTTAACACCTTTATGCACTCAAAAGCGTTTCAAAAAGTTATACATATATACAAACTTTACATATAGAGTTTCTTTATTCGAAAATTTAAGGTCTGTTTTAATTAAATATTTATTTATTTAAACTAATTCCACTCTTACATGTTTCGGCAAAATATTGCCTTTAACAAGGAGTTTCTTAAAAATGTAAATATACAATTACAAAATTATAAAAAATGACAGTATGTATATTACTGTCATATTTACACCGTGTCCAATTGCAAGTGCACCGGGTTGGCAACACAAAAATCCCTGCTTCGAAGAAAAATAGTTTAGTTTTATATCTATATGTTGGACAGGTTTACGTTAAGCCGTCCCACTGCTGTCAGTTTTCAGTCATTATTGTATTTATGTTTTTGTTAGTGATTCTATCAGCTTTTGCATTTATTTCTTTAATCGGTACCCTTTAATCTGTTGTCTGTAATCATTATACAAACTATCTTTTTCAAGACAATGCCGTTTACATTACAGCAACATACATTTATTGTGATGGCGCATTTTCGAAGTGCGACATTAACCCAAAAAGGAAACTGGGAATATTCACTACCCTCATGCTTTCAACAGTTCCATAATGAGTATCCTGATGTGATGATAGCTTATGAAACATTTAAGTGTCATCGTAATAGACTGATAAAGAGGTTTATGGAAACTGGTAGCGTTACAAAACGGAAGGCTGATCAAGCACCATCTGTGCTGACAGAAGATAGAGTGGATATCAGGCAAAGAATGGATGCTAGTCCTTGCAAATCTGTTAGAAAATTGGCACTGCAAACAGGTACCCGTGTGATTCAGAGAATATTCCTTTTTCATATTTATCAAATTGTAGGTATTTCTCGTGGAAGTGCACATATGGTCGTAAGGAAGAAATTGCATATGCATCCCTACAAAATTCTAGATATGCAACATTTACGTGTACAAGATTTTGAACAACGACAAAATTTCTGTCGCTGGTTTAATGAAACTCTAGGAGATGATGATTTAGATCGCAGCTTTTTTTTCTGATGAAGCCTGGTTCCATTTGTCAGGATACGTAAACTCTCAAAATTATCGTACATGGTCAGCAGAAAATCCACATGTTTTTGTAGAAACTAATCTCCACCCTATTAAAGTTGGCGTTTGGATCGCCATGTGAAGAAGGCGAATTATAGGACCAATCTTTTTTCACGACACAATAAATGCAGTGCGATATAGAGAAATGCTACTAGAACCGTTTATAAATAGCTTAGACGATGAAGAACTAACTCGTGGATATTTCCAACAAGATGGAGCCCCAGCGCATACTGCACGTACTACATTAAATTATCTAGAAGAATTTTATAATGATAGATTGATAAGTTACAATCGCTGACCTGCATATTCACCGGATTTGACTCCTCTAGATTTTTTCCTGTTTAGTTATCTGAAGAATAAAGTTTACAGCAATCGGCTTCACAATTTAGATGAGCTACAAGCTGCAATAACACATGAAGTGCAAAATATTACAGAAGAAATGCTGCAGAATGTGTTCAATAATATGAGAAGACGAGTAAATTTATGTTTGCAACATAATGGTGCACATTTTGAAAATCATTTGTAATTTATTTTAACCATATGTCCCCTTAAGTCTTTTGCTTGTTACAATTGTAGAATTTTATTTTTTTAATGTATTGCGACTTTATTGTACTGCTTTTTCTTCTTTGTGAAAAACTTATAAAAATAAATTTCTTATACTTATTTGCAATTTCTAATTTTCTCAATTGTATGGTTAGTATTTATCTATCTATCTATCTAGGTATATCAAGTTAGTAAATTTAATGATCATCAGTATTTCGGTTTTCTTAAAAAAAAAAGTTATCAATTCAGCGATGGAATTGAATACAATACATGAAATTTAATTATAAAGGTTATGAATACAAACTATGCTAACATAACCTTTACATAAGATATTCATTTATGACAACTAAACATAATAAGAATGAAGTTACCAAGTCAAGGCAATATTACAGTCTTACCAAATTAAATCTGGCGTTGCCAACCTGGTGCACTTGACCTTGGACACCCGGTATATATGCGATATTATAATAGTTTTGCTCAAATTCCATCCATTTATTACTTGACAATAAGTTAATCTAGTCAAATGCTCGACATACCAGTGCTCGTTTTAATTTTTGATAATATGTATGCTTCCAACAATTGCATTCGCCCAGCAAATATCCGTGTGACTTGTGTCAGTGTCAAGTTAGTCGTGGAATGGCTCATTTAACTGATAATCGTATTAAAATTTTAATGATGTTCGGATATGGAGATAGATGGAGACAACAGGAAGAAGGGTGTAATTTATTCAACAATGTATACCCTGAATATCATATCTCTCAGTCTACTGTTAGTAAAATTGTTCGAAAATTTCAAGAAACTGGTTCTGTTAAGGATCTGCCGAGAGTATAATTTAAAGAACACAAGATTCTAAAACATGAAAAGTGGTATCCGTATAAGCCGTGTATTTTTCAGGAATTATTTGCAGACTGCTTGGATCAAAAGTTGGAGTTTTGCGAATGAATAACACGTCGATTTGAAGCACACGCTAATTTTCATAAAAATATCCTCTTCACTAATGCGGCAACCTAAATGCGAGGGCACACTCTGGCTAATTGCATTTACTAAGCCCGTACTTCCGTACATAACCGTTTTCATAGCTCCCTGCTTCTTAGTCATTGTACGAGTTTCCTCGATTTCGTGAATCCGTACACGACTCTCTTGGTGGATAGGAAGGTCGAAAGAAGGAATACAAGTTACGTTACTTGTCACTATTTTGGAAAAAATTTGGTACCCGCCATTATTTAAGAAATTTAAAGTTTTATGGCAAATTCTTACAGGTTCTGCTTTTTGGAAGTTAAAAAGGTGATGCGGCACAAAACGACTTACCACTTCTTTAAATGCAGGTGATCATGTACGATTGTTTTAACAGTTGAGGATCCAATGTTGAGTTGATGCTCTATTACCGCATAAGTGGTTTTATTGTCGTCTTCGATTATTTTTTTAACAGCAGCAATTTTTTTATCGGTGACAGCCGTAGGAGGACGCCCTGTTCCTTTTTGATGCAGAATTCCTTTCGCGTTCAAATTCCTTACTCCATCGGTAAATTGTAGCCAAGGAAGGAACTTATTCACTAAAAACTAAATCTAAACTCTCTTTGCACTATACAAAAAGGTTTTAAGTATATCTATACGTTTATGCACGTATAACGCTTTTGTTACAATTGAAACAGACATGTAATATACATATCTGTAACTGTACACATGGACAATACACCTCGTATTTTCAGCATTTACTTCTGCTTAAGACACGTGTTTCTGCCATTACTATTAGGCGTCATCAGTTAAGCTAGTGAAGCAATGTAATACAAATGATACAAAATCGCCTACAAGATAAAGCAAATTTCATCCTATAAGGTGGCACTTATTTAATAAGTGACATCTGACGGACGAAAGAGACTTTGCCGAAAAAGGCGACCTTTCGTTCGACCAGCTATGCTAGTACGAAGAACGAAAAAATACGGGTAGTCCATTAACAACGAGCCAGATGGCAGTAAATATACAAAAAGGTTTTAAGTATATCTATACGTTTATGCACGTATAACGCTTTTGTTACAATTGAAACACACATGTAATATACATATCTGTAACTGTACACATGGACAATACACCTCGTATTTTCAGCATTTACTTCTGCTTAAGACACGTGTTTCTGCCATTACTATTAGGCGTCATCAGTTAAGCCAGTGAAGCAATGTAATACAAATGATACAAATCTTTATGAATAGATTTGTATCTGTATGTAACATTAAGCTGAAATCGCCTACAAGATAAAGCAAATTTCATCCTATAAGGTGGCACTTATTTAATAAGTGACATCTGACGGACGAAAGAGACTTTGCCGAAAAAGGCGACCTTTCGTTCGACCAGCTATGCTGGAAATGCTGAAATGCTCGAAATGCTGAAAATACGAGGTGTATTGTCCATGTGTACAGTTACAGATATGTATATTACATGTCTGTTTCAATTGTAACAAAAGCGTTATACGTGCATAAACGTATAGATATACTTAAAACCTTTTTGTATATTTACTGCCATCTGGCTCGTTGTTAATGGACTACCCGTATTTTTTCGTTCGAAAGGTCGCCTTTTTCGCCAAAGTCTCTTTCGTCCGTCAGATGTCACTTATTAAATAAGTGCTACCTTATAGGATGAAATTTGCTTTATCTTGTAGACAATTTCAGCTTAATGTTATATACAGATACAAATCTATTCATAAAGATTTGTATCATTTGTATTACATTGCTTCACTAGCTTAACTGATGACGCCTAATAGTAATGCCAGAAACACGTGTCTTAAGCAGAAGTAAATGCTGAAAATACGAGGTGTATTGTCCATGTGTACAGTTACAGATATGTAAATTACATGTCTGTTTCAATTGTAATCTCTTTGCACTCATAAGCGCTCTTCTAAAATCATAGTAAATCATGATTCGAAAGTGCTCTCTGGTTAATTCCATTTACTTTTAAAAAATAAGAAGCTGAGTTATAACGAACGTAACTTTAATAACAAAACGTCAAATGACAGACGAAGAGTTGCTCTAAATAAACACTGTATGATTGTTTTCACAATCTACTAGATTTTCTTATTCTCAATAAATTCAGTTTATCTCTCGTATATATTTATCAGTATCTTGTGTTAAATCTTGAGTAAAAAAATTAAAGGTAAAATACGAAATAAATATGACATAAATTAAAATCCTGCAATTTTATTTTTAAACAAAAAATACATTGAAGATTATTTATTTTTAACTTGTGATGAATTTATAATATTGCATCATTAAATACATTAAATATAATACTTAATAATAATATGTATAAATATTAATAATAATTTCTCATAATGTATTCTCTAATTACATCAATAAACAAAGGTGTTCGAAAATATGAATTTCGATAAACCACTCTATAGATAGGATCTGAATTAATGACTACGTGCATGAGGACGGATCATTATGTTCGTGACTTTTTTAATTTCCCGGTTGTAAATTAAAAAGCAACACTGCTTCCGCCATTTGTCAATACGAGGATGTCTTGTTAGTGTTGCATATAGCCATAAAAACAGTGGATTGACTCAAAGTGCTTTATTGTTTTTCCACAAAAATTGATACACTTCTTGCATTCGTTCAAACCAATTGAAGCAGTTATTCCAGTCTTCAGTTGGGACAGTCAAAATTGCCGTTTTGAAGGCATCTACTGCTTCTTCCAGCGACTGAAATCGTCGACCACGCATTCCATTCTTGACCTTTGGGAACTTAAAAAAATCGTTTAGACTTAGGTCGGGACTATACTGAGGATGATCTGTAATTCTATACTTTGCTGCTCAAGAAATTTCGAGCGGTGGGCGAACTCGCAATGTTATTATGCAGAATGATTCGCCGTTGTGGGTTGGTTTCTAAGAGCGCGGGGATTATTTCTGGAAAACAAACGGTTGTGTGCCAATCTGCATTAATTGGTTTTCGATCTTGCAAAGGAATTGTAGCTACATGACCTGATTTTGAGACAATGTTGCGACCATCTTTTTCTTATAAACTTTAAAAATTTACTATGACTAAATCACCTGCTGTATCTGATGAAATTTTAGTTTTGGTTAACGAAAGATTGATCGAAACAATATTTGACGTTATTCAACCGCAATCCGGACGAGTTTTGCGCAATTTCATAACCGTGAACGTAACATGAATCCACCACAACACACCGCAGACCAAGCAGCAGTTGAAACAGTGGTAGATCTGTCGACCGACAAGGTCACGGCGACAGTTTTTTTGGGATGCACGGGGCATAACCCACATCGATTACCTTCGAAAGGAAAAATAACAAACAACGGCGAATAGAAGTAAAGGAATAAGGAATGCACAGAGGGGAGAGGGTTCGAAGTCAGTATTGCAAGAATTTCTGCAAGAGTTTGTAAAGCTCTTCAATAAATCTCCCTATTTACCTACGCTTAGAATTTAGAAAATTCCAGAACGATCTCGGATCAATCGTCAGTGGATGTTGAACGTTTCCAACATAATTTTGATATGCAAAAGAAATTTAATCTTTAAAGGCCCTACATAAATGTTGAAATTGAACTTCTCAATCAATTGTTTCCAATTAATTTCCATTTTCGATGGTAATAACCATAGAGCGGACACGAGCGATTGATGATTCATAGCCCATAAGCGTCTGCCTTGTATTCGCAATAGGTTTGTTTCTGTAAGCGATTCGTGAGTTTCGAACAATTTGATACGTGAGCTGGATAAGTGGCACATACCTACATATGCAGTTAATATGTATCTGTCAATGCACAACAGAGTGAATGCAATAAACGGTTTGGTAACCGGCAAAAACTGCTGCTGAAACAAAAGTAATGCTGACAAGCTACTTGCGCATCAATAAAAATAATTTACAAAGAACAAAACTCAAAACTAAGTATTTTCTGTGAAACATTGAAAGTGATTACTACGAACAACTAAAATTTATTCAAAGTGTTCCTGTATTAAATTAGTTCTTTTAGATGTTAAAACGTCTTTAAAAATAGAAAATGTCCGTATATACATGTATAGTCCGTCTTACACGCTACTGTAAAAGTGAATTTATGAATGAATAGACACAATAACGACGGAAATAACAAGATCAACAGCTCGACGAATGCAATCGAGCAAACAAATAGTGGAGCTGTTATAACATGAATACTCTAACTGATACCGCCACGTTTTATCGGGGCAATTGGTCATTCAATCGCTTCAATCCGCTTCTCTGGTAATAACGTTTTTTTTTTCAGCAAAGCTTCTTAGTAGAGAACGGATGCAATTTCCATAAAACGCAATCGGCAATTGGAATTGTGTATAACGTCGCTCAGTACATCCCGGCGTAATTCAATGAAGTATTTGTTTGACTTACTCGGCCACCTGGTCTCGCAGCGATAACAATGGACAACCCAGCTATTGTATTCGGAGAATATAGTGTTTTCAGTGGTGTCGTGTACGTAGATAAAATAAATAAGTTTATCGTATTTCGTAAGAGAAATAGCACGTACATTCCTTTTCTTTTCATTTAAGCAACATCTTCCAATTATTTTCACGTAAGTGTGTATAAAATTTCGTTATTTAATTTCGTTTATTTGGATCTAGAATATTCTTACTTTTTCCGACAATGGAAGAGGGTCGAGAATGGCATCGTGAAACAATGGCGAGTTGGATTGAGGGCCATACTGATTGTATGTACATTGCCAGTGATTCCTAAATTTATTGTGAAGTGTGTGAAACGTTATTGAAAAATTGCAATAAATCAACCGTAAAACGTCACGTAGGATCGTTAAAGCACGAAAAAAAATTGAACCCGTTGGAATCTGACAATTTTAACGAAGAACTCTGTGAAACTTTTATGGCAGCTAATATACCATTATTTAAATTGAACAATCCAATTTTGAAGACATTTCTGAAAAAATATACTGGTCGAAATGTTCCTGATGAATCAACTTTACGCAAATATTATGTTTCTAGGTGCTATACGAGAACAGTAGAACGCATTAGAAGCCATCTTTTAAATCAATACATATGGATAAGCGCCGACGAAACGGTGGATATGTTAGGACGCTGTGTGGTAAATGTTGTAGCTGGTGTACTACATCCAACTATTCCCTATAACTCATATGTAATAGCAACAAGTGTTATAAATAGAGTTGATGCGGAAACAGTTGCTGAAACCATTAAGGAGAATATGCAAAAAATGCTTCAGTCGGACGCCACGTACAAAGAAAAAATACTTTTATTTGTCAGTGATAGTGCTGCGTATATGTTAAAAACAGGCAGACTATTGAAGAAAACATATCCTAATATGCTGCATATTACTTGTGTAGCACATGCTCTTCACAGAAGCTGTGAATATATCAGAGACACTTTTCCGGAAGTTGATAGACTTGTATCAGCTTTTAAAAAAGTTTTCAGAAAAGCACCATTGAGAGTAGCTCTTTTCAGGGAAAAATTTCCATCTCTGTCACTGCCTCCCACTCCAGTAATAACTAGATGGAGAACATGGCTAGAAGCTACTAGTTATTATGCTGAAAATTTCGATAGTCTAAAACATTTCGTAACACTGCTAAAGGAGGATGCTAGAAGTATTGGTGAGTGCAAGGAGCTCACACAAATCCCAAATTTAAAAAATCAGTTGTACTTTCTTCACGAACACTTTGGAAAATTGCCAAAACTAATCACTTATTTTGAAAATCGAAATCTCAAATTAAATGACGGATTAACCACATTAGATGTGACTGTTAATAATTTGAAAAGTATTTCAAGTGACTTCGGATGTGGCCTTCGGCAAAAGTTTGAAGCAATTCCTAATAGAAATCCAGATTTAATTACATTGCAGCAATTATGTATGGAGACAATTCCACAAAATCTAACGGCTAAATATGAAGAAATAAAAGAATATTTCCAGTATGCACCTATAATCAGTTGCGATGTAGAAAGGACGTTTTCTATTTATAAGGATGTACTTAATTCAAAGACAACAAAATTGACAGAAGAAAACCTTGAGAAACTATTGCTAGTCAATATTAATACTCCTTTACTCAACAACGACAAAATGAACAAATAAAAATGTTCCAATTATAGAAATAAAATTAAAAACTTTAAAAATACAACTTTTCAACAAATACATATGTATTTCGTAATTTTATAGATCACCACCCGTTTGTTTTCCAATTATATAAATAAAATTAATTAATAAATATGTATTTTGTAATTTTAGATAGATAGATCACCACCCGTATGTTTTCCAATTATATAAATAAAATTAAAAACTTTATAAATACATACAACTTTTCAACAAATAAATATGTATTTCGTAATTTTATAGATCGTTTTCCAATTATATAAATAAAATTAAATATTTTAGAAATACAGCCTTTCGCCAGTACTGCACTGGGCTTTGCGTCATGTGGTAAGGGTGTCCGTTCTCTACTTCTTAGTATAAGGAGTAAACCACGCAAGAAAATAAGAATAAATTCGATCGTTATGTCCTATCTTCTTATATTGCATGGTTTATCACGGTACAATGGGCGATTAAAAGAGTGTTCGCCTTTCAAACTGCATGTATAAAACGAAATATAACATACTGTATATACTTCTAACATGCTATTATAAACCAATGATGACATTTGTCGCCAGAGACGGTTATGTATGTAGTATATCCGGGTTCATATTCTGACCCATCTGATAATTATAGAACCCCTTCCGTTGTGTGCTGAAATAATGTGCACGTCAGGCGCCACACGGCTTTAATTCAACCTTGCACCAAGTCTGCTTACTTACTTTCCCCATGTTTTATTTATTCAAGCCCGAAATAGGCTTCAAGGTATACACATATCAGATCTATAAACAGGCAAGAATGTCAGTCGTTCGTTTCTTCTACCTGTGCGACTGCAATCCATGTCATTATTTTCTATCTATGGCCGTTAAGCTTCTTATAAAGGCATCTAAATATGCGTTAGTTTAAATACCGTACCGCTTCGTCTATTATCCCGAGCACATCCACGAAATTTTATTGAGTTTCAGGTGTTCTAATGTGGACGTGTAAATGCATAACTAATACAACGAATTCTAGAAAACTTAACATGAACGTGGAGTGGAATCACATTATATGAATTATTAAAATTTAATAAGTCTTCGGCCAACCTTTCCCACACATATATTAAAGTCAATAAAACCAGATCATATTTCGATAAAAAATATTCCAAAAATACAAATTTAATAGTATTGTGTGGATGATAAAAAGGCATAATCTTTTTATTTGAAATTAAAACTCATTTAACTTAAATTGCGTTTAATTAAGTGCTGTTTTTGTAATAAATTGTAGGTCTACTAAATTATATGTGTTTAATGAATGCAATCCTAATAGTTCCACCAAAATCTTTGTAGAAAAATTGCTATTTCTTGGAATAAAAAAAAATTCGAAAATGAAAATCTAGGAATAAGTATTGTACGAGGGTGACTTGAAAAGTAGGCAAACTTTCGCCTCGATAAATCTATTATTGACTTCCGTTATGGTTTAGAAGCCTACTATCAAAATTTCGACCAAATCTATCACGTAGATAAATATTTACAATCGCTGAAGTTAACCATTTGTTGTTTTTGTGTGTTACAATATTTTGGTCGGTCCCTTTATACTCACTAACAATTATCGGTCATGCGTGTCGGAATCTTAGAGTAGGGACGGAAACGATTGCGGGAGACCATGACACTTTGGTGATAGCAAGTTGGTTAGCTGATCGTTTTGTTTTCAACTAGTCGACGTCTTTTTGGTTGCGAATTTGCATTTACCGTTCCGATATTCTTGGAAAAATGTATGCACCTTTAGTTTTAAAATTAAAAATCCGTTTTTTTCTCGGCTAGCTAAAAAGTGACTGAAATACTATTGCACAAAATATTATACACTGGCCGCCATAAATAAGTGAACACGCCATAAATAAGTGAATACCCAGTTTATTATTTTAGTATAACTTTTAAAAAAGGTGTAATTTATTCGATTATTCAAGAGAGCAATAGCAATTAAATAAAAAATATTTTTGTTTTTTGTTGACATTATTTATTGAAGTATGTCTGTAAGTATACTTGTAGCTCTATTTAGTTCTAGTAGAGTGTAGAAGAATGTGACATGCGAATTTTCATTCGAATTGAGTTTGAACGTGGTAGGATAATCGGTCCACAAGAGGCTGGATTATCCATTCGTGATATTGCTGATAGTGTAGGACGTAGTGACGCTACAAGTGTTCGGTATTAGCGAAGATGGGCTGAAAATAATGAGGACCAAAGACACTTCACTAATCGTGAAAACCATGGTCTTCGACTCGTGGAACTTATAGAAACTGTTTTTCGTCGGTACGGTAATCTGGTGATAGATGGAGAAGTTTAATTAAACAACAATCTCCATACGATCTATATATCGAAGAATTCGATCTTTTGGGCTTACTTCGTACAGACTATTTCTTTGTTTACCTCGTTTAAGTGTAACGAAAGGTTGCACTGGAATTAGGAATGGTATTGAGTCGTCTTCAGTGTCTAGAATCTAGATTTTCTGTATAGCCTCAAAATGGTCGTAAAATGATCTCAGAAAACGCTCCGTAGAAAGAAGGAACTTGCGGTTTTCTGTTCACCAACATACGGCTACGGTTACTCAATGTGTACTAGCGGGGGGAGGCTGCCATGAAAGCAAATGTTCTCTAGTAGTAATTCAAGGAATATTAAACGACATTCGCTATGACAATATTCTTAAACCAATGTTAATACCATATCTTCAACAACTGATAAATTAAATCCAATTCTTCAGAAGATAATGCCCGACCATATATTGCAAGGGTTACTATGAAATTTCTGGATAATTCTAGTATTGATGGCTTACCATGGCCATCGTGTGGAATATGGGATGTCAAAAAATCAATCATTTACAACCACCCCCAGGCAATGTAGATGTAATTCAACAAAGGATTTCAGAAGCTTGGGATAGCATACCACAAGCTAACATTGATTCGCTAATTTCAGGTATGCCTAGTACATTAGCTGAATACGTAAGAAACAGAAAGATCGACGCATTACATCGACGAAGAAAATACGTATTTGCTAAAAATTTCATGAAAATATACTACGTTGCCGGGTATTCATTTACTGGCGGCAGTCCGTATACAGAATGATTCATTAGCCTCTTAACAAACTTTGACAATGTAATTTCATGAAAAAATGTTCATTTGAATGTAGCTTCTATCTTTCTTTGTTAGGAAGTTATATTGTAACCAACGGAAAGCAACATTTTGACTACAGTAAATGTTCAAGGTGCTAGACGCCATAAATAAAAATTGCAAGGACTTAATCGTAGTAGCCATGATTTATCATAACAAAAGTTAATAAAAAAAAATAACCTGTCGATTACAGTTCGTTTATGTCTAAAGTTTCTGTTACGGTTTGTTAAAAGTTGTACTTGTGCAGATGTACTTAGCAACAAATCATCCATTTTCTAACGAATAATTCTTGTTATGTATGGATTTTGTAATGAAAAGACCCGTAATGCAGCAAAGGATATCGAAAAAGATTTCCTAATAGACGCCAACAGGCACTTTCTAACGGGTTGACCATTTAATGTTGCGGTTTTCAAAATCGCGCTATTCCCTTGTATATATAGAAATTAATATAATATATATTTTTTACACTCGAGGGCCAAGCGCGGTTTACAATAAATATATGAAAAATTTGCCTGGTCAGTTTTCAAGATGGCGTCGTATCCAACGGAAGTGCGTGTGGAATTAATAAAATATTATTATAGAAATGGGGAATCTTTTGCAGCTACGACAAGACACCTGCGTACTCTATTCGGGAGAAATAACGCACCAACGGAAAACACTATAAAAAGGTAAGGAAAAAAAGATAAATTTAGAAAAGTAACAAAGTATTCGTTATCGTGTTTCCATGTCTACTAATCCGACAATATCTTAGGATTGTAGTGAAATTTGAAGCAACAGCATCTGCGGCAGACGAAAGATCAACTGTTAGAGAACGTCAAAAGACCATCCGGGTACCGGAAACCATAGAACGAGTACGAGAGCACTTTGCTGCTCAACCTTCAACATCGACCTCAAGAGCATCTCAAGAATTTGAAATACCCCGTACAACACTAAGGCGGATCCTAAAGCAAGATCTAAAGATGAAAGCATACAAAATCCAGATCGATCAGCCGTTGAGACCGTTTGATATGGAGCGACGCTACAATTTGGCGAACGAAATCATCGAACGCATTGAAAATGGCAGCATGTCATTGGAACGAGTGTGGTGGTCGGATGAGTCACATTTCGATGTATCCGGTTATGTGAATAACCAAAGTTGGAGACATTGGGGGACAGAAAATCCACATCTAGCAATTGTTCGTCCTCTTCACCCTCGACGGTTGACTGTATGGTGTGTTATCTCGTCGGCAGGAATTATCGGTCCCGTGATTGCCAATGGAACCGTTACTTCGCAAAAATTTTGTGAAATGCTTAATGAGTCCTTTATTCCCGTGGCGCATGGATTAAATATGGTGGAGAATGCATGGTTTATGCAAGACGGGGCTCGTCCGCATCGCACGGAAGAAGTTTTCAACATTCTTGAAGAATATTTCGGTAACAGAATCATTGGTCTTGACGCTCAACAGTTTACAGGCGGAGGGATAATATGGCCACCATATAGTCCAGACCTCAATCCTTGCGATTTCTACCGGTGGGGATCATTAAAAGATACGGTATATCGCGATGGTATAGACACGCTGGATGACCTTGAAATGGCAATACGGCAGCGAATAGAAGCGATACCGTACGCCACACTTCAGGCAGTTTGTGGAGAATTTGAGAAGAGGCTGCGAAATGTCATCGTTGCTCGAGGCTCTCACTTCGAAAACCTGATTTATTGAACCGCAGATCTTGTTGTTTAATTGCACAAATAAATCATTTTTTTAAATTAATGTTTTGTATGTTTAACATGACTTCAAAAACCGCAACCTTAAATGGCCAACCCTGTATATTCAGTACAGCCTTTAGAAGACCTAGCATTACTGGTACTGCCGTTCCTTCAAGATCTATTCGCCTCCATGATGTAGATGTTTAAGATCTTGAAAACGTTACAAATGCTGTGATTGAACAAGGAAAGTAGTACCAGACGCATAGCTCAAAATTTACAGCTATCACAAAGTTTTGTGTGGCAAGCAATACATCGCAAGAGACTGCACCCTTATCATCGACAAAGTGTACAAGCACTTTGATCAGATGAATCCCATTTCTCAAGAAACGTTATTAATAATTTTCACAATTGACTATATTTGGTCTCTGGACAATTCACATGGAACCAAAACGCGTAATTTTCAGCAGAGATTTAGTTTAAAAGTTTGGGGTGGTTTATTTAACAACACACTATTTGTAAGTGTATTTAATGGAACTTTAAATACAGAAAGGTACCATAACTTTTTAAGCGCCAAATTTTTTGATATTCTGGAAGATGTTCCAGCCCACCTAATGCTTGGTATGTGATATCAGCATGACGGGGCTCCATCGCACCGAAGAAAACAAGTAATCGAATGGCTGCTGACTCATCTTCAAAATAAATGGATTGGTAATGGAGGTCCACTTAGATCACCTGACTTAAATCCACGCAATTTAGTTCGTCATTACCAGTTGTGTATTCAGGAGAATGGACTAATTTTTGAACATTTACTATGGTCTCAATGTTGTATTCTATAGGTTACAATAATGGTTTTGATTTTTTTTAAATTATGTGTTCAAAGAGATCATTAATTAAAACATCCTATAACTTTTTAACAAATAAAGATAGACCTACATTCATACAGTAGTCGCTCGGTGGAGTGAAATTCTATTCAGTGAACAACTCGTTTATAAAAGGTGTTTCAATAAGAGCGCAAGATTTCAGTGTTCAATAAAACATGGTTTTCTGTAGCAAAGTATTGAAATATTTATTGATTTAGAAAATATACATTTGGGAATTATGTATGAAACAAAATATCTTGTAAATGGCCGCCACGGCTTTGCTGGCATATGCGTACCCTTTTGACGAAATTTTCAATAACGTTATTGAATACATGTGGTGGTATTTCATTGATACAGCGTCTAATTTCGGCTTTCAATGCTTCAATGGTTGCAGGCTTATTGGCATAAACCTGTGACTTCAGATAACCCCACAGCCAGAAGTCTAAAGGCGTTAAATCGCAAGAGCGTGGAGGCCAATTCTGGTCACCAAATCGGGAAATGACACGACCAGGAGCAAACTCGTGCAAGATCGTCAATGTTTCACGGGCGATATGACATGTGGCACCGTCCTGCTGAAACCACATGTCGTCAAGATCAATAGCTTCCAAATGAGGCACAAGAAACTGTGTTATCATAGCACGATAACGTTCGCCATTCACCGTTACTGCATTACCTTCTTCGTTTTCGAAGAAAAACGGTCCAATTATTCCTCCAGACCATAATGCACGCCATACAGTGACCCGTTGTGGATGCATTGCTTTCTGATGAATCATTCGTGGATTTTCTAAGCCCCACATGCGACAGTTTTGCCTATTAACGAAGCCATCGAGGTGAAAATGGGCCTCATCACTGAAAATGATTTTGTTTGCAAAATCAGCAGGTTGCTCAAGGATCCAATTGGTGAATTCTCTTCGCTGTTCATGGTCTACTGGCAGAAGTTGTTGAGTCAGTTGGATTTTGTAGGCATGCAGCTGTAAATCTTTAGTGAGAATTCGCTGAAGAATGCCTGTTGAAATGTACAATTCTTGTGCCCGATGGCGAATTGACGTCTCTGGCCTTTCTGTCACACTCTCGCGAACTGCCGTGATGTTTTGTTCTGAACGACCTCTACGAGCTCGTATCGTGTGTTTCACATCACTAACCGAACCGGTACTTTCGAATTTTTCGATTATTCGTTTAACCGTAGATGAATTAGGCACATTATTTCGACCGAACATTGGACGCACTTTACGAATAGTGGCAATTAAACTTTCACCATTTTCATAATAATTTTTGACAATCAGGACGCGTTGTTCTACCGTGTAATGCTCCATGTTTACTAACTCCCATCTATCAACTTTCGATCTGCCACGTCATAATCATGTGACATTATGACTGTCAAACATGGCGCGCAAATCAAATCTTGCGCTCTTATTGAAACACCCATTATAAACAACTAAAATTTTGTATTAAAGCTGGAAAGAGTGAACAATACCACGTTTGATTCAGTGAACAGGGTATATTCCTGGCTTATGCATCATTTTGCTTGACTTGCCTTGTGAGACGCAACGTAATTTACAAGAACAAGAACAGCGTATTATATTTTAGTAATTTTTAGATCTGTTGAAGTTACAGGTGTACTGTGCTGGAGTGTTTTTCTGTTTACAATAAAAATGAAGCGGAAAGTGCCAAGTTTGTCCGAAAAATGTGAAATTTAGAAAAATCTGGACAATGGAAACTCTGTAACATATGTATCTAAAAAGTACAGGATTTCCAAATCCACCGTACTTATGTGCAATCAAAAATAAAAAACGAGACATTTTAGGTCACATCAAAGCGTAGTGGATTACAGAAAAGAAAAAATTTAAAATCCTCTAAGATGCCAAGAATGAAAAAAATACATATATATATATTCATGGTTTTGTGCACAAAGACTTAAAAATGTACCTGTTTCGATTGAACATTTAAAAACAAAAGCTAAAGCTATCAATGAAACTTTGAATGAAAACCCAAATTTTAATCCTAGTGACGGATGGATTTAAACCTTGATTTGGAATAAGACATTTCGGAAGAAAAGTTATCTCCTGTTCCGGAGCATGTAAATCCATTTCAGATTTATCTTCGAGAGAAATTACAGGAGCTACAATTAACACATGATCAATTATACAATGACCATGAAACAGGCTTGTTTTGGAAATTACTCCCAGAAAACCTTGGTTAGGCTTGAAGAAAGATCGGCCCCTGGTCAAACAATGTAAAAAAGTAGTCACTTTTCTTGCATGCACCAATGCCACTAATGAACATAAAATCAAACCGTTTGTGATTGGATGTGCCAAAAATCCAAGATGTTTTAAGAACATTTCACTTCCTGTGGAATACGTAAATTCGAAAAAAGCTTAGATGACGTCGGGGTATTTTAAAATTCAAATTGGTTTCATCATTCATTTGTCCCGCAGGTTCGAAGATATTTAAAACAAAAAAAATAACGAAATTGTTTTATAGAGGACGCCTTTTGTCCACAATAGTTGCTTCTGATAGCAATGATATTTCAGCTGTCTTTCAAAATTTGAGTCTAAAGATGCTGTTACATATCTTGCATTAGCATGGAAGAATGTGAAAGAAGAAATAATTGCTAATAAAAATATTTTATTATTCTTTCAATAGCGACTTTGATTCAGAAGAGGATGTTCCACTAGCCGTTCTAAAAGAAAAATACAAGGACAGCGTCGGGGCAGTGACAATTCAAGGAACTGTAGCATTATTACAGGATGTGACATAACCTACACAAGACAAGAAAACTGGAATAAGGATGTCATAGAAAAACTTGAAGAGGATGTAGGGGAGGGTGGGCCACCACGAGACACGTGCACCTTGAGACAGAAGTAATAATTTTGTAATTCCCGCATTTAGATTAGTTGTGGCGGCCAGAGTAGGCTGTAAAGCGGGGTCCAGTCATTTGTTCAAAGTTTCAGCACTGCCAGTTCTTCTTGTGCAGTTTATATAAGTTTTTCTTATTTCGCATATGGGTAAGTTACATTATTATTACTATTTAACATATGAAAAAATACGTACCAATATATTTTTCCAAAATTATCATGTGCTCAGTTGTTTGTAGTTGAGGTTAAGTTCTAATACTGTGCATTACAACGATATAACATTTCGTATTAAAATCTCAATTAACGGTAGTTGAGAATCCTGCTCGTGGGCCACCATGAGACAAAAACATTCGGCTACTTTGAGACTGTCCCATGGAGGCCCATCATAAACACATATCTTTCGTTGCAGAAAAATGTCACGTGGAAGAAAGAGAAAGAGTGATAAGGGTAATTTCAGTGAGGTTTCCATGAAAAATGCTGTTCGAGATGTTATTGAAAATAGCATGAGCTTAAGAGTAGCGGCAGAGCGCAATGAAGTCAAGTATCAAACTCTTGCGCGGTATGTTAAAAAGCAAAAGGAATCGCCGGGGGTTGATATTAAAATGAAGCCACGCTTCGACACTAGGAGAGTATTTAATGATGCACAAGAGAAGATGCTCGTAAATTATATACTTAAATGCTCGAAAATGTGTTATGGAAAATCTACGAAAGATGTAAGGGTTTTAGCATATGAATTAGCAGTGGACAATGATATAAAATATCCAGAACAATGGAAAACTGAAAAAAGTGCAGGAAAAGATTGGCTGTACGGGTTTTTAAAAAGAAATCCAGATATTAGTATTAGACAACCTGAAGGATGTAGTCTCTCAAGGGCAACATCGTTTAATCGCCATAATGTTAATCGATTTTACGATAATTTAGAAAGTATTTTAACAAGATCTACGGCGTTTTCTGATGGCGCCAGGATCTTCAATTTAGATGAAACATCTACAACGACGGTTCAAAAATCAAAAAAAATTTTGGCCCACAAAGGCGTCAAACAGGTTAATAAGTGTACAAGTGGAGAACGTGGAATTTTGGTCACAACCTGTTGTATAATAAGCGCAACAGGGAATACTATTCCACCAGTAATGGTGTTTCCTCGTACGCATTTTAAACCTCATATGTTGAAAGGAGCGCCAGATGGTACTCTTGGCCTTGCAAATCCTTCTGGATGGATGACGGTCGAACTCTTCACCAAGGTAATGGGGCATTTCATAAAATATACATCCAGTTCAGTGACAAATCCTTCGCTACTCATAATGGATAACCATGAAAGCCATCTGTCGATTGCCACGATTAATATGGCGAAAAATCATGGAGTTACATTATTAACACTGCCTCCACATAGCTCACATAAGCTACAGCCACTGGACGTATCGGTGTACGGGCCATTTAAAAGTCTTTATAATGCTTCTATAGATTCGTGGATGATGAGAAACCCTGGCGTACCTTTAACAATTTATCAAATAGCTGAATGCGTTGGCGCAGCTTTTGATGGTTCCATGACACGACGAAATATTATGTCAGGTTTTATAAAAACTGGAATTCACCCATTCAATCGAAATACTTTTACCGACGAGGACTTTTTAGTAAGTCAAGTGACCGATAGGGATATTATAGAAGATAAAACGAATGAAGATAATACAAGTGCTCAGAAAAGAACAGAGGAAAAAGACGATGGGTCAAGTAAAAACAGAAACGAACCTGATATGCAGAACGGAAGCAACGATAACCACAATAGTGAGTTTATTTCCCCAGGAAAATTGTATGGATTTCCAAGCGCTCCTCCCAGAAAAAAGATAAGGAAAATAAATAAAAGAGGAAGCAGCAAAATTATTACAGACACACCTGAAAAAAATCTAATAGAGGAGAGGGATATGGAAAGAAATAGAACAAAAGCTTTAAAAAAAATGAAGACAACAAAAAGAAATTTAACACGAAAAATAAGAATTGAGTCAGAAACAGGTTCTGAAGGTTCATTCACTTCAGAGAGTCTATCTGACCATCTGGAACTTGAAGAAATTGACAAGGAAAATATTCAAATTGATATTGGTGCCTACGTTTTGGTAGAATTTCGAGATAAGAAAAAAATTTTTTACGTGGCCAAAGTTTTAAACATTGAAAACGACGACTATGCAGTTTCGTTTCTAAGACGTAGTAAAAAAAATAAATCCTATTTTGTCTTTCCAGTTAATCCAGATCAATCTGTGGTAAATTTCAATGACATAAAACACGTTTTACCAACACCTTCTAAAGTAGGAACGACTAAAAGGCAAAACAATTTCTTAAATTTTGGAATTAATTTTGGTGAATTAGATATTCGATAATTTGCCTTATAAACACATATTATATTACATATATTTTGTATATTTTATATTATTTAATAATACCGCTAAGAATGTACGTTATTTTGTTTGAAAATAAAAAAGTTTGTTATTTAATTGCTCGTTTTTTAAAGTTCTATATTGTCTCAAGGAGGCCCTTATTTTGGGCCACCCTGAGACGAAACATACTATTTAAAAATCAACATTAATCACAAGAAGTGGTCAAGTAAATTCGATGCTATTTAAAGTAATACACCATTGACGTATATAGATTCTAAAACAGAATTAAGAATAATAAAAAATGGAGTTACTTTTGAAAAAAAAAATGACGTTAATTTTGTCTCAATGTGGCCCACCCTCCCCTAATTGAAAATGAAGATGTGGAAGAAATAATGGGTGATGACTCATCACCCATTATTTCTTCCACATTCTTCCACTCTTCCACATTGGCTCATCACTGATGAGCCAATTCCAACTAATCGCAATTCAAAGATGCTTAAAAAACAAGATTCAAGCAAAATTAATTAGTTACCTACTTCTTTAAATCATTACCTATTTATGTAGGTACGTAGTATAAATTTTTCATTTATCAGTTCTTTTTGGTGTTACTGAATATATAAATAAGCAATTTAAACTGTACATTCGATTGAGTGAACATTTCGCTTCTGTAAACAGGTAAGGCTTTAATTAATTCACATAATCTCGCGGCTGCTGTTTTAACATTTTTTCATGAAATTACGTCTAGAAAGTTTGTAAAGAAGTTAATGAATCAGCCTTTATATAAAAAATATGACAAAATTTTCCAACAGATCTAATACGCATCTTATAAAATTTATAGGTACTTTTATCTACAATACAAGTTAAATATAATAGCAAATTTACTTAGGAGAAATTCACAAGATAATTAATTAAACAAAACATTTTTATTTACACAAAATATTGGGTTTAAATGTTTGCTATTATATAATGCGTACTATTAAGAGCAATCTAGAGTATCTAATATGAAAACAATATTATATAATATAGTTATAATACAAATTAATACAAATTAACAAACTTATTATGTACATTGAATCTTAATAACGCGAAAATTTGCGTCCATTTGTATTCAATTTAATTATGTAAAGCATTAAAAATTAAAAATATTTAAATTCTTCTCTAAATTATACTAAAAATATAAACTTTACCGATACTTTCCAACCTCAAAGGAAACCAACAAAAACAGGAAAATTGATAATGATACGAAATAACGAACAAATAAGCAGAATTTGAGTCAGCAGGCGAGTTTAATGGTACAGCTCACAATTAAAATATTTTTAACAATTCGAACAAGATGCCCTCAATAATGCCCATAAGTATTACAAAGCCAGTTGGTGTTGTGAAGCGCCACATGACTCATTTCAAGGTTCATCGTATCATTACAAAGAAGTTTATTAAGAATAACACATTTCATGACACCACTTTAATTTAAAATAAAAACGCACCAATTAATTAACCCAATTAGACTTTTGGATTGCGTGCAAAAATTCGGCAGGGTGTAATAAACACCATATACAAACAAGAGATGCCAAGGTCGTCAAGATATCTGAACAACGACCTTGTTGAATTCACAAGAAATTCACTATTGTATGTAATCACTGAATCACTTACTTTAAAAGATTATTTCCAATCAGAAATTAAATAATCGTCCACAATCCTTTTACATTCAAGGCCATTTTAGAATAATCAAATTTGGTCTCCGAGGTTACGTATTCGTTACGTCATCAATTTTATCCAATCAAATTTGTCAAACTAAATAAATATCTACAGCATTATCGTCTTACATTACCTTTTGAGGTTATGTGTATATATAATGTTTATTTACAAATAAATATTTACATAATATTTAACAAGTTATGCCGCATCATATTAAACTGTCTATTCTACGATGTACGTAATAAACTCAAAAAGTAAACAAACCTAAATCTTCCACTAGCTTTAACATAACTCCTCCAATGTGAAGATCTCCTTTTACGCGAATTGACCTTTCTGTTTGCAGGCTGGTGACGTGAACAATTAGGTCCCACGAACCGTCACCAATTAATTGACCATTGGACATCATTTTGCACTATTTTTACTTTATACTCCACTAAAAGGATATTAACATTTTAAAGTTTAAAAAATAGTTAATATATCTTTCTGTTTGCACACTGTTCGAGAAAAACAACGCACAAACGTTATAATTAACACTTAAGTTTGTAATTATAAGAACTCTTGACATAAATTATTTTAAAAACTCGTCTTTTTTTAAATATACCGACAAGAGAACACAATAAGAAAGCAACATACACTACCAACGACACTCAAGTCACTAACAGGATTCGCGATTGTTTGATTCTTTTCAATTTATTCTCCGCAGTGGTGCCAACGTAGAAACTCAATAATAAATTCTTTTATATTGGACAGGATCTGCTTTGATTACGTATACTTTCAGAAATATATACGGAAAATCTTATTGCTTAGGCAACACACATTACAGAGCGAAATATATTCGGGCACACATACTGAGTGTTTGTTATTGATTGAAGTAATATATATTATTATAATTCATTGCATTTTCACATCTTCCTGATACTGCCTATTAATTTTCTTTTGTCAGCTTCAGAAAAAAAAACTAAGAATAGCACAAATAGCACAAGAAATTAGTAGAAACATGTTAAACCATAAACAATCTTGTGGGCAAAAGAGTGACGAATAAAATGCCATAGATATTTAGTTCTTAAATTATTATTAATATGAAACCATTTACCATTTCAAACAAAATATAAAAATGTAGGTACTATCGGCAAAAAAAATGGTCGGTAGTGAAGTTATATGTAAAGTCAATTTTTAAACATTTCAGTATTGTAAAATTGCTAAAGTACTTAAGATAGCAGTAACGTGCGAAAGTAATTTTTGACACTTATACCTATCTGTATATCAACGTACCGTGCCTTCATAATAGGTTGTAACCCACGTGACGTGTTGCAGTATTGGTTGCATACATTAGGATTGGCAATCCTGCATAATAAGTTCCTAAACTCAAATGTTTTGTTATGACAGTTTTGTACGTTTTGTGTATTGTGTCAATTAGATTTTCTTTGCATTAATTTTATATTTATTTCGCGTTAAAAAAGTCAGTTCTTTGAAGAGCTATTGAAGATATTCTAACTTTTGTGAAGGTTAGTTATCTATTAATAACATTGGATGTATGTATAAATAAAATAATTTCATTTTAGGTTATAACCTCCAAAATGGCATTTACCGTCGAACAAGATGCATTCATTTTAGTGGCCCATTATAGAAGTGCTACACAAGATGCCGAAGGCAATTGGAGTTATTCACTTCCAAGTTGTATAGATCAATTTATACAACGCTTCCCAGATTTTGACTTTGATTATGATTCATTTCGACATCGTAGACATATTATAACACATCGTTTTGAGGATAAACATTGTATTTGTAAAGGGAAATCGACTGGGAGGCCCACCAAATTAACTGAAGCTGTTGTAGATGATATTCGGCAGCGAGTAGAACATAGCCCTCATAAATCAGTTAAAAAACTATCTCAGCAAACAGGTATTTCATATTTATTTTTAATTGTACAAAGTTAACATTCAAAAAAATGTTCTTGTAGGTCTCTCAGTTGGAACATGTCACAAAGCATTAACAAAAAAGATACATATGCATCCTTATAAAGTTACTGTTGTTCATCAGTTACATCCAGTCGATTACGATAGGCGAATTAGATTTTGTGAATGGTTTAATAATTGAATGAACGATGATCTCCTAGATTTAACTTTTTTTAGTGACGAAGCATGGGTACATCTTACAGGATACGTAAATTCACAAAATTATAAATCTTGGGCTACAGAAAATCTACACCAACTAGTAGAAACATCATTACATTACATCCTTTAAAAGTAGGAATATGGGTGGGAATGTCGAGAAGAAGAATTATTGGGCCAATTTTCTTTTACGATACCATTACTGCAGCAAGATATCGAGGAATATTAAATGAATTTATTAATCAGCTGCATGACGATGAATTAGAAAATGGCTGGTTCCAACAAGATAATGCACCTGCTCACACGGCCAGAGACACACACCACTATTTGACAGAATTTTACGACAATAGACTGTTTAATTTATGGCCACCCCGTTCTCCCGATCTTACTCCGCTTGATTTTTACTTATTTGGACATTTGAAAAATAGGATATATAGAAATAGACTACATAATTTACAAGAACTAGAAGCAGAAATTGTGCATGAAATAAATAACATTACGCAGAATGATTTACATAATGTTTTTGAAAATTTAAAACGTAGGGTGAATATTTGTTTGCAACAAAATAGTCATCATTTCCAACATTTATTGTAAATATGTTATTGTGAAAAAGCTTTCAGTACGTTAGCTCCTCATAAAATGTGTTTGTACAGAGGCAAAATTGACAATTTTTTCATTATTAACTGTAAATAAAATTTATGCTATTAAAATGATAATAAACACTAGTGTTTTAATTGAATAAACATACAACTAAAATTTATTTTTATTATTCCAAGAAATTACTTACGTTTCAATTAAAATAAAATTAAAAAACATCTGTCAAACTATTTTGAACTAGAAATATTTGTATAGGAGTAGTACCAATCTGTAATGTTGGTTGCATATGTATCATGTTACAACAAATAATGAAGGCTCTGTATATGTTATTTGACATTTATAGGTTATTTGAATATTTCAATTTGACGCCTACATTTAATATATACATGTATCTACATTCACGCAGCCTAATTCAAACCGATTAAAATATGACTGTACCACTTTTTTGTGCATTCGATAGTACATAACCTTATTGTATTTTAGTTTAGCTCTTAAACACGAAGCTGTTTCTGCATAAAAAAATAGTTTTAGCCACAAATTGTATTCTAACATAAATGTACAGTACTGTGCAATAAAATCTGGGACAAACATAATTATGTTGCGTAATTAAGGTCTCATACGCATGGAACGTCAATTGCCTTAATGTCCTGTCAGTGTAATTTTTTTCCGTAAATTTTCAGACATTAGCTAAAATGATAAATACAAAGGTATTTTTAATAATATAAAATATTATTAAAAATCTGGTGTGAAGAACACAAATACAGGTTCACTATTAATATTTTTGTGAACGTGTCCGAACATATCCCTCCCCAGAGACATAGATACGTATTTCGCCTTTCAACAGGCTCATCGGTACGCCCCTGCCGGAGAAAGGATATCTTCAGACACATTCACAAAAAAGAACCACATCGCCACATCACAGAAATTATCTAGACTGAGCGTAGAAGTAAATTCAGCGCTGCCTGTTGTCAGACATCCGAAGTACCTCGCTCTGTCCACATAACCAATGCGAACCAACGACAAAAAATATTAATAGTGAACCTGTATTTGTGTTCTTCACAACAGATTTTTAATAATATTTTATATTATTAAAAATACCTTTGTATTATACAAAACTGGTGGGGTTTTACCAACTCATGTATGTTTCAATTATTCTGATAAAATGATAAATAATGAAAGCTGTTTTCATCATCCTACAGCGGAAAAGTGAGAGTATTTACCACCGCATTCTCGACTTAATGAAAATTATATTTACCGCTTACAGAAATCTGGAAAATTTTCGGTAAACGCGTGGACATGCATGAGTTCGGCTGGTTTAATTGTATGCTGGATATCGATAGACCCTTTGTTGTCGCTACATATTGCTATGAAATTTACTTTGGATGAAAATTAAAAATACCTATAATTAATATCGTATAAATTAATTAAACCTAACTGTTAGTAGCCACATGTAACTTCAATTCATTTTCTTGTTATAAATATAACCTTGCCAAAACAGATGCGTAAACATGACACATCCAGGGCATTTTTAAACAAATAAATTAATCATATAAGCCATGCAAAAGGGAAACCAGGACCAGAAAAACCTAAAAGAAACACAAGAATCGGTAACAGGAAGTCAACAAACATTGAAAAACACAAAGAAAATGATTAATACGATGATATAATGTAAACCAGAGGCTCCAAAACTTTTTTTTCTCATAGACCACTTTGAAAGTTTTGCTGGTTCCGGTGGACCCCCTGCAGCTACATTTCTACCATATTCCCAAAACTCGACAAAAAATGTGAAGATTAGATCTAACTATGGAAATTTTCGTTGCGGCTGAGTTATTGGTTAATTAATTAATTGATTGTGCTGTGAGTGGATGTCAAAAAAGTTAGCCAATCAAAAAAGTGATTCCATCCAACTTTACTCCTTTGACATCTACTCACAGCACAAGAAACCAATCAATTCTCACATATTTTATTTAGAAAATTCCCCATTCGGAGTGGTAAAAATAAAAATAGTATATTTCCTTGTGTTGTATTTATTCAAATATGTAATTATTACACTATTAATTATTATTGTTATCATATTACATTGTAATATGATAACAGTCGTAATATAATTAAAATTAAATATTAATAACGTAACGTAACTTCTACAATGACAATCACAAAATAGTCATAATTTTAGTGGGAGGGATGTACTTGATGGATTGACAGCAAATTATCAATATTTGACTTCAGTTTTGTTAGGAATAACCGCAAATCTCCCCGTTCTGTGATATTCAATCTGCTCCTTTTTTTTGTTAAAAGATTTTTAACGACACTAAAACTTTTCTCGACAAGATATGACGAGGGTAACGCTATCAAAAGCTTTCTCGCAATTCCCCACAGTCCAGGATATTTTTCGGGTATTTCTGCCTGCAGCAAAAATGTTTGATACCCTCTTTTAAATTTCACCTTCAGTTCCTCATTAGTGCTAAGCTCGAGTAGCTCCTCTTGTAATATCACGTTCTCCACTTCCGTTTCATCAAGTGGATTTATGATCCATGGTGGTATTTCCATCGTCAGAATATCTTCAAATCTGATTTTAAAGTCATCATGCAGGGCAATTAAATGTTGAACGTATGTGTGAATATCCTCATCAAGGCATTCTACCTGTGACAAGTTTGAAAACTGGGAAAATTCGCGTCGACTAATATTTTGCTTCATAAATTTCAATTTTCCAAGAAAAGCTGAAATTACATCCTTTGTCTTTATTAAATTGAGGCTGTCCCCTTGTAATTGTAAGCTAATGTCATAAAAATTTTTGAACAAATTTGTCAAATACGCGATGCCTGCTTTCAAATTGATCAGGTTTTCTTTTAAATCTGGATCTTTACTTTCCAGAAACTCTAAAACTGATTCAAAAAGTGAGAAAAATCTTGCTAAACATGCACCTTTCGACAACCAGCGTATTTCCGTATGTAAGAGCAATCGTTGGAAGTCTTCATCATTTTCATCGCACAATTGTGCAAATAAACGCGTATTCAATGCATTGCTTCTTATTTTGTTAACTGCATTAATCACAAATTGAAGCGATTGGTGCAATTTAGCACTCAAATTTTTCGCACTAGGTCTTGTCGGTGGATGACACAGTGAATTGCAGTTACCCCTGGTATAATTCTTTTAAGATGGCTTATAAACCCACGACATCGCCCGGCCATGGCAGGAGCTCCATCTGTTGCCACCGAAATAACGTTTGTGAATGGAATCGATTTTTTCCTTAAAAAAATCACTCAGGACATTAAATATTGATTCACCTTTAGTGTCCGCCTCCAAAGTTTTCGCGAATAGTAGCTCTTCATGAATTTCTTCGTCCATAACAAATCGATCATATGCCAATAATAATGCTTCATTACCAGGTAAAGTTGACTCGTCCTGTTGAATAGAAAAATGAGTTGTTTGCAGATAATTACACAAGAAACTTTCAATATCAGAGCTCATTTCGTCAATACGTCTTTGTACAGTGTTGTTACTCAAAGGAATTCTTTTGAGTATGTCAAATGGAGATTTGTGCAGAACAGTTTTTAAAACCTCTTCAACAGCGGGTAAAATTAACTGTTCTCCAATGGTGTGCGATTTACCAGATTTCGCTATAATTAATGAGATATTGTAAGATGCCCGCAATCATCGTTACTTTCCGACGTTGAAGCGAGCATACTGTTTCCTTCAATGTTTGAAAATATTTCAAATCTTGACCTATTTTATCAGGATGACACCTTCTTAGATGATCTTCGAGCTTCGATGGTTTCATAGAGTCATTGCTCAAAGCTTTGTTGCATAAAAGGCATATGGGCAATCGCTTGTCTGCCTTTGACGGAAGAAAACCAAATTTGAAATAATCAACACTGTACTGTCGACATTTCTTCTTAGATTCAGCCATGTTTCGCATCAGTTACCTACCTGTAAATAAAAAAAAAACTTTGTTGTAGTAATCTTAATCTCTTAATCTTAGTCTTACTTAACAGGATATGTCTATTTTAACAGGATTAATTGATTATTGCAATGAAATAAACAAAGTACCGGCGGCAAACTGATTCTAATTATTGAAAGCAATAAATCGCTTAAGATCAATATTTGAGTTTTATGAAAACGGCTGAACCGATTTTAATGCAATGTTAAACCTTTTTTTCATTAATTATATTTTGATATATTTCTGTAAATTCGATAGAAAATACTTGTAAATAATATTTTGATATCAAAACTTCGCGATTTTAATTATTTATTTATTACTTTGATGCACGTTACGAGTATGTAGTATATAAAGACACGTACAATTTATGAACATATATTTAATTATATTATTAGTGAACCACCACACAGTCGAGTAATAGAAAAATTACTAATAAAGTAGGGACAAGAAGTTCAACCTTTCTCGGCTTTCTGTTCTTTTATGGAAGTATCTAATAATGGCTCTGTTCAGTATTTAATTTTTAATACGTACCTACTACACGCAAACATTACAAATATACTTATTACAACATAAATATATCTCCTATCGCAGGTGGGTTGGAAGAGATTTCTTTTAGGAATAAGCCTCCCTTTTGTACCTACGTATTTTTTTGTAATTTGTCCATCTTTTGTTTACTTACTTGTACAATAAATTGTAAAATAAATAGATAAATAATAAATAAAATAAAAGTATGTATAACAAATAGGCAGGTAAGTACTTACTTTTCCGACAGTGGCAAACACTAACATCGATTCACTTTACTTTACTTTTCTTTTCGAAATTCGGGAAACAAACAGTAACGTTTTTCCGTGGCATTCGTATTTATATTGGTGAAGAATCAAACAAGTTCATGCAAGCACACACACCACAAGTCGTACTTCGTCCCTTTGCACGTCTGAACAAGCATTGCGGACGGCGGCAGCGGCAGCGCTTTGCAAGTCTCGACACGTTGTACTGAATATGGAATATGCAAGTTTTTACAAGTAACAGTCGCTGAGCTTCTTAAAATATTATCTGCCTACATTGATAGGTGAACTTAAGCCAACATTTTAGTTCTTCACTATCGAAACCAGATAAATTTTCGTGGACGAATTGTTGAATTACGAATTGTGAACCCCCATTTTTTTGTCACACCAACATAGACCCCCGTCGAGTCTCCCGTGGCCCCTGGAGGTCCACCTGGACCACAAAGCTTTCAGATATGGAAATTACAGCCGAAATGAAAAATACATAAACTGGAAGGCAACGCATAAAAATAAAGAAAATTAAAACACCCACGATGGATGTAAATACACAGGGGTGAAAACGTTAAATAAGCATGGAAATTAGTTAAAACAAAATTAAATGGTTTGGAGTAGGGAAGAAATTCGTAGAAGGAATGCGTACTATATAAGGGAAAATCACCGAGGAAGAAGATGATTCACGAAGATATATTCAACATTGACAAATATATTTTTAACGTTCACACAATTAATAAATTTTGAAGTTAAAGTCTGTGGGCAATTTGTTTAAATAATTAAAGAAATAAAAAGTCATTTAATCTCCGCACCAGTTTTGGAGAAACAATGTACAAAGGGGAGTTTGGAAGTTTATATGCGGAACTCGAATCCGAGTAAGTAAAATTTTATACAAGATAAATTTTGGAGTATATAGAGTTAGCGAAATACACAATTAAAGTGTATGTCAGGCCAGATACTTGAGTCTGATAAAGAGGAAGTAAGATTTCCTGAATAATCTCAAAATATCTGCCATTGAGATTTTTAAAGTTTCAAAACATTCAGAGATAGGCGTGGAAAGTAAGAAGTGCTTATACAGTGTGAAGACAAGGGTCCTATTCTGTAGGGATACATCTCCCACTTAAATAGGCCCTGAATAGCACACTCGCTTTGTCAGAATTTATCAGTAGAGACTAGAAATCCACATTTCCAGAGTAATACAGACTGTAGTACTAATCTCAATATTAGGAGGGCAAATACCCACTTTTGTGAGAGAAATCCTCAAAAGTCTTTGCTTGTGAGATTCTTTGAATCTTTTGAATCTGAATCAAATCTCCAAAATTATCTGAGTAGAGTTCATAAGAGAATATTTGTATATAAAAGTTTCGTTGCTAAATTAAGAATAGGTTAAGAATGAAATATTTTAAGACAATAACAATGAAATGTAAAAATACTAATAGGCAATAAAATATTTTTAAACAAATACTGCTTGCTTTGTATTTATTTTGGACGCTAGGCCTAGTTGTGCAGAACCAAAAGATTACCCTGAGATATAAACAGAATTTACAGAGTCTCAACAAAATTATGCCTGTATTATGCCTATATACACAATCATTCCCTTAATTAAATTTATTTTTAAGAGCAAAGTTCACAGCAATATGTAGACATATTGGAACAATGTAATGCTACCATCTACAGCACAAACGTTTCCGGACAATAACTACATATTTCGGTCAGACAATTGCCCCGTCCATACAACCCGTGTTGTTGGACAGAGGTTCCAGAATCGCAATATACAGGTTCTGCTATGGTCTCCATAAAGTCGAGATCTAAACCCACTTGAAAATGTAGGGAGACTTAGTCAAAAATATTTATAAAAGAAATTTTCATCCTCCCAATGGGGAAGAACTGTGAGAGGTCGTAGAAAAAAAATGAGAGGCACTAAGTGAGATTGAACACCTAGCAAGAAATTGAATTCGTTCAATGCCAAAGAGATTAACCCAAGTCACTGCCGCAAACGGCGATATATCTAAATATTAAATATATTCATTGCTTTTATCTAATGTCTATATTCTGTTATTTATTTTGTTCTATTATAAAAACAATGTTTTGGTAATGCATTTTATTTAAATTTTTGGTTTACTATATACAAACAAATTCTCATATTCCTACTAATAACAGAATTATAAGTAGAGGTTCCTAAATCCGATAGCGTAAATATTATCTACTATTAGGGAGTTATCGCAGTCTCAACGATAACGGTAACGCTATTTTAAATTTGTTGTAAATACGCGTGCGCAGTCAATATCGTAACGTTAAATATTTATGGGGTTCCGCTAAATATCCCAAAATATCGTAGCCACTGGTAGCTGCACGGGTATTTATCTAAATATAAAATTCCCGGTTCAAATTTTTAGTTCTGACAACATTAACAATTGGCGCTGTCTGCAATTCTTTTACCTTCCCCGGCTTCCCCGCAGAAAATGAACGTTTATTTTTTGTGTTGTTTGTAATTTTGTAACATATGTAACCTTACTTTTTGTTTTATTTTCTGTTTAAGACGTTTTGGTTTACACACGTGTTTTTTGCTAAAATTATGAATATTTAATTTTGATATATTCCAGAGTTTACTTAGGTATTGCATTTATTTATTTATTTTATAATTCGATTATATATATTGTATATTTACATATTCCGTTAAATAAATTGTTTATTGCTTACAGTTTTTGTTTTCAGTGTTAATTCTCTTATTAATTAAGTGTTGCATTTATTATATTTTTTCTGTAATTATACATTTTCTGAAATGGGTTTTTATTGTTGTGTTCCAAACTGTGTTAATAATAGTAGTAATGCAACTATGCACAGATTTCCTAAAGAACAGGAGGTAGGGTGAAATAGAATTATCTTATAATGTGTGTACCAAATGCCTTTTTACAGAGATTTATTAAATGGTTAAAAGCTATTAATAGAATGGACATAGAGCACAAGAAAAAAGAAAACCATAGCGTCTGCAAACACCACTTTAGTAATAAGATGAAATCCATAGCTTACCGTAACCGAACAAACTTGAAAGCAAATGCTATTCCAGACTTACATATAATATTTCGTAAGAATATGACTTATTTCAACATTGTTCTCAAATTTACCATATACAAATATCTTTAGATGTTGAAGAAGATGTACAGGGGCTGGGTAACATTGATGCTTCTACAAACGAAGACACTGCAGTTCCTTCAACTAGTAGTTTCAATATAGAAAGGGGTAGTTATACAAAATTTTAAAGTGTCTTATTGATATTTCATGAATTTTTCAATTGGCTTTTTGTGTGTTAATATTATACCTTCTTTCAGACCAATACAAGGAAATTGAAAGAGAGTCGAAGAAAAGGAAGAGAGAGTTATCTTCTCGAGCAGGTACAAAAAAAGGAAAATAGCATAGCAAAACATAACATTTAATGATATCGATAAAAATTAATTTTAGGTCTCAGTAGAAAAGTTAACTTTGCTAAATTAGTAAATTTACGAAAAGCACTTCTAACACCCAAAAAGAAGAAACTTATAAATGTTGCAAAAGGCCTACTCAAAACAGCTAGGCAGCTAAACAGAGAAAATAAATCAAACAAGGAAAAATTAAAGGAAGCATATAAATATTCTGCCTCGAAGGAATTTATGAGTTCTAGATTCAACAACCAAGCTATGAATTTTTTTTTGGGCCAATTGAATTTACAACAGAAGAAGCCTAAGGGTCGCACATTCAGTACAGATGATAAAATACTTGCCCTTTCTTTTTTAAAACAAAGCCCTAAGGGATACAAATTGCCTTCGCGCAAAACAATTTTGCAACATATGGAGTTTATCCAGTTGTAAGTAAAATGTTATATATAAAGAGTATTTTTATTCAAAGGATACATCCTTTATATATTCTAAAAAAGTTTGTGTCATTTCAGGTCATCGAATAGAAAAATATTACATATTGTGATTTGACATCCTGGTTAAAAGTAATGACAGCCATTTCTGATCGTACTGTTTTAAGATACGAATGTAAATAGGTGATGCCAGGATTATTACTAGGAGAACACGGTTATATATATTGTAGACATCTTATAACTCCGGTTTTACGACCAGGAAACGTGACAGAATAGTTATAGCTGATAATGAAACTTTGCATTATAGAAACTTATTAAGATACAGAACACATAAAAACTTAATTCAAAAATATTTTGTAGAATAAGTAGAAAATAAGTATGTAATTTTAAAATGCAAAGAAATTTAACAATATTGGTTCTGTACATTATGGTAATAAATGAGGGTTTTTCACTCATTGTGCTCCGAAAGAATGTTTCTACGGATCACACAGAGTTTCCCTCCATAAAATTTTTTTTTTTTTTTTCTTCGTTAATTAGAAGTACTGCTCAGTGTATAAAATTTTTCAAAATATGTATAAGATACATATACACAATAAAGAATATTGATACAAGAGTAATTACGTTGACAAAAAATATAAATTTGAAATTTCGAGTAAACTGTTTCCGCTTAAAACCAAAAAAAAAATGTACTTTAACGTAGGCATTAATCACCCATAGATTGTAATGAACAAATACGCGATCAAATACACAAAACAAGTAATTTTAATACTACATTACCAGCATTAAAATATATTTTGTTCATCAGTTAGGTTATATGTTCTATACAGGACCTGAAACCTTTGCAGCAGGACCACTAATTGAAATAATATTAGCTTATGTATGTATTTATCTACTACTATTTTATTAATTATCTAGTATATGACTGTAATTCATGAACAAAATCTTTTAATGTCAACCATATTTATAAAATAGAACAAATGTTTAAACGCGTATCAAACTAATTCATTGATACGACGTTTATGCATTGTCTATAGGAACGATTAGAAATAATAGTTAAAAGTGAAATTTGAATTATGGCGCCTTTACTTCAACGCCATCAGTGACTGTTGTCGCAACTAGATTTTGAAAAGAGATCGATTAAAAAGAGATGCCCATCTAGTATATAGTTAATCTATGGGTAGCTGCACACTTACCGTACGATAAATGACATTTAGAGGAGAGGTTATGTTAGTTATAATTTCGACTATAAGGTCAATTTGAAATTAAGGTAAGTTAAAATTTATTTCTTTATTATTTTATAAATTTAGTTGTATATTGTAGGTAATACTCTGCAAAGATGGCAAATATTTGTTACAAGAAAAATAGAATTAGATTTAGCTCGGAAAATGATTTAGATTTACTGCGACTAGTGTTAGGAGAAAATCCTTTTGAAGACATCAACAGATGGGTAATTATCCACAAAACAATTGTTGAAACAACAAATAAATGGGAATTGCAATAAGGAATGATGCTTTAAAAAGCTGTTCTGAAGACGGTTTGTACAAAAAAGGAGAATGGTATAAATATTCTTATATCTACTTTTTAGTTTTTTGGATTCAGCAAGATGGTATATTAATAGACGAAGTACTTGTTGATGATTTCCAGCAGAAGAACGATGAAACAGATAATATAAGGAGCGAAGATTCTAATAGTGTTTCTACAACTTCCGAAGTTCCAGGTAGTGTTCATTTCAGTTATTAGGTATGAAATATTAATATATTTTATGTTTTAGTTCCAACTCGTACTCGAAAAAGGCAATATAAATGTAGCAATCCTACATTACAGTTTTTAAGAGAGAAAACAGTAGCAGACAGAGAATTTAAAGAGAGACAACTATGTATAGAAGAAAAAAGATTAAAAATAGGAGAACGTAAAATTGCTCTACAGGAAAGTAAGTTTCAATTACAGAAAGAAGAAACCATGAATCAAATTGAATGTGAAGCTAAAGAGAGAGCTCCTCAATTAAAGCTTTTAGAACAGCAGCAAGTTATATTCTCGTTTTTTATGAATCAGCAAAAAAATACATAATTACACAATACCCTTTATTGTCATTTAAAAATATATTTTACACTCATTTATAATAAACATATTTATAGAATGTCTTGTTTTTATTTTTATACAAATGAATTACTAAATTCCAAGATATTCTTCAAGCGATGGTGGAGACAGGTTGAAGTATTCAGGTGTCTGGCTTCCATATAGACATGTATGACAATTAGTTAATATTGTACCAACTGCATACATTTCACTCACATCTTGCAGTAATAAGTTTTGATTTTTCCTGTAATCTAAGAAAGCAAACTCACCAATAATTTTACTAAAACCCCATTCAACTGCTTGTCTGACAGCACTCATTCGAGTATTAAAATTCTGTTGCTCCTGTGTCAGCTGTCTATTTCGGAATGGAGAAATTAGTAATTCCCGAATTCCATATGCTGGATCTCCATACAAAACAAACGGTTGATTTGGAAACACACAATGTTGCTGCAACTGCCTATATAACTTGGATTCACGCAATATTCCTGCATCATGACGTCTTCCATGATATGCACCCATTAAACTGACTATTATACCATCGGGACATAAAACCGATTGGTATTTAACACAATGGAATCTTTTATGTCCTGAAAAGTACTGTTCCTGTTGCAACGATGGCCTGCAAATAGGCCTTGCAGTACCATCAATGAATGCCCAACAGTTCTGTAATGGAGCATTTTTAAACGCGATTGCCTGAAAGACCAAATACATAAATTTATCACGATGTTAACTACACAGTAAAGTATATTTACGTGACTATACTGATTAAATTTATGTTCATTTAACCAGATATGGCTCCCTAAATGCACCAATAAGTGGTTAAAGTTATTATAAATATCATGAGTTACAGTATTTGCGATATCAGACAAATACTGAGCTGATAGTCCAAAAAGTGGTTCAAGGTCTGATAGTCGATTAGGATAAGCCAAACGACGAAGGCATACACAAGCCTTCAACTGCTGTAATCAAGATAACAAAGTATTGCAATGCAGAAAAATTGTTTGTATATTTTTGAATTAAAATTTGATGTTTTTAATATAGTGAATGACCGATATGCCCAATTTGAAAACATCAAATTTCAATTTAAATATTTACGGTCAATTAAAAACATATTTCATTAAAAATAATGTATATTTTTGGTTACCTGTTGTTACATGCCTGTTCTCTGTTCGTATTTCTGCAGGTATATGTAAAGCTACAGCTAATCTTTCAAGGTGTTCTTTTTCAAATCGAAAATTAAGCCTTATTTCATCTGAAGAAATAGCTTCCAAGTCCAACTTTCCATACTGCTCTTTTCTATTTCTTGTTGGTTTGCGTATTGCGGCAAATAATAATGCGTCGTCTAAATCTTCTTCGAAATCCCCGAATGCCATCAATAGACCACGCAAGCGTGACGTCAAATCGCCATTTTCTGTACGGTAGGTCAGAGTCTACGTTTCAAACAAATTTAAAGCGCCATTTGAAACGTATAGTCACTCTTGGTAAAACGATTTTTAATTAATCTTCCTATATTAATATCATTTGTTACTTGGTAAGTATGTAAGCAAAATATCAATATACATATTATAGTTATTAAAAACAAAATATTTGGTAATGGTGTTTTTTATTTGAAAAAAAATATTAGCAATGACTGCAAAAAAGCTTTTTCCACCTCGATAATTCTGCCTTTTCTGTAGGAAAAGTAAAAATAGTGCATCCCTTTTTTTCACTTAATGCTTGCAAGTAGGAGCAAAACACATCACCATTATGTATATCTATCTAACCTCACTTTTGTACTTTAGTTACTCAAGTATAACCGTGCTATAAAATAATTAATATTATTAATATCAGTTTTAAACAACGTCGTTCATACCTACATGCAATAAAAATTAAAATTAACTTAAAAATAACAACTTTTCACTTCAAATTTGCAACGCGTTCCAAATACATACCCTATGAAAAAAATTTAAATGCCGTTTGTTTGGAACGCGATCCCTGACCTTCCGCAAAAATGACGACAGCACTTGCGTGGTCTATTCCATCAAATCCACCATTATTAACATTTATTGCAACAAGCAATTTTAACACAGAGATGACAACGATGACAGGGGTAAATAGAAACAACTTAGTTACGTTTAGGTTATCGTAATATCTGCGATAACTGAAAATGCTACTGGGCCGTTATACAAACTAGCGTATTGGGTCACATGACTTTAGCGTTAGCGTTACCGTTGAGACTGCGATAACTCCCTATTATTTTCCTTGCATCTGTGCCACTTAACCACATGACAGCGTTGAAGCAAGATTTATAATATAACATATCCCAGCTTTTTTGCACAACTCAACTAGAAATTGGCATTACGAGTTGTCCCAGATTTTATTGCATAGTACTGTACTTACCTTTTAAAAAAGTAGTAAGTATTATTTAAAAAATAAAACACTTTAGGATTTGGCTACACATTAAAAAATATGGTGCAATTTTTTGTTTAGAACGAGACACAACTTATCCCATTTTCTTAAATAATTGTAATAAGCAAATACATATTAGCAATAAACATTTCGACAAGTAAGGGCTATTGTGTTCGATTTGATCAAACAATGTTCATATTTATGTCAAAAGTGATTACCGCATGGGACGCTAATGTTAATTGTTAAGATCGAACTCGAATACAGTAGTGCTAACTTAACCAAAATTTGATACATTCTGTCTATCAGCCAAAGCTGTCAGCTTCAAACATTAACGAACACTAAAAAGTGTGAACCACTATTTATCAATTTTTCTACCATTTTAACTTATTTTTATTATAAATTTATGCATTTTGTCTTAATAAAGCGCTATTATTATTATTTTTACTCGTTCACAACTGAAAATTGGATAAAAATCTTTAATTTTGACAATTATTCCTTAATAAATTCAGTTTTTGATGGCAATACCACAAAACAGACAAAAGCGTCACTCTCTCTTTCCGCACAGTTCAAAATTTTATGCGCATGTGAAATCCGCCATATTCTTGTAGGTATTTCTCTCACCCACAAATCTCAATCTGCTCACAGGCATATTGTGTTGTAAAAAAGGATGTTGGAAATAGTATATTAAAAAACAAGTTTCATAAGGCACCATTTTGCCGCACGAGATGCGGCAAAAGGCCTTATGAAACGAGTTTTTTATACTATTTTTTCTATTTTGCGTTTTTTACATTAATAAATTGCTTAAATTGGAATTATTTAATTTGAAAGTTCAGAGTTTAATTTTTATATAAAGCATGCAGTTGGTCACATTGATACTTGACATTGTCAAATTTAAATTTTGCTATCCGCGAAGTATATTATATTACATATTATTTATTAATTTTCGTTAACATTACTTGATATTTTATTTAAAAATATAAACATGAGTGACTTAGAAACTAATATATCTTGTTGCCACTGACATTCTTTCAGTTATGTGACATTTTATAAACTTCAATATTAAGACCATGTTACAAAGCCAACATTTATTATTTGTCGAAGTGTCTGAGTTTGTAAGACCCGCAACTGTACATTTTGATCAGTTTCTTCCTTTCGATTTGGAGTTAACGAAATATTTGCTATCTTTTAATTAATGAACAGACTAAACATATATTTTTTCCAACCAAAAGCATTTGTGAAAGCCACAAAACAAATCAATTCATCATATTCATTGCATGTTTCTTGAATTTGCCACAGAAAAGTGGTATTGATGATTGATTTAATCTTACAGAACTATTTTATTCAGTTTTAAATTTGCAAATTAAGACAAATAATTGAACACAAGAAAAATAGAGCCAGAAAACTTAAAATATATTTATTTCACATAAAATTGGTGATGCATTGATTGATTTTATAATGTATTATAGTTAAAATAAAATTATAAGATGCGATAAAAGAGTAAGATGTATGCATATCGATTTTTATATGGTACGTAAATCAGAGCATTTAAAACACACTTTATTTTAGAAAAAAAAAAATTGACAAAGTGCGGACAATTGGTGTTAAATTAAAAAACAATATTTGTGTCACGTCGCCGCGTCTGCTTCTTCAACTTTACAGCAATCCTCTTCGAAAACTCCCTGTCCACTAAAATATGAAACAGCTCTCAATGCTAGTTGTGGTTTTATATTAAATATTGGATTCGTTTCGGCCTGCAAAACATGAAAATATAGATAAATACGTATTGATATGGACTTTTCCCCGCAACATTTTGTGAAAAACATTATTTAATGATTAAATTATATTTTTCGATAACTCTGTATGTTTTTGAAATTTATGAATATTAATTTTATGTTGATTTAATTTTGACTAGGGATGTAGTTCGCCGTGTGGCCATGCTTCATCCTCAGACACGTCTTGATATCGAAGTAAGAGAGTTGTATATTGGGAGATAAAACTTTTTTATCTTTTATTTCAGTTAATTACGGTTTTGTTTTGAATTCATTGTGGTTGTGATTGCTTTAATTCATTATCGAATTTATACGAGTTTGAAAACCTCGTAATTTTGATTTAATTTAATCTCTTACTTGCACGTGTTTCTCAAGGTTATAAAGTAAAAGCTACGTAAGTTTTATTTTACATTTATAATATTATTTCTTTACTGTATGCATTTATTGTATTATTCATTGTATGAATTTATATATACTTTTATAGTAATTGAGACATAGATGACAAAGATAGTTTTTTGGTTCTAGTAAATTTTTTTTAACGTTTCAATTCTAGAACGTTTGATATTCAAGGTTGGTTTTTATACTTGTGGTATCGCGCAGGTCTTAGATATTTCGGTTTGACAGATTTATTCTGTTTATATTTGAGTTTGTTTATTCTGGGGAGATAGAAAAAAAATATCTTTGGAATTTATTAGTATTATTTTTGTTCGCGAGTCATTAGAGGACGTTTAAATTTGCTTAGCTGTCAACTCCAGCAAATTAAGTTTACCTCTATGTGTAATTGTTATACACAGGTCTTTATACTTCATAAAGATTCATTTTTTATTATTTTTTTTTAATAAACTGTAATTTGGAAATTGTGACTTTCTTATTACCTTTGTTTGAACTATTGATTTTGGCGCCCATTAATTTTGTAGAAGAGAAGTACCACGTTTTCTCTATTGGAAACCCGGAGAGGAAAGCGGTCTCATATAAGAAAATTTAACCGATTGAGCATTAAAGTTGGACAGTGTTGTGGTGAATATGGTTGGTTCATTCAACTACGAACGCACTATTCATAGCAGTATGTTACTATATCAAGCGATGTGGTAAACTTTCCATCTCTAATATACAGCGTTAGTTAAAAATATGAAGACAGCGCTTTATGATTTTTTTTTCTCAAGAAAACGCCAGTATTTAATAAATTGTATCAAATCATATCATTAAAAACAATTTCATAACTAAGTAAAAGTGTAACGAATTGCCTTCCGGTCGGTATTAAGGATGCCGGAGGACAGTATGGCATCTGAAATTATGTTTACAGTTAAGCTAAATATATCTATACCGACCAGAGAACAGGCAAAGAGTCGCTCGAGCGATTGGTGTGCTGGCACCTGGTTCACAGATGGATCGAAATTCTATCATGGCACAGTTGCAAGTATATATGGAAAGTGTCACTAAAATCAGCCATGCATTCCGTAATTGAATACTGTCACTCGCCATTTACTTTCACACCTGTACGGAAGTAACATTCGATAATTTTTGCTTTTTGTTCTATGTTGAATACCATTTTTAAATAAATTTAATTTTATTAATAAGAGTTTTGAAAAATTTGACACAAACTTATAGTTTCAATGTCAAATAATAAATGTCATTATGTGGAAGTGGCTAAACTACCAACCCAATTTCACAGTCTACTCCAATTATGAATTTTTTCGATGGCTCGTTATAAATTAAAGAAATTAATGAAAGTGATAAAATATCTTTAGAAAATGAGTTTTTCACTTTATAATCTCTATAAAGAACTATTTTTAACGAATGTTAATAATAAACAGCACAGCACAATAAACAACTACCAAAATACGCAATTGACTAACAGTGACAAAAATACTGATTAGTACTGACAGCAAAAAGAAAATTTGACAGAACAAAATAAACTTGATTTTGCCTGCATAAAAGTGGCCTTTATTTTAGCCAATCACAAGCTCTTATTTTAAGCCCTATCATTCCCAACGGTTTATTCTTATTTGGAATGCATAATAGTCAGATATTGTGTTACACTTGACATATATTAAGAATGTGTTAAATTCTATTTTTAAATTATAATATTCACAAACGTACCGAATTTAAAATATTCAAAACTGCTCAGCCATTGTGTGCTATATATATTCACTATCTGCAAGCGAAACCCTTTTTTTTTGTATCGCACTGGTCATAAATGACAGCCTTCCAAGAATATCTACTGCACGGTAAACCCAGACATTCTTCAATGTTCTTTTCAAATTTCTAAGGTATATCATTTCAATTTATTAATTAATTACATAAACTTACACTCTAATTATTACTTAATTGGTAATTTTATATATTATTATTGCACTTTTTCTACACGTCAAAATTATACCGACCCCGTATTAATGTTGATATAATCTTTATAGCCACATTTAAACAACTACTGTAAACTTTATCTGAACTATATCATGTGAGATATCATTTTAAAGTATTTTTCGCAAAGAATATTTTAATAATATTAATTTTATTGACATCACAACCCTTTAGCTCGCGTCTTTAATTATTAATTCTTTATACATCGCTAGTTTCAATATGATTGGTTATCCTTAGACTAAGATCAACGTTCTACAACGAGTTTTCTCTTACACAAACTCTCTCTTATTTCCTAGTTGCCATAAGGCGAACATCTCTCTCTGCACGTGTGTAACTTCTGTAGTGTTCGATAGATACTATTTTAATTAGATTTACCAAACTATTAATTTGCGAAATAACTAAGTTCTCTGTGTATTTATTATGTATGATTTTTCAAATACTTATTCGCCATCATTTGTATTTATATACAAATAAATTATTTTAATACATTCCAAAGTCTAATTTCTTTCATGTAAATATTAAATCAAACTTAATGTTATTGTGTTTTCTTTTATTTAATAAGTTGTATTTAGTAAACATTTATTTCGGCATTCTACACACGTCCTGGACCTTTGATGCTCATTGTCACAATATCACATTAATTTATATTTTAAATAATTTACATTATTGTTAGGATACTACAGCTAGCCCGGAACGAATCAACACAAGCCACAAACGTCCATCTTTTAACAATTTGGCGCTTCCACGTGGTTAAATACATAACCCAACTAACGCTTTACGTAACAACTGACTGTCCCACCTTTAGCCACTGGTTATGGAGGCAGTCAAAACTTTACTTCTCTGTCTTTCAGTTAATTACGAGGGAAGATCAGTAAGTACCCGTGTTTGAAGACAGGTGGCGCTGCTGAGGGAAATTGGCATTACCGTCGTGTACTACCATCTGTCAGACAACACCATAATAAATTTCAGACTGATTCATAGGTTAGTTTTTATTTGGCAGCCAGTTGTATCACACGTGTTTCTCGATAAAATGGAAAAAGCGCAATATCGATCCGTAATTCGCTTTTCATTTTTGGATGGAAAAACATGCAAAGAAATAAAAGCGAAGTTGGATGCTGTCTATGGGGACCCTTCACCATCTATGACAACCGTAAGATATTGGTTCAACGAATTTAAACGTGGTCGTACGTCTGTTTTTGATGAGGAGCGCCCAGGCCGCCCGGCAGACGTGGTTACCGAGGAAATCGTTGAAAGGGTCCACGACATGATTCTCGCTGATCGCCGAACGAAAGTGCGCGAAGTAGTAGAGGCCGTAGGCGTGTCGTACGGAACGGCAATTAATATTTTACATGATAAGTTATCGGTGAGAAAGGTGTCGGCCCGATGGGTGCCGCGATTGCTTACGGTGGACAACAAGCGGATACGGTTGTCAATGTCGAAGCAGTGTTTGGACCTCTTTAAGAGAAATTCGCAGGAGTTTTTGCGTCGAGTCGTCACCGTTGATGAAACCTGGATCCATTATTATACGCCAGAGTCAAAGCGACAGTCAAAACAATGGATTTTTCGGGGTGAATCTGCTCCGAAGAAGGCAAAGACGGTCCCATCGGCCGGAAAGGTCATGGCCACGATTTTTTGGGATTCCAACGGAATAATCCTCATGGACTTTTTGCAGAAAGGAAGAACGGTCACGGGGCAGTACTACAGTGAATTATTGGACCGATTCGATATAAAATTGAAGGAGACACGGCTCCATTTGGCTAAGAAAAAGTGCTGTTTCACCACGATAATGCACCAGCACATTCATCCAGAATTGTCGCGGCAAAGTTGCATGAACTGCACTACGAATTGCTGCCGCACCCACTGTACTCGCCTGACTTGGCTCCCTGCGACTTCTTTCTGTTCCCCAACATGAAAACGTGGCTCGGGGGGAAAAAGATTCAGCTCAAACGAGGAGGTTATCGTCGAGACAGTAGCGTATTTTGCAGAGTTTGACAAATCGTATTTTTTGGAGGGGTTAAAGAAATGGCAGAAACGTTGGGAAAAGTGTATTGTACTAAAAGGTGATTACGTTGAAAAAAAAAAAAATTGTGAAAAACTTGCGTCTTCTTTCCCAACACGGGTATTTATTGATCCACCCTCGTACATACAATGTTATTCTCTCTTCATTTAAAAAACACTGTAAAGATACACTAACAACGTTAAGTGACTTAAAAAATGCTCTAATTTATAAAACAAAGAATCCTGCAAGTTTTGAAAAAAGTTCTAATAGAAAATATTATTAAGTTGCTTGACGAAACGTATTTATGTCACAATCTAACTACAGAAAACTTATAAAATACTTACAACTTTGTTATTTTGCGTTCCTAATATATACAGTTTGCCGTTTAAAGAATGTTGGGCTATTGATAAACCGCTAATAGTGTAACATGTGTGGTATGTATCTCTTGGTTTTCCAGGTTTATCTAGTAAACCACCATCGTAATGTTGACAGCAAATTAGAACGTATTCCTGAAGAGCAGCTCTATTAAAGAGTAAATCTTCAGGCTCGTAACCATCTTAAAAGGAAAAAGTACAAATAGTTTAAATTATTTTACAATAGAATATAAAAACTAAAGACAGGAACACAGTACATATATACGAAGAGGATATTACGGAGAGTGAGACTCGCCTACCAGAGTTTATTTGTGAAAAAAATTGATATTATTTTCAAATACGTCATGCTTAGACGTTATTTAAATTTTCCCTATCGTCTGATGTTTGGTTTGACAGATATAGTTGCATAAAGAAAACGTATTTAGTGAAAGTTGTAAAATGGATAAAATCGGCATTTTTGTGATGCAATTCAGTACTTGTTTTACATGAAGCAAACATTGGACAACGATGGTGACTGTCGGCATGTCTACTAAACGTATACACCACATTTTGCATGTTGAATTAAGAATTTCTAAACTTTCTGCTAGATAGGTGCCGCGTTTACTGAACGTAAATGATAAACGTGAAAGAGTGCGAATTTAAAAGAATTTCAAGCTCTTTAACATCAACGCAGTACATTTGGTGCGTCGCTTTGTTACAGCCGATGAATCTTGGCTCCATTACTATGTGCCAGAATCTCAGCAGTGGGGGTATCGTGGCAGTCCGCCGCCAAAGAAGACCAAGACGTTTCTTTCGACTGGAAAGGTAATGGCTACGATATTTTTGGATTCAAACGGGATACTTTTTATCGACCATCTTGCAAAGGACCACACTATAAACGGAACATATTACGATGACCTTCCGGACAAAGTGAAAGTTTCCATTACCGAGAAAAGACCCGCAATCGCTCAAAAGAACGTGCTATTCAATTATGACAATGCACCGTCAAACGCCAGTCGCATTTTTCAGGAAAAACTGCATAAATTACGATTCCAGGTTGTGTCCCAAACATCCTATTCATGGCATTTAGTCATTTCATACTTCCATTTATTCCTAAAACTCAAACTGTTTCCCGCTGGAAGGAAGTTATTGCAAAAGTAGAGAAGCATTTAGACGACCTTAATGCTGATGGTTATAAAACTGGTATAATGGCGTTCCAGTACTGCTGGTTCAAGTGTATTAATGTTGAAAGAGCATATGGTTAAAATTAAAAAAATCCTTGCCTCCATCTTAAATCTCATCTTCCGTTAAATCATCTTCGTATTAATGTCCATAAAATATAAAATTACCTTCATTAAGAAACTTATGTAACAATGGGAAAGAAGCTGCCTGCCAGAAGGAATAACAACCATCAACAAGTTTATTTGTACGACCTTGAAATCCACCCTCATATTTCATTTGTCTATTAACTAACCATCTCTAAAATTAACAAACATACTCATTTAGCTATTATTTGTTTCTAAAAATGTGAAATACATACGAGTAATGACTTCACGTCGCATAAATGAACTTTATTTAATAAGAATAAAGAGGCGATCCCACAAAAAGTATAACCGCCGTGTGCTTCCATACCTGGACAACCGGAAAAACCGCCTTCATATGTTTGACAACTGTAAATGAGGACAAAAGTTGAAAATGCATTTATAGTACAAATAAATCTTACCCAACGACCCACTCAGCTGTACCATCGAAAAGTTTATTTGTAGCAATGTTTGTTAAAGTTGCCACAGCTAAGGCACAATAGGTACCGCGGATATCCACCTCGCCCTCTTTATGCATAGAAAAAGCCCCCTCTGGAGATCTCAGTGACCACAAAAAGTTCTGTAAAGTCGTCCTACAAAAGAAAAAGTATTAAAAATTATTACACCTTGAGCCCCCAAAAGTATATATATATATATATGGACAATACGCTTAACAAGTTATTCCCTTTAATTATTATTGCTTGTACATGCGCTCTTCTATTCGATCTCTTACTAGACACCACAACCGTTTTGAAATAAATTAATCCCATTGTTTGTATCATCAACATTATCATATCAACACCATCATTCGAACATTTAGCAACATAGTTAAACGTCTGGATATTGATATATTGAATTTAAGTGACAATCTTAAGTGACAATTTTTCAAAATAATTAGTCGGAGCTTTAGGCCGTTATAACTAGAGCTGGCCTTGGAAACGTTTGCCCAGTAGCATATGCTTCGAAAAAGTGGACGGGGTTTAGCAGACGTCATAGTCGGGAGACCGTCAGTCAGCTATCGTTCTTCGGGCATATACCCACGCTATTGAACATCAACAGCAATAGCAGTCTTTTGTAATGGATGAAACGTCAGCAAAGGAGGAAACAGTGCTGACGTCAACAGCACTAGCAACTTTGAGGATTTCGCTTGTATGTACAGTGCTTCTCAAAAGTCCCCTCCCCCCCTCTTATCTTTGGAACGATTATACATACACAAGTGAAATTTGGAAACTGAATATTATAGGTTATAAACTTCCCTACTAGTGATGATAGATGACGAAATCGTCATAGATGACGTCACAAGGCCATTGTGACCAATAATTTTAAATGGAACGCTACGGCAAGCGACACCTCTTTTAAAAGGTATCGAAAAAACCTATTCAATGATACTAATTTTGTTTGTGTTTGAGGCAGATTTAATGGCTCATTAGTAAACATGAAAATTTAAATTCCATTCAGTATGATATTAAATACAGATTTAAGAAACAGTATGTACTTAAAGAAATTGCTCGAAGTGACCTCCATTTACTTTCTGACAGTAAAATATCCTATTTTTAAACTCTTCTCGTACTTCTTCAAATGTGTCTGCGGAAACAGCCTCACATTCTGCAACAATACGTTGTTTTAAAACGTCAATATTGTCAAGTTCAGTGGCGTAAACCTTCGATTTAAGGTACCCCCACAGAAAAAAATCCAAAGGTGTGAGGTCCGGTGATCGAGGTAATTTGTATGGATTAAATTTGTATTTTTTCAACACCCTGTGTACTGTACTTCGACTAACTTCACAGGTAGATGCAACTTGAGTTGTTGAAGAAGTAGGATTAACTCTTACTTCTGCCAGTATATCAATTTTTTTCTCATCAGAAATTTGTGGTCTGCCAGATCGTTTCGCATCATTAATACTACCCGTTGTTTCAAACTTACGAAGAAGCTCCCTTAAATAAGTCCTCGAAATGGGGCGATCGGGAAACCTCTCATTAAAAATGCGTTCTGCTGCATGAATATTTTGTCTAGTTTCACCAAGAATTAGGACCGCTGCTACTTTATCACCTAAAGCACTCACAACAGTTTAACAAATTATTAAAATGTACAAAAATATTAAAAGTACCATAAGCTGTAAAAACAGTGAGACGTTCGATCGACAATACACTAATTATTAAATGTACAAAAACTTGGACAATTACAAAAACGTCGAATATTGGAGACTAACAAAAACATCAGATTATTTGACAACTAACCATAGGCGGAGCTTGAATTTGGAATTTTAGTATTAACTTGACAATTTGATGCAGCAGAACGCATTTTTAATGAGAGGTTTCCCGATCGCCCCATTTCGAGGACTTATTTAAGGGAGCTTCTTCGTAAGTTTGAAACAACGGGTAGTATTAATGATGCGAAACGATCTGGCAGACCACAAATTTCTGATGAGAGAAAAATTGATATACTGGCAGAAGTAAGAGTTAATCCTACTTCTTCAACAACTCAAGTTGCATCTACCTGTGAAGTTAGTCGAAGTACAGTACACAGGGTGTTGAAAAAATACAAATTTCATCCATACAAATTACCTCGATCACCGGACCTCACACCTTTGGATTTTTTTCTGTGGGGGTACCTTAAATCGAAGGTTTACGCCACTGAACTTGACAATATTGACGTTTTAAAACAACGTATTGTTGCAGAATGTGAGGCTGTTTCCGCAGACACATTTGAATAAGTACGAGAAGAGTTTAAAAATAGGATATTTTACTGTCAGGAAGTAAATGGAGGTCACTTCGAGCAATTTTTTTAAGTACATACTGTTTCTTAAATCTGTATTTAATATCGTACTGAATGGAATTTAAATTTTCATGTTTACTAATGAGCCATTAAAACTGCCTCAAACACAAACAAAATTAGTATCATTGAATAGGTTTTTCCGATACCTTTTAAAAGAGGTGTCGCTTGCCGTAGCGTTCCATTTAAAATTATTGGTCACAATGGCCTTGTGACGTCATCTATGACGATTTCGTCATCTATCATCACTAGTAGGGAAGTCTATAACCTATAATATTCAGTTTCCAAATTTCACATGCGTATGTATAATCGTTCCAAAGATAAGAGGGGGGGAGGGGACTTTTGAGAAGCACTGTATATGAAACCTCAGGAAATGAGGACGCGCCTCCTGCCCGAAAACTGAGAAGCCAGGGAACAAATTAAAGAAAGCAAAATCTTACATAACTAGGCTCATACAGTTTTGAAAAGATTTTTTCGACCAAAATTAATATCAGTATGACGAAAACGCGGAGAGATATTACTTTCTACAAATTTCAGATGAACCATTAGAAGCAGTGTGTATTTAGATATTTAAAAAAAATAATTTAGAAGCAAGTGCAAAGAAATCGATCTATAAGGCTGTTCTGGCTTATTACTCCGAAGGCTCAGGATCAAATCCAAAGCAGCTGTCCGTGAAGGTTCATGGTTTCCTTCTCGTTTAGAAGCTACCTATAATTAGCATTAAGCTGTTGGTGTTAAATTGTTGTATTATTATTATATACCAAGAAACTGTATAACACACCCCATATATGGAAAATACCACTGCAGTCCCTAGATGTTAACCCAATTGAACATATCTGGATCTTGAACATATCACAATGATAATTTACTTTCATTTCTTAATTTTGTATTATGAGTTTACAAAATATACAAATACTTTTTTTCTCATAATTTTATGTAGGGGAAGGTCAGGCAAAGTGGAATAGGCGGGCAAAGAAAATTACTGTTTAAATTACGAACTATGTCGCGGACTCAGATCCTAATGACATTATTCACTAACATTCTAATAGTTGGCAATTTCATAAATATCATGGCTGCCGTTCAGTGTATGGTTGTGGTCAGTTTATGTTTTCACATCAAACTTTGTAATATTTAAGAGAAGCTTTGAAAGAAATAGGTAAGAGATTGATTGTTTTTTCTGCATGCTGCTTATTTAGGTATTTATTTAGGCTAGTAGCACATTTTTCCTGAAAATATATCAACTTCTTTCCGTTGGATGGAAATGATTAGTTTTTGTTTAGTCCTGTAAATCGGCGGGCAAAGTGAAAAACCGAGTTTGCGGGCAAAGTGAAATATTTCACTTTGCCCGCAATGACGGAAGAAGTCAAATTCAAAAGTCGTTGCCTTTTGTCATTCGTATTTTGGTCCGTTTCAGGAACAAATGGTTCATAAATATATCAGAAAAACAACCCAGCAGTCCTGGGAAGTGGCAGCTATGGAATCTGCTCTGGCTGCTCACCAGGAGGGGGGGGGGGTTGTCAATAAATGCGACAGCTCGCCAACACAACATTCCAATTGCCACGTTCTTTCGCCGTCTCAAAAAGTCTGACGAGGAAAAAAAACCTGAAAAAGTTGAGAAGAGACCGTTATGTGTTTACCAAAGAACAGGAGCAGCTTCTCGTAAAACACATACTCACAATGGAGGACATACTATTTGGGATAACTGCATCAGATCTCAAGTCACTTGCATACCAATATGCTGAAAGAAATAATATCAGTAATAACTTCAATAAAATCAAACAAGAAGCTGGAAAAGACTGGGTAACGCTTTTCCTTAAAAAAACCCTCAACTCTCACTTAGGCTACCCGAAAAAACATCGGCAGCCAGGGCTTCAGCCTTTAATTCGGTAAATACTACCCTTCCAATCGTATACATAACTGCGTTGAAACCGGTATATCTACAACCCCAAACAAGCCCTCAAAAATTATTTCAAAGAAAGGTAAGAAACAGGTGGGTATCTTATCCTCAGCCGAAAGGGGGACATTGCGGACAACTGAAATATGCTTCAATGCCGCAGGCGAATACATACCACCAGCTTTAGTGTTTCCCAGGGTGCGTCACAACGATAGATTTGAAAAAGGTGTTCCACCCAATACTAAAATCTTTACACATCCCAGTGGATGGATGCAATCGGACTTATTCAATGAATGGTTTACTCATTTTGTGAACAAAGCCGACAGCCGATAATCGTGTTCTCCTAATTCTGGATGGACATGCTACTCACATCAAGAACATTGATATGTTATGTGCAGCAAAAGAACATTTCGTGGACATCCTTGTTCTTCCACCACACTGCACACATAGATTGCAGCCTCTAGATGTGTCATCTATGGGCCCGCTTTCGACTTACTACGAACAAACTGTGCGTGTATGGCTTCGAGAACATCCCGGGAAAGTTGTGACAATTCACGACATTGGATCTCTTTTTGGAGATGCCTATTTGAAGGCGGCCACCTTGCATATCTGGGTTCAGAAAAACTGGGATTTACCCTTTTTGTAGAATTTTTGACGCAAGCGACTTTGCAGCTGCGCAAACAGACCGCTTTCCTGTTACAGAAGCTGAACAGCTACCTTCACGTTCAACAAATAGAGGTGACCTGGGCTCTCAAGAAATCACCTTGTCCCCGCAGCTTCATGAAGGCATGGTTGTTTCTCCACAGGACGTCCTGCCCATTCCTCAAGTTGGTCGCATCATTGGTGAAGCCACACCAAAGAATTGTCGCCGGGGCTGCACAGCAATTGCGACATCAACACCTTTTATTGAAGAGCTGAAACAACTAAAGACTCAGTCAAATCAAAGGTCAATCAATACAAAAAAGCCCGAAAGCAATTAGTTACTGAAAGTCACCGCGACAGTGAGAGCTCGGCCGACGAGATCAGTCTTCATAGTATTATTGACAGTGGCTCTGAGTTTGGAAAGACACCAGAACCTGCTGTTCCAGTTCAGATAGAAAGCCTCAAAGAAGGAAACTGGATTGCAGTAAGCTACAATGGCACTCATTTTCCCAGTAAAATAGTTCGACGTGAGTCTACTGGTTTCTTGATAAGTTGTTTAGAAAAAACCAATAAATATTTTCGCTGGCCAAAAAAAGACGATTTGATGCTTTATGAACACGACATAAAAATGTTATTAAAAGAACCAAATCAAATGAGAAGAGGCTTTTTGTATGTCCCAGAATTGTCAAGCTATTCCTTTTAACATATATTAACATATAGTGTACTTTTGATATCTTTTTTTATTCCACTTTACCCGCAGTACGGCGGGCAAAGTGAAATTTAGAACTTCTATGAAGCTAAACCTAATTATTTATGCATCTGCACATAATAGAAAGATATACCTCAACGCATGTGAGGTGATCGAATTTGTAGCTGTGCTCTAAATGCTTTGAGAAGTGATCAAAGGTTAACTATTCCACTTTGCTCGACCTTCCCCTACTACTAAAACTATATATTATTTTCAACTGTTTTATTTTTAAACAAATGATATTTCTTGAAACAATATATTAGTTACAACAATTTACTATAAATGTGTAAACTATTTTATTTAATTTCTAAGTAAGGGAGAAATATAAAGTTTTATAGTTAACAAACAATGTTCCTGTACAAATACTTATTTCACTATCTGTATCTTATATTCTCTATTTCCAAGGATACTTCTTTAGATATAGCTAGGATTGCTAAAAGTAAATAATAATTCATGCTTTATTGAGTTTCTCTCAAAAATGTCGTCAGTAAAATAATAAATTACCTGAGTTTCTTGTTGATAATATTTATATTTTGAATAATAGAATAATAAATTACTCACGTATTAATCGTATCATAAGCTTTCTTAGTACCAATTATACATAAAACATTTACAGCAGCATAAGTTGTGGCTAAATGTGGCAATTGACCTGGCCCTCCACCGAAGCCTCCTATAGAGCACTGGCACCTTAAAACCAATGTTTATTTTAATTCAAAATAATGTTGATGTTCTTACTTTCCAATGAAATTAACTATGTTATCTAACTGAGACTCTGGTAGCTCTATATCCAGTAACGATAGGCTATGAACAATCCAATAACACATCCAAGTGCGACTGGCATCTAAATTCTAAAAAATATGATTAAAATAAAGTTCTCAATTAATTATTTTAATTTGACGTACCACATAACCTGTAGGAAGATATGTAAGACATTGCTTTAGATATTTTTCGTGTTCAGCAGTGATTAATTTCGGTAAACTATTATCAATTCTACATCTACTACCCAAACTTTGGTACAGTCTTTTAATATTTGATTCAACATTAATCTAAAATAAAAATAAAGTTGAGGTTAGGTATATGTTTAAATACCATTTGAAATATACATGATACTCTTACCTGTTCTGTGGACGTTAAAGTTTCAATACCTTCATCATTAAATAAATCCGATTCAATATCTTTCCAGTTTCTTGTAAACAGAGCCATTCTTTAAAAAATATTCACATATCTACATATAAGTCTGTACCTATCAACAAACACCAAAACATTGCTTTTTTTATACTGACGGCAAAACAGAGATTATCATTTTTTTTACATTTACATTATTTAAATACACAAAAGATAAAAGGAAATGCTTTATATTCATAAAAAACTCCTTGTTATGCAAAACAAACCTTTCATAAACTTTTACGTAGATATGGCATAACTGTTTAAATATCAATTAAACCATAATCAAACACTACACAATTATTTGCTTTTCAAATTGAACTAAAATGCCAAACATTTTGTATTCCATCCCATTAATATTTAAAATCAACTGTTGTCGGTACCTTTAAAATGTATACTATCCAGATACTATTCCTATTTTTAATTTAAAGCACTTGCAATTAATATCTTTGGTAAATTTATGCCTAAAATGCTTTAGACATTAAATTCAGGCATTGTCATTTAAATTACTATATACAGTAGGAGGCAAAAAAGTGCAATTTACTCAACTAAAAATTTAGTAATATCAACATTATATCGTATAGACAATATATATAATATAAACAGTTCTATTAAGCATTATCTACTAATGTGTTTTCAAGTTAAATTTCTAATAGATATGTAAGTGTAAATTTTAGTACACCTATGAAAATTTTATATAACGATGATTAACTAAATTTACGATACCTAATATTATGATATCTTTTTTAATTAAAAGAATTATTGGTTTGCAAATAATAAATTTACTAGTGCTGCGAGTAGTACAATTAATTAAATAAAATTAAAAGTTTTTTAAATATTGCAAAATTATTCTGCACTCAAAAGTTCTCATCAGTTTGTGCAAATTAAAAGGAGACGAGCATAGATTAGATATAAGATGAGTGATTCATTCTGTTTTGGTTTGTGTCTGAGATAAGAGTTCCTCTTCCAAGCATTATAGCGCGCTGCTGTAGCGATATTAAAATATCGCGCCTTTTTAACGTATTGCTATTGGTTGTAAAACGACTCGCGGGTACGGTTTCCGGTTGTCAATGTTTACAAGACATGTTCTTTCCGCTATCTTTTCTTTACTATTTTATTTTTATTTACTTTACGTGGTTATTCTTTGTTGATCAAGCAAGTTAATAGTAGATATCATATCTGTCCAAATTTTCCTTATACAAGTTGTCCCGTATCGTTATGTTCAAATTTTAGGAGTGTAAAGTAGACTTCATTTCAAGTAACAAAAACGCAAAACTTGTATATCCATTTTTATTTGTTTCAAAGTCACAGATCTATGAATGTGATTGTCAGATCATCAAAAAAAATGTAATCCTAAAGTCAACAAAAAACTTATTTTATTTAAAAAAGTTCAATTAATAATATTTTCGAAATGTCCACCTCCTTGTTGAATGCAGGCTTGTGCCCGTAAACCAACAGAAGAAGTACTTATCCAAATTTCATACTTGTTTTGTCGGATTTGTTCGGCAGCCAGGTGACTATGATCCAACAACTCTTCTCTTGTGTTCGAAACTTGCGCGTAGACTAAATTTTTCATATACCCCCATAAATAAAAGTTAAGGGGATTAAGATCGGGTGATCTGGGCGGCCATGCAACAGGACCACCTCGAGCATTCCATCTTGGGTAATTGACGTTAACCCAATTTCTGACAGCAATTCCGAAATGTGGTCGTGCCCCATCCATGTGAAACCACATGTCTCGTCGAACATTCAGTGGGACATCCTCTAAAATACCTGGCAGTTCGTCAATAAGAAATTGAAGGTAATTATTGTCCACATTTAACCTCGAAGGAAGAACGACAGAACCAATCAACAAGTCATCGATTAGGGCCGCCCAAACGTTAAAAGAAAATTCATGTTGAAATTTAGATGAGCGTATAGCTTTGGGATTTTCTGATGACCATCTGTGCAGGTTTCTCAGATTTTTAACACCACTTCTCGTGAACGTCGATTCATCTGTCCAGAGGACTGTTCTGCAGAAATTAAAATGAAGCCGTGACTGTCTTAATATCCAGGTAGAATAAACTAGACGAGCATAGTGGTCTGCCTCAAGCAAACCGTGTCACCTGCGATAGTGATATGGATATAAGCACTCACGTTTTAAAATTCGCCAAACTATCGTTCGTGGCACTCCTAGTTTTCTAGCGATTCCACGAACACTGAGAGTTGGTTTAGTGTAACAATGCTACTGCTTCTTCCTCTAAGTCTGCTGGCAAATTTACTCCTCGGTCGAAAAGATAATCACGCAGTCCGCATTCCCGTAATTGTCTGTGTACTTCCAGAAACGTTCTGTAATGAAGAATGCGCCTATCGGGAAACCGATGTCGGTATTCAATAACTGCTTGACGTGCACTGCCGTTACAGTAGCCCCAAGGTGGTAACTGTTGTTCTATATTTTTCCGGAAGACTGTAGACAGTTCAATTTAACTCTCTACGACAAATTTGTTAGTGTCTATTGTATAGATTATCGAAATTTAGAGTCATACATTTTTTTTGTTTATATATTTCATTTAGAAAAGTTTAAGCAATCGATACCCCTTATTTTGCGTTTACGGGGTAATCGTATTTAATGTATTATACTAGGGTTATCCTCGATTTCCTGTAAATTATTATTCGTTATCGTACAAAAGATTTCTAAATCTTAAGCATTAATTATAACTGTATAAATGGTCGATACCAACGTAGTGTCAACCTTAACATTATAATTGCATTGTTAATTTTTTTGTTTATTACGATCTTAAAGTGTAGATTGATTGTTTACTTATATTTAATAATTTATTATACTGAATGTACAAGAATTTCGATGTGAGATTTATCGAAAGATCTTTAGATAAATTATCAACCTAGTTATTATTTAAACTCAGCATACCATTTACGTATTTGTGGCTTAATTCTTTTTGCTTAGATTGTATCACTGTTATTTTATTTTTTATCCTTTTACTGTTACTTCAATTTGACTTCAGTATTTAATTACTCTTTAATGCATAATGAATGTGCATGATTTTCGTTTTCTTTTAATATATAAATTACTATACTGGGTGAATCATTTACTCGGTGTCACTTCTTACTTTGATTCATTTTTTTATATTCATTATACATGTTGGTCAATGATATTGTTGAATTATAATTCATTTATTATTGTGGCTTGTAAGCCTTATTTAGATCTTTTTTTTGTTTTTGCACCATTTTATCCTGTGGATTTAATTTACTGCGGAGTTATTCAACATATATGCTTGTTGATTTTTATTGTTTTGTTTTCTTATGGTTGCTAATAAACTATTTCTTTTTATTGTTATATTACTTGGTGTTTTATTATTATGTTAACAATTTTCCACGTATTTATCTGCGATTTAGTTAACTTACTGTTGGCGGTGTCTATTTTCGCTGTTCTGTACTTGCTTGAGAATATAAACACAATTGCGCCTATTATAAAAAAAACCTCCCATAGCTCGCCTCTTAACTGAGTTAGTCTCTCAGCCGAAGATCTCCGGGGAAATCGTGTTGTTGGGGAAGTTTGGTAAGTTATTAGATGGTACGTTTGTATAGTAAAGGCGTAAATAACAATTTTATATATTTGCTTACGCTAATTCGCCTGTCATATGCGGCCGACACATCAACAAAAGCGACTCCCGTAATAAGTTTGCGCTTAAATCCGTTTTCGTTATGCTACGCGAGATTAAGAGTTTTAGAGCATGTCTTGTGTCCTGGGACATCATGGCCAGTACATAATTTCCCAGGGGACAAATTATGAAGTCATATCTGCATCTGTAGAGTAGTTTTGCAGACCAAGACAAAGATTTTAAAGGGCTTAGGATTACTTTTAGAACGTTCTACTAAATGAGTCTTAAAGATGATGTTGAATAGATAAAAGTTTGTACTTATATATTGTGGCATTTTATATATTAGGCTAAATGAATGCCCTCTGTTATATCTAAGAAAAGGCGCAAGCTTAACCGCCAATCAATGATATTTTTCGTCACTCTATTGCTTGATTCTTGGTATATAAACTCAATTTTTAAATCCCATAATCGGATTATATATTAAAAAATTATCCCTTCTTTTTCGACAATATATAAAAAGTCTGTTCACAATTTGATTCTCTTCTTTTAAGTTGGCAGATTAATTAAGTAACTGATTTTTTTAAAGAAACGCTTTGTTTAATCTGCTTCGATGGTACCTAACCAGTTTTCACAGAATGTAGCCTCCATTAAACTCATTTTCCTTGCCGCTGAATTTATTTCATTTATGAATATACAATATTTTAGTTCACTGTATGTTAAAATAAAAAGGGGCAAATAACTATGTCGACAATCTGATTTCATTACTTATTATTACTTACTTTGATTTCATCGGCAATTATGAAACAAGTCTATATAATTAAAAAATACATCTACTTAAATCTACTTTAAAGTAATTATTTAATAACAACGTGACAAAAGCAATTGAAATTTTAATTCCGGAAATATCATATTATTCTATCCTGGACCCCTTTCTATTTATTTGCCACCGTAGCAAAGCACTTTAAAAGAAATTGTGTTGATATCAGGTGACAGGCAATGATTTGTAAAATTAAATTTACTCTAATTACATCCCTATTTAAATTCATTCGCGCTGAACACAACAGTTTCCAATAAACAAAAGGGATAATGGAAATGGTATGCTACATAGATAACACAGGCCTACAAAAAATTTCTTTTTATTTGGTGCATCTCTGTTTGTTTGAATTGTCGATAAAGTAGGTAATGTACAGTATATTGACATACGTCATTTTAACTCATCAGCTCTAGTTTACCTACTACCCTCATTGTGAATTGTTGTCGGTCTTGTTATGGTCTTGTTCGTAACTAGTCATTATTACAATATCATCGATAAAGTTTGTGTTACTATTTCATTATGGCTAGTACGTCCAGACGTTGTGTTAACGATCCTGATATATTTTGTTATGTTTGTGGTGAATACATACTGAAAAATCAGCGTAAATCGATTACAAACACAGTGCGTCGTTTGTATTTTGCTTACTTCAGTATTGAAATTCTACACCAAGATAAAGTGTGGGTGCCTCATAGTGTTTGTAAAATATGCGTTGAACATTTGCTACAATTAGGTACAATTAGAGGGAAACGTAAGTCTTTGAGGTTCGGAGTGCCTATGATATGGCGAGAACAAAAAAATCATTATGACGACTGTTACTTTTGTATGATTAATATAGTGGGCATCAACAAAAACAATCGCCATAAATGGAAATACTCCAATATTTCTTACAAAGACCTGCTCCTCATTCAGAAAATGTTCCAATACCAACTTTTCACCAGGTAGTGCAGCAATCTCAGGAGGATGAAGCTGAAATACCTATTTCTTCCCAAGTAGATGATGACTTTCAATACTGCGGAAAAACATCAGATCCTAAGCCATTTTCGCAGAATGAGCTTAGTGACCTCATCAGAGACTTAGATCTTTCGAAGGAACGTGCTGAGTTACTAGCGTCAAGATTAAAAGAAAAAAATTGTCTTTCCTCAGATGTTCGAGTGTTTACATATCGCACGAGAGAGGGAAAGTTATTGAAGTTTTTTTCATCTGATGAAAATTTTGTGTATTGCTGTAATGTGAGTGGTTTGCTGGCTTTCATGGGTTTAACGATCTATCAGCCCAATGAATGGCGTCTCTTTATTGACAGTAGTAAACGAAGTCTAAAAGCAGTTCTTCTACATAATGGAAATAAATATGCTCCCGTTCCAATTGCCCACTCAACATGTGTAAAAGAAGAATATGAGGTAATTTCAAATCTTTTACAAAAAATAAAATATATTGAACATAACTGGGTGATCTGCGTCGACTTGAAGATGGTTAATTTTTTATTGGGTCAACAGAGTGGTTATACTAAATACCCATGTTTTATTTGTCTCTGGGACAGTCGAGCTAAATCACGTCATTGGACTGCAAAAAATTGGCCTGTGAGAGATGCTCTTGTTGTTGGGGAAAGAAATGTTATAAATGAACCCTTAGTTTCAAGAGAAAAAATCATTCTTCCGCCATTGCATATAAAATTAGGGCTAATGAAGCAATTTGTTAAGGCTCTCGATAGAAATGGTCAATGTTTCCAGTTTATTTCTCACAAATTTCCTGGTTTAAGTACTGAAAAACTAAAAGCAGGTATCTTTGATGGACCTCAAATACGTAAATTGATGAAAGACACAACTAATTTTGAGACTTGTATGAATGATGTGGAGAGGCTTGCCTGGCAATCTTTTGTAGCAGTTGCACAAAATTTCCTCGGAAATCATAAGGCTGACAACTATGTAGAACTAGTAGAGGAAATGCTGGTGCGATTCAAAGATTTAGGCTGTAATATGAGTATAAAATTACACCTCAATAGTCATCTACATCATTTCCAACACAATTTAGGAGATCTAAGCGAAGAACAAGGGGAACGTTTCCACCAAGACCTAAAAACATTGGAGAATAGATACCAAGGAAGGTGCGACAGTCATATGATGGCTAACTATCGCTGGGGAATCATGCGAGATTGCCCGAGTCAGTTTCATTCTAGAAAATCACTCAAAAGACAATTTCTTGATGTTTAATGTCAATAAAATATATATTTTTTCGTGAATTGTGTTTTTTTTTCTCGGGAACTAGAGCTGACAGAAGAAAACAGGTAACATTTTTGATATCGCCATGTAAGACATACTTAAAATCAGGTCTAAAATCTTCAGCACCAAAATGGTTGTAGGCCAGTGTAATATAACTGCTCTAAGGAATATTTAAAGGTGCAAGTATAATAGAACCAAAATATTTAAAGTGCACTTAAGGCCAGTTTATCTAAAATATAGCTTACTGTAACTTTCTGTTACATTAAGGGTCATCGTTAACACCGTTATTTCACATTAAATTATAGAATCTTTATTTCGGATTTAGTTGTTACATAGAATTTTAACCCTTTATAGGGCAAAACATTTCTTGAGCTTTTTGTTGTTTTTTTTGCCAAAATTGAGTCAAATATGTTATTTAGAAACCCCCAAAAATATTTAAAAAAATATTGTGTTTACACATTTGAAAAAAATAGGTGGTCACTATATATGCCACAGTCCATCTAGGAATCATAAATATTGCTTATGGTTAGTGGTCAGTATATATGCCACTTTTAAATTTAGGTACAAACAAAAATTATTTATAATAATCTCATTCTAAATAGTTTTATTGTGAACTTAACATGTCTTATAAAAAGAAAACAAAATACAAAAACTTTCTAGTCATTTTCATTTTACGTGAAAGGGTTTAAAACACTCTAAACATAATGCAACGTCGCATTCGGCACATATTATATTGGATCTTTTGACACACTGTTTAGTGCTACATAAAGCACATCTTCTGTAAGTGCCTTTATGGGGTAAGTGAGATCCTACATTTGCTTGACGGAGAGTATTTGCCACCGTCACACTTCGATTGGTTCCTTGCTTTACAATTTTTTGGTTTTTTGTAATTTTTTGCGGGCCTCTTTTTCGCAATCCTTCATAATCACCGATTAATTGATTAACCAAGATACTTCTAAATTCTATTTGGGGTATAATCTTCCTATTCGAGTTTTTTCTGTTTTGACAATGCAGAATGTATGAATTGACTATAGCTGTATCTATGAAGTAGTACAACAATTTTACCCACCATCTTCGCGATTTCTTGGATATACTGTAGTATTCCATTAGTTGATCGAAGTGATCAACCCCACCCATATGTTTATTATAATCTTTGATAGTTTCCGGACATCTAATCATTTCTTTTTCTCCTTTTTTATTTGTTCTTCTCACTTCACTTGAACTCTTTGGGTTATGAAAGTTGCTGACAATTACAACTGGCTTTGAACTTTCTGTCTTTCCATTTTACCACAGATATTTCATTGCATTGAGCAAAATCTGATTCTCCAATTTTCAAATTTTTGTCCAAAACTAAGTTCGCTTTAGGATAAAATTTTCTATTTATACGAAAGGTACCACAAGCAAAGAACTCCTGAGTTAATAGTTTTTCAATCAATGGTATGGTTTAAAAAAAAATTATCAAAATACAAACAACGACCCGTATTTCGCAGGGGTTGAGACAAATTCAAAACTGTTCTTTCTCCCAGTGCACCTTCCTCTTTGGAGTTAGATTTTCCTTCATACACAATAAAATTATAAAGGTAGCCTGTTACAGAACAACAAAGGGCCGAAATTTTAAAGCCCCTTTTTATGGGCTTCATAGGCATGTATTATTTCAAAGAAGATCTACCTTTGAAACCCACCATACTTTCATCAATAGAGGCATGCCTACTGATGGTAAATGACTTTTTGTATTTTTCTGTCTGGGAATTTATCAGTGGTCTTATTTTGTAGAGCGTGTCATAGGTACATTCTCCTTTTTTTGGCATACGTTCATTATCATTGGCGTGTATGTACCTAAGCAGCTGTAGAAAACGTTTCGCAGACATTATTTTGGATACACGCGAGACTTGGAAATTTGGGTCACTTGACCAGTACATCCTCAGACTAGGCAACTATGAAAACCAGTTATAATTAGAATACCCAGAAATGCATCAAATTCTCTATCAGACATATTCAAATCAACACTATGTTGTAAAGCATATCGCTTTGTTTCTACCAAGAGGATCTGCTTACTTTCTTCAAATAAATGATATAAAATTTCTTTCGGTGAATTGAAATCAACCAAGAAATTAGGTTTTGATTCTTCTTTATAAGTAAACTTTTTGTATGTTGTTGGTTCAGATGCAGCTTTTGACCAAACGTAAGTCTTGAAAGATGGTTCAGGTGACGATGTCTCATAGCGTCCCGAAGCAATATTTGTATCTTCCTGATCTTCCGAAGTGCTGTCATCATCGAAAAATGGTACACGCTTTACAGGAGTATCATCAATTTCAATCAGCAATGGAATCATCACTATCCCACTCCATTGCCGAAGAAGTGGATACCTGCAGATAACTACGAGAAGTACAATAGGAGCTTGTTTCTGTATATAACTTTTCGTCCTCAGCATCACTATCTCCTTCTACATCTGAATTTGCAGCTTGCTCGTCAGTGATTCAAACATTGTCAAGATAATCATAAACTTCTTCAGGATTCATATCTGCAAAGTCTGATATGTTCTGACTGATGTTCTTGTGACGGTTAAGTAGATGTATAAAGAATAATTAATAGTTAATACTCACCCATATTTATCTAAAACACACACACAACACAAGAGAAAACAAAAACATGTGATTAATCCGGCAACTACTTTAACGCAGTGGCTAATATAGAGACCACTTTTTACATCGGCCAACGGTGTTTGAGGATTTGTGCCTAGAGGTGGAGTTTGAACTATGCTAAGGCGCATGACATATATACTGCGTGCATCTATCTACTAGTAGAGGGCTCTACGTTATTAAAAATAAGAAAAATAAAAGTGGCAAATATAGCGACCACAAATCTATAAAGGGTTAAGGTAAGTTTACTTTACATTCCATGCATTTAAGTCTATTATTAAAACAGCGGCTGCTCCTCGTAACGAGCTACTGAGCCATATCCCCATATATCACACGAGAAGTATTTATTTTCCTTGAAGGTACCGATTAATTAATTAATTAATAAACGCCTTAGGCACGTAATTGTAATTAGAATTGCTCGTTTTAAAAATTTAACACCTTTAACTGGTTTTCTACGTGTTAGATACTTTATAAAGATTTTATTTTAACACGTTCCAGCCAAGTAACAAATGGTCCGTAATTCAATCAGTTTGTGGGCGTCTGCGGAGACCTGGCAGATATAGAGGTGTGACCAGAGAACAGAAAATTCTACGAAGAATTGAGGCCAGCTCTTTTCTGACTTAGTTCGATCTGATCTGCACTTGTGTGTTGATGAGCTCAACCGCGCATTTTATTCTTTACTTCCGTGATTTTCAGTACTGTTTTCTGTTTTTGACTATTTCGTTTGTGCACGTAGATGTTATTTACATGAATTCTACTAAAGCTTTTGACACAATTGTTGACTGTTGAGACTGATGAAATCACAGTCACACAGGACGTATCCTCGCCTTTTTTCTTCTGATTTTATTTTTTCTATCTCCGGTGTGCCGCAAGGGTCTACTCTTGGCCTTTTGCTCTCTAATATTTATATAAATGATTTGTTTGGAAGTCTTGAGAGTAGGTGTCTTGGATATGTTTTGACCTCACAATTTATAACACTATTAATACAGATGTTGACTGCCTTGTATTACTATCAATCAATAAAAAAATAGTAAATGGTGTCAATTAAATAAAATGCATTTAAATGTTAAAAATGCACAGTTGTTTCTTACACTCGTTGTGTTGGCGTAACTACGTTCGATTACACTGTGGAATCTCAACAGGTTTCTAGAAACACGAAAATACTGGATTTGGGAGTACTTTTCGATTACACTGATCAAATACGCGCAATTTTAATAACATACAAACCACAAAAACTTAATACTATGCTCTGGTTAGAACTAAGCTAGAGTATGTATCCGTTGTTTGGACGGCGTATTATATTTCCCAGGAACTCCTTATTAAGCACGTACAGAAGAGGTTCCTAAAGTATCTCTCTTTCAGTTAGGATGCAGAATATCCTGTTCGCGGCACAGACTACGATGACTTTACTTGAGAGACATGTTTTTTAACAATGTTATTGATTCTCCACCACTCTCTCATATTTACTTTCTTGTGAGCTCCTGTGAAGCTCAAGCTAGTGATGTACTTCGCGATCCGAGCGCAAGAACCAATATCATGGTGAAATCTTCGATATTACTTATGTGCAGATGGCAAACATTTTGAAGGTCATTAAAAATTTAGTTTTAAGTTATATAGAAGAAGTGTTATTGCTTTGATTTTTTCTACAGTTCCTTTTAATTAATTAATTAATTCCTTTTTACATTATATTTATTTATTTTATTCTTTAGTTAGCTTATTTATGTTGTTGCTGTACAAACTTTCGCTACATAAAAATGTATTGTCTTGTTAGTGGATGTAATCTGTCGAACAATAAAAGTTATTATTATAAAATACTTGTCTTTCGGGGTTCGTTTAGACAAAACGGTAAGTTGAAATACAATATTAATAATAAAACACACTAAATAACATTTAGTAACTAATAACAACAGTATTTATTTCACATTTATATAACTATATCAACACGACGGCGATTACTCGTTGAATAAATCGTCTCCATTCATTTCAAGTCCTTATACCGTAGTCGATAAATTTTAATTTCTGTTTGCGTATATAGTGTATGCAAAAGATGACCTTGTTATATCCAACGATGCTTGCTTTCAAACAGTGGAGGGAGAAGCAGAGTGGTGAGCACATTTAACATGCCCTATTCCCTAACAAACACTTACCGGGTGTACAACATTTATTTCTCTATGTGCGTATATTCATAGTCGATTTCAACATGCATGTTTTTACAACTCAAGAAAAGACACAAATTATAAAATGGTATTATGCCGGTAGACACCTGAATGTACCTGTACATACCCGACATCCACAAAAATTTAATGTATGTGCTGGTATTTTAAATAATTCAATTGTCGGTTCTTTGTATAGAGACATATCAAACAAAAGTTTACAGTAATCCTCACGAAAGAATGCATAATATAAATGAATTGCGAGGAAAAATATTGAGAGCATTCTTAACTTTAATACCTGACATGCTCAGTAATGTTTGCCAAGAATTTTATTATAGGTTGGCCATACTGCCAAGAACAATGTGATGGATTATTTTATTATTATCGGAGAAGAGTTAATTTATTTTCTTTTCATAAGAGTTACATTTATTTTTTTTTACATAATTTAGAATTAATATTTCATTTCATTTTATTTATACGCGGAAAATATAAGCTTTGTTGTATATCCTCATAAAAGTAATACACCATGAAATAAATATTTTTCTGTAAATATTCATGGCGAATTTTATATGCATTTCTAAGATGCGTTCTACAACCATCTGAAGCAATAGACTTACTGACTAGCTATAATCTGATTGAACGTTATCGTACCCCACTTAATCTACTTGCATACATTCATTGGCAACCTCGCTATATGTCTTTCTTTACTTTTCTTCGTCGCGCTCTTTTCCTCTTCCAGAAACTAAAATTTGTCGATTACGGTATAGGTCTCTACACAATCCAGAATTATCCGCAGCTTCTAGACTTTTCCGGGCGACAGCTGGCATGTACGGCGCTTAATGTCATCGCCAGACCGCCGCCTGACGTATTACGGATGACTCACATCGCATTATTATTATTACAATAGTGTGTCTGTTATTTTGTATTGCCGAAATGAATTAAATCACCTTAAAAAAAATAATGTTCTTCGTATTCACTGAAAGAATAGTATATTATACTATAAGGGAGAGAAATGCGTTATTTTGGCAGAGGTGCAATTTGCAATTACAATGCACCGAGGACAAAATAGCATCTCTCCCGAATGGTATATACTATTTTTTCCACGGTCTCATTAACTTAAAAACACATATTTTGTCATTATGAAGTAAGTAGCACCAGAATTATTGTATTCGGATTTGAGCATTTATTTAGTAGTCGTTGAGTTATTGTCATAACTACAAAATAAACAAACAAAAAGAATTGTCAAATTAAGGTGCTAGTTTGGTTTAGTTTAAAGTTTGTTTAGTGCACAATGAATAATTGTGAGTCGGAAGAGATTGTGGAGGCTGCATATATTGCAATAAGCAATTTGCTGCCTACGAAGTCAAGATCTTTATACGATATAGCCTACAATCGGTTCAAAAAGTGGTGCGCCGAGAAAAATGTTCAAGTATACAGCGAGAATGTTTTGTTGGCATACTTCAGTGAAAATGCAAAGAATTACAAGTCTTCCACATTATGGGCGCAATATTCTATGGTTAAGTCATGCTTGATAATTTACGACAACATAGATATAAGCAAATTCCCCAAGCTGATCGCATTTTTGAAAAGAACCGGTGACGGATATCAAGCGAAAAAATCGAAAATATTGAGAAAGGGTGAAATCGACCGTTTTCTATCACGTGCAGATGACAAAGAATTCTTAATGATTAAGGTAAGATTACTTTTGTTGTTAGGTATTTCAATTATTAAGTATTTTGATTTTTTATAGGTTGGATTAATTCTGGGGATTGCCGGAGCTTGTCGAACTGATGAACTAGTCAATTTAACTGTAGATGATATTGAGGATGTAGGCTCTTCCTTGATTGTAAAAATTCCAAACACTAAGACAAAGATTCCACGAACCTTTGTGGTTACCGATGTGGAAAATATGCTTGAGTTGTTTCGAAAATACCTGTCCCTTCGTCCTCCCCACGTCAAGAATAAGCGCCTCTTTTTGTACTACAAAGCAGGAAAATGTAGTTCGCAGCCAGTTGGCAAGAATACCATGGGAAAAATTCCGAGTGTAGTAGCTTCGTATTTAAAATTACCTGATGCTGCATGTTATACTGGTCACTGCTTACGAAGATCTTCAGCGACATTACTGGCAGATGCTGGTGTGGATATCACGACAATAAAGCGTCATGCTGGTTGGAAATCAACGACAGTCGCTGAGGGTTATGTCGAGAACTCCATTGAAAATAGGACTAAAATTGCTAATCAGGTTTTAGTAGGTACCACTACTAGGGCAATCACAAAAACTGTAAATGTAAGCGAAAATAATATTCCTTCTAATATTAATTTTGAAAATTGTACAAATGTAACATTTAATTTAAATGTCAATAAATAATTTCAATGTTATCTTTTTTTTTGCATGAATCACAAACGTTCTCCATAATGTAAACTCCCTTGGGAGCATTATACTCCCTTGGGAATAATCTACTACTTCTGTTTTAATTTTGATGTCATAGAAACTGATTTCTACTCCCGACCGTGGAAAAAAGCTTTTAATATAAAATTTGACAATTGTAACAGTTTTTTAATTATTATTTTTTATGTTTCTAATTTAATATTTAATATCTTTTTGTATGCATGCTATTTAAAAACCAAATATGCCTTATTTCAAGACTGAATATGTGCAATTCCGAAGTAAATACAAAACGCTAAGAAATAAGTAATTAAACTACTAGTTTCAAAAAATTCTTTTATTATAAATATCACTACAATATTGTTTCGCCATACAATGGCTTCATCAGGTGGATGAATACTGAATATGTACAATGCAAGTTAGAATATTTATGTGAAAATTATTGGGGAATGGTGGTGGAAAAATTTTTACAATCTTAAATTTAGTAGAGGGGAGTTGTTTAAATCTAGTTGGTCATTTAAAGCTAATCCTATACTATTGTATCTATTAATTTCTAAGTTTTCTAACAGGTTAAGTTTTTTACTTTTTCCTTGAACGTGTAAAATTTTGAAATCTATATTAAATCTATGATTAATTTCTTAATTTGTTTAGAAATTAATCATAGATTTAATATAGATTTCAAAATTTTACACGTTCAAGGAAAAAGTAAAAAACTTAACCTGTTAGAAAACTTAGAAACTTTATCACATTTTTATTCATTCGTAAAACGTGAATGTGTATTAAAAGAAAATTGAACCAAAGAATTAACTGATAAATTCATTAACGGAGTATGGAAGGAGGTATGGCCGAAGGTTTATAAGTATTCTCAACGAAAAGAGCTTATTGTTGGCTACATTGTCAACCTAATCGATACACCACCACAAGAAGATGTAGATGAGCAAGTTACTGCGGGTTTCTGGCAAGAGTCTTACTAACTACCTTTAAGAAATGGCAGAACAAGGAATTAATGTAGAACTCAAAAGTAAAGATTTTGAGAACGAAGAATCGAAGGAACTTACTACAGACTTCCTTAGTAAAAGTTTTTGGTAACGATATTCGAAATCGTTAATCAGATTGTGACAAAAGATAGGTATTAAAAGTAGTGCAAAAGCAAGACGACGCGTTTTGGATGTGATCTTTTGCTACCGCCATTTGCTTAACGAAAAATAAAGTGAAAAGTGTGAAAAAGTAAAATAACTTAAAGTAAAATTTGTTTCTTCTTGGTTACGTGTTTTCCTTTCGCTATTTTTATATGTTAAAATCACCTCGTTTAACGCTTTTCATTTAGCGCTTTATCGTCTCGAAACGCGAAACAAGGTCTTACTGTATGTGAGTTCACTTCTACGAGGGTTGTCTTTTATATTTTACATATGAAGCTGCAATAGAACAGTACGCAGCTTTTGAAGACTTTACTGTTTTCGGAAGTATTCTCCACGAAGATTTGTGTACTTTTGCATGCACTCTGTTCGGGCAAAATAGATTTAATTTTGTATTTTTAGTTTTATTTAGATGTAGGATGTAATATATTTAATTCTAGTTTTTAAATTGTAAATATTATATATTGTATATAGAAAAGGTCTTGGAGTTCAGAGATATTTAATATTGTTAATTACTTTAGGACTGGTCAGGTATTACATTTCTTCATTGTCTACAGTCTACAGTCATAAAAACTATTTATTTTTATTACAGGCACAACCCTCTGCACCATTAGGTAAATAATGTATTTGAATAAGCATAATTATAATAGAATAAGTTTTATTGTACATATTTCCTGTTATATATTATTATAATAGGTTAAATGGTTTCGGTTGGATACGATTCTGCGAACATTAGTTTATCTCTGTGCATTGTATATTTATTACTTTAAGAAGTATTTTATTTTCTATAATTAAGGGTTTTCGGCGTATATTGTTTATTTTAATACATTTATGACGTCGGAAACTACAGCATATACTTTTCTTGGAAATGTAAATAATTGTTATATGGAAATTTGCGTATACTCTTTTTCATTGTTTCTCCCTCTCTTTGACTGGCGGGGGAAAACTTTCTTGCCGAAAAATAAGGTAATGAAGAAGTAGTTCCAAACAAGATCTCTTAGAGCTCACTACAGTTACAAGTACGATCTCTTCGAATTAAAGCTTAGGTCTCAGTGATCTAACAAATAGTTCCAAACAAGATCTCTTAGAGCTCACTACAGTTACAAGTACGAGCTCTTCGAGTTGAAGCTTAGGTCTCAGTGATCTAACAAACAGCTCCTACTAAGATCTCAGTGATCTAAATAGGAGCAAATATTATTTATAAGCCAGTTTTTCTCGGTTTTTAGTATTAAGACCAGATACTGCTATTAGCATTTATTTAACGGAACTCCAAGATTAAACTTGTAAATATATATTAGTGTAATACAAAAATATTGTATTATTTCAACACATACTTCGGTCTACACATACCGACTTCCTTCAAACCAGGAGGAAGCAACACACTCTATTCGACTCGTTTGTTGGTACAGTCAAAATTGCGTTTTTGAAGGCATCGACCGCTCCTTCTGACTGGAACCTTTGACCATGCAGTCTGTTCTTGATTTTCAGAAAGGTAAAGAAATTGTTGGGACTTGGGGTTGGGACTGTACGGAGGATGGTCTAACAATTCGACGTTTTGTTGCGTTAAAAATTAAATTGTATTGCGAGCTGTGTGCTAACTTGCAATGGCTTGGTGGAGGATGATTCGTTGTTGTGGGTTGGTTTCTAGGAGCTCAGCGATGACTCACGGCAAACAAATGGTCGTATACCAATCGGCAGTAACAGGTCTATGATCTTGTAAACAAATTGTTGCTACATTACCTGCTTTCGAGACAAATGTCCTTAGCATCCTTTTGGAGACACTTCGAGAACGGATGACTTTCGTTGTTTTTTTTTTCACTTTGGAACACCCAAACAGATGACTGGCGTTTATTTTCTGGCTCGTATGAGTAAATTCAAGATTCATCATCACTCACGATGTTGTACACGTTTTTAGAGTTTACTGCGTTGAAGCAGTATATAGTTTTTTGGCACCAATGCACCCTAGCTGTTTTCTGTTCTTCGGTCAACAGATGTGCTATCCAACGGGAAACTAATTTTTTTAGCACACAATTCTTCATGTAGAATTTTATGACTTGAGGTTTTTGAAATCCCCAATGATGCCTCAATTTCGCGATACGTCACATGTCGATCGTCGTTTATGAGCTTGTGCACAGCATCGACGTTTTCCGAAAACAGAAACCAATTCGGCGAGGCATTCTTGTTAAGATAATTGATTTCGAAAATTATAAAAAATTATTGCGCAAAAATTTATTTCCACGGTTTAATTCTAACGGATGTTCAGAAACATTCGAAGTCAAAGTAGTCCTTGAAAATATGAAGTCATGTCTGATATAGATTGATACATTTACATAATACAATTTTTTAGGTTATCATACACGCAAATGTTACTTTATATCGAAATATATTACTTTAATATGCCATATTAATTAATATAAACTAGTCAAATAATGATTTTAGAAGGTAACAGTAATTAATTTGCAAATTTCAAATTAAGTATTTTGATATTTTAGAGAATTCTTGCTGAACAATAGCACCTCTTATCATGCGATAACTGGAAAAAATTACATAATCCAATTAATATGCTGTTCATTCTTGTGTAATAAAGCTCATCTAATCTGTAGAAAGATGTAAAAAGACAATTTGCAGCGTGTGTGTGATATAGGTTATTTTATACTGATGTCAGATTAGGTTTTGTCATTTTGACAAATAATTACATACAAACGTTTCAGTTGAAAAAATAAAAAGTTTTATAATAAAAACAGCTACAATAAATGTTCAAAGTGAGCTCCTTCATTTTCCATGCATAGCGCAACTCTTCGTCTCATATTATTGAAGGCATTCCTTAAATTATGTGGTGTAATTTCCTCACAGACATTTCGGATAGCATTAGTAAGTTCTTCAATTGTATGTGCACGATTCGTAAATACTCTATTTTTTAGATGTGGATAAATGAAATAGTCCATAATTGTTAAATCCGGAGATCGTGGTGGAAAGTCTACTATTCGATTATCAAAGAATTCATGCAATAATTCCATCGTTTCTCTTGTCTTATGGGCTATTGCATTATCTTGCTGGAAATATCCCTCGCGGAGCTCATCATCATGTAATTGATTTACAAATGGTAGCAATAAATTATTACGATATCGTTCTGCATTTATCGTATTATTAAAGAATATTGGACCAATAATCCGTCTACGAGAAACAGCAAGCCAAACGCCTATTTTTTGTGAATGCAAGGGTGTTTCAAGAATTTCATGTGGATTTTCACTAGACCAGATGCGCATTGTTTGTTTATTTATATATCCTGATAAATGAAACCATGCTTCATCGGACCAGAAGGATTTGTCAAGAACGTCATCGTTATTAATCGTACCTAAGAACCACTGACAGTAATTAACTCTGGTTACATGATCGATTGGTAAAAGCTCTTGTACACAATGAAATTTGTATGGAAATTTTTGTAAGTCTTTTTTAAGGATTCTCTGGCAGGTCCCATATGACAGTTGTGTTTGTTGTGAAAGCTTACGAATCGATTTCTTAGGTGATTGATTTATTCGTCCCTCAACATCTGCTATATTTTCAACTGTCCGCTTTAGTGGTCTACCAGCACCTGGTTTTCGAGACACAGGCCCTGTTTCACGGAATTTAACCACTGACTTTTGAATTAATTGCCGCAAACTGTCATATGTTGTTGGAAAATTTGGAAATTCTGCCCGAAATTCTTCTATACAAGGCTGCAAGGAGTACGACCATTCTCCATTTTCTAATTTTACACCATTCCTAAAGTATGATTCGATCAGAAAAACTTTATGATTTATTGTAAACATTTTTAGGTGTCAATTAATAAATACATTGATGAGTTTTATTTATCAGAATATACACATAATGACAGATGTATTTTATTTGTCACTACCAACACGATATTTTCAAGAAATAATTTCATGGCTTGCTAGAGGGTAAATATAAATGATCATATTGTATTTATTATAAGGTTGTAATCTAGGGACTCTACAAACAATTTATTTGTTTCAAATTTACTTTAAGCCATTTCTTACAATAATTTTTTGAATGTTAATATATTAAACTAGTACGATAACTAGATACTATTGTCACTATAAGATGAATAAAGCCTTTACTTGTAAAGTTATTTCCTCTTAATTCTAATAAGTTAACTTAAATTATGGTACCAACTTAAGTTTAAAAAAGAAAAATGTCGTTGCCTTCTAGAGGGTAGAAATATATGATCATATGGTATCATGAATTGTAGTTGTATAAATTACCAACAATAATCACCATAATTATAAAAGATTTTGAAAATGTCCACCACCTTCTTCCAAGCATTTTACGCACCTCCTCCGAATGCTACTAAATACATTTTGCAGTATGGGACTATTTCTAATTTCACTAATTTTATTTATAATTCTGTCTTGGAGATCTATATAATCTAGCACTGGTACTTGATAAATTGAATATTTTAAAAAAGGCCATAAATAGTAATCACACGGTGTAAGATCACAAGATCTTGGAGGAAATTCATGATCGCTGTTCAAACTAATTAAACGATTTCCAAACACTTCTTGTAACATATTCATTGTTTTCCCAGTTGTGTGAGCTCTAGCACCATCTTGTTGAAAGTATCCCAAAGCTAGTTCATCATCGCGAAGTTGATTAAAGAAAAGCAATAGTATTTCCTGTAGGTATCTTTTTGCAGTCAAGGTACCATTAAAAAAAATTGGACCAATAATCCTTCTTCTACTTTTAGCGCACCAAACACAAACTTTCTGAGGATGTAAAGGAGCTTCAACATAAAAATGATTGGGCTTTGTATACTTCACATTCTCATGTTTTGCGAGTTAACATATCCACTAACATGAAACCATGCTTCGTCTGAAAAGAAAGTTTTGTCTAGGACATCATCATTAAAATTATTTGTAAACCATTCGCAAAATACTACTCGTCGCGGATAATCAATATCGAGGATTTCTTGCAAACAAATTATACGATATGGGAATAACTGTAAATCTTCTTTTAAAACTTTATGGCAAGAACCAACTGACAACCCGGTTTGTTGAGCAAGAGTTCTTACTGAAGTTTTAGGGGCATCAGTCATTATTTCTCTAACATTCCCAATCACTTCTTCTGTCCGGACTTTTGGTCGCCAACCACCCTCTTGGCGCCCACACTACCAGTTTGTCGAAAAACTGGAACAATTCTGATTAGTGTACACTGAAAAGTATTATAATCAAAAGCAAGGTTGGGAAATTCATCTCGAAATTCTTCCAAACAAGCTTGAATTGAATACTTCCACTGGCCATCGATCTTTTGACCATTTCGAAAATATGCTTCAACCATGAATGCTTTGTGTACGTTAGTAAATACCATTTTCAAAATAAATTAGTATCTTCGATATTAGATTCTGACAATTTTTGACAGGCAACAGTTGACATTTAATAATTATTACAAATCAGATACTTAAGTAAAGATATACGATTTTTTGTTCAGAGCCCACTTGGCTTCGAATGTTTCTGAACACCCGTTATTTTTAGACTAACTTGTCAACATTGACAATTCGTTGTAGCTACAATACTATTCGTATCGCACTGAAACTTAGGATTTAGGCTAACTAAAGATGGAGGTTAATTTTTAATACTGACATTTGATTAGTGACGCCCTCTATGTTCCAGTATGCAAAGCATAAAATCCCTCGTATGATATCCAAGAGCTCCTCTTCCGAAGGCGATCTTCCCGCCATCGTTCACATCTACGACTTTCGTAATCTAAGAAGACTATCCACTCTCGTTTAATAGATATGTCAAATTATGTCATTAATTGATTAATGAAAGAGACGTCACCGATCTGGAAAACATTCTTTGTGCATACGTATTTACTTTAGCATTTCCGTATCTTTCTTCGTTAAAAAATCATCTCGCATAATTACCGTATGGTAGTAAATACCATGCTATTAATTAGTACAACATGTTTTAGTAAATGTTTAAAATAATAATAACAATAATAATAACTTCAAAATAATAAAGAACAACAGTTTTTGTACCTCAAAGTTTCATAACTCTGTCTTGCAAAAAAATTTTAATTACTAATTCTTTTTTCCGTAATTATTTTTGTGTTTTATGAATAGATTCCTATTTCTTTAAACGTGTTTTTCTGGGACTCAAAATACTATATTTTAAAAATATATTTTATGTGTAAGTGTTTGTGGTGTGTGGTTGTTTTCTGTAACAGTTCTTGTTTAGTAATTTTTTAGTGAGTAACTCAGGATTAATCTAAAATTTTTATATGGTTTTACAGCATTCTTGCAACTACTAGCATGCATGATTTATCTTTACTTTATCTTATTGAGTGCTACATAACCTTTCATTAAACCAAGTGAGAATTATTATTTATTCGTACCTTCCTAATTTTTACCCGTTTTTGTTAGATTAAAAATACTTACATCTTCCTTACTTTTTTCTTTTAAGGATTTTTATTTTTCTTTATATATTTTTATTGAGTCAGATATTAATAAGAGGTATACATTATTTTACATTATATTATTTTATTAGTTTGTTTCCATGCCTACCGTGGCCCTTGTCGTTGTCTATTACGTTAGACACTAGGATAAATCATCTGGGCATGAAGCCTGTGTTCCCGTATATCTTTAAGTCTTTTGTTGTCTTCTATTTATCCTTTTCGTTCCTCTTTCTCCTCTTTTTTATTTCTTCACTATAACTTCTTGCTGTTATGCGGGTAATAAGGAATTCATTCCGGAAAGATAAATATCTTGAAACATTTGAAACATTTGAATCATGTTCATATTAGAGTTCTTCCGATAATTCGAATTCAGTTACTAAAATACAAGGCACATCACATAAGATAACGTTCAACTATGCGACATACGCTAACATTAAAAACCAACTGTCAAATATCCATGAGACTGCTATTATGGTTACTTTGATGGAAATTGAGAAGTTGGACAAACGTCAAGTGCATCCCAGGGCTCTAATTTGGGGCCTTTACTTTTGAATATGACTAGTTGTGCGGTGCTTATACATCATAAAACGGTAACAATTTAAAATGAAATGTAAATACAAAGGTATTTTTAATAATATAAAATATTATTAAAAACCTGGTGTGAAGAACACAAATACAGGTTCACTATTAATATTTTTGTGAACGTGTCCGAAAATATCTTTCCCCAGAGACGTAGATACGTATTTCACCTTTCTACAGGCTCATCGGTACGCCCCTGCTGGAGAAAGAATATTTCCAGACACATTCACAAAAAAGAACCACATCACCACATCACCGTAATTATCCAGACCGGGCGTAGAAGTAAATTCAGCGCTGCCTGTTGTCAGACAACCGAAGTACCCCGCCCCGTCCACATAACCAATGTGAAGTAACGACGCCTTTCCAAAGGTGGCACAGTCATCCCTCTAGAAACTGTATTTTGTTTGTGTCTTCACTCATACTACGGACTAACCGCATGTGTAATGTATCAGAATAATTGAAACATACATGAGTAGGTAAACCCCACCAGTTTTGTAAAAAGCGTTCAAATAAATTTTACCTCTAGTAGTCCATGACAATAAAAATGTTTGTCGTAACTTGTACTATTTACATTTGCATCAGTTGTCAATTTGACAGACTATTTATTCTGATGTATACTTAGTTGAAGCTTTTTGAAATTGCTTTGTAATTTAAAATTGATTTAAAATGGTTTTCACTGTTCAACACAAATCATTCAAGGTTGAATCTTATTTTTGGAACGGACGTAATATTAACGGACAATGGCACTATTTTCTTGAAGAATGCTTAGAGGAATTTAGAAATATGTTTCCAAACTTCGTCTTTGATTTTGATAGTTTTTGGTACACAGTTAAATATTGCACTAAGGTTTTCAGAGAAACAGAGAGTGTTATACGGAAAGAAGACAGTGGCCGTCCGAAAAAATGTACGGAAGAGCTAGTTGACGATGTAACGCAAATTATGAATGATACACCAGGAACATCCATACGAGTATTCTCTCCACGAGTGGGTGTTTCAATTGGCACTTGTCATACAATTTTGAAAAAAGACTTACATTTATTTCCATATCGCATGGCCTATTATCAAGAAATCAAAGAAATTGACTATCCTAGAAGAACAACATTTTGTCAGTGGTTCTTAAATAATTTTGATAATGACATTCTTGACAAAATTTTTCTCAGATGAATCATGGTTTTATTTGAATGGATATGTTAACTCACAAAATATAAGGATGTGGAATACTAAGAAACCGCATGACTGTTATGTTGTTCATCCACAGAAAATTGGTGTATGGTGTGCGATTAGTCGAAGGAAAATCATTGGCCGTATTTTCTTTAAAGGAGAAAGGTATCGACAAGAAATTATTATGACATTTATTGAACAGCTTAATGAAGAAGAAATAAATCAGGGTTACTTTCAACAATACGGAGCTAGAGTGCACACAGCTTGTGAAACAATTAATATGATATGGAAATTTATCAAAATCGGTTGATAAGTTTAAACATCGAACATGAATTTCCAACAAGATCTTGTGATGTTAACCCCTGTGATTTTTTTCTGTGGCCTTTTTAAAGAACTCAATTTTTTGGGTACAGATACCTGATCTTGCAGACCTTCAGATCAGAATTGCTGAAATAATTAACGAAATCGACGATATGCTACTACAAAACGTTTTCTCCTTCATTAGAAGAAGATGTTAGAAATGTCTCGAACAAGGTGGTGGCCACTTTCAACAATTTTTATAAAATGTTACTTGTTTGTTGCAAATAAACGTATCTCATTTAGTTAAATATTTTAATTTTATTATTTTGACATTTATCATGTCATTCAAATAGTTCATAACCAACAAAATTCATATTAAGAACTTAAGTAAAAAGCTAAGATATACGTATAATTTCCATGGGCAACTTCGAGGTAAAATTTAGTTGAACGCTCGTTATCATACAAAGGTATTTTTAATAATATAAAATATTATTAAAAATACCTTTGTATTATACAAAACTGGTGGGGTTTACCTACTCATGTATGTTTCAATTATTCTGAAATGTAAATAGAAAGAAATTCCACAGTAACGGTTGTTGCCGGGTCAGGTAGAAAACGAAGGGTCTTGGTTAAGATATAACAAAAGAGATGCTTTCTCTTTGGACACGAATACACAGAAAAATGTCTAAGTTAATATTTTAATACGAGATATTCAAAGAAGAAATATGATTATTTAAAAATAAATTAAAAATATTCTTTATGCGGAGCGTAACAATACACGAGGAGCGGTAAATAAGTAATTGAAAATTAACACAAAATACACTGAAAACGAACGTTAAATTGAGTAGTAAATTAAATGGTAATTAATTACGATTAATATAAAATAATCTCTTGGACAGATATGTAGAGCTATGTTTGGCCGGAGGAATAAGAAACTAATTAGTTAAATTAATATGGATTCACTTAAAAGAATAATATATATTGAACAATACAAAATTACCTTTTAATTGCGCTGAGATGCAGGGGCACGTGCATCGTGGCCAGCACTTGAACAGCACCGCGGGTAAGATGTGGATCTTACGAGAGTTCTAACGAGAAGATAGACTGATAGTTTGTCGATAGAACACTGGTTTTAGAAAACGGTCTGTTTTATGACCTAAGTCGAAGAGAGGGTCGATATCTTGAATAATAATTAATAAGAAGCGCGACCTGAAGGGATGTTCTATCGATGGCATAAATATTATTAAAATAACCCTTGTGACATAACTTTCTAATGATATGAAACACAACATATAAAGGAAGATGTATAATTAATTAAAACAATTTAAAAATGAAATGTATATAGAAATTCCACATTAACGTTGTTGGAACAGGTAGAAATCCAAGGGTATCAGTTAAGAATAAAACAAAAGCAATGCTTTCTCTTCGAACACGAATATGTACAAAAAAAATGTCTAAAGTTAAATATTTTAAATCGAGATATTTAAAGAAGAAATATATTATTTAAAAATAAATTAAAATATTCTTATATGCGATGCGTAACACTAGCAATACTTTCTCAAGGTTCTCTTCTGTAAAATTTGTTCTCTTTAAATGAAATACATTCTTGTAAATAGAAAACGTCCTTTCTACATCGCAACTGATTATAGGTGCATACTGGAAATATTCTTTTATTTCCGTGTATTTTGCAGTTAGATGTTGTGGCATTGTCCCCATACACAATTGCCGCAATGTTATTACATCTGGATTTCTATTAAACACTGCGTCTAACTTTTGCCGAACGCCACATCCGAAGTCACTTGGAATATTTTTCAAATTATTAATAGCCACATCTAATGTCGTTAAACCATCATTTAATTTGAGATTTCGATTTTCAAAATAAGTGATTAGTTTTGGCAAATTTCCAAAGTGTTCCTGAAGAAAGTACAACTGATTTTTTAAATGCGGAATTTGTGTTAGTTCCTTGCACTCAGAAATACTCCGAGCATCGTCATTTAAACATGCAACGAAATTTTGTAAACTATCGAAATTCTCTGCATAAAAACTAGTAGCTTCCAACCATGTCCCCCATCTAGTTATTACTGGAGAGGGAGGCAGTGACAAAGATGGCAGTTTTTCCCTGTAAAGAGCTACTCTCAATGGTGCTTTTCTGAAAACTTTTTTAAAAGCGGATGCAAGTCTATCAACTTCTGGAAAGGTGTCTGATATATTTACAGATTCTGTTATTACAAATAGAAGGCTCGGCTATTTATAATAATAATGATAAATAATAAAAATTATACTTTAATTATTTTGTAATAATTAAGATAATTTGTGGTGTTGGTGAAGTCTCATCAAAGGTCCAGGACGTGCGTGATGGTGGTTAATTAAAATAAATATACAACAACTTAGTTACTAAATAAAACACAGCGGCGTCCTTAAAATTTGTATTTATATTTACATAATAAGAAATTGAAACTCGTATATTTAAAAGCAATTAAAACAAAGTAATATGTACACGTGGAGTGGTGGATAAGTAGATTAAAATTAACACAAAAAATACTCTGAAACGAACGTTAAATGGGGTAGTAAATTAAGGGTTAATTAATATGTATATAAAATAACCTCTGTATCGAAGAATACAGAGCTTACCTTTTGATTTGCGGCGATAGTGGCCACGTGGTCTTCGAAGATATACCTTGGTCAAGTATATGCAGAGCGATGTTTTACCGGGGGAATAAGAAATTAATTAGTTTAAATTAATTTGGATTCACTTAAAAGAGTAATGTATAGAACAATACAATTTACCTTAGAAACGGAAGAACACCTGGTCGGCGTGATAGCATCGTCACTTGAACAGCACGATGTGTGTTTCCTCACGAAAGGTTCGAAAGAGAAGAAGGAACTATTAGTTTTCGTGTCGATAGAGAAGTCTAGAACGGTTGGTTTATGATGTATCGAAGAGGGGGTCGATATCTTGAATTATAGTTAATTAAAAGAGCGACCTGAAGACGTCGTCTGTCAATGTCATAATTATTCTTAAAATAACCCTTGTGACATAAGCTTCCTAACGATATCAAACACGACACATAAAAGAAGATGTAAATAATATTAAATTAAGAATTTAAAAATATGGAATTTATCTAGAAGAAATTCGACATTAACGTTAGGGTTCTGAGTCAGGTAGAAAGAAGGGTCGTCGGCGGTTAAGAAGGTGACAAAAGAAATAGAAATACTTTCTCTTTGTAACGAAAATGAAAGTTTGTACAAATGAAGAAAAATGTCTTAAGTTTAATATAGAGATATTCAAAGAAGAAATATTATTTAAAATTACATAAAAATATTTCACATGCCAAGCGTAACACTGTGGAGAACATGTTCTTCACAAGTAATATGCAGCATATTAGGATATGTTTCCTTTAATAGTCTGCCTGTTTTTAACATATAACTTACAAATAAAAGTACTTTTTCTTTGTACCTGTCGTCCGAATGAAGTATTTTTTAAATATTCTCGTTAATGGTTTTAGCAACTGTTTCCGCATCAACTGTATTTATAACTTTTGTTGGTATTACATATGCGTTATATGGAATAGTTGGTTGTAGTACACCAGCTACAACATTTACCAAACAGCGTCCTAATATATCGACAATTTCGTCGGCACTTATCCAGAGGTACTGATTCGAAAGATGGCTTATAATGCGTTCTACTGCTTTCGTGTAGCACTTAGAAACATAATATGTATTTGCGTAAGGTGGATTCATCAGAAACATTTTGACCAGTATATTTTTGAGGAAATATTTTTAAAGTGGGATTGTTAAGTTTATTTAATGGAATAAAAGTTTCACAGAGTTCTTCGTTAAAATTGTCAGATTTCAGCGGTTCCAATTTCTGTGCATGTGTTTGCGATGCCAAGTGACGTCGTACGTGCGATTTCATGGAATTTTTTAACGATATTTTACAGATTTTGCAATAAATTTCGGAATCACTGACAATGGACATACAATCATTATGACCGTCATTCCAACTCGCCATTGTTTTACGATGCCATTTTCGACGTTCTTCCATATCATATCTAAAAAAGTAACTTATACAATACTCTAGATCTAAATAAATGAAAACTAAAAATGTATGCGTAAGTTATTGAAACTGAACGAAATTCAATGCACACACTTACGTCGAAATAATTGCGAGAAGTAGATTCAATCAAACGATATTAAACAGGATCTATCACAAAAATTACGATGTAATTAACAGTTAAAACTATGAAAACAAGAAACTAGCTCACAGCACTTTATTTATCTTACGAAATATAATCTAGAGAGACTAAATTATTAAAACTCCTCATGCTTCTATCTACGCTAATGAAAACAGAAATTTAACTGTAAATATCCAACAAAGAACGTCGCAATTCTCGATGAAAACAGATGTGCGCGCTAGCCAGATCACTAGTGCATTCAATAACTGCGTGATGTACTTACAGATGTTGTAAACTATTTTTTTCTATTTCGGTGCTATAAAGTGCTCTTTTCGACGCCCGTTTGGGTTGCATAAAGTATTACTTTTTCGCACGCAAAATTTTGTTTTTAGAGGTTGGTCATTGCATAAATCAATCTAAATTTTAAACTTAAAATGACATATAACACCGCCGATTTTCAAATATTTAAAATGCTCTAGTTAAACATCAATGCTACCAACTTCAAAAAAAGAAAATTTCCTCAATTTTCGTACAAAACATGCCTCTTATTTTAAGTCTTTTTGAACTTTTAATGTCCGAAATAGAAAAAATAGTATAAAATACACGTTTCATAAGACATTTTAGTGCACTTGTTCTTTAGAAAACTCGCCTTGCTGCTCGTTTTCTAAACTTGAACGCGTGCACTAAAATCATGTCTTATGCAACTTGTACTTTAATATACTAATATCGTCCGTCGTAATGACGACGTCATTTCAACCCGATGTGTCCGGTCTCTAACAATTACTAAACAAAGGATGTGTACTTATTTTAAATTCAAAATTGTTCATGAAAATTTCGGCTAATAAGGGGCTTAGTGGGTTCCCCATTGCTAGGACCTTCTGTTTGTTTATAAAATTTCTTTTTAGCTTAGTACTTCTTTTTAGTTTAGTACTTCTACTTTCTTGTCGTTATAATGAAGTTACGACAAGTATCTTCTTCGTCAATCAACGACAGAAAAAGTTCTTTGTGTTAACAGTAAAAATAATTACCACTCAATGACAACTCAATTAGATTTCCATTAATATGAATATTAATTATTACAAGCGATGCTTAGAAGTAAAGATGTTAAAACATAAATATATAAATATTTTATTTCAAGGACTTGGTCTTGGACTCTCTATTCTTTATATTCGCCTTTCAGAAAGTCTTTCATCACTCTCCTGTTGCTAGTGCAACACATAGACAGATTGGCATTTAATTATCACAGCGACTATTTTTCTGATGCAATAGAATTGTAGATATTTCAACTTTTAACATTAATATCAGGTTCATCTGTAAACAACATGTGATGATATTTATCGATTGTTTATGCTATTATTATTTCTTTCTGTACTTACTTATTATTATGACAATTAAATAAGACCAAAATAGCTGATAAGTTTAAATATAAAACGTAAGATTCTTCGTCACATTTTGAAAACAACAGCTTTAGTAAATATTATTTGAACAAACTTTAATATACCCCGATGACAATATAATGTTTATTCTGTGTTATTATGATATGATTAGATCAAATAAAATAAAACTATAAGTGGTAATTTAGGTAATTATAGTATACACGGAGAAATGTTACATATACCGCCGCCACTTCTTTTACTTCATATAAATACGAAGACCATCTAACAACAAGTTTAGTTGCGATAGATTAACTGAACAGACGCTGTGTTTTTAGAAGTTTGAAATCTTCTTACGTTACGCTTGTTTATAAATAAAATACATTATCAACAATGGAAAAATTAACTTATTCTTCATCGGAAGAAATGGATGTAAGTTGTTTTCAAATCGTCATACTATATCCATTCTTGTTTTCGCTTCATTTACTTTGTTTTCATTCGGTGCAGTTTTTTCATCCTTTAGTATATAACCTAATGACCGCGGTCAATCAGTCATTGATTCACCACACTATCAGTTGTACGAGTGCAGATAAAGTTGTTGCCGGTATATTCCCTTTATTAAATGTACGAAATGCGATCGAATTGCATGTGTTTATTGATTGATTAAAAATGTATGATGGTTTGGTGAGCGATACTGTGCTACGTGTAATTAAACAGCGTTTTATACATTCTTGGATACTGTTTTTATAGGAAATGGATGAGATGGTGTACGAAGATCCATTTTGCAATCCCATTCATCCCATTAAACTTAAATTCCAGGATATAACGTCCGCAGCCTTCCAGATTAAGCATGGAATAGTGGATACACCATGCATTGTAAGAAATAAATTTATAATTATATTAGGATTAATAGGTTTTTGTTAAGATATCATTAATCTTAAAGTATATACCTTTTCTTAACTTAATAATGAGAGAAATGCCTTTGAATAGATAAAAATATTTTAATTTAGGAAATTTCTGTGTAGAGGTATTCTTTGGATATAAATATAAACCTTTTTGCGAGTCCTCTAATTTTGAAAATAAAACATCAAATTAATTAATACATTTATAAAAAATTAAAATAAAAAAATGAAATTGAAATCCCTTTTAAGGCTTTAATTGTATAATATTAATTATCTATTTTTTTTCTATAAAATTACAGCATTCTTATATTTATCTAATGAACTTTATAACATATTTTATTCAATTTGATGCATATTTCATTAGAAGTGCTACGTCTCACAAAACGCCATATTCACATTCTTAAACTATAAATAACGCACCTTATATTTTCACAAACAATAGTATATTAACTATATGTACATTTCATGTGCACTGCACACGTCGTCCAAATTAAGCAATATTGATTAGTCAATAAATTCAGTAAGTTTAAATTTGATCAGGACCTTTCTATTTTTAATACGGGTGATCTCATTTCCAAATTAAGCAATATTGATATTAAGCCAAGTGATAGACTCATTTCTTTTGACGTAGTTTCATTATTTCCAAATGTACCCATAGATTCCACCCTGAACATGCTCAGAGAATTTTTAGAGTTTAATGCAGTTTCTACCAATCTAATAGAGGAGTACATAAAATTAACAACTCTCTGTATGCATCAAAACATTTTTTCTTTTAATAACAATTTTTATAAACAAACATTCGGCACAGCCATGGGCAACCCTCTATCACCATTCCTAGCAAATTTATTTCTGAACAACTTTGAAAACAAAGTCAAAACCATGTGCAATTTTTTTCCCAAATTTTGGTCATGATACCCGATTCTTTCGATGCAGTTTCGTTTTTAAATGTATTAAATACCCAATATCCATCAATCAAGTTTACGTATGAGTTGGATAAAGACAAATCTTTACCCTTCTTAGATTTAAAAATTACTATTTTAAACAGGAAGTTTGATTTGACATTTATAGAAAAGAAACACATACTGAAAATTACATACATAAGCAATCTGACACTTTTAACAAATATAAAGAAAGTGGTTTTTATTTTTTAATTAATAGATTATTATCAATCCCTCTACCACCAGTGAATTTCAAGAAAGAACTAAGAACATAACTAAAGTAGCAGAATCTAACGGATACGATAAACAATTGGTGGAAAAAATCAAAAACAAACTAGAAAAGAAGAAGCAAAAAACTTTTAAAATCAGATTAACTCCAAATACACAGAGTAATACCAAAAAATATTGCAAAATTACTTTTCACAGAAGTTGGCAGAATAACGTAACAAAATTGTTTAATAAATATAATCTAACTCCTGTATTTTCCAACACTCACAAGTTACAACAATACCTTCAAACTAAGTTAGTTAGCACAGACCCACTGAAAGAATCAGGTATTTACAGAATTAACTGTAATTCTTGCCCGAAATTATATATCGGCCAAACAAGAAGAAATATTCAAACCCGTTTCAAAGAACATTTAGCTCATGTAAAACTTCACGATGTAGACAAATCAGCATTAGCTCTACATAATTTAGATACCGGACATAATTTCAGCTTAGATAATGTAAAATTAATTTAAAAATGTTACAATAGAAATTTAGACATGTGGGAAGCCATACATATGAAAAAATACAAAAACTACCTCCTTAACAATGACATTTCACCTATTAATATTGATGTGAATTGTCGCATCGACATGCAATTTGTTTTTGCTATACTACGCCACCTGGCGACGAGTTAATGGACAGTAATATGCGTATTCTTTCTTTTCCTGTAATAGCTTAGCTATTCGAGAAGAAACACTTTGCACCGGCGTGGTCGGTTTTGTCCGTCAGATGGAATGAGGTTATCTGTGTCTTCGGATAGGACAAAACTTGCTACATGACCGCAAGTGTACCTACAGTCGTTTGTCTTCGTAAACCTATCATTGACAAAGTGGTTACACAGAAACGCATGCGTCTGGTAGTTGAAGCAAACGCTGGTAAATACGTACTGTGTGTCCATGCATATACAGATACAAATTTGTTTTTATACAGATTTGTATTATTTTGTATCACCTATTAATAATAAACTTTTAAATTGTATACCAACTGTATCTAATAATTAATAGATCCTTTTCACTTTACTATATTGTAATATAACCCTAAATGACTAACACAGTCAGATGTCTTGTTTTCATATGTAACGGTCTTTCCCAAATTTGTCCTTCTTAGAATTCCAATAGAGTTTACAATATTTTTACAATAATACGACCATATTTTTTCGATTATTTGCATGTTTTTCGACCATTTATAGTTTTTTACAGCCCCACCTAAGGTATTTTTACTATACATGTACTCGAAAATAATACGTTTAAATAGTAACCACTGACGATGTGTGCAGTGCTCATGAAATGTACATATAGTTAATATACTATTGTTTGTGAAAATATAAGGTGCGTTATTTATAGTTTAAGACTGTAATAATTTCACAAGTGCTCAACATATACTACTACTATATATGCACATTGTTTAAATTTCTTTTTAGTATACATAGTTTACCGATGGCAGTTCACCGGATCATTTCGAAAATTTATTTTTCACTGTAAGAACCCCATTAACACTTATTCCAAACGTTTCTTTAATAATATAATGCCTTCGAAAAAAACTTCTTTTGGTAATTCCGCAAAATACGAGCGCACAGCGTTTTTCCATGTCGCCATTTGATAAAAATCGGCTCCCTCTGAAGTATTTTTTGAATCTTGGGGAGAGGTAATAGTCACTGGTAACGAGGTCGACACCTTAGGGTGGATGTTGTAATTCCTCAAAGCCGCATTCATTGATTACTACTCAAAAATTAGTTAATAATCGTATCCTAAATAAGATTTCGACAACTAAGTTGCCATCATCAGTAGGTAAAACCACTATTCAAAGTGTTGAACATGGAGTACAGTAAAGCTAACACATAGAATTGCGCATAACTTTACACGGCGTCCACGTATAACACTGAATTTAAAGCAAATACATAAACTAAAATTACATCAATTTACCCCTCTTATGAAAAAGGCAACACCATTTGTTTATTCTCACGACCACAACTTTTCCTACCTCTTTTCTAAGAATGAAAAAAGACAACTGTATGGGATAGGACCGTTGCTCGAGTTAAACGTATTAATTTGGTTTTTAACGATATGAATGCTTTCGTATTCAGTGTATACATGGACGCTGTGTAAAGTTGTGCGCGATTCTATGTGTTAGCTTTACTGTGCCCCATGTTCAACACTTTGATTAGATTAGTAATTTTTACCTACTGATGATGACAACTTAGTTGTCGAAATCGTATTTAGGATACAATTGTTAATTGTGGTAATGGGTTTTGTACCTTTTTTTGAGAAAGACCTTTAATTTGACTTGGTTGCTGCTCCGTTTAATATTTTCAGCATAACGATATGAATGCTTTCGTATGCGTCGAAGATTGTGGTGTTGTTGATATTTTTGACAAGTTTTAAACCTTTTTTCGTGACATTGTGATCATGGATTGCGGCGCTCGATTTTTCTGGTCTATTAAATTTAATATGTGATATTTGTTCTTTAAAACGGGTTATTATTGAGCGTTTCGTTTGACCTATATATTTCAAATTATAATCGCCGCAATTAATTTCGTATATACCTGATTCCTAATTAAAATTAACTTTATCTTGGGTATTGCCTAGGAGACTTTTGATGCTATTTTCGGATCGAAAAGCGACTCGGAGACCTTGTTCTTTAACAACTCTATTAATTTTTTTCGTGATAGGTAAACACGTGTACTTTTTCTCCTGGTTACGTTGAGATATCAAACTTGTGGATTCACGGATTGTCTTTTTTAAATTCGTTTTTCTAATTAATTTATTGATTATTTCTATGTCAAAGCCATTATACCTCGCGATGTTTTTAATGAAATCTAGTTCTATTTCGTATCTCTCTTTTGTTAACGTAAAGTTTAGTAACCGATTGACTTAGAAATTAAAAGGAGCTGTCTTATGTTGTATTAAAAACGGCGGCTTGTGCTGGATATCGGGATGTGGATGTGCCGTGCTAATAATAATGAAATTATTCTAAGATAAATAAAATAATTAGTGGTGCTGGTGAAGTTTCTTCAAAGGTCCAGGACGTGCGTGATGATTGTCAATTAAAATATATGAGCCCCGTCCCGTTTCAATTGGCACACCTACTAAAATTTTAAATTTTACTCAAAACATGTTTGAAAAACGGTTACTATCAATTTTTTTAACTGAAAAATAAAAGGATAACACTCTTAAACGTTGGATAATATATGTTAAATATGTACTTCAAATAAAATATATTAGATAAAAACAAAATTCACCAGTTAACCATATGTGTCTGATTTGTTTATGTATTCTTAACACATAAAAATTACAAAATAATACAAATCTGTATAAAAACAAATTTATATCTGTATATGCATGGACCACAGTACGTATTTACCAGCTTTTGCTTCAACTACCAGACGCATGCGTTTCTGTGTAACCACTTTGTCAATGATAGATTTACGAAGCAAAAGACTGTAGTACACTTGCGGTCATGTAGTAAGTTTTGTCCTATCCGAAGACAACAGATTACCTCTTGCCATCTGACGGACAAAACCGACCACGCCGGTGCAAAGTGTTCTTCTCGAATAGCGATGCTATTACTGATAAAGAAGAAAATACGCATATTACTGTGAGTCCATTAACTCGTCGCCAGGTGGCGTAGTATAGCAAAAAATAGATTGCATGTCGATGCGATAATTCACATCAAGCTTTGATACAAAATAATACAAATCTGTATAAAAACAAATTTATATCTGTATATGCATGGACACACAGTACGTATTTACCAGCTTTTGCTTCAACTACCAGACGCATGCGTTTCTGTGTAACCACTTTGTCAATGATAGATTTACGAAGCAAAAGACTGTAGTACACTTGCGGTCATGTAGTAAGTTTTGTCTTATCCGAAGACAACAGATTACCTCTTGCCATCTGACGGACAAAACCGACCACGCCGGTGCAAAGTGTTCTTCTCGAATAGCGATGCTATTACTGATAAAGAAGAAAATACGCATATTACTGTGAGTCCATTAACTCGTCGCCAGGTGGCGTAGTATAGCAAAAAATAGATTGCATGTCGATGCGATAATTCACATCAAGCTTTGATACAAAATAATACAAATCTGTATAAAAACAAATTTATATCTGTATATGCATGGACACACAGTACGTATTTACCAGCTTTTGCTTCAACTACCAGACGCATGCGTTTCTGTGTAACCACTTTGTCAATGATAGATTTACGAAGCAAAAGACTGTAGTACACTTGCGGTCATGTAGTAAGTTTTGTCCTATCCGAAGACAACAGATTACCTCTTGCCATCTGACGGACAAAACCGACCACGCCGGTGCAAAGTGTTCTTCTCGAATAGCGATGCTATTACTGATAAAGAAGAAAATACGCATATTACTGTGAGTCCATTAACTCGTCGCCAGGTGGCGTAGTATAGCAAAAAATAGATTGCATGTCGATGCGATAATTCACATCAAGCTTTGATACAAAATAATACAAATCTGTATAAAAACAAATGTATATCTGTATATGCATGGACACACAGTACGTATTTACCAGCTTTTGCTTCAACTACCAGACGCATGCGTTTCTGTGTAACCACTTTGTCAATGATAGATTTACGAAGCAAAAGACTGTAGTACACTTGCGGTCATGTAGTAAGTTTTGTCCTATCCGAAGACAACAGATTACCTCTTGCCATCTGACGGACAAAACCGACCACGCCGGTGCAGATATAAATTTGTTTTTATACAGATTTGTATTATTTTGTATCAAAGCTTGATGTGAATTATCGCATCGACATGCAATCTATTTTTTGACATAAAAATTGGTAAAAATCGAGGTAGCTATGAAAGATATGTCAAAACTTCCATTAATTCATCGTTAGGTTATATTGTGGGCAGTAAATATTATTATTATACGCTGTAGTTATTGTAATTAAATAAACAATGGCAAGAGGTAAAGCAATTGATGAAGAAATTCGGTCAATAATTGTAAAACTATCGAATGAAGGGAATTCATATTCTGAAATTGGAAAATTGTTGGATATATCAAGGTACAGTGTTAGAAATGGAATAAAATTTTACAAGAAAAACAGTTCAGTGACCCCAAAACCCCGTAATACAAAGAAAAGTAAACTCACTGATAACGACAGAAGAGCTTTGAAACGAATAATAAAACAAAATAGGCGTGCTAATTATGGCCAGTTGAGTGTACTATGGAGTGATGCTGTAGGAAGACGTGTATCAAGATCCACATGTCACAGAGAAGCTAAGAAACTTGGATTTAGTTCGTACAAGGTGACACTTTTGAAATACTAATTTTGTTTTGTTAAATATATTTTTCTCTATGCCAAAGAAAAACCTTTATTGACCTCAACACAAAAGAAAAATAGATTGAAATGGGCCAGAGACCCATTGGGACTTGAAACAGTGGAACAAAATACATTGGAGTGATGAGTCTCGATTGAAGTCTGTATAGGTGACAGTCGGAGTCGAGTCCTCCGTGAAAGACATGAGGCATTTCATCCAGATTGTCTGAAACGAAAAGTAAAATTTCCGGCATCCGTTATGGTGTGGGGGTCGATGTCGGCAAAAGGTGTCGGGCGGTTATATTTTATAGGTGGTATTGTCAATACCGATAAATATTTAACCATTCTTAAGGAATGTTTGTTACCCACGATGGAAGAAACTTTGAATTCGGGGGATGATTTTATATTCCAGCAGGACGGGGCTGCGTGTCATACGTCAAAAACAGCATTAAAATGGTTTAAGGACAATAATATTCCATTGTTAAAATGGGTCTCAAGCAGCCCTGACCTATCGCCCATAGAGATTCTATGGCATCAAATGAAAAAGGCCTTGCGCGCAGCTCCTGCAAGATCAGTGGGAGAATTGAAAACCAGGCTTCGAGAAATATGGCATGGATTCACGGCACAAGATTGCCAAGAACTTATAAATACAATGCCCAGGAGAATCCATGCCGTTATCAAAGCTAAAGGCGATGTAACGCAATGGTAAAGTTTCGTTAATGTTTGTCAAAGGTTGTTCGTCTGAAGTTTATTTATATATAATTATTATTATTATTGATTTTTTTTTTCGAAATAAGTTGTAAACTAGTTTGTAATTGTTGGCAAAAAGGCTTGATGAAAAATAAAAACTTTTAACATATTTATGAACAGGATTTCTTCTTCTAAAATGTTACTTACTAAAAATTTTAGAGGTGTGCCAATTGAAACGGGACGGGGCTCGTATATATAATTTACTTACTAAATAAATAAAACACATAAGCGTTGTCATTAAAGTTTGTATTTATATTTACATAAGAAAGAAATGAAATTGGTATATTTAAAAGTAATTTAACAAAAGTAATATATACACGAAGAGCGGTAATTCAGTAACTGAAAATTAACACAAAAATACTCTGAAACGAACGTTTAATTGAGCAGTAAATTAAGTAATTAATTGAATACGATTAATATAAAATAATCTCTGTATCGAACAATACCGAGTTACATTTGATTTGTGGCGATGGGCGACCACGTGGTGCGTCATATACCTGGACAGATATGCAGAGTGCAGAGCGATGTTTGGCCTTTTAATTGCGGTGAGATGCAGGGGCACGTGGATCATGCCACCGGTACTTGACCAGTACGGCGGGTGATGTTGCACTTTCGAGGGTTCTAACGAGAAGATCGGACTGATAGTTTTTGTGTCGATAGAAAAGGTCTAGAAAAGATCTATTTTTTTGAATTCTAATTAATTAAGAAGCGGGACCTGAAGAGGTGTTCTATCGATGGCATAAATATTATTAAAATAACCCTTGTGACATAAACTTCCTAATGATATGAAACACCATATATAAGAGAAGATGTATAATTAAATTAAAACAATTTAAAATGAAATGTATCTAGAAATTCCACAGTACGGTTGTTGGGTCAGGTAGAAAACGAAGGGTCTCGTCGGTCAGGATATAACAAAAGAGAAATGCTTTCTCTTTGTAACGAAAATGTACAGAAAAATGTCTTAAGTTTAAATATTATTATAAAATCGAGGTATTTAAAGAAGAAATATGATTTAAAAATAAATTAAAATATTCTATATGCGGAACGTAACAGTTGAAAACGAGGATTTGAATCCGAGGTGATAAATCTATTGACATTGGTACCTTTCCGAAAAATATCGATTTCTTACTTCTAATTATGAATGTATCTAAAAATGTATCATTGTTTTCCTTTCCCACCGTGAATTTAATAGTCGGAAATTTCAAATTTAGTTGTTTAACGAACATGTTCAATTCACATTTCCGTATATCAAAAATCGCGAAAATGTCATCTAAAATTTCCGACTATTAAGGACATGAGTATTCTTCGGGCTACTGTTTTCTTTTGATCAAAATTTCATAACGCTTCTGTGTTGAAGTTTCAAATCACTCATTTTCTCTTCTTTAAACGGATGTAAAAGTAACAAAAAGTGATTCGAACCAAACTTGGAGATGACATTATAAAATGTCACAGAAACTTGGCGTAAGAAAATTGTAGCATATTGTTTTCTTAGTTAGGTAGATAACAATAAAAAAACTCCCCTCGTATAAATAAAAATTATAATTGAAAAATCTATACTTAGTGTCATCGAACATATAGAACAACACAATTTCATTGAAATTAAATCTATATACCAGGTGAGAGTATCAGCAATTAGCAATAGAATATTTAGATTGGCATCCATGTAATATTGGCTATATTGTTCAACTTACTACATTTGTCATTTCTGATGAATGATGTTAATTAAAGACCGGACTGAAACGCAACAAAAAACAGAAAAAGCGACACTTAAAAATGCATAAAATTTTAACAAAAAAAAGCATTAAAAAGACATATTTTTTTAATATGGCATAAAATTCCCAAGAAGGGCATAAAATTAGATAAACCACATAAAAATTACTATTTTATTTTCACCAAATATACATTTCTAAACAAATTTATATAAAGAAAACTACTAATCCCGAAAACCATTGATCTAATAACATTTTATTTTCATAAAAAATACGTTTTCAAACCAAATTTTTATAAAAAAAAAACTACTAATACCGAAAACAACTGATTATTCTGTTTCCTTGGTGCCTTTTAGTGTGGTCTTTAATGATAACATTAACCTGTCATAATAATGTATGTAATTTCTTTAATTAACAATTAAATTATAAGACATTTTATATTATATACTTTTATTCAGATATTTCCAAAAATTAACTTCACTTTATCAATTGCAAAATGACACAGCTCTGCATTAATAAAAAGCAGTAAGTTCTTTTTAAATAATGATTATACGTTACTTAACAAAGATTTAAAAAAAACAAATATAGCACGCTTAAGGTATTTTTCACTGTAAGAGATGTTCGAAATGACCTCCATCCACATATACAGGGCATTTCAATTGAAACGAGTCACCTCAAATAACTCTTTACCTGCTGTGATTTATTCAAAATTATGAAACCTGTCAATTTTCATATCAAGGGGGACACCTTTTAATGTCGAGCCTGACGATTTAAAATCATTCCTGGGGGCGCAGCAGCCCCAAAAATAAAAATTTAAATATGGAAGGGTCTTGTAACCACTCGTTCAAAAGGTCTTTTAATTCTCTTTACGGCAACATGTATCAAAAAGTCATTTTTTTTAATCAGTAAGCAAAAAGTACATTATTTGCAACCTGTGTAATAAATAGAGCAGACCAATTTCCGTGCGCGCCATGAGCGCCGGTATGGGAGTGTAATTCGTAATATATTAGAATATGCGATAGAATAGGGACGCAACATGAGCTTGTTATCGATATAAGTATAGAAGTAGGGACATTTATTCTATCAGAAATAATTAAACATACATTTGGTTTTCTGCTATTAAAGTAATATTCATAAACACACGAAAAATAAGAATAGTACATATTATAGCGGCGTTGTATATACTTATAAATAAAAAGGAAAATGTATGAAATCAGTGATTGTGTGCACGACAGAGGATTTAAAAAAATACTTACCGTTTTAAGCGTCTTCCAAGTATTGACAAACTGGAGAAACTCGATTGTATATTTTCAACATCAGGTGCGTTTCTAAGGTTATTTCTGAGAAACATGTCCGCCGTGAGGAAAAAATATGTTTATATTCGGAAAACGAGCGTTCTACATCTAGTGATGTTATATTCGCATAATCAAAATACTTTTTTAAGCAACTTAACGCAACTGTAGACGTGCCCTCACAAATACGTGTTAAGGTGTCAAAATCTGCATTTCTGTCTAAAAGACTTTCAAATTTAATTAGAACACTGTCACTTTTTGCGTCTTCTACAGCACACAGTTGTGCGTGAACATCTTTAACGATTTGCAGTGATTCCTCTCACGACAGCGACGAATTTTCTAATTTTGTTATTGCTTCTTCTAGTCCCAAGTAATTCTCACGAATACTTTGTAAATCCATTTTAATCTGGGCATCTTGAAATTTTTTCTGGCTTGTATTTATAGTTGCACTTTCTTTCGGATCGAATGATATAACTACGTCCTTAATTTTTTCAAAATGTTCGTGATAGTAAAACCCCGCCCGTAACCATGTACCCCAACGTGTCAGAATCGGCTGTGGTGGCTCAGGGGTATGGGGACACAATTCGTGAAATTTCCGAATACGTTTTGGAGATTTCAGGAATACTGCCTTTGGACTCGATATTAAAGCATCTACCTCTGGATAACATCTACGAACCTGTTCTGCCACAAGGTGTAGAGCATGGAGTTTACAAGTAATATGTAACAAGTTAGGACAATATTTTCTAAGAGACCGGCCTGCAGAACACATGGTTGCGGCACCATCGGTCATAAACATTAATACTTGGTCTTTCAAAAGTTTAAATTTTTCCAAAGTATCTAATAGCACCTCTGAAATTTTTTCGACATTACATTGTTCTAGTCGTCTGGTTGCTAATAAAATTGAAGACGTTGGTTGATGTGGTTCCATATTACGCGCGATCACATTAGCTACAGATTGTTTTTTGCTGTCAGTTGTTTCGTCCACATATAACCACAGTTTTTTATTTTTCAGTTCGGCTTTGATTTTATTTTCAACCTCTTTACGCACCGATGGTAAATTCCTTCGTAAAGTTGTCGTGCTAAGTAAGTTTGATACGCGTATTTATTCCAAAATGAAATAAATGAATCATTACTTAACAAGGTAAACGGCAGTGTACACACAATCATAGTTACACATAGTTCATGTATAAACTGTTGTCGATTAATTTTGTTATTATTGTGCTTCGAACTGCTTACGTGTTCTTTACAATGTGTTTTTGACCAACACATTAGATATGTATTGCACACTAAACATTTAATTTTTGAGCCATCGTATATTAAGTCCGGGAAATCCATAATAAACTTATTCACTTCGTCTGACAACGGTCGTTTTCTCGATTTATGTGTCGGCGACATTTTATTACGTATGCTTACACTTACATGCAGGCTAAGCAAGTACCAAACACATACTGAATGCTTTTTATTAGTTCTGATGCAAATCATCCTCACATCGGCGCACATGGCGCGCACGGAAATTGGTCTGCTCTAGTAATAAAACACGACTAAAGTAATAGTACAATCTTGCTTCAAATGTTCTCGTAACATTTCACAATTTTTTGTAGTAACCAAGGTAACCCATACTTGTTTTTGTCACATTGACTTATCATTTTTAATGTCGATTTTCTCCACCTTTTTTGCTTCTGTTTTCAGCTTTAGATACTTATTTTGTACGATTGTACGATATTAGTTTACGTTTGCATTGTTTGTGGAATGTTCTTTAGTGGAATTTACGTTTAGTTTAATCGTGAATTCACAATTAATAAATAATGGTCTATTCTAACGAAGAACGTGTTTAATTAGTGACTGTATTATGAGAATAGGACGTGTGCAGGATCTACAGCTCGTTTAACGAAAATAATGCAGGCCAAAATGTGCGACACAAGTACGTACTGGAATTAATCAAAAAATTTACGGAAATGGGCTCTGTATATAACAAAAAACAACATTGCCATCGGGTCGTAAATAATGAAGATATCAATGTCGAAGTCTTAGGTCAGGTCGCAGTGCTTGGAAATGCGACAGGTATCTCAAACATCAGGAGTAAGCTGTTCATCAGTTTGTAGAATACTTAAGAAGTTCAAATTTCATCACTATAAAATTACGCTTGTTCTCGAATTGAATGAGAATGATGACTGACCGAGCGCATCAACAATTATCGAAACTTATTGTATAATATCTGCTTTTGGACGAATCATCTTTTTTATTGAATGGTGAAGTAAATCGTCACAACTGCAGATATTGGAATGACACTAACCCCCACAGAAACTTAATGTATAGGACACCTATTCATAGGACCTCTATTCATTGACGGGCCTTTAAACGGTCAAATATATTTGAACATGTTGGACGATACAATCAATCCTTTGATTACAGAAAAATTAGAGCAAGATCCAGATTTGTTGGAGAATGAGGTAATATTTCAGCAAGATGGAGCCTCCACATTCATTATGCTGCTGGAGTACGACAATTTCTGGATCCTTACTTTCGCGATCGCTGGATTGGTCGAAGGGGGCCTATAGAATGGCCTGTCAGATCGCCGGATCTTACACCACTTGATTTTTTCTCTGGGAGCATCTTAAATCTAAGCTGTATGCCACGCGTTCCTTACAAGAGTTACACCAAAAAATGGTTGAAGAATGTCAACGAATAACTCCAGAAATGTTGCGAAATATCAGGGGAGCATTTGAAGCAAGATTGTATATTGTATTGAGGTTATATTAGAAAAAATCAATTTAAATATTCATATATATAAATATATCAAATATACAAATTATGATTTTCCTTCTTTTCTAAATCTTAATATTTTTTCTCGATTCAGGTTGATCGAAATTAGTACAATCGATTTTTATTTAAATTTATTTTTATGTATTCGTGAAAAATCTAAGTGGCAAATTTGACTTAACACTAGATTACTTGACTTGAAAATTAAATTCTAATTATAAAGTCTAAAAAATGAAACTAAATCATACATTAATTTTAAACCATTTTCTTACGTTATGGTTATTGTATTGAGTTTCTTCGACTGTTTCTTTATTCAATTTTATGGAATATTTAAGTGTTAGACAACCAACGACTGCATATTAAAATATACATATTCTTTTTTATTATTCATTAAATAATAAAGTACAATTACTTGAAGACTAATAAGGGATTCAGCTATATATTTTTATTATCTTTGAAGGCACGTTTGTATATTTCAGTTATTACAAAGGATGTTCCGGTATTATAAATTGCTGATGCAATAAATTAAAACTTACGTACTTCTGTTACCTATTTCTACAAGTCCTTTCTCTTTTTTTTAGAGATATACACATACGTATATATGCTTAAAGCTATGCAATAATTATATGTTTTGAATCATACGTACGTAATAGAAAAGTATCTTAGTTATTTCTTTTTTTTTTCTAGAGAAAGTATTGTAATAATTATAATTAATTTACATTAAAGTTTCAGTTTTCTATCAATGAGACGTACAAGGAGAGCATAAAGTATTTATGCTCTTATTATTTTGATTGATAAAAAGTTTCAAAATACTTTTAAGATCACAGGCAATACAATTCTGAATTTCAAATGACAAGTTTAATTCAAATTAACATAATTCTAGTAATTTTTTTAATGCAGACAATGCAATTAAAATTTGAAAATTTGAAATCACAATGTCAGTTTAAATTTTATACGTAATATTCTAGCATCTAAAACGCTATTGAAAATATCCAGTACAAAGTACTGTTACAGGTACATTTTTTATTATAATTGGTGGTATACTGATGGCGAATATAAATTCTGTTCAATATTAAAAAAATTCCGATTGAATCCATAAATAAAACCCGCAAAGAATATTACAAACATACTAGAGAAATTTATGTGTCAAAATATATTCATTGTTGTGTTTTAAGATTATAAATAAACGTACGATAATTTATATAGTGTGGAAAAAATGCAATATCCTTGCAATAAAACATAATAAGCTATATACTCATAACAATAAATAAACAGGAATTCCAATAAACAGCAATATAAAATAAGGACAATTCTTCATATGCACAAAACATTAGAAAACCCTAAACCTGCCAACGTACCAAGAACCTAATTTATCTTTTACAAATGCATCAGAAGACGGACAAATGTCATCATGAAATTTCCTAATAATTAAACTCGTAGTCGGAGGTCCAGAAGTTCGTGGAATGAAAGGGTTGTAAATAAAATGAAACAATAAATCTATTTTTCCTTTTCAATATAATCACCCTTAAGCACAATACATTTATTAGATCTATGAATTAATTTTTCTAAACCATCATAAAAATATTTTTTATCTTTCGCCTCAAAATGGACCAAAATTGCCACCTTTACCTCATTGTCGTCGGAAAACTTTCTTCCACGAAAGTCTTTTTTTAAATTGGGAAACAAATAAAAGTCACTAGGTGCCAGGTCTGGACTGTAGGGTGAATGGACTATTGATTGAAAGCCATGCTTGTGCAGAGCAGCCATTGCAACTCTGCTCTTGTGAACCGGCGCATTGTCTTGCAAGAGCAACACACCCTTGGTCAATTTTCCTCGACGTTTTTCCTTGATGGCCTCCTTTAATTTTTCTAATATCGCTGCGTAATATTCTCCGGTTATGTTCCTTCCTTTTTCTTTGTAATCAAACAATAATATCCCCTCACAATCCCAAAAAACAGTAGCCATCAACTTTCCAGCCGATTCTGACACTTTGAATTTCTTTGGCGGTGGTGTCCTCTTTTTATGCCATGGCATGGACTCCTGTTTGGACTCAGGCTCAAAGTGATGAACCCATGTTTCATCTCCGGTAACAATCCGCTCCAAAATCTGTGCAGGTTCGTCTCCACACAGCTCCAAAAATTGTTTGGACGCATCGACGCGCTGCTGTTTCTGCAGCGGCGTGAGCATTCTCGGTACCCATCTTGCACTGACTTTTGTCATACCCAGGTGGTCATGTAGGATACGCAAAATGGTGGTATCTGATACTCCAACTAATGCAGATAATTGTTTTTTCTTCAAACGGGCATCTTCCAGTACAATTTTTTCCACTTTTTCGACGATGTCTGATGTGGTGGCCTCAACTGGCCGTCCTGAGCGGGGGTCGTCTTCAATCGACTCCCGACCATGTTTAAAAAGAGCATGCCAGTTATAAATCATTATTTACTAGGGCACTGTTCTCCATAAACGGTTTCCATTTCATTCAATATGGTTTGAGCGTTCTTTCCTTGCTTTGTAAGGAACTTTATCACAGCACGGTGTTCAATTTTCTCCATAGTTTCAGTTATCTTTCGGATTGACTTGTTTAGCAGGCAACTATTCGTAAACGACTGACGCTATAGAGCTGCAACTTAACTTATACACTAATGATGAGTCGCCAATCAGAATGACACCTACAGACCGCCCCTATCCCCACTCCATCCCCTCCATTCCACGAACTTCTGGACCTCCCTAACAACAGCTCTTGAACTAAAGTTTGATGATCGGATTTAACACAAGTATACCATAAAAAACTAACTTTCTGCAAAGTTAGAAACATTTTCTTGTAAATAGAAATTACATGGCCAAAAGATTTGAACGACACAACCATCTTATTGTAAATGGTATTATCATATAATACCAAACTAAGAGTGGGATAAAGAAGATTATTTGATTCACTAAATTCCTTAAACATTGTAAATGTGTAATGAGGTCCTACGTTAACAGAAAATAAAGAAGAGTTACAAACCTCACAGTCGGGTAAATTAAGCTTTTTTTAGGAGGAATCCACATACATAGGTGACAGCTTGATAATTCAAATCATTCTCATCATTAATTGGAATATTTAGAGAAGGATCTTCAAGTTCATTCGTATCCAATGTCTACCCAATCTTAGCACTTTTAGACTCAATAAAATACATAAATGATTGCAAATTTGTTAAGATATACCCACTATCCTCCTCATAATTGAACCCGATGGAATGAGAAGACACTGAATCATTATGATGTTTAAAATGATCCTCGCAAACATATATATATATATATATGTATATATATATATATATATATATTGGGACTCGAACCCAAGTCTACAGTTTGCCGGACTGTCGCTTTTACCACTCAGTGCGGCAAACTGTAGACTTGGGTTGGAGTCCCAACGTAGACCATATTTTTCAATTAAAAATTTCGTATGATTTGCTTTGTAATTTGTAGACAGCAATGTTTACATCCCCACTTACTCTGCAATTACATACACTCTAATTTAATATTTGTAAATATTTCATATAAAAGCCGAAAAACTCCAATAATTTATCAATTGTTATATTTAATAAACGGCTAAGAAATTATCTAAACACACATATATATTAGGCGGTATATATATATATATATATATATATATATATATATATATATATACCGCCTAATTCTGAGCAAACGCAACGATGCGAATGTATGAATATTTCTCCCGCTTCGAATACAAATCCCCTGAACACGTTTAGTCAATCACAAAACAGTCTGTCGCGCAACGATTTGACAATTAATGTCATAAATTATTGTCACCACTGTCACCCTATACGGAGTCTCTTAAGCGTTTGAATAGTGATAATGCCGCGTTATACACTAGAAGAGAAAGCCGAAATGATGAAATGGTACCACGCTGATAATTCTTATCAAAGAATATGTGACTTATTTGCCGGAGTTCCTAATGATACGTTCATTTTAGTATGCGCTGCAATAGAACTAAATTCAAATTTGAAACATAGCGATATTTCCAACGATTTAGGCAAATGCTGCTCTTCCGTTAACCGCATACTAAAATTAAATGGTTTTCGTAATTATAAATATTCCAAACATCATCAATTATTTTACGGTGATGAGTTTAAACGGATGAATTTCCGTTATTATATAATTAATTTCTCATTATGAACAATTTATTTTATTATCTGTAAGAGTAAATTTTTCTTAACATTACTAGAATATAATTTAGTTTTTATTTATTTCTGAAGTTTATTTAGTTTACTATGAATAATTTTTGTTACCTTTATTAATAAAATTTAATGTATTAAATCTCTTGATGCCTTATTTGCAATTTTCTTAACCGCTTATTAATAATTTTATTACGCTTTGTGTGACCATCGTCAGTATAACGTATCGCAATTTATTTATTATAAAATCATTACAATAACACAGGACTAAACAATAATAGATAATTTTTCTTACGCGGCTCCATAATATGTAAGTATGTATGACATATGACATCGATGTTGACACGCCTACAGCATTCAGGGGAATTCTATTTGGAGCGGGAGAAATATTCATACATTCGCATCGTTGCGTTTGCTCAGAATTAGGCGGTATATATATATATATATATATATATATATATATATATTGTAATGGGGCAAACTGCACTCTTATTCCAGCAACTATAATGGGAAAAACAGAATTAACAATTATAAAACTCACAGAAGAAGGGTTAAATTGGCGGATTTAATTTGTAAAATTAGTATCGAAATGTTTATAAATTAATATGACGATAACTTTGTATACTTTAAGTTAACCTATTTTAATTTCTAAATTTTCTTTTCATATTACTATTTTCAATTTCATAATTCAAATCTTAGCGCGAAATAACAGATATCTAATTTATCTACATCAATATTTTGTATCGATACTAGTTAGACACGCCCACTTTTTAAAATGTAATTAACCCGCGAAAATGTTATTTTCTACACACAAATACAACATAACCTTGTATTGGAAAGCATGTTCTGACAGCTTGAAAAATATTTTATAAATTTAATTATTATGACAAAATTATCATATTGTTTATATTTTTCTTGTTTATGGATATAGTAAAAGTAAAACTTCGAGGCTGTTTTACGATATTAACTAGGCTTTGAAAATAAATAACCGCTATCGGCGTCTTTTCCTAAAAATCTAATAACGAATGGCCGTAATTTTGTTCAACTCCTAAGAAAATTTAAATAAAAAGTAAAATACCTGTGATATAATTACAAATTTATGCTGAATCGAAATATTAATACTTGGCCCATCTTTTGAAAACAAACCTGAAGTCAATCGCTGGAAAACTTACAAGATTCGAGACGAGCATCTTTTATATTGGAGTTCCGACGAGGAAGCAGAATCGAAGTCGTTATACGCCGCAAACGCCGTCATCAGAAATTGGAGGACCCGCACTTTGTATTTTCCCAATCACATCGCTTTCATTCTGGATAACTGCAGAGTTTGATGAAAAACAGGTTCATTTCTATCATTATTCTACAATAAAGTCGAAAAAGTTAATATTATTTAATTAAAACAAACTATTTAATACAATAAAATCCTGAATTTTACTTTTATTCACATCTTAGACATACACATTATAGTTATCTCATATAAATAATTTTGAACATTGTGGTACTTGCCTGATTTGTTGTGTAAACAGTTTGAATTTAATACAAGACCATATATCATAACTACACATAACCTTTTAGTATTATACACACGTGCATTATTTCTAGTTTTTTTTTATTTGTCGCTAGGCACATTCATTTGTTCAAGTTACAGATTCCTTATTTATTTCAATAAATTATTTATTTTATTACCTAACACACTCTTTTATTTGCTAGTGTTAAGTTGTAGGAGTTATTTTATATAAGATTTATCTATTAATACACCATACAAAGGAATAAATATTCACATTTAATCGACGAAGATCCTGAGGAGTCATATTTAACTTATTTCTTGCTCACGACTGCTAGTTGGAATATTAAGAACATAGATAGCGTTGATCTAAGTATATTTTCATATTAAAAGGCGCCCAATTATAAATTCAATTCTATTTACTTTAACTTTCATTTACTTTAATTATTTATCTACATTTATCATTCTATTATTCACATTTAGATTATTCGCCGTTTATCAATATATATATACCGCCTCATTCTGAGCAAACGCAACGGTCCGAATGTACGAATATTTCTCCTGCTCCGAATAAAAATCCCCTGAACGCTTTTAGCTAATCACAAAACAGTCTGTCGCGCAACCATTTGACAATTAATGTCACAAATTAGTGTCACCACTGTCACCCTATACGGAGTCTCTTAAGCGTTTGAATAGTGATCATGCCGCGTTATACACTAGAAGAGAAAGCCGAAATGATGAAATGGTATCACGCTGATAATTCTTATGAAAGAGTATGTGACTTATTTGCCGGAAGGTATGCCGACAGGCCCATCCCGAACAAAGCTACAATTTGTAGACTTAAAAAGACAATAGACATTACTGGTTCTGTACAAAATTTAAAACCATTATTCCCAAATCGCAGAGTTCCTAATGATACGTCCATTTTAGTATGCGCTGCAATAGAACTAAATTGAAATTTGACACTTAGCGATATTTCCAATGATTTAGGCATATGCTGCTCTTCCGTTAACCGCATACTAAAATTAAATGGTTTTCGTAATTATAAATATTCCAAACATCATCAATTATTTTACGGCGATGAGTTTAAACGGATGATATTATATAATTAATTTCTCATTATGAACAATTTATTTTATTATTTGTAAGAGTAAATTTTTCTTTACATTACTAGAATTTAATTTAGTTTTTATTAGTTCTGAAATTTATTTAGTATACTATGAATAGTTTTTGCTACCTTTATTATTAAAATTTAATTTATTAAATCTCTTGATGCCTTATTTGCAATTTTCTTGATCGCTTATTAATAATATCATTACGTTTTGTGTAACCATCGTCAGTATAACGTATTGCAATTTACTCATTACCATAACACAGGACTAAACAATTTATAGTCCTTTAATAGTAATTTGATAATCAGATAATTTTTCTTACGCGGCTCCATAATATGTAAGTATGTATGACATATGACATCGATTGCACATTCGGATCGTTGCGTTTGCTCGGAATGAGACAGACTGTTTTGTGATTGGTTAAACGCGTTCAGGGGATTTGTATTTGGAGCGGGAGAAATATTCATACATGCGGATCGTTGCGTTTGCTCAGAATGAGGCGGTATATATATATATATATATATATATATATATATATATATATATATATATATGTGTGTTTAGATAATTTCTTAGCCGTTCATTAAATATAACATTTGATAAATTATTGGAGTTTTTCGGCTTTTTTATATGAAATATTTACAAATATCAAATTAGAATGTATGTAATACATACATTCTACAATATGAAACAAACATGTAAATAATTTACATATCTGTAACTATGCACATGGACAATACACCTCGTATTTTCAGCATTTACTTCTGCTTAATACATATGTTTCTGCCATATAGGCGTCCTCAGTTAAGCTAGTGAAGCAATGTATACAAATTAATACAAACCTGTTATAAACAACTGGTTTGTATCTGTATTTAAATTTACTGAAATAGCCCGCATAGATCAAGCAAGTTCCGTCCTATAAGAAGACAACTATTTAATAATTGACATCTTACGGGCGAAAGATACTTTGTCCGGAGGGCTACCTATCGTTCGAACAGCTATGCTGCTACGGGAAACGATAAAATACGTATGTAGATGTAGTCCATTAGCAACCAGCCAGATGGCGGTAGATATACAAAAAGGTTTTGTTTAAGTATGATAATACGTTAAGCACGTATAAAGCGTTTGTACAATATGAAACAAACATGTAAATAATTTACATATCTGTAACTATGCACATGGACAATACACCTCGTATTTTTCAGCAATGTGTCCATGTGCATAGTTACAGATATGTAAATTATTTACATGTTTGTTTCATATTGTACAAACGCTTTATACGTGCTTAACGTATTGTCATACTTAAACAAAACCTTTTTGTATATCTACCGCCATCTGGCTGGTTGTTAATGGCCTACATCTACATACGTATTTTATCGTTTCCCGTAGCAGCATAGCTGTTCGAACGATAGGTAGCCCTCCGGACAAAGTATCTTTCGCCCGTAAGATGTCAATTATTAAATAGTTGTCTTCTTATAGGACGGAACTTGCTTGACCTATGCGGGCTATTTCAGTAAATTTAAATACAGATACAAACCAGTTGTTTATAACAGGTTTGTATTAATTTGTATACATTGCTTCACTAGCTTAACTGAGGACGCCTATATGGCAGAAACATATGTATTAAGCAGAAGTAAATGCTGAAAATACGAGGTGTATTGTCCATGTGCATAGTTACAAATATGTAAATTATTTACATGTTTGTTTCATATTGTACAAACGCTTTATACGTGCTTAACGTATTGTCATACTTAAACTAAACCTTTTTGTATACACACATTCTAATTTGATATTTGTAAATATTTCATATAAAAAAGCCAATAATTTATCAAATGTTATATATATATATATATATATATATATATTATATGTTTTGAATTCGAAGAAATATCAATACCTGAAAAATTTTTAATAGAGTTCAACCATATGTGTTTTCTATCCTCACCAGAAGGGGGAATGAAGAAATGTTTATTTTGATAACACAAATCAGGAAAAATATTGGAATAACCTGGAATTTTACATTTATATCTGTGCGTACTTGAAAAAGTCATTATAAAAGTAATTTTTTATGCAAAATATTAAAATTAATTATTACTACAACAATTAATAATAATCAAACTTACCCAAACACTTGTCCCTCTTCAAAACTAATTTTGTAAACGCTAAGTCATTATGACTTGCATTTTTATTGTATCCTCGGTACCGTGCACTGTTGCCATGTCACACATTCTTATAGTTACCCATATTTATTCATAGATTTCGTAAGTGTATAAGCTACCAAGACTTTTTGGTGAAAATAACGCTAAAAACAATCTAATTCTTCATACCAAAACCTTCTTTGATGTTTGATAATAATCCTCTTAGATACAGAGACTCCAAAAAGACTTGGCAACAATACTATATTTAGTACGCCATATGAAACCGAGATAGCGCGCACATCTTTTTCGTATTTGATAGAATACCCCCTGGTCTGCACATAACGCTGCTGTTGCCATTTCAAAGGGTTCAAAAACATATTTAACTCTGGAAGTAAAATAGTGCAGTTCATTGTTTATTGATAATTTGTATATATGTATAAATAAAAATAAATTATGCATAGGTACAATATGAAATGCAATTTCTAATTTGAAATTCGAAATTCGGTTTCAAATACCTTTGTAGCAAGAATTCGATATTTCGAATTCGGAAATTCGAATTTTATCGCCGACACTACTCGAAACCTAGGTGTGCAGATTTGTGCTGCATATCAAGTTAAATCGGCTATCCATAAAAGAAATCAATCCCGAAAGTTTTTGATTGCGTTTTGTATGTACCCTCACATGGAGGATTGAAACGTCATTGTTATTGTTTAGAAACTAATTAAAAACTGTTTACAATCTTTTAATGAAATGAATTCTTGGTATAATTTATGTTTTGGTACATGTTTACATGTGTTCCTTAGCTTCTTTCTTTATTTATATTTATAAGTACTTCAAAATATTTATTATGATTGTCGTACTGTTATTATATCCTGCAAAATATTTTATTTTTATTAAATACTCGTCAAGCTAACAGCCTTTGAATTTAATGGTATTTTTCCGCCTGCCGCTAATTACAAGATAAAACTTTCCTAAGAGAATTACGTCCTCAAGTACAGCACGAATTTACTAATCTTCTAATTAGTAATCGGATGCGGCTAATTACCTCATCAACGCAGTTGTCGAACTGATTATAGTTTTTGATAACAAAGACACTGATAACACTTACCGTGCATATTTAAGGAATGGAACATTAAACATTTCCGATATCAAAATATTTACCTTGACCCAGAAGTTCACATTCAAAAAGATACGACGTGTTATAATATTTAAAATTTTAATTTGTTTACATAACATAAGAAATTTTTGATATACCGGGTGTCTTTGAAATAAAAAGATAACGTAGGTATGAAAAATGGAAAGATTAAATTATATAGAATATATACCCAAAAATATTTTCCTAAAATTCCCTCTTATAAGCGAGAAAATGATAACAAAGATATTTAAAGAAATTTTGTTACGCCACTGTGCGAGTGAATATATCATAAATACTATCGTAGATGCTTAAAGCTGACCCACAATATAATTTTGTTATTGTCTATCTCGCTTTAAGTATCGTTTTGTTGTGGATCGTTACATATCGAACGTATGTAACGATCCACAACAACAATTTTTCGATTAAAGATAATAGATTGTAACTTAAATGCCCATAAAGCACCATCTTACATGTTCTTTTAATATAACATCTTTAAGAATTCACTTGACTTTCGTACACTGTGCGACATATAAAACTCGTACAACTGTCATGAGTATAAAATCAGAGTTTTTAAGTTGCGTAAACGGGGCAAATATATTCAAACTGTCATTTACAAACTTTATAGGTTATACATAAATTGCTAATACCTATAACTTAAGTCAAATTTTACAAGACACATAAGACATGTCAAATTTAATAAGCCTGGTTTACATTGATAATATGTTAGTGTACGGGTTTTATATGTCGCGCAGTGTACCAGGTTATTGAACCCATACCATAATAACAAAATGTTATCGGTTTTATAAACATAAACATTACCGCCTTTAAATACTATATAATTTAAAAAAATGTTTTAAAGTGGTGGCTGTGGATTACCTACACTTCAAAAATGTATGTCTTAATTTAATATCATTTACTTATATTAATTTTAAATGTCAGAATTTCCATTTCTAATACAATATTCTGACATTTAAAATTAATCACATTTGACAGATTAGAAATAGCTATTTAAGTCACAAGGAATGTAAGGACGTAACAAGTGTTCATTTGAAAAGTCAATCTAGGTTATTTTGAAATTTTGATAGAATAAGACGCAAATATATTAGTATGTGTTTGTTGTTCCGTAAACGTAAATCCAAATGACATTTGATAATGCCAATCACAAATATCAGTTAGTGCATAAAATAATCGTGCGTCGATTCTGGTTTAAATAAATTGCTTCTCAGTTTTAAAATGGCTTTCACTTTAGAACATAAAATTTTTTTAGTCCAGGCTTATTTTCGAAGTGGTAATAAAATTGATGGTTTATGGGTTTATTCAGTTCAAGATTGCATGGTAGAATTTCAAGTAGAGTTTCCTCATTTTGTAATAGATTATGTATATACAATTTAAGAATACTTTGGATAGAACTTTAAAACTTTTTTCTGAAACTGGTAGTCTCTTAAGAAAATCAGGCAGCGGAGCAGTTAAGAAACGTACACCTCAAGTTGTCAATCGTGTTGAAGAAATAATGGAAAATGAACCACAAACATCTGTTCGACATTTGAATCAACAAATAAACCTTTCTGTTGGTACAACTCACAAGTTATTAAAAAAAGATATGCAACTTTATCCATACCGTGTCACAGCAGTACAAGAATTGTTAGAAATTGATTGCCAACGTAGACTCTACAGTTTTGTAATTGGTTTGTAAATATGAACAATAATGGAGAACTTTCGCAAAGAGTCATCTTTACTGATGAAGTATGGTTTTATAAAACGGGATACCTAAATTCACAAAATACAAGAATTTGGAGTAGTGAAAATCCACATGTAATTAATGAAGAATCGCTACATCCAGAGAAAATTGGTGTTTGGGCAGCGATAAGCCAAAGGCGAATCATTGGACCAATATTTTTTCAGGGAACGTTAACTGCTCGAAGGTACCGTACGGAAATTTTACAACCATTTGTCAATCAGTTGCATGATGATGAACTTCAAAATGCATATTTCCAACAAGACGGAGCACCTTGTCACTGTACTGCAGAATCTTTGGATTATTTAAGAGAATCTTTTGATGAGCGTATAATTAGTCGAAATACTGAAATTGGCTGGCCTGCACGTTCATGCGATTTAACACCTTGCGACTTCTTTTTGTGGCCTTATCTAAAAAATAACATATTTCGAACACCTATATTGAATTTGAATGATATGCTACAGAGAATCGAACAGAAATGCATGGAAATTAATAAGAATCCAGTAATGTTGCGGAATATCATCAGATATTTTGAACGGAGGATTTTAAAGTGCATTGATCTTGAAGGACAACATTTTCAACATTTGTTATAGTTTTCAATAAATACCTATTATTTGTTATTTATTTGTATGTATGAAACTGTCAAAATATACGACTTCGTAGGTTAAGTAGTAAATTTTAATTTACGACATACTTCAAAATGTTTTCAGTAAATCACATGCTACTAGATTGACTTTTCAAATGAACACTTGTTATTAACATTCGAGGTAAGCAAGTACAGTTAAGCTCACATAAATCTAGTATAACCTAACTTGTCAAAATTGTCAAAATTTTCTAATATTGCTTAGTGTTTATTAATCTTTTTTTGAAAGACAAACCAAATGTCAAGTAATTTTTTAATATAATTTAGAAAACACTACTAAACTAATACTTAATTGATCCGCTATTCGCATCAATTACCGCCCTTAACCTTCTTCGTAGAGAATCAACTAGACTTCTTAAAAAATTAGGTTTTTCAAGAATATTTTCCCAGGTATTTTCAATAGATTCCGATAGTTGTTCCCTATTAGTAAATCTTATGTGAGATATATGAATTTGCTTTGTCATTTTTTTTATTTTCTCCCAAATATTTAAACAAATTGTGATCTTCTACATCAGTTGATATTCTTTTAAGACCAGTTCCTCGTTTGCGACATATACTGCCTTCATTTTCACATCCTTTTTTAACTTGTAGTACTGTAGATTTGTTCAAATGAAATTCTTCTGCGACTTGTTTAATGGTGCGACTTTCGAAATTTAACAAAATTTGCACTTTGTCTGCCGGAGTCAGTTTTCTTGCCATTTTGGATACCAAAAAGTGACAAATGTCATTTTGACGTTACAAGAATTAGATACAACAAAACAAAAATTCAGAAATGGTTTATACTAGATTTATGTGAGCTTAACTGTAAACTGGCGGACAAAAAACTGTCCGACGTACTTTTTTGCATTGTAAAATGGGTTTTCGATCTTCCAAAAATAGCATATGAATTGTTATAGGTTATAAATAAAATATTTAAATGACCCATGTGACAAATAATATACCTACACTGACATTTTGCATCTCAATAACCTTCAAAACTAAAAAACTGATTTACAACATGTTAATTTTGTTAAAATATTGTCAAACGTCAAAATGAGTCCGACAGTTTTTTGTCCGCCAGTTTACAAGCTGAGGCACAACCGAAGCTTGTTGCCTGCCGAGAATGTTAATAGTCGATACATTTCGTGTGACTTATTATAGTTTTCTTGCTGCCGTCAGAAATTAATCTATATTTTTTAAGAAATCGTTTTGGATTGATACCTATCAGAATTAAATTTGATTTGAAACCCTTTTCCTGAAACCTGGATCGTGTTACCTCTGTCATCATGTCATACAAATAGCTGACATTATAAACAAACCGACAAGATTATTGAAAGTTGCATGAAACACTGGAAATCAATACGAAACGGAGATTGATGAAATAGAAAAAAATCGTGATTTTGTATATATTTCACAATAAAAATGTTCAGTTTTGATATTCCTAATTTTAATAATAATATTAAGTTCCGTTGTCAAGACGAAACTACACAAATCACATATATATAGATGTGTAGCTTGATAGGCGATTCATGTATAATTTTGCGGGGTAAGGCATCCGAACAACGTGAAGGGAAGAAAATTAGTTATGCAACTTAAACATCACAAGGGTGTTGCATTTAGAAGTTGTTCTGGGGTAGGAATTTTATATCTTAACGAAAAATTTAACGTTGGCTATCTTAGTCGGTTAGTATTCGCCGTATTTAAATTTTGTGGTCTCGTGCCCGTGTTATATGTTATAAACTTTGGTTGGACTTGTTGTTTGTTCATGTAAGTAGCATTTAGGACTATGAATAATAGTGTATAGTTTTACCATTTTTTGATTTTTTATATCAACATTAACTAGATAGTATCATATTCTGAAACGTCAAACTATACAATTTTTGAAAATACTATTCAATTTCTTTGAATTCATCTGACATAAGAGTTGGTATAGATCCTAAATATATTTTTATGGGAATTAGGTTTGTTTGTAATTTTCATTTGAATTTACATTTTATGATATATATTGAAGATATTCAAAAAGGTGGAAAAGAATTAAATAGAGCATGAAGAAAAAGAATGTTTCGTTCTATAAATTCTACATTGAATATGTCTAGGAAATTTATGTAATGGGTGCTAAATTACATATATTGAGTGCAATACAGAAATTATTATTAGAAATTATTTCTTTCATACATAAAATTTGAATATGTAACCCCAATAGTAATTTAACTACAGGTATGTTGGTTGCATACAAAATTAGCCCCTTTCCCCACACGGTAACCAGTTCACAAACTATGCATAGGGATATATTTTACTATTAAGTTACGCATCTTTATTATTAGTATTACTGATCTGTGGGGAACTACACCATGAATGCATGAATGTTATAATCGACTTATATGCTATGCAACTAGGGTTGTATCACTGATTTACATGACCCGCAGCAGGAAAATTATATTAAGTTAAGACATACATTTTTGAAATATACGTAATCCACAGCCACCACTTATAAAACAATTTTAAATAATACAGTACAATAACATTCTGAATCCGATATTCATAGTTTATATTTTTAGTATGATTTTTAAGATGGGTTTGTAAATGAATGTAACACAAATCCTAATTTTTAATTATTTACTTGAATGTGTAAAAAGCTGATTTTGTATGAGGTATTGACCCTAATTCAAGAACATTCTATATAGATATGAATATTAGTAAATTTTAGATGAGAAAAATTAGTCGTTCTTTATTTTAGTTCGGTTCCTAGAAGGCGTCACTTAAGATTTAAACAAGTCCACTTTGCATTCCAAAATGTTACAATTTGAATATACAAAAATAGTCACCTTATTAGTTTTAAGTACAGTAAAGGACCCAAAAAATTTTCAGGAAACTTACAATTTAAGTGTTTAATGTGCGATTTTAATCAAACTAATTTGAGTGTAATTTGACACAGTAGGCGTTGTTTGGAAATAGAATCATTATGAAGTTCAATTTTATGTGAAACTATTTTTAAACATTTGTAAATACACAGGATTTTTGCCACTTCCTTGGTTTTATTGTTGCAGTCCGTGTTGCTTCTTATTGCGATGATTAAATTTGTAAATATTGTTAAAAAAGATGTTACATTCATTGCACTTATGTTTGAAATATGATTATAAAATTATAGAACGTCGTAGACGCATGCGCATATGTGCAGGATAATTTGGGAAGAGTTGGACCGTAGACGCTTTGTTTCGAGATCATAGCCGTACACCCATGATTCGTCGCCAGTACTGATTCTGGTACTGAAGTTCGCATCACTTTCGACAGTTTCTTTCAGTTCTGTGCACACATGACCACGGTGCCGTTTTTGTTCAATGCTGAGCAACCTTGACATAAACTTCGCAGCAATGCGCCACATGTTACAAACGTTATGGATTGTTCTCCTTCGGTGTTGGAGGATAGGATTATGTAGTTTTAACACGTTTTGGGGCGTATTTTCCCTCGATGGACGGCCGGAACCCTCATTATCATCATCAATCGACACACGTCCATTTTTAAAATAATTGTACCACTAATAAGTTTGCGTCTGACTTAAACCATCCTCACGAAATGCTTGTTTAAGCATTTTCAGAGTTTCCATTGCTGTTTTACCAAGTTTTAAGTAGAATTTGATGCACGTTCTTTGCTCTTTCACTCAGACATTGGAGTGTTACAGAATAGCTCAACACGCAAATATAAACAAAAAACTGTTTGTCACTACCAAGCAATGTACCGTTCGACAAACTGACTTAGTATAGACGTAGCTCACACCATCTAGTCCTATGCAACTGTACTACCGTCCCTTCGCGCGCCACATTCAAATTCCTCGTTGAATGAAAAATAAAGTTTATGTTGCAAATATTTATCACAATAGAATCTTATTTATAAATAATCGTCTGTTTTTATCAAATGAGAATGCTGTTAAAAAATATATTTCTTTGAAAAAAAACTTTTGAAAATATAACATCGCGATTGAAAAATATGTAAAATAATATTTTAAAATGTAATTAGGAAGTAGTTATTTTTAATAAAATTTCTTTCAATTTTCTTTTAAAAAAATAGAACGAGATTTTGTATTCATCCTTTTAAATTCCAGAAATCGCACCTCTCAGAATACACTGGAATGGATATTTATCTAAAGAAAGATTTTCTGCAATATACTGGAAGGTATGTACATGTTTCTTTTTTCGTTCATAATAATATTTATCTGTTTCTAACAAATAAAATCTAAGTACAGAAACTATATTACATGCAAACATAAGCAAATAATGAATAAAAATAAATTTAAAGTGAACTTAAAAAAAAAAAATTAACGACAGATAAGTTATTCAATGTATTATTAGTCTTTTAGTTGGTTGAGAACCAGTAGTTCTCAACCAACTAACCTTCTTCACCTACGACGATATGACGATAGACAGAAGGTGATTTAAGTGTTCCGAAACAGATAAAACAATTTCATAGCTTAGAAAGGTAAAACAAAAACGAACTATTACAGCAGCATATTACGCAGCATTAGGGAGTAAGTAAGACATTCAAATTTAAAGTAAATGAATACATGGTTAAGCAAAAAATTCTGTTTCATCAGCATAATACATCACTCCATTCGTCATTAAAGCTGAAATGTTTCTTTACGTTATGAATTGTTTCCGCATTCCCCTTACTCGCCAGACTTAGTCTCTATTGACTTCTTATTCCCCAATTGAAAAAAAAAGTTGTCCGAAAAAACATTTGCCTCATACAACGAGATAATGTTTGAAATTTGTACCTATTCTAACGGCCTCGAATAATTTTTCTATAAAGAAGCTTGACCTATAGATTCGAAACGAGACTGTATAGAAAACAAATACTTTCTTTGGAAATAAAACTGTGATAATAGAGTTATTTATATCCATAATAAAATGTAATAAAACTTGATTATTAGCCTCTTATTATAAAGTCGACAAACCTTTACTTGCTTACTCTTTTCAGTATTTTACGTTCCTCCATTATTAACACATGCCCCAACCATCTTAACTGTCCTTCATCTTTAAAAAAGGTATATAACCCCTTACCGCAATTATTAGTCGTATCCTAAATACGTATTTCGACAACTAAGTTGTCATCATCAGTAGGTAAAAAACTACTAATTAAAAGTCGCACATGGAGCACAGTAAAGTAAGAAAAACGCTTCCGCACAACTACTATACACTGCATCCCCGTAAAGACTAAATTAACATGCCAATCTCGAATTCATTATTGTTCATGCTTTTAGTTAATTTTAAATGTAAATTATATAGTTCTAATTCTAATTTACTACGTTTACTGTACAGATATTTCATTTCTAGGTTCAACCATTTCATTTTTGCATATGAAATGACCTTATCATTATTTCTACAATTAGTCGTTACATTTACGTTCATGAATTTAGGAAAAACATTGTTAATTTTACACCGTTTCAGAAAATTGATATCTGTACTTATAAGTTTAATTTTAATATATAACTTATGAAATCTATTGAACTCCTTTGACCGGGAAGTCATTGTGAAAATTCTTTTAATGGAGACTGTGGTTAAATAAAAATTTAAAAAAGGTATATAACCCCTTACCACAATCGTATCCTAAATACGTATTTCGACAACTAAGTTGTCATCATCAGTAGGTAAAAAACTACTAATTAAAAGTCGCACATTATTTAACCACAGTCTCCATTGAAAGAATTTTCACAATGACTTCCCGGTCAAAGGAGTTCAATAGATTTCATAAGTTATATATTAAAATTAAACTTATAAGTACAGATATCAATTTTCTGAAACGGTGTAAAATTAACAATGTTTTTCCTAAATTCATGAATGTAAATGTAACGACTAATTGTAGAAATAACGATAAGGTCATTTCATATGCAAAAATGAAATGGTTGAACCTTGAAATGAAATATCTGTACACTAAACGTAGTAAATTAGAATTAGAACTATATAATTTACATTTAAAATTAACTAAAAGCATCAACAATAATGAATTCGAGATTGGCATGTTAATTTAGTCTTTACGGGGATGCAGTGTATAGTAGTTGTACGGAAGCGTTTTTCTTACTTTACTGTGCCCCATGTGCGACTTTTAATTAGTAGTTTTTTACCTACTGATGATGACAACTTAGTTGTCGAAATACGTATTTAGGATACGACTAATAATTGTGGTAAGGGGTTATATACCTTTTTTAAATTTTTATTTAACCAGTCTCCATTGAAAGAATTTTGTCCTTCATCTATTATGGTATGTATTGATGTAATTTCCCGAGTTTCTCAATAGGTAGCGTTTCTTATTCTGTCTAGCTTTGTTTTGCCGTCAAATTTTTCCAAGAACGTCATATCAGTGTTTTATTTTTTCTTTCATTGGTTTTCTGTTGTGGTCCCTGATTCTGATCCATATGTTAAAACGTTAAAAGAGGCGCTACCACTTTTCTGAATACTTCTATTTTGGCTGGTTTTGGCTCTTTTTTACTTAGAAAGGCATGTACGATACTATTATAGAATCCGTTATCTCATTTTCAATGATTTCGTCTTATGTTATTTTCATCCCAAGGTATTTGAACTTGTCAGTCTGTTCTGGGGTAATTTGTTCTAGTTGTACACTGTGCGTTTTATTATCTTTATTTATTATGATAGCTTTCGCCTTATTTTCTTCTTCTAGTTCTTTAGGTTGGACGCCAGTAAATCCAGGCACTTAAGCACAGTGCTTTTTATACCACCCCAATAGATCTCTCAGTTCCACTCTTAGTCTTGTGTCCACAATAAAAGCCACTCTCCTTCTCAGGAGAAATTTAAGTACCCTTGTTTGATCCAATAGATCTTTTTCAAAACGTTTCTGACCTTTCAGTCCTTTTCTGTCTGTTCAGTTCCTTCAGTTCCTCACAAATGCTTATTACATAAAGGCCAGTTTCCTGCTGGTTTTCACACCTCCAACAGCAGGACCCGCTAACCAAGCACATGCTGCACAGATGCTTTCTTTAAGGATAATATCCGGTTATCAAGCCTGTAATAATTTTAATTTCTTTTTTATTGCTACGAATTAAGTTTGTTAAAAGCCTATCCAGCTCCTCTAGTAGTGTTTTAGTATGGAGTTGACCTTCCATTGGCCTGCATTTCTTTTTATGTTCTCTTTCTATCCATAAGCAGATCTCCCTTCTATCGGAATCCTTGGCGACTTCACATCAGGTTCTGGTCTTATGAAGTTCCTCTTAGAACCTTCCTTAGCCAGTTCATCGGCTCTCATTGCCTTTAATCTCCTAATTTCCTGGCAGCCATACCAGTGACACAGTATTGTCTTGTGCCAGTCTATTGAGGACCTGTTTGCAATATTTCACCAGTTTAGACCTGGTAGATGGATTCATAATGGCCGCATGATTATCAGTCATTATGTTGATTTTTTGTTTGCGCACCCGACTTCTCGAATTTCCTCGGGGCAAGCTGCGATTGCAAACAATTCAGCCTGGAAAACCGTCCTATGTTTCTTCAGACTTAATGATATCTCCCTTCTAGGGTACATTCCGCATTCCGATTGCACTGTGCCCCCACTGGATTGTGATCCATCTGTGTACCAGGTACCGGCACCTCAATCGGGCGAGCGACTTTTTGCCTGTTCCCTGGTCGGCATTGATATGTTCAGCTTAGTTGTAAACATCTCAGGCGGTTCCCGTGATGTTCATATCTCCCGTAATTTCAAACAGAGACTGTCTCTGGAGAGTTGTATGGAGCTCTACCGACGATGTTAGCTCCGTCCTCCTCCTCCTCCACCAGACAATTGCTCCATAGGTAACCGTTGGTCTTACTACTACTGTGTACAACCAATGTACCACACTTGATTTTAGTTCCCAAGTCTTACCAACAGCTCTTCTACATCCCCAGAAGAGCTATGTCGCCCTGTTTGTCACTTTAACTAGGTGTCTGCTCCAGCTCCAGCTAATGCAGTTTGGCATTAAGTGTTATGCCTAGATACTTCACTTCACTGGTTAGTTCTAACTCTTGTTCGAACAGCCTTACGCTGAGATCATTTAGTATTTTCATGTTGGTAAAAGCTTCCAACTTTGTTTTTTGTTCATTGACAGTCAATCCCTCATCAAGACACCATCTCTCCACAATTTTCAGAGCATTTCTCATGATGCTCGTCACTGTCCCTGGGAATTTTCCCTGGTACACAATGATAATGTCATCGGCAAACCCCTGCTTCCATATTCCTTGGTCATTTAATATCCTTATGAGATTATCCACTACTAGGCTCCATAGTAGCGGTGACAATACTCCTCCGCTACTATGGTATCTAATAGTGGATAATCTCATCAGGATCTCGTATTAATGTCATGTAAGTGTTAATTTAGTTCAAGTGTTTTTCTATCTTTTGCAATTAATATCATATTATCTGCATATATGAATTCTGATATTGTTACTTGTTTCATATTTCAGTATCCAATATTGTACTGTTTGTTTTGTTTCTTTGCTTATTTGATTCTTTCATATTTACATTAAATAAAGTTTCATGATAAATCATTAAGTATTAAAATATATGGATTATTTTATAATTATGTCAGATGTAAAACGTAATTAATTTACCAGATTATCATATTGTTATTTAAAATAATATAATCGATAAGTTTTCCATTATACACTACAGCAACGATTCTTAAGAATACGAAGGAGAATTACAGTTATTTTTGTACTAAACCAGAACTTCATACATGAAAATGTTTAATTAATATTATCAAGGACATAAACTTCAACCACAATTTGGTAGTTTCTATGATACCGAATCTCATTAACACATATTAAAAATGAAAAAGGTTTTCGCTAAAACTGTTTATTTACTATCAAAATTGATACCATATTAAAAGCTTTACGTAATTCTGAGTCGAAATAATATAAAAAAAAAACAAATACAAAAACACAAAAAAATCTATTTTGTTTACTGAAACTAAACTCTTTAAATAATTGGAATAATAAATTTGTTATTCTATTTCCAGACAAAAAAATGTAACTAATGATTAGAGATCAAAATTCAACAATTACACAAGTGGTCATTTGTTGTTTTCGTTTTTAATTATATACTTACATACTATTATATCTCTTTGTGATAATTGCTTCAACTAATACCGCTACGGTAACAAATGAAACAGACATGCAATATACATATCTGTAACTGTACACATGGACAATACACCTCGTATTTTCAGCATTTACTTCTGCTTAAGACACGTGTTTCTGACATCTATAGGCGTCATCAGTCAAGCTAGTGAAGCAATGTAATACAAATGATACAAATCTTTTTAAGAACAGATTTGTATCTGTATATACATTTACGCTGAAATCGCCTACAAGATATAGCAAATTTCGTCCTATAAGGTGGCACTATTTAATAAGTGACATCTGACGCTCAGTCAGATGTCAGATGATGACAGTCAGATGTCACTTATAAATCGGTTCTGACGTGTGACTAGCATAATGCGTTTGATCTTTATTTATTTGAGGTCAACCAACTGGAGAGCAAGAAAATATTTAAAAAAATAATAATTATAAATCATATTATACCAGGCGTGCATTAAAAGTTTATTGACATACTGATGATTTTTATCTATTTCAAAGCCTTTATTATAAACGGAAATGTCCTTATCATACTGAAAAGTATTATTTATTTTCTTTTATTATTTCAAAATAATTTGAAACATGTATTATTAAATAATAAGATATTTTAAAAGAAAACTTGGGAAAGAATATATAAAGACACTGAACTTATATACAGGTTTACCGATGAATAGCGCCCCAGCTATGCGAATCTGAAGAATACTTATAAAAATCTAACTGAAAATCAAAAAAGAAATTTCTTTGTAATTCATCAAAAATTTCCAAATTTTGGGGCCAAAATGTATCTAAAGTCGGTCCATATGTTTATTTACTTTATTCGATATAAATATACAATTAAGTACGTAAAACATATAATTTTAAATCAAATACGTGGCCAATTGATAACTAACAAACAAATACAAACATATTGTTAGGGCCGAGACTCCCAGCGCCATCTGTTGGTAATACTCGGAACTAGTACAGGTTCCGAGTGTTACCAAGGGATGGCGCTGGTAGTCCCCCGCACGCTCCACGGCCCGCGCTAAAGGTCCACAAGTTTCGAGACGTTTCGTTACGCTTCGAGATGATTCTCGCTAGAATGCGCTTTCCTATAAATAGGGCGGTCGACCGCGGCCACGGCAGTTGAGTGCAAGACCGCGAAGCAAGTGGTCGTGTCGTCTGCTGTTTAGTTATTTGAATAGCGCGAATCACTTGTTTTACATTTATTATATATATTTATTTGAGTTGTTTGTTATAATTGAAAATGGATAAATTCCTGAAAAGATCATCAGAACCATCAACGTCTAAGTCTAGCGGCAGTAGTGGAATAAAGAAAAAACGTCTTTGTGACGACAATTATTTGAAATTTGGGTTTACTGTGATTGAGAATAAACCGCAGTGCGTAATTTGCTTTGAAACTTTGTCAAGAGAAAGCATGAAGCCATCGAAGTTAGTACGCCACCTAAACAGAAAACATCCTAATGAAAAAAATAAACCCGTGGAATTTTTTGAGCGAAAATTAAAAGCTCTTGAACTGCTATAGGACAAATGTCCAACCTAAATGAGAAAGCGTTGCTCGCTAGTTATCGAGTAGCTTTTCGTTTGGCTAAAGCAGGAAAACCTCACAGTATTGCCGAAAATTTGATTTTACCAGCGGCTTTAGATATAGCAGAGATTATGTTTGGCAAGCAAGAGGTCGAAAAGCTCAAAAGTATACCTCTCTCTGACAATACCATTCAACGCAGGATAAGCAATATGGCGACTGACGTTCGTGATCAAGTCATAGAAAAAATTAAGAAGTTCTTTTGTGTCCTTGCAATTTGATGAATCAACGGATATTGCGGGTTGTGCGCAGTTTGTAGCTTTTGTGCGTTTTGAATCCAATGAAATATTAATGGAAGAAATACTATTTTGCAAGGCACTACCCAAAAATACTACAGGTCAGTGCTTGCATGACACGTTCCTTGAAGCTACGCAAGATATGAATATCGATTGAGCACAAAAATGCATTGCTATTTGTAGTGACGGAGCAAAAGCCATGACTGGTGCGAAGAGTGGATTTATTGCTAGACTGAAAGAACAGATGCCAAACGCTTGTTGGATGCATTGCTTTCTCCATCGCCAACCTCTTGCAGCCAAAACTTTGCCACAAGAATACAGTCAAGTTCTAAATATTATTATTAACATTGTAAATTCTATTAAAGGAAAAGTGTTGCAGACTCGATTGTTTCTAATCATTTGTGAAGATATGGGGGCACTACACCGCAATTTGCTTTACCATACAGAAGTTAGGTGGTTATCAAAAGGCAAAGTACTTACCAGAGTTATGGAACCTCGCGCTGAACTATTAATATATTTACAACAAGCCAAGTCACATTACTCTGAATTCATTTCTGACCCGGAATTCCTTTTGAAATTGGCTTTTCTTTCTGACTTATTTGAGCATTTAAATAGCTTGAATAAAAGTCTTCAAGGGCGGGATGAAAATGTCATTACAGCAAAAGACAAACTCCATGGCTTTATAAAAAAAATTGAATTGTGGTCATCATCTATAAATCAAAACAACTTTGATTCATTTTCGTCGACACAGTCTTTCATTGAAGAAGTCGGAAGCGAAATAAACATCAACTCATACATATCTGGTATGAAAATGGTGTTAGATAATTTGAAGAAAGAATTGTGTCATTACTTCTCAGTGCAAGAGATATCGGATAACACTGGGCAAAGATGTATCTTAAATCCGTTTTTAAATGCAGCTATAAATGAGGCAAATTTATCAACTAAGCTCAAAGAGAATCTGCTGGAATTATCTGCCGATGGGATGTTACACTTGGAATTCAAGTCTGAAAATTTGGATACCTTTTGGCTAAAAAGAAAAACAGAATACCCGGAATTAACAACCGAGGCTTTGAAGTGTTTGATTCCATTTTCTACCTCGTACTTGTGCGAGTTGGCATTTTCATCAATGGCCCAAATAAAAAGTAAACTAAGAAATCGCTTAAATTTGGAAAACGATTTAATACTTAAAGTTGCAAAAACGGATCCACGATGGGAGAAATTGATTGAACAAACTCAAGCGCAACCTTCCCATTAAAATGAACGAGTACTCGAAGATTTTATTTTTTGTTAATGTGTTTGTATAAATAACATAACGAGTATCTTTTTGTTAACTTTTTTTAATATATCTACCTTTTTAAAATTTATTAATTTTTTTACTGAGTTCTCTCGACCTCTCGCGACCCCCCTACAGAGGCTTCACGACCCCCCAGGGGGTCGCGACCCACAGGTTGAAAAACACTGGGTTAGACAATTCGTTTAAAATAAGTCCTTATTCATAAAAATAGCAAATGTTTATCTTTGGATATCAAAACATTTATCACAAACATTTAAAATATAATTAGAATAAATTGTTTTAGACGAATGAAATCAAATTCATTCCAATATTAGGCAAAAATTCCATGACGTGTAGACTGAAAGATGTGATTAAAAGAAAAGCTTTAGCAGCTAGTAGCTATTCTACTAATAACCATAAGCTAATTGTATATAAAAATAATTTTTTTTAACTACATTAAATAAAATATTTGTTTTTCCAATATTCTACTATTTTGCATAGTTACTTAGAGTTTCTTACATATATAGATTTCTAAGAAATATTTCATGACGTACATTCATGCACTTTCAATTCGTTTGTCCAAGTTTCGAATACACCTGTACATTTCTGAGAGTCGTATCTTATTTCCGAAAGAGGGCTGCATTCTTCTACAATTTATTTACCGTTACTTGATTATTCTTTGAATGTCAGGAAAAAAATTTATCTAGACTTCAGTATTGTTTGAAATATTGTTCGTACATCTTCAAAATAAAAATGATTATCTGATATCTTATGGAAATAGTTAAGACTTCTTGGCAAACTAACCAATTTAATGTGGTCTCTATCTTCTCTAATGTAAGTAAACATTGCGTCTCAATCTATCAAGAGTACGTGTTTGAAGTTTCATAAAGAACGCAACATTGGCTTTGTTGGGGGGCAGTGATCATGAAGAAGGGTTATCGCTCGCCTGACAAATAAAAATGGACGTCTGCAGACGAAAACAGTCTTTTTCTAAAATAATTGATAACTTCGATAAGTAAACTTTGATGCGTATTATTCCGTTTATATATTAAGAAAGATGTTCTAAAAATAATATCATGAATTTGTAAAAAATAACGTAACTCTTGCTTAAAATGATCTAAATTAAAACATATTGCATGTTTATTTTTTAAAACTGTATTATCATATGTGGTAACCTAGAAAGATAACTATAGAAATGTTGAGACATTCTTATATTTTTAAATGATCATTATTAATAATAAAGAATTTATATTATACAGTATATCAATACAGCAAGTGTTCATTTGAAAAGTCAATCTAGTAGTATGTGATTTACTGAGAACATTTTGAAGTATGTTGTAAATTAAAATTTACTACTTAACCTACGACGTCGTATATTTTGACAGTTTCATACATACAAATAAATAACAAATAATAGGTATTTATTGAAAACTATAACAAATGTTGAAAATGTTGTCCTTCAAGATCAATGCACTTTAAAATCCTCCGTTCAAAGCAATTTATTTAAACCAGAATCGACGCACGATTATTTTATGCACTAACTGATATTTGTGATTGGCATTATCAAATGTCATTTGGATTTACGTTTACGGAACAACAAACACATACTAATATATATGCGTCTTATTCTATCAAAATTTCAAAGTAACCTAGATTGACTTTTCAAATGAATACACGTTATACTACCTTGCAAAAGTTCATAAGGAACACAAACGAACGATGAAAAGTACATACAAATAATAAATGTATTCAGTTTGTTTGCTGCATTTATTTTTGGCTTTTACGAAAGCGGCATTCTGTCTATTTATTTATTTAAGACTATAACCATTCATAACATGTTTGATATAATTTTGCCAGTTCTGAACTTAAACATTTTTATAACCTTCTTCTATGAGAATTGGTATTTCCTTCGTTTTAAAAGAAGTATTGTTGTGCTTGATATAATTCTTCACCTGTGCCCATACCATTTCAATAGGATTTAATGTACAATGATAGGGTGGCAAACGTAATATGGTATGTCCCCTCTGAGCAGCTGCTTCATCAAGCAGATATTTATTATAGTGATCCTTGTGTATCGACAAAATTTGTAGCAAATCGCGTCTTAGTAATCCTTCCTCAACAGGAATGCCTTTCTCACTTAACCAGTCGAAAATCTCTTGCTTCTTAGAGGCAGTAGTTGGTATTTTTTCTTGCTTGGGACTGTGATAAGAAGCGTTATCGATCACAATCACTGAGTTCGCAGGTAAATTAGGTAGTAAGCATTCTAGGAACCAGTTCTCATATAATTCTGCACATACCTCATCATGAACATCTAAAGTATTCTTTTTCAGAGAAAGTTGTACTCAGCACCAGCGACAAATCCTTTCTCATTACCCGCATGAATAAGAGCATATCGTTGCCCTCGACCTTTTGGTGGAGTTAGACCAGTACTCAAGTCATTAATGAATGCGTTTCTAGAGGTACTTACAGTTGTGTCAGTCCATGCTTTGGATACAAAGTGTCCGACATTCACCCACGATTTATCTGTAAATACAATGTTTTTCCCTTCGCTGCGATATCTCCTAATGTTACGTAAATATGCATGACGCCATCTTATAATATCATCTCGATCCATCATCATTACCTTCTTGCCAATTTTTTCAAATTAAAAACCAATATCTTTTAACAATCTGTAGAGCGTTGACCTAGAGAAATTAGGTATAGCTTCTTCGTTACGTACAGCACCTAATATCATATCCAACGTGGGTGGGATATTGCGTAAAAAGAAACTGTGTAGTTTACGCCTCACAAGCATTTGTACATGTTCTTCGTATATATGCAAGCGGGTATTCTTGGGAGTGGCACATTTTGTATTTTCTACAGATGCAGGGGGACAATTTTCCTTTTCCTTGAATGGAATACACAATTCCTTTGCCACAGTCCAAAGCTTTTGCCGTCTCTTCGACTGCCTTGGAAACACTCATACTGTTCGCAAAGTATGTGAAGCAATTATAAATCATAAGTTTTTCTCTTACAGAAAAGGTTTCGCCTTGGTGCTTTGTTTTACAGGCTTCCATCCTGCAACCTCTAAGTTTACATTTTTATGTGATAATAATTAACTATTTCGATTTTACTTACAATAGTTTATATTATTGAATTTGCAGTAGTTAAAAAAAAAAAGAAGAATTAATACAAATAAAGGGAAAAAATCAAAGAAAATCAAACAAAACGAAATATACACAAAAGATGACAGATCGAAAATTTCAATTGACAGGGAGTATATAACAAACATAAAATAAAAATTTTCTCTTAGAGACAAAGTGCGCCAAAATAAATGCAACGTCGTACTGTTAAAAAAAGATAGTTATATGAGCATCGCTATAAGTTAATAAGAGAGGCTATTCTCCATAAGACCCAATACTTCGAAGTTTGGGTGAAACAGACTATAGGACATTTGCAAAAATGCTGTTCAATTCCTCCTCTCTGTAATTGCTAGAGACTGGACGCATCAGGCCGAAATTACGATAGACCATATAAATAGTCGTTAACATCGCTAAGTACAACACGCAGTTATTGAATAGCACTATTCATTCGCTTAACCGCACATCTGTTTTTTGTCGTTGAATTGTGATGCAATTACTCCAATATTACACTTAAATTCCTTTCATCATGGGCGTAGATAGAAGCGTGAGGAGTTTTTATAATTTATTTCATTTATTAGTTTATATTTTGTAAGATAAATAAAATACGGGAGTTAGTTTCTTTTTTTCATTGTTTTAACTGTTAATTACATAATTACATACTTCGCAATTTTTGTAATAGATCCTGTTTAATATTGTTCCATCGAATCTACTTCTCCCAATTATTTTGACGTAAGCGCCCAGTGAATTTCGTTAGGTTTCAATAAATTACGCATACATTTTTAATTTTCAATTTATTTAGATCTAGAACATTGTTAAAGATACTTTTCAGACCTGATATGGAACAACGTCGTGAATGGCATCGTGAAGCAATGGCGAGTTGGATTAAGGGTCATACTTATTGTATGTTTATTGCCAGTGATTCCGAAATTTCTTGCAAAGTCTGTAAAATATCGTTAAAAAATTCCAAAAAATCGCACGTAAAACGTCATTTAGCATCGCAAACACATTCACAGACCCAGAAATTAGACCCATTGGAATCTGACAATTTTAACGAAGAACTCTGAAACTTTAATGGCGGCAAATATTCTATTAACTAAACTTAACAACCCCACCTTCAAAACATTTTTCCAAAAATATTCTAGTCGAAGTGTTCCTGATTAATCCACCTTACGCAAATATTATGTTTCTAAGTGCTACACGAAAGCAGTAGAACGCATTAGTAGACATCTTTCAAATCAGTACCTATGGATAAGTGCCGACGAAACTGTCGATATATTAGGACGCTGTGTGGTAAATGTAGCTAGTGTACTACATCCAACTATTCCATATAAGGCATATGTAATAGCAACAAAAGTTATAAATTCAGTTGATAGTTGATGTGGAAACTTTTATTTGTCAGTGACAGTGCTGCATATATGTTAAAAACAGGGAGGCTATTAAAGGAAACATATCTTAATATGCTGCAGATTACTTGTACTTTCAGTTGTACTTTCGTCGGAAACACTTTGGAAATTTGCCAAAACTAATCACTTATTTTCAAAATCAAAATCTCAAATTGAATGATGGATTAACCACATTAGATGTGGCTTTTAATAATTTGAAAAATATTCCAAGTGACTTCGGATATGGCCTTCGGCAAAACTTAGACGCAGTTTTTAATAGAAATCCAGATTTAATAACTTTGCGACAATTGTGTATGGGGACAATGGCTCAAAATCTAACTGCTAAATACGCTGAAATAAAAGCATATTTCCACCTATAACCAGTTGCGATGTAGAACGGACGTTTTCTATCTACAAGGATGTATTTCATTCAAAGATAACAAATTTTACAGAAGAGAACTTTGAGAAAGTATTGCTATTTAATATTAATACTCCTTTACTCAACTTGAACTACAAAATGAACACATAAAAATGTATTTCTATTTTATAAAGAAATAAAATTAAAAACTGTAGTACGTCTGTGGGCGATGGGTCATCGGCCTCTCGTGTTCGGTCCCCAAAAATAACTTATGCCTTACTAATTCAAATTGTAAAACCTTTTGAATACCAATTAAAACGCCATTATATTTACTCAAAAGTTGACCTAGATGTAATTTCAAAAGAAAATTAAATATGTACTAAAATAAATAGCATATATAATTGAACAGTATTTTGGTATAATTTTATCTTTAGAATGAGGAAGTTATAGATAACATCTGCTGAAATCTATAAAAGAGAATAAATTATCAATTTTTTACTTAATAATAGAATATTAGTATTAAAATAAGTTGATTGACCTTCTTATTTAAGCATTATATTAAACAAAGGTATTTTTAATAATATAAAATATTATTAAAAATCTGGTGTGAAGAACACAAATGCAGGTTCACTATTAATATTTTCTGTGAACGTGTCCGAATATATCCTATCCCCAGAGACGTAGATACGTATTTCGCTTTTCTACAAGCTCATCGGTACGCCCCTGCTGGAGAAAGGATATTTCCAGACACATTCACAGAAAAGAACCACCTCGCCCTATCACCGTAATTATCCAGACCGAGCGCAGAAGTAAATTCGGCGCTACCTGTTGTCAGACAGCCGAAGTACCTCGCATACCGTCCATATAATTAATGTGAAGTAACGACGCCCTTCCAAAGGTTAGCACAGCCAAACTCTCTAGAAAACTGCATTTTGTTTGTGCCTTCACTCATACTACGGCTTAACCGCATGTGTAATGTATCAGAATAATTGAAACATACATGAGTAGGTAAACCCCACCAGTTTTGTATAATACAAAGGTATTTTTAATAATATAAAATATTATTAAAAATCTGGTGTGAAGAACACAAATGCAGGTTCACTATTAATATTTTCTGTGAACGTGTCCGAATATATCCTATCCCCAGAGACGTAGATACGTATTTCGCTTTTCTACAAGCTCATCGGTACGCCCCTGCTGGAGAAAGGATATTTCCAGACACATTCACAGAAAAGAACCACCTCGCCCTATCACCGTAATTATCCAGACCGAGCGCAGAAGTAAATTCGGCGCTACCTGTTGTCAGACAGCCGAAGTACCTCGCATACCGTCCACATAATTAATGTGCAGTAACGACGCCCTTCCAAAGGTTAGCACAGCCAAACTCTCTAGAAAACTGCATTTTGTTTGTGCCTTCACTCATACTACGGCTTAACCGCATGTGTAATGTATCAGAATAATTGAAACATACATGAGTAGGTAAACCCCACCAGTTTTGTATAATACAAAGGTATTTTTAATAATATAAAATATTATTAAAAATCTGGTGTTCACAGAAAATATTAATAGTGAACCTGCATTTGTATTCTTCACACCAGATTTTTAATAATATTTTATATTATTAAAAATACCTTTGTATTATACAAAACTGGTGGGGTTTACCTACTCATGTATGTTTCAATTATTCTGATACATTATATTAAACATTAATTATTGATATCTTTGTTTCCTTTTTTTAAGATATTTGTAATGAATATGTTTCAACTTTTACTTCTTTGTTTTCTGAAATAAACTGAACAAAATGGATCAAGTATTGCCCCATACATTTAATAATCTTCTTATATAAATGCTAAGACAGATTTTTTATTTCAGTTTCAAAGAAAGAGGTGCCAGATATGCTCTCTTAATGTTATCTCCAGAACACAAGAAAGTCGGTGTTATATCGGCGTCACTAGGTAATCACGCACAAGCTTTGAGTTATCATGGCTATAAACTAGGCATTCCGGTAACTGTTGTGATGCCGATCGTAGCTCCAATAATGAAAATTGAAAAATGTAAAGAATACAATGCGGACGTCGTTGTTCAGGGGAAAAACATGGCGGAATCTAAAAGAATCGCCATGAGGTTGGCAAAGGAAAGAGGTTTCGTGTATATAAATGGCTACGATCATCCTCATATAATGGCAGGACAAGGAACTTTGGGCTTGGAAATAATAGAACAGGTCGATAATATAGATGCGGTGGTTGTTCCTGTGGGTGGAGGAGGACTTATAGCAGGAGTCGCGTTGGCTATTAAAACTCTTCGACCCAATGTACAAATAATCGTGAGTAACATTTAACATTGAAAATTGATTGCAAAAATTCACAAAATCAATTTATTTCAATGCATAGCTTTTATTAAAAATAAAGCATTTTCATAAATTATACATTTAGGGAGTGGAATCAGAAAGATGTGCGAGTTTTTCAAAAGCCCTTAAAGCTGGGAAACCTGTCAATGTTGAAATCGAAGCAACTTTGGCTGATGGTTTAGCAGTTCCGATGGTTGGATATAATGCCTTTGAAACAGCACAGCCCCTTATAGACAAAATGGTAAGTGTAGAAATTGATAAAAGATTTTTTAGAAAGCATGTGAAGTACTATTTATTTGCAAACAAGCAAATAGATTATACTTCCTTCAGAAACGAGAAAGACAAAATATTTAATATCGTGACAAGGACAAGAATTTGAGTAGAAATCATATAAATTCTTAACAGTTTTTTCATTAAATATATATATATTTTTTTTAATTGTACTTTAAAGTGCGGAGGAGTATAGACGGCGAAATGTTTACAAACATAAGATATTGGTTTTCAGTAAAAAAAAACATTTTTTTCTACGACCCTTTATAAAAATACATTTTTCGTCACCGAATACTGAAGTGAAAATTTGATTTCCGTCACTAGTGAGAGAAAATCCCATAACGTTAGCTTTGGTCGCTAGTGATGAAAATTATCTACTAATTTTCACCTGCTTCTAGTCTATATCGCGTCATTTTTAAATCACGTCAGTTTGTAGCTTTATCATGATTTCTGATTCAGAAAGTGATTTAGATATTCCCAGTCCACCACCAGAAATAGTAAATCAAGCTGAGAAAACATATGCGAGCTTATTACGAGAAAAAATCGAAAAAGAGGTATGAAGAAGTCTATGTAAAATTCATTGAATAGAGGGCTGATAATAGCGTAAATTTATACTCGGAAATTATGCTGCTTGCATATTTTGCAAAATTCTGAGAAAATTTGAAGCCACCGACCTTATGGTCTATATATAATATTCTATGTATCAATGCCTAAATCATAACTAATTTAAATATGATCTATAGTTTTGTAATTTTTAATTGAAAATAAAGTATTTGTTTACATAATTTATTAAGTTTGTTATAATGCCATAGGCGAGGTCGTAGAAAAAGTATAGTGTTTAACTCGTCGAAATCATTACCAAACTCGGTTTCGTCTCGTTTGGTAAACTGTTCTCTCGCTTATAAAAATGTTACTTTCGTCACTTGTTACACAATATACTATTTTCTTTAAAAAAATTCGTCTAGATTTAAACAAAATAATACAAATTTCTATATACAAGGACAATTTTGGGCAAGATGAGACTTGAAGTGAATCACTTGAATTACAGCAACGATTTTTAAAAAAAATTTCAAATTACCAGTGTGATAATCATCAGTTTCAAAGTCCTCAAGCTTCGGGTCTGCTGCTGCAATAACTTCCTTATCTGTCTTGAATATCCTTCTGAGAAACGGGTTGAATTTTTAGAATAAGTGAAAGATTGGGAAAGGATTGGGGCACAAACTGGAAACGTAATTTATCCAGTTTTCCCGAACAATGCGAATGGTGAATGACGATGAATGACATTATGGAATAACACTTTCCATTGGGCCATTTCGGGTATTTTTTCGATAATGTCCCTTTACTTTGCCCAGAAAGGCATCAAAATATGCCCGGTTGATAGATTTTCGAGATAGTCGTTAAAAAGTATCCCAAAATGTTGTGGCCATTACCTTTTTCGCCGATGGAAACCTCTTGGTCTTCTTTGGTGGAGTACTGCCATGACTGCCACTGCTGAGATTGCCGTTTCAATTCTGAAACATAGTAATGAAGCCAAGTTTCATTGACAGGAACAAAGCGACGCAAAAAATCAACTGGATTGATGTCAAAAATTGACTTAGATTCAGTAAACGCGGTACCCAACTGACAGAGAGCTAGACATGCATAATGTGGTGTACACGTTCAATAGAGATGCCCACAGTCTCAATAATCTCCTCCATATCACTCTCTTAACTTGTTCAACCATTTCTGGAACGATAGCACTTTTTGGTGATCCAAGACGTTCTTTATCTTCGAGACTCATATCATCATGTTTAAAGTGAGCAACTCAGCGGCAAATCGCCTTGGAAAAAGCATAGTTTCCTATCGTTTGCTGCATATCCTCCTAATACTCAATTGTGTTCATCTTCTTAAAAAACAAGTACTGAGTTGCACCACGGATCCATTTTAAAATTTTCACTAAACACGTCTTCTTTAAGCAACTGTAGAGTTTTCACTTCTTTTGTGTTAGATAATAAAATGCACTTTCAACTACAATAATTCTTTATCGAATCCAACGTTTGATAGCCTTAATTTTGATTTTGCATTGATGTTTGAAATCTTGCTAGTTACTGTTATGTGTTGTGGTTCGAATGCCACTCTTGTGTCTTGTTGTTAGGATACAACTCTGTTTCTTACTCTTTAAAGTACTACAAGAAGGCAAAATTTACCATTACCCCGCACAAACTATTACATATCTAATAAATGTGCTCCGTATCGGTTGTACGGCCACATTACATAACTCGTGGAAAATTTTAAGGTTAACGATTCTTAGTAAATGGTATCTACTAGCAATAATAATACCTTGCAAGTGTCTAAAAATGTAATTTTAAACTTTGGTAATTAAGTCATAATTTTAAACGTAAGTACAAAGATTTAGATTAAATTCCATTCTTCTTGTAAAGTCTTTCTTTGAATACTGCTTTTAAGTATCTTAAAAAAGGTACAAAACCCCTTACCACAATTAATAATCGTATCCTATTTTAGGATACGATTATTAATTGTAGTAAAAGGTTTTATATTTTTTTTTAAGTTCGATTCTTCCTAATGGAATTTATTTGATGCACAATTAAGAAACGTGAATTTATTAATAACTAGGCAGATTAAAAACTAGGTATTGTAGGTATTGTAGATAATAAAGCAAGATAGAAATAGTCTAATGAATAATGTAATAAACTTGCGAATATAAAGGATGCCGCTTCTTAGAATACAGAGAAAGTTTTAAAATTTAAATGTAATAATTAAAATTTTGGTATACAAGGGTGTAAATTTATAAATGAACATTATTTAAGTCTAAAAAAACTAAACTATACATATATTTAAGAAAAATAAACAAAAACAAATAGAAATTATGAAAATTATTGTTCTCGCGCTTAGCAAATCACCATCGTAATGTAAACTGATGCTAGTTGATAAATGTATTTGGGAAAATTAATTCGTTTAGCATCGACCAATAACAATACAGAAAAAAACACGCTAATATTAACATGTAATTAAAAGCACGATATAATCAAAAGGATTGTGGCAACATTAAAGCCAATATCATTAAAAAATTATTTGCGAAAAATACTTGCTGTTTGTACCTTTACAATAATGATAAAACCCGACAGGTAATTATGTCAATGTATATCGCAGGCATATTTTTGACATGTAATAAATATTGCTTAATGACAATGAAGACGTAATCGTAATTAAGACGTGAAAGTATTTAATACAAAATTTTATACAAAAAATCTCAAATTGAAAGAATGTTCGAGAAAACTATCTAGCAAGACCGTTTGCGGTAGGCACGGGTTTCTCAGAATAGAGCTTTTAGATTACAACCAGCCAGAGAGTTATACAAAAAAACTTTCTCTTTGAAAATATTTGTAATAACCCCACAAGGTTGTCTTTACGAATTTTTAGAATCTTAAATCGATTTATATACGAATAAAACAATTTTAAAACGTGATAGAAGAATCTACAAAAAGAAGCAAATACAGGAAGCATAATTAAGAGAAGAACACACAATATGTGCAAGCTCTGCTATAATAATAATATAAGTATTCCTAACAGGCCTTAAAGACCTATGGGTTTGTAATAGAACAGGTTTCTTAAAACCAAAGCTGTTTGGTACACTAGGATGATAACATGACTAGCGATACAGATCGACCACCTATTATTACCCCAGAGTTACCTCCAGGTACACATTGGTATAATTTAATTTTATAATTGTCTAAACTGACGATTAATTAAAAATACTTGGAAAGTACAAAACCAAAATGCACTATTAAACTTCCGCCAACGTAATTACTTTTACATATATACGAAGATTAACTAGGCTGTTTACCCAGATTAATCTTTAAATCGCATTGTCTGTTCACTGGAGGACATCAGCCTTGTCGCCTGACAGCATATATATGTTATTAGAATTAACTACGTACGGGCGACGTTAGTGAGTTATTGCTATTTTACATTGCAAATAATTACTTGGCTATAATATGTTATTATAAAAATAGTTATTTTATTTCACCAAAATAGCATTCTCTAATAGTCCCTTGATAAAAGACACCAGAAGAACATTACCATAATCATAATTTTATTTGTAATTTTTATAAACAGGTTGTCGTTGAAGAAAAATGGATAGCCATAGCAATCCTCAGATTTATAGAATTGGAAAAATGTGTTGTCGAAGGAGCCGGGGCTGCAGGACTGGCAGCGATTTTGGCAGGACAACTGGATGAACTGAAAGGGAAAAAGTAAGTTTTTTATTATTTAAGTATCTTTATTGTATAATCGAAACATCCATAACAGACATATTGGTTCAAACAAATGCCTCAAATTTTAAACTCGTAAAAGGAAACAATAAAAAAAACGACAAACAAAATTATTGTTCTTAATTCTTGTTTTGCTAGTGTTAATGTTAACATAGGTCGTGGATCAATAATTTATAAAAAAAAAGGACATTTATGCGTAGCAAAATAATGTCGTAATGGTTTCATTATGGTGTAATCGATCACATCAGTTTTAAACTGTTAACTTCACAAAGATAACCCTCGATAGAATATTTGTGCTTGATCATTGTTTTTATACATCTATAAATATAATTTACTGTTAAAAGTTCATTGAAAGAAATGAAGGGCGTCATTTCATATACTTTTGCAAAAATATATAACTGTAATTAATTAGTCTATGTTAAAATACAACATACAGTTTAGCAATAAATAATATAAATATTGTACAATTAAACTAAATTACGAGTTAGAGATTGTAACAGTTTATTTTTCATTCTTAGTAAATTTAGGATTTGTTTAATAAATATAATTTCCATGGTATAATTTTCACACTGCGCATTCATGTATATTTCCGCCTAGAATCTTTACACATCCAACTGCGTTTCGCTTAACGAATAAGGAGCTTACACGATCGCGTTTATTTTCAGTAAACAACCAATAGCTTTCGACCAAGACTGAAATGTATTTGAATATACGAGGGGGTATTGATATCTAGTTAGCCTAAGCCATGTTCATTGAACAAAACATAATCTTGTAGATCTAGGTTTCCGGGTTGGAACCGCGTCGAGTTAGGCGTAATTGCCTAACTCGACGCGGTTCCAACCCGGAAACCGAGATCTACATCTAGAGAACGACCGCGGAAACCTACACCTACAAAACAGAATCTTGTTATAATGGCAAGATATAATGACATTTTAAGTGTCACTGTAAAATTTTACGTCAAGAGGTTGAAGTATTGCTGTGTAGTAAATTTGGAAAGAAAACATGTCGAATGCAAATGTGAAAATCGATAAATTGGAGTATCGAGGCATCATCAAATACTTGTATTTGAAGAGGTTAAGTGGTAAGGAAATTTACGAAGATATGTTTAACACACTTGGCGGTCATTGCCCATAATATGCGACTGTAAAAAATTGGATTGCATCATTCAAAAGAATAAAACTTTACGTTGAAGATGAGAAGCGACCAGAAAGACTGATTTTGGTCTTCATATCTGAATACTACATATTACATACCAAATCGTTTTTTCCCTGTAAGCATGTGTTGAGTAAGGCAATCTAATCAGTCAAAAATACAAAGTCTGCCATTTGTGGTTAGAACGCGCGTGTACTGGTTTTCCTTTCATCTCCATGAAGTTAGAAATTTCTTTCCACAAATCGGAAAATCGTTGAAGTACTGCACCTTGACTGAGCTATTTTACTTCGCAGTAGTAAACCATGTCGCCATTTTCAGCTTCCACATCTTTCAAAAACTTTTGGAATTGTCGGCGTGTAAGCTTATTTTTTCTTATAAATTTCGGCCGCTTATATCTTTACCTCCATCCGTGGTGACACTTGTTAATTTTTTTCAGTTTAATCCTCATGAATCCAGGGGTTTTCAGATTTTTATATGAAATATCCGAGACGTGCTTGCGCGCCGCATCGAGGCAAATTACGGCATATGCGGCCCACGGGCTGCTGGTTGCCGACCGCTAGTATGAAACAAACAAGGGATTCATGCATATATTTTTAAATACCCTAGCTTTAGTTTTTGCTGCGATAACCAGCTTCATCTTACATTTTGTAGTAGCGTTAACGCAAGCTTTTTTACTTTTCTTGTATCCAAAGGACACAACTTCTTATTGAAAAGCAAGTGTTTTAGCTGATAACATTGTATAATTTAATCTCTCGTTTCACCACAATTGTACAACCAAATATGCCGGCGGCATAGGCAGCCGAAGGCTATTCTCCGCGTATGTTTAATTTTGGCGAATGTCGGATCGTTTCTTCCGTCTGCCCAACTAACCTGCAGTGGCTTTGACATGGCATTCCCATTCTTTAAATCCAATTTTAAAAAATACAGATTTCTCTTGTAGCATTGAACCAAATAGTGGACTCTACTTTTCTCTTTGTTGAGTAAGCCAACAAAGAATAGCTTCGTGAATTTCTTCATGCCCAGCCTTTTTCATTGATTACCGTAATTAATTTTATACGCAGTAAATGCAATATTATAAACGAGCCATCCAAAAATTCATAATTGAAGTAGACTGTGAAATTGGGTTGGTACTTTAGCCACTTCCACATAATGACATTTATTATTTGACATTGAAACTATAAGTTTGTGTCAAATTTTTCAAAACTCTTATTAAGAAAATTAAATTTATTTAAAAAATGGTATTCAACATAGAACAAAAAGCAAAAATTTATCGAATGTTACTTCCGTACAGGTGTGAAAGTAAATGGCGAGTGGCAGTATTCAATTACGGAATGAATGGCTGATTTTAGTGAAGAACATCCTGAATTAGTGTTTGACTACAATGATTTTTACAATGTTTTGACAAATTGTGTAAAGTTATTCAGAGAGACTGGTAGCGTCGGACGAAAAACTGGAAGTGGACGGCCATCTAAACGTACAGCTGATAATATTGAAGCCCTTCAGCATATTATTGATGAAAATCCAAAAACATCCATTTCAGTAGTGACCCAACAAACAAATTTATCTTATGGTACGTGCCAATTCATTCTTAAAAAAGTCTAACATTGTCATCCATACAAGCTGCAATGTTTTCATGAACTTTATCCAGTGGATTATTTAAGACGAGTGGAATTTTGTCAATGGTTTCAAAATAATCTACACAATCAAGATATCCTTAACACAGATTTTTTCACGTATGAGGCCTGGTTTTATTTTACTGAATATATTAATTCACAGAATATGAGATGTTGGTCCTCCGAAAATCCTCATTTTTTTGTTCAAAAAACATTGCATCTCCAAAAAGTTGGTGTTTGGGTTGGAATATGTCGAAGAAGATTGGTGGGTCCCATTTTTTTTGAAGGTACACTTACTGCTGCACGATATCGCAATGAGATGCTCGGCTCATTCATAAATCAACTGGATGATGAGGAATTACAAAATGGGTATTTCCAACAAGATGGTGCAACAGCACATACGACCAGAGAAACACTTCAATATCTCAGAGAATTTTTTGATAACAGAATAATAAGCAGGAACACTGAAATCCCATATCCAACTAGGTCTTGCGATTTAAACATATGTGATTTTTTCGTATGGCCATACATCAAAAATTCGATTTATTCAACGCCAATTCATAATCTGGAACAACTGAGAATTCGCATAACAGAAAAGTGTAAAGAGATCAACAACTCACCGCAAATGCTGCATAAAGTTTTTGCTGGATTGTGGAGATGAGTTAGTTTGTGTTTGGATGTAAATGGACAACATTTTCAACAACTTCTGTAGCTATATGTAAATTTTGATTATGATTTCGATATTAAATAAATTATTTGTTTTCTTTTTTGTTGCAGTATCATTTCAATGGCATAACCTTTTTTTTACAATAAAACCAAATGAAACTGTCAAGCATCAAGTAATGTGTCATTATGTGGAAGTGGCTAAAGTACCAACCCAACTTCACAGTCTACTCCAATTATGAATTTTTTCGATGGCTCGTTACAATGGTATGCCTGTTTCGACACCAATCACCTACAGTTACTCTTTCAATATATTCAACTTCATTTTTTTGTGGTTTCAACTTCATCTAGTATCCTTATTGCATCTAATTTCATTTGCACCGAAACATATTTCTATTTCTCCTAATTGCTAATTCTTACAAACAAATTGCGCAAGAAATAACAATGCGAAAAAAGCGATTGATTAGTGATTACTTGTAGGTGTAAAAGTAAACAATGTAATTAACTGCAAGCATAACAAAGCATTTGTGAAATTGATTTTGGACAAAACCTTTTTACTTCTCTTTACTATGACATAGTTACAGCACAGCGCGTGATTCACGATGAAAATGTGGTGAAATAGATTCAGACAATATGTGATGGATGACATACAAAAGAAAAGTATTAACTGAACTTGGGTTTGTAAATATATTTTTACTTGTATAAACATCTATACCTAATAGGTTTTATTTGTTTCTACAAAATATTACAATTAGATAAATTTTGAATTTTTCCAAATTATTGATCTACCAAACCTAGGCGCCAGATCTTCCAGTTATTATTTCTTCATAAACTTTAAAAAGGGCAAGCTCCAATTTAATCCGGCTGTATTAGATTCATATTTAGGTATACAGGGTGAGTTTTTTTGAATGTTTAGCATTGGGATCTCAGAAACTACTGGAGATAGAAAAACGCTTAAATGGGGAAAGATGCGCAGTTTTACGAGTTTGATTTAAAACCGCTTTTGTTTCTCCGATAACTTTCATGGCTTATTAGATATTCAAAGAAAACTAAATTTTACGATTTTCTTTAAACATGCTTAGCATCGTTAATAGTAATTTTAGAGAAAAAGTGTTCAGACAAAAGTTTTAGATAATTTTACGCCAAATAAAACTTTGTAGCTAATATTTTTTTTTCGTTCACCATTATCGAGTTATGACACAAACTTGTGTTTTTTAAATGGAAACTATAGTTGGTTTTGACATCATTAAAAAGCTTATTTTTTGCTGATTACAATGATATAAGGTTTGATATGGTTATTTTAAAAAATAAAGAGGATATAGACATTTTTATGGAAAACATTTGAATTTCGAACTGATAAAATACAAACCAAACGAAAACTTATTTTGAAATCTTATGTAGTAATAAAATGAAAACTCTAAGAACTTTTATTAAGGGCACACAAAATTATTAATGTTCAAAGATACTTCCATTATTATTAATACACAAATTGCATCTCTTCACAACAGAATTTGTAGCATTGCGGACTTTACGCCTATCGATGTTATTAAAAGCAACTAAGACAGCTTCTCTTAAATCGTCGATTGTTTCATATGTTCTTTTGTATACTGTGTCCTTTAGTACACTCCACAATAAAAAATCCAAAACTGATAAATCAGGGGATCTAGCCGGCCATTCAATGGGTGCATTTCGTCCTATCCACTGATTAGGGAAGTTCAAATTTAAATAATTTCTTACATTCAGTTGATTGTGCGGAGGCGCTCCGTCATGTTGAAACCATTGCAGCATTGCTCGGGTTCTTAAATTTAAATTATCTAACATTTCCTCGAAATCTTGTTGTAAAAAATTGAGATAACGATTGCCAGTTAGAGATCCACCAAAAATAAAAGGAGGAAGAACAGTTGATCCTATAACACCACACCAAACATTAAACCCAAATTTTAATTTCTGGTCTCCTATGTTCAACGTGAAGTGGATATGTTTGAGACCATATGTGCTCATTGTGCCTATTAAACATTCCACAATTTGTGAAACGAGATTCATCAGTCCATAATATTTTCATTGAAAAGTGTGGATCGTTTTGACACTGATCTTTAAACCATCTACAAAAAGCTATTCGTCTGATGTTATCACCTTCATGTAAAGTTTGTGATACTGATAATTTGTAGGGACGAAATTTATGCTTCTTCAACACTCTGACAATAGTGCGTTGAGAGGAGCCCATTTCTGTTGAAATTTGTCGGGTCGATGTAGATGGATTCAGAGCGACACTTGCTAATATGTTTATTTCTCTATCTTCATCCATCTCTTTTTTTTATTTTGGTTTAACGAATGAACCATAATCGGCTAAATTATCCCATAATCTCTTAAAAGTAGGTAGCGACGGTTGACGTCGATCAAAATAATTTTCAAAATAAACTTCAGCAGCTCTAGTAGAAATTTTCTGGCACTGAATGTAACATTCAACCATATCACGCTTTTCTACGTTAGGAAATTCCATAGCCAATGCAAACTTATGATTAACTTTTTGGTAAGCTTTTTAATGATGTCAAAACCAACAATGGTTTCCATTTAAAAAAACACAAGTTTGTGTCATAACTCGATAATGGTGAACAAAAAAAAATATTAGCTACATAGTTTTATTTGGCGTAAAATTATCTAAAACTTTTGTCTTAACACTTTTTCTCTAAAATTACTATTAACGATGCTAAGCATGTTTAAAGAAAATCGTAAAATTTAGTTTTCTTTGAATATCTAATAAGCCATGAAAGTTATCGGAGAAACAAAAGCAGTTTTAAATCAAACTCGTAAAACTGCGCATCTTTCCCCATCTAAGCGTTTATCTATCTCCAGTAGTTTCTGAGATCCTAATGCTAAACATTCAAAAAAACTCACCCTGTATATGATTTGCAATGTATACACTTTATACTACTTACGTGTTATAAGTTTGAGGCATTTTTAATCATCTGTCTATATGATCGAAAATATTATATAAAAGAAACAAAATACTTACGTTTATAATTTTCAGAGTTGTATTAAATCTGTGTGGAGGTAATATCGATACCACTATCTTAGGACGTTGTTTGGAAAGAGGCTTAGCAGCAGATGGAAGACTTTTGAAATTTTCCGTTACAGTGAGTGATAGACCAGGAGGAATCACCGAATTATGCAAACTAATTAGCTCCATTGGAGTGTCTATCAAAGATATTTTACACGAACGGGCATGGGTATCATGTGATGTGTTTAGTGTTGAAGTTAAAGTAATGGTAGAAACCAGAGATTGTGACCATGCTGTACAACTAAAAACCCTGCTAGATGCGCATTACAAAAAAGTAAATTTCGCTGATTTTCCAGTTCTGCATAACGGACTGCTCTCACCCCGATTTGATTAGACCATTCTGTGATATAAGTTATTCCAGAAAGACATTTAAATTTGTTGATTAAAAATCGCAAATGAATTATGTATATTTATTATAAGTTAACGCCTTTTGTATGTAAGTATAGAAGTATGTATTTAGTGTGTGACGATTAAGTGTTTATGAAATTAACTAATTTATTAATTTAAATTGCGTTTAATTATCCTTTAACCTACTTATTTTCAACACATATATTATTATCGAATAATTTTCTAAGAGAAATAGAAATCGAAGAATACTCACCTATTTATAAATCACTAGGGCAGCGAAAATATATACGTTATTTTTTGTGTGTGGAATGATAGAAAAACGAGATTCAGTTGCTAAAGAATCAAAAAGAATATTACATACAGCCTGATCATTGGCATTTTATCTTGTTTACATATCAGAGTAAAGCGGCAAATTCTTCCGTTAGTTTTAATGGATATACGTAAATGTTGATGTTATTGTTTGAAACATTTAAAAACTAAAATAGTATTTTTCTATTTTGCGTTCGAAATGAACTCATTATGAAACCCAAAACCCAAAAAATGAAAAAAAAGCGTATCGAAATGAAGCTCATTTCGATACGCTTTTTTTTCATTTTTCAATGTTGGCGTTATTCGAATACAGAAATAAATATCATTGCTGTCATTTGATTTTAAGAATTTATGTACATTTGACAGATATGATATATGTCCGTATTTTACACAAACAACGTATTTTGTATACAATTGACAACAACATATATATGTTTCTATGTCACTCCTGTTTATATTTTTAAATGAAGTATCAAGTAATGTTAACGAAAATTAGTAAATAATATGTAATATAATATACTTCGCGGATAGCAAGATTTAAATTTAAAAATGCCAAGTATCAATGTGACCAACTGCATGCTTTATATAAAAATTAAACTCTGAACTTTCAAATTAAATAATTCCAATTTAAGCAATTTATTAATGTAAAAAACGCAAAATAGAAAAAATAGTATAAAAAACTCGTTTCATAAGGCCTTTTGCCGCACTCGCTCTTTAGAAAACTCACCGCTATCGCGGCTCGTTTTCTAAACTGATCTCGTGCGGCAAAATGGTGCCTTATGAAACTTGTTTTTTAATATACTATTTTCATATTTTTTGTGCGTTTGTTTAATGTTTGTCATTTGCAAAAACTATATAACCTAAAGAACGCTGTAAATAATCAATTTTTGTAAGTCAAAAATGTAAGGAATTTCTGTATATCCGGCTCGAAGGACCCTCTAAGGAGAATAACAGAAGTGAACTGAAGCGGCACTGGATTTTGCACTACTGTTAATTGGGAAATTATATTATACCATGCGATGTAAGGCCGTGGATATTAAGTTGTGTTACGGAACTAGAGGCGATCGTTTTTGTATTGCAGATTGTCAGTTTAGAGAATCAAATAAAACTTACGTTTTCACTAAACGCGTTGTTAAAATAATGCTAGATGGAATTAAGGTTGTATTGTATTTGACCACGTGGGAGCGCCAAACTGTTGCAAAATGGACGCTTGTGACTCGTGTGATTCTTTCCAGGCTAGCTGGAGCGTCCTAACAATACTGTAAATGTTTAAATAATAAATGGTGTGATACTAACAAGGCGTTCGTCTTGGGCGACACTTATTTCTAACAAACCTCAACTTATTATTAACTAGCTGTACGTCTTGGGGACGACATTATTTACTAACAAGTGCTCTGGTTGGCAGTGGTTGCTAATAATAATATGAATTATTTTAAAATAAAATAATTAGTGGTGCTGGTAGGGTCCAGGACGTGAGTGATAATAGTTAAAATAAATAAATATATTACAGCTTACTAATTAAATAAAACACAGGAGCGTTGTCCTTGAAGTTTGTATTTATTATTTACATAAGAAATTGAGATTGATATATTTAAAAGTAATTAAATAAAAGTAATATACACAAGAAACATTGAATAAGTAATTGAAAAATTAAGACACAAAAAGATACTGAAAAGAACATTCAATTAAACAGCAAATTAAATGTGAATTAATTGTGATTACTATAAAATAATCTCTGTATCGAACAATACAGAGTTACCTTTGAGTTGCGAAGATGTTCGTCCACGTGGTGTGTATCATGTACTTAAACAAGTATGTAGAGTAGAGCTCGGCCGGAGATCGAAGAAATTAATTAGTTAAATTAATGTGAATTAGATTAAAAGAATAATATACAACGTGTCCACTTAAGTATGAGACAAAAGGGAAATATTTTTATTTTTGATTTCACAGAAAACTTTATAGAAAAGAAAAGTTCGTGCATCCTAAGAAACTTGATATTTTGTATTCAGGGTTGCGTTGTATTACTTGGTTAGAGGAAAAATTAAAAACCATTGAAGTTGCCGTAAGAGTACGCTACACTTATTTTTAAAGATATCAAAAATATTCATCTAAAAATGTTGTTTCAAATTTCAAAATATGCTCAAATACGAATTATTTAAAATTTCGAAAAAATAAAAATTAAATTATCGAGCAAAAATAATAGCAAATACGCAATAGTTTTTAGTCTATTGTTAACCAAAATGTTGCTTACTGATGATTTTTTAATATCCAAATTGCTTGCAATTTTTCTGACAGAAATTTTGGGATTTTCAATTACACTTTGCATAACACGTAAAGAATTTTCGAAATGTCTCACTTGCTTTTCCCTACTTTTTTTTGTAACGCATTTCTAAACTACCAGTTGCTTTCAACTGATTTAAAATTCTTGAGACGCTTTGGAAACTAATAAATTTGTTGGGATGTCTTTCATTAAAAATATCAGCTGCGTCTCTACATGTTTTGTAGTTATCTCCGCAAATAAGAATTAATTCAGCTCGCTCTTGCATAGTTAACCGTTCAGCCATAGTTGGTAGGTAATAACTTAATGAATTGTCTTAAAATTACTTAATTATTAAAGTGACAGCGGATCTGAAAAATCACATAAAATTTATTACTAAAGTGACAATACAAATGACAACCATAGAACTACTGTCACATGGATGTTAAAAACTATTGCGTATTTGCTATTATTATTGCTCGATAATTTAATTTTTATTTCTTCGAAATTTTAAATAACAATTCGTATTTGAGCATATTTTGAAATTTGGAACAACATTTTTAAATGCATATTTTTGATATCTTTAAAAATAAGTGTAGCGTACTCTTACGGCAACTTCAATGTTTTCTAATTTTTCCTCTAACCAAGTAATACAACGCAACCCTGAATACAAAATATCAAGATTCTTAGGATGCACGAACTTTTCTTTTCTATAAAGTTTTCTGTGAAATCAAAAATAAAAATATTTCCCATTTGTCTCATACTTAAGTGGACACGTTGTATATAGAACAATACAGATTACCTTTTAGTTGCGGAGATGCAGGGGTACATGTATCATGGCCGTTACATGAACAGTGCGGAGAGTAAGATGTTTCTTACGAAGGTTCAGAGCAGAAGACTGACTTGTGTCGAAGTAACACTGGTCTAGAAAAAAGGTTTTCTGTTATTGCTCTAAGTTAAGAGAGGGATCGATGTTGTCGATGTCTTGACTAATGAATTATTCAAAGCGGGACCTGCAGAGTTGTGATGTCGATGACACAAATACCATTAAAATATCCCTTGTGAGTCAACTTTTCAAATGGTATGAGACACTATATATAAAAGAAGACGTGCGTAATTAAATTAAAACTACTTAACTTAAAATGAAATGTATAAAGACTTTTCAAAGCGACCCTTAAAGGCATGATGGTTCAAAGCAGGTAGAAGGTTAAGAGTCTATCGTAGCGCGATAACAAAAGAAAGGTTTTCTACTTGTACACGAAATGTATACAGAAAAATGGCTAAGTTAAGTTTAATATTTTAAGAGCAAGATCTATTTAACGAAATATTATTTAAAAATAAATTAAAATATTCTATATATGCGAAGCGTAACAATGCATCAAAGGTCCAGGGCGCATATAATGTGCTGAAATAACTATATTACAACTTATTAACTAAATAAAACACATCATTGTCGTTAAGGTTTACTTAATATTTATATAAGAAATTGAGCGATTTAAAACGCGTTAGAGTAATTAAATAAAAGTAATATATACCAGTACGATGAACAAGTAACTAAAAATTAATATAAAGAAATGTGGACTGGAGAGAAGGTTAAATTATTCAATAACTTAAATGTGAATTAAGTAAAGAAAAATATATATTTGAACAATACAGATTACCTTGGCGTTGCGAGTATGTAGCGGTCGGATATATGGAAAGTTAGACCGAAAGACGCTTGGATGCTAGAACAGCACGTGTCGCGTTCAAACGATGTGTATCTTACAAGAGTCAGAAAAATAAGAGCGTTTGTGTCTAAGAGAACACTGGTTTGGAAAAAGGTTTCGTTTTATATCCCACAGTTGAGAGGGAGGTGAAGCTGGCGATTTTTAGAATTAAAAACTAATTAAACGCGCGAGCTGACAAGTTGTGAAATCGACGACACACATATCATTCAAATATCCCTTGTGAAAAGAGGTTTAAAATGATATGCCACGTGACATAATTTGTTGTTTTAAATTTTTTTTATATTTATTTAACGTTTTATCGCTCGGTATACTAGTTTTCAAGCACGAATTGTTTTAAATATTTGAGCTTACGAGTACGTTGTCGTTATCTGTGTAATTTTATTTCTATAGTATGCCCCCCCCCCCCTACCGTCTCGATATACGGGATTCGTTCTCGTGCCGTGAAAAAGATCTGTTGGGTTGTTCTAAGTGCTTTTTTTACACTCTGGGGGGTAGGGCTGGGCGAAGTATCGATACATCGTCCAATACCCGATACCATAACTGGTATCGGGTACCCGATACCTGATATAACGAAGGTATCGATTCTAAGGTATCGATTCCAAAGCATCGATTCCAAGGTATCGATTACAAGGTATCGATTCCAAAGCATCGATACCTATCGATACTTTACCGATTCCAGTACTCGCTAAGTATCGATGTATCGGGTAGCGAGGTATCGATTCCAAAGCATCGATACCTATCGATACTTTAGCGATTCCAGTACTCGCTAAGTATCGATGTATCGGGTAGCGATGTATCGGGTAGCCATGTACCGGGTAGCCATGTATCGGATAGCTTACTTTTGTGCATTTTTTTAAATGAGTATGCGTACATCATAGGTATATAAGTTGTTGTTTTATGCAAAATGACAATTTAGAATTTTCTTATTTTTCATGCAAGGATTAAAAAAGAACTACATACATAAGTCTGCAGCTAGTATAATTATAATTTAACCTTTCGGAGGCCAATATTTCAACGTCAGTAACTTCACTATCACCGTCTCTTTTGTCTTTCTTTTCAATAATATTAAAATATGTAAAAGGATGAATACATTTTATATGCTTTAGCATATTTGTAGTATTACCAGTATACTTATATTCTTTTTTACATACATTACAACTCACGCCCTGGTCGTTAATTTTATCAAAGTATTTCCAAACTACACTATTTTTTTTCGACATTTTGGTACGTACGTATCCACTTATTACACCAAGTTATAAGAACAAAGTGATGAAGCTTAAAATGATATGAAATATAAGTGCTTATATTAAACTTTAGACGACGGATAAAGGTAGGAATTATAATAAATCAAAACTAGGAAACAGCAAAAATTTGTTGACACATAATTTCTATAAAGCAGTGTTGAGAGAAATATAGGTGATATTCATATTCATATAAATATAAAACACTTTCCTGTTCTATAGAATGCACAATACACAATACACGACTGTAAATTGGAACTAAAATAAACAAAATATAATACAAATGTGTAGTATTAATTAATATAATAAGGTAAAAAAATGTGGGTCAAGAATTCTTATCAAGCTATTGTAGGTATAAAACGTGCTTGGTTTGTTTCTATTTTAAAATGAATATTTTAGGCTTTTTGTATAATTTTGTAATAGCACGCATATTTGCCTATATTATTTTATCTTTCTGCGTTTTTTAAATGTATATAAAAATAACTTTTTAAGTAAAGAATTTTTAAGTATGTATGCATAATATATATGTATTTAAAAGACGTTGGTTATTATGCGTAGCAAATTCCATATTATGACATAACTTTAATTATTACAAACAAAAAAAACAAAATATCACAATATTGCAAATTTCATACCGTAGTTATGGTAGAATCGGTAAATTAATTTTACATCTCTTGAAACCGATATCAAACAATCGACACCTAGAAAACGGGTTATGAATACTGATTCCTAGGTATCGAATCAAGGTATCGATTCCAAAGCATCGATACCTATCGATACTTTACCGATTCCAGTACTCGCTAAGTATCGATGTATCGGGTAGCGAGGTATCGATTCCAAAGCATCGATACCTATCGATACTTTACCGATTCCAGTACTCGCTAAGTATCGATGTATCGGGTAGCGATGTATCGGGTAGCCATGTATCGGGTAGCTTACCTTTGTGCATTTTTTTAAATGTACATAAAGGATGCAATAACTTTTTAAGTATGTATGCATTATATATTTTAAAAGAATGTTATTATTATGCGCATCAAATATCCTTATTATGACATATCTATAATTATTAAAAAACAAAATATCACAATATTGCAAGTTTCATACCGTAGTTATGGCAGAATCGATAAATTAATTTTATATCTCTTGAAACCGATATAAACAATCGACACCTAGAAAACGGGTTATGAATATTAATTTCTAGGTATCGAATTAAGGTATCGATTCCAAAGTATCGATTCCAAGGTATCGATTCCAAGGTATCGATTCCAAGGTATCGATTCCAAGGTATCGATTCCAAGGTATCGATTCCAAGGTATCGATTCCAAGGTATCGATTCCAAGGTATCGATACTTTACCGATTCCAGTACTCAGAATCTATACCGTGCACAGACCCGATACATCGCTAAGTATCGATACCTCGATTGGTATCGGTACCCGATACCGAAAACGCCGGTATCGCCCAGCCCTACTGGGGGGTTCGTAATTCTGCGAAGTTTGGAAATTGCATATTGCGGATAATAACGTAGAGCGTATAAAAATTTGGAATTTGCCGATACCGTTCCGTTTGCGAATTAGAAGCGAAGAAGGAAAAAAACCTTCTCTTTGCTTGAGTTTTGGACGGCAATTCTTGAACACAACTACGAATCGATTACTGACGAATCAACATCAATTACCGACATCCCCTGGAATCTCCGATCCTCAAGGACAAGCCATGTGAACTCGTATGATTTTGTAGAGTAAAATATTTTGATTCTTTTGCTATAATTATCAATTTGACTTTCAAAATCCTATATTTGCTAACCTTCGCGTTTTTTTAATTATAATAATCTTTTCAATTTTAAATTTTAGTAGCATTACGTAAATTAATATTGCATATATTTGTAGTTACTTGTAATCTACTTTTAAATATAATTTTAACTTTATTTGCATTGGTGTTATATATGTATATTAATTTTTAACGTAATACTTTTATATTCATTTACCTACTGCTTTTTGTTCTCTTAAGAACATGTTGAATTTATCTTCAACGTGAGAATTTCTTTTCTGTAATTTTTTTGTGAACGTCTGGCTCGGCCGACGACGGTTTAAACAACAACAAAAAACTGTCTACACGTGTGCATGTGCATATATTATTTAGATTGTTTATTTTATAAATTTTCGAAATATGTGTAAATCAATTTTTAGTTTGGGTATAATTGCTTAATTACTATTATCCGGTAAAGCTTTCGTTTGGTACCAAAGGGAAGTCTAATTTATTTCATTTATAACTGTAATCTAGACTATTGATGTCTTTTAGTATTTTTTTTTATTATTAGCGTAATATTTTTCTTTATACGCATATTGGAGTAGTAATTCCAGTTCATTTTTTTAATCACTCATTTATTTTTTTTTTATGTACTACATTTCAGATTTATTGTCATATATACAGTGTGGCACACATAACAGGGTGTATGTTATATTCTTATTATTTTGAACAGAATTATTATTTTGGATTACAGTGATTAATATACGAGTTACCTGTTGTCGAACATTTTCTGTACCTTTGTTTTTTTTTCTATCTTTAACAAATTGGAGTTTGAACATTTATTTTCAGGTTGCGGAATCATGTGCAGCATTTTGTCGTTTCATTTTTGACCACCCTCAGACGCCATCGCTGCGCCTACGCGCCGTAGGTAGCAAATTATGAAGAAGTATAGGTTATTAAAAACGAAATGTGTATTTTGTAAACGAACGTTGAATGTGAATTGACCATTCAATCAGGTAGATGTCGAGGGGTCGGTCGGTTAGTACGATAACAAAAGAAAGGCAAACTAATGTATACAAAAAATGTCTAAGTTTTAATTAATATTTTAAATTCGAGATATTTGAAGAAATATAATTTAAAATTAAATTAAAATATTCTTATATAAATATATACGATGCGTAACAACTTTTATTATAGTGATTACATATACCTAAGTAGTGATGATTCTATAGTAAGATGAAACACGTGTTTGTATGTCTGGAAAGATATTTTTACACAAATATAAACTTGCATTGTGTTCTTCACATCCGATTTTTAATAATATTTTATATTGTAAAAGGTTTTTGTTTTATACAAAATTTTATACTTACCTACTCAAGCATGTTTCAAATTATTTTGTGATAGTACCTATAATAAAATAAATTAATATAGTAAAAAGGGAATGAATAGCAAAATGAATATGAAATTTAAAAAAAACAGTTTGTTTTTCTTCTTTTCTCTCTGAAAAACTCAGGATCTCTATCAGCTGTGCCCTAAAGCAAGGTTGTGCTTCCTATTTATCCACAACAATAACAAAAATTCCTAAAACTAACTTAACCTGAATTCTGCTAAGTGTACGCATAACACAAAACAACCGCCGAAAATAATCTTCACACCTGCAAAGTCCCACATTTCAATTATTACACATCTTGAAGGGCAATCTGGTTACAAGATAAGAAAGAGTATGCAACAAATTTTAGCTTTTCTTTCACCTCTTAATATTAACAAATATTTCGTATATCGTTTTGGAGATATTGGCCATGTCATTGATCGTCTTCGTACTGGTCGTACACATTTGGCACGTACTACATCAAACACTGTGCCCGCTGCTCGTGCAAGAATCGCTCGAACACCATTACGGAAACAACTATGTTGTCCCATGTAATAAATATCAATCTAGAACAATTCCCACATCATTAGATGGGGAAGATTTAGACATAAAGGGTTGCAAAAGGAGGAAACACCATATTTTAATATAAGCTTTGAAGGCCATAAGAACCAAAAGAACGAAGAAGTTAAGTCGATACTGCAAAAGATGGTATGCCAGAATCCTATTTTCGGACGAGGAAATCTAGACTGCTTAGAAGAAAAATTTAATCAACAAAACGATAAGGTGTATAAGATATCTAGAAGACCGGAAGATTGTGACACCAGATCGGTTCAGCCACCATCCGGCCTCGGTAATGCTTTGGCGGGGCGCTTCCTACGAAGGCGTTTCTCCTCTTCATTTCTACGAGATTGAGGTGAAAATATCGGTACCAGTGAACCAAGAAATTGTTTTAAATTCTGGTGAAGCCTATTAAAGACTCCTTGGTTAGGAGAAAGAAATAGGGAATCGGCATTGCTCACAAAGCGAAAACGACCCACACATTTCTGGAAAACAACTTTTTAGAGCTTATTAAGGCTTCCGATTGGTCGTCTAAACCCTTTTGACTAGATTATGAGATGTTCTCGAATATATGGCAAAAACGTCATTCAAGTTTGAAATCTCTCAAATAAAGTATTCTTGAAGCTGCAACAAAAATATTTCTCTGTTGACGTGAAAGGGGAACACTTCGATGTCTTTGGGAAAAAAATGTGACGACCAGCTCATTTTAAATAATAAACTAGGAATTTTTCAAACGTTGTGAGTAGAGCCTCTAATTGTGCGAGCGGAAATGATCGCCTTCCACGTGACCAGTTATTTTTCCCAGATTAGTGAATTTCACCTTCATAGATTGCCGCATTCATCGTCTTTACTTCAAATTAGGTGCTACTGACATTAGCGTCGGGTCTAAGAATTGTTCATGTTATATTTCACTTTATTTTTTTGATTAATATTTCTTTTCAAACTTCAATAACATCAACTTTATGTTTATGATGTGAGTATAACATTAAAAACTGCGTTAATTACTATGGCTAACAGCTAAATTAATGTTATGAATTTATTAACCATTAAAGGCCTAGTGTTACCATTTGATAGCAGTGGTCTGATGGTATTCTGCGGTGGTAATAAGTTGTCACTGAGCTATTAGCAAACAGATGGCGCATGAATTGTATTTGGAATTGTAATTGTACAAACATTCTACTAAAGGTTAGTGTATCTACTTGCTGAAAGTCCTGTTACAGCAGCATCGTAGTTGAGAGCACAGACGACGATACATCGTCAAGCGACGCCGGAAGCAATGGCCGGACAAGCGAGAACAAAAACCAACCTGATAATAAACCCCGAATACGTGGACAAATGTTCACCCAAGACACTTGAAGATTTAAAAAATATAATCAACCAACTCACCGACGAAGAAGATATCCAGGATGCATTACAAAAATCAGGGCATATATTAATGGTTAACCCAGAAGAACCGACGATTCAAATTGAGTTAAAAAGCAACCCCACAGAAAAACAAGAAGAAGAAAAGCCTCCCGTAAAATCGAAGAAGAGCCAGCCGGAACCGAAAATCGAAAACGACGCATTCAGACACCCGAAAAAAACATCAAAAAAACAGAAAACCGACCACACAACGCCATCAATCGAAACAAAAAACTCCTACGACGCCCTCAACACCCAAACCGAGGAAAAAATGGAAGAAGAAGTAACCGAATTCACCCCACAACCGTCAACATCAAACAGCACACCCAGGGTAAGTGACGAAACAAACACCACACAAAACACAAACACCGAAACACGCAAAATACACAAAATCGCACCAATCATAATAACAGACAAAGACAAATGGGCACATATACGACAAATACACAGATAATTTCGGGAATGCGGACTGCGTGATTATCTTTTCGACCGAGGAGTAAATTTGCCAGCAGCCTTAGAGGAAGAAGCAGTAACTATTGTTACAAGGAATCCAACTCTCAGTGTACGTCGAATCGCTAGACAACTGGAAATGCCACGAACGACAGTTTGGCGAATTTTAAAACGTGAGGGCTTATATCCATATCACTATCGCAGGGGACACGGTTTGCTTGAGGCAGACCACTATGCTCGTCTAGTTTATTCTACTTGGATATTAAGACAGTCACGGCTTCATTTTAATTTCTGCAGAACAGTCCTCTGGACAGAAGAATCTACATTTACGAAAAGTGGTATTACAAATCTGAGAAACCTACACAGGTGGTCATCAGAAAATCCCAAAGCTATACGCCCATCTAAATTTCAACATAAATTTTCTATTAACGTTTGGGCGCCCCTAATCGATGACTTGTTGATTGGTCCTGTCGTTCTTCCTGGGAGGTTAAATGCGAACAATTACCTTCAATTTCTTATTGACGAACTGCCAGGTCTTTTAGAGGATGTCCTATTGAATGTTCGACGTGGTTTCACATGGATGGGGCACTACCACATTCCGGAATTACTGTCCGAAATTGGGTTAACGTCAATTATCCAAGATGGATTGGTCGAGGTGGTCCTGTTGCATGACCACCCAGATCACCCGATCTTAATCCCTTTGACTTTTATTTATGGGGGTACATGAAAAACAGTCTACGCGCAAGTTTCGAACACAAGAGCAGAGTTGTTGGATAGTATTGACCTGGCTGCCGAGCAAATCCGACAAAACAATTCGGATAAGTACTTCTTCTATTGGCTTACGGGCACAAGCCTGCATTCAACAAAGATGTGGAGATTTCGAAAATATTATTAATTGAACTTTTTCAAATAAAATCAGTTTTTATTGACTTTAGGATTACATTTTTTTTCATGATCTGACAATCACATTCATAGATCTGTTAACTTTGAAACAAATAAAAATGGATATACAAGTTTTGCGTTTTTGTTACTTGAAATGAAGTCTACTTTACACTCCTAAAATTTGAACATAACGATACGGGACACTTGTATATTTTAATTTTATGGTTATGACCGGTGTTTGTATCAGGCTAAAAGTATGGTAACGCTAGCACTTGGTCGTGAGATCAGAGTTATAAATGAAATTTTGTTGCAGAGGTTTGACATTGCAAGATTCTCTTGAGCTAATTAACGAGGATTCAGGCGATGAAAATGAGGTAGTGCCAGATCATTTCACAGGAAGGCAGTTACGTACAGAAGCTGAGGTTAGATGAGTTACCGACCAAAACAATGATTGTGGGTCCACGAGCGAGGATCAAGAATATTCAAGATGCAGATCAAAGAGACACCTGGACTGACAAAAACCTTACCTACGACTTCTTTGATATAAGAATAATATTCAGTGGCTAAAGGGTGATATAGAAAATCACAAAAAAATGTATCCTGTTGGAGATTACAGCGCTTATAAAGATAAATCTGCTTCAGAACTGTTGGAATTATTTTGTAGTGAATCCGTGTTTTTATTATTAGAAGATGAAACAAGAAGATATGCATTAGCTCAAAATCTTCCTAACCCTAACATCACCAAGGTAGAATTGAAATGCTTTCTGGCAATACTAGTGATAAGTGGATACAATGAGTGTCCAGGTAAAAGGTATTGGGAGTCTGAAGGCGATATGCGAAATAATGCTATTTATAATGTGATGCGACGGGATCGATTCTTTGAAATAATGCGATTTTTGCATTTACACGACAATAATAAAATCAACCCTGCTGATAAACTTTAGAAATTATAACCACTGATCACTGCTTTTTCCTGTCATTTCGTGCCAGAGGAGCATATCGATTATGATGAGTCGATGATCAAATATTACGGACATCACGGATGCAAACAGTTTATTAGGGGAAAACCAATTCGTTTTGGATATAAGGTGTGGAGTATGAACACAATAGAAGAATATCTCGTCTTTTGAAATTTATCAAGGAAAACGTGTTGCTGGCAACCCTGAAAAAGAGCGACACTTTGGAAAAGCATCTGCCCCTTTCGTTATAATGATTGAAGGCTTACCGCAACGGCAACTTCCATATAAATTTTACATTGATAATTTGTTTTCCAGCATTGCTCTTATGACTTTCTCCAGCAAAATGGCTACGATGCTACAGGTACATTTCGGGACAATATAATCCCCAAGAACTGTCCTCTGAAGTCTGTAGTCTGAAGTTTGTATTGCAAAGACAATAACGTAGTCACTGTTGCTTCCACTAACTTTGATATTCAGCCTTTATCAAACATAAAACGCTATTCCCAGCAAAATAATAAAACGATACAAGACTACATTTTCTATTACAATACAATAACTTCATGGGTGGGACAGACCAAATGGACCAGAATATTGGCAGATATCGAATTTCTATCAGGGGCAAGAAGTGGTATTGGTGTATTTTCACATGGCTTGTAGATGCTGCAATCAACAACGCTTGGATTTTGAGAAGAAAATCTATGGGAGTACATTCTGATCAATTGTCTTTCCGCAGAGAAGTGGCCAATTTTTATGTGCATGAATATGGCATGGAATCCAAGTCAGCTGGCAGACCTCCAATTTCCAAAGACAGTGTTTCTTGTAACCGAATAGATGATCTTGCTCGATATGATAGACAGAATCATCTGCTCACAAGTGTTCCTGGGAAGAAGAAACGCCGCTGTGCAGGAGAAGGTTGTCTCTGTAGTATGTACAATGTGTAATAAATGTGATATCGGGATGTGTATAGAGTGTAATGTTATATTCCATTCCATACTGAGACATACTAAATATTTTATAATAATTCAATAAATTTATATTATTTTATGTCAGAAGAGGAAGTCCTAGCGTTACCATATGGTAACACCAGTTTTTTGTTGTTTTCAGTAAAAATATGAATAAACTTTAATTTTTCATACCGATTATATAATTTTCTCAGCATAATTATTCAATTTCACTTGGATTTTTAACCGAAAAAAATTCCGGTTTTCAAGGGTTAATAAATTCCAATCGGTGTATATTTGGTTGCATAATTTAAGTACGTGGTCACGTGGGTAACAATAATTCCACAGGCACAACAATGATCTATCGCATAACTTTATTATTTAAGCAACCATTATTTCAACTAAAATAAGATTTTATTGTCACGTACATATATATTTATATATTAAGATGATAACAATGTATTGTTGGTCCACATAAAATTCTCACACAATTATGTGTATTCTTTTTACTCAACTACAACATATTTAGCAGCTTTCTCCATAAACGTCGCTAATTTAACATCCCGTTCACTCAAGCCGTTTACGTCATGGGATGACAAGGTAACGTTAACTTTATTATAAACATTGAACCACTCAGGATGATGATCCATCTTCTCAGCAAGTAAGGCCGTACGAGTCATAAAACCAAATGCCTAAAATATAACGCTACGTATAAAGATCATTAAAACAGACATGATGTTTAGTCATGTCTAAAATCGAAACGTAGGAAACGATAAATCAATATCAATCGATATCAATATACTACATGTTTTTAAAACTAGGCATGATGTTTTAAATTTATTTAATATTACTATTCAAGAAAAGTATAAAATCCCTGATTACAATTAATAATCGTATCAGCAGTAGGTAAAACCACTAATCAAAGTGTTGGCCTTAGGACGCCGTGTAAAGTAGTGCGAGTTTCTGTGTGTTAGATTTACTGTGCCGCATGGTCAACACCTTGATTAGTGGTTTTACCTACTGATGATGACAACTTAGTTTTCGAAATACGTATTTAGGATACGATTATTAATTGTGGTAAGGGGTTTTATACCCTTTTTGAGTTTTTACTTAACAACAGTCTCCAAAGAAACACTTTTTAATATTACTATGTTTTATATATCAATTAACTATAACTAACAAAACGTTAGGTATAAATAAAGTTACATTTCCATTTCGAATTTGCATATTTTTTAATTGCAATGCTACGTGTTTGTAAACTAAATATAGTCATTGAAACATTTATTCAAATTAGTTCGGAAATTTTTACTATACGCATCAATTTTGGTCGTCAATGGCATTCTTTGACGATATGTAAGTTGCTGTATTGTGAAACGGTCGTATTGTTAATCTATAATTTAATCTGCCACATGTTAATAAAATTTACGGAATTTTTGCAAATCCTAGACGAGTTGCTATCGTAGCTTTAGAAAGTCCAGTTTCTATTAAGGAAATAATCCCACCTTTTTTAAAATAGGATATTGAGACCATATTAAAAATAATTAAAAAAACAAGACATTGACAAACTTCAAATTTATATTGACATTTCATTGACAATGGATATAATCAATCAGGGCAAATATCTACATTGTCACAATTTCCTCAAATTTTGTAATGACATTGACGACCAAAATTTATTGCTCGCAGCTGTACATACAGAAATAGAATGTATTTTTTAATTTTCACTTAACATTGTATTTAAAATCAGTAAATTTGATGTTTTTGTGTTGGCTATTTTGTTTTAACAAGTAAATGACTGTCTATTTGAAATTTAAAAGCATGCCCCCTAATAACAGAATATGTTTAGACGTCAAATTTAAGAATCAATTTGTATTATTTGATTTTAATATTATATAAAAAAACAAATAAATAAATTTAAATAAAATATTTATACACAAGTAAATAAAGTTATACTACCTCATTAAAATTCTTAAAAATAAATTCTTTATAAATTGCATCTCTGTTATCTACCATAGACCAGCCTTTGGACAAAAGAGGTTCCAGTTTATCTTTCCGTTGCTCAGTAGAGAGTTTTGCAGCCTAATATTAATAAGACATTGATTAATACTTTTATTAATATGTACATAAAAAAATATGTAGATATATGCATGTAGTCGTAGAACATATTTGCCTATAGAATATAAACATTCTATTTATTATATATTCTTACCATATTCCTTTTAATTTTCGCTGAAGAAAGATTAACACTGGACAAGGTTATTGAGCGGATAGTATAGTGAAAGCAATAGTTCGAACTCGAACGAAATAAACCGATCATTTCTTCCTGCTTTGTATATATTTTAAAAGTGATTATTTTTAATTACATTGTAATACATCTAATGGAATATTAACCTGTGACCTAGCTCCGTTATACTGTTGTTGATAAAGGAATTTTGATTAAAAATAAATGCTGGAATTTATTTAGTGATTTTAATATTTAACTTATAACTAAGGCAGCGATTTTTTTAAAATGATTAAGCTTATTTATTATCACTTTTCAGTAATTAAATTGCTTTCTTAACCTAAAAATTTATTTGTAATAAGATAAAAAAATTGTCTAATATAAAAAAAAAGATTTAAAATAACGGGTGTTCAGAAACATTCGAAGTCAAGTGGGCTCTGAACAAAAAATCGTATATCTTTTCTTAAGTATCTGATTTGTAATAATTATTAAATGTCAACTGTTGTCTGTCAAAAATTAATCTATCTCAGACTCAGACATGACTTCATATTTTCAAAGACTACTTTGACTTTGAATGTTTCTGAACACTAGAGAGTGCAACAAAATTAAATTGTCAACACTGGTAAAAGATGGCGCAAGTGGATTAACAAGATGGCGATGTGACAATTGGCAACAATACAATACTTAACCTACAATTATTAACATGCTGTAAATATAAACATATATCAAAAATGAATATTACACTTGAAAAGTTAGTGAACAGTTTTACTAGTATTACAAATAAACCGGAAAATTTTATATGGTAATATGGTTAGATAATTTTAGTATTTTATTAACAACTTTTAATTATAGTTCTCATTCAAATCAAAGCAATGAAATTAAACGTTTTGTAAAATATACTTACGATTTTACAAAAGATCAAGAAGAAAAATCAAGAAAAACAGGAGCATTACCTGAATTAATTGTAGATAATTTTGATTTAGAACAGATATGGCAACAATTGGAATTACAGAATGAGGAATTTCTTAATAAATCTCTTATAAATGTTCCTAAACTTGTAGTGAGTAAAGATCATCTATTATTTAATGAAATCAATCAAAAGTTACCACCTGATAAAACAGATAATACTGACGATGATGACTTGACAAGTAATTCAGATTCAAATGATGAAGATGAAAATTTTGAATCAGATCGAGATGATGCATCATGTAATAGTAAAGAAGAAGAAGTAAGTGGTATGGAAAGTGATAATGATAATGAAAGTAACAATGATAATGAATGTAACAATGATAATGAAAGTGAAAATACAATAAATAAAAATAAATTTAAAAACCAATCAGTAGTCGATGATGATTTCTTTAAACTAAATGAAATGGAAGAGTTTTTAAAAGCAGAAGAAAAAGCAGTGAGTAAAAATGAAAACAATGATTCAGGCAATGATTCAGATTCAAAAGAGGATGAAGAAATTGATTTGTTTGAAAGCGAAAGTGAAGCAGATGATGAAAATGATGAAAAAAATATAAGAGAAAAAAATCCGAGATATAAAGATTTTTTTCGTTCAAATGATATACCCAGAGCAACTAAACAAAATAAATTTTTACAAGAACTTCCTGATGCTGAAGAAAATAATATTGAACCCAAATCAACATTTGAACTCAGAGAAGAGAGATTAAGAAATAAAATTAAGGTTTTAGAAGAAATAACCTTATCTGAAAAGCCTTGGCAATTGAAGGGTGAAATAACAGCTGAAAATAGACCACAAAACTCGTTACTTGAAGAAGTTGTTGAGTTTGATTTAACATCTCGACCAGGTAATTACCATGATAATTTTTCTCATGAATTTTAAGTATACATATTATGGCAATGTGAATGTCAAATTAAAATAGACTCGTAAAAATATAAAAGATAATTATTATTAAATGCATCTCTATATAAAACTACTGTATGCTTTGTTACATTTCAAGACATTATTGATAAAATATTTGTCTGTTTGCTTAATTAAAAAAATCAAGTAGTAATTTAATTTTGAACTTTTAGCTTTCTCATTTGCAAGAATATATTTTAGGCCTTTTGCTAGTTTTTAAATATACGAGGTGTTGTCAGGAAATTTCCGAAATTTGAATGTGTCGCGTGAAGGAATGGTAGTACAGCTTTATAGCGCTAGGTGGTGTGAGTTACGTCTATACTAAGTCGGTCTGTCAAACGGTACTTCGCTAGCTGGCGATAAGCAGTTTTTGTGTTTATATTTGTTGAGTTATGTTTGAATTATTCTGCGACACTACAATGTCTGATGTGAAAGAGCAAGGAACGTGGTACATCAAATTCTGCTTAAAACTTGGTAAAAAAGCAGCGGAAACCCTGAAAATGCTTAAACAAGCATTTGGTGAGGATGCTTTAGGCCCATTGAACTATATAGTAATACTGGAACGCGCACGTTACACTCCGTGAATGAGGATCGACTGTTAGAGGAGTGCGGCTGCACGGAAGGGACACATATCTTTATTCCACTCCGACACTTATACAACATAAATCCTACCTTTCCCTGAATTTTGGTCCAGGTGTGATCTAACAGGTAGAAAGCACAATCCACAATAATTATCACGCTTTTGAAAACAAAAGAATAAGTTAAAAGTGAATTTTTAATAGATATATAGTTACAAAAAGAACTATAAAAATCAAATCTAAAAAAGGGTATATTATATTTTTACATTTAACGCTAATATAAAAGTAAACTTATGCCTCAATGTTGCTTTCTCCCCTAGTAATTTCAGTAAACAACAATTGTTTCACAAGCACAATGGCTTCATCAGGTACTCACAGCTGGTACTTTAACCATTAGTTTGATTTCTATTTGACATATTTTATCATCTGTACCTCTTGCAAATTAAGCATTTCTTCCACGGGATGAGGCGGCTGAAAAAGAGTATTTAAATTGCAAACAAAATGTTGCATAACTGATGTAACTATATATTTTTTTAAATGGTATTTTCCTAAATACCTATTATTTAATTAAGCCCTAAATGCCTTTTCTGCATGACGGATGATTTGAAACACTGCAGGTAACGGAAAATATAATCTTCCGTTCGATATATACCGTAGTCGACAAATTTTAATTTCTGTTTGCGTATATAGTGTATGTTTGTTATATCCAACGATGCCAAACAAACAGTGCCAAACAGTGGAGGGAGAAGCAGAGTGCTGGACATACATACACATTTAACATGCCCTATTCCCTAACAAACACTTACGGGGTGTACAACTCTTCTCTACTTCTCTACGCGCGTATATTAATACTCGATTTCAACATGCATGTTTTTACAACTCAAGAAAAGACAAATCATAACATGGTATGGTATTATGCCGGTAGACACCTCAATGTACCTGTACATACCCGATATCCACAAAAATTAAATGTATGGGCTGGTATTTTAAATAATTCAATTGTCGGTTGTTTCTATAGGGACATATCAGTAAACTCCATCAAGAATTTTATTATAGGTTGGCATACTGCCAAGAACAATGTGGTGGATTACTTGAACCTTTAATTTAGAGAATTTATTTTTTATTATTATCGAAGAAGAGTTAATTTATTTTCTTTTCATAAGAATGACATTTATTTATTTTTTTTATATAATTTAGAATTAATATTTCATTTCATTTTATTTATACGCGGAAAATATAAGCTTTGTTGTACATCCTCATAAAAGTAATACACCATGAAATAAATATTTTTCTCTAAATATTCGTGGTGAATTTTATTCGTATTTCTAAGATGCGTTCTACAACCCTCTGAAGATAGACTTGCTGACTAGTTATAATCTGACTGCACCTTATCGTACCTCACTTAATCTACTTGCATACACTCATTGGCAACCTCACTATATGTCTTTCTTTACTTTTCTTGTTAACGTCGCATAATAAAATGTTATCCTAAAAAAAATAAACACGTGTTGTAATGCATACAGTAATTTCTTGGAGATCTACAAAAAAGAGTACTGGAAATTGATTTATGATAAAGAAGGTTCTTACTTATTTCGTAAGTGCTGAACCATAAATATCATACAATAATCAAATGTTTAGATGACTGTCAACGTTGCATATTTTAATAAAGGATTACATTACGTTTCAATTCATACACAGCTTATTAGCGAGTGGACACGTTTTCTTTATTCAAAATGCCTTACCGATTTTCTTCTCAAGAGTATGTGGACATGTATTTTGTGTATGGCTATTGTAACGGCAGTGCACGTCAAGCAGTTATTGAATACCGACATCGGTTTCCCGATAGGCGCATTCCTCATTACATAACGTTTCTGGAAGTACACAGACAATTTCGGGAATGCGGACTGCCTGATTATCTTTTCGACTGAGGAGTAAATTTGCCAGCAGACTTAGAGAAAGAAGCAGTAGCTATTGTTCCAAGAGATCCAACTCTCAGTGTACGTCGAATCGCTAGGCCACTAGGAGTGCAACGAACGACAGTTTGGCGAATTTTAAAACGTGAGGGCTTATATCCATATCACTATCGCAGGGGATACGGTTTTCTTCAGGCGGACCACTATGCTCTTCTAGTTTATTCTACCTGGATATTAAGACAGTCACGGCTTCATTTTAATTTCTACAGAACAGTCCTCTAGACAGATCAATCTACGTTCACGAGAAGTGGTGTTACAAATCTGAGAAACCTGCACAGGTGTCATCAGAAAATCCTAAAGCTATACGCCCGTCTAAATTTCAACATGAATTATCTATTAACGTTTGGGCGGCCCTAATCGATGACTTGTTGATTGGTCCTGTCGTTCTTCCTGGGAGGTTAAATGCGGACAATTACCTTCAATTTCTTATTGACAAACTGCCAGGTCTTTTAGAGGATGTCCCACTGAATGTTCGACGAGATATGTGCTTTCACATGGATAGGGCACCACCACATTTCAGAATTGCTGTCTGAAATCGGGTTAACGTCAATTATCCAAGATGGATTGGTCGAGGTGGTCCTGTTGCATGACCACCCAGATCACCCGATTTTAATCCCCTTGACTTTTATTTATGGGGGTACATGAAAAATTTAGTCTACGCGCAAGTTTCGAACACAAAAGAAGAGTTGCTGGATCGTATTCACCTGGCTGCCGAGCAAATCCAACAAAACAAGTATGAAATTCGGATAAGTACTTCTTCTGTTGGTTTACGGGCACAAGCCTGCATTCAACAAGGAGGTGGACATTTCGAAAATATTATTAATTGAACTTTTTTAAATAAAATCAGGTTTTATTGACTTTAGGATTACATTTTTTTCATGATCTGACAATCACGTTCATAGATCTGTAACTTTGAAACAAATAAAAATGAATATACTTTGAAGTCTACTTTACACTCCTAAAATTTGATCATAACGATACGGGACTTTTTGTATATAACCAAAACGGTACTTTCCATTCAAATTCAAAATTATGCTTGCCTACATAATGCAAGTATTAAATATTTCCTAATATTTATTTTACGATTATACTATTTAAGAGGCCGTTCAAGTATTGGGGTCTCTGCTTTGCTTATTTTTGATGGCATGGCGGGCAGGGGGTGGGAGGTCTGAATGGTGATTACGTCAGCAATATTTATTTATTTACAGTCATAAATTCAAATGTCTTGGACTGAGGACGATTAATTTGAGTTTACCAAATTCTTAAATAGAACGAAATAAATAGATATCGTTTATATGTTAATAATATAATATTTAAATATGATGTTAGTGATTTGCTTGAATAAATATTAAATGTGCAGTAAACTTCTTTATAGTTTATAAATTGTTTATTTCATTGTGGTAGACTTAATAACTATGATAGATAGTTGCTCAATGAATAACAATAAAGCAACTTAAACAGATTTTGTAAAAATTATGCCAATGCTTACGGGGGGTAAGAGCTTTGCTTACTTTTGCTGACAGAGGGGGGGGGGTAAAATACTAAAATTCTGCTTACGTAATAGGCCCCTAATGCATTTATTTTAATATTTCTTTTTGTTAATTTACTACAAATATCTAAAATAATACAAGAGTCATTTAGTGGTCACTAAGTAAAAGATCGCCAAACTTTTCAGGGAAGGTCACGGAATATGGAGAGACAAACATCAAAGTGCCGACAGACAAGTGTCCTTTCTTGTATATTTCTCTTCGCTGATAACACCTCGTATCTTGCATTTTGTTACAAATTCTGACTAAATAGATATTCACAGTTAATCCCGTAGTGCACATTAAAAGATTTTGCATCAGCTAAACAGGTTGTCAATGTCTTATTGCATTTCCTTAATTCTTTTAATATATTCTTTAAATAGATTTGTAGTTTTAAATAATATTCTTTTCTAAATATACATTTAAAAAAATATTTTTAATAGGATAGTGTTATTATTAAGAAAAATCAGAGTTTTTTTTTGTTTATAGCTCCTGTCATAACAGAAAAGACAACTTTCCAACTGGAAGATCTTATTCGCCAAAGAATAAAAGACCGAGCCTTTGATAGTGTCGAAAGGAAAGAAAGACCTGTGGAAACACCCTTAGAATTTAAAAAGAAACTAACTTTAGATGGCTTAAAAAGTAAAGAATCTTTATCTCAAATTTATGAAAAAGAATATTTGAAGCAAGTAGAAGCTGTCAGTGGTAATACAGATGAAAAAGAGGAAGAAGAACCTGCTCTACATGGGGAAATTAAAAAAATGATGCAAAATCTCTTTAAACAATTAGATGCATTATCAAATTATCATTTCACACCCAAACCTGCAGCTCCCGAAATTAAGATCATTAGTAATTTACCTGCAGTTAGTATGGAAGAAGTAGCCCCGGTAGCTGCAACAGATGCTTCATTATTAGCTCCAGAAGAAGTTAAGAAAAAAATTAAGGGAGATATTATAGGTAATGTAATTTAATTAATAAATATTAAATTGTTTTTAAAATCTTTTTATATAGGTAAAAGTGAGAGAACTGAAGCTGATAAAAATAGAGAAAGGCGGAACAAAAAAACAAAACAGAAGATGCATGCTAAAGAAAAGAAGAGGAAAGAGAGCTTAATCAACAAATTAAATCCTGGCCTTGGTAATAAATACAGTAAAGAAAAGGCGAAAAGACATTTGGAGAAAGTTATTAATGATAAAAATATCGATAAGGTAATATTTATTTATTATGTGGCTAAAAAGCTTTTCTTTGAAAATACAGTTTTTTTATGATTAAAGAAAATCCATTACTAAAATAAAAGAATTATTAGGTTTGCCCCAACTCGCTGAAAAAACCGTACAGTGACGGTACCGGATATTTTGGACCGTTCATTGAACGATATCAATAGTATTCCAACCAAATTTTGATCATACACAAACCAGTCACTGGACGGTCAAAACAGTTCACATTACATCATACTTCATCCTGTGAGAGCTACAGTTGTCAATGGGAATATCACGTAATATCATAGAATAGAAGAACAAAGTTAATTATTACAATTATCACTGTTAGTAATACTACAAAATACATCGTGGACAAACAATTCCGGACACCAAAGTAAATGTCTGTTAGTACAAGGATTTTTTTTCTTTTGAACAAAACATGAAAGATTATCTACAAAGTAAGAAAGAGAAATAACAAAAAAAAGGGTACTTAACATTTTATTCAATAAGAAAAAGTCACGAAACAGTAAATTGTGCAAAATTAACAAATTCATTGGCCTTGTCGGCTAGGTTTTACATCTACCTTTTCACACGATTTATGCGATTACCTCTTCTTAGCAGTGGCGGCTTGTGAGTTATGAACGAGGGCGGGCAAAAAAAAATTACCTATTTTTTTGTACATAAAATTCATTCTCCTATTTTTCATGCTCGAAAAGACGTCTATGACTGTTGTCAAAATCCGGGATAGACTGAATGAACTTCTTTTCTATTGATAGGACCGTCAATGCTTTCAGTCGATCTTCTGACATTGTGCTTCTCAGGAAAGTTTTAATGCGTTTAAGAGTGGAAAAACATTGTTCACATTATGCTGTCAACATGGGCGTTGTACAAATAATAACAGTTTGTATGTTTCCGTCAAAACCCTTTTTAGGTTGTTGTCTGTTATGAACACTAAAAGTGGCAAAACACCACCTATGTCATGGCGCTCATATATTACTGAAGGTTCACTTTCCAATTTTACCAAATTAATGACTATAAGTTTTAAAATTTTGAGAATCAAATAATTTTGCTGCACTTAAGTGATCCTTAAAATCAAATCGGTCGCTAAAATCAAAATCTCTGTTATCTCCAGCTGTCGTTTTTTTGTATTTTCTTTGCAGGTTCTTCATTATTGCGTTCTTCATTGTCAGTAGAATTTCTTAAATTTCTAATGTGAATAATTTGCTGTTGAAATTATTCAATTGCCTTTTACAGTTGAACACTGTCAATCCCGCGCATTTGAGTCTGATTAAATAATATTTCAACATGTGGCATGATGAAATGAAATATTTTCAACCAGTTGAGAAATTCCGGGCAATTCAAATGTTTCAATAAACCACTTGCTCCACTAATAGTAACTGAATCCATCCCATCTTCGTAAATAATTTTGTCTAAACATTCTTTGAATGAATCCTGGTGTTCAAATAATTGTGTTCACAGTTCGACTATTGAGAATCCAGCGTGTAGGAGCAGCGCGTAGTAATCTACGTTTGACTATTTCATTAAGAATTGCCGTTCGTTTTAGCAACTAAGAAAAAAAACTTGAAAATGACTGCAAATTTGCAAAGAAAATTTTTACATTTTTATTGCACTGTGCCGGTCGTTCAATAATTAAATTAAATTGATGCGCATAACAATGAATATAATGTGCATGTGAAAATGTTCTTTTGATAATATTTTGGACACCATTTGTCTTACCACTCATCACGGACGCTCCATCGTAACTTTGAGTGATTAGTTTATTGTTATCAGACCCAGAAGGAGAATTTAAAATAGTTTGCAATTCATTCAACAATGCTTTTGCTAATACATAAGCATTATGTCCACCCGCTTCAAAAAAGACCAAAAGCGTTCAAAAATCTGTCCATTAAACACGTATCGAACAATAACAACCATTTGCTAATTATTAGCGGTGTCTGTAGTTTCATCGGCCTCCAAAGCAATAAAATTTGCAGATTTAATTTCTTTTAATATTTCCTGCCACATTCTTTGCCTTTGCCACATTGCATCTAGCAATTCGTTCTGAATAGTTTTTGAGGTGTCTTTAAACACTTGTGAACCTTTCATATGTATTGTCAGCACAGCGTCTAATTCAGCTACAAAGTTGATTAAGCCTACATAAATACCTTGATTTTCCGACGTCAATGTCTCATCATGGCCTCGTAACGCCAATTCAAAAGCTCCGCAAAATTTTAGACAAATAATTAACAGGCGCAAAATATGACGATTTTTTTCCACATCTTCGTTGTACTTAATTTTATGTCGCAAATAAGCACTGTCAACTATTCACGTATGTCCACTTTGCCTAGAACACTAAAATCCACGCATGCATTCATGTGAAGAACGGAACTTTCGTGTTTCTTTGCATTGTCTGCGATATGCTTTAATTCATTCAACCCTTGTTTATTCCACACACTAACCTCTTTCTTAAAAATTAAGCAGATAAAACAAAATAGTTTATTTGTTAGTGAACATCCTCAAATCCACTCATATTTTTCTTATGTATTTTTATTGAATACTCTATTGTAAGTTCGAGTTTTACTTGTGGAAGTGTAGTTTATTTGAAGATCAGGGATAGGCCTTCCTTTCTTCTTAATTAAAAGTTTTTCCTCAAATGATAGCGGGTTTTTTTAAAGATTTTGCATACAGTTAACTTCCATCACTAATAATAATAATGAACGTCACTTCAAGCCTTTGAAATCATACACGTGAGGTACGCGCCGAAAACAATACAGTCACAATGCATGCAAGACGTTAACTGCAGTCGAGCTATTTTGTACCCCAAACCTACGGCATATGGCGGAGATAAGCGGAGCTGGCCGATCCATACTCGGAATAGGTACATCTGAAACCTCGTTTGAAAATGATCGGCAGTTGCGCGTAATTAATCCCAAGCTTTGTGTAGCAGGAATATCAATACTTTCAATGTGTCCGCTGAAAGGCAACATGTGATGACATAATACATCCATTATTTTTGGTACCATAAGTACGAATAATTAGAAGTACTGTTAAATTTGTAATTACAATTTATAATATTAGATCTTATTCAAAAGCTCATAATTTTTCACTTGTCGGGGTTTAATAGGCGATTGTTAAATTTGCACCATGGGGATATATTAAGCAGGTCTGACAGAAGTAGATCGTAGTCTTTATAATTTACCGAACGAATCATTTTCAAGACGTCAGCAAAGAGAAGCTTTTCTGATTATATTTCAGAAACAATATCATTTAGGAATAGAATGAAGAGAAATGCTCTAAAATTTGATCCCTGTAGCACTCCAGAGCAGGCAACGAAAGATTTAGAACAGTAGCCATTGAAAAATATATATTGTGATCGGTCACTTAAGTAGTCACAAAATACATTATTTTTCATCTATAATTATTAATTTTTACTTTTACTTCTTAAGTTTACTAGTTGCTTTACAGTAATTATTTATTTATCGTATGGCTCGCATGAATTAAAATTTAAAGTTACATATACAGAGCTTTCATTATTTGTTGTAACATGATACATATGCAACCAACATTACAGATTGGTACTACTCCTATACAAATATTCCTAGTTCAAAATAGTTTGACAGATGTTTTTTAATTTTATTTTAATTGAAACGTAAGTAATTTCTTGGAATAATAAAAATAAATTTTAGTTGTATGTTTATTCAATTAAAACACTAGTGTTTATTATCATTTTAATAGCATAAATTTTATTTACAGTTAATAATGAAAAAATTGTCAATTTTGCCTCTGTACAAACACATTTTATGAGGAGTTAACGTACTGAAAGCTTTTTCACAATAACATATTTATAATAAATGTTGGAAATGATGACCATTTTGTTGCAAACAAATATTCACCCTACGTTTTAAATTTTCAAAAACATTATGTAAATCATTCTGCGTAATGTTATTTATTTCATGCACAATTGCTGCTTCTAGTTCTTGTAAATTATGTAGTCTATTTCTATATATCCTATTTTTCAAATGTCCAAATAAGTAAAAATCAAGCGGAGTAAGATCGGGAGAACGGGGTGGCCATAAATTAACAGTCTATCGTCGTAAAATTCTGTCAAATAGTGGTGTGTGTCTCTGGCCGTGTGAGCAGGTGCATTATCTTGTTGAAACCAGCCATTTTCTAATTCATCGTCATGCAGCTGATTAATAAATTCATTTAATATTCCTCGATATCTTGCTGCAGTAATGGTATCGTAAAAGAAAATTGGCCTAATAATTCTTCTTCGCGACATTCCCACCCATATTCCTACTTTTAAAGGATGTAATGATGTTTCTACTAGTTGGTGTGGATTTTCTGTAGCCCAAGATCTATAATTTTGTGAATTTACGTATCCTGTAAGATGTACCCATGCTTCGTCACTAAAAAAAGTTAAATCTAGGAGATCATCGTTCATTCGATTATTAAACCATTCACAAAATCTAATTCGCCTATCGTAATCGACTGGATGTAACTGATGAACAACAGTAACTTTATAAGGATGCATATGTATCTTTTTTGTTAATGCTTTGTGACATGTTCCAACTGAGAGACCTACAAGAACATTTTTTTGAATGTTAACTTTGTACAATTAAAAATAAATATGAAATACCTGTTTGCTGAGATAGTTTTTTAACTGATTTATGAGGGCTATGTTCTACTCGCTGCCGAATATCATCTACAACAGCTTCAGTTAATTTGGTGGGCCTCCCAGTCGATTTCCCTTTACAAATACAATGTTTATCCTCAAAACGATGTGTTATAATATGTCTACGATGTCGAAATGAATCATAATCAAAGTCAAAATCTGGGAAGCGTTGTATAAATTGATCTATACAACTTGGAAGTGAATAACTCCAATTGCCTTCGGCATCTTGTGTAGCACTTCTATAATGGGCCACTAAAATGAATCAATCTTGTTCGACGGTAAATGCCATTTTGGAGGTTATAACCTAAAATGAAATTATTTTATTTATACATACATTCAATGTTATTAATAGATAACTAACCTTCACAAAAGTTAGAATATCTTCAAAGAACTGACTTTTTTAACGCGAAATAAATATAAAATTAATGCAAAGAAAATCTAATTGACACAATACACAAAACGTACAAAACTGTCATAACAAAACATTTGAGTTTAGGAACTTTTATGCAGGATTGCCAATCCTAATGTATGCAACCAATATTGCAACACGTCACGTGGGTTACAACCTATTATGAAGGCACGGTACATATACACAGAACAGAGTCAATATTTTAAACTCAAGGCCATTAATCCAGTCCAATACGGAGTCAGTCACTTCAAAGAAGGCACTCATCTCCATGTGATGTAAAACCCGTTTTAAACGATGTCTATTATGCCAGAAAATTTTCAAGATAATATGTGTTCCAAATAGACACCGTGTAAAACATTTTACGTCTAGTTTACCGGCAAATTTGCCAACTGAAATTTAATAGAAAAAGTTCTATTAAATCCATGTCTAAACGGCACACGGCATGTCTAAACGGTCTGTGCAAGAAGGTCGCCATATTTTGATGGCGCTAGACTGCCAAACATAACCTTTGTGTCAGTTGGTATTTATTTTGTTAAAAATTATTGATTTTAAATTTCTAAAAATGTCGTGGAGTCAGGAGCAAGTGTCGACGTACGAAAATATCCTTGTTTGTAGGACGTGAGAAGCAAGGCTTACAAGAATAGGTTTTCGGCAACAATATTTCCAAGCTCAATTTGTTTATTATTAGTAATTCTTCAAACTGTTCATTTGTCATACGTAAAAAAATTTGTACATTACTAACAATTCGGTGTTTAGCATGTTTAAAATTCCTTCATTCTGTAATCTTCTGTTGATCCAAGGCTTCATCCATACATCCCGTCTCGCTTGTTGCGTTTTTGTTAATAACTTGCGATATTATTGTTGTTGCTAATGTTCTTGCAACAGCTGCTAATACAATATTAGTGGATGTCATCGCTGACGTAAGTTATATCAGATTTCCAAGACTAGTAATTATCCTATTTTACAGACACGTAAACCGTATAATATTATTGTGACACATAAAGTTTGTGTGGAAATGTCGAGCAAGTGTATAAAAATAAATACAATAGATGGTGCATCAAAAATATTACTGTCGTGTGGATTTCTCTGTAACCTGGACAAATAATAACGAGCCATCGAAAAAATTCATAATTGGAGTAGACTGTGAAATTGGGTTGGTACTTTAGTCACTTCCACATAATGACACATTACTTGATGCTTGACAGTTTCATCTGGTTTCATTGTAAAAAAAGGTTATGGCATTGAAATGATACTACAACAAAAAAGAAAACAAAGAATTTATTTAATATCGAAATCATAATCAAAATTTACATATAGCTACAGAAGTTGTTGAAAATGTTGTCCATTTACATCTAAACAAATTTAATTTTCTTAATAAGAGTTTTGAAAAATTTGAGACAAACTTATAACGGGTGTTCAGAAACATTCGAAGTCAAAGTAGTCCTTGAAAATATGAAGTAATGTCTGAGATAGATTGATTTTTGACAGACAACAGTTGACATTTAATAATTATTACAAATCAGATACTTAAGTATAGCAAACGCCAATTAAGTTGGCGCGAAGAGGGGTAAGTTCGCGCAGGATTAGAAGTAGTGGGGAGATTTGTATTTGGTTTTACATCAAATGTCAGATAATTCTAGCCTCTGAGCGTATATCACTTTATGATCCCCTAGCTAATACATTATGTTCCGTCAAACGTCAATGACAAATGTATTCTGACAATTACTTGAGTAGTGGGGGTAGACGTTTTTAAAAACGTTTTCTGCGCACCCCCTCCTCGCGCCAACTTAATTGGCGTTTGCTATAAAGATATACGATTTTTTGTTCAGAGCCGCATTCTCACTGCGTCGTCTGTTCGAGCAGTACACCAGCTGAGAGAACATACGACTTTATACCGTCATACGAAGCCGGAAGCAATGGCCGGCCGAATTGTTACTTTAACAAAATTAATACTAAATCCAAACACCACGATCCACTGGTCACAGGAATTAAAAGAAGAGACATTCGAAATAATCGACCGAACGAGATATCCAGCACATTCTACGGACATCGCCAATCATATTTATGGTAGATGCAAACCAGCCAAAAATACAAGTCAGGATTCCAGAAAAAAACACCGAACCGCTCAAAGAAGAAAAAAAACACCACCGAACACAGAACAAGATGCAAACTGAAATCATATCCGCAGAAGACTTTATATACCCGAAATTCACGAAGAAGCTAAAAATAGACGAAACAACCTCACCTATCGAAACTAGAAATTCTTACGACGCCCTAGAAAACAAAACTGAAGAAAAAATGGAAGAAAAAACTTCCGAATTCACTCCACAGCCTTCAACATCAGCTAGCTCGCCCAGGGTAAGTGACAAAACCAACATCACACATAACACAAACACTAAAACACAAAAACCACACAAAATTGCACCAATAATAGTAACCGAAAAAGACAAATGGACACACATACGATACTTACTTAAATCAAATAACATTAATACAGTAGAAAACAAAATGGTGAAACCAGGAATACACATCGAACCGACAACTGACGAAGACTACCGAAAACTCAAACACACACTAGACAATGAACAAATTCAATATTACACTTTTCAATTGAGAAGCGAAAAGACATTAAAGGCGGTGATGCGTGGCATTCCTACCTTTATAACAGACACTGACATTACAGACGACTTGACTGACCAAGGATACCCGACTTTAAAAATTAAACGGATGAACGGCAAACACGGCATACCTGCACCACTGGCATTAATCGAACTGACGAGACAGCACAAGTCAATTTACAACTTTTGCGACTGCTGCGGACTTGCAATCAAAATAGAACCCTTAAATAAACAGACAGACATTATACAATGCCACAAATGCCAGACATTCGGACATCATCAAAAAAACTGTTACATTAACTACAAATGCATGAAATGCGGCGACGAACACTCGACACACTTATGTACAAAGCCAAAAACAACCCCACTAAAGTGTGCAAACTGCGGTGGTCCTCACCTATCCACATTCCTCAACTGTCCTAACAATCCAAACAACCCTGCAAACAAAACCGCACCCAAACCTAAATACATACCAGCACCACCCCCAACAACTAATCCCTGGACTCAAAGACAAAACAAAACAACACCGAACACAGTTGACGAATTAGCACTTGCCTTAGGCAATATGCTAATAACACTAAACTCGACAAACGCTACAAAAGAACAGATACAATACTTCGTAAAACAAACACAGACAATAATAACACTCTACAATAACAAACATTAAACACACACACAACTGAAACGCAAAAAAAAAAAAAAAATGAGATGACCAGCAAACGAACACATATGACTTAAACGCAAAAAAGCGACTGACACACAGACTTTACACAAACACAATACACACAGGACCGCACAAAAAACACAACAACGCACGATTTAATCAGACTCAAACACGTCACAACCCTGGGATATACGAAACAACGGAGTGGATATGGAGGCAACTTCGACCACAAGTCAAAATTCAACGACTCATACACATGTTCAGAGCCCACTTGACTTCGAATGTTTCTGAACAGCTGTTAGTTTCAATGTCAAATAATAAATGTCATTATGTGAAAGTGGTTGAAGTACCAACCCAATTTCACAGTCTACTCCAATTATGAATTTTTTCGATGGCTCGTTATAAGTGTAAAACATAAATTTGCAAGATGTCATAGGAAATTTGCTGTCTAACTTACAGGCAAATTTTCTGGTAAAATAAACATCCTCTAAAACGGGCTTAAGGGGGCACTCAGCTGTGAATATGGTGAATAGACTGGCGAGGTTATTCGCATTCGAAGGCTGGTGTCCGTCAGTCCCCATTTATAGAATGAGTCACGACAGATGCTGTGGGATGTTTTTATTCTATTGTCTTCCATTAGTGACGAGGCAGCTCCATTCCTGGTAAGGGTACAGTAGGATCAGTGATATGGGCCGCTTAAATGTGTTTCAAGGCTTCCCAATACTCTCTCCATCTATCATTTGGGCTGAAATTTTCTTCTATAAGTTGTTCTGCTAGCAGTAGTGAAGATCTAGATTTAAGTCTCGACAAACCGGCTTCAGAAAGGTCATTGTGGGGATTCGATATTATATTCTCTAACCAGGATTTCCAGTCTTCGGATGATAGGAGGTGCAATATGGCACAGTAATGTTTTCGAATTAATTTTTAAATTTAAATATGTATTAATAAAAATTCTTTTGACTAATTTCAGATGGATGAAACTGTTGGTTCCAAAAGTGTCAAATCATCTGCTGCATTCTTTAAACAACTAGAAGAGGACGTCAAGTCACAAATAAAAGTAAGAAAAGATGTAAAACGGAAAAATAATGTCAAAGGAATTAGTGCCAAAAAAATGAAGTTGTAACAATTTATTTCAGATACTCTTGTTAATAAAAAGAAAGAAAAAAAACATTGCATATTTTTATTTGTACATTAAATACAAAAGTCATTTCATAATAAAATCATCTTAAAAATAAATAAAAACTTCCAACAAGTATCATCTTCTTTTCTTTCGACCTCCTCCTAATACAGGTGGTGGCAGGGGTAAACTCAAAGTGACTATATTTTTGTTACTGCCTTTTGATGTAAACGCCAAAACTCTTGATAAGTCTTGCAATTTTTTAGCGCCTAATTTCAAATCTTTTGTAAGGTTCTCAAGATTTAAGACATTACCGAGGGCTAACGTACTAAGTACAAGAATGTAACATATTCCCTTATCTCGCATGGAGATTGGTCGTGTTCTGTAAAGAAAGTACAATTTAAAAATTGCTATTGATATTACCTTGACTGTGATTCACCTTCCTGATGAAGACATAAGTGTAAAATTGTCCAGAATATAAGCGCTGACTTTACTAGAGTAACTACATGCCGAGAATTTCTTAGAAGATATTGACCTTGCAGCTTGTTTCACAAGGTTTATTAAACAATTAATATATAATAAAAGTTGAGCTTTATTATTTTTTTCGGATGACGCCGATTGTTGTAATTTAATAAATTCATCTTTGATAAAGTCGCAGAGCCTAAAAATCACAAATGATAAAAATAATTATGAAACCGAATGAATTTAAATCAAAATTGTTTATTAAGTTAGACATAATTATTTAATTTATATTAAAAGATCTAGTAGAATTCCAAAAACACTAATTTCAGGAAGCCCAGATAACTTACGTTAAGTTTTCTTCGTCACTATTCAATAATTCATCTGCGCTATTCTCTAACTCATTTAACACATCAGCTGGCACTAAAACATCTAATGGATATATATCCTCAACTTTTACTGCATCCCTATTAATTGGTGGTCTATATAAACTATCATTTTCTTCAGCTTTGATAGGTATAATGTCTGAGTCATCTACATGTGTATCTAAAATAGTACATTATTAATGATAACTTATAAATATATTAGAAAGCTTTTCCAAATAGTAAATGTCTATAAGTTCACTTTTTATTAATCTGTTGCAATTTTATTTATCAGTGAAGAATTAATATTATTGTAATTATAAAAATGGATTACTTTTGGCAGTTTGTTCCAAAGTGGTTTTAATGTTTTCAACATCAACCTTCAAACGTTCATTCTGTTCTGTTACCATTTTGGTCTTTTTAGAACCAAAATATTTATTCAAATCGGATACCTTTTTCTGCCATGATACATCATCATCATCCAATTTTCTCTTTGATTGTTTTACAATACTCAAAAGGGATTTATCAATTGTAATAAGCTTACACTGCAACAACCAAAATATTAGATCTCAAAATATAATACTGTTATTTCATTTACTTCTCCTGTTTTTTTGTTTCGAGTTAACAAAAAATTATTATATAACTCATCTTTTCTCGATACTTTCCCACTATACACTCTTTTTTCTGATGCTACTGCTGTAATAAAGTTATCATCTCGATCTCTATACAAATTGCTTTTAAATTCTTCGACTTTATCAGAAATCAAAGTACCATTTTGAAAGTTTACTGGAACAATTTTTATAAAAATATATTTATTTAAAATTAAATATACTTACCCACTACTGGTCTACAAGAATTGTCACTATATAATATTTTAGATAATGTTCCTGTGCTCATCTTATATTTTACTTTATCTGCTATTAATTACACAAACATAATTTAATAATATTTTTGCTTTATAGGAACATGTAACAAGAAGTACTATATATAATTATTTAACTTAAAACACAACGAAGCACATTTATTTATTCATAACAAAAATGTTGATTACATTAGAGGTTATTGCAAACGCAAACTGCAATCCCAAATGTAATATCAAAAATTCTGCTTTTTCGAAAATTAAAGGATCTTGATTTAAGATTGATCTGTAGTTTAACACCAAATATAATCTAATTTTCTTGAATCACATGTTCAACATACTGAATGTAAACAAAAATAGTCAAAGATCAAATATTTTTAAGACGTTAATTAATAGCGCCATCACATATCTAGATAGAGAACTAACAAGAACCAAAAATTTTAAAAGAGAGACTTTAGAGTGCTCTGTTAATTTTATAGGCATAGACAAGGATAATAATAGTAGTCCTTGAAAATATGAAGTCATGTCTGAGATAGTTTGATTTTTGACAGACAACAGTTGACATTTAATAGTTATAGATAAAAATATCTAATTCTCAATTATCATTTGGTCATTTTTACTCGCTCGGTATAAAATAAATTTTTATAAACGTGAAATTCTGAAAATATTTTTTGCTCAAAAATATTCGAATATGTATTGCAGGCAAATTTTGGATTTGGGAATTATTTAAGTTTTTGTAATATTGTAGACATTTTTTTAAACTTTTTCTTCTGAAAAGAAAATTTCTATTTCACCAATAATAAGTAAGCCTTATGCATAGTCGTTTTAGTGGCTACTAACACGCTACTAAGACCATTTTAACATTCTACTAAGAATTTCCGTATTCATAGTCGCGTTTCATGCGTACTAACAACGTTTTAACGTTAGTAGGCTACTAAATCCTTAATAGCGTTTGAGACCGTGTTTAAAGTGTCTATTAAAGCTAACCTACAAAAGGAAAAAGCGCAAACTGTCAAAACATAACGAAATGATACAAAATTGAGAGTAAAAATCATAACAATGAATTCATTAACTGTAAGTATACGGATAATCGGCATACAGCAATTTTAATAATAATGGAAGTGCATGGTGTCTCATTATAATTTCATTATCAACAAAATTTTAATCAATTTTAATTATTATTTTTTGAATGCTGTTTCCAAGTACCCATGAGATGCAATGAAGCAAACTGATGAGAAAAAGTCTGTTTAATATGTATTTATGGTATGATTTATTTACAAATTTTATTTGCAAATATTAGTTCTGTAGCGGGTGGATGGTGTGATATAAATGTATGTATGTAATATATATATATGTCACTTTGTTGGCTATAAATGAATCATTTATCTTAAGGGAAGTAATATGATATATTTATTACAGGATTTGTTAAAGATTCAAACCGTCTTTGAGAACATTGGCAACAGATGCAAGCACCGAAAAATATCAGTCAGTATTGGAAAAAGTTTACTTGAAACTGGAGCTGAAGTTATTGAGTGAAAATGATAATTGAATATGTTTACTATATTGTAATGACTCATCCGCTGACGCGAGATGCGTCATCCCTCTGGATGTTTTCGCGAGGCCTACGTGAAGGCTCTAGAAGGAGTATTCACCGATATAAAAGCCGCGTCGAAGAAGGGATGAACATTCATTGAATCCTACAGTCTCGCGAAGTACATAAATATAGTTACATAAATATAGAATACATAAATGTACTTATTGTTGTTAATAGTTAGTTTTAGATTATTATACGTTTTAATATTAATATAGTGTGTGTGTCTAAAGTTATTGTTAGTTTTATTTAAGAACCCTAAAAGACAAACATTACAGTGGTATTCAGGTGTGGACTAAGTAATAAATAATAAACTAAGTAGACAATTAAGTGTTAATTAAGTATTCGTTTAAATAAATATACAGTGCGGAAAGACGTTATTTTAAATATCGTGATGGCTAATAGAATGAAACTGACAATTAAAAGTGTCCGATTTGAAACGAGAATTAGAAGAGAGGGATGAGGATACAACTGGCAAAAAGTCAATCCTCCAGCAACGGCTTCGCAATGTGTTGATCCAAGAAGGCGAGGATCCAGAGGATTATGTCTTTCAAGTTCCAGGCGGAGATGCTGACGTGAATTCGCTGTTGACAAAAATGGAACAACGATTAATAGAGAATGCGCAAATTCAAATGCAACAAATGGAGCAGAAGAACCTGGAAACTTAGCGAAAACTCTAGAACAAAGACTAATAGATAATTCGCAAACCTTGGAACAGCGTCTAATAGATTCACAAACCCAAATGCAACAAATGGAACAGAAGAATCTGGATAGTGCTAAAAATATGGAACAGCGTCTAATAGAGTCACAAACTCAAATGCAACAAATGGAGCAGAAGAACCTGGAAACTTGGAAACCTTGGAAACTTAGCGAAAACTCTAGAACAAATGGAACAAAGAAACCTAGAAACCGCTAGAATCCTCGAGAAAAATCTGGAAAAGAAATTACTAGAAAATTCTAGAAACTTCGAAAAAGTTCTAGAACAGCGACTAGCGGAAAAATCAGAAGCGTTAAAAGAAGAGGTTTTCACAGCTGTAGAAGAGAAAATTGGAGAACATTCTAGACTTTTAGAGGCAATAATGATTGAGATGAAATTACCCGCTACCATGAGTCATTCTGATCCCAGGCAGGTCAACGAAGAAGTCATACCGCGGCCCATCGAAATAAAAGAAGAACTTGTGGCTATTTCAAGGACCAGAATCAAGCCACCAACCTTTGATGGAAAGACGTCATGGGCAACTTACCTGACGCAATTCGAAGCAGCCGCAGAAGCAAACGCATGGTCTTCTGCCGAGAAGGCGACTGCTTTAGTCATAGCATTGAGGGGTGATGCTAGTGATATTTTGCAGACATTGCCTCCTGAGGAACGTAAAGATTATTCTCAACTCATTAAACGCTTGGAGATGAGATATGGCCATGCGCATTTGGAGCAAGTATACCATACCCAACTGAAGAATCGATCACAGAAGAAAGGCGAGAATCTTCAGGAATTTGAGGCAGATATTGCTCGTCTAGTTCGACTTGCATATCCGATGGCACCAGATAATTTCATGGAACACCTAGCGGTCCAGACATTCATAGATGGTCTCCGGGATATTGATACGCAACAAGCATTAAGGTTGGCAAGACCGAAAACCTTGATCGATGCTTTGGCGCACGCGCTTGGGTTTGAGACTGCTAAACAAGCCTCTCGGAACAATGCTCGTGGCTGTTCTGTCAACGAACAGGAAAATGAGGAGTTCATGGAGCAGGTGGTTAGTCAAGTCCTAAATCAGATCAAATCAAATAAAAGTGCGCGGCCATGCGGGAATTGTAGAAGAAACGGTCATATCCAGAATAAATGTGATAAAAGGACCAAGAAAGAATCCGCTGAGAATCCGAAAGTCCCAAGGACTGCCCAAATCGCATCCTTGCAAAATCAAACCAATGGCCTGTATGTGGATGCTATTATGGAAAGAAGAACCTATGCTTGCTTGCTAGATACTGGATCGACGAAAACCATTGTACGACCCGATTTAATATCCTGGAATAAAGAATTACTTTCTAGCAAATGGAGACTAAGGACAGCTACTGGAGAAGCAGCTTCTGTGGAAGGTGAAGTAGATGTCAATTTTGTCATAGGACCAACATCAATCCGACATCGTGTTCTCGTAGCCGACATAGAAGAACAGATAATCTTGGGATTAGACATCATGAACACCTACGGCTTCCAGTTAAACATGAAAGAAGGCACTTTAAAAATAAATAATGAGGAATTGTTTCTTCATGGGAAAAATTGTGGGAGTGTACAAGTAATTACAGCAGAGAATGTTGTTCTGGATCCAAGAAGTGAGACATTTTTGACGGCGTGTATGGAAGGTGATTATTTGGACGGAAATGTTACAATGTTGGAACCAAAGGCTGATGATGACGAGGTGGGTCGAGGAATAGTAGTTGCCAAAATGCTGGTTAAGACTCAGAAGACTGTACCGATAAGGGTAATGAATGTGAACCATTACCCTGTTTCATTGAAGAAGGGTACCGTTTTGGGGTGGTGTTCACCAGTGTCGGCCGTCGTTCATCATATAGAGGCGAAGAAGAATGGATTCGTGCAGGCTTCCGAGAAATTGTCCAAGATAATCGACTCCGCCTGTCAAGGATTGAGCAAGAGGGAACAAGGCCAAGTTAAGGACCTAATCAAACATTATGAAGACGTCTTTGAAACTGGTACGAAAGGAAGAACCAATATTGTAATGCACAAAATAAATACCGGCGATGCAAGTCCAATTCGACAAGGACCAAGAAGGTTACCACTGGCAAAACGTGAGGAAGCCAAGCAAATTATACAAGATATGGAAGGCCAAGGAGTGATTGAACCATCGAATAGTCCATGGGCTTCACCAGTGGTCCTTGTCAGGAAGAAGGATGGATCTACCAGATTCTGTGTGGACTATCGTCGTTTGAATAGTGTGACCAAAAAGGACAGCTATCCTCTCCCAAGAATAGACGATACGCTAGACACCTTGGCAGGAGCAAAATGGTTCTCCACTCTCGACTTAAAGAGCGGTTATTGGCAAGTGGGAATGGATCCCAATGACAAAGAGAAGACTGCCTTCAGTTTAGGTACAGGTCTCTGGCAATTTACAGTCATGCCATTTGGACTGTGTAACGCCCCAGCTACTTTTGAGCGACTCATGGACACTGTACTTAGGGGACTGTCTTGGAACACCTGCCTGGTATATCTCGATGATGTGATTGTGGTAGGGAAGACTTTTGAAGATCACATGAAAAATTTGGAAGTAGTATTCCAGAGGTTGCGAGATGCCAACCTGAGATTAAGTCCAAAGAAGTGTCACCTTTTCCGCAAGGAGGTAAATTACCTTGGACATGTGGTTTCCGGAAAAGGAATTGCTGTGGATCCAGAAAAAGTAAAAGCTGTGGAAAAATGGCCGGTACCCAAAGACAAACATCAGCTAAGAAGCTTTTTGGGATTATGCACATATTATCGACGCTACGTTCCTGGATTCTCCAACATTGCAAAACCACTTACTCGCCTAACAGAAAATCGAGCATTCTTTTGGAACAACGAATGCCAAGCGGCCTTTGAGTTGTTAAAAGGTACGTTGATCAGTGCACCTGTTTTAAACTATCCACTGCCATCTGGGAGGTTTGTTTTGGATACGGATGCCAGTAACGTCGGGATTGGTGGCGTGCTCTCTCAAATCCAAGATGGACAAGAAAAGGTCATTGGATACTTCAGCAAGACGCTGTCCAAACCGGAGAGGAACTACTGCGTAACCAGGAGAGAACTATTGGCAGTAGTTAAGACCATTGAGCACTTTTACAAGTACCTGTATGGGCAGAAGTTCCAGATCCGCACTGATCATGCCGCCTTAAAGTGGCTCTTGCAATTTAAGAATCCAGAGGGTCAAGTAGCCAGATGGATTGAGAGGCTACAGGAGTATGACTTTGTTATTGAACACAGAGCAGGCCTCAAACATCAAAATGCAGATGCCCTTTCCAGAAGGCCCTGTCCAGAAGACTGTCGATATTGCAACAGAATCGAAGACAAATCGGCCAACGCTCTTCGAACCACCGTTGTTGATGACCAATGGCAACCTGACAATTTGCGCGCAGATCAAGAAGCTGATCCGGATCTTGCAGTCCTCAGGGCTTGGAAAAGAAATGGGCAAAGACCGACCTGGCAAGAAATTGCTTCCCATTCACGAGAATTGAAGTCATACTGGGCACAATGGGATTCCTTAACCATGGATGACGATCTCCTGGGACGTGAGGTCGAAAATAACGATGGAAGTGAGCGCAAGATGCAAATGGTGGTTCCCAGGAAAAGAATACCAGAGGTATTGCGAGAACTCCATAATGGTGCTTCTGGGGGACATTTTGGAGTCCATAAAACACTGGAGAAGGTGCGCCAGAGATTTTACTGGGTGAATTGTTCACGAGATGTGAAAGAATGGTGCCGAAAGTGTGTAAATTGCGCTGGAAGCAATGGTCCCCAGAGGCGTCGACGTGCACCCATGCGGCAATACAATGTAGGAAGCCCATTTGAAAGGATCGCCATAGACGCCGCCGGTCCTTTTCCAGAAAGCGACAAAGGAAATAAATACATAATAGTGGTCATGGATTACTTTACCAAATGGGTTGAAGCATATGCTCTACCAAATCAAGAAGCTGGAACTGTAGCAGACGTGATTGTGAAGGAGTTCGTCAGCCGTTTTGGTGTACCCTTGGAACTTCATTCCGATCAAGGGCGAAATTTTGAGTCCAGTCTATTCGAAAAGATGTGTGGACTTTTGGGCATACGGAAGACGAGAACAACTCCCTTGCATCCACAATCAGATGGGATGGTAGAGCGAATGAACAAGACCATGATCAGACACTTATCCAAAGTGGTCTCCGAACACCAGAGAGATTGGGACGAACATTTACCATTATTTCTAATGGCGTATCGAGCCTCCGTTCAAGAGACAACAGGCCAATCACCAGCCAACGTGCTATTCGGGAGGGAACTCCGATTGCCCTGTGATTTAAAGTTTGGGAGCAAGCCTGGTGATGATCTTGCCGGAGAAGATTATGTCAGCACGCTCAGACGACGACTAGATAATATCCATGAACAAGTCAGACATAATATCCAAGATGCTAGTGACAGAATGAAAGAGAGCTATGACATCAACGCCGAGAAGAGTGGTTACCATGAAGGCGATCGGGTTTGGTTGTATAATCCACAACGTCGACGGGGCCTATCTCCAAAACTTCAAAAGAATTGGGAGGGGCCATACGAGGTGTTGAAGCGGATCAACGATGTAATATACCGCATCAGGCGAACACCTCACACTAAGCCAAGAGTCGTACATTTTAATCGATTAGCCCCATACTCTGGAGACAATGACGAAACCGTTGACTTGCGTCGATTGGATAGCCAATACCATGAACTAACCTTCGAAGACTTTATGCAAGAGTATTCTGGTTCGAGAAAAGCTCGATTTGGGGTAACCATCGAGAAACAGCAGGATTTGTTCACGGTGCCGCCAGACTACGCGCTTGCTCATTGCGTAGCCCGAGATCTACGAATGGCCAAAGGAATTGCCTGGGAGTTTAAAGAGAGATTTGGCAGAATCGAAAGGCTAAGGCAGCAGGGACCAGCAATTGGGAAGAGTCTCCAAATAATAAATGAAGGACAGCCCATATTTTATTTGGTCACGAAAGAACTGTCGAGCCTAAAGCCAACCTATCGAGCCTTATGGGAGGCCCTGACCCACTTACGCGAACAAATGTTACAGCAAGACATTCTGAAATTAGCAGTTCCAAAATTGGGTTGTGGATTGGACCGCCTGGACTGGAGAATTGTAAGGAGCATGTTGGAAGTAATCTTCCGACATACTGGTATGGAAATTCTGGTATGCAATTACCAGCTTGAATATTCCTGTCCATCCAGGCAAGATAAGACCGTGGACTGTTATTTCGATATGACGTCGCAATGTAACAAAGGCCCTACCTGTCGATTTCGTCATCGTTTGAGGAGACCAAAGCATGACATGTTTCGGGACGAAACTTCATTTTTAAGAAGGGGGCAATGTAATGACTCATCCGCTGACGCGAGATGCGTCATCCCTCTGGATGTTTTCGCGAGGCCTACGTGAAGGCTCTAGAAGGAGTATTCACCGATATAAAAGCCGCGTCGAAGAAGGGATGAACATTCATTGAATCCTACAGTCTCGCGAAGTACATAAATATAGTTACATAAATATAGAATACATAAATGTACTTATTGTTGTTAATAGTTAGTTTTAGATTATTATACGTTTTAATATTAATATAGTGTGTGTGTCTAAAGTTATTGTTAGTTTTATTTAAGAACCCTAAAAGACAAACATTACAATATGATATTAGATAAGTATGACAATAGGATGATATGATGTAACTTAAAATATAGAATAAAGTAGGTATAATTATATCTAAGTTACGTGTAAATACTGCATCATGTATAAAGTAGGTATGAATATTTGTTACATGTGGATACTTATAAATGTATATATTATATTTAATACTAATAAAAATTATATCAAAATATCCCTAAAGTATTTCAATAAATAATAAATTATGTATTAACATTGTTAAAGTCTACTAATTAAAATATTTTCATATATAATTGTTGTCGGAATAAATTGCTGTGGATATTGTCATGTGAATCCATGTTGTTCCGCTAAAATAAATTCAGTAATAAATATGTTGCAAAGCCAGTTAAATATGTATATACCTATATCATCACCATAAGCTTTGGGATTTCGTATGATATCTACCTATGCTTCCTCAATCTTCTTGCAACTCAGCTTGTATATCAACTAGATCTTCCATATTTTCAAAATTATTAATTTCAGTAATACAAATTTTAAGTAAGATTATATATTACACTTACATTTTTCTTATATCAAATTTAAAAGCAAAAAATCATAAAATTTATTAAAACAAATAAGATTATTTAAAACGTATTTAAAATAACCTACAATTCCAATAGGTAAACTATTTTAAATGCCTCCTTCATGCAAAATGCGCATGCCTGCGAACTCCGTTTTCACGGTTGCCACATGTTTTTTTCTACTAAGATCCTATTAGTTAGTAGCCACTAAGTATGATGAAATACGCGACTGTGAATATGAAAAGATAAAAGCATCTTAGTACGCTCTTAGTAGCTACTAACTAATAGCGTACTAACACCCTATTAACTTCGCGACTATGCATAAGGCGGTAAATGATGTGATTCCTAGTTCTAGATTTGATATCTTAATGTTAAACATTTCTGTTTTCTTAATTTCTTTAAAATGCGACCTTGTTTTCTTCATTTCCGGTTGATTTTGAATCCCATAGTTAATTTTCTCCAACGCTCTGCTTGTAATCAGATAATATTACAAACTACATGAATACATTCTAGCAGTTAATTACTTTAACGTCATAAACAGTTTGAACCATTTTAATATAAGTTTTGCCCAATTGAAAACAAATAATTTTCGTAAAAGTGCAAAGAGTGCTGGGCATTAGAATGTCTAGTACTTAGTGTTTTAAATATAATAGCCCGGGACTGTGGCGTACTCCTGTAATCTAGTAACATGGAGGCTTGATGCACCGGTATGGTGAACCTAGACTAGTGGAGTTGATTTCTATGACGTATCATAGGCGCCCAGGGAAATTGAAATGGTGATAGCACACCCTTGAAACACTAATTGAGCAAGTCGCGTCTTTATGAAAATCAAAAGTTCCTTAGATTGCCAGTCATGTGAAAGTTATGGTGATTTTCGCGTACGACTATGAAAGCGTTATGTTAACGCAAGTCATATCCAGAGGACTTATTGTCAATGTGCAGTATTACTGTATACTTTCAGAAAACAATTTATAAACTGTTTTGATAAAGAAGCTTAAAATCTATAAAGCAACATATGCCATTGAGACCCGAGTTGAAACCAAGATAACGAAAGGAAAAATGAAGACAGCTGAAATGAAAACGTTAAAATCTATTTTAGGTATATCACTTTGCGCGACAGAGGAACCAACGTTTCTATAAGAATGCTTTCTGCGGTGTACAAGATGTAGTCCAATTGTGTAAAAAACGGAAAAAGAATGGAATGAGCAATGAGCATATAAACAAAAAGACAGAAAAGCGGCTAATAAGAATAACCAGAGACAGAAAACCATCAGAAAAGATACTAGTCCGAAAACCTCCAAATAGAGAGACAGAGTTGGATATCATCATCCGGTGAATAAACAGAAGAAATCCTATAACAAGAAGAAAAAAAAGAAGAGAAAAGCTACCACACTTTCGTCAGAACTCACCCATTATTTCGCGGGCTAATGCGCAGGTAAATAAAACGCAAAGCTGTGACTTATTTGTTTCATTGATGAAGCTTAAATGTGTTCTAATATCCGCTGTGTCTCGATCGTGATTTTGCTGAAGGAACCATTTCACAGCCATTCGAATTATTAATATGAATAACAGACGCTGCTGGAAGTAAAGCCAAATGAAGAAACATGTATTGGGTAGTCTCATAAACAGTACAGCATCTTATAAAAGAAAGTATTAAACTCACTTTGTGTTCTCATGCTCAGTGCACGATTTGAACATACAGTTTAATTTTCAAAGTGTAATTTTTTCATAATTAAAATGTGAAAGGGGAGAATATTTGCCATATTTTGCGTTGAGTTCAGCAAAGGCAATAACGCAACAAAAAGTGTGAAAAATATTCATGGTATATGGGTAACAAAAAATAAGCGTAAGCTATTTTAAGTGTTCTACAAATTAAACTAATAGTATAGCATACGAAGCGCTACTCACAAATTCCCAGAATTTGAATGTGGCGCTAAGTGATAGTAGTACATCTCTATAGCGCTAGAGAGTGTGGGATACATCTATACCACAGTTTAAAGATATAGCAGTTGGTAGGGAGGGGGAAGTTAAATGTAACGAAAAAATCATTGTTTGCAGCGCCACCTTACGATTCTGCTAGCGTAATTTTGGGTTTGTAGTATTTAAAAGTGATAGGTGACAGCACTTGCGCTTTTCCTGTTTATTGCGGTTCGTTGTCGGTTGTCGTATTTCGCCATATTCGATATTCGTTTTCACTTTTTTTGGGGCCTACCTTACAGGCGTTGCAATGTGCGACGTTCATCTATTTAAAATTTATGTATTGTTTTCCTTTCTTTTGTTTATTTATTTGTAAATTAATCAATATTTTTTTGTCTGTTGCATATTTATATACAATATTATATATTATTATATAGTTTGTACCAAATATAAGTATTTCTTTTCACATAGAATGTATGTGTAATATTCATTTCTTTTTTGTATTCGATACCGATTCATACCAAAAATTATTTTGTCGATGCATTTAAACGAAGACAATTGACAAAATACAAATATTTTATGCAGATGCATTTAATAAATATTTTTATAAAATATCATGGTATTTTATTATTGTTTACCCATACTTTCTAGTCCAAAGACATTATTTAGCATATTATATTCTGATATAAATGAATTTCTTCAAAAGCAAGTTATTATTAGGTTGGTGCTTTTTTATTATAAAATATTTTGGGGAATTATGTACATACTAAATTCTAAGTAAACCTGGAATGTATTATAAATTGCAAATTATTTGAAAGATATCCTATTAATTACTAAATAAAAAAAGAGGTTTAACTTGCTATTTTTGTTAATTTGCTATTTTATAATACATTTCGTGTTTACTTAAAATTTAGTGCACAATTCGCTATAACTAGTATTTCAAATTTCGCGGTAATAGTAAATCTACGAACCTAGAATAAATCCAACTATAGATTTCTATTTGTTACGCTAGCAGAATCACAAGACGGCGCTGTTGTCTATCTTATGTCTCTCTTCAAGGAGTTGCTCATTTAAAGTATTCTTTTGCTACAGTCGTATATAGAATATTCAGCCAAAATTGGCAAGCGCGTGGTCCTTAAATTAGAATTACTATCGCGCAGCTTGTAGTAAACACTGGCAAACATGTCTAGTTAACCTAACCATGTGCAAACTAATATTGTTACTGCCGTGAGCAAAAAAATCGGGATAGTGTCAAAATTATTATGTCAATTTCCTTTATTTTTTAGCGTTGTAATTTTGACGATATTTGATTAACTTTCAAACTCTACGTCAAATTATACGTAGTTGCTAATTCAAAATTGAAAATGCCGCATCTTTCGAAAACTAATAAAGCCAGACTTGTTACTAGTTTAAAAAATGGGATATCATTAAGAAGTGTATCGGTTCAATTTAATATTGGTAAAAGTTTAGCCGCAAGAATATATAAAAAAAATGGAGGGAAGAGGATAATTTAAATCGGACAATAATTTCCGGACGTAACAAAATTTCGAATACGAAGACGAAATATTAGTTACTGAGATTAGGCACAACTCTTTCAAAACATTAAAGGAAGCTATAATAACAACACAATTTCCTGTCTCATCTTGTAACACAATGGTTACAAGAGAATGCAATTTAAACTTGAGATATCCAACCCTACAGTCCTTATCTAAATCCCATTGAAAATGTATGGGAATTAATGAGATAGAGCTTCTACCTAGGAAGAATTTTGGGACATTGTTCAAAATGCTTGGAATCAAATTTCTATAAATGTTGTACAAAATATTGTCGCTTCAATGTCTACAAGATTAGATGCAGTTAATAATAACGGTGGAATGACGAAATACTAATTATTTTAATGTAATAATTATTTTAATTTAATAAATAATCTTTCTCTATCGTTTTTAGTAATTTTTATTTACATTTTTTTAAAAATGTTTAATAAATGTCAATAAGACACATTTTTGACAATTCCTGACTTACTATTATGAGTAAAGATAGCCACTTAAGTAGTCATTTAAATCCACGCAAAAACAGTGTCCCGTTTTTTTTTACTCACGAGAGTATCTAACGTTTAAATCTTTAACATAGTGAATAATCATTGCTTTAAGTCTTCTTATTAAACAATAACTGAATAATAAAATACTAAGTTTGATTTTTTATTTTTAAAATTCATTAAATAGTGAACTTAAAAATGTAGTTTACTTATCGTCACAAAATACATTAGATTGTTGCTTACTTCTTTAATGTACTGTTACGCTCCGAATATAGAATACTTTAATTTATTTTTAAATAATATATTCTTCTTTAAATATCTCGATTTTAAAATAATATTTTAACTTAAGACATTTTTTCTGTATATTCGTGTCCAAAGAGAAAGTATTTCTTTTGTTATATTCTTAACCGGGACCCTTCGCTTTCTACCTGGACCGACAACAACCGTAACGTGGAATTTCTGGATACATTTCATTTTAAATTGTTTTCATTTAATTATATACATCTTCTTTCATATGTGGTGATTCATATCATTAGAAAGCTCATGTCACAAGCGTTATTTTAATAATATTTATGCCATCGATAGACCACGTCTTCAGGTCGCGCTTCTTATTTAATTATTATTCAAGATAGCGACCCCTCTCTTCGACAGGTCATAAAACAGACCGTTTTCTAATACCAGTGTCTATCGACACAAAAACTAGAGTAAAATCGCTTTGGGCAGACACCAATCTGCGCGAGCGAATCGCGCAACCTGAGTATTAACGCCCTCAAGAACATAGGTCGGGCTGGGTCTAAATTAGCGCGCAATTTAAAATTCGAATTTTACGTAAAACGTTTTGTATTTTTATTTCGTGTGCAGCGGAAACAACATATTTCATTTATTATGTTCGTTTGCCATGAAACATAATTTCATAAACACATTCTATTGTCTGAATGAATAATAAAGCGTTATTATTTTATTTATTTTCAAGTGGGATTTTTAACAGAGATACAACCAACAATTTCTGGTTCAATTATTTATTTTCATTATAATTTAAACATTTACATGTATCACAGTTTTTCTTCTTTTACCAAGATTTTATTCATTATATTTGTAAATTTATGAATATTCATTCGGAGTAAAAATAATTTGTTGTTTACACGTCGTCTTTTATTACTACATAATTATACATAAATACCCTTAGTTACTAATGACATAAATACAAAGATAACTACACATATAAATAAGTTATATTTCAACAATTATTCATCAACTTAATCAGAAAAATAATCAAAAATATCGTCTTCAGAATCACTATCCAAATTAATTATGAATTCCTCGCAATAACGGTCCATAATATGTTCCCTTGTGATGTATTCCTTTTCAATATTTTCTGCATGTCGACAAACACTGGACCAATCGTTTGGTGTAATTTTGGTAATTTCTTCGATAGCAATTTTTTGCACGTCATCTAACTTAAACGTTATATTTCTAGTTGCACTTTGTTTTTCACAATACCCCATATCTTTTCTATGGGGTTCAATTCGGGGTGATAGGGTGGCAACCTTAAAACAGTGTGTCCGTTCTCTGCCAATATAGCATCTATGCGATATAATGTATGACTGGGTTTGTACATTTTAATTAAATTGTACAGTTCCGGTTTCGTAAAGTTATCTTCGTATTGTATGCCTCTCTCGTTAAGCCATTTTATCATTTCTGATTTTACGGTATTGGAAGTTGGATGCTTGATCGCAGTCACATTGTGATAACTGGCGTTATCTAACACCAAGACCGAATTTTTAGGTAAATTTGGTATGAGCTTACTTGTAACCCATTTCTTGAAATTTTCGTAGTTCATGTCGTCGTGATAATCGCCAGTTTTTTTTCCAGATGGGTATATTAGCAGGGCATTATCCACAAAACCTTGTGCGCTACCTTCAATATTAATTATGTCAATACGATTTTTATATTATAAACTTTAGACATACCGGCATGCGATATAATGAGGCGTTTTCCCTTTGATATTGAGCACTTAAGAAAACTATTGGAATTATCAGTCCATGCGTAAGGAGTCGTGTGTCCAGCATGGAGATACGTCTCATCTACAAATATAATATTTAATAAATTTATAAGAAAAAGAATCTATGCTTTACCTGTATAAATAATGGGACAATTTTGGCGACGATAATTCGTAACCTTTCTGATGTAAGTAGCTCTCAACTCACGTATATCGTTACGTTCCATCAAATGCTTCCTGTTGTCATTGGTTTTCTTCCATCTATTAAATAGAAAAAATATTATAATAAAAATTCAATAAGAAGTTATTGTAATATTAACCTGAAACCCATTTGTAGTAATAATTTTCTAAAAGATGTGCGTTTGCCAATAAAACCGATTGCTTCGTCGCCTTTTATTCTATTATACACAGACCTTATTGTGGGCCTTACTTTAGCGGTCACATGAAAGTTATGGATGGTGCGACGGATTATTTCTACCCCACATTGATCCACAGCAGATTTTGGGGAGCTTCTTGGATTACTCACCGTAGATTTCTCTTCTTCGTCGCTGGCTTTTCCTTTGCGGATAATACGACATATAGTGCTTTTACTAATTCCAGTTGCCTCTGCAACCATGTCCAAAATATTCCCTACAAACAATATTTATTTCTTGCTATCGTTTATCATTGCTTGCAATATACGACAAAAATTACATTATGACAGTTTAAAGAGTAAAACATAATTTACCATTAAAAATATTCCCTACAAACAATATTTATTTCTTGCTATCGTTTATCATTGCTTGCAATATACGAAAAAAATTACATTATGACAGTTTAGAGAGTAAAACATAATTTACCATTCATATTTCTCTTTTTGATAAAATTGTACACGTTATGAATGATTTCCCGTGATTGTTCTGCTATTATTTGTCTTTTTTTCACTGGTATTTCAACATCTGCTGGATCACGACATCCAGATGTGGACGGTAAACTAGACATAATAATCTATAACAAATAAAGTACATGTTTCAACAAATCCTAATAAAAATTCATGAAAAATAATGTAATACCTACAGATATAAAGGCCTTCTATTCCAAATAGTTGTGAAAACAACTGATTTTGTAATAAAATAAACTCAAAGAACTGATTTTGTAATAAAAAAACTCAAACAACTGATTTTGTAATAAAATTAACTCAAAGAACACGATCGACACCTTACGGACGCCAGAAGACATCTGAAGAATATTACAGTCAATGTTATTCGGCCTAACATTTGGAATTTACTGCAAGTGAGAATTAATGAATATTAAATCACATTCTTACATGTAAATGTCGACTTATTTAATGCGTTCGAAACTACAATCCGACAAACTAAGTTTGTACCAGTATGCAGAACACACCCTTTCGCGACAACGAACTTCCTGGTGATTAGGTTAATTAAGAATTAAGAAATACTGAAAAAACAAGTCTATCAACGGGAGGAAACGCACAGACGACGTTTCGTTCTAGTTGGAACTTTTCAATGTACGGTATTCCCTCGATGACGGACGTTGCTTTTTCATTTCTATACTTTCTGTATATATAGTTAACATTTGGAATTTACTGCAAGTGAGAATTAATGAATATTAAATCACATTCTTACATGTAAATGTCGACTTATTTAATGCGTTCGAAACTACAATCCGACAAACTAAGTTTGTACCAGTATGCAGAACACACCCTTTCGCGACAACGAACTTCCTGGTGATTAGGTTAATTAAGAATTAAGAAATACTGAAAAAACAAGTCTATCAACGGGAGGAAACGCACAGACGACGATTCGTTCTAGTTGGAACTTTTCAATGTACGGTATTCCCTCGATGACGGACATTGCTTTTTCATTTCTATACTTTCTGTATATATAGTTAACATTTGGAATTTACTGCAAGTGAGAATTAATGAATATTAAATCACATTCTTACATGTAAATGTCGACTTATTTAATGCGTTCGAAACTACAATCCGACAAACTAAGTTTGTACCAGTATGCAGAACACACCCTTTCGCGACAACGAACTTCCTGGTGATTAGGTTAATTAAGAATTAAGAAATACTGAAAAAACAAGTCTATCAACGGGAGGAAACGCACAGACGACGTTTCGTTCTAGTTGGAACTTTTCAATGTACGGTATTCCCTCGATGACGGATATTGCTTTTTCATTTCTATACTTTCTGTATATATAGTTAACATTTGGAATTTACTGCAAGTGAGAATTAATGAATATTAAATCACATTCTTACATGTAGAAGTAGAGTAAGAAAGGGTGTGTTCTGCATACTGGTACAAACTTAGTTTGTCGGATTGTAGTTTCGAACGCATTAAATAAGTCGACATTTACATGTAAGAATGTGATTTAATATTCATTAATTCTCACTTGCAGTAAATTCCAAATGTTAACTATATATACAGAAAGTATAGAAATGAAAAAGCAATGTCCGTCATCGAGGGAATACCGTACATTGAAAAGTTCCAACTAGAACGAAACGTCGTCTGTGCGTTTCCTCCCGTTGATAGACTTGTTTTTTCAGTATTTCTTAATTCGTTATTCGGCCTGTCTATACATGCAAGAACTATGTCTTTCTCTCTCGTTTGGGGTACACTTTTCTTTATAAGTTCCAAATTGGTTTCTGCGTCAGTGTCTTCCCAAATTGACACTACTCTATCAGTCATCTTCTCGTTAGCACCCTCGTAAGACACACACACATCTTACTCATCGTACTGTCCAAGTACACGCCACGATGCCGCCCGGTGTCTTTCGCTTCTAAGAATCGTTCTACATATACTTGACCAGGTATATCTGCGAAGGCAACGTGACCATCTCCGCCAATCAAAGGTAACTCTGTATTGTTCGATACAGAGGTTATTTTATATTAATCGTATTCAATTAACCCTTAATTTACTACGCAAGTTAACATTTGTTTCAGATATTTTGTGTTAATTTTAATTACATATTTACCGCTCTTCGTGTACATATTACTTTTGTTTTATTACTTTTAAATATACGAATTTCAATTTCTTCTTATGTAAATATAAATACAAACTTTAAGGACAACGCTTATGTGTTAGTAAGTTGTTGTATATTTATTTTAGTTAAACAATATCACGCACGTCCTGGATCTTTGAAGAAACTTCACCAGCACCACTAATTATTTTATTATCATAGAATAATTTCATTATTATTAGCACGGCATCCACATCCCGATAACCAGCGAAGCCGCCGCTTGTAATAGGCCGTTTGTCATAGTACTTAATTTTTCTTTAGAAAGTTTGGTCAATTTTGATCAAACTTAAGATGAAAAAATTAGATAAAAGCGGTATATTTAAAAATGTCTTATTGATTTATATATCGCGCTATAAAGTCGGCCTGTGTGGACCAAAGTTACCGATATTAGCTGATAAACTTCATTCATAAATACATTAAGTGTCCCAATTGCTATATTTTTAAACTGTGTCTATACTAAGGTAGTCTCAGCGTTGCTAGTGTCAATACCAAAGTACTGAAATAAATACCTCTTTACCTCTAACAGTACTTCAGTGCTACTTTTCCTCCATTAATACTTTTTGTGCGACATATTCAGAACATATTTTGTCGTTTTAGAAAAATTTATTGATATAATCCATGAGTATAATATAATACAAATGAATAAAATATTCTTATGGCCCACTTTCTGTTTTGATTCTGAATAAAGATGATAGCATATTGCTATAGACTTTTCCCCGCAAATATTTTGAAAAGTTTTATTATTTATGAATGCACATTTATCTTGAACTTATATATTTCTTTGTCTAGTGTAGTTGAAGCACGCCGTTTTGCTTTGCTGTGGACAATTTTTATAACTGTATTTTTTATACGGAGCCGATGGCTTTGCTGTATCCGTATGAGACGCTAATGTTCTCTGAGTTTAGAAAGACGTGTGTATACTAAGATAAATCTTTATCTTTGTTAAGTAACTTCGTGATTTGATATAATTGTGTTGGTGTTTGATTCATTGCCGAGATTTGTTTACGAGTTAGTTGATCTCGTAATTTTGTTTAATTTAGTACGCTTTCTAGCTCATTGTGTCTCGAAAAAACATATATATATATTTTTATACGTAAGTAAATTATATTAAAAGTTCTTATTATTATTATTATTATTATCATTATTATTATTATTGTGAATGATTTGAATTGTATTTTTCATTGTGTTAATTTTGATATATATTTTATTCTTTGTTATTTGAATTAAATGACAAAGAACGTTTTTTCAAATTATTGATATAAAAAAATTTTCTATAACTTTAAAATATGGTTCGCTTGGGATATCAAGGGCATATTTTTTCATGTGTTTTGCACATGCGTTCAAGTTTGTTTATTTTGTTTCTTGTGGGAGAAATTACATAGTCGGATATTTCAAATTTAATTGATTAACAAACAAATGCGAATTAGACATGTTTGTTAATCAATTAAATTTGAAATATCCGACTATTAAATTTACGGTGGAAAAGGAACAATACGGCAAGATATCATTTTTAGATACTTTACTGATTAGAAATAAACATAAAATAGAAATCGATATTTTCCGGAAAGAAACCAACGTTAATAGATTCATCACCGCGGATTCAAATCATAGTTATCAACATAAGACAGCTTCCTTTAACTTTTTAGTCAATCGGTTACTAAATTTTCCGTTAACAAAAGAGAGATATGAAACAGAACTAGATTTCAATAAAAATATTGCGACATACAATGGCTTTGACATAGAAATAATCAATAAATTAATTAGAAAAACTAAAATAAAAAATACGATCCGCGAATCCACGAGTTTGATACCCCAAAATAACCAAGAGAAAAAGTACATATGTCTACCATACCACCCTGTCACGAAAAACATTAATAGAATTGTGAAAGAAAGAGGTCTCCAGGTAGCATTTCGGTCTGAAAACACCATCAAAAGTCTGCTAGGGAATACTAAAGATAAAATCAACTCCAATTCGAAATCAGGGATCTATGAAATTAGTTGCGCGGATTGTAATTTGAAATATATAGGCCAAACTAAACGACCTATAATAACACGCTTTAAAGAACACATAGCACATATCAAATACAATAGACCAGATAAATCAAATGTCGCAAATCACGCTTTGAGCACACTACACAATGTACCGATTACAGGTTTGAAATTGATAAAAGGAATTAATAAACCCCATGAACTTGATGCTTACGAAAGTATATTTATCGCGAAAAATAAACATACCTCCTTGAATAGCGATAAATCTCCAATACCGTTCAGCTGTCTTTTCACATTTTTATAAGTGGGTGGGGGATGTAACATCAGAAATATAGACATGTGGGAATCCACACACGTGAATTAATGCAATTACCTCCTAAACATTGGTTGTTGAATGAAGCACTCGGTGTGTTTGTTTCACGAAATGTAAAATATGTTTCGCGTTTTTTGTGGAACAGATGTACCGGGTGTTTTGTTTATTAAATTATTTATCATGTTTCACCCAGAGCCTACCGTGAATTCTATACATTATTTTATATTGCTTAACTCCTTAACTAGGACATGCCACCTATTTATAATTAACTTTTAAATTAAATACCTACAATATCCAATTATTCTATGACCCTTTTCACGTGAAGTGATTCTCATTTAATATGCAAAAATTACCTCCTTAACATACCCAGAGACTACCGTGAATGTTATTCTCATTTAATATAATACAACAAGCCAGATGTCTGGTTTTTCACATATAACGCCCCATTCTTAATTTTGTCTTTCTCAGTATTTACAATGAGAGTTCGGCCTTTACTATATATATACGACTCTTTAACCATTTGTTAATGGAAAATTTTTTTACACTCCCACCTAATATAGATTTTGTCACTACCTGCGTACTCGAATGAACACGTTTAAATAACAACTATTAATTTATACATTGCACAAGAAATGCTCATACAGTTATATATACTAGTGTTTTGTGGAAATATAAGATGTTTCATTTAGTTTATTAGTAGGTCACCGTAGCTTTAAAATCGTTTTTAGTAGGCGCCTTCTTTAGAGAAGAATTTTTGCCGTCCCTTTGTTCGATATTTTAACACATGTTTTTAAAAACCTTTTCCAAGAGACAAGTGCGTTGTCTCGTAGTTTGAGATGTGCATGGTAAATTTGTACCATGTCGGCATGGTAAATTTAGTCTTTACAGGGTTGCAGTGTATAGTAGTTGTGCGGAAGCGTTTATCTTACTTTACTTTATTGTGCCCCGTGTGACTTTAATTAGTAGTTTTTACCTACTGATGATGACAACTTAGTTGTCGAAATACGTATTTAGGATACGACTAATAATTGTGGTAAGGGGTTATATACCTTTTTTAAATTAAGTGTGAATGTAAACATTGGTGTCCACAAATTACAACGCAAATTATACGAAATTTTATTTGAAAAATTTTTGTCCACGTTGGGACTTGAACCCAAGTCTACAGTTTGCCGGACCGTCGCTCTAACCAACTGAGCCACGAGGACCTTGGTGTCAATAGTTTTTTACTATTTTCGCATACGAGTACTAAAACTAAATTTTAAATACAAAAAATAATAATTTATTAACAATAGTCACAGCACAAAACACATTCTTATCACAGATATTATGCAAATATAGATTTCCTTCCGTATGACGGAGGTGGACGATTAATTTGAGGCTCTGCGCCATAATCGTCTTCTTTATACCGATACAATAGAAATAATGCTGCTGCACTGACCAACATTACACCATTTCCTGTAATCGCAACGGGCTAAAAAAAATGAAAACAGATTTGGTGGTTTACGAGATATAAAAATAACTTACTAATGGTATTCTATGTAATTGACTGGTTTTACTACATGAAGTTGTTGCCACAATTGATAATATTATCGATAGTAATGGTAGGATTACGTTGATAGTTACGTCCTAAAATAAGAAACAATATTGTATTACTATAATCCAAGTAATCCTTAATAAATTGGCTTGGAAATATGTCAGCCGCGCAATAAATTTAATGAAAATAGAACCAACCGAGAAAATAATGTTTGAAAGATATGATTTATGACCTACAATCTATACTTACATACTTGGCTTATCAATAAATATTAATTCTAATAATTTTTTAATACATTCCGGTTTACTTAATATAAAATATGTAAACACTAATTTATTTTATTTCCTGTTTAAATATGTGATTTAATCCTCTTGAACAGTAGTCGAATAAATAAATAAAAAAATCATTATTTTTATGACATTTTTAAAAGTGAAAATTAAGTTGAAGTTTCAGAAAACTAGAGAAACTTCTCTTCTTCATCAGTGAATTTACTAAAGTACGATTTACTAGTACATGCCGTATTTATTTAATGAAAAAGTCAATTTGGAGATAATAACATGGTGTATTGGTTAAATGAATAGAGCAATCAAAAAACACATACCGAACATTGTATTTATTTAAGAATATAAAACAGGGCACGATCTTATCAATTGAATCAATAATTCAATATAAAAAATATGCTTTTAATCATGAATTTGAAATTTTATCAGATGAAGGTGCTGTATTAAATTTAGGTAGTTAAAAACAGAAATTAGTAAACATTCGCGGGTTGAAGGTAACATGCCGAGAGTTCCGTGGTCGTAGGGAGATGTGGTCTTTAACGTTCTTCTGGAGACAGCAAGTGAAACCCCCTTATATTTAGTCTTTCCTATCAAGAGGAGCTCTGATCGAACGCGCTGTTGTTTCCCTTATTACTCGAGGGAACAGTATAAAGAATAAATCAAGAAGCTTCAATTCATAAATCAACCCAGAAAAGTAAAGACGTATCAGTCTTCTACCGACGACAAATTCATACGACTGTAAGAGTCAACACCGCAGATGAAGAAGTTTAACTATTTGGAGAAAAGCAAGGTAAGTCCAGAAACAAAAACCTATGTGACAAGAGGGCTTTTCTCTCTCTCGATGGGCAAATTGGTCTAGAAAGACAAGCATACACCAGGGTCATCTATCGAAATAAGTGCAAACGGCTGTAAGGATCAACATAGTAGATGGGTAGATCCGATCAATTAAGCTATATGGAAATTCCAAGGCTAACGTGTGAAGGTTGGTGAAAAAGGGCCAAGCCTACATACAGGTAAAAAGTGCCATAGTTAGGGCTAACCACAAATGTGAAGGAACCGAGCGACCCCAAATAAAGGAAAGGAATATTTTCTCTCGAAGAAGCTACTATGTCTAATTACAGGAACAAAACTAAATAATGTAGTCTAACGAGACATGAGGACTATAATGAAAAAATCGCAGTAGAATAGGCTTTATGGTCACCTCAACGGGTTCAGAAGCTCATACCATGCACTGTGGTTAGAGAATACAATCCCGGGATCCCGAATTTCGGGATCTCGGGATCCCGGCCGGGTTTTGATCCCGTAAATCCCGGGACTGTACTTGGCTAATCTCGGGAGTTTCGGGATTGCCAGTTTGCATTCTGTAATCCGTTGCGCCTTGACAATGACCTTACTTAGATTATATTAAGGGCACTTATTACAAAAAGACAAAAAATCAACTTTAGGTACGCCGTACGATAATAGAACTACACAGGTACAGCCCAAAGGCTTGGAAGTCAAACAATGGATGCTTTGATATTTCTGCGATTGTATTTTCGAAATTCTAAATAGTTTTTTGTATTGTCTTTTTTGTTCCTTATTTTAGTATACCGCCTAATTCTGAGCAAACGCAACGATGCGAATGTATGAATATTTCTCCCGCTCCAAATAGAATTCCCCTGAATGCTGTAGGCGTGTCAACATCGATGTCATATGTCGTACATACTTACATATTATGGAGCCGCGTAAGAAAAATTATCTGATTACCAAATTACTATTAAAGGACTATAAATTGTTTAGTCCTGTGTTATTGTAATGATTTTATAATAAATAAATTGCAATACGTTATACTGACGATGGTCACACAAAGCGTAATAAAATTATTAATAAGCGGTTAAGAAAATTGCAAATAAGGCATCAAGAGATTTAATAAATTAAATTTTAATAATAAAGGTAACAAAAACTATTCATAGTAAACTAAATAAACTTCAGAAATAAATAAAAACTAAATTAAATTCTAGTAATGTAAAGAAAAATTGACTCTTACAGATAATAAAATAAATTGTTCATAATGAGAAATTAATTATATAATAACGGAAATTCATCCGTTTAAACTCATCACCGTAAAATAATTGATGATGTTTGGAATATTTATAATTACGAAAACCATTTAATTTTAGTATGCGGTTAACGGAAGAGCAGCATATGCCTAAATCGTTGGAAATATCGCTATGTGTCAAATTTGAATTTAGTTCTTTTGCAGCGCATACTAAAATGAACGTATCATTAGGAACTCCGGCAAATAAGTCACATATTCTTTGATAAGAATTATCAGCGTGGTACCATTTCATCATTTCGGCTTTCTCTTCTAGTGTATAACGCGGCATTATCACTATTTAAACGCTTAAGAGACTCCGTATAGGGTGACAGTGGTGACACTAATTTGTGACATTAATTGTCAAATCGTTGCGCGACAGACTGTTTTGTGATTGGCTAAACGCGTTCAGGGGATTTGTATTCGAAGCGGGAGAAATATTCATACATTCGCATCGTTGCGTTTGCTCAGAATTAGGCGGTATTTTGTATTGTGTTGTGCAACAATATTAATTAATAATTTTTAAGAAATTACTTAAGTTTTTTTTTCATTTGAGCCCAATTAGAAACTACATAGTCTAATTCCGGGATGCCGGGATTACGCTTCAAAAATCCCGTAATCCCGGGATTAAAAAACATACTCGGGATTGTATTCTCTAACTGTGGTATAATTAAAAATTAGGAAGACAAAAACGATGTCTTTGCCAGATAAATTGATTAATTAAGCAATTAGTTTGGCAAGAAACAGTTTTTGTTAGGACTACCCTGATCAAGTCAATAGACGAACTGTCAAAACGTACATTAAGGATTTATATACGTTATACGTATAATAGTACTGAGATATCAAAAATTATCTTGGTCAACGGTGGCCATGGAGTGAAAAACGTCTGTCTTAATTTATATCATCCTTTCGAGAGAATTTTGATAATACTTTCTAGTGTCATACTGACGTTATGATTAATATATTGACAAATTTTAATGTCAGCATGACACTTAACCTGAAAATTCTATCAGAATTTTCGCAAACGGATGATATAAATTAAGACAGACGTTTTTCACTCCATGGCTACCTTTGGCAAAGATAATTTTTGATATCTCGGTATTTCCTCGTGAACAATTTCACGTCACGAATTAGAGAAAGTAATCAGATAAGCCAATGTAAAGGGAGTCTGCACCACAGGAAACATCAATGTTCGAGCTATGTCGATGACGTGGTAAATTTACAGGAAGTAGGTAAGAACTAAGAAAAGAACGTTCAATTTCAAATTAGGAACAGAAGAGAATATCGATGTCAATCACAAATATCAGTTAGTGCATAAAATAATCGTGCGTCGATTCTGGTTTAAATAAATTGCTTCTCAGTTTTAAAATGGCTTTCACTTTAGAACATAAATTTTTTTTAGTACAGGCTTATTTTCGAAGTGGTAATAAAATTGATGGTTTATGGGTTTATTCAGTTCAAGATTGCATGGTAGAATTTCAAGTTGAGTTTCCATATTTTGTAATAGATTATATACAATTTAAGAATACTGAGGATAGAACTTTAAAACTTTTTTCTGAAACTGGTAGTCTCTTAAGAAAATCAGGCAGCAGAGCAGTTAAGAAACGTAGACCTCAAGTTGTCAATCGTGTTGAAGAAATAATGGAAAATGAACCACAAACATCTGTTCGACATTTGAGTCAACAAATAAACCATTCTGTTGGTACAACTCACAAGTTATTAAAAAAAGGTATGCAACTTTATCCATACCGTGTCACAGCAGTACAAGAATTGTTAGAAATTGATTACCCACGTAGACTACAGTTTTGTAATTGGTTTGTAAATATGAACAATAATGAAGAACTTTCGCAAAGAGTCATCTTTACTGATGAAGCATTGTTTTATAAAACGGGATACCTAAATTCACAAAATACAAGAATTTGGAGTAGTGAAAATCCACATGTAATTAATGAAGAATCGCTACATCCAGAGAAAATTGGTGTTTAGGCAGCGATAAGCTAAAGGCGAATCATTGGACCAATATTTTTTCGGAGAACGTTAACTGCTCAAAGGTACCGTACGGAAATTTTACAACCATTTGTCAATCAGTTGCATGATGATGAACTTCAAAATGCATATTTCCAACAAGACGGAGCACCTTGTCACTGTACTGCAGAATCTTGGGATTTAAGAGAATTTTTTGATGAGCGTATAATTATTCGAAATACTGAAATTGCCTGGCCTGCACGTTCATGCGATTTAACACCTTGCGACTTCTTTGTGTGGCCTTATCTAAAAAATAACATATTTCGAACACCTATATAGAATTTGAATGATATGCTACAGAGAATCGAACAGAAATGCATGGAAATTAATAAAAATCCAGTAATGTTGCAGAATATCATCAGAAATTTTGAACGGAGGATTTTAAAGTGCATTGATCTTGAAGGACAACATTTTCAACATTTGTTATAGTTTTCAATAAATACCTATTATTTGTTATTTATTTGTATGTATGAAACTGTCAAAATATACGACTTCGTAGGTTAAGTAGTAAATTTTAATTTACGACATACTTCAAAATGTTCTCAGTAAATCACATGCTACTAGATTGACTTTTCAAATGAACACATAGTAGTTATTACTACAATTCGGTCGTATAAAATTCCTCGAACTTATGGAACATTAATTGCAGGTAAAATACCAATGATTGTTGAATTGAATCTGTAGGATTATAAATAAGTAACGGTATCTTAAAAATAAGACAAATTTTACAACTGCGGTAAATCTTATACGAGGGATGTTTCCAAAGTTCTGGGAATTTAGCAATGTTTTTTTTATTTTGTCAATTTTCATCAATATTACAATGTAGTTTTTCAACATAATCGCCATTTAAGTGAATCCGTTTATCCCAACGATAAATTATTTTTCTTAAGCCGCCCTCAAAAATCTTTTTCGGTGTCTCCTCAATCCACCTATTTATGGCACGTTTTACGTCAGTTAAACTCTTAAAACTAACACCTCGTAAAGATTTTTTCGAAGTTGGGAACAGACGAAAATTACTCGGTGCGAGATCCGGTGAATAAGGTGGATGAGGGAGCAATTCCCATCGTAATTCGCTCAAAACATCCTTCGATTTTCTTGCGGTGTGCGGTCTTGCATTATCCTGCTGCACTAACGGACGCTTCTCCAACTTTCCAGACCGTTTTCTGATAGGTGCCTGCCGCAGTGGTCCGGGTAATAAGTTCGAATAATATTCGGCGTTAATTGTAGTACCTTCTGCCAAATAATCCATAAAAATAATCCCTTCGCAATCCCAGAATACAGTAAGCATTATCTTTCCAATAGACGGAATTACACGCGCCCTTCTTCGGGTTTACGCTATTCTTTGGATTGACTTTTGGTCTCAGGATTGAAATAAGGTATCTACGTTTCATAGGTGGTTATTATCCGTTGCCAAAATTCATCACCGTAACGGGCTAACAGCTTTTGAAGTTGACGACAAATGTCAGACCTATTGAGTTTCTGTTTCCGGTCCCAACAGCCTTAGCACCCAGCGGGCTGAAACCTTGCTTACGCCCAAACAAACATGTAAGATCTCATGAACTTCTCGTGCACCTATTCCTAGGCGTACACTAATTTGATAAATAGTCATCCGTCTGTCCTCTTTTAGTAGGTTCTCCACGGCAGTACACTGCGTGGATCGTCTTCTAATGATGTTCTACCATTTTTAAAACGATCGATCCACCGATATACATTACTTTTAGATTCTGCAGACTCACCAAACACTCTTTGCAGACATTTAAAAATTTCAGAAGTTTTGACACCCTCTTTTCACAAAAAGAAAATTATTGCTCTTTGAGACGCGTCTTCCATGGTTACACAAACAGTGCGTCTATATCGGTCGAACACCTGAATCAGACTGAATGATATTGCACTGGATAGCTGCATAAACATGTTAAGACTTGTCTATCATCAATAGCCTTGCCTATAAGGTCTGCGTAATTTAATTAGAACACAATTACCAGAACTTTGGAAACATCCCTCGTGCGGGGGATACTGCTAAAATTCACGGAATCAAGTACTCCTTGAATTGCGAGCATTCCACTTCCATTATCATATTCGTAAAATTTGACATATTTAACCTATAAGTCAGTTGACAGTTCGATTTAAAACCGAACAGTTTTGTCTCAACAGAATTTAACAAAGTAATAGTGTTAAAAATGGAAATTTTGAATCGTGATTTTCAAGTGATGATTTTTTACGATTTTCGATACGGTTTGACACCAAAGCAATGCGTGGAAAAACTTAGGTCGGTATTTCAGAATAAAGCACCATCCAAAACTATGGTTTACAAATGATTTGCAGAATTTAAGCGTGGAACGCCAACGTTTGATGACGATCTTCGTAAAGGTCCATACACCTCTGTTGTTGCGAAAAATATCGATGCTATGCGTGAAATGATTTTATCAGATCGACATGTGACATACAGTGAGATAGAGGCGTCCTTAGGCATTGCGGCGAAACAAATACATACGATTTTGTACGATTATTTACGTCAGGAAACTTTCCAGAAGTTGGATCCCTCAAAATTTAAAAGACGAGCAAAAACAGGCACGTGTCAAGTGGTGCAAGGAAATGTTAAAAAAATTTATCAGAATAATTGAAACATACATGAGTAGGTAAAACCCCACCAGTTTTGTATAATACAAAGGTATTGTTAATAATATAGAATATTGTTAAAAATCTGGTGTGAAGAACACAAATACAGGTGCACTATTAATATTTTTTGTGAACGTGTCCGAACATATCCCTCCCCAGAAACGCAGATACGTATTTCACGTTTCTACAGGATCATCGGTACGCCCCTGCTGGAGAAAGCATATCTTCAGACACATTCACAAAAAAGAACCACATCGTTATATCACAGAAATTATCCAGACCGAGCGTAGAAGTAAATTCAGCTCTGCCTGTTGTCAGACAGCCGCAGTACCTCGCTCTGTCCACATAACTAATGTGAACCAACGACGCCCTTCCAAATATGGCGTCTCTGGGTAGGGAAATGTTCGGACACGTTCACAAAGAATATTAATAGTGAACCTGTATTTGTATTCTTTACACCAGATTTTTAATAATATTTTATATTATTAAAAATACCTTTGCATTAAAAAAATTTGATTGTGGTCGTTCAAATTCTGTATATAACATTGTAACGGGTGACGAATCCTGGATATATTCATATAGGCCTCAAGCTAAACAGCAGTCGACTGTATGGGTGTTCCAAAATGAGCCTAAACCAACAAAAGTGCGGTCATGAAGCGTTTCGAAAAGAATGATTGCTTGTTTCTTTGGAAAAACGGGTCATGTTGCAACTGTTGCATTAGAGGATCGACGAACAGATAATGCTGACTGGTATACGTCAATTTCTTTGCCGGAAGTTGTCGATGAAGTCAGAAAAAACAATATAAACCGATGAATCATTGCTCATCATGACAATGCAAGCGCTCACACAGCACGACAAACTGTCGAGTTTTTGACCAACAGGAACATTGAATTAATGACAATAATGACTCATTGCCCATATTTACCTGATTTAGCGCCCAATGACTTCTTATTCCGAAACATCAAAAATAAAATGCGTAGGGAGCGGTTTTCATCGCCTTAAGAGGCTGTTGAAGAATTTAAATCACTGGTTTTGGAGATACCTTGCTCAGAATGGAAAAAGTGTTTTGAAGACAAAAGTTCAATGCTCAATATTTCTAAATTGCATTTAATATATTGAATAAAACACATGTACACGTGTAGTAACAAATGTATTTTAGTCAATTTCAGTTATCTGACGTGATTTTTCAATGGCAGATTCTCGTTCAGCATTGAAAATTACATCACTAACAGAGCTCAAATATTTTTGTATAAAATCTTGTAAACTAGTGTAATTAACAAACTATTAGGGCAAATTGACAAACTACGCGGCAATCGATTAGCAAAACATCAAAAATTACTGTCAAATAAAAACAAATTCCGTTTTTAAACATGAGTAACATGACCATTTTAGATTTCTTCAGCGTTCACCTCGTATTAATGCAATAACTAAACAGTATTGTATACAAAAACATATAATTCAATTTAAAATCTTACCAATTTTACCCAAAACCATGGCTTCTTTGTCGAATATCCAATCGAAAATATTAGATATAATGTTAGGGATACCAGTAAAACCACAGCGTTTGGAATAGAAAACAGGAGTTGCTGCCAAACACTTTCATCTGAACACATACTCGAAGATAGGAAGAACGAGAGTGCCACTAGAATGCATATCTGTAATAAAAATATTGGGATATTTTAAGAATGATGTATCATATATGTAATTTTAATAAATTAAACTCAAATTGAATGCTAATATTATGGGTTATTATGATTTCAAAGAGCAGAAGAACTAGATTCGTTTACCTGTGTCGAATGTAACGTTGGCGAAAACCAAATGTGAACGCCTAAATTTAATGGTGTAATTTACATTTTGCATCAGTCGTTTGTCGCATTTAAATTTGATAGATCATAATAATCATTGTTAAATAATTTTTTTAAATGCCTCAGCATTTAACTGACGCTCAAAAATCGAGGGCTATAGCAAAATTGGAAGAAAATTGATCTTTAAATGAGGTGGCAGTAGATTTAAACGTTAGTAAAAGTTGCATATTTTACATTAAAAAACGCTGGCAAGAACAACATAGATTGCGAAGACCTTTCAGACAAGGTTTAGGGAAGGTTTCTAATGAAAACAAAGACAATGCTCTCGAAGAATATATCGGTCAAAATCCTTTTGGAACGGCTGTGAAACCACGAGAAGAAACATTATTCCCAGGATCTATCCCAACAGCTCAAATGCGTTTAAAACTGGCTTAAAAAACTGCGCTGCTGCCCACAAAGTTTTTTTGACGGCAGAAAATAAGCGCAGTTTGAAAATGAATATTTAAATCACGGGAAAGAATTTTGGAACAACGTGGTATTTTCCGATGAAAAGACGTTCCAATCTTCTAACAGTGGAAGGTTACGAGTTTATCGTCCTAGAAAATCAAGATATGAGAATAATTATTCTAATAGTGGCCGCTTTTCCGTCAATGTTTGGGCGTGGATAACCGTTAAGGGTCTTGGAATGTGTTGGTAGATTGATGGGCGATTAACATCCGATAATTACAACATTTTAGAAAACTTGATGTTACTATCAGTAAGAGAAACTCATCCTGACAATTTTACCTTTCAACATGTAAGAAAATAGTATGATATGCACTAAATGTTTATAATAATTGATTTTTATTACAGGATAATTCTCCAGTTCATAAAGCTCTAATAGTAAGAGAGTGGATCAACAATAACAACATAAAATGGCCAGCAAGAAGTCTCGACTTGAACTTAATTGAAAATGTATGGGGATTCTTTGTCAAAAAGATATAGCAAAGAGACTTTAGGCTGGCAAACCGCGGTCAATTCTGGGAATTTATTGAAAATGATTGGTATTCCTACGACAAGCGATATTTAGTTTTGCAGAGGCCAAGAAGATTGGAAAGTGTTCTGGCAACCAATGGCAATGCAATAAAATATTAATAACACTATTCCAATTTTGCTATAGCCATTGATTTTCTCTTGAAATAAATGGTTTTTGTAGTTTTATATGTGTAGATGTTAATTTAATTTTGTAAAAAAATAAACTGTTACTCTAATTTTCTTTTCTTTTAATTAGTTTATTGCACATTTAATATAGATAATACCGATTCGACAGAAAGGCACTAATAAAAGTAATATATTTATGCTCTTAATATTATCGCCTCTCTTTGTAATACCACTGGCTAAAGCCAGAATTACAGTAATAAATTTCAGTAGAAAATCCCATGACAACCAAATATCGTACATATTTGGGTTGCACCAACTGTACTATTGCGGAATTTGAAATCCGGACGATTAGATATTTATTTTCACTATAATTAAGCACTATTATTCGGTTTCTGTATTATTGAGTTGTTGTGTAGATGACAGCATACTGACATTTATCTGTAACCTCTCACCCAAAATTGTGTTATACATTTTGTTATAAAATTATGTTATCTACTGAGTGAATAAATGAACGACAAGAATTTATTAATCAGAAAACTACAATTACTTGGTTTTAATTTTTAATACTATATTTCAACACCTTTTCTGTCTAACGCCTCTTGTAAACGTCTAAGAATAGATGTTATAACATTATGTATAAATTCTGGTGACAGATCATTTCAAATATCCTCGATCTTGTTAGATAATTCTTGGACATTTGCTGGCCTAAAATTATTCCTGCTCATCATCTTAACAATGTAACCCCACACGTTCTTGATGGGGTTCATATCTGTACTTCTAGAACACCACGACAAACACTATATTATTTTCTCTAAACTACTGAGAAACGACTCTTGCTGTGTGGACTGGACAATTGTCGTGTTGAACGATGAAATTTCTTTCAGGATACTTATATAATTTCCCCCGAAGGTAGAAAAACATTTTCTAATATTCTAATATAAATGTTACTATTAAATCTGGTTCATGTGCACAAATCCAGACCCAGACGTTTACTGAGAATGTTCCGCTCGTATTGAGTATAGTTTTCGTCAAATCGTGTATTAGGCGATGGTCTATAAACACGGATTCGGCCATTATGAGACGACTAAACAACTTTTTCATGTGAGAAAATTACATTTTCCCAAAAATTAAAATCATGCGGCATAAATTCCAACGCAAAACCAATCCTTACTTGTTTATTCTGCGCATTAAGACATGGTTTTTCACAGTTTGAAATTTGTCTCAGCCGTTTTCTTGCTGTGTGGACACACCCGGGGAAATGTGTTGCGATCACTGCATTTACCATTGTTTCGAACATATCATTTCTTATAAAATTAATAAGATTTTCATCCTGTTCGGGAGTTGACACACGGATACCACCAGAGTCTCGCTTTCTATTAATAACTCCCCGACGCTGCCTTTTAATTTTGATATCTGAAATGATACTCTTCTCCACGCTAAATCTATTCGCTAATCTTCTAACTGACAATCCTTCTTCTAGTAACGTAATTATTTGAGTTTTAGTTTGAATATTCAAATGTGGCATATTAACCTTATATTTTGACAAACCAGAATATGACACTGACGGATCTGTAAACAGAAGTAAATAGATACCTATCTACTCTTAAAAAGCCATATTCAAACCAAACAAATTAAGTGTCCGATTTTTAAATGGCGCGATAGTACTTGTAGTTCTAATTATTTTAAAAAATAGATAGCGTTTTTTTAGAAGAATTCTGGTAAACAAAACCGTGATTATCTAGCAGATATCATTCCATTCATATCACGCCTACGTCCAAAAAAAATTTGCTTAAATTTCACTTAACCCAAGAATGCATATCTGGTAAAATATCTTTTTTTATATAAGCCGGGCCCTCACAAGCCCGGTTATTAAAACTGAATATGAAATGCAACAACACAAATTTATTTATTGAAATAAGGCTACATTCAAGATAAATGAACGACAAGAATTTATTAATCAGAAAACTACAATTACTTGGTTTTAATTTTTAATACTTTATTTCAATACCTTTCCTGTCTAACGCCTCTTGTAAACGTCTAAGAATAGATGTTATAACATTATGTATAAATTCTGGGGACAGATCATTCCAAATATCCTCGATCTTGTTAGATAATTCTTGGACATTTGCTGGCCTAAAATTATTCCTGCTCATCATCTTATCAATGTAACCCCACACGTTCTCGATGGGGTTCATATCTGTACTTCTAGAACACCACGACAAACACTATATTATTTTCTCTAAACTACTGAGAAACGACTCTTGCCGTGTGGACTGGACAATTGTCGTGTTGAACGATGAAATTTCTTTCAGGATACTTATATAATTTCTGCCGAAGGTAGAAAAACATTTTCTAATATTCTAATATAATTGTTACATACTATTAAATCTGGTTCATGTGCGCATATCCAGACCCAGACGCTTAGTTTTCGTCAAATCGTGTATTAGATGATGGTCTATAAACACCGATTCGGCCATTATGAGACGACTAAACAACTTTTTCATGTGAGAAAATTACATTTTCCCAAAAATTAAAATCATGCAGCATAAATTCCAACCCAAAACCAATCCTTACTTCTTTATTCTGCGCATTAAGACATGGTTTTTCACAGTTTGAAATTTGTCTCAGCCGTTTTCTTGCTGTGTGGACACACCCGGGGAAATGTGTTGCGGTCACTGCATTTACCACTGTTTCGAACAGATCGTTTCTTATAAAATTAATAAGATTTTCATCCTGTTCGGGAATCGACACACGGATACCACCAGAGTCTCGTTTTCTATTAATAACTCCACGACGCTGCCTTTTAATTTTGATGTTTGAAATGATACTCTTCTCCACGCTAAATCTATTCGCTAATCTTCTAACTGACAATCCTTCTTCTAGTAACGTAATTATTTGAGTTTTAGTTTGAATATTCAAATGTGGCATATTAACCTTATATTTTGACTAACCAGAATATGACACTGACGGATCTGTAAACAGAAGTAAATAGATACCTATCTACTCTTAAAAAGCCATATTCAAACCAAACAAATTAAGTGTCCGATTTTTAAATGCCGCGATAGTACTTGTAGTTCTAATTATTTTAAAAAATAGATAGCGATTTTTTTAGAAGAATTCTGGTATACAAAACCGTGATTATCTAGCAGATATCATTCCATTCATATCACGCCTACGTCCAAAAAAAATTTGCTTAAATTTCACTTAACCCAAGAATGCATATCTGGTAAAATATCTTTTTTATATAAACCGGGCCCTCACAAGCCCGGTTATTAAAACTGAATATGAAATGCAACAACACAAATTTATTTATTGAAATAAGGCTACATTCAAGAGATCATTTTACAAAACAACATAGTTATTATATTGAGCGAGACACAAAAAAAGTTTTCAGAGTATGCCATGGATGGTTGTGTCATAGATTGATTAAGTGATCTAATCTACACGCCGTACTATTAGTAATAGGTTAAATCGTAACTTTAATTTGACTTATGAATATTTACAATTGACACTTCGTCAATTTTCTAAGCTCAGCAATAAGTGGCAACAGCGAATCCCCTCTACGCGCAGTAGCTTACATTACCATACATTGCAGAGTTATGAATTTAGTAAGACTTAAACCGCAAGGATATAGTCGCTTGCATATTCGTTCTGTATACGTAATTTGCCCATTTGTTTCAGATATAATAAGGTCGTTATATCTCCAAGTTATTATTATTGTATTCTTAGCTGCTACGGAAAAGTAATTTTAAGTAATAAAAAAACAATAACGTTTTCTAAAAGATAAAAGCAAAAAAAATCAATAATTCTGCAAAATAAATTTTAATTCTAAGAAAGTCACTAAATATAGGATTCGAAAATACCGCCCTCTCTCCCCAAACAATAGCCGAGCCTATTGTAAAACTCCCGCCTCACTCCCTCGAGATTTCTAGGGGTTATTGTCTCGAAAATTCTAAACAGTTGAACTTGCAACTGTTGCAACCTTTACGTTTGCACAGCTAGATACGAATGACGGGCAATCTATTGCTCTCGATCATCGGACTTATGTATGCGCACGCGGAGTGGCACCGTACATACGTTGCCTCATCGCATTACGTTCCATACGTATATTGTTGCGTATGGCCCGTAGCGGGTTGGACCTATCGGTATATCTATCTCAGTCGTTCATGGCCTACCTAGGATACAAATTTTGTGGCTCGCTTGATACAATAAAAATTGGTTATAGATTAGAATAACAAGTAGTGTATATTCTTACACCGTGTTCACTACATATATTATTTTTGCAATTAGCACATATCATTTTGCTTTTACAATATATTTTTTGAAGAACTCACTGAGCATCTTTTTTCTTGATCCTTTCATTTGTTTGAACTGTAAGTGGATCATAGATATCAATGCATTTTTGTATACACCACAATGCTATGTAGTATGATAGGGTATTACTAGCTATAAACGGTGCAAGCAATAAAAGTCCACAAAAACTGGCTTGTTAAAATGTTGCTCAATATAACATCCTCCTCGGACTTACTTTGGGTGGGTGGGTTGAACTTAAGTGACAAAGCAGCCAGACAGTGCCAACGGTGCAAAGTTCAGTGAGATGGTCGTCAGATTATTAACGAAACGTTGCTGTACTGACTATAAATTTAAAAAGGGCACCACCGCGATTTATGAACTGCTGGTCGTCGAGATTATACGACACGCGGAGTTCGTATTCGTACTAACAAACCTACCACAGAAAATCATAAGTAGTTGTGAAAAGAAAAAGGAATCAAGAGGTAATAACAAATAAAAGAAAATGTTCCACATTCAAACTAAAGAGACAAATTTATTAGAAAACGGGGTGAAACTGAACAATTCTTCAGCTATATAATCAGTAGGGAATGACGCACCAACATTTAGAATTGAGGTAAAACAACATTCGCAGACACTAGTAATCCAACTAATACGCTCGCATTCAAGTTCTAAGGCCTCCGATTTTTTTTCTAACTACCTACTCACCCGAAAACTATGAAACTGGTGTTACTTCTCGACGTAATCTCCCTGCAGACGTACACATTTTTCACAACGTCGACGCCATGATTCCATGGCCGCGGCGAAGGCTTCTTTAGGAGTCTGTTTCGACCACTGGAAAATCGCTGAAGCAATAGCAGCACGGCTGGTGAATGTGCGGCCACGCACAGTGTCATTCATTGTTGGAAACAGCCAAAAGTCACTAGAAGCCAGGTCAGGTGAGTAGGGAGCATGAGAAATCACTTCAAAGTTGTTTTCATTGTTGGAAACAGCCAAAAGTCACTAGAAGCCAGGTCAGGTGAGTAGGGAGCATGAGAAATCACTTCAAAGTTGTTTTCACGAAGAAACTGTTGCGTAACGTTAGCCCGATGTGCGGGTGCGTTGTCTTGGTGAAACAGCACACGCGCAGCCTTTCCCGGACGTTTTTGTTGCAGTGCAGGAAGGAACTTGTTCTTCAAAACATTTTCGTAGGATGCACCTGTCACCGTAGTGCCCTTTGGAACACAATTGGTAAGGATTACGCCCTCACTGTCCCAGAACATGGACACCATCATTTTTTCAGCACTGGCGGTTACCCGAAATTTTTTTGGTGGCGGTGAATCTGTGTGCTTCCATTGAGCTGACTGGCGCTTTGTTTCTGGATTGAAAAATGGCATCCACGTCTCTTCCATTGTCACAATCGATGAAAAGAAAGTCCCATTCATTGCGCGTCAACATTGCTTGGCAACATGCCACACGAGCAGCCTTGTGGTCGTCCGTCAGCATTCGTGGCACCCACTTGGAGGACACTTTTCGCATTTTCAGGACGTCATGCAGGATTGTGTGGACAGAACCCACGGAAATGCTAACACTGGAGGCGATCTGTTCAACTGTCATTCGGCGATCCCCCAAAACAAGTCTCTCCACTTTCTCGATCATGTCGTCAGACCGGCTTGTGCGAGCCCGAGGTTGTTTCGGTTTGTTGTAACACGATGTTCTGCCTTCATTAAACTGTCGCACCCACGAACGCACTTTCGACACATCCATAACTCCATCACCACATGTCTCCTTCAACTGTCGATGAATTTCAATTGGTGTCACACCACGCAAATTCAGAAAACGAATGATTGCACGCTGTTCAAGTAAGGAAAACGTAGCCATTTTAAGTATCTAAAACAGTTCTCATTCCCGATGCAGCCGCTACAATTTCATCTTCCGTACAGTGCTGCCATCTCTGTGACGTATTGACAACGAACGCACGTTCATTTTAAAACAATGCACATGCTTCTATCTCTTTCCAGTCTGGAGAAAAAAAATTGGAGGCCTTAGAACTTGAATGCACCTCGTACAATGAAACATATTCAAGCTGCTAAAACGATATCGGGTACGCACACAGATAATACCACTAATCTCTCAGCGGTTTACATCGGAGGTGGCCGTAAAACAACGTGTGCGTCTAAAATTCTTCCCTAACAATGCCGATGACGTAGCGATACGTTATATTAGAGCGGAGTATACCAGGGCCAACCAATAAATCGCTAAAAACTTGTAACACCTTTGCTAAATCTTTGGCGACCATGATAAACTAAACCTTCAAGAGCAAAACCAGATTTAGATTCGAACATTTCAAGCTACACTTTGCTGGCTTACTTGGCATATATTGAACGAATCAGCATCTGCCTCTTAAGCAACATACTGTTTAACAGTTGTTACATTTGTATCATGTATGATGCGTGTTTGGATCCAGAGAACTCATCACAATTTGCTTCGAAATCACTACATTATGGCATTATTTTCTACTTCTGAAACATCACTTTCTCCAGAAGGGATCATCACGCTCATTCGCTCATCGCGATAACGTTTCCTCAAACTTCGGATCATCAAACTTTACACTTTGTACACACTTTTTCGATGCCGTTATTGCTTTTGTAGTTCAGCTTCACTCAATGCAGCTTGCAATTTAACTAAATGGCAAAGTACTCTGCACGGGTATTTATGCATACATCTTATAATAATGCAGGATCTAACTTGTACAAACATGTAGATTCGTTTACTTCAAATTGTCTGTGACAACACACGCCAGTAAAATAACAAGCTGAGACGTGTTAATACAAAGAATTTGCTTGTGGAGCTCGCAGGTCCGGTGTGTGTAAATGCAGGATACTTATACAAAATTATTTTCTAATTTAAAAAAACATAAAAATTATTTAACTTGAGAAACAGTTATATGAATACCTGTTCAGACAATACCAGAACGCTGGATTTATTTAAGAATATTTAATAAAAATTATAAACAATCAAATATTATTCCAGGTCTGATATACTCGTAATTCGTTTGTGCATCTTAGGTTTAAATAAATAGATCATTATTAATATTATAATTGGTTTACTTTAGACCAATATTAAGGTAAAATATTTATAAATTATGCAAAACATGTTTCTAAACACGTTAAAAACTTAACTTAATACTTGTATTTTAGATTCATTTAGATTCAGTAATTAGTGAGTCTAGAGCCAAATGAACAAAACAAATTTCAACGTATTCTCCTTGTAACACATTACATTTAGTGCACAGATATTCAAGTCAGCAAAGGTTGTAAAATATCTTGGTATACATCTCAACCGACGGCATGGCGAAAACATATTTTTACCAAATGAAAATAGTTAGGCCTAAAACTAAGGCAAATGTATTGATTAATAGTACGCAAATTTCAATTGACTATTGATAATAAAGTGTGCTGTACAAAACTATGCTTAAATCTGTTTGGACTGCTGCCAGCTCCAATCTGGATATCATTCAACGGTTCCAAAACAAGGTGATTCGAATAATGGTTGATGCGCCCTGGCATGTGCCAAATAGGATTCTACAACGTGATATCCCAATAGCTTCTGTCAAACAAGTGATCCAGGAATACAGCGTATGTTATCATAAGATATAAATCGAGCACCTAAACGTAATTGTAAATCACTTACTAATAGAGCGATTTAAATAATCTATACGGCTTTTACTAGTGCAGTGTTACTTATTAGCCACAATTGACCAACGAAATTAATGTAAATATTGCTTCCTACATTTTACGATGCTAATTATTTGAATTTTTTAATTGAAAGAGTTCGCCCTTTAGCAGTATTCGAACCCACGCGCATGGTTTTCCCGACCATTGCTCTACCACTAGGCTATTAAGAAAGTAAAGTTGTGCAGTTAAGGTTTCTCCTCGAACACGACCAATGTCCGGCTGCGAGATAAATCCGGTTTCAGAAATGGCACACCACACTAAAATTTCGTCCTCAAATTTGGATTTACTTTCGAATTTGACATTGTCTGGTGTGTTTTCTATGTCGTTAGTATAAAAACCGTAGTTTACCTTAATCTCTGCTTAGGACAAGGTGAAATATTTCTCATCATCCATTACAATCAGTTTATTGACAAAATGGATGCGCTAAGCGCACAACAACACCTGGGTATATTTTCTAACTGGGCCGCGGTATATTTTTGTGCTTTTCTTCGTTAACGAAACACCACATTATTTCGAGATATTGTTCAAAAAAGAGTGGTCTTTGAAACGCCGAATCTTCGACTTATTTTTCGCTGTGAAACTCAAACTCTGTCCTTAACAGCTTCAAGCATTCTTTGTTCCATCACTTGACTCAAAATTTTTGGACGATCACTTTTGGACAAATTAACGCAGGCTATTCACTTTTCACATTCCTTTATGGTTCGGTAAATTGTTGATAAAGAAATGTCTTGATAAATGGCAACAAAATCATGTTTGGGCATTCGCCAAACTAGATTGTAAATTTGTTTACGAATATCTAACTTATAAGACATTTTGCTGCACCAGATCACAAAAACTAAACAGTCATAATTAGAGAACGGATGCAATTTCCATAAAACGCAATCGGCAATTGGAATTGTGTATAACGTCGCTCAGTACATCCCGGCGTAATTCAATGAAGTATTTGTTTGACTTACTCGGACACCTGGTCTCGCCGCGATAACAATGGACAAGCCAGCTATTGTATTTGGAGAATATAGTGTTTTTTAAAGTGTTTTCATGAGCGTAGATAGAAGCGGGGTTTTTATAATGTATTTTATTTATTAGTTTATATTTCGTAAGATAAATAAAGTGCTGTGAGTAAGTTTCTTGTTTTCATAGTTTTCACTGTTAATTACATCGTAATTTTTGTGATAGATCCTGTTTAATATCGTTTGATTGAATCTGCTTCTCCCAATTATTTAGACGTAAGTGTGCATTGAATTTCGTTGAATTTCAATAACTTACGCACACATTTTTAGTTTTCATTTATTTAGACCTAGAGCATTGTTTAAGTTACTTTTTCAGATATGATACGGAAGAACGTCGAGAACGGCATCGTAAAACAATGGCGAGTTGGATTGACGGTCATACTGATTGTATGTCCATTGTCAGTGATTCCGAAATTTATTACAAAACCCGTAAAATATCGTCAAAAATTCGTCCCTTAGGATCGCAAACACATCTGAACTCTGTAAAACTTTTATGGCGGCTAATATTCCATTAAATAAACTTAGAAATCCCACTTTAAAACTATTTCTGAAAAAATATACTGGTCGAAATGTTCCTGATGAATCAACTTTACGCAAATATTATGTTTCTAGGTGCTATACGAGAACAGTAGAACGCATTAGAAGCCATCTTTTAAATCAATACATATGGATAAGCGCCGACGAAACGGTGGATATGTTAGGACGCTGTGTGGTAAATGTTGTAGCTGGTGTACTACATCCAACTATTTCATATAACGCATATGTAATAGCAACAAAAGTTATAAATACAGTTGATGCGGAAACAGTTGCTAAAACGATTAATGAGAATATTCAAAATATACTTCATTCCGACGACAGGTACAAAGAAAAAGTACTTTTATTTGTAAGTGACAGAGCTGCATATATATTAAAGAAAGCATATCCTAATTTGCTGCATATTACTTGTGTAGCACATGTTCTCCGCAGAATCTGTGAATATATCAGAGCACCTTTCCAGAAGTTGATAGACTTGTATCCGCTTTTAAAAAAATTGCAGAAAAGCACCATTGAGAGTAGCTCTTTTCAGGGAAAAATTTCCATCTCTGTCACAGCCTCCCACTCCAGTAATAACTAGATGGGGAATATGGCTGGAAGCTACTAGTTATTATGCTGAGAATTTCGATAGTCTAAAACATTTCGTAACACTGCTAAAGGAGGATGCTAGAAGTAGAATCACTTATTTTGAAAATCGAAATCTCAAATTAAATGACGGATTAACCACATTAGATGTGGCTGTTAATAATTTGAAAAGTATTCCAAGTGACTTCGGATGTGGCCTTCGGCAAAAGTTTGAAGCAATTCTTAATAGAAATCCAGATTTAATTACATTGCAGCAATTATGTATGGAGACAATTCCACAAAATCTAACGGGTAAATATGAAGAAATAAAAGAATATTTCCAGTATGCACCTATAACCAGTTGCGATGTAGAAAGGACGTTTTCTATTTATAAGGATGTACTTAATTCAAAGAGAACAAAATTGACAGAAGAAAACCTTGAAAAACTATTGCTAGTCAATATTAATACTCCTTTACTCAACTTGAACGACAAAATGAACAAATAAAAATGTTCCAATTATAGAAATAAAATTAAAAACTTTAAAAATACAACTTTTCAACAAATACATATGTATTTCGTAATTTTATAGATCACCACCCGTTTGTTTTCCAATTATATAAATAAAATTAAATATTTTAGAAATACAGCCTTTCGCCAGTACTGCACTGGGTGGTAAGCGTGTCCGTTCTCTAGTCATAATTAAATCAAAGTTAATGACTTCCAGCGACAACTTAACCAAACGTCATTTAGTACAACTATAAATCATTTGAAATTTTTCCGTAGACTTTGAGACCATACGTTAATTTAGATATTTGGCAGTAGGTTTGTAAAACATTTCTGATGTACTAGCGATATACTCCTAATTGCAAAAGTGTTGCCAATTTTCACTTCTCCCTCAAATCACTCTACCAATCAATACGGTACCCATACACTAACTTTGACTAAATAAATACTGAATGACTATAAATGATTGAAGCAAATATTTGATGTGGTAACTATTAAAAATTGGCTTACTTGATCATTTGCTTTTAGATGTACGAGGTGCTACCCAAAAATTCCCGGGATGTGAAAAAACCACAATCAATTGTTCTTACAACTTATTCACTACCAACCTCTTCAAAGTACTCTCCTTCCGGACCCCAGCGACTTGTCCATGCCTGGAAGCAGTGCTGGATCTTCACGTGTTAACGTGTTCACCATAGCCTGCGATTCGGTCTGAATCTCCTCAATTGTCTCAAAACGGCGCCCCTTGAGCTTCAGTTTCAACTTCGGAAACAGAAAGAAGTAACAAGAGACATGATGAGAAGTAGGGAGGGTGATGTAGTACCACAGTCTACGTGAGACTAGAAACTGACACACAAGTGACGTGTGGTTGAGGCATTGTCGTGGTGTAAGATCCACGAATTGTTGCGCCACTTAGCAGACCGCTTGCGTCGAACGTTTTCTGTTAGCCGCTGAAAAACATCGTAGTAAAATCGTCTGTTTCACCTGCTTCACACACTTTTGTCACATTTTGTGGTGTATTTTCCGTTGATAGACGACCGCAACACTCATCATCATCAACCGACACACGTACATGTTTAAATTGTTGTACCATTCATAAGTTTGCGTCTGGCCTAAAGCAGCCTCACGAAACGTTTATTTAAGCATTTTCAGAATTTCCGCTGCCGTTAAGTTTGAAGAAGAATTTGATGCATGTAATTTGCTTTTTCACATCAGACATTGTGATGTCGCAAAAATACTCAAACGCAACTCAACAAATATAAACACGAAAACTGTTTGTCGCCACCTATCTTAGTACCATTTGACAGATTGACTTAGTATAGATGTAGCTCACACCATCTATTGTGATAGAGCTGTACTATCATCCTTTCGCGCGCCACATTCCAATTCCGGAAATTTCTGGGTAGTACCTTGTATCTCTTTTGGTTAGAATATTTCGCATAAATATACATAACATAGGGCTAGAATTTTTTGTTTGACTTTAACCTTGGAAAATTTTTGACAAATTAAAAATTAAAAATCAAGCCAATCATTTATAGCCACCCGCTACAACATTAATAAAAGAACTTCCAGAAGAGCATTTTCAAGTATATAATTAAATTAGAATTACTATTTAAAACAGATTGAACTGATATAGTTTATGAGAGTCATTACAAAATCATTAATTCTCGTATCGTTACGAAATCTGTTCAGAAACGAGAAATGTTTGATTCCTTTAATTGTAGTATTTGTCAATATTACTATCTTTCAAAAAATTATTTTCTTTGTCGTAAATAATTCAGAGTGACACGAATTATATCAATTTGTAAACATGGATTTTTGAAATAGCAAAACAATATTTTGCTTCTTCAATAAAATACCTAGTAAATATCGATTACATTTTTGTTATCAGACTGAATAGTTTTCAAGGTTATTTTATACCTTTTGTAAACAATTCAATAGATACATAAATTTTTAATTCTCGTACTATCTTTTAAATTTTAATAGTAATGTTTAATATCCTCATTAATTTTTCAGGTAATTGTTTACCATATTAGTTCACAGTTCACCAATTTATTTTCGAAATCAAAAACCTTGAGGCATGTTAGCGGTTGGTATTAGTCTGAGTCAATACTTCAGCTATTTTCACTGTTTGAAAAGTTCAGGTGTTCTGATATTTTGACACTCCATCTATTGTAGACTTCAGAGTAACACTGCTTACTGTACTAATAGCACGAGGAAATACTTTGCATAATACTACGAAGACCACCGTCTTCTTTGGATTGGGTTATTTTTTGGATGCTGATTACAAATCTGATCTCTTTCCGTTTCTTGCTAACGCGTAATGTTTGTCGTATGATGTCCTATATCGAGTCCGAAGAAATTGTAATGGGTGATCTATTTCGAATTTCCTATATTGGATACACTATAAGCTAGACTGTCATAAATGACGTGTGTTTGACACATCGAATGTTAGTTTGAAACAACACATTTGCTTAACCTCCGCTCAACGCGCTAAAATTGTTCAGTTGTTCTACAGCAATTACAATTCTGTACGAATTATGGATGGAACTTAAGCGAACAATTCGCAACAAAAAATTTGAAGAAACTGGAAATATGGAAGATAGGGTAAGCCGTGTGCATTATTGTGGCGCATGTTTAATCGAGAATATTGCTGCTATGAGTGAAAGTGTGTCCGAAGGCCAGGAATGATCGATCCGTCGTCCTTTGCATAAGGACTTACACCTACACCAACGAAAAATTCAGGTAACACAAGAACTGAACTCAAGAGATCATGGAGAGCGTAGAATTTACGCAGATTGGGTATTAGAGCACCAGGAAGTTGATGCTGATTTTTCAGAGAAAATGTTCTTCTCTAATAAGGCACATTTCCAACTCTCTGGATATGTTAATAAACAAAATTGCCGCATATGGGTTAAGGAAAATCCTCACGTGTTACACGAGACACCATTGGATGTCCAAAAAGTAAATGTGTGGTACATATTGTAGTCAGGTGGCGTAATTGGGCCTTGTTTTTCTGAAAACGAAGAAGGTCAGACAGTTACAGTCAATGGTGAACGCTATGTGAGCATGATAACCGATTCATTCTGGCGGGAAATCAAAGATATTGATGTTGGATACATGTGGTTTCAGCAAGACGGTGCAACTTGCCACACATCGTGTGCAATGTTAGATTATTTCAAGTAGCAGTGACGTCAATTGGTGGCCGTCAAGATCATGCGATTTAACGTCCTTGGATTTGTTTGTGGGGTTTTCTGAAAAGTCGCCAAGTTTACAACGTTGGAGCACCTAAAGACTAACATCAGCCAAGTTATAGCCGAGGGAAGCCCCCGAAATTTACGCAAAAATCATCGAAAATTGCACCTCGAATGAATCAACTGTTGCAGAAAGTCCAGAAGCGGACATTTGCCTGAAATAATTTTGAATAGTTAATGAATAATACCAGATATTCGATTAAGAAAAAAAGAGATAATGTTACATTTTGTGTTTTTTCATAAATAAAAGTTATGAAACTGGAATTGGATCACCTATTATTTTTTAATGCTAATACTCTTTTAAAACATTATAAAATATTACACAAGGTCGCGCAATATTAAGTAAAGATTTCTAGTAGAAAGATTATACAAGTAGGTATCACCCCAAGCAAATCCTATATAGACGCTGGCAAAGTGAATTCATAAAGTTAAGCTGTTCCACTACGTACAAACCACGTTTCGGTACGATTGAGGTATGATGTAACCTCATGATGGAAATGTGGGAGTGCACCATCCTCTTGAAAAATAAACTGTCTGTTCATGTCTTCTTGCAATTGTGAGATAAGATAATTTTCCAATATATTAAGATAAGCAACCCCAGTTACAGTTTTCTCGATAGAAAGAATGGATCATATACTTGAGTAGAACTTAGTGGACAAAAGACATTTAATTAATCAATTTAAGAACTGAACGACTATTGGATTTTGTATCTGGATGATACTTTATTTCACACCTCACTATAAATTACAGAGTTTTTAACCAAGAAAAAATTATATATGTCTCCCGTCCAATATGATATCTTGTAGCCTTTTTTTATTGCTGAGGCAGTTAAAAGGTTATCTACCGAATAACAAAAGACATTCACAAAATCATGACCATGTTTTCAATTATTTAAAACAATGACTTTCGGAAATATTACCAAGAATGATAAACCTTTTGGGCGATGGTGTATACGCAACGTGTATTTTTATGATATATAATATTTAATAATTTTATTAGGAACAATTGATAAGATATGCTTTTACTTTATTTATTAATTATTAGGCTTTTGTCTTGTTATAAATCTAGAACACATTTTTGAATTCTAATACATTTTCTTTCAATTTATTATGCTTGTATATTTAAAAATAACTGACAGCAAGCGGTAGAGATGAGACAACTCAATACAGATATATGTTCTTATTGACGTCCAATTTTAGACAAATGTTATTTACGTACGACTTTCGATACATCGAAAATCTTTTTCATTCGTTTTCATATATAGAAACTTAGTCTTACCACCCTGATGACACTATACCGGGTGTCCTTGAAATAAAAAGACAACGTATGAAAAATAGAAAGAAGTAATTACATATATAGAAAATAGAATACTAAATATTTTTCAAAAATTCCCTCTCACAACCGAGAAAAAAATTACAAAGATATTAAAAAAATTTTGTCACGCTATTGTGCGAGTATATTATAAATACTATCGGAGACGATATTTTAAACTGACGGACAATAAACAAAAAAAGAAGTTTTATTAGTGTTGATCTCGCTTAAACAACTGATTTTTCTCGAACACCTAGCAGTCTAAACAATGTTATCTTTTCAAGAGTTTTTATAAATATAAATATTGCAGCGTATAAATTATGTAGCCATATTCTATAAATATTATGAAACCATATTAATATATATATATATATATATATATATATATATATATAAAGATAATTATTTCGTGACCTTTGTATGTTATGGTAGATTTATTTAGTTGGCGATTTAAGGTCTGGTTTTACTTAAAAATGCATATATTTAAAACAATCTTACATGTTTCGGCAAGTGATGCCTTTCTCAAGGAACTTAAAATATATATGACAGTATATTAATGTGGTTAGGGTTGAGAGAGTATATTCAATCGGGTTCTACTGTCTAACTGTACGGGCGTTCCCTTTCTTTATCCAACACATTCTACATACGATCTAAGAACGAATAAAATAATCTCTCTCTAACACATTGAATATTCCTATCAGTCGGTCATTGTGTTCAAGCAAGGCGAATATACTTGCAGTTGGCCAGTCATTACTTATATATCCATCGATCGCACGACGTTGGGCACACGGTATATATATATATATATATCTATATATATTGTACTAACGCTGAAAGTAAAAATATAAGAGATAATTAATAAAGTTTGGGCGCCTTTGTAAAATTTAATATATATTTTTAAATGTATCTCTTCGAATCAGCTGATTTAGTAACAATTTTCAATGCGATAAACAGATGTCGCGGAGAGCATAAGGTTAATAAAAATTACTTAAATATTCTTATCTCAGGAAACAGTCGGTAGAGACACTCAGATATAGCTGTAAAAATGACATAAAAATTATTAAAAATATTACTTTCAATGAGCATGAATAAAAAAACATCACTTTTATATTCTCAATAATTTATTAACGTAAGAAATCACTATGCTTAAATAATCTTTATACTAACGATTATATAGTTATGCAAATCAATCAATTACAAAGAAATCTAATACAAATTAATTTGAATGAGTAACATATTCAGGTAAGTTTATTTATGTGAGTTTTAAATAGATATTATCTTTATCTAAACTATTTTTAACTGATTTCTATCTCTTAGTTAAAATCAAGATTTAGAGTAACTAATTAGTAAATGTAATTATATAGAATAAGGATAATTGATTTTGATACTACAAAAGACCTGTGATTTTAGGTGTTACTGCAGGCAGGATGGTGATGGCGTCAGCCTTAGACTCAATGTACGGCCAGGTAGGGCAAAGGTTAAGGAATTTCCAACTTGGTAAAATAGGATAAGGTTCCTCTAGGTTTGGAACTGTATTTATTATTTATAGCACTTTGGATATGTTTTCAGGTACATTTTAGTTTTATTACTTCGTAAATATTCGGTCACTAGGGTGTACGACCCCTTATGATGCTTTGCTGGATATCTCGTAGAAAAATACTTTTTGACAGATATATGTATATATATATATATATATATATATATATATATATGTTTAAAAGATAATTAAAATGTTTAGGCACTTTTATTGATAATTATATTGGCAATTATATTGATAATATTGTTTTAAACTGAATTTTTATGGAAATATATCGGATAAGTCAAATTCCGATGTGAACGGTATAAAATTTCGAGAATAGACGCCAGTTGTCCTTTGTTTATTTCAAAACCTTATTTTAAGCAAATTATCTTGATTTTTACCTTGAAATAAATTATTATTTAAATTGAATTTTGAATATAAATATCGTTTAACTGGATTTATAAAATTATTTTAAGAATTGATAGCAAGCGCCAATTAAGTTGGCGCGAGGAGGGGGTGCGCAGAAGCCGTTTTTAAAAACGTCCACCCCCACTACTCAAGTAATTGTCATAATACATTTGTCATTGACGTTTGACGGAACATAATTTCTTTGCTAGGGGATCATAAAGTGATACACGCTCAGAGGTTAGAATTATCTGACATTTGATGTAAAACCAAATACAAATCTCCCCACTACTTTTAATCCTGCGCGAAATTACCCCTCCTCGCGCCAACTTAATTGGCGTTTGCTATATAATTGTTGAAACATGTACCTTTAACAGTAGGTTATGTATGCTGCGCGTATTACATATTGATAGATTCGCGCGCTTTTCTGTTTAAATAATAGGCGTGTCTAAATTAATGTCTATACAATTTTGAATATTAATAAATTAAATATCTTTTTTGTCGCGTTAGAGAAATTAATGAACTTAATAAATGATTAAAAATGAAAAGTAAATATTAAATTTAATATAATTATGTGTAAAATATTAAAAATTGTCGGGATATTAATTTATTAACAGCTTGACATTAATTTTCACATGTTGCGTCCATATACAGTTGTATTAATCATATACCTTTACTTTTGCTGATTTCCACCTTTCTCATTCCCAGGCAACATTGGTACTCACGTAATTAGAGCTACATCAATAAATATATATATATATATATATATATATAAGGTAAACTTAATAAGTCGGCGATTAAAGGTCTGGTTCATTACTTCAAAGTATATATATTTAAAACAACCCTACATGTTTCGGCAATGATGCCTTTGTCAAGGGAATAAAAAATATAAAATGCCCTTGACAAAGGCATCATTGCCGAAACATGTAGGGTTGTTTTAAATATATATACTTTGAAGTAATGAACCAGACCTTTAATCGCCGACGTATTAAGTTTACCTTATCATACCAAGGTCACGAAAATATTATATATATATATAAATTCAGCCCGCGTATGTTTGATCTCGCAAAACTTGAAAAGCAGTCGGTTGATTGAGTTGAAATTTTGATATATCGTTGCGAGTGTTTTTATATATTTTTTTTAATACGGTGCGACAGAAGTCTTCCCACACCGGTGAAATCTACGGTGCGCTTCAACATAAGTAGAGCAAAAATTTCTCAAATACTTAGTACTTTTTTATTACAAGTTGATGTTTGCTAATCATATACTCTATTTACGCTAAGACATTGTTATGAAATCTTAATGATAAAAAGGAAAATAACTTTAATTTAATCTTAACTAAATTATCTTACATGTGAACTTAAAATAATGTGTATAGGTTAGATGTAAATGTCAGGAATATGACATTTAAAAAAAAAATTGATAACAATTGTCACATTTGAAAGGTGAAAATATTAATGATATTGATATTTGAAAAACATTTAAACATGTAGCTGTTTTGAAAGAAAAAAAAAGAACCATTATTATTGATTTTATAGAGATGCCTCGCCCACGTTCGAACATAAACCGCCATTCTCGACACGCAATCACAGAACGTCAAAGGAGATCAAACTGCAATGATCAAAAACGTTTAGACGAAAATTAACGTGTCAGAACTTCTCAAAGGCGAGTAGAAGAAACGACAAATCAACGGGAAGAAAGACTTGAAGTCTTACGAGTTGAATCGAGAAGAAGAGCAGCGTAATCGTCTCAAAAACGCCTAGAACCATTAGATCAACAGCGAAGACGTACGCAGTCGCAATATCTGAATGATCAAGCTTTATATCACCGAATTGCTTTTTCGTACTAACCGGATATTCAATACAATATCTCATGTAAATTCGTTTAAATCGGAAAAATAGACAAGTTTGTCCGCACTGTGCCAATTATATTAACCCGAAACATCAATCAGTCAAAGATATATAATAGCATACGATTAGTAGTTAAAAAATTGATGAGCAATCTAATTGAAGCAATAATTCTGATTAGACCTCATAAAGGTGAAGATATACTACCTCCACGAATACCACTCATTCCGACAGACATGGCGTTCGACTTCAGATGACTTCAATTTCCAATATGCATTGCGTTCGCTATTTACTATCAATAAAGCGCAAGGGCAATCTTTGCAAGTGTGCGGTTTGAATTCAGAAAACGATTGCTTCTCTCATGGGAAATTATATGTTCCAGAGTCAGTAACCGGTCTGATCTTTATGTTTTTGCAGAAAACGGATAAATAAAAAATGTAGTAAATCACTAGCTTTATAATAAAAACTAATTTTTGATGAAAAATATCTTTTTTCTTCCTTTCCTTACATTCCACATAGCCACAGCAACGCAAGGCAGGGTATCGAATTGAATGATTTGTTTGTTCGGTTTGTTCGCTACAACAATTTTATTTACATTCTCATTCATTTTAAATCAGACTGAGTCACAGCGAAGCGTGGCCGAAATTAGCTACTATTTTTTATAATTTTTACTTCTTGTAACATTCACGTAATGCACAGCGTATTAAACATGAGGCACCCTTTCATCGGGTTCGTGATAATTATTCACATGTGTCTCTACGCTGAAAGCGTACACTTCTTTTGAGCTTTCTACCTGTTTCACTTATTTAAAAATCGGTTCTTTTCAGTAACAATCAACAGTTGTTACATTAAACACAAATAAAGAGTTTACAACTGATATATTCGTACGTATGGTATTGAGGTTTTTAACCCTAAGTAAAGAAAGCTGCTCCATTGTCAAGGTTTTATAACATCGACAGCCATTTAAACAATGATATCCTTTAGAATTTTTATAAACATAAACATTTCAGCGTTATGTTTGCGTGTAAATTCCATTGAGGGTTTTTTTATAGACATTCTTATCCATAGGCGGCACATTATTTTATTTTCAGGGGCTATTTAATTTTAGGGTCCGCTTTGCGATTGACTCACAATATTTTGGATTTATATCCTATATAATTACATCTTTTGATTTTTCATACGTTGTCTTTTTATTTCAAGGACGATCTGCATATGCTGGTAATTTGACGAAAACGTAACTTTTCAAAAGTTGGCAATACTTTACTGTAAATATTTCGCCCAATCTGTTTTGACAATTGTTTAAAATAAACTACTGGTTGTTTTTGTGTTAATAGAAAGAAAAAAATAATAATTTCATGTGTTAATTACACATGAAATTCTTTTTATTATTAACATTATTTTTTAAGGTGGAAAAACTGTTGAAGAACCTGAATAAACGTTACATAAATATTATAATGAATCTGCTCCATCCCATGAATTGATTTATAGATATGATTGTAGTGATTCACTGCTTCAGAAGTGGCTATATGAGCACACAAGGTGCTGAACGTCGATAGTCGTCATTAACAGTAACTTTTCTAGAAATTATGAATAAATTCAAATCATCGTGGAAAGCAGCCGCCGGAAATATTCCGGACAAATAAGGAAGTAGCTACAACGAATGCCTATTTTGAAGAGCTTCCGAATAACGACTTTTAAACGGCTTTTAACAAATGAAAAGTAGCTGGGCTAAGGGTATAGAATTTAATGGGAATTATGTCGAAAAATAACATATGTTTTTTATCCTAAAATAAATATTTCACTGAACAGTCAGTTTCTCGTCTAATCACCCTCGTAGATCTACGTGCATAAGAGAAATCGAGAGTCTGAATGTGGACCCATCTAGAGCACTTCAACTTTATATATTTGTTCTTATTATAATTGTTATTGTTAATCACTTCAACTTGCTAATATACTAAAACCTACACTGCCATTTACTTCATATATTAAATAAATGCGACAAACAAGTTGTAAAGATGATTTATCGCAAATATTTATTCAGTTTATCGATAGCGTTAATTGGGTTACATGTTTACAGTTGCTAACACAAAAGAGTTTTCCAAAAAACATAATTACGATAAATATATGAATATACGAAAATATTTATCAACATTGTTTATTGTTAAATATTGTTTCCCTTCTTTAATATTGAGAATTATGTATTTTATGTATATTATTCATATCAGTTATAGACAAGTAGTTATATAATAAATTGTATTCTTCTTTAAATAAAAGGTAATGGCATTTTTGATGTTACTAATGTTCTTGTAAGTAAGTTTTGGACTTCCTCTGATTTTAATATAATGGTTATCAAGGGATCTTTTGTTTTAAAATGACAACTGTCTATTAAAAACACTTTCTATTTAAAGTGATTTATTTTTGTATTCAATAAGTGTGCTATTATTATTCAGTTTACACTAGGCATTAAGTTTTTTCGATAACACATTTCCTACGTGGGTATTGTGACAATTATTAGCAGATACCGGACACATCGGGTTGTAATGACGTCGTCATTACAACGGACTATATAAATAGTCTACAACATCTGTAAGTACATCACGCAGTTATTGAATACACTATTGATCTGGCTAGCGCGCACATCTGTTTTCATCGAGAATTGCGACGTTTTTGTTGGATATTTACAGTTAAATTTCTGTTTTCATGGGCGTAGATAGAAGCGTGTGGAGTGTTAATAATTTAGTCTATTTAGATTACATTTCGTAAGATAAATAAAGTGCTGTGTGTTAGTTTCTTGTTTTCATAGTTTTAACTGTTAATTACATCGTAATTTTTGTGATAGATCCTGTTTAATATCGTTTGATTGAATCTACTTCTCCCAATTATTTCGACGTAAGGGTGCATTGAATTTCGTTCAGTTTCAATAACTTACACATAAATTTTTAGTTTTCATTTATTTAGATCTAGAGCATTGTTTAAGTTACCTTTTCAGATATGATATGGAAGAACGTCGAGAAATGCATCGTAAAACAATGGCGAGTTGGATTGACGACCATACTGATTGTATGTCCATTATCAGTGATTCCGAAATTTATTGCAAAATCTGTAAAATATCGTTAAAAAATTCCATGAAATCGCACGTACAACGTCACTTAGCATCGCAAACACATGCACAGAAAGTGGAACCGTTGGAATCTGACAATTTTAACGGAGAACTCTGTGAAACTTTTATGGCGGCTAATATTCCATTAAATAAACTTAACAATCCCACTTTAAAAATATTTCTCCAAAAATACACTGGTCGAAATGTTCCTGATGAATCCACCTTACGCAAATAGTATGTTTCTAAGTGCTACACGAAAGCAGTAGAACGCATTAGAAACCATCTTTCAAATCAGTACCTCTGGATAAGTGCCGACGAAACTGTCGATATATTAGGACGCTGTGTGGTAAATGTTGTAGCTGGTGTACTACATCCAACTATTACATATAACTCATATGTAATAGCAACAAAAGTTATAAATACAGTTGATGCGGAAACAGTTGCTAAAACCATTAACGAGAATATTAAAAAAATACTTCATTCGGACGATAGGTACAAAGAAAAAGTACTTTTATTTGTAAGTGACAGTGCTGCATATAAGTTAAAAACTGGCAGACTATTACACGAAACATATCCTAATATGCTGCATATTACTTGTGTAGCACATGCTCTCCACAGAATCTGTGAATATATCAGAGACACCTTTCCAGAAGTTGATAGACTTGTTCCGCTTTTAATAAAGTTTTCAGAAAAGCACCATTGAGAGTAGCTGTTTAGAGGGAAAAACTGCCATCTTTGTCACTGCCTCCCTCTCTAGTAATAACTAGATGGGGGAAATGGTTGGGTTGGGTTTGCTACTAGTTTTTATGCAGAGAATACCGATAGCTTACAAAATTTCGTTGCATGTTTAAATGACGATGCTCGGGGTATTTCTGAGTGCAAGGAACTAACACAAATTCCACATTTAAAAAATAGGTTGTATTTTCTTCAGGAACACTTTGGAAATTTGCCAAAAATAATCACTTATTTTGAAAATCGAAATCTCAAATTAAATGATGGTTTAACGACATGTGATGTGGCTATTAATAATTTGAAAAGTATTCCAAGTGACTTCGGATGTGGCCTTCGGCAGTGTTTAGTAGAAATCCAGATTTAATAACATGGCGGCAATTGTGTATAGGGACAATGTCACGACATCTAACTGCAAAATACGCGGAAATAAAAAAATATTTCCAGTATGCACTTATAACCAGTTGCGGTGTAGAAAGCACATTTTCTATTTACAATTTTCTTTTACACTTTACATTATAACAAACTACTACTTAATATATTTTCAGATCATTAAACGTACATGTTAAAATTCAGTAAGTCTTTTATTTAACACTTTTAAGGCAACGCATTCTTACCTACTTTATATAAGCAAAATTTATTGTACTGAAATCAGGAGGTCTCCATTTATTCTGGTTAATATCATCAACTACTGCGTGTACGTAACACAAAAGGCAGTGTCATCTACTGCGTGTACGTAATGGCGCTTCTGAGAAAATATACTTTCGAGAAATCAACAACCTACGACCTTGAGATAAGCTGGCTGGACACATCAGTTGTCTAGTATAGGCACAAAATAGATATATTCTATCTATTTTGTGCCTAAAACAGTATTCCTGTTTTAAATAGATTTTATTATTATTATTTATATGATATATTGCGAAAATTTTACTGTTAAAATTGATAACTAATTTCCATATACAACGTGTTCTTTTGCACCCCACTTTTATTATTTTATCATTTTATTACATTGGTTTTATTCTCTGATGAGACGAAGATTAGTTTAAAGTCTCCTGATGCACATGAGGGTGTTTGGCGAAGACCAGGAGAACGATTTGCAACACTTCTCCAAGAATCCCTTTTGAGGGCGGCCCTGTAATGTTTTGAGGACTAATTTGTTTCAGCGCTCGTACATATTTGGTCTCTATATGCACGACGTCAATAAATACGATTTATTATTTGAAAAACATCGTGGTTCAGTCCATTTGCTCCATTCATAGGACCTAATTCTGTACTCATGCAAGCTAACGTAACTATACAAGTTGTTAACTATTTAAATTGCTATTCCGTTTTTTGAGTGGCTACCTAATAATCTAGACATTAATTGAGCACATATGGGATTTTCTTAAACTAAAGGTTCACTATACACCTTCACCTATCCACCACAATCAACTAGTGGGAAAATGGGAAAATATTCCTCAAATAGTTACTCGTAATGTAATCTATAGAATGCCAACACGTGTAAATGTATAGAGGAAGTCGATATTGAAGTTGCATTGGAAGTACTAATTTGGCATTTTAAGATTAATTTAATTTGATTTCCATGTTTTACAAGTTTTCAATGCAAAAAATGGTTTTCAAGTTAAATAGTTTATTAAAATACAAGTTTCATAAGGCACCATTTTACTCGTTCTTTAGTAAAACTCGTTCTTTAGAAAGCTCGTTTTCTAAACATGAACCCGTGCGACAAAAAGCATTTTGAAACGAATTTTTTATACTGTTTTTTTCTATTTTGCATTTTTGATATTTATAAATTGAAATTATTTAATTAGGAAGTTTAGATTTTTTTTATATATAGTATGCAGTTGGTCACATTGACACTTGACATTTTCAAGTTTAAATATTGACATCCCCGAAATATTATTATTTATTAATTTTCGTTATTATTACTTGATATTATATTTAAAAATATAAGCATGAGTGACGTAGAAACTAATATATCTTATACCCCACCCCAGTTACGTGAGGCAACTGACAAAACAATTAAGAATATAATATGTTTATTTCTGTGTTCGAACAATACCAACATTGGAAAATTAAAAAGAAAGAGTATCAAAATGAAGCTGATTTCGATACTATTTTGGGTTTCATAATGAGTTCATTACGAACGAAAAATAGAAAAAAATAGTTAAAGTAGGAATACATAATTTGAAACATACTTGAGTCGGTAAAACCTCACCAATTTTGTATAAAACAAAAAGTCTTTTTAATAATATATAATATTATTAAAAATATGTGAGATAGCAAAGTTGTTATGTTTGGATATGCATCTCTCCAGCAGGGGCGTATCGATGATACTGTAGAAAGATGAAATATGTCTCTACGTCTCTGGAGAGATGCTATGAACTTGTATTGTGTTCTTCACACCCGATTCTTAATAATATTATTAAAAAAACTTTAAGAATATATTCGCTAATCGTTAGTTTCTTTTTAAAATACCCATTTAATTTATTATATTACATGTATGATTCGTTATACTAAATTTAAGTATTATTAACATAATTATTTGAATTCAGTAAAATTAATTTTGTCCAGAAGTTTATATGCCTTGAATATACAAAAGTCTGCTTTAATAATAACAAATAATAATTATAATTATGTATAAGTAGTAAGAAATAATACAAAGCTGAATAAATTATTTTAAGCTAAAAATTCTACACAAGTTTCTAACAAGGAAATAAAATAATATTGTACTTACCAATCCAGTTACTTTAATTAATCCAGCCGGTGTAATAACAAATTTTCCGGGTTTCAATTTACTTTTAATAACTTCATCATGCGATTTGGTCACTGGTAATATCGAATGTAAAAATAATTGTGATTTTCTAGCTGCCATTGTTGTACAAACACATAAATACAATTGCGCGTCGTCTGGCTAACTTATCAATAACACACCATTTGTTTGAAGGTGTTCCGCTTTAATTGAAACCGATGTTTGAGATTCATACAAAACAGATATACAATAGATTAGATAATCGAAGATGTTTTAAAAAGCAACGCGCACTCAAGACCACTTTTAAAATTTTCATTACCATGTGATAAGATTTGGTAAAGAAGATATATTTTTTAGATTGTGTCTAATTTGAATGTAAAAAAAAAGACGAAACAATTTAATTAGATTTAATAACATTTCGGTAATTATTTTACGAGTTTAGGAAATTAGATTTATAATGTACGCACTATTGTTATTATTAATTTTGAATCTGAAAAATGATCAAGTTAAGCGTTCATTTAAAATATATTACATTTTTGCTAATAAAATTGAAACTGTATTCTGTTAAATTTTGGTATTATTTATTTAGCATATGACTTACATGGATTGAACATATGCATCTACACAAAACAGAGTTACATTTTAAAATCAATTACTAATCCAGTCCCAGACGCAGTCAGTGGCTTCAAAGAAGTCACCCCCCCCCCCCCCCCGCCAAGGTTGTAAGGAGACACTCAACTGTAATGTGGTGATGTAATAAAACGTAAAAATCTATTTAGAAAGTCCGTATTTAAATTTCGTTTTATTAAGAGTTTTATTTTAGATCATATTGTTTTTCTGTTATTTTAAATTTTATTTAAAATTTGGTTAGATTTAGAACAGCGCGAAAGAAATATTCCACTCCCTCTTTTTCAAATTTATGTAAATATAACTTTAAAAATGTGTAATTCCTATTGGGCAGAGGGAGGTAAAGATACACAAACGTAAGGCCTTTTTTTAAGCACAGACCAATGAAAACTCGCAATATACAGCAAAGAACTATTGCCGATCAATTTAGGGTGACAAACCGGATATCAGTCGTCAACTCCGAACATGTAAGAAAAGCTAATAAATTGAAATCTTGTCACCTAAAAATGTAAGAAGTCAGGATGTCAACCGTCGCATATGGTCTATCGTGCAAACCGTAACAAAATAGAGGTCGTATGTTCGTAAAGAAATAAGTACTTCAATGTCTCGAGAACTGACCTAATGTGTAAAGGCCGCATACACAGGTCGGTAGAACACCTTTGTTTGAACGTATATCATACTTATTCATCACTGAAGAGTTGACATGCAGTACATATTATAGACGTTCTTCAACTATAGTAAACTCATTGTCTTTGTGGGATCGTGACCATTTCAAATTCCATCATTTTGATACGGATCATAAATTGACACATAAGCGATGAAGAAGCGATGAAGAGATGAACTTTTAAAGGATGACATACTGAATAGCCAGTAATAAGAAATATGTGTTCGAAAACAAGAAAAGGATGGTTACATTGGGTGTATGAATGAAAATGCAAAGGACCAATCATTGTATTTGGCTTGGTAACGACAATTTTTAAAGGGCGTGTTCTGTGATATTCAAGCTGATAAAAAGTCTTGAAACACAGAGGGCAGAAGTCAGAAGTGAGTAGATTCCTCGGAACTACGAAAACAGTCAAGAGTGCTGTTCGAGAGAGTTTTCTCTTCCAACATATTTATCTTCGGGTATATATATATATATATATATATATATATATATATATATATATAATTTTCGTCGTTAACACTGAATTAAAAGTAGAATCTTACCTTAAATTATTATTTTATTTTATTGTGGTGTTCGTATAACTATAACTACAACAGAATTTAATTTTATGTTAAAATTATTAGAGAAATTTCGTCGTGTGTAAAACAAGGTAAATTAGTGAGTTCCGTTCAAAGACAAAAGGAAAGGATACAAACCTGCAAGTCCGGTGAGTCGTTAGATTTTTATTTGGAATTTTGTTAGCAACAGCTTACCCTTTCTGATAGGAATTGTATACAGATTTAGGTATTAAGTAAGAACCAACACACTGTAAATATAATTGTTTCATTTAGATTTAAGTAAAATTAAGTTTCATTGCATCCCGATCCACGACGCTTTCGAAGAAATCGCTAGCAGAAAATAGGATTCTTTTTATTTAGCTATACAGCGATCTTTGCAATCAGACCTCTGATTGCTGGTGGCAGCGAAACCAAAAAAATAATAGTTTAACCAGTCACTGGTTTAAGCATTATTTGAGACAAACATTAACGACCTGCAGTATTAGCAGATTTGATTGAACTTATAATCGAAACTAACGTTACCAATGGTATCAGAACGGGTAATGTTACAGTGAATAGTCTGGCAAGGTTATCCGCATTCTGAAGTTGGCGTGTCGGTGAGTTCCCATTTATAGAATGAGAATAGGAAGCAAGAAGAATTTTCCCAGAACGGATAGGTCCTCTGAAAGTATGTTATTAGTTCCCTCTGTGGTTTTACTGCGGGATGCATGAGCCAGGTTACCAACATATTCAAACTTTTTTGACTTTGTGTGATTAAACAGGACAGGTGCAAGTACCGATCCTTGAGGCATTATATTATTATTAATTTGGTGAAAATAAATTGTAAAGAAATAGGTAGTTAAACGTCTTTATATTATATGGTGTTAAACTTAGTAGACTACACTGGATAAATGATCAAAAATTCAACCTATCCTTGTTTACAAAGTAACATTAACCCATTAACCGCGGCATATAAAAATAATTAAAAAATTGCAATTTTTTTTTTGTTAAACTAACTAATGAGGGTAAAATAAGGCCACTTACAAAATTTTATTGATATATTTACACAGTAACATATAAAAAAATGCTGTTGCGAAAACGCAACGTTGGCGAGATACATAGTCTTTTTTACTTTCGGTGGTACCGATTAAAACATTTGGTATGTAGATGTACGTTACACTTGATACACATAAAAACTGTAGTACTATGGCAAATTCGGCATCTTCTTCTTTGCTCTGTAGCAGATTTTTCAATTACGTGCCCTACATGGTCGTAACGGGCATCAGAAGTTGACGTGGATGAGTGTCCTAGTAAAATATTTGATGGTTTTTCATTTTTCAATAAATACATAACTACATTACTACGAAAGTTTAGTTGTGTCATTTTGGACTCATTACAAAGTCTATGTAATTTCCATGCATTTACCAATGCACACCCTATTAGGTTCATAAATAGTGGCCACCACCACTTCTTACCTCTTATTCGAATTCTATAATTTGCTATTGCATTATCATGCAAGTCGACTCCCCCCATGTGGCTATTATATTTTTCAATTTGGTTGTTTTACTTGTACTTCCCTCTTTTCTTTACGGCTATATCGTTTGATATTTCCAATTGGCTCTATTTCTTCTATATTAGACGCTATGGTAACAACAGCATTGTCGTTCCAACGCACCATTCTGATTGAAGAATTTTTGTCATATGCCACATCAAACCATCCTCGATCTCTTTTAGCGATTTGCTTTGTCGTTTCCAATAAACATTTGGCGGGTTCTATTTTCTCGTATCGTACCTGTTGTATAAAACCCTTTTTCATCCAGAAATGAAAGCAGAGAGTAGCTCGTAAAAAATTATCAAAATACACTTTATGATTATTTGAAGGTTTTACTACCTGCAACAAATCAATAACCGTCTGAGCTCCTAAACCTAGTTGTGGATTTTCTTTTAATTTTCCACCGTAAGGAAAGCATTTATATAGGTATCCGGCAGAAGATGTAAGACACCAAATTTTAAATCCAAATCGAACAGGTTTGCCTCTTATAAACATCTTTGCCGAATGTCTTCCAAAGTAGGGGACCATTTGTTCATCTATTGATAAATTATGTGAAAAAATTCCAAATTGTAAAAATCACTCATTCAAAAGGTCGAATAAAGGCCGTACTTTCGCAAATATATCTTCTTTTTGTAAATTTGTATTATCTGACAAATGAATATTTTGTTTGATGTCTCGAAAACGATTTCGGGACATTGTTTTTCTTACCAATGGCACTCCTTTGTCCTCATCTAGAGACCAGTATAAATCCATTTGTGGCAAAGAATGGTACCCTGACAAAATTACAATACCTAACCATTTACGTAAGTCATTCATATCGATGTGAAAATTGTGTCGGTTTTTGCTGCATGCATATTTCTTTGAATTCGAAAGGGCTATAATTACCAAACTGTTTTTGTAATTCTCTTACGGCCTTTTCCTCTACATTATTTGGCTGGTTTTTTGCTGGAACGTATGTTTTCTGCCACTTTACAGCTTGATGTTTTGAAGAGTGAGCGCGACTTGTTGTTGGTTCCGATGCTAATTCTGTACATGCAGCGCCGTCGCCTATATTCATTACTTCAAATGTACCTGTGATATCATTAGGAATACTATCAGGTGCACACATTTCTGTGTCATCAATGTCTTCCTCGTCTGTTAATTCATCGACATTAGGTGGAATTATTACGACATCTGTATCATCAATGTCAGACATATTTTCAATTATCTCTTCCAAATCTTTATAACTTAGGGCTCTTTTTTGCTCAAAATCGCTTCTAAATGCCTAAAAAATACAATAAAAAATATTCATCAAATTTATAAATTATGAAAATAAATGCATACCATATTTTCTAACAAGATAACTTCACTGAATACAAAATTGAAAATTCGAAATCACATATTACACACCAGTATATTTATAGAACAATGAACCGCTTGTAGGTATCAAGGAATACTATTTCATTATGCCTTATTTCAAAATTTTAAACCCTTAGTATATAAAGATGTACATACATATTGCTACATACATATTGCTATGAACTGTGCCTTAGCTTATGGGTACAGTTCACAACGAATGTCCGGCTAAACTCAGTCGCTCAATCTCCAAGCTGGGCTCTTCTTATCTCAGGTCTTGCTCTCGAACAAGCAAGATACGTGTAAAGAAAACAATATAGCATTAAATAAAATTCGCAATTTCCTAATTTACATTTATTAAAAAAAAATTAAAAAAGAAAAAAAAAATCCCTTTACCGAGTGTAACGGGAGCTAAAGCAAAATTAACAGTAGCTAGAAGGAAATAGTCTGTGTGATAAAGACACGCACACAGAGAAAAACCTCCTGTGACTCTCGAGCAAAAATAAAACTAATAAATAATTAAGAAATTTGTCAAATTTGACCTCTAACTGTAACCCCAACAAATCAAATGTCAACAGAAACCTAACTATTGACTACGCGTGTCAGCTTTACGGTCATGCGCACTAGAACATGACAAATATCAATCCCTCCAAAAAACCAACCTGAATACAAAACGATCTAGAACATCTTGACTAAAAAAAACTCCATTACAAAAAACATGACAATTTTTTTGAACATTCATATACTATTTTTATATCAAAATTATGAAAATTATAAACTAAAATTACAATCATCAGCAAATCGTCGTAATAGCAATTATATAAATCAACTGTGTTTTGTACTTACATCGATCTAAACACATTTAACACTAACTAAGCGAGAGATACCATTATTTAATTAAAATATCAAAACGAGATCACAATACCTCGAAAAAATCGTACTTGAATTAAATGCACAAATTTAAAGCACTACAACACAAATAACCCGACTTTGCTCAAAAACATAAGGACAAAAAATGAAGCTTTTTAATCCATCTACATGCTTTACAAGCCCTGGTATCTCTGAATAAAATATCCCGGAAAATCTCATACATCGAACTCGGGTAGTACCTAAAACTGCCGAGTCCATCAATCTAATATAAAATTATACAGTCCCGGACATAAAGCTAAATTCAAACATGATATAAATTTAAATATACATAATAAAATAAAATACATGTTAAATCAATGTTATGCAAATAATGTTCAATATAATTCTTCTTTTTTTCTACGGGGAAAAAATCCACGGCAATATGTATAAAAATATATAACGACAAACCACTATAAAATAAATTTGTAAACATACACATTTTCGCACTTCCTTGAACTAATATAGGTACAGCTATCCGCAGGTATACATACACATAAGTGGCCAACGTTGCGATAACGCAACACCAAATGTTTCAGTACAAAAAATCCACTTCAAAGTAAGGTAATATTTTTTTAGAGTTTTCACATAGTTATAATACCCTCTTGAAATGATCTAAGAGCAAACAAACATTATTTTGTAAAATCAAGGGAAGATATAGGAGATAGTATATTAGGGTGTAAAAAACTAAAAAAAAGGTCAAACTTTAATTTTTTTTTCTGATAAACCACTGCGTTATCTATTCAATGTAAAAGTACATATATATTGGTGGTACTTTACACTTTCATCACGTTAAAACAAATCATTCACAGTATAACTTTCAATGATTAAAAAAATATATATACATTCTGTTGCGTTTTCGCAACGTTGGCGGTTAATGGGTTAAAACCCGTTTGGAGTTATAGAATACAGCGCTGGGGGACTGTTTCCATTTCTAATATTGGCATACTAGAAAGATTTCAGTTCAAAGTACTCCTTATGATTACCAAGCCTCCTTAGTATGTTCGAAATAGCACCATAGCTCGTGACTTGAAAATTAAAAAAAGAAGGACGGATTCAAAGCGTTCTCCGAACAATACGCAGAAAGACTAAGTAACCATCCCAATTCTCTGGAAAATACTCTCATGACTGGATTCATCAGAAGGCGTAGATTCAAGCGGTACAATTCTACCGACCGGCTTACCAAATTTTAATTTTAATCTTCTACAAGCACCATAAAATAATTTTCTTTTCAAACTATACTGTACAGGAACCTGTCAATGGACAGTTTCCTACCAAATATTTCAAAGGCGCAATTTATTTATTGTATTATCTTTGTACAGATTGTAAGCAAACTTGTATGTTAAAAGACAAATCTATTATTTGCTTCAGCGACCTACATATCCATACCTATCTGTATGAAAGAGGGCTTAATTTTGGAAAAATCGGGTTATTGATGGTGTCAAATTGAGTATTAACATTATTTACTTACACTGCTTCTGATACTTGCCATCAGAAATGTTCTACTGTTATGTGCGCGTTTGTTAATGCTGATCAAATGCGCGCTCGCATGCAAATGTCAGGGGAATGTTTGGCTATCTTCAAACGTAATCCAAGGAATTCCTCCGTCGATTTGTTACAGTAGTGGACTTGGATATGTCATTATACTCTAGAAACTAAAAACACTCGAAACAATGGATTTCTCTTGGGGAACGTGCCCCCTAGAAAGCAAAAACCGTTTTTTTCGGCCGATAAGATCACGGCTACAGTTTTTTCGGGACTCCAAAGGTGTTATTTTTATTGATTATTTAAAAAAGGGAAAAATGATAACTGGCAAATATTATGCTGATTTGCTGACACATTTTGATGGAGAACTGAAGAAAAAACGACCCCATTCGTGTTATTCCATCACGATTATCGTGATGGAATAACACCCTTTTCTGCTTCGCCTTTCCATTCGTCCGCTGTTGCTACAACAGAATTTGTCGAATTGCTGCCTCATCCACAATACTCATCAGATCTGACTCTCAGTGATTTCTTTTTATTTTCAAATTTTAGAAAATGTTTCGGTCGAAGGCGAATGGCAAATGAAGAGGTGATATCCGAGATAAATGCATATTTTTCAGAGTTGCGAAAAGATTACTTTTTGAATAGTTTGAAAATCTAGACTTGTAAGAGGATTATGTCGAAAAATAAAATATATTTTTCAACCTAAAATAAGTATTTCATTGAAAAGTCATTCTCCCGTCAAACTGCTCTCGTATATGTGCAAGGAAATGTGTTTATGACATACATTATAAGCTTTGAAATAATGTGAATGTAGTATTCCCAAAAATAAAAGCCAATCAACGGAATTACATTGCATTACATGCATTAACCGGATCACGATCATTCAGACTGTTTGAATAAGAAAAGTCACGGTAAGTGTCTTGTAATAACTAAAGTAGGCCACCTATTTCTACATATTCAATATAACACTTATTTAACGAAACACGTCCACATTAATTGCTGCATTTTCGACATTCTAGTTAAGTTATATAACCAGGTTAGCATAAATTAAGTAAGTCAGTAGTAAGTAGGTTATTAAGTAATTAGACATGATATATATATATATATATATATATATATATATATATATATATATATATATATCATATACATGTATTTCTATATGTATTTATTAAATAATGTCCCTTGAACGTACATTACATTGAACGTAATAAATCCTGCCCTATTTTTCAAGGTCATTCACGTGTATTTCTAGTGAATTCAAGGGATTATAGTTTTTGAAATTGGTTGAAGACGTGGATGTTGGTATTACAGCATTAGCATATATCACATTGTTTTGGCTTTGTTTTTATCCAGTATTTTTTACTATTTACAAACGACAAAATGTAATTCCTCTTTATCATCCTTGATTTTAAATATTATCGTGTATTGTGTCAAACGCTGAAATTTTTACATGTATTTATATATATATATATATATATATATATATATATATAATATCTTCGTGACCTTGGTATGATAAGGTGAACTTAATAAGTCGGCGATTAAAGGTCTGCTTCATTACTTCAAAGTATCTTCTTCTTCTTCTTCTTCTTTCAATAGGCGTATCGCCTGTTTAGTTCCGGTTTCTTTGTGGCGGCAGTTCTTGTGAATTTGATTGCCAGCTGTCTCGCCAGCGTTTTGGTGGTCGTCCTATGGGTCTTCTTCCGTGAGGTATGTTGTTTCGTACTATTCTGGCCATTCTGTCGGGAGTCATTCGGCTGACATGGTGGTTCCATTCTCTTCTTCTTTTCCGTATCCATCTGACTACGTCATCCGTTTGACACTTCTCCCTTATATCTGTATTTCTTTGCCTATCATGTAATGTGTATCCTGTTATCGTTCTTAGAGTCTTCATTTCGGTTGTTCTTAGTATCCTCTTTGTTATCGTTGTTTCCGCTCTCGTCTCCGCACCATATGTCATCACCGGTCGTACGCATGTTTTGTATATCCTTGATTTGCATTCCGTACTTAGGTGTTTGTTTCTCCAGATTGGATACCTAAGATGTCCCGATATTGCTGCTGCTTTGTTTACTTGTTTCCTCACCTCATCACCCAAAAACCCTGCGCTTGTAATTTTGCACCCAAGGTATTCGATTGACATGGTGTTACACCGGGAGATAATTGAAATTAAAATAATTGAAATAATCGGGTGGCCTGCCCTGGCTTGCTCAGTCGGCCTCCCGGTGACAATGGTGTTAGGGGGCGGAGGTGGGTTGCTTGGCCCACCGTCCGGTTTGTTCTTGTTTCGGGGTTTTTACCGGACTTGTGCTTGCCCGTGGCGTTTAAATGGTAGTGCGCTTTGTTTCGGTGGTGTTCAAATGGTAGTGCTCTTTGTTGCGGTGGTGTTTAAATGAAAATACTCTTTCTTTCGGTGGTGTTTAAATGGTAGTGCTCCTTGTTGGTGTTTAAATGAAAATACTCTCTTTTGTTGGTGTTTAAATGAAAATACTCTCTTTTGTTGGTGTTTAAATGAAACACTGATTGTTTGGGCACATTAACTATTAACTCTCTTTATTTAAATGTGTGTGCCCAAAGTCAGTTACACAAATGTTTACACAAAAACCCTTATAACTACAATGCACTTATAGAGTACTTACAATTGTCAGCGGGGGTCACGCACTTTCACTTTTAACTGTCTTGACTGTTCGCTGGCTATTACTACCGGTTATCTTACCGGGTAGCTGATTATGATTGACTATGACTTGTGACTATCGGTTGGCACGCCGAGTAGACGACTATCTGTTGGCTTGTGACTACCGGCTGGCACGCCGGGTAGACGACTATGCCCTCCAGGTTTTTTTTTTGTTATGAGTCCTCTTGATTTTGTTCGGTGGTCGGAGTTGCCTCCATTTCCACTCCAATTTCATTACCCGGGGTTGTGTATGTTTTGTGTTATTATGTGTAGTTGTGTGTTTGTGTGTTACGTTTGTTTATCCTATATGGAATGCTGTGTGTTTTGCTACATTTTTGTGTGTTTGTGTTGACCTCTGTTTATCTGTTAATTTTTGATTTTTTTCGCGGCTATTTGGATATCGTTATCCTCTGCGCGTCTTTTAATTTGCTTAAGTCCGTCTTTTTTAATTAGTCTCCGTTTTGGATTTATTATTTTTCTTATTGTGGGGTTTTCGTGTGACTGTATTGTTTCTATTGTTTTTAGTGTTCGTTTGCATATTATTGTTTCCAGTGTTTCGAGTTTCGTCTCTTTATGTATCTGCGCGTTTGTCATGTATCGCGGTGCATTTATCGCGAGTCTAATTACCTTGTTTATTTTCCCTTGTACCGATTGTCTTTGCTTTTCGCTGGCTTGATGCCATATTTCTCCGGCATATGTTGCGCCCGCGAGTATTATCGTTTTTATTATTAATATTTTATTTTACAGTGTTAGTTTGCTTTTTCCGTTTAGTATCGGGTACAGTGCGTGTGTTGTGAACCCTATTTTTCGTTTTAATTCTTTAATATGTGCCGTGTATGTTAGTTGTGAGTCCATTGTGACCCCGAGGTATTTAACTTTTTCCTGCCAGTGTATTGTGTGGCCTTCGAGTTTGACTTCGTCCGGCCTTTTGTGTCGTTTTCTGTGTTGGAAGTAAATTGCCGCGGTTTTTAGTGGGTTAATTTTAATTTTCCATTTGTCGTACCAGTCCTTTAGGAGGACTAGATTGTTTTGTAGCTGCTTGTGTATGTACGATGTTCGTCTGCTGCTTATGTATATAGCGGTGTCGTCTGCGTATTGTGCGATATTACATTTTTCTATTGTGGGAATATCCGAAGTGTATATGTTATACAGGAGCGGTCCGAGAACGGATCCTTGTGGTACTCCTGCTGCTATGTGTTCGATTGTCGATTTTTCGTTTCCGATTGTGACATTAAATGTACGGTTCTTTAGGTAATTGTCGGTTATTTTTATTAATGTGTTTGATATTTTGTGACGTTTCATTTTGTGTATGAGGCCGGCGTGCCAAACCCGGTCGAAGGCCTTTTCAATGTCGAGAAAGATTGCGCCCGTTGATGTCGATATGTTCATTTTTTCGGTTATGTGTTCTGTTAGTCTTAGTGCCTGTTGTGTGGTAGAGTTTTTCCGGAAACCGTATTGAAAATTTGGGATTATGTTTTTGTTTTCGACTTCGTTTTCAAGTCTTGTCTGTATTACGCGTTCTGCCAGCTTACTTATTGACGGAAGTAAGCTTATTGGCCGGTAATCTGCGGTTGTTTTTGTTGTTTTTCCAGGTTTGTGGATCATTATTATCTGCGCGTGTTTCCAAATCGCGGGATAGTGTCCGTGTTTTATTATTCCGTTTATTATGTCGGTTATAATTTGTATACCGGTTTTTGGTAGGTTTTTTATTGCAATGTTAGTTATCCCGTCCGCTCCCGGGGCTTTTCGGTTTTTAAGGTTTTTAATTATTTTTTCCACTTCGTCGGTATTTGTGGCGTCGATTTCTCCATCTGTTATATCGATTTTTGTATTTCGTTGCCGTTCAATTTGGTTTATAAATGTGTTATGCTTCGGTATTGTTGGGTTCGTTTCGAATTGTTTCTTTAACGCGTTCGCGAATTCGTCTGCTTTTTCTTTATCAGTTATTGCCGGTCCGTTTGCTGTTTTTAGCGGTGGAATTTTGTTTTTTTTGTTTGTTAGGGCTTTTGTCATCTGCCAGAGTGTTTGATCTTGCGTGTTAAGGGATTCAATTTTGTTATTCCAGTTTTTATTAAAGTGTTCGATCATGTCAGATTTTATTTCATTTGTTATCGCATTTAATTTTGTTTTTATTACCGGATTTAGCGTTCTTTTATATTCTTTGAGTATGTTTTTTTGAGTCGTAATTTTATTTTTAGTTCAGTCGGGATGTTAAGTTTTGTGTCGATGGTTTTAGTTTTTGTCGTTTGTGCTATTGCATTTTTTATGTCATTTTCCAGTGTGATCACTGCTTGATCGATGTCTTTCGCGTTGTGAATTTTTACTGTTCTGATTACTAGGGATTCTTTAAATTTTCCCCAGTCTGTCTTATTAAATGTTTTTTTCGTTCTAGTTGTGTCCATGTCAAGCGTTAATATCACTGGAAAATGGTCTGAGGAGAGGTCGTTTATAGTTTCTATTGTATGTGTTGTGGTTATGTTTTTAAGTATTGCTATGTCTAAAACGTCAGTAGTGCCCGTTGGTATGTGTATGTGTGTGGGTTCTACAGGCCCGATTACATTGAGGTTGTTGTCTTGTGCTATTTTCTTTAGTTTTTTACCGTTTTTATTGGCTACTTTCGAGTTCCAGTTTTGGTGTTTCGCGTTAAAATCTCCCGCAAATATTGTAGGTGTGTTTTGATTGAAGATCGTTTGTATGTCTGATTCTACTATGTCTAATCCGGAGGGAAGATAACTTGCGTAAAGGTTTATCGGTCCCCTTTTTGTGTTTACTTGTATGCCTGTGTTTTCGATTTTATCGAGTGTTTTGTATTCAAGTTCGCTGTGTTTTATTGTTTCGTGTACGAGTATAGCGGTTCCGCCGCCTTTTTGTACCGGCCTATCGTGTCTGTATGTTTTGTATTTTTGTATTTTTAATGAGTGACTTGGTTTTAGATGTGTTTCATTTAGCAGCATTACGTCTATTTGGTGTTCGTCTAAAAATACGTGTAATTCATGTTTTTTGTGTGTTATGCTTTGTGCATTGCAATAGGCTATTTTAATGTTGTGTTTGTGATTCATTGTCTGCGTGCGTGGAAAAGTTTTTTAAGTTCGTTTGTTTGTTCGAAAAAGCTTTGTGTTTGTTGGGGTGTAGGGTTTGTCGAGCTAAATGTTAGGAATAGTTTCCCAATCATGAGTGCAATTGTGTCGTCAGCTTTTTCGTGTGAGTTAAGTGTTGGTTTTGGTGTATTTTCCCGGGTTGTGGGTGTGGGTGCGGTGATGTTATTTGTCTGTTGTCTTTGAGTCCACGCGTTGTGTTTTGGTAGTGGTGCTTCTATGAGTTTGCGTGTTTGTATTGGTGTGTTTATTGGGTTATTTGGATTCTTTTTGCATAATAAGCTAAACCAGAGGTAAGCTCCGCCACAGTTTGCGCATTTAGGGGGGGTGGTTGACGGCTTTGTGCATTCATGCGTCGAGTGTGACTCTCCGCACTTCATGCACGCGAAATTCACGTTTCAAGTACGCTGTTGATGACCGAATTTCTGACATCTGTGACACTGTACGATGTCTGTTCTAAGTCTGAGGGACTCTACTTTTACTTCTAATCCGCAAACTGTGTGGATGTCGAAAATTGACTTGTATTCTTTGTCTATTTCTATTAAAATAAGGGGGGCTGGAAGGCGGTCTTTACCGTTCATCCTAGTGATTTTTGCGATCGGATAGTTTCTAGAATCTAGATCGGCTTTGATGTCTTCGTCGGTTAGGAATTGGGGTACGCCTCTGATGACGATTTTTAATTTTTTCTCGCTACGGAGTTGGTATGTGAAAGATTGAATGGCTTTTTCGTTGAGAATTCGGTTGAGATTGCGATAGTCTTGTTCTGTTGATGGAGTGATTTGGACTCCGGCCGGGACGGATCTACTTTGTGTGTATTGAATGTTGTGTGTTTTCATTAGATCTCGGACTCGATACCATTGTGTTGGGTCAGTGATTGTAATTGGGGAGATAGAAGGCATTTTGGGTAATTGGATTGTGTTGTTTGCTGTTTTTGTTTGTTTTGTGCTGTTTGTGTGTTTTGTGATGCTGGTACTTACCCCGGGTTTCTCTGCGGAGGTGGAGGCTGTCGGTTCTTCTTCGCTGCTGTCCATTGGCGTCGTTTCTTCTTTCTTCGTATCTTCGTCGATCGTGCGGAGTGCTTCGTACATGTTGCTCGTTTCTATTTCCGGTGATTCTGTCTTCTGTCGTTTGTTGGACTTTCGTGGTGGTTTTTCGTTTTTCTTGAGCTCGTTTATCTTGTTTTCGAAGGCGATGTGCATCATCTTCATAAAGTTTTCCATTGTCTTTTGCAGTTCATCGTAGGTGTCAATATTCTGCAATATATCCATTGCTATACGTTGGCCGTTGTCGTTGGTGCCAGCCATTTCTTCTGGTTTCGCTGTGTTGTGGAAAATATATTATATTATAATATAATATACCGGTTGATGTATTCTATTACTATCGATGTGCTCAGAGCAATCGATAGCGTGCGAATGATTTTTGCCCTCCAGGGAAACGGGCCTGCTTTTATATGATTTGGCGGAGTGGGGAAGTTGCCCCACTCCTCGGTGACTGGTCCATGCTGTTGGTGGGCGGGGCCTAGCGGTGGCATCGTGAATGCATAAATATATGGGTGGGGCGATGGTTTGCCGTCATTCACGATGCACCTGCGGTTGGAGTCGGATCGTTGCTATTGCTTCATTCGTGACGGGCTGGATGATGATGAGTGTCTTTGTATTTTGGAACCAGTCTACGCTCAAACACGTTGTGCTTCAAACCGGAGGCCGTCGCCGGTAACAATGGTTTGGTCGACGGTCTTATTTTCTATTACCAATTTGCAGCGTACCGGTTCTTTTGCTATGGTCATGCATTTGGTCTTGTCTATGGAAATTTCCATGTTGTGTTTTCCTGCCTGTTTGTTGAAAGCATGTAACATTCTTTGTAGGTCGTCCTCTGATTCCGCAATAAGTACTGCGTCATCAGCATAGCATATTATATTTATGTTGTGTATGCCCATCCGATATCCTAATCCGGTGTTCTTTACAGCTTTCACCCGCTCATCCATGATTGCGTTGAATAATAAAGGACTGAGACTATCGCCTTGACGGATGCCTGTTGTGGTTCGTAGGTGTTGCGCTAGGGTGAGGTTTGTGCGTATTTGCGTTCTTGTGTTCGTGTTTAGGTCCTTAATGAGTTCTACGTATTCTTTCTTCGTATTATTGTTTTCCAGGATCGTGATGATGTCTTTTAGTTGTACTCTGTCGGAAGGCCTTAGTTAGATCTACAAAGCAAAGATAGGCAGGGGTGTTGTACTCTAATGATTTTTCTATCAGTTGTCTGAGTATGAATAGAGCGTCAGTGGTGGATCGACTTCTTCGAAATCCTTGTTGTTCTTCGCTTATTGGCATTGTTGGGGTTATTTTGTCCGCAATGATCTTAGTTAGGAGTTTTAGCGAGGTGCTCAACAATGTTATCCCACGGTAGTTTGCTGGATCGGTTTTGTCTCCTTTTTTGAAGATGGGTATTGTTACGCTGTTCTTCCATTCTTCAGGTATTCTTCTATGTTGTAGTATGATATTAAACAGTTTTGTGTATTCTTTTATAGTGGCAGTTCCTCCATTTTTTATTAGCTCATTTGGTATTTTGTATTCGTTTGGAGTTTTCCTATTCTTAAGTTTCCTCGTATTCCTTCAAAGTATATATATATATATTAAAACAACCCTACATGTTTCGGCAATGATGCCTTTGTCAAGGGAATACAAAATATAAATATGATTTATATATGATTTATATTTTGTATTCCCTTGACAAAGGCATCATTGCCGAAACATGTAGGGTTGTTTTAAATATATATACTTTGAAGTAATGAACCAGACCTTTAATCGCCGACTTATTAAGTTCACCTTATATATATATATATATATATATATATATATATATATATTTATATAACTATTTTTGATAAGTACCAAAACGTTATTTTATTTTTATCTTGTTATGTCCATAGCACACTACGCGTTTTGGAAAATAAAACATTTCCAAAATGTACTTGATCTTGTTGAAATTTTACACACTTGCATAATTTATCAATTTGAGCAACTTTTTTTAATAACATTTTGTCGCATCCCCTACAGAATAAGTACTTTATTAGTGGGTAAAATTACCTTCTTGTACATTTTCAAGGGATGTTTGATTTTTAACTAAAGGCTGTTATACACGATCATACATTACATGTATTTCTATATGTATTTATTAAATAATGTCCCTTGAACGTACATTATATTGAACGGAATAAATCCTGCCCTATTTTTCAAGGTCATTCAGTGTATTTCTAGTGAATTCTAGGGATTATAGTTTTTGAAATTGGTTGAAGACGTGGATGTTGGTATTATAGCTAGACAACGGACATTCTTACCACATGACTATATTCTCCGAATACAATAGCTGGATTGTTCATTGTTATCGGGTGGCCGAGTAAGTCAAACAAATACTTCATTGAATTACGCCGGGATGTACTGAGCGACGTTATACACAATTCCAATTGCCGATTGCGTTTTATGAATATATTCTCCGAATACAATGGCTGGGTTGTCCATTGTTATCGTTGCGACCAGGTGGCCAAGTAAGTCAAACAAATACTTCATTGAATTACGCCGGGATGTACTGAGCGACGTTATACACAATTCCAATTGCCGATTGCGTTTTATGGAAATTGCATCCGTTCTCTAATTATAGCATTAGCATATATCACATTGTTTTGGCTTTGTTTTTATCATAGTAATAGCAGCTACTGCATTAGATTCATTCATTTCTTTTTAAATACAAGTAGGAATCTCATAATAAATTAAAAAAGAGAACACAAGAGAAATTATGCCAAGCTGCTCCAGGGAGTGCCAGTATTTTTTACTATTTACCAACGACAAAATGTAATTCCTCTTTGTCATCCTTGATTTTAAATATTATCGTGTATTGTGTCAAACGCTGTAATTTTTACATGTATTTCTATTATCGTGTATAACAGCCTTAAAAGTACGACACAAATTATTTTCTATCCAAACAGGGCTGAACGGCAAACTCGTAAATTTTAAGACTTTCTTACCTATTCATGCGTCGATCCGGGGACATACTGTATATTACATTGTTGTCCCGTAAATAGCTGTGCTGTTGGGCAATAAAGTTATTATTATTTAGTATTATAAATTAAAGACTGCTCCTCATTATATTTCTCTTTTTATTTTGTATACAAAATCACACTATACAGAACACAATAATAACTCTGTATACTACATAAAAATTATATAATCTAAATAACTAATTATCATTTACATAATTTGCCCTGATTGTCTGTTACAAAATAAATAACTATGGTAAAATTAATACTGAATCACCTAGAGATAATCTTTGTTTTTTATTTAATTACATTTTTTTGGGGAATTTGGCAGTATATTTTACTCTCATTTATATTAAAACTATTTTTCTCTTTACAATCTATGTTTTCAAACAATAAAATGAAAGTCCGACTGCAGAGTGATTTATAAATTTATAATTCAAACAAGATAGGTAACTAATTTTACACATATACGTAGGTATATAACTATAAAATTGAGGTATGTATATTATACATATACTTTATTTCTAGCCCGTACTTTTATAAATCACCCTGTATTTACAAATGGCCTATTACAAATGGTGGCAAAGAATCAGTTTTTTTTTCTTTTAAATTTTAGTCTAAAATCCGTTTATTTCCATTATAACAATGTTAGCGATCTCTAAAGAGTTAATATTGATAAATTACAAAATTTATTTTGTGCAGATTTATCGTTATTTTGAACACTTTGATTCTCATGTGTGAAAAGTGTTACTTTTCGTTTTGGTAGTGCGTGCACCCACACACTTCATTATTCTACTATTGTAATATAAGATAAATTTTCAAGTGTTCAGACTTCATATATTTAAATTTATTGAAAGGTACATGGTGTTCGTCAATTTCTTTTATACAAAAATTTACAAATTAAAATATATATATACTAAAATTATGGACGTGCATATGGTCTTTACCGTAAACTCCTAATAGAAAGCATATCTTTCAACGATACCTTTTATATAAAGAAGTAAAACATTAATTAAATTAGGGTACATATTTATATAATAATAATAATAAATACATATGCTAAGAAAGCTTAAGACAAAAGTGAACATTTGTTTGACATCATATATGCATACATTCAATGCAACAACAACAATATGCATAATTGTTTTGTGTTTTTGTTTTTATAGAGATGTAGTTTATTATATTATATATATATTTGGCTAATTACTTTCTTTAAATTCATATACATACATCAATGTATATAGTATACATAATAAGATCTTGCATTTGGGTCATACGAATTGCTATTAAATGTTAATTACATATCTTTATAATAAATGCGAAATGCCAGAAGAGTACCGAAATTCCCAAATTACTTAAAACTTCTTAATTGATAACAATACGATAGACGTAATTTTCTAGCCCGGTACATGCCTTTATTGTTTCTGTTAAAGATGTAAAGCTTTAATTGTATGTAAAGGTTTATTATGGGATTTGCGTTTATAGTTTATAGCCCTCTTTGTCCTGTTCATTGAGGGTTTTTCTGTATGTCGATTGATTACTAATCAATCAAAACTTCTGCAAGCGAGGTTTCAAGTAGCAACCGATGTTCATGTTTCTAGAGAAACTATCAGGCGGCGTCTATACGAAGCTAATATTGTATCCAGGCGTCCATTGAGAGGCGTTCCTATGACTGCTGAACATAAGCGACTAAGATTGGAGTAAGCAAGAGAACATGTTAATCAGACAGTAAATCAACAATGGCGCAATATACTTTTCACAGAAATTTTCGCTTTGTTCAAGAAATTCATCCTTTTCGAGGAGGCTCTATAACAGTTTGAGCTGGCATATGTTTTAATGGGCATAAAGATCTCTACCTTTGTCATGGAAACATGAATGGATTGCAATACAGGGACAACATTATTAATAACGCTATACTGAAGGTTTTATGGGTGAAGACTTTCGTTTCCTTGACGATAATGCTACACCCCACCGTGCTGCTATAGTCCTAGATGTCATTAAGGAGCTTGCTATTCAACATTTATAACTACCCCCACGATCTCCTGATCTGAACTGCACTGAACATGCATGGGATATGCTTTAAAGAAGATTAGATCAGTTCCAACCTGCTCCAGAAACTTTAATGACTTAAGACGCATCTTACCACCGTTATGGAATGATCTGGAGCAAAATATCTGTCACACGCTGATAGACAGTATGCAACGTAGATGTCAATATGTAGTTGATGCTCGTGATGGTCACACGTTGTATTGAAGGTGGTGGGTTTTCAAGTTACTATCATTTTTGTTAAAAATCCATGTACATATTGTTAAATGATGTAAGCTTCCCTTCGTTTTTGTTTCGAACAATATAAAAATAAAATCTAAACGAGTTTCTGCTTCATGAAATTCCCAATTTTTTTTTTACTGTTTACTGCAAATATCCCTAACTTATGTGGCGCAGTTTAGTTGTGTTCATAGTAGAATAAAGCATTTTAGTTCACAAACGAGTGTTTTATTGTGAAAACTGTGTACATCGAAGAGCTTCTCAAACCAGGGAGGCTTCAACAGCATAAGTAGCGGATAAGTACTAGGGGTTCGAGTGCAGAATCCCCTGTTTCTATGAAGGTTGGCAATTCCAGATCATTCGAGCCGAGGCGTCACATCAGAATAACAAGCTAATTTTATGTTGATTATTACGTAACTGATCATCGAGACTACTGAAATTCTCTTTTAACTATTGCAGCAATCCGGGAGATTATTAAAATGTAAACGCGCCTTCTCTATCAATTTAAAACCTGTTGAAAGTTTTCACATGCTGTTTATAACTTGTTTATAACATGTTCAGTAGCAGTTTGTTATCTGTTCGGGAGCTGTTTTGGAAAATGGATCACGACTAGGGTTGCACACTTGGTCCGGAATGCAGGATTATTATTGTATTGTGGGACAGCCGGCCGAACTCAATAATATCCGTGGACGACAGTCTGACTCGATGTATTCAATAGTGCAGATGAATTTATTACTAGAGTGGACCAATTCGGAGCGAAAGCAGAGGCGTGTCTTTCAAACTTACTTAAAATACACTCATTTCTTGCGTCTTCTATCGAACATAGCTGTGCAACATTATTCAATACACAGAATACACTTTCCTGCTGCTATTATACGTGTAGACACGATGACCGTGAACGACATACTAAGTAATCGTGAACCAATTCGTTAGTCACACCTCTGCTTTCGCTCCGGATTGGTCCACTCTATTTATTACGCAGTATGGTAATGTCGAACTAACGACGCGGTAGAAAGCGGCCACTGGTCGTCAAAGTTAACAAGTTTATCGGGAAGTATTCTGAATTAAAATATAATAGTGCCAAAAGTTTGTGTATAGTGTGGGAAAAAGATTTAATGTGCTGCGTATGTCTATTACTTAATTTACTACAGTACGCGGGTCTCATAATGTAGCTTTAATAATTACTCCTTCCGTCCAGAAATAAGTGTCCAATTTGAAATTTAACGAAAAATTAAGAAATGACTTGACTGCTGATAACTAAATATCAGATTTGATGCTAAAAGTGAAGTTAAGAGTAAATATAATACGTAATTTGAAAACAAATTAAAGTTTTCTAGGTTATTTGTAAAATAAAAGTATATCTTTAAAAACAGTTTTTTTAACGAAAAATTTCAAACTGGTTTGCCTCAAATATGGACAATTCAATCAATGTTTTGCTTTCCCAATCATTAATTGTTAGAACTCAGTAATAACGGCAAACTAAAGCGTGGCTCCATCAAAATTACTGCCAGCAAATTCAGAGTATCCGAGAAAACTGTTAGCAGAATATGGCAACGAGGAAAGCAATCACTAAACTGTAGTAGCTGACGTATCCACTTGTAAAAAGGGACGCGGTAGCCGAAAACCAAGAATGCTTGATATAAAAGCAATTACAGCAGTTCCACTTAATAATCGGCATACTATTCGTTCTCTTTAACATTCTATTGGCATTAGTAAAAGTACAGTTCATAATCGATTAAAATCAGGACAAATAAGGTGACATTCCAATGCTATAAAGTCATATTTAATAAATGTCAATAAAATTTCACGGTTAAACTACTGCTTATGAATGCTTAAGCCAGAAAGTGTGTCTGATGGAACACCTCATTTCAAGGATATGACTGATCAAATCTATGTAGACGAAAAGTTGTTTTACATCACGAAAACATCCAATATTACTATATATTACCTGGTAGAGGGTGAATAGAAACAGTACATAACCTATAAAAGTAAACGTTTCCTTACGAAAGTAATGTTTCTAGTCGCTGTTAGTCGTTCTCGCTACAATCAATCTCAGAATAAGCATTTTGATAGTAAACTTGGCATTTGGCCTTTCGTATTTGAAAAACCTGCTAAGAGCAGCAGCAACAATTGCCCTGCTGGTACAATGGAAACTAAAGTTATTTCGAATGTGACTAGAGAAGATTACAGAAAAATGATAATCGAAAAATTGCTACTTGCAATTGAACAGAAATGGCCTACATCGAATCGTCTTTCAACCATCTGGATTCAATAATATAATACCAAACTGCATATCGATTCTGAGGATATAGGTTTTAAGGAAGCTTGCCAAAGAACCAACTAAAATATTAAAATGTTCTGTTAGCCATCCAATAGTCCTGATATGAACGTTCTCGATCTGGGGTTTTTTAATGCCATTCAGCACAAAACCTCTTCCAAAGCAGTCGACGAATTAATTAATGCCTTGATAAATGCTTACGCTGAATTAGATAGTGATACTCTGAATAAAACCTTCACTTTTGACTCACTAGCAGTGTATGATAGAAGCTATGAAAATTGATGGTTGTAATAACTATCGATTATACCATATGGGAAAGGACCACCTACAAAGAAATGGGATGCTGCCTTTTGTTAATAATTGTGACATGGATCTTATGACAAAAGTCCAAAATATGGTCGATTTAGTTTAATTTCTGGTTTAATAAGCTTAGCTAACTTTAGTTTTATGGAATTTGTATTTTGACTTATATGGATTAAATTCGTTTTGAGAAAATGGACACTTATTCCTGGGCAGAGGGAGTATTATTTTTTGTAAAATAATTCTTAATTGTATAAAATAATTTCAGATAATTCGTTTGTAATATCCTTATTCGTAAACTACATTTTCTTATTTATATGATTTTAATGCAATTTTTTGTTAATCAATGCGCTTCAGGAATTTTTTAATCTGTAAATCTTAAAGTAAAGCGAAAATCTGATGAATAAAATCATTTTATAACTACCTAAAAGATTTTTCGTTCCTTATCTATTAAAACAAAAGTTTGTGTATTAAAAACAGCCTCTGTATTACGTACGAAGAGAATTATATTATCAAATTCTTTCTTGAAAAGTACATATCCTGCTTTCAAGTTATACACATATCGTGATTTCTTTAGATAAGTATGTACTTACGCTCTTTAATACGGGATGTAAATACGTAGTTGTGATAAAATAACTCGTGAGTTACCTCAAGTGATGTAGATATTAAATATTGCCGAATTGAAAATATATATTGTATTATGACTAGAGAGATGACTAGCACTATTCATTTGGTTAACCGCACACAAAAAATAGATGTGCAGTTAACCGAATGAATAGTGCTATTCAACAACTACGTGATGTACTTGCAGATGTTGTAGACTATTTATAATGACTTCCATTTCAGCCCGATGTGCCCGGTCTCTAATTATGACATAAGATAACTAAAAAGCTATTTCTGATATTTATTATTGATGAAAATTAAAATACTATATTACTGCTAGATTACTTACACTAACATTAAGTAAGTGTGTAAAAGCTAGATGGTTGGGCTAGCTAGATGGTTGGGAATCTTTGACGACAGATGATTTAAAAGAATTTGAATAGGCGGAGAGTGAGGGGGAAAAATAAGAGGGCGAACTATGAAAAGACGAATCTGAAGCAGGTGGGAGTAATGGATTGGAAAGAAGAGGCAAAAATGTTAAAGCAAATGGCAAGGAAGAATGAGAGAACTCAAAGTCAAGGGTCACTAAACCTGTAATTCTGTTATATATAATGGAACGGCGAAGGAAGAAGTTAATTTAAAAAAGGGGCAATAGAAAAATGTTTAATGCGATAAATTCTTCCTCGCCAAAAACAAGGTTCCAAAAGAAGTGAAAGCTGATACAGTAAGAAAACTAGCTAAACCAATACTAACCTATGGGGGTAAATTTGGAGTAACATCTAGACATAGAAAACTTAATGAATATGGAAATTTTCATACAAAATAATAAATGAAACGTTTAGAAAAAGTTTGTAGAGGAAACGATAATTATACAAGAATAGCTGAGGTGACTCACACGCGCAATGAGGATGGAAGGAGGCAGATTATAGTAAGTATAGTTCATGAAGCGAGCAAAATTGAAAAAACCAAAAAGAGGACGATTACGAAGAACATTGAAAGACGATGCAGACAAATAAGGTGTGAAATGGGAGGAACTGCAAAAATGTGCGATAGAAAATAATGAAGAAAAATATAGAAAATAACACTATACAATCTAGCTTCATAATAATCGAGAAATATCCTAAGTTCAAAGATAAAATAACTAAGAATTTTACAAAGGTATTTTTAATAATATAAAATATTATTAAAAATCTGGTGTGAAGAACACAAATACAGGTTCACTATTAATATTTTTGTGAACGTGTCCGAACATATCCCTCCCCAGAGACGTAGAAGTAAATTCAGTGCTGCCTGTTGTCAGACAGCCGAAGTACCTCGCCCCGTCCACATAACCAATGTGAGGTAACGACGCCCTTCCAAAGGTGGCACAGACATCTCTCTAGAAACTGCATTTTGTTTGTGTCTTCACTCATACTACTACTACTACTGAATTTACTTCTACGCTCGGTCTGGATAATTTCTGTGATGTGGCGATGTGGTTCTTTTTGTGAATGTGTCTGAAGATATCCTTTCTCCAGCAGGGGCGTTCCGATGAGCCTGTAGAAAGGCGAAATACATATCTACGTCTCTGGGGAGGGATATGTTCGGACATGTTCACAAAAATATTAATAGTGAACCTGTATTTGTATTCTTCACACCAGATTTTTAATAATATTTTATATTATTAAAAATTCCAAGGTATCGATTCCAAGGTATCGATTCCAAGGTATCGATTCCAAAGCATCGATACCTATCGATACTTTACCGATTCCAGTACTGGCTAAGTATCGATGTATCGGGTAGCGATGTATCGGGTAGCGAGGTATCGATTTCAAAGCATCGATACCTATTCCGATTCCGGTACTCGCTAAGTATCGATGTATCGGGTAGCGAGGTATCGATTCCAAAGCATCGATACCTATCGATACTTTAGCGATTCCAGTACTCGCTAAGTATCGATGTATCGGGTAGCGATGTATCGGGTAGCCATGTATCGGGTAGCTTACCTTTCTGCATTTTTTTAAATGAGTATGCGTACATCATAGGTATATAAGTTGTTGTTTTATGCAAAATGACAATTTCGAATTTTCTTATTTTTCATGCAAGGATTAAAAAAGAACTACATACATAAGTCTGCAGCTAGTATAATTATAATTTTACTTTTCGGAGGCCAATATTTCAACGTCAGTAACTTCACTATCACCGTCTCTTTTGTCTTTCTTTTCAATAATATTAAAATATGTAAATGGATGAACACATTTTATATGCTTTAGCATATTTGTAGTATTACCAGTATACTTATATTCTTTTTTACATACATTACAACTCACGCCCTGGTCGTTAATTTTATTAAAGTATTTCCAAACTACCCTATTTTTTTTCGACATTTTGGTACGTACGTATCCACTTATTACACCAAGTTATAAGAACAAAGTGATGAAGCTTAAAATGATATGAAATATAAGTGCTTATATTAAACTTTAGACGACGAATAAAGGTAGGAATTATAATAAATCAAAACTAGGGAACAGCAAAAATTTGTTGACACATAATTTGTATAAAGCAGTGTTGAGAGAAATATAGGTGATATTCATATTCATATAAATATAAAACACTTTCCTGTTCTATAGAATGCACAATACACAATACACGACTGTAAATTGGAACTAAAATAAACAAAATATAATATAAATATGTAGTATTAATTAATATAATAAGGTAAAAAAAAGTTGGGTCAAGAATTCTTATCAAGCTATTGTAGGTATAAAACGTGCTTGGTTTGTTTCTATTTTGAAATGAATATTTTAGGCTTTTTGTATAATTTTGTAATAGCACGCATATTTGCCTATATTATTTTATCTTTCTGCGTTTTTTAAATGTATATAAAAATAACTTTTTAAGTAAAGAATTTTTAAGTATGTATGCATAATATATATTTTAAAGACGTTGGTTATTATGCGTAGCAAATTCCATATTATGACATAACTTTAATTACTACAAACAAAAAAAACAAAATATCACAATATTGCAAATTTCATACCGTAGTTATGGTAGAATCGGTAAATTAATTTTACATCTCTTGAAACCGATATCAAACAATCGACACCTAGAAAACGGGTTATGAATACTGATTCCTAGGTATCGAATCAAGGTATCGATTCCAAGGTATCGATTCCAAGGTATCGATTCCAAGGTATCGATTCCAAGGTATCGATTCCAAGGTATCGATTCCAAGGTATCGATTCCAAGGTATCGATTCCAAGGTATCGATTCCAAGGTATCGATTCCAAGGTATCGATTCCAAGGTATCGATTCCAAGGTATCGATTCCAAGGTATCGATTCCAAGGTATCGATTCCAAGGTATCGATACTTTACCGATTCCAGTACTCAGAATCGATACCGTGCACAGACCCGATACATCGCTAAGTATCGATACCTCGATTGGTATCGGTACCCGATACCGAAAACGCCGGTATCGCCCAGCCCTAATTGTGACAAAATGTGTGACACTTGTACCGTTGTTACTAGATATTTGATTTACACAACATGAAAATGTAAATCAGTGCATCATGCCATACGTGGGAAAACATATCTATGATATATGTCAACTTGAAAGAACAAGTTACTATTTATTAATTCAAAAATTAGAAATTACGCGATTAACATAATAGTCTATAAAATAATGTAACGTGTGTTCATTTGAAAAGTCCATCTAGGTTACTTTGAAATTTTGATAGAATAAGACGCATATATATTAGTATGTATTTGTTGTTCCGTAAACGTAAATTCATTCATGTTATTTATTTGTATGTATGAAACTGTCAAAATATACGACTTCGTAGGTTAAGTAGTAAATTTTAATTTACGACATACTTCAAAATGTTCTCAGTAAATCACATTCTACTAGATTGACTTTTCAAATGAACACCCGTTATATTACTGTTTGCAAATTTCTTTTGTCTAAAGATGTAATTTAGATTGCTTAAAAACGAATTAAAATAAACAAACACTATTGAATATTACATTACACGTTTTCAAACTCTATTACTGACCATAATTTTAACATGATTCATAATTATTATAAATTATTGCTACGAATTCTTATTTGAATATTCCTGTACGGTACCAAACACTTCACCTTTGTGTTGAAAATTTCAAAATTTTTGATTACAATTATATGATCGTGTGTACATAGTTTTCTTTATATAAAAGGTATCAATTGAAGTAACTATAAAATGAACATATTTATGGATATGAGATGACCAGAAGATTTGTTTTCTGAGTAGTCAGAATACATCAGGATTACATCCAGATCCTAAGGGGTTTAATAATAATTTAAAAAAGTAGAAAATAATTAAATAAAAACAGTATTGTTTTCGAACCACTACTAAATTATAATCATAGCAATATACGATTGATCTGTAGAAGATATTCTTTTTAGGATCTAAAATTTAGAATAAAACAGTAATTGTATAGTCCTTTTTATTGTATTCCTAGCTGCAAATGCAAAAGGAAAATATTAAGAGTTGATATTGTTATTTGAGTAATGCATTCATATCATTTATATAAAGAAGAAAATCAGAAAATTTTGCGGCAACGCAGTAATAATAATGTTGTATACGTTTTGTGTTAACATAGATTTTATAACACAGATTTTTTGGCGCTCAAATTATTTAATATTGAGAAAAAACTTATGACTTTCTGTCTATATTTTCTAGATTCTATTGTGTGCTTGTTTTAGTCTCCAACATTTTGTATTTCATGTAGTCAAACTCTTCAGGAATTTTAATTAGGCTTATCGTATTTGTCGAAATGTTACTACAAACTGTCATTGTCAATGAAAGTACGGTGAAATACAAACATATGTATTTCACCGTACTTTCATTGACAATGACTATTTGTAGTAACATTCCTTATTGCAAAATTTGCAGTCGTGGTGGTTAACAGAACACATCAATAAAATATTAAAGTATATACCGATGTCCTTGAAATAAAAAGACAACATGTGAGAAATGGAAAAATGCAATTATATAGAATATAGAATCCAAAATATTTTTCAAAAATTGCTTCTCATAAGCGAGAAAAAAAAGACGAAGATATTTAAAGAAATTTTGTCACGTTACTGTGCGACCGGCTTATATATCTTAAAGCCGACCGATAATAATAACAGGAGTATATTGTTATTGTCGATCTCGCTTTAAGTATCGTCTCCGTTTCGGTAAGTTTATCGATCGTTACGTACGTTAGATGACTTACATTTACGTCTTCGATTAAAGATAGATTGTTACGAAACAGGACGTTAAATGCCCGTAGAGAACACATCTTATATGCTCTTTTAATACATCTACATAATTCTAAAATTCATTTACTTATTTCGTATTATACTAGACGACCGCATAATCTGGACGAGTTACGGTAGAGAATAATTGAGGAAGTACAATTAATTCGTGAAGCTTTGGCAAATGTTATTCAAAGAATTTGTTCACAGACTTACATCTTGTCAAGAAGTAAACGGCCATAATTTCAAAAACTTTCTTAACTGATATTGATTTTGTTTATATTTTTTGTGTTCATTTTTTGTTCTCAATAAAATTTGCTTTATTAAAATTAATTAAATATCTTTGTCGTTGTTGAACGAAAGGGTGCCGAACCTTATTAAGAAATTTGTAAAAATATACAGCTTCATTTAAAATAAAAAAGTTAATATCATATATGGCTAAACTGGCAGTCTGATTTGAAAATAAATATGCTCTTCGAATTCCCTATTTGTATTAACTTAAATGTTGAAAACTTTATTAAAATCTAAGTAGCCGTATCAAAGATATTCGAATGGATTCATACATTTGCCTAACTCTATATATTATCATCGTTTGCGTTTAATAAGGAATGAATAATTAATTTTTCTTATGAAGCTAAATTGCCGCCCAATTATTACATATCTAGTATTACTTCGATATTTATCATGTCAGAAATGATGAATTGCTATATCTTTCATATTATGTACAGTCGTGGCCAGATAAATGTAGTACAAGCTTTTCTTAATAAATTTTTATGGTGTAAGTTAGTTAGTATTTTGACAATTATATGTCAAATCATTTTAAATTTTATTACACGTCAAACTTATTTTTACGATGGCACGAAAGCTAACCGCAACTGATAAAGTTCGTATATTAATTAAATTACAAGAACAATGGACCTGAGTTTTGGGAAAATGTAGTTTTCACTGATGAGAAAACATTTCAATCCACAAGTAATGGTTCTGTTCGTGTCTACAGACCTGGCGGTACAAGGTACGAGGAGCAATATATAGATAATTCAGATCGGCAAGGAAGATTCTCTATAAATATTTGGGGATGGATAAGTTACCACAATGTTGGAATGTGTCATAGAATAAATGGGAAATTTAATTCCCAGAATTATATTCATATTTTGGAAAATCTTATTTTACCATCAGTCCAACATGTGTATCCTGAAAACATTTTTATATATCAGCATGACAATTGCCCAGTTCATAGTGCAAACATAGTGTCGCGATGAATGGAAGAGCATAACATTGAGATTTTGCAATGGAGTGCCAAGAGTGCGGACATGAACCCAATAGAAAACGTATGGGCCGAGATGACCAAAAGTATGTCACGTATAAGATTTCAAAATCAGGACCAATTGTGGGAAGCAATTCAAAATGCTTGGCAATCTCTCATTCACAAACCAAATTATTTATAAATATAAGTTTGGTGGCTTCTATGCCTAGAAGGCTAAGGGCAGTAATTGATGCTGATGGCGGTCCAACAAAATATTAGCTTTTTGTTAAAAAATTTTTATTATTAAAGTTATTTTTCGAATTCCTTAATTCAATTTTAAATTTAAATTTAACTTATTATTATACTTTAAACTTATATTTCTTAACTCAAATAATAATAAAGTAAATATATTCCAGTATGATCTGACATTTGATTCTATTATGACAAGTAGCTTAAGCTGAAGCCCGTCTTACAATAATAATATATCAAATTTATGACATATATGAAATTTAAGGTTGTACTACATTTATCTGGCCATGACTGTACGTACATTTCGCACGGTCAAGTGCATAAAACGCATCCAAACAGATATTTCATTACTTTTTGAGGAACCGACGACATTTGTGCAAGAATAATATAAAACTTCTTTGTTTACAAAACTTCCCGCGAAATCATTTAAGAACTACGGTTCTAATGAAAATTTAAGAAATACAGGCATTAAATTTATAACAAAAGGAGGGCACACGTCCAATGAAATAAAACAACGTTTAGACGACGTTTACGGTGATTTATCTCCTTCGTATTCCACTGTAAAAGTGATCAAAAATGTTTCCGTTTGGGCAAGAATCCCTGGAAGATTCTGAGCGGTCCGGTCGACCAATTGAAGTGATAACCTGAACAAATTTCAATTATTGAGGATTTAGTACTAGAAGATCGCCGTTTGAAAGTGAAGGAATTAGCAGTGATGACATTTCCGAAACAAACATTCGCCGAATTCTCCATGCTTATTTTGGTATGAACAAAATTAGTGCAAGATAGGTACCGTATCTTCTTTCTGCTCTCCAACTTCGGGTTGAATGTGCGCGATCGTTTTTGAACATATGTGGGGACAACCCAAAACCGATTTTGGGGTCCATTGTCATGGGAGATGCAACAATGATTGTCCTACGAGCCTCCATTAAAAAGAGAATCAATGGTATGGTGACGACGCGATGAACCTCATCCCAGAGAGGCGAAAGTTGTTCAATCAAGGAAGAAGGTGATGGCCACAATATTCTGGGATGTTGAGGGCATTTTGCTCATTGACTTTAAAGAGCGTAATACAACTGTGAATATATTATGCCTCTTTATTGTATAAATTGAGAGATAATATTCGTGTCAAACGTCGAGGAAAATTGACAAAAGGTGTTCGGTTATTGCCCGACAATGCATCCGTCCATACTGTCGCCATTTCACAAGCTGCCATTCGCGAACGCGGCTTTCAAGAATTGGAACATCCACCGTATAGTCCGGACATGGCCCCCAGTGATTCTTATTTATTTTCTAATTTAAAGAAAGACCTTCGGGGACGTCGTTTTAAGGACGATAGTGAGTTGCAAGCAGCTGGAATACAATATTTTGACGAAAAAACTTTAGATTATTTTTTCAAGATTATAGAATTATTAATTAATCCTTGTAATAAATGTATCGTAGTTAGGGGAGATTACATTGAAAAATAAAAATTGTTGTATTGTTCCAAGTTTCTTTTTCCTATATGAGACCGAGAATTTATGGCGCTTGCATCGTATTTGTTAACCTGTTAGTCCTTCAGTTCTTTGTTCTCTTGCTATACTGATCTAAAAGTCAGTTTTTCAAAAAATAGATTACCAATTAAACTTTCGTTCGATAAACTACTTCAAGTTATTATAAACTTTAAACGGGCTTTTTGATATCTTGTTTGATAAATTTTATATTTTTATCATTTTATCTATTAAGTTCATTTAATTTTAAACGTTTATTGATAATTATTCAGACCATAATATTACAAGATCTCAACATTATCTTGGTTACTCATAATGCGTTCGATACAAAATCGTAATACAAAATTATTTTTGAACACGAATATCTATATTGTCGCAATTATCAAATGTGAAAGATAATGCCAGATCTTCAGTTTCTTTAGCATTTGCATATAGTGAACATTCCATTGATTCTTCGGTATTTCACACATTGCTTGTTGAAACGTTAGTAATTCTAAAAATCTGTTTTTACACTTCGCGCTGCTTCAAAAACCAGTAATAATCATAAAAAAATTATTGATTTATTTTCATCTTTGATGATACGATAAAGCTTTGAATATAACTAGGATATTAACGATTTAGACCATCCCAGACGCTGCACAGGTGACTCGGCTCTGCCTCGTCACCTAGCAACGTCCAACTTGTATTATAAATCATATAATATTCTCATTATATTGCTACGATATTCTATTCAAGCAAAACATGTTTTCGTGGCTTACCAAATTAGGAGAAATAACTAAATTGTAAACATGAATATTAACCAGTATTAATCGATAATTTACAAAATTCTATATTTAAGTTTAAAAGGTTCCTAAGGAATGAAGATGAAGTAAAATAATATAGCCAGAATAAACTTGGATAATGAATGCATTACAATCAAAATTTTGTTTAAAAACTGTCAGAATATACGCGTATTTTTAGATATTAGATACATATATTTATGGACTAGATCTAGACAAATGTCTATTAAGTTTCTTTGTGTGCATTTTATACGAGGGTATATCAGATATAAACGAGACTGATTTTTTAATGACTCGTGCAAAAGTTTTTTGAATCGGCGAAGTAGGTGGCTATGTAGACAAAGCACTTAGGGTGGGGAGAGCAACGTCTGAAATTCCGTCGAGACCGTTCAGTAGTGCAGTGACCATGAGTGAGCAAGCAGTGCACGTTTCCGTGGAGCAGCGGATAATTATTAAGTTTTTGACCAATGGTGAAAAAGAAAGACGAAATCCGTTAAAAATGTCATTCTCCTTCACGACAACGCCAGACCACATTCAACAAACATTACAAAGCAAAAAGTGGAACAATTCGGCTGGGAAATCTTGGAACATCCTGCTTACAGTCCAGACTTGTCACCCTGTGACTACCATTTGTTTGGACCTCTAAAAGAAGCTCTTGGAGGCCAGCGTTTCGACAGCGACCAAGCGGTAGAGACATTTGTGCTCCAGTGGCTGTGTGACCGGCCTAAAAGTTTTTACGATAACGGGATTAAAAAGCTTCCAATCCGTTGGGAAAAATGTATTGCGCGGGCGGGAGATTATGTAGAAAAATAGTACATTTGTATTAACCTTGTTCAATAAAGCATTAATAGTTTTAAAAAATCAGTCTCGTTTATATCTGATATACCCTCGTATAAGGAAAATATCGAGAGATTCTGTTAATCGCCTTTTTTCTGGAAAATTGTAGTGATTTAAACATCAAATAATTGTATTTATGATATAATGACGTAACTGAGTATTTCAGATGTTAAAAACCCTAACCGTTGCAAGTAAATTACATATAATCAAACATTCACTCATTTTTATCTGGATCCATATCTAAGATCTAGCTCGGATCTAACTAAAAATATGCGTATTGGTAATAGATTTTACTAATCAGGTAACTTGATTATGTCAATTTAGTATTATTTGAAAATTAATTTTTCTAATTACTATTATAGAAAATTACAAAATTACAAACATTAACTTAATTTTTCTTGAAACTAGGAACGTTCTTTACAGCGATTTGGTTATAACTAGCAGCAACTCAGGTTTAATTTGCTTAGTTAGATTTACTAAAAATGTATAAACGACGTAACAACTTTAAATCAGAATATAACAACAAGAACTAACCAATAGTCATGCTATCAAATTGGTATAAATGAATATCGCAATAAACTTTTCCATACATGGCTGATGGCAATTAAACTTAAAAATCGAGTACAACTGTTTAATTTTTCCAGTTTCGCTTTCGATTACTTCCATGAAAGTTATTGATAATAGACAATTCTATTATACTTATACAGATGCAAATTTTTATTTTAGCCAATGTAATTAAATATGAAAAAAATCGATTCTCCGTTTGTATGCAAACTGTCCTTGTATGGTAGTTACAATTTAATTGCATTTTATACGGTTTTAGTAATTATAAAATGTACATTGCGCCTGATAACAAAACGAAAAATGTCGTATATCACAAGATTCTTCACCCATGCAGCAAAACACATAGCTTCAATAAAGCAAATGTCTTGCTGACACGCCATTGAAATACTTGATTTTTGTACTTTTATTATAATCTTTATTTTCTTTATATATATTGTCCTAATAAACTATTGAACTTAATGAATTTTTGTATTCATTATATTACGTTAATAAAATCCTAAATTAAGTTTAGCTAAAAGTTTACCACGACATTTAGTGACTGTTAGGCGGTACGAAGTTCGCCGGGTCAGCTAGTATAGAATAAATAAAGATATTGACCGATTTTAACTAATTTTTTTAGCTCAAAAAATTTGGAAATTACAAATAAATTTATTTTTTGATTTTAAGTTAGACATTTATACGTATGTATTCTTCAGATTCGTATAGCTTAGGCGTTATCAAGTGGTAACCATATACAGGTATATTGTTTTGTATTTATGTTACACTAGCTATAATAAATGTTTACAATCTGTATACACTATATTACAAAAGTATATAAAATGATGTGAAATAAGTATTTTTATTATGTTCTCGATGATCAAGCATACTAAAGGATATTCAATTAATTATACATAGACATATCTACAAACCTACCATATCTAGAGTGGTATATACAAATACTTCTATTACATATTATATAACAAAATAAATAGGGTGTGATTACGGTGTAATTGTTCTTCTGGTCCCTCATTTGACAATTTTCAACGTCGAAATACCCTTTTCACTATTCTATAAAATTATTACCTATTCATGGATTAAAGGCTCTTACAATCTTGCATTGATATTTTTCTAATTTGTGCGTTTCTTTGCAAAAACCTTGTACAAAGAAACCGAAAAAACTTAAAAGAAAATGAAATACACATATTTAAACGTATTGTTTTGTATATCGTTCCTGTTATACAAATAAACACATATAATGATTGTTAATACATTTCTATTTAATAGGAATTTTCTTAAAAACCAATACGATATAAATGGTTGGTATCATACAAATAACACATTATCTGTAAAAAGTAGAATTTATATTCACGATTCTCTTCTAAATGCTCGAAAAGATATCGATGATGTGTAGAATTATAAGTACAATTTTCCAATTGTTAATATTGTGTATTTTCGATTCATTTTACACGTGCCAAATTGAAAAATTGCAATCTCAGTCGACTTATAAGAATATTTTCTTCATATTACTCGTACATAGCCACATATTTCTATTATTAAAAAAGTATTATTTATTTGTGGTAGAACTCTTAAAGATAGTGATATTTTCGTTTACAATAGAAAAAATGTTTCCCAATAAAATTCCACATTTTTTGTTTTTTAACGAATGAATCGAGTTTTCATAAAATCATACTATTTTTCAGATACAAATGAAACAGACATACAATATACACGTCTGTCTAAGATACGTCTTTCTGTCATTTACTATCAGACTTCATCAGTTAGGCTAGTGAAGTAAAGCTTAAAAGAATCGCCTCACAAGGTATAGCAAATTTTGTCTTATCAGGTGGCACTATATAATTTAGTTACATCTGACGGACAAAAGAGACTATGCCGAAAGTGGTAATTTTCCCTTGACCGGCTATGCCGATACAGAAGAGAAAAAATACGTATATAGGTGTAAGTCCATTAACACGACGCCAGATGGCAGCAAATATACCAAAAAACTTTAAGTATATCAATACGTTAAGCACGTATTACACATTTGTTACAATTGAAACAGACGTGCAATATACACGTCTGTAACTGCACACACAGACATGACAGAAACACGTGTCTTAGGCAGAAGTAAATGTTGGAAAATACGAATTAGGTGCATGCCCATGTGTACAATTACAGACGTGTATATTGCATGTCTGTTTCACTTGTAACAAATGCGTAATACGTGCTTAACGTATTGATATACTTAAAGTTTTTTCGTATATTTGTTGCCATCTGGCGTCGTGTTAATGGACTTACCCCTATATACGTATTTTTTCTCTTCTGTATCGGCATAGCCGGTCAAGGGAAAATTGCCTTTTTTGACTTATTTGGTCTATTTTTCAGAAATAATTTATGTAAACTGTCAGCTAAACAGATTTCAAATTTGTAGTTTAATTCACTAAGAACTATTTTTGTATATACAAACTATTAATCAAAACGGAATGGAAGTAGTAACAGTAAAGCAAGTTTTTACGCATTTCAAGATATTACTATGAACCATCCCAAAAATTACAGAGAAATGGAAGAGAGCTTGCGTTAATATCTCTACAACATACTCTCTGATGATACATATTGTTTTAAAGACAATAGAAATATCGGAGCAGTATTTAATGAGCCTGACGCCAGGGGACAGCACTAAAGAAAATATAATTCGTTTTTAAGTTAGTAATCTTTCAAAACATAACTGTCGAAATTTGCGTTAATTTCAATCGTAAGGACGCTTGTTGTTTGAGTAGTAAGTGAACTGTTTTGTAGCATGTTTTGAAACAATATGTAAATTAAAATACGGGTTTAAGTATTAAACTGATTAGCTATATGTTGCATGTTTGTGTTCTAAATTATAATGTGTGTGTTTAGAGTGGCCTCGGTTTTATCTTTGAAACTTCATAATCGTGTTCTTAACATTCCACTCTCTCGACTCTCGAATTTTTTTTTCGCAATAGGTTTATATGATGGACAAATACATTAATGAAAAATTCGTGAAAAGTCGAATGTGTCACACAGAGTATCCTGGAGACAAACATGACTTCCACTTCTATACTTCGCGTATATATAGTTAATATATTGAACTTACTGCAAATGAGAACTAATTAGTATTAAATCTCACTTTTACATGTAAATGTCGCCTAATGTGTTGCGTTAATTTCTACATTTCGACAAACCAAGTTTGTACCAGTATGCAGAACGCAACACGTCACGACGCCACCTTCCTGGTTGTTTAGGATAATGAAAAATTCGTGAAAAGTCACATTTATCCCGGATTGTGTAGATGCATTTCGCTCTTATTGGAACCTGTCAACACACAGTATCCTGGAGACAGACATGACTTCCACTACTATACTTCACGTATATATAGTTAATATATTGAACTTATTGCAAATGAGAAGTAATGAGTATTACATCTCACTTTACATGTAAATGTCGCCTAATGTATTGCGCTAATTTCTACAACAAATACATTGCTGAGAGATTATTTATATCGGTTCTATCATATATGGAATTTGCTTTTTTTGTATGATTTTTTGTGGCTGCACTCTAATATATTTCTGGCTTTGTTATTTTTTCTGAGGTAATGATAGTGGTTTGTTCGAAATGAAATGTGTGTTTGGTTTGCTTGATGTGATTTTCTATAGCTGTAGTATTGTTGCACAATTTGTGCCTGTTTAACCGTTCTTGTAATTGTTGTGTTGTTTGTCCAATGTATACGTAGTTACAATCGTTGCATGGAATTTCATATATAACGTGAATTTTCTTTAGTGTAGGTAATTTTATCTTTTAATTGATAATGTAAGCTATTCAGATTATTGTAGTTTCTATGAGCTACTTCGATGTTATCCGGTACTAAAATTTTGTTTATTTTTTCTGCTAGATTGTTTATACATACAAGAGTTTATTGGGACATATTTATAGGTAGTTTGAGGGTTGTTTCTCTTGGTTTTTGTGCTATTTATTCTATCTGTATTATAATGTTGATATAATTTTTGTTTCATGATTTTGTTAATAAAAGAGAGAGGATAATTATTTTTGGTAGAGAATCTTTTGTTTTTGATAGAATTTCTGGCCTAAAGTCTTGGTTTGTTAGTTTAATTGTTCTATTAGCTAATACCGTTGCCACGTGACATCAATTGGCAGGATCAAAACGCGATCGGATGTACTTTAGGCCACTGACATACCGTTATTATAATTTAGAACACAAACAAGCAATATAAACTATTACATATAGCTAATCAAAACCTAATTATTTCAATAATTTATCAGAATTTGGCGTATTGCTGATTTAAAAAAAAGAATCTTAAGATACTTCATTAGAAAATTTATTTCTCTTCAATAGCTCATAACAAAAAAAAATCGCTACTTTAAAAACAACAACATAACATAAAAAAACACCAACTAAATTTAAAGAATATATTTAGATGTCTAGCTCTAAAGGTGTTCAAATTGATGGCCTTGTTCTTGGATACACTTTTCAATCTTTGTGTTAATGACTGATGGCACCTTTGATAAATGCCTGGATTATTACAGAATCTATCTTCACTATTTATTTCTATGGCATACGCTTCTGTTTTTCGTAAATCCCCAAAAAGGAAAATCGAGGCGATTAAGGTCGGCACTACGAGCTGGCCATGATATAGGTCTTCCACGACCAATCCACCTATTTCCAAATCTTCTTTGCAAAAATTCCCTTGCTCTACGAGAAAAGTGAGCTGGTGCGCCGTCATGCATGTAGTACATTCTTTGGATAATGTTCAATGGGAGATTTTCTAATAAATTGTTCAGTTTATTTTCCAAAAAAACATCGGTAGAGTTCGCCTGTCAATCGATTTGGCAATCGAATTAGACCAATTAGGTAATTGTTGATTATACCTGCCCACTAGGGCTGGGCGAAGTATCGATACATCGTCCAATACCCGATACCATAACTGGTATCGATTCCCCGATACCTCATATAACGAAGGTATCAATTCTAAGGTATCGATTCCAAAGCATCGATACCTATCGATACTTTACCGATTCCAGTACTCGCTAAGTATCGATGTATCGGGTAGCGAGGTATCGATTCCAAAGCATCGATACCTATCGATACTTTTCCGATTCCAGTACTAGCTAAGTATCGATGTATCGGGTAGCCATGTATCGGGTACCTTTGTGCATTTTGTTAAATGTACATAAAAGATGCAATAACTTTTTAAGTAAAGAATTTTTAAGTATATATAGCATTTCTCGGCTGTTGTTGCAGATACTTCTTGGTGAAACATTTTAACTTCATACAGTAAATAATAAAAATAAATTAAAACACTTGGCTTGTTTCACTATGAGATTTATTTAAATTCTCTAACAATTGTTTCGGCTGTTATGCCATTCTCAAAGAGATTTATAGATCTCTTTGAGAATGGCATAACAGCCGAAACAAATGTTAGAGAATTTAAATAAATCTCATAGTGAAACAAGCCAAGTGTTTTAATTTATTTTTATTATTTACTGTATGAATATATAGCATTATATATATATTATATAGTATATATTTCAAAGGATGTTGTTGAATTTTATATTATGCGTAGCAAATATCCATATTATAACATAAACATAATAACTATAATTATTACAAAAAAAAAAATATCACAACATTGCAAATTTCATACCGTAGATATGGTAGAATCGATAAATTAATTTTATATCTCTTGAAACCGATATCAAACAAACGATACCTAGAAAACGGGTTATGAATACTGATTCCTAGGTATCGAATCAAGGTATCGATTCCAAGGTATCGATTTCAAAGTATCGATTTCAAGGTATCGATTCAAGGTATCGATTCCAAAGTATCGATTCCAAAGCATCGATACCTATCGATACTTTACCGATTCCAGTACTCGCTAAGTATCGATGTATCGGATTAGCGATGTATCGGGTAGCGATGTATCGGGTAGCCATGTATCGGATAGCCATGTGTCGGGTAGCCATGTATTAAGTATATATGCATTATATATATTATATAATATATATTTAAAAGGATGTTATTATTGTGTGTAGCAAATATCTTTATTATGACATAAGTATAATTATTACAAAAAAAAAATCTCACAATATTGCAAATTTCATACCGTAGTTATGGGTAGAATCGGTAAATTAATTTTGTATCTCTTGAAACCGATATCAAACAATCAACACCTAGAAAACGGGTTATGAATATTGATTTCTAGGTATCGAATTAAGGTATCGATTCCAAGGTATCGATTCCAAGGTATCGATTCCAAAGTATCGATTCCAAAGCATCGATACCTATCGATACTTTACCGATTCCAGTACTCAGAATCGATACCGTGCACAGACCCTATACATCGCTAAGTATCGATACCTCGATTGGTATCGGTACCCGATACCGAAAACGTGGGTATTGCCCAGCCCTACTGCCCAGACATTCATAGAAAATCCATACTGGTAATTCCGTATTACGGTTTGATGAGGGTTTTCATCACCCCAATAGTGCATATTATGTAGGTTAAAAAACACCCTCGCGACTACATTTTGCTTCATCGGTGAACAAAATTAATGATGGAAAATTTTGCCCTTAATTTAGCAACCACTCACAATATTGTACAGGGGGTAAATAATCCTGTTCCAATAGGGGATGAACTTTTTGGAAATGAAACGTGTGAAGAAGCTGTTCTTTGAGGACTCGTCTAACGGATTCACGGTTAACATTCCGTACAGATGAACTTACTTTTTTGGTGTCTATTCTCGGATTATTTTCTACTATTTGCAAAACAGCTTCTTCGTTTTCAACAGTATGCTGAGTTCTGGTAACTCAACTATTAGCTTTTCATTTTTTGAAACACCCATCTTCTCCCAAACGTCTATGCACTTCAATAAATGTTCTAACATTAGGAGCATGCCTTAATTGTTTGTAATTTGTTGAGCATATCAACACCATGATGGCTTCGTCCTTGCGCATGTTAGGCTTCATTGTACGAACAACACGTAACTTTATATCCTCAAGCTCTGTGTTACCATTTTATTTTTCATTTGTACAGATGAACTTATTTTTTTGGTGTTTATTCTCGGATTATTTTCTACTATTTGCAAAAGAGCTTCTTCGTTTTCAACAGTATGCTGAGTTCTGGTAACTCAACCATTAACTTTTCATTTTTTGAAAGACCCATCTTCTCCCAAACGTCTATGCACGTCAATAAAAGCTCTAACATTAGGAACATGCCTTAATTGTTTGTAATTTGTTGAGCATATCAACACCATGATGGCTTCGTCCTTGCGCATGTTAGGCTTCATTATAAGAACGACACGTAATTTTATACCCTCAAGCTCTGTTTTACCATTGTATTTTTCATTTGTGCGCTCTAAGCTGGAATACGCGTCACAAATATGGTCACCAATCTACAATCGTCATATTAATGCGATTGAAGCAGTCCAAAAACGTTTTCTGAAATATGTATACTTTAAAGACAATTCTGAGTATCCTGTTCAGAATTTTAGCCAGTGTGTATCTCGATTTATATAAAGTTGATTCTCTGGAACTTCGTCGTAATCATGCAAGTATGAAATTTTTATATGACCTGGTTAACCATCAGTTGGGCTCGCCAAAACGACTTAATTTTATTGTGCCTCGCCTGGGTTCCAGATTAACTACGATGTTTTACTGCAGGAAACCAAATCACCTCTCTACAGAATCTGTACCTATTATAATATTCCCTTGATATTCATTTTGATTCATTGCCGATGCTACTAAGAGAATGTACTACAAACCTTCACTACGTATAATGAATGTATAGTTTCTGATATTGTATTTTATATTATTATGTATTTTGTAAAGCATCGTTAGTTTTAAGTGAAATTCAATCACTTCTTTAAGATTTCATTATCTGTTACTGGTACTTACTATATCCTATATTATATCTTTAGATTGAATATATCTTGTTAGTTTTAAGTATAATTTATATTAGGAACGTGTAATTTGCGATGTCCTATAATTGGATTGTATAATCTGTTGGGCAATATATATTATTATTAAAGCATATCTCTCTTGATAGATACGTTGAGCTTCGGAAGAATTTGATCGAGCTTCACAATAACACATAATCATGTCCCTGTATTTCTCAAAAGTAAAGAGAACCATTTTTTAAATTAATATTTGAAAACGACAAACAGCAAAACCAAACACACACGTAATCAGGAACACGACAAATTTGAATAAATTAATGCAATATTAATTTGACAGGTGCCATAATTATATAGCCAACGACGATAATATTATAATAATACTCGAAACTACAATACACTAATTTTGGTTCAATAATGTCATCAAAATCAGACGAAATTTAAAAAAAATACTAACAAACTCTTAAGATCCTGTATCTTGAAAACAAAAGGCGATCGGACATTAGTGTATAAGAACTTCTTTTAGTATTATATAGTTCTCTATCGCGTGTTATTATGCATTGTAGTTTAGATCGCATAGATCAAGCAAGTTCTGTCCTATAAGAAGACAACTATTTAATAATTGACATCTTACGGGTGAAAGAGACTTTGTCTGGAGGGCTACTTATCGTTCGAACAGCTAAGCTGCTACTGGAAACGATAAAATACGTATGTAGATGTAGTCCATTAACAACCAGCCAGATGGCGGTAAATATACAAAAAGGTTTTGTTTAAGTATGACAATACGTTAAGCACGTATAAAGCGTTTGTACAATATGAAACAAACATGTAAATAATTTACATATCTGTAACTATGCACATGGACAAAACACCTCGTATTTTCAGCATTTACTTCTGCTTAATACATATGTTTCTGCCATCTAGGCGTCCTCAGTTAAGCTAGTGAAGCAATGTATACAAATTAATACAAACCTGTTATAAACAACTGGTTTGTATCTGTATTTAAATTTACTGAAATAGCCCGCATAGATCAAGCAAGTTCCGTCCTATAAGAAGACAACTATTTAATAATTGACATATTTAATAATTCGAACGATAGGTAGCCCTCCAGACAAAGTCTCTTTCGCCCGTAAGATGTCAATTATTAAATAGTTGTCTTCTTATAGGACGGAACTTGCTTGATCTATGCGGGCTATTTCAGTAAATTTAAATACAGATACAAGCCAGTTGTTTATAACAGGTTTGTATCAATTTGTATACATTGCTTCACTAGCTTAACTGAGGACGCCTAGATGGCAGAAACATATGTATTAAGCAGAAGTAAATGCTGAAAATACGAGGTGTTTTGTCCATGTGCATAGTTACAGATATGTAAATTATTTACATGTTTGTTTCATATTACATTGTATGTATATGGGGGCGGTACATTCTCGGTTTCTCTGCGTTGGTCCATCGTCTTGCTGGCGGATGTCGTGTCAACTTTTTCGATGCTGTAACATCACAGCTATCTTGTTTTAGAATTTCTCACCGTCATGAGAAGCTCCAGGAAAAGATAGCTTCGATGTTACCGAAACGTCGAGACATTATATATACTGGTACACTTAATATACAAAGTATGGTATTATTTGAATTACTTTAGTTATAGTTCTTAACAAATCAAACTATTAGAAAACAATATTGTTGTTAATTTTGGAATAGTTGCTTGTCGAATGTACGATATTCATTGAATAAAGCACGTTCGTCGAAAAATAACACAATATATTTATTGGAAATTATACTTTTAAATATAATTATACACGCTAATAAATACAATACAATCTAATTTGTCACCTTTCATATAACAACATTAGTTTTATTTATTATCGTCATTTTTAGTACGTCTCAACACGTATACTAATTGCAAATATTGCATATAATAATATAATATTCATTTTTTTTACGTTTAGAAAAAGGTGTGTATCATCTGTACATAAGAATGTGGACCTATTCTACTTACTAATCTTGTCCATCACAAATTATTCACAATAAATAAGTATCTGTCTCGTTATCTCATTATTGTTATTACATTTATTTTGGTTTAAATACAAACAGTACGTTGTATGTATATAATTTGTCAACACCTTTTTGAACATAGATTTAAACTTTCTCGAATTTTATTGGTTTTTCTTTTGTATTTCGTATATGGACAGAAAAACATTAAATATATGCACGTTAACGCTATACAGTTTCACTTAATAGGTAAACAGCGATATCGAGAGAGAAAGAGAGAGAGAGAGCACATTGACTTCATCGACAACTTAAATTTTATTTGCACCCTACCAATAACAATGAAAAAATACATCTAAAGCGAGCGCTTCAGACAGACGGTAAACTAGGGTGCAAATAAAATTATCTGATCACGTTTTGTGTAGATTTTGAACGAACTACTAACGTAATTCTTCATAAATATATCTTATAAAATATAAACTTGATTGGATTAATCTAATGCATATATGTACGTATTTAAAAAATATACGATTATCGCATTAAAAAGTTTCGAACCCTCCCTTTTAAATGAGCATAAAGAATCTAAGTAATCGTTTAAATTTATATTAAATGATGATGGTTATAAAGCATTAAATTTGTTAAATTATCCAATTTTACTTGTTTATATTTCCAGGAATTATAAAAATTGCCAGTCTCTGCGAATTTATAACCATTTACCCATTCGATTTACATTTGTAGCTTTCCCTTTTTATTCTTTTTAAGCTCATGAGGTACCAGAAGGATGATTGAAAATGAATTCTACATATTTTAAATACCTGCAATTATAAGTAGAGTTCCCAGTTGGTCCGGAATGTGGGGATGTATTGTATTGTGGGATAGCCAACCGAACTCAATAATAGCTGTGAACGACAGTCTCGATGTATTCAACAGTTCAGACGAATGTATTACGCAGCGTGGTAATGCCGAACGAACTACGTGGTAGAAAGCAGCTATTGGTCGACTAAGTAAACAAGTCTATCGGGAGTATCTTGAATTAAAATATAATGGTAAAATATAACGGACCTTATCATGTAGTTTTAACAATTATTATAACAGTTATCTATCTGCGAATAGCGTGGGAAGATTTTGGAAAGAAAATGGAGATGGATAGTAAAGGAAATCAAAAGCTATTTTATAAAGCAATAAAAAACTTAAGAACAGATAAGAAGTACAGAATGAAGCAAGTAAAGGACAAAAGTAATAAAATACTGACAGAAGAAGATGTTATGAGGAGGTGGCGAGAACACTTCCAGGAATTATTAAATCCAGGAAATGAGAGCAAAATGTCAGAACTGGAACCCACAGAAGACGAAGAATGTAAAGAATACGAGGAGTCGGAAATAGGAAAGAAGAAAGTAGATGAAATGTTAAAGAAACTAAAAAGAGGAAAAGCAGCCGGATATGACCAAATCACGAATGAAATGGTTATAGGGCTTGGAGAAAAAGGGATAGAGATATTAACTAGAATAATTAATATGGCATGGAATACTGGTGAAGTACCGGAGGATTGGAAGGTGGGGGTTATTGTACCAATATTTAAGAAAGGAGACTCTATGAATTGTGCCAATTATAGAGGTATAACTCTAGTCAGTGTCGTAGCAAAATTATATGAAAGAATTTTAGATGAAAAGTTAAGGGACAAAATCGAACAACAACTAGAAGAACCTCAGAGTGGATTTCGCAAAGGCAGAAGCACACAAGACCATATATTTGCAATTAAGCAATTAATGGAGAAGATCAACAGGAGAGAAGTTTGCTTGGCGTTTCTGGACTTGGACAAAGAATTTGATAGAATACCGAGAAAAATGGTATGGGAAAGTCTTAGGAAAAGAGGAGTGAGCAAAAAATTGCGAGTAGCAATTGAAAGCCTGTATAGAGGAAATAGAAATTATGTTAGAACAGATAATATGTAGTCAGATGAATTTAGGGTAGAAGAAGGGTTAAAACAAGGAGGTGTCCTCAGTCCCACACTATTTATAGTAATAATGGATGACATACTAAAAGAAATAAGCACTAAAACCAAGAAAGTGAATATTGGATATAGAAATTTAAGACCTGTAAAGCTGGGAGAATGCGCCTTTGCAAACGACATTATGATCTGTGCAGAAGGAGAAAAGCAGTTACAAGATAATTTGAAAATGTGGGAAGAAGAATTAAATAAGAGAAAAATGAAAATTAACACACAAAAGTCCAAAATAATGAGCATAGGAAAGCAACAAAGAATAAATGTAAGGATAGGAACAAAGAAATTGGAACAAGTGGAACGTTACAAATATTTAGGAATAATGATACAAAGTGATGAAAAAATGGATGAGGAAATAACAGAAAGGATAAATAATGCATCAAAAGTGTATCACACCCTTCATAGGATAGAAAGAAATTAGTCGGAAAACAAAAATTACAGTGTACCAAACTATATATAGACCAATACTCACCTATGGCAGCGAAAGTTGGGTCCTAAACAAAAGGATGACAGGCAGAGTCCAATCCATGGAAATGAAGTATCTAAGACGAATTAAGGGAGTAACAAGAAAGGATAAAATAAGAAATGAGTTAATAAAACAGGAATTAAATGTAAAATCAATCATTGAAACAATTGAACAAAATCAACTGAGATGGTTCGGACACCTAGTAAGAATGAACGAGAGAAGACCAACAAAAAACATTTAGCAAGTAGAACAAACGGGAAAAGAGACAGAGGCAGGCCAAGGAAACAAGGAAAACGTGGAATATGGTGATAGCAGAAATACTGAAGGGGAGAAATAAAGAATTTGGAGAAGCTATGAAGGAAGCCAGTGACCGGGAGAAGTGGAAGAAATTCATACATTAGAGAAAGTAAACCTTTACACTTTATGGTAGAAAAGGTCTTGATTATATATATATATATATATATATATATATATATATATATATCTGCGAAATGTACATCCTCTTAGTAGTATAGCTCGCCCTCACTGCTGCTATTCGCATCGGGCGGCTGTCGCTACAATACATTCCTGCATTCCGGAAGTGCACAACTATAATTATAAGTTGCTTTCCAAGAACTCTGAACTACTTTGAGTACCCCAATGTATTCTATTATATTTTGATCAACATTACATGTCGTTGTGTTTAACTCTACCAATCTACTTTACTATTGATTTCCCTTACTTCTGATACATATATTGAAATTTTTGAATTTGTCACTTATAAACGCGAGGACAAATAAAATAGACCGTTACAATTGTCTAAATGTTAACTAAATTTATTTTATTTATGTTCTAAGGAATGGAGTTGTTTAGTATCTGGAACGAATAGAGAAAGTACCCATAACTGAAGAAAAAATGCGCGAAGTTATTTAATAAATTCCTCGTCCGTCATCTTGTCAATTTTAGAAAGTAATATATGTATTTGATTTGATGAAGGTAAGTAGAAAAAATTAAATAAGAAAAGTGCAAAATACGAATTGAAAATACGAAAAAATTAAATAAGAAAAGTGCAAAATACGAATTGAATGTGCTAGAAAAATATTTAACGAATTTTATTTTGAGGAAAACAGCAGATTTTAAAGTTTAGAACCAGAATACTTGCTATAAAAAACCTCTAGTCTGCCGTTTTAATTGGTTCGTAAACTTCCTTTTCTCTTTCTATCGACGTTTTTGATTATGAATGAATGATAAAACAAAAGTTATAAAAAAGAGGAGATTTTGAACTTTTGCCTTATTGTTCATTCTAACTGTATATCCATACCAGCATGGCTGCTTCTTCTAATTCTTTATAGTAATTGGTTGTGAAGAATAAAATGAGAAAAGAGCAAGAACTTTAATTCCTATTTTCTCAATTTCTTTCTCTGTTCCATTTCGCATTTCCTACAACTCTTCTTAAGAATTCTTTATTAACACCCAGATGTGTTTTTTTTTGCAGATTACAAGTGAGAGAAAGTTCCAAGTCGACCTACATATAAAAACTTGTTAGATAGACTTTGTTTAGTTTCAATGCTCAACAACCTTTGGGGCTTTCAATTTAAAAAAAAAATTGAATTTAATTGTAACAAGTAAAGACACATTTGTAAGAGTTCCCTCTTCCAGATGGGTTAAAACTTTCATAGCGATTCTTTTTCGGTAATGTGGCTCTGATTCTTTATAATTTCCTGGTGCTTTGGTTACAAGATAGAAATTAGATTAGGAGGAAAATATTCCAGTCTAATGTTTCTTTAGTCTTGCTTTTACAACTTTGGGATGCGCGACGTAATTGTCAACAAACAGTAAAACTTTTCTATTCCGAGCCCCAAAATTTTATCAAGTTAATAACAACTTTTCAGGAATTTCACTGGTCATCCACGATTTTTTATTGTATTCGTAATTCACTTCAAGTGATTTTATGTCCTTAAAACAAGGTGAATAAGAAATTTTAACTTTTCGGAACCACTTTCGACTAAAAAATGGTTCCTCTTCTGAAATGTAACTGTTGTTGGCCAAACATTTAATGGAAAATCGTCTCATCTGCGTTAAGAGAGTCTTTTTATAATATTGGCTGATTAAATTGGCTAAAATATTTCAGCCATTCATTGCATCGCAAATTTGCAGAAGCATTTTCACCGCACAGGGATACTTGAGCGGTTTTATGGCTTTGCTTAAACTTATCTTACCATTCTATGCTAGCTGAAAAATCGTGATGCTCCAAAGCAAAGGCAAATTCTTTAGTCTTTTCTCTAATTAGATGATTTTTCTCACGTGCAATAGTGACCCACTTCAACTGACTCAAGTTCGAAGCGCTTACTGCTAGAAAAAGTAACAGCTTGTGATGTTTTTAAAAGACATACTTTTTGAAACAAAGACATACTTTTAAAAGTATTCAATCTTTTAGTTTAAAGATTGAAAGTTTTGGAGCTAGGATTTCACGCTATTTATATTAAAATGAATAGTTTCAATAACAATTTACATTCGCAAAAGATCGGTACTTCTTTTAACATATCCTGGAAATATAAACACTTAGATTAGGAAAATTAAATAAATTTAATTCTTTATGCAAAATGTGAGTGATAAAACTTTTCTTTTATGCGTATTTATATTTAAGAGTCGAGACGTTCTAATCCAATCATTAATAAAATAAAATAAATAATGTACTAATTCAAAAAACTTTGATACGAAATGTTTGTTTTATTTCAGCGCTCGGTTATTTCATTACAAATATACTATATTAATTCATCTAATTATTTTTCTGTAGTTTTTATTAGAATAATTTTAAATATGTATATGCACATCAACAAAATTTATGACTAAAATTCAGTAGGCATTTTAAATAGGTGACGTGAGATAAATTGTTGATTAAAATTATAAACAAAGGATTACTATATTTCTGATAAATCGCGGTAGCATCTTATAAAAAGCATGATTAATAGGCAGGTGTTCAATAATGCCTTTTGAGGGTGTTTATCTTAAAAAATGCATAGATTTCCTACTAGCACTGTGTGCGTTTCTTTCGTAATTGTCGCCAGATGTTGTCGCCTTTGGCCGGTAGATGTCGCCAGATATCTCTTTCATAGACATTTGTAATCCAAGTTAAGTATATGTGGCGAACCAATTACGAAGAAAGTAGGTTGTTTGTAACTAATTCTTAATTTCTTTTTGTATTTATTTATTTATATTCGAACATGTTAAAGTGAATTTATGCCCAGATAAAGTATTAATGTTCTATAATTATTACTAGATATTTTACAAGTCTTTCGCTGGCGAGCAAAACCTTAAAAAAAGGTAAAAATCTCTTATCACATTAATATTTATATCCTATATACGTATTTTGACAATTAAGTTGCCATCTTCAGTAGAAAGTAATCACAGTGAACGGTGTGTATACATAGACATTTAGTAAAGCGTTCGCGATCTTTTACGTAATAAAACGTCTATGTAGCAAAAGTCGTATATATTTCTTTGAAATTTAGGTTTTTCGTTTGCATTTTACTTTCGTAATTCACATTTCAATAAAAGTTTTTAATGAATTTTCTGCAATTCAAAACTTACGCTCTAAATCTAGATAAATATTCCACGAAGACTACTAAGGCTTCTTCTAGCAAACAAACTTTTCATTCAAACTGTGAATACCTATCTTAAAAAAGGTAAAAGTAACCCTTACCATAATTGTATCTTATATACGTATTTTGAAAACTAAGTTGTTAACTTCAGTAGGAAGTAATCAGTGTTGAACATGGTCTTATAAGCTAACCACATAAATCCGCTAAACGGTTTACTAAACGTATATGTATACGTTCACTGTGAGTATCTGATACTGAGGATGACAACAAGTTGTCAAAATACGTATATAGGATATAAATATTAATGTTGTAAAGGGGCTATTAATTTTTTTAAATTTTTACTTAGCCACAGTCCCCAACGAAAGACTTGTAAAATGTAGTAATAATAATAATATTAGAACATTAAAACTTGGTCTAGGTATAATTCACTTAAACAGAATGTCCGAACTTAAATAAATTCGTACAAAAAGAAATTAAAAATTAATTATAAGCAACCAAAAACAACACTTTTTTTTTCTTATTTTACTTATACATATAAGTAATCTTTATCAATTTTCAAATCCTTATTTTGAATATTAATATTTTTTTTTATTTGTACATTATTCAAACAATTTTATCTCCTAATTATAGAAGTTGTATGTTGTCTTCCGTTAAAATTCCTTTGAAATTAGGGAGACGATAATAGTGCAAGCGGTTAAGTCCAACACAAAGTTTTGGTTGTCTTTATAGTAACTTAATATAATTAACACTACGTTTAAGTTTTAAAATGATGCTGCAGAGAAAGATGAGCTGCTGCAATTGAAGATCCTGCCGACTGTGAATTTCGTGCTGTTATCTGATTTCTGTGTGTAAAGAACATGAAGTCTGCTGAGGTTCATGGTGGACTTTGTTCTGTTTATGGTGAAAAAGTAAGTGACAGTATGGTTAGAAGATAGTGCCGTAACTTTTGAGCAGGACAAACTAACGTCCACGATGAAGAACGAAGTCCATGATCAACTGTTATAATCAACAAACTTGTGGGTAATGCCAAAGAAAAAATTCTCGAAAACTGGCGATTCGTAATCACAAAACTGAGTGCCTTTTCCCCTGAAATTTCACGTACAGTTTTGTACGAGGTTGTTATTGAACATTTAGGTTACCATAAATTTTGTTCATGATTGGTGCCAAAACTTCTTACCGAAGACCATAAAACAAAGAGAATGGGATCGGCACTAACACGTTATGATGTAACGAGTAAGGTTGAAAGTAAAGATTCCTTCAGGCATATCGTAGCAGGTGATCAGACTTGGGTTGCCTATGTAAACGTTGAGACAAAAAGACAATTGATGCAGTGGGGTCGCTCTAACTCGCCTACTAGGAAACTTTTAAAGTGCCGTCAAATTTTGCTGTGAAAAAAGTCATGAGTACTGTCTTTTGGGACAAGAAAGACGCCTTTCTTGTAGATTTTAGGGAACGAAGGACCACAATAAATACTGAAGGACAGTATTACAACATGGAGTTCTATAAAGAGAGCATTAAAAAGCTTGATCATTGCTATGACAAATGTCTCAATCTTAATGGCAACTTTGTAAAAAAATAGCAGAAAATAGTAGCTTCAAGTTGTATATAATAAAAACCTCTTTATGTATTGGTGTTTTTTTTAAATAACACCAATACATAAATACATAAATGTAGACACTATATATGTTTCGCCAATACTAAGGTATTTATCATCACCTGATGAAGCCACAGTGTGGCGAAACACATTATATCTACATTATATCTTTTTGAAACTTAAAATGTTGTGCGATTAATTATTGTAATTAAATTTCAACACGTATCTCCTTAATAAATTAGTTATGTAATTTAATATTTTGCAATTGCTTCAACTTGCCAATTTATGGGTGTTACAACTCGAGGAGTAATTCCACTAAAGAGATGTTGTACCATCTCCGCCCGTCATCAATTGATTAAATTAAAATATGATGCCTACAAAGAATGTTTTTACGTAATAATAAATTAAAAATACACTTGGATATTCAAGCATGTAATAAAAAATGGATACACAATAAACTGACCTCATCAGGGTACGACGTGAAAGTCAACAATACAATAAACTTACTTACAATATATGCTAAACTTAGATTACAAATGTTTATGAGAGAGATATACTTGGCGATACCTACCGGCCAAGAGTTACAACATCTGGCGACGATTTCCAAATAAACACACACAGTGCTAGAAGGAAATCTGTGCGCTTTTTTAGATAAACTTGCGATTTGAAAAATACTCAAAAGGCTATGTTTAAATTAATGTATGAATATCGTTATGAATTTAACGATAGTTAAACTGCTGTAGAAGTTTTAGATCAAATCGGAAGAGAACAAGTCTTTTCTAAACTATTGAAATTTTTATAAATGAGACTACTTTCAAATTCAAGTGAACGAAGCGCCAAATATCGCGTTAAGGCAATTCTAATGCAAAAAAAAAACATCTCATGAAACGATAAGTGCTGTACTAAGTTTGTATGAAAGATAAATAAATTTTTCATCGATAAAAGTTTTTCGTAAACTTGCTATAACAGTAATATCGATAATTTTTTTTCTTAAATAAGTAAAAATTATAACGGGTTCTTTAAGATAAGCTTATTTGAAAATACAAATATTGGAAGTATATACTTTGCATTATACTACGTCCCACTAAAATACTTTCATCTTCCTAGTAGTCTTTGTATGATTAGTAGAAACAATTATGATCCTAGAATACTGGTTTAAAAAGGATCTAATTAAATATCGTAACTAAAACAACTTTAACAACGCATGTTACAAAAAATGCCGTTGTTGATATATGTTTTCGCACAAACTGTATATACAGGTATAATCTGTGGTGAAGCAACGATGAAGGCATGTCCAATTCCCTACTACACTTATTATATTTGTCAATCGTTTCCCCGATTCCCCCAGTCCGATGTTGGCGTTTACTTGACGTTAGTAGAGTAAAATTCCTTTCGGATGAGATTGGCGCAGAAACACATTTTAGTAATTAGAAAGAGAGCCACCTCATAAATAAGAGAAACAGCTAGTAGTATAAATCCGTGTACTATACGAGCCACAAACGTTTATCGATTATTTGTCAGTCGATACCAGGCATTTGATCTGTGTGTTTCGTAGTGGTCTTGTACGTACATTGCTCCCGCTGCCGACTGCTGCGACTGCTCAATATTTTTAAGGTGTTCAGTATTTTTGTAATGTCATCGCTCGCGCATCTTCAGTCTCATTCGAAAGTAATTTTTTACTCTATCACTGGAATTGTAGTATATAATAGCGCATAATACAAATATCTAACAGCACCACTCCCGAAATATTAAGTACAGTTCGAAATAGTTTTTCTATGCATAAGAAAAGAAATTTGGTTTACTTTTACCAAGAATTAAAATTTGGTTTTCCGTTGTTTATAACAAGGAATTTATCCGCATTGTTTGCTTACAAGAAAGCGTTTTATTTTACTTAACATATTTTCCAATAAATTATACTTTGTTAGATTTATAAGAATGAATTATTAATTTGTTTTTATTTACAAGAATATGTTTTCAGTTTGTTTCGTGGCTCGATAGCTTACTTGCGTACCTATGTATTTTATTTTATTTTAATTATATTCTGCTCTTAAACTATTCGCATATGATCCCTACAAGCACTTGTACTACACTATGTATTGTGTATTTCTATTGGGTATGATTCGCGTAGGGGAATACGTATAAGTAGCCGAGAAGTGGTGGGAGAGCAGCGCATGCGCTATACAATCCTTGCGTCTACACAGATTATATCTATACCGCCTGATTCTGGGCAAACGCAACGGCTTGAATGTACGAATATTTCTCCCGCTCCGAATAAAAATCCCCTGAACGCGTTAAGCCAATCACAAAACAGTCTGTTGCTAAACCCCCTCCTCGCGCCAACTTAATTGGCGCTTGCTATATGTATGACATCGATGTTAAGCCAATCACAAAACAGTCTGTTGCTAAACCCCCTCCTCGCGCCAACTTAATTGGCGCTTGCTATATGTATGACATCGATGTTGACGCGCCTACAGCATTCAGGGGAATTGTATTCGAAGCGGGAGAAATATTCATACATTCGGATCGTTGCGTTTACTCAGAATTAGGCGGTTTATGTGACCCTGCATATGAAAACCCACCTAGTGTGTCAAAACAAGTTTTTGAGTAAAACGCAATTTAAGTTTCCCCCTCTGTGTTGCATTTTCATACTGTGCGCGTTCTCATTTCATTGTTGAATGTTTGTTTTGATTTGTTTATTTTGATTGATTTCAATGTTTGTGTTATCATTTAGTGATAGAACTCCGAGTTTGTTTTAATTATTGTGAAAATGTCTCGCGAGTGTGATGAATTTGATCAACTGTGCAATGTATTTGATATTGAACGCTATGATTTATCGCCATCGCATTCATCGACACGAACTGCAGACGAGCCATACGATACAAATGATGAAACGGACAATTCAGACGACTGTACAGAAGAAATAGATGATTCCATTTTTTCTTCAACTCCTTCAACGAACGATAGTTTCTTGGAACATTCATAATTCGATTTACACGAGTATGAAGTAATCGAAGCTTTTTATGGGCCAGAAGCAAAATCTTGTTGTAAAAACAATTGTAATGAAATTATACCACGTGAGTTAACTTGTCATTGCCGCGATCAGTTCCGTGAGTTTTCAAAACACGACCAAGATTTGATTGTACTATCACACCTGAACTCTCATCGGCAAGATATTTCTCTTGAATCGTACTACAATAGTCAAACTCGTAAAAAGTATGGCTCCAGAATTTGCAATAAAACTCGTGCGGATACTATTTATATGTTCCATGGAATTTCTATTTGTCGTACAATGTATCTCTTCATCTATGATGTTGGTATCGACAGATACAAAAATCTGGTATCTCATTTTGATAAAAGTAAGTTACAGCCAAGAGTTCATGGACTGACAAATAAAATACCGAAATGTAAAAGTGGGTATACTAAAGAACTACGCGAATCAGTCGTCCAATTAATTAAAAAAACTACGCTGATCATCATGCTATACCTCTTCCTGGAAGGCTTCCTCAATTTAAAAACTTCAAAATAATGAATCTCCCATCATCTGATACAAAAATATCCGTTTACCGCCGTTATATTGAAGCTTGCAATGATAAGAACTGATTGGTGAACGATGTTTCTATTATTTATGGAATGAATGTTGTCCATTTATACAGACCATGAAATCCGCTGATGACTTATGCATACTTGCAACGAAAATACCAATCTAATTTCTGAAGCGAAAAACTCAGACGAGAGAGAAGAACGACTGAACATCGTGCTTTCCCTCTTGAGAACAGCTAAAGATCAGCGAGCGTTTTATACAAAATGCATTACTGATAATACAGATAATGCTATGGTTATTTATTATATAGCATATCCAGCATCTCCACAAACTACAGGTGCCGCCTATTTTAAAAGTGCTCGTAAATCCAGTCTTTTCGGAATATTAAATGAGAAGTCTAAAATTCAAACCAACTTTTTGGTGGATGAAAGCTGTTCTGTCGGAAAAGGACTAAATACGGTGATTAGCATGTTACATTATTACCTCGAATAAAAACCCAGCTGACCATATTATAGCGTTTGCAGACAATTGTGTCTCTCAAAATAAAAATAACGCTATGTTACGATATTTATCTTGGCGTGTTCGAACAAATTTGAATAAAACCATATCCTTGAACTTCTTGATTAGCGGCCATACAAAATTTGGTCCGGACCGGATGTTCGGACTCATTAAAATGAAGTACTCAAGAAGTAATGTCGACTGTTTTGATGATCTCGTTCGATGCTTTGATGAATCATCTATTAAAGGACTGAATGTGAGCGTTCGTGCCGAGGATATTGACTGGCGCGATTGGGATAATTTTCTCAAGGATTCTTATCGTACTTTACCAGGTAAGAATGAGGATCACTTTGAGTAATAATTCACCTTTTTATTAATAATTGTCATCATTTCAGGAATTACAAAGTTTTCACCATTTTACATTTGATCAAAAGGATAAGATAACATGCAAAAAATACGTGGATACTGAGGCAGAAGTTTTCTTTTTGCGGATCGCAGAAATACCACAAGATGCAACACCTGACGTGATCAACCTCTTGGATTATCTATCGAAAGACAGTGGTATTTGTTTAATGAAATTCGTTCATTATGCTCTGATCCTAAGAAAGCGGATAAATTAGCCCCAAAACCGATGCTACCAAAACCAAAAAAGGACAAGATAGCCGTATGTTCAAGATTTTATAATTATAAATTTTGTAATTTTAATAAATTGAAAATTGATATTTTGTCAAGGTATCAAAGGATATTGAAAAAAACGTAATTCCAAAGGAGACAAATATAGGTTTTAAAAAACCTGTAATTTTGAAAAAATTTATGTAAAAAATTTAAATTTAAATTTCTTTATTTAGGCAACAAAGAAAAAGAAACATGTTATTCCTTCCTGTTCTTCTGAATCCAAGAAGACAAATGTAAGTGTTGAAAACCTGTAATTTTGAATCCAACATAGACATAAAAAAATTCAATAAATTTCTTTACTTATAGGGAACGAGGTGTAGGAAACGTACTATTCCAACCTGTTCTCCTGAATCTAGCATTACGAAGCCGCAAGCCCACTCTACTCCGAAGAACATAATTAAAAAATTTTAAAAAAATTGAGTTTTCATTTATTTTTTTAAGTACATAGGTAGTAAGTTCTTGTGATAATTAAAAAAAGAAAAGAATAAATTGTTTTGCATATATCGTAGATTCTTTTGAGATCGAAATAATTATTTAATAATTTAACACATTAATAAAAACACCGAAAATTTGATAGAAAAAAAAGTTTCACTCACTAAGTGGGTTTTTACTGTTTTATATAAGTGCATTTTTACATTACTTTCCGATGTTTTTGTGAGTTGCGAGTGGTTTCATATGAAAATTGAAGGTTTTTTACATACAAATCCAAAAAAAAATGAATTCATGAAATTTGACACACTAGGTGAGTTTTCTTATGCAGGGTCACATATGCTAATAGTTTTTAAGGTTCAGGATTAAATTAATCCTTTTTAGTGAGATTTAACCCTAGAATACTAAACCGTCGTAAAATTTACGAACGTACCCTACGCATTGTTTAAGTTCGGCTATTTTCGGTGATGGGAGACGATTGCTATTTTTAGTACCTTTCTACATTAGTGTGAACGTTACGGTGCTGCAGTCATATTGTCCTATTAGCGAATTTTTATATAGTTTTTAGCCACCGCGTCGTTAAATTTACGAGTGATTAGTATTAATGCAAGGTTTGTTTTGGTAAACTCAAATTGTGTTTTTGTAAATTATTGCTTTTTTATTCTCATTTATTCAACAGTTTACAAATTCTTCTAAGAAAATGGCAGCTAACAGGAAGACATTATCAAGCAAGGAAATTTCTGACGAAATTGAAAGGATTATGAATGGAGAGATTGATGCAGACGACCAAGTTGAAAATGACTTTGAAGACGATTTTAGTGATCTTGAAGAAGATGTTCTAGAGCAAGAAGAAATACATAGTGACGATAGCTTAGGAGATGCTAGCGATGATGATAATGATTTCAATGAAAACAACGAGAATTTTCTAGTTATTAGCGATACTTTGAATAATGCAGTAAAAGTTACCCATAGAAATCATTCGGTAGGAATTAGCGAAGATGAAGTACAAGTACAAGCAGCAAATGATGTTGAAGAGGAAGTAGAGGATGTAGCAATGAACGATGAAGAAAATGCAGTATATAATGATGTAGAAGTCGAAGAAGAAGATGATGATAACATACCATTAGCAAGAATTGCTCAAATTCAAAGTAAAGTGTTTGTTCTACAAGCTAATTCTCTCAAAGGTAGAAATAAACATCGGTGGTACACCAAACAACCTACAAGATCTAGAAGAACGGCTGCACGAAACATAATTAATTTTTTTGCGAGAAGCGCAAATAATGCAAGAGAATTACTCGACCCTACCCAATGCTTTCTACATTTTTTAGTGATCAAATAATTCAGGAAATTGTAACACACACAAATCAGCATATTCAAGATAACTCTGCCAAGTATGCGAAACAAACGTCCACTATTAGTCAAACTTCTAAAGAAAAAATGTTTGATACCAAATTATCAGGATCTATATATAGAGCAACAATGAGTTCTGACCGTTTTCAATTTCTAATCAATTCATTGCGCTTTGATGATAAGAATACCAGAGCTGAAAGAAAAAAAGTTGATCCTTTCGCACCCATTCGTAGCATTTGGGATGTATTTATCACTATTTGCAATACATCTTACACTCCAACTTCATACACAACCATTGACGAGCAGCTTTTAGCTTTTCGTGGAAGATGTCCATTTCGTGTGTACATCCCAAATAAACCCGCCAAATATAGGATCAAAATTGTTATGCTCTTCGACTCGAGCACCAAGTATATGATTGATGCTAGTCCATATTTGGGAAAAGGAACAAACACAGGAGGACTTCCTCTTTCCAATTACTATGTCAAAGAATTAACAAAAACCATCCGCGGCAGTAAGAGAAACGTGACGATGGACAACTGGTTTACTTCAGTACCAGTTGCAGAAGAACTTCTAAAACCTCCATATAATCTTACTATCGTTGGTACTATACGAAAAGATAAACCCCAAATACCTCCTGAAATGATTTGCTCAAGAAATAGAAAAGTTGGAACGTCCATGTTTTGTTTCGACAAAGAAAAAACATTAGTTTCTTTCAAAGCAAACAAAAAGAAAATTGTTACTCTATTGTCTACAATGCACCAAGAAGAAAGTATACACCCTGAAACTTCTAAGCCAGAGATTATACATTTCTATAACTCGACAAAATCTGGATTTGATTCGTTGGACCAAATGTGTTCTAATATGAACTGCGGAAGAAAAACCAGAAGATGGCCTCTGTGCGTATTTTACGATATGATTAATATAGCAACCATAAATGCCTTTGTCATTTATTGCTTTAATATGAATAGGGCAAATCAAAAACCTGTGAGCCGCCAAGAGTTTATGTTAAGTTTGAAAGATGGACTTATAAAACCCTGGTTAGAAATCAGAAAAAATATCACAACTTTGAGGCGTCCAATCCGACAAGATATTTGCGATATCTTGGAAACTGAATTGCCCACGGATCCACCTATCCATGCTGCTAACAGGCGTACAGTTTGTAGTTTTGGTCCAAGCCGGCTTCGTAAAATGACAACACACTATTGTCTAAGATGCAAACGATCCATCTGTGGTCAACATCGATCATTTTGTTGTCTAGATTGTTCTAATTAATTTGTTTATGCAGTTCAAATGTATGTTTTTTTTTCTTTAAAAGAATGTTATTATAATTTTTTTTATAAAGTAAAATATAAAGTAAAATAAAATTAAAAAGAGAACCCAAAAATGCTTTTTTTAATTCGTAGTAAATTCTACGAGAGTTTAGCAATCATATAACATCAAAACTAGTTTAGTATTCTAGGGTTAATAGTATTTTCCATGATGTCTACTTAGCTTGGAAAAAATCTTGTCCTAAAATAAATTTTTCTGCATATATTAGTTTATGACATATATTTTTTTAGCTGTTAATCTAAAAAGACATTTTTGAAAAAAGTTGCGCAAATCCATTTTCCAAATTAAAACTTTTTATGGACCCCATTTGAAATGCAGAATGCCTATATTGAATGTGGAGTTATTTTTGTATTTGTTTTCTCGATTTTTCTTCTATTTATTTTTACGATTTTCTTCTTTGTAATACAAACATTTCGTAAAATTTAAGAATTGTGTACCTGGATACACGAAAATTAATTATAAATTAAGGTAAATATATATTTCGTGAGTAATAATCTTATATAAAATATATGCAGTTTTCAATTTTACTGAAAATAAAGTTGCTTTAGCATCATTTCAACAGAGTGTTATAAATGTATAGTAAATTAAAAAAAAATTAAACAAAAATAGAGGCATCGTAAAATATACAGCACAAATGGAATATATAATATTGGAATATTTGTTATTTAAATTTTATAAATATAAAAATAAAATAATTTATTCAATATTTACATTTTAATTTATAATAGACAACTGTCACAGTCGATAAAATGTTTCAAATGCAAAAGCTGTATCCAAAATGCAAAGTAGAGGGATGTTATTTATGCAAATATAAAAATAAATAATTGTTTTTATATTAATTTTAGAAAAAATATTTTCTAATAAACTTAAATTTACAAAAAAAAATTCTTTGTTATATTGAGCTATCTAGCTACGAGTTAATGAATTACACAGTTATGCGTATTTCTCTCTTACTTAGTAGCGGCCTAACTATTCGTGAGGAAGTACTCCCTCTCTTATCAGTCAGATGTCACGAGATATCTCTTGCCAGCAGACGGTATAAGATTGTGTTTATCTTGCGGGAGCAAAGTTTAAGACATCACTGACGAGATCATAAAATCGAAACACATGTATCTATAGTTGAGTTACCATTGGTTAAATACGTTGTGTATCTCCATCTGTATAGATACAGATATGTTTTTAACAGAAAAATTTACATATGTAAATTTTATTAATGTATATATTTTCATATACAAATATTTCAATAAATAGACTTTAATGAGGTCCTATATGACGAGAGTTATTTAGAAGAAACTTCGTTTGTGTTTAGCGTAGTGATTGAGTTGACGCGATTCTCATTTGACAGCGATGAATATCTTTTTACCCATTAATCAATGGTAGGTATAGGTTTGTATTAGCGCATCATAAAATGATTAACGTAATATAAGTTTGCGCTAAATGTGAGTACGTTATTTCTGTTAATAAAAAATCGAATGCGGTAGAAATTTATCCAGAATTTTAGAGTATTTACTACTCTTCTTCTTAATCATAAGCCTTTCTATCTTTGAATGCAAGCTTTTACTCATAAATCGTAATAAATGATGCAGTGGTGCAAGATAGTTAAAAAATAGCCCAACAAACGTTTTTAATACGAAAGAAAGTAGCAGGTCAGTGATGAACTCAATAAATTCATTCATTCATGAAAATATTCTTCAAAACCGCTGATTCACGATTAAAAAATTTTCTGAACAATTTCCTCATTTTTTTTTTTAATCAATGATGTGGTGTTATAAACAATAATCCAAACCAAAGGTGCTCCAAGTCTTATGCGAACAAGATTATGGGATCGACATCCAATTTAAATCGACGTATCCCGAGGCTTTCTCCCATACTCTATTTTCGTTCTAAGAAAAGTTGCCCCCTACCCGGAGTATTATGTATTTTAACAGTTCAAAGCCACTACCTGGACGGGGTGGACTGGCGAGCCAGTTCTTCCCACCACTCCCCGTAGTCCTCATGTCATTATACATCTCCGGAAACATTACTCTCCTCTCTCAATAGCCCGGGATCGCCTATTTACTAAAAAGAACCGATCATACTGGCATAGGGTAGATCAGCGGAGTCTAATGGTGGGTTCATACAGACTTTCTTAGTCCTAACTTAGTATTAGCCCTTAACTGTGCTAGTGGGGTCCGCGCGGACCTGGCGGTATAGTTTTCTGTTAGCATTCTTTAGAGTATTAAACAGATAGCGTTGTGGGTCAACGTAATCTTAAATTAGGTTAGTTATAAGAGACGTGTGTAGCTGTAAAGTCAACAGCTAAATTATTTTGAAAATTATAAGACCTCGAATCTTTAAAGACCCCACCAACACGTAAGTGTACAGTGAAATTATTATTAGCTCTTCAAAAACCTAACTATATAATGCATTATTTTTAGTGTATTTTTGTCAATTTTACCATGTCAATGAATGAGTGGAGTAGACCTTTGACTGAATCAGAATTAAATGAAATAGCGAATGATCCAAATTTTTATTCCGAAGAAGAAAGCGCAGCTGAAGAAAACGAATTTCAAGCTAGCGATCATGAAACAAATTCAGAAGCTTCTTCAGATGGCGATGAAAGCCATTTTGATAACGATTCCGATGATAGTAATGTATTTTATGGTAAGGATAAAAATTTTAAATGGCAGAAGGCATGTAAAAGTCGTTCACGTACTCGCACTCACAATCTGATTATACATCTACCAGGCCCCAAAGGGAGAGCCAAAAATATCAATAAAAATGACATTACAGCAGTCTGGAAGTTATTTTTTACTGATAATATGCTAGAGACCATCTTGTTGCATACAAATGTGAAAATAAGGAACAGACATGAGCAATTTCAAGTACCTCGGCCATCGTACACAGCTGAACTGGATATGATTGAACTAAACGCTTTCCTTGGTCTTTTATATCTATCAGGTGTTATGAAATCTAATCACGAGGATATATCTGCTTTATTTGCCAATGATGGAACTGGTCGGGATGTTTTTCGGGCTACAATGAGTGTAACTCGTTTTCTGTTTATTTTGTCATGTTTGCGATTTGATGATGCACTTACAAGAGATCAAAGAAAAGAGCATAATAAATTGGCTGCAATACAGGAATGTTGGGATATTTTTATTGCGAATTGTGAATCTTTATATACTCCAGGAGAATATCTCACCATCGATGAGATGTTGGTACCATTTCGAGGCAGATGTTCATTTAAAATGTACATGCCCAAGAAACCGGCGAAGTATGGTCTAAAAATTATGTGCCTCTGCGATGCACGTACTTTCTACCTGTGTAATGCATTTGTTTATACTGGCAAGGAAAATACAGTATCAATAGATAAAGTATCTGTACCAACCCGCGACGTCCTAAAGCTCATACCTCCCATACAAAACACAAATCGGAATGTCACAACTGATAATTGGTTCTCGTCAGTCGAGTTATGTAACAAACTGAGAGAACAAGGCTTGACCCTTTTAGGAACTATAAGAATCAACAAACCGCAATTATCACTTGAGTTTAAGCCTAACAGAAGGAGACAAGTGGGTTCTACGATATTTGGACATAACAATGATATAACAATAGCTTCATATGTGCCTAAAAAAAACCGATCGGTGTCATTGATATCTACCATGCACCACGATCAAAAAATAAGCACTGAAAATGGAAAACCTGATATGATCAATGATTATAATAGGACCAAAGTTGGCGTAGATGTATTAGATCAGTTATGCGCCAATTATTCAGTAGCTAGACGTACCAGGCGTTGGCCCATGGTAATTTTTTACGCTATGATAAATATAGCAGGTGTAAATAGTATGGTAGTATTGAACTGTGGGCGAGAAGAAACATTTAAAAGGCGACATTTGCTGGTAAGCCTCGGAAAAAGCCTCATTACTGCGCATATGCAACGAAGAAATCTCAGCCGATTACCGCGTGAACTGCAAACAATAATTTGCAAGCAGTTGGGTAAAGAGCTACCTACAACCTTTACGAACAATGAGCCAACACGAAAAAAGCGATGCGATCTCTGCTCCAGGGACAAAGACCGAAAGGTTAAGAGTGTATGCAAAAAATGCGGCAAACACATTTGCCCAGATCACACCAGTTTAGTTTGCAATATATGTTTTAATAACGTTTAATCGCTTATAAATATTACTGTTTGTTGTATTTCTTTAAAAAAATAAATAAGCAATGTAAACATTTTTTGTTTTTATCAACTGGAAATTGGGGTTCGGATGGACCCCACCAGCAGATAAGTGTTAGCTTATTTCACCAGCACTGTTAAGGGTTATTAGTCTTAAGAAGTAAAACTATTGGTTACCCTAGTACTCGTTCACACAGGAATTAGTATTAATCTTAACAGCGTTAAGACGTAACCTTGAAAGTTCCTGAACTTTTAACTCTTAGTACTAAGACCAAAATAGTACGCAGGCGTTGATTGAAACGTTTTAAAATCTAATGAAATTGCCTCCATATTTATTTTTGTTCTTCACAAGTAAATATCGTTATAAGCGCATTTTTATAATTATTGATTCTGAAAATAAAGAACAAAAAGAAAATGACTGTATAATGACTGTGTATTTTAAAAACTGCTGAAAATCTGGATCTATATTCTGCATGTCTTTAAATAATGTTGCATAATGTCCTTCCGTTTTTCTTCCTCTATTCAGGGGGCGAGTCTTAAAACGCCTCTTCCTTTTATTTGCTTAACAATATTAGTGATGCGCTCAATAAAGTAGCACAGGAAAATAGTAAAGCTGCGTTTTTTAATTTGGACATGTTGAATTCGTATAGATATAATAACACAACGAACGACAATATGCAAAGTATGGTTATGTTTACGTAAATTTCACATTTGCGAACGCTTTTCTTTGGATGCAATGCGCAAGCGTAGTACTAATACTAATTTCTGTCTGAACGGTCATATATTTCTTAAGATTAATTCTAAAGTTAGGGCTAATACTAATACTAAGTTAAGGAAGTCTGTATGAACCCACCATAACTGTCGAACTGTGGCGTCTGTTCAGCTGGCTCGTGTAGTTTGCCGAAAGACGGGGAAATGCGACTTCTCAATAACAGATAGAGTGCATATCAGATGCAATACAGAGTTCTGGAGGTCCAGGCAAAGTTTTAGAATGAACCATAGCGGATTCCCCAATCGAACTGGCAGTGATCAGCTCGGTAAATTGGGCACTCCTAGAAGAACCACTCACGTTACCTACCTTATGTAAGAATGCCGACGAGACCATCCGCTGACTCACGCGGAAAAAGCCATCTGATATAGGGTAGATCAACGTCGACTTTAACGATGTTGACCAGTAGGTCTATTAACACATTATAGAACGGACTAGGAGTATTGTTGATTGACTTTCTGGAACGTAGTATTGTGTGACATTAAAAAATTTAGAACAATCATCCAAAGTAAACATCGCGGTTTGAGTCATTATGTAGTATTTTTGCACAATAACGTCCGCCCTAATACTGCGGTTCAAATCCAAGAATTCCTTTAACAGTACATTACCAACTTTTCACGCACAAGCCAGTGATACTTTGCGTCTCAACACACAAGATAACGAGGAAGTGCAAGATAATGTTAAAATGAGATTAAAGTTCCAAGCGGTAGCTTGTTATACAGAGAGTAGTTTCAAAACTTCTTAAGCATTGTGACAAGTGGCACGAAGTTATAGTTTTAAGATATACGAGGTGAAGCTGTAAAATAACGCGACATATGCTACTATGTATGCCCAAAAGTCGACAGCTGCGTAGCGGGAACTCTTTCGATTGTCGCCGCTCCCGTGTCTGTAGACATATTCTAGCCGTGGCTTCCGTTTGTATAAGATCTGTTTTTGTTTCGCCGGAAAAATGATAAGTGTAATAGAACAACGAATTGTCGTGAAATTTCATGTCAAACTTGGAAAAACCGCCCCTTATCTGTTATTGAAAGAAGTATATGGCAATGAATGTTTACCACGTGCGCAGGTATTTGAGTGGGACCTCCTTCCACATCAAAAATGGATAAAAATATTGAAAAAATCGATAATCTGGTCCGATCTGACCATCGGTTAACTATTCATGCTGTAGGAATTGACAAAGAATGCGTAAGCCAAATTTTACATAAGAATTAAAACATGTAAAATGTGTGTGAGAAAATGGTGCCGAAAATTCTCACAATCGAACAAAAAGAAGCTCGTGAAAATATTTGTACTGACACTTGAAGAGGCTTATTCGCCTGACCTGGCACTATGTAAGTTACTTTTATTTGTCTCCAAGATCAAATCTGCATTAAAATGAACAAGATTTTAAACCATTGAATCTGTGAAAGACAAAGCGACATGCGTCATAAATAGAGTTTCATTCGAGTAATATCCTCTTACGCTTCGCATATATAAGGATGTTTAATATAATTTTAAATAATATTTCTTCGCAAATATATCTCGAATTTAAAAATATTAAATGAACTTAGCCATTTTTTATATATTTCGTGTTTGCAAATAGAAAGCTTTTTTTGTTATCGCACCAGCCGCATGACCCTTCCAAGAAATCTACCTGATTGAGCGTTCTTTTCGAATTCTTACAAATATTTTACATTTCGTTTTTAAAATTTTAATTACGTACGTCTTTTCTTATATATCGTGTCGCATATCATTTTAAAGCTTTCTTCACAAAAGATATTTTAATGATATTTGTTTTATCGATATCACAACTTTTTAGCTCGCACTTTTGATTAGTTCTTAATGCAAAACATCGTCAACTGTATCCCCCTCCCGAACTTTGGATCGTAATCTTATCCGTTTACCAGACGAGGGCTCTCTTACATCGAACTCATTCTTTTTCTGTTTTCAACTCTTGTAAGTGAAACATCGCTTAAACTTGACACGTGCTGTTCCAGCACCCAAGCGTCGTTCGACCTTGCTTTCCACATGTCCGATCGAGACATGGTCGCAGCCCAAAGGTAATCTGTATTTCCCAAATACGGTATGCGCCAAAATAAACAACACTGAAATTACTGAAGTATATTATTTATTACTTATACATTATTATGTCTATAGAATACATGTTCAAAATGTGCGCTATGGCGTTGTAGGCACTGCTCATAACGGTTACGCAGATTGTCAAACATATTCGAGAACACAGGTTGCTGCATATTCCTGAAAAAGGAGACGATCTTCTCACGTAAATGATTAACAGTTCTGGGTGGGTCTGTACCGCTGAAGACTTGCTCCTTTAACATACCCCATACGTAGACATCCGCTAGTGTAAGATCGGGGGAATGTGATGGGTAGTTGAAATTAGAATTGATGAAAATTGGGAAATGATGCGTCCTTCAAAAGTTTCCTGCAGCAATGCTATCGATTGTCGAGCAGTGTGACTGGTCGCCCCGTCCTGTTGAAACCACTGCTCTTCCATCCGAAGGTCCCTGGCACGACAAAACCCTCTGAGATCTTGGACAAATGGCGTTACCACAATGTTTCTATAACGTTCCTGGGTAACAGTAAGAGGTGTGCCATCATCATCCTCAATGAAATACGGACGAATCACACCGTGTGCTAACACTGCACACCATATCGTCACACGGGCACTATGTAGCGGTTTTTGGATAATCACGTCTGGCTTACCGAAACCAAGGAAGCGAGTTGTTTGTTTATTGATGTAACCCTCCAAGTGAATATGACTTTCGTCTGAGAACCACACATTATTCAAAAAATCTGGATCCTCGTACAACATAGCCAAAAATTGTCCACAATACGCAACCCTGGCATTCATATCTTGGTTTGACAATCGTTGTCCAACTTGAATTCGGTACGGAAATCCACCTACATCTTTGAACAAACGCCGAATCGACGTACTGCTGATATTCAACTTAAATGCCGTTCGCCGAAGACTTCGGTTCGGTGATTGCAAAACATGATTGAGGACACGTCCATGGTTCCCATTCGTTCTCACAGTTACTGGCCTACCAGACCTTCCCTTCCGTTGGCACAACACACTGCCAGAACGACGAAATTTCTCAACAATAGAAAGCATAACTTTGTTGGTAGGTGCCTCTTTATGAAATTGATCGCGATTTGTTTCCGTCACTAACTTCAAACTCGGTCCACCTTGTTTGCCTTTTCCGTATGATCGAAAATAATGCTCGACGATAAACACTTTTTCCTCAGTCGTGAGACCCATTCTCAACTATAACATCACATAACAACGTTCTTTGCACTACTAAAAACACATAACGCTGCTAGTATCATACGTCAAAAAGCAGACATGCGCATAACAATGGCACGCATTTCAGTGTTGTTTATTTTGGCGCATACCGTATATATTATTCTTTTATTTAACGCACATTTAATTTACTGCATTAATTACGTTGTGTTTTATTTAGTTAATAATTTGTAATATATTTATGACAGCACACATTATACACGTCTTCGATCTATCATGCTCATCACCAGCACCACCAATTATTTATTTTAAATAATTTCCTTTATTGTTAGCACGTCGCCCAGCCGAAACAGATCGTGTTTTTTAACAATCCGAACACCGTTGAGTATACGGCGACTGACAAAATAAAGACACGCGCGAGGACGAGCCGCCGGGGTGATGTTACTCGAATCAACCTCTCTAGACATAAATTAGCGCGCAGAAGAAGACTTCCAGCACTGTTTTACACAATCGAAAATTGGAATGGAGCGGTATAGTTGGCTATATAGTCTATATTGGAGGGGATAATAACTAAATATGTATAAATTTGAAATAAAAAGATTTACAGCATCAGTCTCGTTATTTTATAGCCACACTTCGTATTTACATATACAGGGTGAGTCGTGAGGAATCGACGAAACTGTAGGAGTGTATTCTACAGGTGAAAGTAATGTAAAAGAACTCAAATGTTGCTATCCGATTTTTATTTGTTTTCGAGTTATAGCGTAATTAAAAATAAACAAAATTTCATACATTGAAGTTTTTGTATTTTATTGGTATTAACGTTCTTTATAATATATTTTCAAAAATACCGCCATTCATTTCAAAGCATTTTTTACATCGTCTACCAAGGGCGCTGGTGGCGTTCCTGATTGCGTCCGGTTGATGTTTGATATTGTCAGCAGCATTCATAATCCGTTGAATTAGTGCATCACGAGTGTCCACTTTTACTTGATACACTTCATTTTTTAACCAGCCCCATAAACAATAATCGAGTGGCGTGAGGTCTGGAGGCCTAGGAGGCCAACCCATGTGACTACCACGTCCAATCCAACTCCCTGGAAACCTTTCAGCCAAATGTTGCCTGACTGCATGAGCGTAATGTGCAGGCGTTCCATCGTGCTGGTAGAAGATTTGGATTCTGATGTTTATGGGAACATCCTCTAGCAGTCCGTGCAGTTCATTTTCTAAAAAATGTAAATAGGTGTCTCCCGTGAGGCGATTCTCAAAAATGTAAGGACCAATTAAAAAACCATCGATCATACCACACCACACGTTTACCGAAAATTTATGTTGAAAGTTACTTTCGACTGTTGCGTGTGGATTTTCGTCTGACCATACATGCTGGTTATGACAATTATTAATACCGTCACGGGTGAATGTCGCTTCATCCGTAAACAGTATACGCGATACAAAACGAGGATTATCATTTATCCATCGACAAAATTCCATACGTCTACGATTATCATCTCGTTGTAGGTGCTGTACTCTTTGTACATGGTACGGACGTAAGCGTCTTCTTCTACTACATCCAGAATATCTTCTACTTCTTGTAATTGTTGTCGACTGCCTCGTTCAGATATTATGCTTACACTGGGAAGCTTTCCGGTCGCGCACAATGTGTTGAATACACTAATAAATACAGTTTTATTAGGATGTCTGTGATGTGGAAACCGTTGACTATATTCATTAGCAGCAGCTGTAGCATTCCCATCACAAAATCCATAAACAACACCATATTAGCATATTCTAAATTAGAATAAGTGTGTGGCATTTTAGTTTGTTACACTATAGTAGTGCAAACGTCAAGTCAATGTCACAATACCCGAACACAATGTTATAATTTACTCCAAGGTATAGGGAACATTTTTTATGATGGCAGCGCCCTCACTATATCAACGATGAACTAGAGGTAGTGACATTAGACGCATTAGGCATACAAACCACTCTACACTATTTCTCGACTGCTTTCAATGTCACTACCGCTAGTTCGTAAAACCACGAACAGGTAGCGCTTCAGCTAGGAAGACTTCCCTATAATGAATTGCTACCGGGGTTTCACTGTTTTTACGAATACATACATAAACATGGTATACTAAATCTACATTTTTAATTACGCTATAACTCGAAAACAAATAAAAATCGGATGACAACATTTGAGTTTTTTTGCATTACTTTCACCAGTGGAATACACTCCTTGAGTTTGGTCGATTCCTCACGACTCACCCTGTATAATGACATACATTTACGTTTCCTTTTTTTGTGGTTTTTAATAACCAAACGCAGGCTTTCTTTCTCAATAATTCTCGTATGTTTGTACTTTATTAATTTAGTTTTCCTTTTCGTCCAAACTTCACTATATGAGAAACTGTATATGTATATACAATCTTAGTTTTGTATAGCGACAAAGAAAAAAATGGGTGAAAGATACAAATGAGTAATGCCTTCAAACAAAAAATCGCGGACCAATGTTCACGCAGAAACGAAAAAATTATTTTTCTTTATTATTAGAGTTCCAGTGAATATACGGGCGGCAATACGGGAATCCACCGGTACAAACAACGCTGAGATTTACATTTAGTATGGAGCAATAAATTTTGGTCATCAACGTCATTGTAAAATTAGTGGAAATTGTCACAATGTAGATTTTTGCCCTGATTGATTATATCCATTGTCAATGAAATGTCAATTTGCAGTTTGTCAAAGTCTTGTTTTTTGAGTTATTTTTAATATGGTCCCAATATCCTATTTTAACAAAGTAAGGATTATTTCCTTAATAGAAGCTGGACTCTCTGAAGCTACGGTAGCACCTTGTCTAGGACTTGCAAAAAGTTCCGTAAATTTTATTAACATGTGACAAATAAAATTATAGGTTATTATCTTTACGACCATTTTACAATACAGCAACTTACATTTTGTCAAAGAATAACATTGACCACGAAAATTTATTGCCCGCAGCTGTACATTAATTACAAATGCTCCCTAGGGTTATCGACATATTCGACGTAAAGGCTATTATTGATATCCACAAAAAAAGACATCACAATAAAAAGACCATATGTGTGGCCGACTATATTCCATCGATGTTTTAGTAAACAAACATTCACTATTCTTATGAATAGTAAGTTATTATTGGATGTTACAGTCTGGAAATTTTATAGATTTTTTTGTAGATAAATGAACTTGAATTACAGCTGTATTTTCGTAAATATTGAATAAACAAAGATATGGACCGACTTTAACTAAATTTTGACCCTAAAAATATGGAAATTTTTGATTACCTACAAAGAAATTTCTTCTTTGATTTTCATTAGACATTTGTGCGTATTCTTCAGATTCACTTTGAGGCTATTCAGCGGTAATCCTATACAGGGCAATCCAAATTAAGTGTTCACCATTGGTAACTTTGTTATTATTAAAGATACAAGATTGTTTAAATTAGCAAACTAGTAGTACTTTTAACGCTCTTTAAGATGGAAGAATTAGAAAAAAAAAGAGCAGCGCGTTTTCGAGTTTTCCCGAAAAATATGTTTTTTTCAAATGGAAACCCCTGTATATTATATCATTTTCTGTTAGAAATTCAATTTTTAAACAAAAAATCTTATAAGAAATTTTTTACTGGGATTAAAAATACTTGAGTTATAGTGAATAAACAAAAACAGCCAAGTCAAGTGCATTTCTATGTTTCTATGAAAACGACGTTAATTCTTTCTAGTAAACGTCAAATATTAGTACAGTTTTATTAGTCTTTCACTCATAAATTTCATTTTGCTAGTTATTAATTTGACAAAAAAATGATTTTTACCCATGCAGAAAAGTGTGATATGTTAGAATCTTATTTAGTGTGCAGAAAATCCTCTAGGAGGGCAAAAGAACACTACGCTGAATTATATCCACTCCGAACACAACCAAATGAGCAATTTTTTCTGAGACTGTACCGAAAATTTAGAGGCAATGAGAGTGTTTTTGCCAAAACAAGAACAAGAAGGACTTTTATAATAAGCGAGGCCACGGAAATTCTAGTTCTTGCATATTTTGAGGCCAACCGTGAGAATTCCATACTAGATATTATCAAGGAATCTGATTTGAGTCACGGTACTGTGCATAGGATTCTGAAGAAACACAAATTCATTCCTTATAAGTACAAACCAGTTCAAGTTTTCTTGCCAGGGGATCCAGAGAGAAGAATGTTTTTTTGCCACTGGTATCTTAACTTTTGTCGCCAAAATGTAAACAACTTTCGTTATATTTTATGGACCGATGAATCAAATTTCTCAAATTCTGGAATGTACAATACAAAAAATCATCATTACTGGTCAAAGGAAAATCTTCTTTTAGTACATCCAAGACGCCCGCAAGTCCGTTACAGTTTTAATGTTTGGTGCGGTTTAATTGGTTCAAGGATTGTTGGTCCTTTTTTTTATGAGGGCACTCTAACTGGTGAAAGGTACATAGAATTTTTGACTGAAATTTTGAATAATGGATAATAATGGATAGGAACAAATGGTCCTATTCAGTGGCCTCCCCGATCGCCAGATTTAACACCGCTTGATTTTTTTTTATGGGGTTATTTAAAGACAGAGATTTATAAGCAAAGGTACGAAAACGTAAACGCCCTAAAAATTGCAGTTAGTGAAAAGATAAACCAAATAGATGGTAGGACCATACTAGAAGCAGTTCGACAAATTCAGAAACGTGTTCAAAAATGTATTGAACAACAAGGTGGTATTTTTGAACATCTTCTATGAAAAAATCAGTGATTTTTCTTTTCTTTTAATGATATGTTTATGTATAAAATAAAGTTTATAAAAATTATTTAGCTGTTTTTGTTTATACATTATAACTCAAGTGTTTTTAATCCCAGTAAAAAAGTTCTTATAAGATTTTTTGTTTAAAAATTGAATTTCTAACAGAAAATGATATAATATACAGGGGTTTCCATTTGAATAAAACATATTTTTTGGGAAAACTCGAAAACGCGCTGCTCATTTGTTTTTTTTTATTCTTCCATCTTAAAGAGCGTTAAAAGTACTACTAGTTTGCTAATTTAAACAATCTTGTATCTTTAATAATAACAAAGTTACCAATGGTGAACACTTAATTTGGATTGCCCTGTATAGGGCTACTTTATATCGTTGAAGTAAATAAATTTATGTAATTATAATTATGAATAATAATATGCTAAAGTAGTTTTATTTTCAGGTTCAAAACCGAAGACTATCAGTAATTATTACTCAAGAATTATTTGTCTTTTTTTGTATTTTTTTCATGTAAAAAATTTATATACATTATAATCCAATTACAATACTGAAAGGAAATGAGACAAAAATGTTACTTTTGAGTAAGTACCTACTCTAAAAATATTATTCATTGATTAAATATATTTATTTTAAAGTTCTAACAATTCCTTTTTTACTGAACTTTTCAAGATAATATGTTTTCATATAATTTATATATTTAATTTTAACATTATTAGAATGACAACAAAATTGTTTTCTTAATTGAATATTGTCTTATTTTTAGAATAAGGTATAAACTAGTAAATTTTGAAATCTGACATTCCACATATATTGCCTGCAATTTTATTTTCATGGCGAAGTTTTTTAATTTTTATTAATGTCGAATCGATCGCTTCGTACAAGATATTTCTAATGTTACAGTTTTGAAACTTATAAAAGATACAATTTAATCGAAATAAATATTTTCTTTTTTTTTAATTTTCACATTGCAGTAAATATTTACAACTGAATTCATAGATACTTTTTAAGGACAAGGGAAAACTTAACTTGTATTTTGTTTAACCTTTTAAAATTCAATCAAGTTCGATTATTTTTATATAAGAATGTTCTTACAAGAATTTTTAATGTTTCTATCAAGGGTTTGTATAGTAGATGGGATTGTAGTAAAACACATTTTTTACTAATTACCAGTATAAACTGGAAATTAGTAAAAAATGTGTTTTACTTCAATCCCATCTATTATGGATTTCCAGCAAGTATCGGCAGATTCAATAAACGATTGTATAATATATAGCAACTATTACTTCCAACACCTCATTTGCTTTTATCTCAATAAATGAACCAATCCGTGGAAACATCTTTCTGTTCAAATTAGGAGTTTATTCGAACATCAAGAAAAGATTTATTCATTACGAACAAATTTTTGAGTAAATTTTTCACTATTTGGCTATAACCGGTCTCTTGCAAAAATTATAAATGAATTGAAATAACCATCAGAGAAGATATTGCGCAAGTACGATTTTTTTGCAACTCGAAGTTGTTTATTTACTAATTGTAACAAGAATTATTGTCCCTTTTCTTTTTGGAACATATTGCTATGGATTTTTTTTTTAAATTAAAATATTTAAAATAAAATATTTTGTAACAGGACTGTACACTAAATTTAACTAGAGAGAAAAACCGGTTATCCGGCGTTGATTTTGATAGAGAAGTCGAGATCTATCGGGGAGACGAAGTCTGCCTGTAAAACGAGAAGGTTGCTTTCTTCAAGAGATATATTTAATATATATATTTAATTAGTATCGGGTTTGATATATTGAAAGTGTTTATAGTTGATGTTATATTGATATTAAAGTCCCGATAATTATTGAGTTAAATTCTCGTTGTATTGATGATTAAATTTGATTAAGCACCTTCTTCGTGAAAGTCTCCATTAATCTTGTAAGTAGAATTAAAATTTTATGACGTCATAATAATAATAATAATACTTCCATTGTATTAAAGCTTGTACTTAAGAGATTTAATTATTAGGAATATAGATAATACAGTTTAGTATTAAAAATCTTTTTTTTAAATTATATATGAAAAGTTTGTCCGATTGGAATCAGGGTTTTTTTTTGTGCATGACAAAACACATGTGTAGTTTTGTTCGCGTATCAGTATCTGAATATACAGTGTGGTTTTCTGGGGAGAATTTAATAGTAAACTCGATTATTTTTAGATAAGTTTTGTTCGGAGTCATTAAGGAGGATGTTTTCCATTCATTCAGCGGTCAATTATCAATGAATGTTTTTACCTGAAGTATCTTTGTTATATGGTACAACATCTTTATACTTTGTGAAAATATATTTTTTTATTTTTTTTATTTTTGTATTTAATATAATATATTTTTATTTCACTTTTTAATCTGCGTTTGTTTTATTTACTCGCTCCAATTTTGTTAAATATTTTATACCTATATAAAAGAATATATTTAAAAGAAATTTAAAGAGAAATTAGTTTGGAATCAATTTTATATAAAATAAGTAAATAAATTTTTGTGAACATTTCACTGGCGCTCAACTATATATTTTAGACACGTCTTTCCTAAGTGGAACCCGAGAAGGTAGAGGTCTCAGATTTGAAGATTCACCGGCTGAGAAAACCTAGTTGGGAAAACTTGTTGTGGATGGTGGTGTAACAAATCTTCAACCCACTATTCATAGCAATATGTTTTTTAATTTAAATATATGTGTTTTAATTTAAGTAGATAAGCAATGGGAGTTCGAGCGCAAAATCCCATGTATTTTCTTATGGAGGTTCATTTTGCAATTCAATGCCATTTGAGCCGGACGTCACATCTTACTATTGCAGCTAACTTCACGTAGATTATTATGTTACTACTCACCGAGTTAATAACGAGAAAAATCCAGTCATAATTAAACAATGTTAGAGAATACATAGATTTAAGAAGTGTTAAAAGAATACTTTAGAATTTAAATAATTAAAGAAGAAATATAAATAAATAGTACAGTTCCAGATATTCCTACCTAAGAAATTTCATGGTTAGGTACGATAAAATTAAAATATGAAAAACTATTTTCCAAAAAGTTTTACACTAATATTCTTATAGATTAGCAGTAATTCATGAATTGTTACTCACTAAACTTTTATCAGCGGGTTTTAAATGTACCTATTGAATAATAATCACATTACCTCCTGAAAGATCCTTTTTACTGGTGAATCTTGGTCTATAAACAAAGCTTTGTTAATTTGAAGAATTTAGGACATACATACATAATCAATAACCTTTTACCCTGGGGTGTAAGGTGTACGTAAAGTTAATACTCAGTCCTATATTATAAATGCCCGTGCTCAAACTTAGTCCATGCTTTTCTGTTCTTGGCCAGTGCTGTCGCTTCTCTCCAGCTTATTTCTCTTTTTTAGTATCCCGGCTACTTCGTCGTTCCATGATTTCGTTAGTCTTCCTCTTCTCCTTTGTTCCTGTATTTTTACTGTCCATATACGTTTCACCTGTCGATCTTCCGTCATTCGGATGAGGTGGCCAAACCATTTCAGCTGATTCGTTTCAATGGTATTTATTATAGACTCAATTCCCAATTCCTCCCTTACGTCGTCGTTTCTGATTTTGTCCCTGCGTGCAATTCCTTTGATTGCACGGAGGTACTTCGTGTCAGTGGCTTGTAAGCTACTACTCTGCGTTCAACACCCAACTTTCACTTCCATAGGCCTAAATATGGTTTTGTAGACAGTGGGTGTTGTTCTCCTACTAATTTCTCTTTTCCTTATTAATGCTCTATTCAGAGTATGATATACCTTTGTTGTGTTGTTTATTCTTTGTTTTACTTCTTTTTCCATATTTCCCTTTCTTTTAAGTGTTACTCCTAGGTATTTGTATTCATTGACTTGCTGGATTTCGTCTTGTCCCAGTACTATTTTGATTCTTTTATTTTCCTTTCCTATCACCATCACCTTTGTTTTACTCTTATTAATCATTAGATTCTTTCCCAGAAGTTCTTCCCCCCATATCGTGAGATTTGATTGCAGGTCTTTTTCAGTAGGTGCAGTTATCAAGAGACCGTCTGCACACTGAGCAAAGTAAACCGATTTTAGTCTAGGGTCCTGGTTTGTACCATTTTAATGACGTCATCCAATACCAGTATGAATAATGTTAGGCTCAATACACCTCCTTGTCTTTAACCGTTGTTTATGTCAAAAGTTTCCGATTGCATTTCCTTACGTAGCTCTTATTATTTTCGTACAGACTTTGTATTCCTCTTATTAGTGTTTCATTTACTTTTCTGCGTTTTAGCCCCTCCCAAGCAGTTTTTCGTGATACCCTGTCGAATGCGTTCTCCATATCTATAAACGCTAAGTATAGCTTTGTGTCCTTTCTTCTTGTTTTGCCTATCAATTGTTTCAGTGTAAGGATGTGGTTTTGTTCGCTTCTTCCTATTCTAAATCCACTTTACACATCTGCTAATCGGTCTTTTGTTGTATTTTTCAGTCTTTTCTCTAATATAAATTCATAGATTTTAGACACGGTAATTGGCGGTTCCGTTTGTCTCCTTTCTTGAATATTTGGACGATAATTCCTGTTTTCCAGTCTTTAGGCACCTCGCTCCCACTCCATGCTTTATTGAATATATTGGTTAATATTTCTAATCTCTTACAACCTAAGTTTTTCAGCATCCCTGGGGTCATGCCCCGCGACATGTCATGGCCCGCCGACTTTCCTAGTTTTATATGTGCGATTGCTTTTGCTACTTCGTCTACGGTTATGGATTCTTCTATGTTTTTGTTGGGATTTACCGTTTTCTCTGAGACACCTGTGCTCTGCGTTTGGGTATTCAGTAGTTCGGAGAAGTATTCCTTCCACCTAGGCAAGATTTCATCTTTTGACAGCAGTAGGCTGTTGTCTTTGGATTTAACGTGATTAATTATGTCTTGTTTATCTTTCCTTCGGGTTTTCAGAACTTTATAAAACAGTTTTTGATTTATTTTACTATCAGCTTCTATCTTGCTGCCGAATTTTTCCTATGCTTTCCTCTTCGCTTGAAGCACCATTTCTTTTACTTTTATTCGTTGTTGATTCTATTTGGTGTATGCATCTTCTGAATCCTCTTGCTATTGAAAAAAGTTGTTGTTTGGGATAGTGCCTGTCCAAAACGATTAATCGGACGAATACCAAAAGATGCCGGCAAAATAATAGTCGGCATATAATCGTCTATAATGAACTCTATAATGCTGAATTACAAGAGGGGTATTTTCAATACTCCAAAAGTATAGTCAAATCACATTTTACACTCAAAGCTCCGCATTTACTAAAGGATTTTTAACTGATACACCAAATCTTCCAAGATCTCGTGGTTTGACATCATGCGATTTCTATTGGTGGCCTGACTTAAATAATTGCATATTTCGAAGTTGAACTAAGAGAATTACTCATAAGTTCGAGGAAATAAAAAACACGAACTGGTAGTGAACATTTAGATGATCTTTTATTATAGTGAATTTAGAATAAAATGATTTTGGAATGTCCTATACTTAATCTTAGATTTATAAATTAAAAGTTTGCAAATCAAGCTTAGAATTCTACTACATTTTATAAGGCACTTTGTTGTCTGCTGGTACAGCTATGTCTATTAAGTATGTGATGTGTTCCACCTTATCTTGTCTGGTCTATTTACCATAATTTGCTTGTTTGTATGTATTGTGATATCCCAATAGAATCTGTATCTCTGGTTTTCAAGAATTGTTGTAGGTGTATAAATTGCATCTCCTGCAGCTATCTTTCTGCATGTTCGTGTCTTTAATTAAGTATTTACTATAGTTTCTTATTATTACTACTATGAAATAATAGTTTGAATAGTCATAGATACTTAAGAGGAAAAACTTTGCCTTAACAAGCAACTATGAATTCGGGAATTAAAACAACAAAATTTAGAGACAAAGAATAAGGTAGGTATCCTAAATTGAGAGTTATCGAGGTTCCTACAATGAGAAAAAAACATTTTTTTTTAATTACGTTAAATAGAAACTGATTTTTCGAAAATAACAGTAATTATTAAACTAACTCATAAATTGTCTTCAAAAGAAAATATCTTGTACGTGTTTAAATTCGTTATTTCGTATACTGTATGCTTGTATATATGCCCAAAAGTAACATTTTGATAATTTTAAACCGCACCATATAAATAAATTCCACATTTCCACTGCCCTCACCTATACTTTTCGAATATAATATATCGGATATGTATTGATCAGATTCCTTCATTTCATTCTAAACCTACGCATCATTACCTATGCAACAACATTAGATAAATCCAAACAATGTATGTAATAAAGATTTGTATGTATGTATATGTAGTCATGTAAATTTTAACTGGTGAGCGCTACAGAGAAACAATGTAATGGTCAGGGTTTCGGTTATTAAGCACTTGAAGCCTCTTTCACCATATGAATGAATGGACACAGACAGACCTCGGAAAGGCAAAAATTGTTAAGGTTCTTTTCAAATCGACTAACATACCGGCACTATCATGCGATTCTGTAGTGGTCCTCACTTTTCGACGAGCATGGCTGAACGTCGTCTGTATAGTTAGGTTCGTGTTTGGACGTAGATGGCACCGCGATCGGATACCTCACTATAGGTTTATAATTGTGCGTGGTTTGGTTGGACGCCCTGATGTATTCCCGTGAACTTTGCAGTGATGTTTGACGCTCTTGAAGATTCAAACTGGGATCTTCCGCCACTGGCTCGTACTGGGCTGTTGTGCACTTTTGTATTACAGTCAAGATTAACGACTCCACACAACATACGTAACCTAAGCACTGAAATAGCAATTGTATGAGTATTTGAGAGATTATTATGAAAAAAAATTATTTAAACAAATTATAAATCAATTAGTAAAATATGAAAACATATTTCTTTTTAAGGGATACCTACAAAACATGGATATTCGATCATTTTTATATCTCGTCGCCATTTTATCGACCATAAACACATAGTTTAATTGGTGGAGAAACAGATGTCACTCTCCTCCTCACTGTCATTCGCATAACAAATTCGGTTTATTCTATTATTTTAATGAAGTTATTGTGTTACTGTATTAATAGAAGGTTGTTGATTTTAAAAAAGGATTTCAGGAAATCTTCAATTGGGGATTGGTAAGAGACCAAGTAACATCCCAGGCTGTAAAAGTCGTCAACGCATCAAAAGACTTGAACATTTTAAAAGAATGATTTGACGGAAGGTGAGATTCTCCTATTAGTGCTTGTTTGTGAAGAAAAATTGGTATTACGAGGGAAACCGTAAAAGTTTCCGGAAAAAAAACTATAATATTTTATCGAAAAAAAACTATTGTTCCTTAAAATATTGGCATTTAAGTTTTAAGCACTTTTGCATTCAAAGAAATCAGTTCTCGAAACATTTATTCCAATCTGAAGTAGGTATCTCAGAAACATGCTTTGGAAATGCTTCAACGGCCTTGGCGGGAAAACCTTTAATTACGCAATATGTTTTTGACAACAGTAAACAGGAAGAAGTCATTAGGTGATAAGCAGAGAGCGGACTGAAGCCACTGAATGACCAATTGCCCCGATAAAACGTTGTGGCGGTATCATGTGTAGTATGTATGTTATAACAGCACCACTATTTGCTTGCTCGATTGCATTCGTCGGGCAGATGTTGTTATACCATCGTTATTGTGTCTACTCATTCATAAATTCTATTTTAAAGTAGCGTGTTTCTGGTTTCTTTTCTTTCAGTGTTATTTCGTTCCAACTTTTAGTATTTAAAAAAAACCGTTTTGTATTGCTATATTGTATATTGACCCTATAATTTTTTATAAATATTATGTTTAATTTACTACCTTCTTTTTGGAGTAGTTTTCGTTTCTTCTTTTTAGCCCATTTCTTTCTGTTCTTAGTATTTCTCTTTATTTTCATTAACTATGGAGAATTCTCGTAAGCCAACCATGGTTGTGATTAGAGGCCATACAGATTGGTTGCATATTCGTAATGATACCGAAATATATTGCAGTGCGTGCTCATTAAGTTTAAGGCATCCACAAAAGTTTAATGTGCAGAGACATGTTTCTTCGAAAACTCATCTACATAACATATGTCCATCTGCACCTGACACTTTTAACGAAGAAATGTGTGAAACTTTCATGGCGGCCAATAGCCCATTCAAAAAGGTTAACAATCCAGTCCTCAAGAGGTTTCTTACAAAATATACTGGTCGTCATATACCAGATGAATCTACTTTACGTAAATACCACTTACCAAAATGTTATTTGGAAATACAAACCAACCTATCTGGTCATTATCTTTGTGTAAGTGCAGACAAAACAACTTGTAATGGGACGATATGTGTTAAATGTAGTTGTTGGTATTCTTCATCCGACAACTTCATGCCAACCATATTTAATTGCAACTAAAATATTGCCAGTCGTAAATAGTGAAACAGTTGCAGAAGTAATTGATCAATGTATTCATAATATTCTGTCGTCGGAAGGCAAGATGCTATTATTTTTGACTTAGCAGCTTATAACTTAAAAACAGAGAAGTTAGATGAGAGCATGTGAATACATTAGGGGTCCTTTTCCAAATGTTGATAAGTTAGTTTCATCATTTAAAAAGATATTTCTCAAAGCTGAGACAAAAAGTTGATGCCATATTTAGCAGATATCCAGACTTGAATATATTACGTCAATTCTGCACAGAGCCGATTGAAAAATCTATACATTCGAAGTATAGTACACTTTTGCAACATTTTAGTCACGCATCTATTACCATTTCTGATTTGGAACAAACGTGGAAAAGACGTTTTACCATCTAAAAGAACTGATTTAACACAGGAACACCTTGAACAAAATTTAGTTGTTCATAGTAATGTTTTACTCTTTCAATGTTTCACAGAAAATACATAGTTTTGAGTTTTCTTCTTTGTAATTTTTATTCAAAATTCGATACGCAATTCGTTTGTCAGCATTACTTTTGTTTCAGCAGTAGTTCCTGCCGGTTACCAAACCGTTTATTACATTCGCTCTGTTGTGCATTGACAGATACATATTAACTGCATCTGCAGGTATGTGCCATTTATGCAGTGGCCACACGTATCACGAAACTGACGGATCGCTTACAGAAACAAATCTATTGCGAATACAAGACAGACGCCCATGGGTTATGAATCATTAATCGCTTGAGTCCGCTCTCTGCTGATAAGTCAAGCGAATACGAACAATGACTCATTAATTCAATGTTATTCTCTTTTAAATAATCGGCTGTTTGATGTGGCGTGTGAGAGCGGCATTGTAGTGGTGAAGGATGATGCGCAGAGGATCTAAAAACAGAGTTTATCGATCCCCGGAAGGGACGTTAGCAACAGGCCCAGTTTTACGGAAGAAAAACACAATAATTTTCTTTGAACCGCTTCGTGAACGAACAACTTTTGTTGGTTTTGGTTCACTTTGGAACACTCAAACACTCAAACAGTCGACTGTTGCTTTATTTCTGGTTCGTATAAGTATATTCAGGTTTCGTCACCTGTTACAAAACTGTATACGTTGGCAGAGGCGCCACGATTGAATTTTTGAAGCATTTCTTTGCACCAACTCACACGAGCCATTTTTTGAGTTTCGGTTAAATTATGTAGAATCCAACGACTGCAAAATTTGTTTTCTAGAAAATGCTCATGTAAAATCGTTTGTATTTGACTTTTACCAGTGCCAAAGGATGCCTCTATCTGTTGATATGTCACATGCCTATTCAGCTTAAATAATTACTAGCACAGCATTGATGTTTGCCAGAATAACAACAGTTGATGAACGACCTTCACGAAATTCGTCACTGACACCAGTACGTCCACGCTTAAATTCTGCAAACCAGTCGTAAACTGTGGTTTTGGGTGGTGCTTCATCACAAAAGGCAGATTGAAGTCGATCGATGCATTGTTGTTGGGTTAGCCTATATTTAAAATCGTATAAAACCGTGGCACTAAAATGTCCACGAGAAATATACATTTTTTCACTAATAGCTATTTAAGTCACAAGGAATGCAAGGACTTGTTAACATTCGAAGTAAGCAAATACAAGCTGAGACGAAGCCGAAGCTTGCGGCCTGCCAAGAATGTTAATAGTCGATACATTTCGTGTGACTTATTATAGTTTTCCTGCTGCCGTTAGAAATTAATCTATATTTTTTAAGAAATCGTTATGGTTTGTCACCTATCAGAATTAATTTTCATTTGAAACACTTTTCGTGGTGAATCATGTAACCTGTGTTATCATGTCATACAAATAGTTGAATAGTTGACATTATAAACAAACCCAGAAGATTATTGAACATTGTATGAAAACCTGGAAATAAATTTGAAATGGAGATTGATGAAATAGAAGAAATAAAAAATCGTAATTTTGTCTATATTTTATAATAAAAACGTTCTGTTTTGATATTCTTAATTTTTACTCCAAATAAAGTTTTTAATCAAAATCATGAGTTGTTTATTGTTATCCTAGGAATTTTCATAATAGTATCAAGTTCCGTTGTCAAGACGAAACCACAAAGAAATATTATAGTCGACTTACACGCTATGTTGCTAGGGTTGTATCACTGATTTACATGATCAGCAGCAGGAAAAATTGATTTCTTTGAAACGTTATTAATACAAAACTGTGCTGGCGACTGTTTTTCTGTCAATGGTGTTTATCATACTAAATGTAAAACTTTAAGACAATCATATTAAAATATACGGCCATCTAGTGGTGATTTCCCGAAATTTTTATTTCCCCTCATATTTTCGACTAAGCCATGCGTTCACAAGAGGTTATTTAAATTTTCAGTATCGTCTGACGTTTACTTTGGCAGATACAGTTGCTTAGAAAAAATGTGTATAGCGAAAGTTGTAAAGTGGATGCCACTATTCGCGGTGCAATTCAGATGAACATAACTGAGATTTGCTCCTTCGAAGGCCACGATTTGTCATACATTGTCAACATAAGCCTGGAAGATTAAGAAAGTCCTGGACCAACAAAAGCTGCTACCATTTCAGAAATACTTGAAACAGTTTATGTTGTGTTACGTGGCTGAAAAGTAAAAATGGAGGAGATTGCCAAAACTATGGGCACGTCTACTGAACGTGTATACTACACTTTGCATATCGTATTAGGCATGTCTAAGATCTGTACCAGGTGGGTGCTGCGTTTACTGAAAGTAAATGAAGAACGAGCAAGAGCGCGAATTTTCAATGACAATTTGAGATTCTTCAACATCAATCAATATGCTAGAATTGCTTTGTCTGGAAATGTAATGGCCATCTACTATCTGGCGGAAGACAAAACTATTAACAGGATATATTATGCTACCCTTCTGGACAAAGTAAAAGTTGTGATTCACAACAAAAATCCGCAATAGGTTGAAAGAAAGTGCCATCATAACAATGCACTGTCACACACCAGTCACATTGTTCGCATTAAAAAATTGGGTAAAGTACGATCCCAGGTTGTACCCGAACCACCGTATTCGCCGGATCAAGTCCCTTCAGACTTCCACTTATTCCCAAAACTCAAGCTGTTTCCCAGCAGGCTGCAATTTGACGATTACTTAGCATATTCTGTACAAGTTTGCTTTATAGCAACTGGGGTGGTTTTTTGTAATTTAAAAATAACTCCATTCTTTGAAACTGGGTCGTAGGCACTGGAAAGATGAACAAAAGCAGCGGGTGTTTTCAAGCGCTTCTGAAAACCTGTTTTAATGTGCGTTGTTAATGCCAAGACTTGTTCCTTATTAATAATCTAATCGCCGGTGGACGCTCTTCTATTCATAGATAAGCTGTTCAAGAAATTTGTAGCAAACAGACAAGAAAGCTATAGGTCTGTAGCTTCCAAGATCATGGTAGGGCTTACCAGGTTTTAATATTGCTAGAATTTTTGTAAGGGAATGAAATAAAAACACATGAGGAAGTTATTATAGAAGTAGAGCGATATTTTGACAGCTTTGATACTGATAATTATAAAACTGGTATAAGGGAAAAAATAAAATCATTGCCATATTTAAGTGTTTCATTTTAAGTCTCACCTTCTGCCAAATCATCCTCGTTTAGTATAATACACTAAAGTATACCGTCTGTAAACGTGGTAAGTTAACGATACTGCTGCGCAAAACGCGTCCCCGCCAATTTTACTTCCCCGATATGTTTACTCAATGTATAGTGTAGTATTTGATTTGATAAGCAATAGGGATAGGTCAGGAGTAGGCGTGGTATATACATACGTATTGCCTATGTACTCGTATTTCTACGCATCCATCGTCAACGTATCTGATCAGACTGGGCACACCAACGCCTGGCGCCTAGTATGGTACCTCCCTAGTGTACTAGTGGGGTATCGTTCACGTCTCCACCGTTAACTCACCACGTTTAAAGACGGTATAAGAATGTGTTGAGTTCTACTTAAACATGAGTAACAAAAATTCGTGGAGGCATACAGTAAACTAGGCAAACAATGGAAACGCAAATGAAGACATTAAAAAGGATGGTCCGATAAACTGAAATGGCTGACGTAAACGAAAAAATATGAAATATGGGCAAAAGGAAAAGGCAACAGTACAACGGTCACATGCCGAGCATAGAAGAAATCCGTTTAATTTGATAGACTTTAAATAAATATAACAGGAAATAGATCTCAAGGCTAAATGAAAAGAAGAGGAGAGACATAATTTTGAACGAATAGAACTGAGGCTGCCTAGAAGTAAAAGTTTGTAATTTTTTTTACGACAAAATACGAGGGTTGTTCAAAATTAAATGATTGTTCCATTTAAAATCTTCGAATAATCTTCGAATTAAAAAAAAAGAACTAGGTAAAGGCAGGCGGTGATGCGAATTTGAATATGCATGATAACGGTGTCGCTATTTCATTATTTTAACAGTTATAGCTGCGATGTGGGAAAGTTACAAGTTAGTGCAGAGCAGTGAATGATAATCATATTTAATGCTATTATAGACGTCTTCTGATATATTTATAAAACTTCAAAGCAAATACACTTCAGTATCTTCGTAGATTTCGAATATTTGAGTGGTTAAAATCTTTTCGAGGTAGGAGAACATGTGTAGAAAATGAACCACGTGCAACAACCATAAAAGGCAGCCAGATAATTCAGAATCACCTGAACACATTATCAATGGTTGTGCATAATTATACCGGGTGTCCTTGAAATAAAAAGACAACGTATGGTAAATGGAAAGAAGTAATTATATAAAAAATAGAATCCAAAATATTTTCCCAAGATTCCCTCTCACAACCGAGAAAAAAAACGACAAAGATATTTAAAAAGTTTGCGTCACGCCACTGTGCGAGTATATTATAAATACTATCGGAGACGATATTTTAAAGCTGACGGACAATAAGAAAAAAAAAAGGAGTTTTATTATTGTCGATCTCGGTTTAAATTTTTAACAGCTGATTTTTATCGAACACCTAGCATATAAAGTAGTCTAAACAATGTTATCTTTTCAAGAGTTTTTATAAATGTAAAGATTGCAGTGTGTAAATTCTATAGCCATATTTCTTATACATTATGAATTCATATTTTCCTTCTCGTAACAAAAAAACGGGACATTGTAAACTCAACAAACATATGGCTAATATGGACTTGACAGAAGAAACGGTATGTAGATTCTGCCAGAGGAAACCGCTATTCATGTAACATGAGAGTAAAATGAATTGAGGTAGTAGGAGGCTGCGGTTCGCTGATCGTATTTCGTGAATTATAAAGTAAATAAATCTTACTGACAGCACTTAAATGTCTCCTTGATACAAATTTAATTTACAACTTAAAATATTTATAAAATGTCATACAAATGTCATGTTTTATATTTTATTGAAAAGTTTACAATAATTGTTGAAACTGTTGTCCCTCGGCATTCAAACATAAATTTACGCGCCGCTTCATGTTTTCAAAAACCTTTTGTAAAATAAATCCGTCTACTAACTCGCACTGTCGAACGATATTGTTCCGTAAATCGTCTATTGTATGCACTGGATTTTTAAAAATAGAGTTTTTTAAGTATGGAAATAAAAAGTAATCCAGAGGAGTTAAGTCACACGATCTTGGCGGGAAACGGTCAACACTAATAATTCTTTCATCAAAAAATTCACGTAAATAATTTATTGTTTCACGGGCAGTGTGTGATCGTGCGGAATCTTGCTGAAAGAAACCTAACTGTAACTCGTCATCATGCAGTTGATTTATGAATGTTTCCAGTATATTACTGCGATATCTTTCACCATTTATAGTTCCTTCGAAAAAGATCGGACCAATAAGCCTTCTATGTGACATGGCACACCAAACCCCTATTTTTACAGGATGCAACGTTGTTTCCCTATAATAATGCGGATTGTCTGTTGCCCACATACGCATATTCTGAGCGTTTATGTAGCCGTTCAGGTGAAACCACGCTTCGTCGGTGAAAAACGTTTTATCCAAAACATCGTCGTCGTTAAGATTTGCATTAAAGAAACGACAATAGGCAACTCTTCGAACGTAATCTGGCGGCAATAGTTCTTGATACAATTGAACCTTGTAAGGATGCATACCAATATCGCGTTTAAGAATACTGCGGCAGGTTCCATAACTTATATCCAACTGTTGTGCCAGTCTTCTGACAGATGTTGTAGGTTGTTCTCTAATTGCGTTTCTTGCATTATTAACATTTTGGGTCCTAACTCGAGAAGATCTTCTCCCTTTCCATTGTCTTTTTACAGACCCAGTTGTTCGAAAGTTATTTATAATTCTCAATAGGTCACGAGAAAAGTTCTTATTTACTAAAACAACTTCAGGAAAACGTTGTTGGAATTCTTCCTTGCACATTTCTATTGAATAATACCATTCGCCGTTTGGCAAACGTCGACCGTTACGAAAGTAACATTCTAAAATGAACACCATTTGTTCTTGAGTAAACATTCTGAATGTGATTATACTGTTTTTTCTTAAAAAAATTGTATTGAAAGAATTAGTAATTCACACTGACAGCCTGTCATTAAATGTTTGACAGAAAAATATTGTGAATATAATTCACGAAATACGATCTACGAACCGCAGCCTCCTACTACCTCAATTCATTTTGCTCTCATGTTACTATGCCACAGTGAAGATTTAACATAAACGCGATTCCTACAAATGAGAGATCCATATTCTAAAGCGCAACTATATTTAAAAGAATCGCTCTCAAAGCCGCTAATCTTAATTAAAACCGCATGGCTAGACGAAGTACTTTAACAAGGCATGTGGACCATAATAGATCTAAAAAGCTCGCCGTGGAAGAGGCTCTAAGACCATCTCACGTAATCTATCTAATATACTAGAAGGAACAACAGAAGCTTTAGTTAATAGGCTAGAGAGAAAATTAGTTTAGATATTCTAGAAAATATAGATATATTTTTACATACAATTTTGAAAAAAAAGGGGAAATAAGAAAATTAGTTGTGCAGAGAGCAGAACTTCGTTTAAAATGTATACAAAACACCCGCATTATTAATTAAACGTATCAAAAGTGAAATTGTAAATTTCAATCAATTTTGTAATGTAAATAAACATGTAAATAATGTAGAAAACAATATTTACATGTTAAATATTGTTTTCTACATTTTACGATGCTCATTAATCGAATTTTTTAATAGAAAAAAATTTGCCCTTAAGCAGGATTCGAACCCACGTCCATGGCTTGCCGGACCATTGCTTTAACCACTAAGCTATGAAGAGACCGTGATTTCGAATCATTGTGGGAGGCCTTAAATCGCATTAAGGAAACAGATGATATATGTGCTCGTAGTCGGCAGTTTTTGCAAATTTATTGCATTTTCGCATGGTTCGAATCCTGCTTCAGGGCGAAATTTTTTCTATTAAAAAATTCGGTTAATTAGCGTCGGAAAATGTAGAAAACAATATTTACATTCACATTACTTCGTGAAAATGCAATATATTTGCGTAAATAAACATTTACTCCTACTGAGAATCATATGCACTTACGAAAGACCTTATATAGGTGTCCTTAAAATAAAGAGACAACGTATGATGAATGGAAAGATGTAATTATATAGAATATAAATCCAAAAATCAACTATTATTAGTCAATTACGACGTGAAATTGTATTACGTGAAGCCTATTAATTCAATATATTGAAAATGTGTATAAATAATAAATACCTCACACACAAATACGCTACAGCGTATGTTTACATGCGTAACAGCTGTCGACGTTATAAAAACTATAACATTATATGCTAAGGTTTATACATTCAAGTGTATTATTAAAAATTTAAAAAATGTGTATTGCGTGTATTACGTGAATGTTTTTTTGTTGTTGCGAGAAGTAACAAATATAAAATATTAATATGCAGATAACATTGTGTATAAGTTTTGTATGGTAAGGGTTCGATAACGTTGTACGAAAGTCAGCTGTTAAAAATTTATTGTGAATTTTTAAAAACGATGTATTAAAAGACCATGTAATACTGTGCTCTACAGGCATTTCAGATCCTATTTAAATGTAAATTTTATCGAACGTACGTTCGACAACTGATTGAAACTTAAAGAGATATGGACAATAACAAAACTATTCTTTTTGTTATTGTCGGTCAACTTTAAGATATAGTATTTTAAAATATAGTCAGTCGCAAAATTTTTTAAATATTTTCGTCAATTTTTTTCTCTCTTATAAGTGGGAATTTGGGAAAAATATTTTGGACTTATATTCTATACAATAACATCTTTCCATTTTACATACGTTGTATTTTTATTTCAAGGACACCCGGTATATACGCTTATGACTATCACGTATTATGATCTGTTTGTCTAATCATAATCGCGCTAGCTCCTGGGATGTTCTTTGATTCAAGTGATTATCTAAGGATTTTTTGTTAAAAGAAAATAATACTCACTCCTGTAACGAGGAGTTGATGGTGTGTCCACTTTGGAACCCATGAGAAGGCCTCTGATAAAAATATCATATGAAATATAAGTGAAGAAGCTATCAGGAACAACACACTAAGGCTGACATAAAAATAGGCATTCTGAAACAAACGAAGAAGAGAAAGAAGTTTGTATAACGACGAAAAATACAAAATACTTACCACTTTACCCCAATTAAAGGGAAACAAGTACACTACGTGAGAAATGTCCAGGAACAGTAGAACACATGTAATCAGGAGACTTAGAACGGTGACGAACATCATTAATCGAAGTCGGCCGACCAATGGCAGCATGAATAAACCTACCTTAACAGTTCCGGATGTACAAAGGCAAGCCAGACAAGCTACCGTCGTTATCTGTAAAATTTAAAATAAATATTAACTTGATTCGTGTCCAGAAACCTACTGTATTGAACTCTAAATGCGCTTGAATAAATTATTACCCGGCAAGGTGACCTAACTACAGAGTAATAAACTTTTGTATTGTTTGAGTAATGACCTAATCTTGTAAAAAAATGTTTATATTTTCTTTTGTATTAATTAGGATTTGTGATTTAGAAAAGCATGATATATTTGATCAGAATTTCTTTAAACGATCGAAAACAATTTCGAAATTTGTATAAAAATATTCAAGATACTAAAAGAATGCGTCTTCTTTCAACTCTGACATCTTAACAAATTAAGACACCTAATTTTATTGTGCTAAAGGGAGGGCTAAATACATAAGAAGATTAACACAAAGGAACATGTATATCTATGGACGGAAGGACAATGAATCAAATAGATCATGTATTAATCCCAGATAGATGTAAAAACTCCTAAAAGATGTGAAGGCGCTTCATGGCGCAGAAATGGAATCGGATCATATACTGGTAAAAATAAAGGTCAACGACAACTTCAAAAGGCAAAGAACTAAGGAACAAAGACTAACAGGGGATACAATGTGCATTGGAACAAGAGAAGTCGCAAAGAACATACCAAGGAAAAATGAAAGAAAAACTCAAAAATATTACGGCGAACGAAACAGTGGAAGAGATATAGATAAAAATAGAGGTTGCCCTAAAAAGTGCTGCCAAAGAAACATTGGGAAGGAAAAAACAGAGGAAAAAAGAAGGCTGGTTTAATAAAGAATGTTAAGAAAGTAGAAAGAAAACACAAGATGCAAGGAAAAAGGATGCTACAAGAAACTAATCAAGAACTTATGCAGGGTTATAGAGAACATAAGATATTTAAAGAAGAAATATAAGAAATTATCTTGAAAACAAGTTACGAAATATAGAGGCCCACTATGCAAAGAAAGAAATTAAAAATGTTTATCAAGAAATAAAGAACGCAAGAGGAGAAAGACAAACGCGAACCCTTTTCTGCAAAGAAAAATTAGAAAACTGACTGGCGATGACAAGGAAGCAATAGGAGTGTGGAAAGAATACTTTATGGAAGTTCTAAACCCAAAATTTGACAGCATGGTAGATGGTGCAAAAATAACGCTAAAACACATACAGAAAAACGAAGAGGAGGATATACCTGCCCCATCAAGAGAAGAACTTGAAGAAGTAATATCAAAAATGAAAAACAGAAGAAGGGCGGGGGAAATGGAATCGTGGTGGAATTAACAAAACACGACAGAGAAAAGCTAATGAACGAGATACACAAGGTAATAAGAAGGGTATGGGACCAGGAGCAAATGCCGAGAAGGTGGAAAGATGCAGTGATTATACCGATACACAAGAAAGGTGACAAGACGGCATGCAGAAACTATAGAGGAATCGCTCTGATAGACACGACGTACAAAATTTTCGCAAACTGGAGGCATGGGAGAGAAAGATGCTGAGGAGGATTTTTGGTGGAAAAAAGACGGAAGATGGGTGGAAAAGATGAAATAACGAGCTACTGGAGCTGTACCAAGAACCACATCGAGAGACACATCGAGGGATGCATCGAGAGGAGACAAGAAGAGCGCCTGGTGAAACGAATAATACAAATAAGACTTAAGATAAGAAAAGGGCGAACAAGGACTAGGTGGCTGCAAGCTGTCGAAAAGGACTTACGGGAAAAGAATATACAGGACGGAGGACGAAGGCCAGAAGTCGAGAGGAATAGAGAGGAATTTCTAAGCTATGAGCCTAATGGCCTGTTAACGCTCTATATATATGAATATATATACATATATATATATATATATATATATATATATATATATAAGAAGATTAATATTAATAAATAATTAACGATAATTTACGAATATTAATCTTTTTTTGGAATTTGATATATTGAAATGGGAATCGCAATAATTGTGTTGTGGGGCCGGTTAAAACATTATATCTTCTAATATCGGGTATTCAGAAATTCGGGTATTGGCCGTCAACATAATCCATGGAAATTTGACGTCATGTCTGATATAGAGTACGATAGAACGATACATTTACTTGCATTTACTTATTAAATTATCATATACGCAAATGTCAGTTTATGTTAAATTATACCGGGTGCGGCAACAGTGTGTCGGCGGAGCTTAGTATGAAAACTAATAAAGTTGTAGCAATGAAATTTTACGTACACATGTAGTATGCTACAGTGCATTTTCTATTTTTATTTATATATTTACAGGGTGTTCCAAATTTCCGCAACCACTTTCAATTCTTTTATTTTTTAATAGATTACTATACATTCTTGTTATTATGATGATAGCCACCAAAATTATCTTTGCAGTGATATATGACAATGTGCACTTACAACTGTTAGTTTTTGTTTAATTGCAAATTTTGTTAAAATCTTGACAGTTGCAGCGTCTAACACTTTAAGTCTTATCCTGAAAATGGGTGCAGTGCCTCACGTAACTCTTTTGTTACCAATTTATGGACGGACACGTTATATGTCTTGAGGGTGAACAACGGACAACATATACAGAGTGTTAAATATGTCGTGCCAAAGTTATTGAAGTTTAAAGGCTATTTTCTCTTTTTTTTTAATTGAACTTATAATTTTTTTTATTAGTCAGCAAATTCCTTGTAAAATTGCCGTTAAATGGTACCAAATAACATAGTACTTATTTCTAGTATTTTCGAAGTTATAACCCTTTAATGGGATATAATATTCAATATGCGGTGCTGCATCTAATAGCTGGTTGGTTGGTCATGAAATGATATTAAGCGAAAATTGCTGTGTAACCAAACATCAAATATCTACTTAAAATTTCCGTATAAAGTGTTTTTCTGTAGTTCCTCTTTGCTGTAATCGCGGTTAATTGTTATAATTTAAGTTCAGCTAGTTAATTATCAATTTCCATTTGTTCGTTATTAGTTGTTATCTTGTTGTCAGTTATATCGTTTTGTCATTGTTTTCTATTTACATGCCGTAATAGTTTATAGTTGTGTTTCTTTAGAATGAATTTTTCCAAAGAGGAGCTAATAGACACGGTATTTGTTCTTGGCGCTAGCAATAGAAATCCACTTTTAGCATCAAGAACATATACTATGGAATATCCTCACCGAAGAGCACCAGATATTAAGACGTTTGAAAATTTGTTGACAAGGTTTCTTCGGACGGGTTCAGTGAATCACGTCAAACATGAAAGAACTAAGACTATGGTTACAGAAGATAATGAAGTGACAGTCGTCCAGTCCGTTGTGGAAAATCCGCACGTATCTACAAGGATAATTTCGAAAGAACACGGGATAGAAGTCACTGCTGTAAGAAGGATTTAAAAAAAACAAATTTCACCCTTACAAAATTCAAAATCATCAAGGCTTATTACAAACGGATTTTGAAAGGAGACTTGTTTACTGTAAATGGCAACTTTTCCAATTACGACAAGATCTAACTTTTCTAGATCATGTGCTTTTCACAGATGAAGCAAGATTTGCTAATTGTGGAATAACAAACAGAAGAAAATCTCATTATTATGACACTAGAAACCCTCATTTTGTGCAACCTATTTTATATCAACAAAAATGGAGTGTTAACAGCTGGAGAGGCATAATAGGAAACACTATTATAGGTGCATTCTTTTTTAATACTACTTTAAATTGTGAAATCTACACAAATTTCCTACAAAATAATTTACCATTGCTGTTAGAAGGTCTACCAGATAACGTTATAAGGAGATTGTGGTACCAACATGATGGTGCACCTGCACATTACTGTGCTGCTGCAAGAGCACATTTAGATAGGGTATTCACCAATAGGTGGATTGGGAGAGGAAGCTTTATAAGCTGGCCACCGCGATCACCAGATCTAACCCCTTGTGATTTCTTTCTGTGGCCTACTGTAAAAAAAAATAGTTACTTTACGAAGCACCTCCTACAACGGCAGAGAACATGCAGCAACGAATCAGAAACGCTTTTCTTCAATTAAGTGAAAACAACATGGCTCAAAATGTAAGTCTGTCGATGCAGAGGCGATTAAGAGCATGTGTAGAGCAGAATGTATATATATTTGAACACATTTTAAATTAATTTTGTTTTATTATGGAATAATTACAAAATGTAATTCCAAAACTAATAATAAAGAATTAAAAAACAGATGTTTGTAAAAGTTACTTTTTTTGATATCATTTCATGGCCAACCAACTATTAGGTGCACCGCATATTGAATATTATAAACAGTATATCCCATTAAAGGATAATACTAGAAATAAGTACTATGTTATTGGTACCACGTTGACGGCAATTTTACAAGGAATTTGCTGATTAATAAAAAAATTATAGGTTCAATTTAAAAAAAAAAGAGAAAATAGCCTTTAAACTTCGATAACTTTGGCACGACATATTTAACACCCTATATATGTTGTCACGTTGTTCGCCCTCAAAACATATAACGTGTTAGTTTATAAATTGGTAACAAAAGAGTTACGTGAGGCACTGCACCCATTTTCAGGCTAAGACTTCAAATGTTAGACGCTGAAACTGTCAAGATTTTAACAAAATTTGTAAAAAAAACAAAACTAACGGTTGTAAGTGCACATTGTCATATATCAATGCAAAGATAATTTGGGTGGCTATCATCATAATAACAAGAAAGTATAGCAATCTATTTAAAAAAAAAATTGAAAGTGGTTGCGGAAATTTGGAGCACCCTGTAAATATATAAATAAAAATAGAAAATGCACTGTAGCATACTACATGTGTACGTAAAATTTCATTGCTAGTTTTCATGCTAAGCTCAGCCGACACACTATTGCCGCACCCGGTATATCCGTTTGGAGGTAATTGTAACATCGCTTGAAATTTCATTAAAATGCCATATTAATTTATAGAAACTAGTCAAGTAATGATCTTGGATTGTAAGAATTATTAATTTACAAAACTAAAATTGAACATAATAAATTATATGTTGAATATGTTGAAATTGTCCACCACCTTCCTTCAAGCATTTTGCACATCTCCTCCCAATGCTGACAAATATATTTTGCAATATGGGAGTATATCTAATTTCATTAATTTTCTAGATCTATATAATTTTACACTGGTATTTGATAGATTGAATTTTTTAAAAAAGGCCATAGAAAGAAATCCTACGGTGTAAGATCATGAGATCTTGTAGGAAATTTACGTTCGCCGTTCAAACTAATTAAACGATTTCCAAACACTTTTCGTATCACATCTACGAGAAAAATCTCTAACCACAAAATAAATTAATAAACTCTAAATACGTCTTTCGGCAACTAAGTTACCATCTTCAGTAGAATAGTCTGAAAATTAAACGTAGCGTCTTTGGCTAAGGTACAACCTCTGAAGATATGCCCTTCATCAAAACTAGAATATCCACCTTACAGTCCAGACCTTGAACCCGGTGATATTCTCTTGTTTCGGTACTTAGAGGAGTTCTTTGGTGGTCAACGTTACGTCGACGACGAAGAAGTGAAAACTGCGGGCATGGATTGAGCTTCGTCAAAGGCGGCACATTTCTTTGATATCGGAATTCAAAAACTTGTAGAACAGTATAACAAATGATGTAGATGGGTCCTCTATTGGAGATATTCAGGTCTAGCCATGCTATGGGTTATATCCCTAGGGCATGGAGAGAAACTAGGGTAGTGTTTATTCCGAAGCCCGGAAAAGTAACATATACCCACTCTAAATCATTTGGACCAATTAGTCTTACCTCTTTTATGTTGAAGACTATGGAAAAAATGATAGGAAGGAAATTGCACTTGCAGTCTTCTTAGACATAGAGGGAGCTTTCGATAACACCTCGATGTCTTCTATTATTCGATCTTTAAGAGATCGAAAAAAAAAAAAATTAAAAAAAATAAAAATTAAAAAAATTTAAAAAAAATAAATAAAAGAAAAAAAAAGCACCACATGCAACTGGGTTCATAACATGCTGCGTAGCAGAGTAGTTCATGTCCAAATGCAAAACAAAACGATCTCCATGAGGACAACAAAAGGTGTCCTCAAGGAGGCGTATTGTCACCGCTACTATGGAGTTTAGTAGTGGATAATTTCCTCAGGACATTAAATGACCAGGGAATATGGACGCAGGGGTTCGCCGATGACATGGTCATAGTGTCCCAGGGGAAATTCCCGCCGACAGTGGCGAGCATCATGCGAAATGCTCTGCGAATTGTAGAAAGATGGTGCCTTGAGGAGGGATTAACTGTCAATCCTCAAAAAACCAAGTTGGTAGCCTTTACCAACATGAGAAAACTAAATGATCTGGGCAGCGTAAAGCTGTTTGGACAAGAGTTAGAACTAACCAATGAAGTGAAGTATCTAGGCATAACACTTGATGCGAAACTGAATTGGAGCAGACAGCTAGCCAAAGTGGCAGACAGGGCGGCGCAGCTCTTCTGGAGATGCAGAAGAGCTGTTGGCAAGACCTGGGGACTAAAACCAAATGTGGTACACTGGTTGTACACAGCAGTAATAATACCAACGATTACCTATGGAGCAGTTGTCTGGTGGAGGACGGAGCGGACGTCGTCGGTGGGGCTCCTCACGACTCTCCAGCGACAGGCCCTGTTGGGAATCACGGGAGCTATGAACAGCATGGGAACCGCTTCCATGGAGGCCATCGTGGGTCTCCCTCCGCTGAAACTATTTATAAGGGCGGAGGCAATGGCTGCGATACTGAGGCTGAAGGCCAATGACGTATGGTGTCCTAACAAGGTTGTAGGGAGCCATATAGATATCACAGGAACTATATTGGAAGGGCCGATATTTCAAATGCCGGTGGACAGTATGGCACCTGAAATTATGTTTACAGCTAAGCTGAACATACTTATACCGACCAGGGAACAGGCAAAAAGTCGCTCGAACGATTGTGATGCCGGCACCTGGTACACTGACGGATCACAATCTAGTCACGGGGCATGTGCAGGCATATGCGGAATCTGCCCTAGAAGGAAGATATCGATATGTCTGGGGAAACATACTACGGTTTTCCAGGCCGAATTGTTAGCAGTCGCAGCCTGCGCCGATGAAATTCGGGAAGCCAGCTGCGCAAGCAAAAAAATTAACATAATGACTGATAGTCAGGCGGCTATTAAAGCCATTAAAGCTATTGAACCCATCTACCAGGTCTAAGCTGGTGAAATATTGTAAACAGGTCCTCAATAACCTGGCACAAGACAATACAGTGTCGCTGATATGGGTGCCAGGACACGAGGGAATTAAAGGCAATGAGATAGCCGACAAACTGGCCAAAGAAGGTACTAATAGGAACTTCATAGGACCAGAACCTGTATGTGGAATCACTAAGGATTCCGCTAAAAGGGAGATCTGGTTATGGCTAGAAAAAGAACATAAAAATAAATGGAGGTTAACGGAAGGTCAACTCCATACCAAAACACTACTAAGGGGGCTGGACGGAAAGTTTTCAGCCAACCTAATTTGTAGTAGCAAAAAAGAAATTAAAATAATTACCGGGTTAATAACCGGACATTGTCCTTTAAGGAAGCATTTGTACACCATGGGCTTGGTTAGCGAGCCTTGGTGTAGGAGATGTGAAAAACAGGAGGAAACTAGCCTTCATGTAATATGCACGTGTGAGGAACTGAAGGACATTGTTTCGGCAGAAGTGCTGCAAGTATATAGGGGAAAGCGGCAATGACACATGAACGTTGAAGCAATTGGGTGGTTAACGATCGAATAAGGTAGCCGAATCTTACGTTGAAAATTCTCTGCATAACAAAAATAAAATAGCTCAGAATATCTGTGGGGAGCTTCGATAATCATATCAAAAGCTAATGAAGGACCTATTAGTTTAGGCGATAGTTTGCGCCAAATTACAATAACTAATCCAAGCAATTGTACTTTTAATTTCCACAAATAATGTTGCAGAAAATAATGTATTATTTTCCGTGATGTTAATAAATGTTATATGTATATTGACGTTTGTTCGAATTATTAATTCAATTGTTGCCTAGCAATTTTTGATTGATCTGTGCCATAATGACCTCTTTATGCTCGCATTTGGGGGCCTATAAAGAAGATTATGATTATAAAATCAAATAATAGATATTTTATCGCCAACCGTGAATAGATGCATGCATTACCATAGTGATTTGCGGCAGTAAAGTAACACTTTATCTTACTGTAAAAATCAAACACTTTACTTGCCGCTAATGTCTATCAGCATACCCATGACAGTATGGCATTAGACAGAAATCGTTTATCATTGTCACGGCTCCACCAGTAAAAGTTTTATCGCGAATTATTTATAGAAAATAATGGAAGAAGACATTCAGTGCACGCCGCCTGAAATTCTGAAAAAGTTAAAAAATACAATCGCCAGTATGACATATTTATGGAGTGGTGCAACAAATACGGAATTAAAAGTTTATTAATAGATATTTATGTATTAAGGGAATAAACGACAGTTTTAATCCCGAGACAGTAAGTAATGCCTGAGCGACCGAAGGGAGAGAGGGCATTTTCTGTTGAGGGATTATAGACGTTTATTCCTGAATTACATACAAAACTTTTCTCCCGACCTTAAATGTAATAATTTATTTCATTATTAGTTTGACAGTTAATTGATAGATTGATCTGATGTCATTCAATTAAGTTGGTTTGTCATGAAAATGTGCATAGTTTCTGGTTACTAAGGTAAAACGAGTTTTTGTGTCTTATTATGAGAACGAACCTTGCACAAGCACTACTGTAAGCAACCGCCAAGTTAAGATATCAGATGATTGTCCATATATAAATATTGTAAACTCCTCTAATGCTACTATTACGATTACAAAATAAAATTGATTGATATATTTAAATGCTTCGTCACTCTGACAGTTAAATTAATTTTGACTTAAATAAATGAACCAAAAGTCATTCACTACAGTATTCACTTTATTCCCTAGGGAAAATCGAATATTTTATTCCCTAGAGAATAAAGTAGTCTAATATATGTCAATTGTCAGATGTATAAGATGACACTTTATTCTCGGTCGGGAGAAAAATCGTTTTACTGGCGTATTTTTTCGATTTATGGAAAAAGTATTCTCCTTCTTCGGTGTGGTCCTATTATTCCATTGTGAAAGCAAAAAATGACGTTGATATTAGTAAATATTTTAGTTGATATTAGTAAATATAAAAAACTTACGGCTTTTTTAAACAAAAAGGAAGAAATCATATTCCAAAAAGTCCAAAACTCTTTCACAAGAAGAAATACTTACATTTTTAATAAATGTACGGGATGCAATCTGCTTGATGATGAAGGTAATTCATGCAAACCTTTCAAAATCAATTTGTTATGAATGTAGTAATTATTTTAGATTTGCGTTGTGTTTGGAATTGCTGGGGCTTTACGTAATGAAGAACTTTTGAATTTAAAAGTAAGTGACATCGAGCATAAAGAAACAATTTTGGTTGTTCAGATAACTAAAACAAAGACCAATAGGCCTCGATTGTTTTTGATCACTGCAGAGTTTGAAGGAAAATTAAAATCCGTAGAATTATTTAACAAATATTTAACTCTACGTCCTAAGCAGACGCCCCACAACCGACTTTTCTTAACTTATATAGAAATGGAAAATGCACAGTCCAGCCAATTGGAATCCATACTTTTGAAAGTGTACCAAGCAAAATTGTCAAGTATCTACATTTGCCAGAGCCATCACTTTCTTTATACGGGACATTGTTTTCGTTGAACGTCCGCCACTCTCTTTACCAACGCAGGTGGCAGTAAGGAAAATTTAAAACGCCACGGAGGATGGAAAAGAGACACGATTGCAGAGTCCTATGTTGAGGAATTTGTGCTCAATAAAATGAAAATTGCAAAGACGATTTTAGGTGAAAGTCAAACTAACAGCATAGCTACCAATGATAATTCTACTAATGGTTTACAAGTTATTAACATAGATAATAAAATAATCCTCAAGCATGTTCAATTGAAACTGTTCGTTTACTTTTAATATAAAAGTATTTTTAATAATATAAAATATTATTAAAAATGGGGTGTGAAGAACACAATACAAGTTATATATTTGTGAATGTATCTCCTCTCCAGAGACGCAGATACGTATTTCACCTTTCTACAGGATCGTCGGTACGGCCCTGCTGGAGAAGAGATACATTCAACCAAACATAACTACCTTGCTATCAACCAAAAATTATTAAGACAGAGCGTGAAAGAATATTCAGCGCTGTCTACATAATAACTGCCGAACTAAGCAACGTGTTTCTATAGACGGTAACAACCATATCTATAAAAAAACTGTATTATCGTGTCTTCACTACTTGTCGGGCGAACCGAATGCGTATATAACAAAATAATTTGAAACATACAAGAGTGGGTAAAAACGACACCAATTTGTATAATACAAAAGTATTTTTAATAATATAAAATATTATTAAAAATAGGGTGTGAAGAACACAATACAAGTTATATATTTGTGAATGTATCTCCTCTCCAGAGACGCAGATACGTATTTCACCTTTCTACAGGATCGTCGGTACGCCCCTGCTGGAGAAGAGATACATTCAACCAAACATAACTACCTTGCTATCAACCAGAAATTATTAAGACAGAGCGTGAAAGAATTTTCAGCGCTTTCTACATAATAACTGCCGAACTAAGCAACGTGTTTCTATAGACGGTAACAACCATATCTATAAAAAACTGTATTATCGTGTCTTCACTACTTGTCGGGCGAACCGAATGCGTATATAACAAAATAATTTGAAACATACATGAGTGGGTAAAAACGACACCAATTTGTATAATACAAAAGTATTTTTAATAATATAAAATATTATTAAAAATGGGGTGTGAAGAACACAATACAAGTTATATATTTGTGAATGTATCTCCTCTCCAGAGACGCAGATACGTATTTCACCTTTCTATAGGATCATCGGTACGCCCCTCCTGGAGAAGAGATACACTCAACCAAACATAACTATATACCTTGCTATCAACCAGAAATTATTAAGGCAGTTATTATGTAGACAGCGCTGAATATTCTTTCACGCTCTGTCTTAATAATTTCTGGTTGATGGCAAGGAGTTATGTTTGGTTGAATGTATCTCTTCTCCAGCAGGGGCGTACCGACGATCCTGTAGAAAGGTGAAATACGTATCTGCGTCTCTGGAGAGGAGATACATTCACAAATATATAACTTGTATTGTGTTCTTCACACCCCATTTTTAATATTTTATATTATTAAAAATACTTGTGTATTATACAAATTGGTGTCGTTTTTACCCACTCATGTATGTTTCAAATTATTTTGTTATATACGCATTCGGTTCGCCCGACAAGTAGTGAAGACACGATAATACAGTTTTTTATAGATATGGTTGTTACCGTCTATAGAAACACGTTGCTTAGTTCGGCAGTTATTATGTAGACAGCGCTGAATATTCTTTCACGCTCTGTCTTAATAATTTCTGGTTGATAGCAAGGTAGTTATGTTGGTTGAATGTATCTCTTCTCCAGCAGGGGCGTACCGACGATCCTGTAGAAAGGTGAAATACGTATCTGCGTCTCTGGAGAGGAGATACATTCACAAATATATAACTTGTATTGTGTTCTTCACACCCCATTTTTAATAATATTTTTTATTCTTAAAAATACTTTTGTATTATACAAATTGGTGTCGTTTTTACCCACTCATGTATGTTTCAAATTATTTTGTTACTTTTAATATATCTTCGCTGTTATTTTGCTGTGCTTACTTTGTCATAATAAAATGTGATAAGTTATATGTCCATTTTTTTTTAATATAATTTTTTACGGTTGGCGATAAAATTTTGTATGCACCGTCAGTAAAGCGACTTTATTGAACTCGCGTGTTACTCGCCTCGCTCTGCTCATAATCTCGGACTCGTTCAATAAAGTATCACTTACGTACTGACTACTGACTTGGTACATTAATAACTATTAATGATATTTACAGTATTTGTCTTCTTATTAAAAAACGGACCTCATTTAAAAAATATCCCTCGTAGTTGCGATAAAGCCTTGATCTAATGAACATCTTTCGTTTGCGTTTATTATATTTTTCATGGTAATTCAGCTATTGTAACGTAACCTGAATTAAGGTGTCGTTTTAACATAGGAAGAAATAGAAGAATCCACGTCAAATGATTTTAAATGTGGTAAGGAAGTTCAGATCGACTGCTTCTGCATTGCTGAACAAGAATTCTGACCGTTTACGAACAGTTCGCACTCCAGAAAATATGAGAGAGACGGCCCTACAGCACAGTCCATCACGTTCTTCGAGAACGGCATTCCGTAGCACTACACATGTCAAATTAGGTGTGTGGGGGATGTTACATATAGACTTGCATTTCCATGTATTTATAATACAAGCAGTTGAAGAATTATCTCGATATTTAAATCAATTAATGGAATTTTGCACAAAGCTCTTAGGAATAAGTGAAGCACAACTGTAATTTTATCCAATTTGATTATGTCAGATGACGCCCATTTCCATCTAAGCGGTTACGTCATTGAGCAAAAAATTTAAGATATTGATCAGAGGAAAATCAGTGTTTACTGAATCAATCTCCTTTACATAGCGTGAAGGTAACAATTTGGTGTGAATTGAGTTCATTTGGAAGTTTCATACCGTACCTTTTTCAAGACGCCAATCGAGGAGCAGTTCTGGTAACGCCTGAGCGTTATGTTATCCATGCTGGATGGTTTTCTTTTAACAATGCTAAGGCAATGCAATGCTGGTTTACGCTCGTTATAGTTTGAACAAGACAGTGCGACATCTCACAAGGCATGACTCTCAACGTGAACAATACGATGACTGTTTCCAGAAAAAGTCATCTCTCGTAATGGTGATATAACATGGCGTTCACGCTTACCTGATTTATCAGCATGCGATTACTTACTATGGGTGTATTTTAAAAATAAAGTCTACGAGAATCGCTTGAAAGCATAGACGATTTAAAAGAATCAATCACGCTTGCAATTCCACAGATTCCTTTACAAAGGCTGAGAAAGACTATGAACTCCTCTGCGACGTGCAGAAACGTACGCTGAATGATAGAGTCTATTTCAGTGATGTTATTTTTTAAATGTAGTTTTCTCATAAAATGCTTTTCTATGGACTTTCAACTTATATACGCATTATTTAAATCCACCACTAAATTATTAATTTTTCAATTTTAAATCATATGATCAATTCGGTTGCATCCTGTATTATACTGGGTGATCTAATTTCAAGTTCCTAACTTTTATTTAAGAAAAAATACAGAAAATGTAGCATTATATACGATTTTTATTAATGGAATTATGGTATTATTTATTAATTATGCAAAATTATATCAAACAAATATCCACTTCTGGACTTTCTGTAGCAATGATTCATTCAACGTAAGTTTAGGGGGCTGATATCTCGGCTATAACTTGACGGATGTTAGTTTTTAGGTGCTCCTATGTTGCAGGTGTGTTAAGTATGTCTATTTTGACAGAAAATTTACCAAATAATGTGTTCCAAAAATAGACACCGTGTAAAACAGAGATTTTACGTCTAATTTACTGGCAAATTTGCTGAGTAAAATTTAATAGAAAAAGTTCTATTAAATTCATATCTAAACGGCGCATGAGACATCTGCGCAAAAAGGTCGCCATCTTTTGATGCTTCTTGACTGTCAAACATAACCCTTCTGTCCGTTGATAGTCAGTTAGTATTTATTTTGTTAAAAATTATTGATTTTGAATTTCTAAGAATGTCATGGAGTCAAGAGCAAGTGTCAACGTTGATTGACGAAGTACAAAAATATCGTTGTTTGTGCGACGTGAGAAGCAAGGCTTACAAGAATAGGTTTTTTCGGCAACAATGTTTGCAAACGTAATTCGTTTATTATTAGTAATTAGTAATTCTTTAAACTGTTCATTTGTCATACGTAAAAAAAAATTGTACATTAGGGGATCTTATACTAACAATTCGGTGTTTAATATGTTTAAAATTCCTTAATTCTGTAATCTTCTGTTGATCCAAGGCTTCATCAATACATCCCGTCTCCGCTTGCTGCGTTTTTTTTTTAATAACTTGCAATATTATTGTCTTTGCTAATGTTGTTACAACAGCTTCTAATACAATATTAGTGGATGTCACCTCTAACGTAGGTTATATCGAATTTACTAATATTATCTTATTTTACAGACACGTACACCATATATAGTTATTTACGTTATCAGTCCGGCAAATGAGGATTTCAGCTACGAGTCAGAAGTTTCTGGACGAGGCGACGAAGGAGCCGAGTCAAGAATTTGGAAACGAGTACTGTGGAAAATCTTTTGCCATACGTATATCGTACAACGTTTTATTTCATCCTGTGAGCAATTTCGTTTGAAAAAACTTGGAATTATTTTTTAAATATCACAAAATTATTTTTTAAATGTCACAAGTGTGTGGTGTAACAGGAAAAAAAGAGAGATTTCCACTACTTCAATTCAAAACAAAACTGTTCCTTTTCCCATTAACATTGAAGGGAATTCTAATTATACTACACATATTAACATTAATATTTAATGTATTTTTTTTTGTATAAATCTGAATAAATCTTGTAAAAATTGTATTCCGGTAAAGTAAATTAATGCTGTAAAGTTTCATTTTCCGGACTGAAATGACATCAGGAAATCAAAGAATGGAATAATAGTACATTCTGTAAGCGATACATTCCCGGACGACAATGTAAATTGTTGGCCGAGGCGTTAAGCCGAGGCGTTAAGCCGAGGCCAACAAGCTTTGGACTCCGGGAATGTGGTTTTACTACGAGGTACACATACTATTTTTTCTGAAATTGGAATCAACATTATTATAAATTAAAGAATTTTGATCAAAGCATAACATATATTCATTGCCATCTAATTGCCTATGAAATCGTTTTCGTGACGTTCGTGAACATTAAACTAAATGATAATATTAATATATGCAAAAATAAATCTAATGAATATATATATATATATATATATATACAAGGTGTGTATAAATTGGCGGACCCACTACACGTGGCGACATTCTTGGTCAAATTTTGAGTTAAAAGTCCTAATCCTAAAACGATGTATCAGGCTTCCTTTGTCTTCAGAATGAATTTGACAGTAGTAATGTATTTGACTAGAACAACATTAGGCTGCCTACTTATTGTTTTACAACGTTGGCAGATGTGTTTTTCGTCAAAATAAGTTAATAAACAAATATTAAAAACAAACTTTAAAATCAAAAACAAAACTTTAACGAAAGGATAATAACAACAATTCTTCTTTCTTCTAAATTGTAGCTCTTTCTGTCAACAAATATCGAGTAATAATGCTTATTTCAAGACTGAAAATCCGAATTTTAGGAACCTCGTGCAAAGACATGGAGCATGGTACAACATTTTCGTATTAGGATTTTGTTAGGATTAGGATACTGTTGAATTTAGTTTCGAAGAATAAAAAATACTTATCATATCTCGTTTCTCTTCGTTAGTGTATGACATTTTCGTATTATTAATGAACAATAAATGAAATGTTTGAGATTGAAATTCCATAGCTACCTTATTTAATCTTATAATTTCTTCTTTCAAATAGAACCTAATGTCAAAAACTTTAGTCAGCATGTGGTACATGGTTGAAATCAGAAAAAAAAAACTATTTCTGAAGATGTCTAAATCCAATATGGCGCCTATAAGAAATTAGATAGTTGATGATAGCCAGAAGGAAACGAAACGTCGTATAAAAATTTAGAGTACACCACTGGATAGAGGTTTAGAAATGGCCACAAGGATGTGTTTTTATTTTTTCTCTACAAGGCCAAATGGCGGTGCTACAGGTAATCGAAGAAAATGGGGTTTTCGCGTTTTTTTTTTAAATAACGAAGGTCATTTGTCACAGGTCTATTTTCTTTACGGATTTATAACAAACACAAAATTTAACAACTTTGCCAAATTTAAACCTTTACTCTATCTCCAATAATAAGAGAGATCCCCATGGTGGGGGCCGAAAATGAATCAGCCTGTATATACACGCAGTATAGAAATGAAAGTCGTATCTATTTCTGGGCAAGGTGTATTGACAATTAGTAAGAACTATGAAACGTCTACGTCTGCACATCCCAGATGGATACGGCTTTCACACATTTTTTCATATATATATATATATATATATATATATATATATATATATAAGTGATTAGATAATTTCTTAGCCGTTCATTAAATATAACATTTGATAAATTATTGGAGGTTTTCGGCTTTTATATGAAATATTTACAAATATCAAGTTAGTATGTATGTAATTGCAAAGTAAGGGGGGATGTAAACATTGCTGTCTACAAATTACAAACCAAAGGGTCTATTGTGGTCTAGTGGTAATGACGACAGCCCGGCAAGCTGTAGACTTGGGTTCGAGTCCCAACATAGACATTTTTTCAATTAAAAATTTCGTATGATTTGCTTTGTAATTTGTAGACAGCAATGTTTACATCCCCCCTTACTTTGCAATTACATACATACTAACTTGATATTTGTAAATATTTCACATAAAAGCCGAAAACCTCCAATAATTTATCAAATGTTATATATATACATATATATATATATATATATATATATAATAACTTCGTGACCTTGGTATGATATGGTAAACATAATCAGTAGGCGATTAAAGGTCTGTATATTACTTCAAAATATATGTATTTAAAAAACTCTACATGTTTCGGCAGTACGCCTTTATCAAGAGAATACAAAATATAAATGGCGCATTTATATTTTGTATTCTCTTGATAAAGGCGTACTGCCGAAACATGTAGAGTTTTTTAAATACATATATTTTGAAGTAATATACAGACCTTTAATCGCCTACTGATTAGGTTTACCATATATATATATATATATATATATATATTAAAAATCAAAACTTCACACTGTATAAGTACCGACTGTATAATCCGCCATCAAACTTATAAAAATGTTTATACAAAAACCATAACTAAGTATCTCAAAAATAAAGTGTAACATTACGGTAAATATATTTTGAAAGTAAAGAAAAAACACTGAAGAAAATTAATTTCAATTGCAGATTAAATGATTCAATCCTGTCATTTTTTTTCTACGGTACCATAGACTTAAACATAAAAAAAATTTATAACGAAAAAGCGGTGGTAAAAATATCTTATACAATTATGCTAATCACTTAATCTTAAAATCAAAAATGATTGTTTAACAAAAAAGCGTCAATCGAACACCTGCATGCGTACTTGTGAAAGACCAGTACATCTGGCGGCACAAAAAAAATCGTGACTGCAGACGATATATCTATAAAATTTATCGATAACTATATATGCTTTAAAAATTTAGATCTTAATTTCAAGTAGATGAATTAATAATTTGGCATTAACCAGACTAATTAGATATTTTAGTATGCCCAAAAATGATATATAAGTTATGATAGTAAAAGATTGAATGAGTACAAAATTAATATTTAAGTGCTCAAGAAATTAAATTACACAAAGGAAAATTTAACAATACGAGTTACTTGTATCTCCTTTCCCTATTCGTCTGTGAAGGTAATTAATTTCTTCCGGTGTATCGCTGTACGGTGGATTAGATGACCATGAACTGCCCTGGATGGAGAAGCGGTAGTGTGCGTGGTGTCTTCCGCGGAAAGTTAATTATTTTTTTCCGAAAACGAAGTCGAAGTAGAACGCCAAGCAGAAAAAATCCAAAGTCGGTTGATAATTTTCTCCAACCTTCTTGAGTCGCAAGTGGAAAAATTGCCTGTTCTAAAATATTCACTAACTCTTGACCTGATCCGTAATTAAACGTGAAATTCTATAAGTCGAAGAAGTGTGACTTAATTTCCGTTACGAAGATGTTCCTTTTGTAACTTTTTAAACGACAGACTACAAAAGGCTGTCGGCCACTCTCTCTCTTCCGCGTACTAGCAGACGCTCGCAGAAGAGGATGATAGTTACCAATTCAAACACAGATAGCGATATCAGCACTTAATCAGCAAAATAAGATACCGGGATTCATCAATAAATAATGAAAATTATTAAGAAAATTTTAGAAGGGAAATAAAGGCGTAACATAGTTAAGTGATTCATTTCGTAAATGTGTTGTTTCAAACTAACATTTGATATGTCAAACACACGCCATTAATGACAACTGTCTAATTTACAGCGTAGCTAATTTAGGAAACTCGAATTGGATCACACATTATTTATCTGTTGGTGTCTAAGCATGTAATACATTTTACATTAACTTACAGTATAAAAACAAATATGAAATTTAAAGTATTTCTGTTAATCTTACTTACGACAAGTAGTACACGGACGACTCCCGTTGGTGTCTTCAGGTGAGTGTGATCGCAGTAGACGATGACGCCCGAATAGAGAGAGAGATCAGGAGACGCAGCACGTCTGTGATAGTGTGAGTGCGAGTCCCAAGAATTGATGGTTCCGATTGGGGTTTCACACTCACAGCCGCCCGCACACTCGGCACTCAGCGCTCCCGTCCTGCTGCCCGCTATCTCAAAATCCTGCAACACAGAACTCATGCCATCCCCGGCCTGGAACACGGACATGGAACACTTAGTGCTATTCTATAGGCCAATCATCAACATTACTGAACAGGACGTGGGTTTTATTTTTTTGGGTGGTGGAGGCGAGGTGGGTAAGCACGCTAATGCACTTAAAAGAATTGTGCTTAAATATATGTCATTGATTTTCTACTACATGCTGACGAAAAGGTGTTTCAAAAATTAATGTCTAAAATAGCTAAATTTCATTCACTTTTTGGTTCCAATCTAAAATCGCGACCTAGGTACTTCTGCTGCTGTAAACATTTTGTCATTTACACCGGACGCGTTTGAGGTTTCTACCTCTAGTGGTGTAATAACTTAAGTAGGACACTCTTTTCTGCATATTTAATGTAACACTTATTTGACGAAACACGTCCTCATGACAGAATATATATATATATATATATATATATATATATTCTGTCATTTATATTTTTTATTCCCTTGACAAAGGCATCATTGCCGAAACATGTAGGGTTGTTTTAAATATATATACTTTGAAGTAATGAACCAGACCTTTAATCGCCGAATTATTAAGTTTACCTTATATATACAGGCTGATTCATTTTCGGCCCTCACCATGGGGATCTCTCTTATTATTGGAGATAGAGTATAGGTTTAAATTTGGCAAAGTTGTTAAATTTTGTGTTTGTTATAAATCCGTAAAGAAAATAGACCTGTGATAAATGACCTTCGTTATTTTAAAAAAAAATGCGAAAACCCCATTTTCTTCTTTTACCTGTAGCACCGACACTTGGCCTTGTAGAGAAGAAATAAAAACACATCCTTGTGGCCATTTCTAAACCTCTGCTGTTGAATTTCGTTTCGAAGAATAAAAAATACTTATCATATCTCGTTTCTCTTCGTTAGTGTATGACATTTTTGTATTATTAATGAACAATAAATGAAATGTTTGACAGATTGAAATTCCATGGCTACCTTATTTAATCTTATAATTTATTCTTTCAAATAAAACCTAATGTCAAAAACTTTAGTCAGTATGTGGTACATGGTTGAAATCAGAAAAAAGGACTCTTTCTGAAGATGTCTAAATCCAATATGGCGCCTAAAAGAAATTAGATAGTTGATGATGGCCAGAAAGAAACGAAACGTCGTATAAAAATTTAGAGTACACCACTGGATAGAGGTTTAGAAATGGCCGCAAGGATGTGTTCTTATATTTTCTCTACAAGGCCAAATGTCGGTGCTACAGGTAAAAGAAGAAAATGGGGTTTTCGCGTTTTTTTTTTAAATAACGAAGGTCATTTGTCACAGGTCTATTTTCTTTACGGATTTATAACAAACACAAAATTTAACAACTTTGCCAAATTTAAACCAATACTCTATCTTCAATAATAAGCGAGATTCCCATGGTGAGGGCCGAAAATGAATCAGCCTGTATATATATATATATATATATATATATATATATCAATTGATAAATTCTTGGAGTTTTTCGGCTTTTATATGAAATATTTCCAAATATCAAATTAGTATGTAATTGCAAAGTAGGTGAGGATGTAAACATTGCTGTTTACAAATTACAAAGCAAATCATACGAAATTTTTTTAATTGATATATTTAATATATATATATATATATATATATATATATATATATATACAGAAGAACGAATCTAATCAATCTTAAACATGTGCACACCATAACATGTAATGTTATTTTTAAGTATTTATTTTATATTGTTTCCGAGTGTATTATTTATTACATCAATAAAATCGGCCTCTAATGAACCCGCCTCGGAGATGAAGCCGTAACGAAGACCAGGGGACAAATCATGACGATCCTGCCAGTGGCTAGCTGGATCGACAATCACATGGCTATCCTGCCAGCCACTTCTGACATCACAGTGGTACTGCCGACTGAACCTGACATACATTCACTCTAAAGGCAGGCGCATACTATTCGCATTGGACGGAACGGACGAAACAGATGGATTGGATTTTTGTTTGCCGTCCTACGTAATAGTATTAGGTATCGCATACTGATCACATCGGAAGGATTGGATCAACGGAATTGCGAGAGAACATCGTCAAGAGACCAACAAATCCGTCCAAATCAGTGTGTGCTGATGACTCATTTGCATTTCCGCACAGTATTCGACCTGTGCCAACACGCAAGGGGCTTGCACTTTTGTACTACTATTGGTACTGTAATTTTAGGTACATACACAAGCAACTAAGTACTTAATGTAGTTATTGAATATTTGTCAGCAAAATGAATGATGCTATTCTAATTTCTGTCATACAGCATTATGAAGAATTATACAATCTAAAGCGTCCTCATTATTCCAATTTATGGCAAAATATATGGGAAAAGATGTTTCTTCTTGTTCCAATAAAGCTGCTATTAAAAACAATTCGTCTTCTGAACTCATTTTAACATATTGTTATGGATTTTTCCCTAATTTATATTTAAAATTTATTAAAAATGAATGTACATTATTTGTGGATATCTGTGTATATCCGATGTGTTTTAAATCTCACATGTGAGATAAAAAGTTGTGTTTTTTGATTATCGATCTCATGTTTGAGGGGCCTGGAGTAAAATTCTAGGAGATTCACATCTGAATTAATCCGGGAACGTTGTAGTGATTGATATATTTAATATTTAATTAGTACGGGTTGTTTTTTGAGTGTGACCATAGTTATGGTAGTTCATATTTATTCCCGATAATTATACGAGTTTGGTTTTCTCGTAATTTTGTTTTTGTAATTGATTAAACAACGTTGTCGAGTAAATGTGTCTCCGATAAGTTTTTATTTCCACGTTTTTCCGATTGGAACCCTAAGAAGAAAGAAGTTTCATTGTTGGACATTAACTGGCTGAGTATCCTAGTTGGGTAGATTAGTTGTGGATGGTGGTGCAGTAAATATATAAACCACAATTCATAGCATTTTTTGGCGCCCAACGTGGGGCGGACACTAGCAGTATTGGTTGAAAGCAAAAAACAGAGCACAAAGATGGAAGCAATAATTAAATCAGGGGGGAGAATGGAGGAAGCCAAGTCAAGAAACTGGAAGTCAAGAATCTTTGGTTGAAGCAAAGGCAGTATTAGGTCAAGTAAAAACAAACACCATACATGAAGAGGGGCACGACAGGGTAAACAGGGATAAGAGTATAATGGACATGTTAACAGAAATGCAAGAAATACAGAAAAGAATGGAAGAAAAGATGGATGTGATGATGGGAAAAATAATGGCGTTAAATAATACAAGCCAAGAAGAAATTTTAACAAAAGGCATGGAGTCGTTGCAATTGTCAAATGAAAAACAAGAAGTAGAAGAAAGTATAAGGGTTTTAAATAGCAAATTATTGGAAGAAGTAGATAAAAGAGAATTCGCAGAACAACAAATGAAGTATATGGAAAAACAATTAATAAAGAAAATAGAAGATGTAAGAAAAGAGAAGAATGAAATAAATGTACCCACTTATATTCCAGTACCTGTACAAAATGAAGTGTTACCTAAATTTTATGGGATGTCAACTACGAATCCCATGTGTTTCTTAAAGAAAATAAAAGCCAGCTTGGAAGATGTGCCAGGGGACGAAAGAAAGTTGCAAAAGATTGGAAACTGTAAAAACAATGGACGAATTTGAAGCCAGATTCACAAATCAATTCTGGGGACGAAACAAGCAGACTTGGGTAAGACAAGAATTATTATTTGGTAAATATAAAATTGGAAATAATGAAACAAGAGAAACCTATGTCATGAAAAGGTACTCTGTATTAAAATATTTAACCCCTAAGATAAGTGAATTAGATATGGTTTCACAATTAAGTAGACATTTTGATTTTGAAGTTAGTCAGGCAGTAGCAATACATAATATAAATGATATGCAACAGTTTTTAGAATTATTAAAAAGGTTAGATGATGAAGAGCGTGGAAAAAGATATAATAATAATTATTCAGAAAGTAATATAAAAAGAAATCAATATTAAAGATTTAATTTGAACAATACACCTCTGAGATCAGAAAGACCTATGTTAAATGATCATACTCAAATTAATAGAAATAGAATAGCTTCCCCAAATAGAGAAATAAATAATTCAAATAGAGATAATGTAAAAGATAGAATTATAGATAAAAAAAAATACACAGGTACGAGATATAAAGATACAAGGCCAAATTTTAATTCAGAATCTGTAAAAATAGATGAAAAGAATAAATCAGAACTTGCTAGTAGTAAGGATTTTTGTTAGGGCCCACCAAAAAGAGAGAAAGTTTTGCATTGTTGTATGATTAGTCAGATTGCGCGATAAATACTAGTTTGCCACACATTAAAGTTAATATAGGAAGAAGGGAATGTTATTGTTTAATTGATTCTGGTAGTGAAACGTCATTTTTTTATGAAAAAGTTGTTGATTGGTTAATTGAATAAGGAAGGGAAATATGTGCCCACAAGTAAAATTACAATTGTATCAGCTACGAAAAAGATAATAGCTGAGTTAATAAAATTTATGTTATTGAATTTGAAGTAGAAAATCATAAATTTATCGGAGAATTTATTGTAGTAAAAGGTTTAGGAAGAAATTGGATATTGGGAATAGATTTGTTAGAGAAAATAAATGCAATCATAGATAATAATAAAAAGAAGATAATAATTAATAATAATAATGTGCAATGGATCCAGGGGCTGGAGAGGATGAGAAAATAAGTAATAATATTGAGAAAATGAATGGTATGGATAAAATAAATAATATGAAAGAAAATGAAGTAGCAGGAGTGTTGGAAGAAAAGGAGTTAACGGTTTTAGAAGAAATGGATAAAGAAAATGATGGAGAAGTGGAATTTCCCGAAGATATTGATTCGTTGAATATAGATTGTAATGAAAAATATGAAGAAGTTAAAATAATAATTAAAAATAATATAGAATTAGTAAACAAGTTTCCCAGTATCGCCAGAAATGATCGACATTCGTTAGAAGTAGATGAGACAAAACCTTTTAAAATAAAAAATTATCCCATTCCAAAGAATATGCAACAACAGGTTGAAGAAGAAGTGAAGAAGATGTTACAAGATGGAATAATAGAAGAAGGTAAAACTAGATATGTGAATCCGTTAGTTGTGGTGAAGAAGAAGTCTGGAGATATTAGATTATGTTTGGATGCGCGCAGACTTAATGAGCGAACAAAAGCTCAATTTGAAACTCCGATAACAATTGAAGCGTTATTGTCGAAATGTGGCAATGCAAAAGTTTATAGTAAATTGGATTTGCGGAGTGCTTTTTGGTTGGTGCCATTAGAAAAGGAATCCAGGAAGTATTGTGGTTTTATGGTTAATGGAAAAGTATATCAGTTTAGGACTGTACCATATGGTTTAAGCAGTTCTGCTGCGGCGTTAATAAGGGCTATGCAACAAATATTGGAACCTTATGAAGATTACGTTGTACATTATATAGATGATATTTTAATTTATAGTAAGAATTATCAGGAGCACATAGAACATGTACGAAATATTATGGAAATATTGGTAAGCGAAGGATTAAAAGTAAATATTAAGAAGTGTGAATTTTTTAAGAGTGAAATAAAATTTCTAGGATATAATATAAGTCCTAGATATGTCAGTGTGGATCAAAGTAGGCTGGAGCTAATTAAAGAGTATCCACAACCTAAAAATGTGTCGACATAGTCTCTTTCGTCCGTCAGATGTCACCATATTATATGGTGCTATCTGATAGGACGAAATTTGCTATACCATAAAGGCGATTTAAGCTTTTAAATTATTCCACTAGCTTAACTGACGACGCTTAATGGTAATAGCAGAAACATATGTCTTAAGCAGAAGTAAAAAGCTGGAAAATACGAGGTGTGTAGTCCATATTTACAGTTACAGATGTGTATTTTTTTACATGTCTGTTTCATTTGTAACAAATGCGTAATACGTGCTTAACGTATTGATATACTTAAACCTTTTTTATATCTTTCTTACAGTCTTATGAGAAATATTAAATCTTTTGGATAACTTTCGACATGATATTCCAACTCGGTCTTTTGCACTTTTAAGATACGGTTTACGAAATTTTCGGTCAGCAACCTTGGACGACCCTTTTTTGTCAAATTGAGGCATGGTATACACTGTTCACATTCTACGATTAATCTGTTGTCTTTGAAATATTTTTGATTGTGAAAAATGTTTACAATTTCTCGCTTGAGCACGTGCCCAATCAGGTTGTAAATACTTTTTCGGATTTCAAGCTTGTACGACATAACGGCGCCAATTATTTTGACATTTACGAAATATCATAACATGTTTGAGTATTACTGAATATTTATTTATTATAGTTACTATATTACAAGTCATTTACATTTATTTTTAAGCCGACGAACATTTTTTCCAAACTTCTGACATACGTTACTACATATACAGGGTGTTACAAAAATGTAGGGCTGGCTATACATAGACGGTTTCTACAACTAAAAATAAGCAAAAAAGTTTAAATAAATTTATGTCCTAAAATGGTTCGTTACTGAGTTACGGCCACTTGAGGTTTTTTCTTTTTATTTTAGAAAAGGTTACAGAAAACGGGAGTTTCTTATGTTTCTTATAGTAAATGTTCAAAATGACCTCCACGGGAAGCAACACAAGCTTCAGCTCGTCGTATCATGGACTGACTCACGCGCTGAAAATTCCTGGTGTATTTCGAATTTGGTGGCATCCATCTTCCACTCTACGTTGAAGATCTTCAATATTTTGAATTGGAGTAGAATATACCATAGACTTTAAATGTCCCCATACGTAAAAATCTATTGGATTTAAATCTGGAGACCGTGCAGGCCATGCTACAGGTCCACCGCGACCAATCCATCTTCCAGGATATATGGCATTTAAAAATTCGCGTGCTGTGTGACTGAAGTGAGCCGGTGCACCGTCGTGCATGAACCACATGCGTCCTCTAACATTTAGTGGAACATCGTCCAGCAAACCTGGTAAGTCGTTTTCTAAAAAATAACGATAATTCTGCCCAGTAAGTCGTGGTGGAAGTACAAAAGGACCAATCACAAATTCGTTAATAATTCCGGCCCACACACTAAATGAAAACTGTAATTTTTCTCGAAAAACTTGTGTTGCTTCCCGTGGAGGTCATTTTGAACATTTACTATAAGAAACATAAGAAACTCCCGTTTTCTGTAAACATTTCTAAAATAAAAATAAAAAAACTTCAATTGGCCGTAACTCAGTAACGAACCATTTTAGGACATAAATTTATATAAACTTTTTTGCTTATTTTTAGTTGTAGAAACCGTCTATGTATAGCCAGCCCTAAATTTTTGTAACACCCTGTATAATACATATTGCTATGAATAGTGGTTTTGAATTTGATAATACCACTATTCACAACCAATCTGTCCAGCTTGGATATTCAGTCGGTTAATTTTCAAGATGAGACTGCTTTTCCCTCAGGGTTCCAATCGGAAAACGTGGTTTTTCTCTTCTACAAATTTATAATGCGCCAGTAAAAGAGTATTGACAAATGTTATAATTTTGTTACTTTAAGTTACTTGTAATCTTCTTGAAGTAAGGTTAAAAAATAGTCACAATATAAAATTTAAATGAAACTTTAATACACAATTAAAAAAAAAATTTTAAAAAATATCTTTATGAAGTATAAAGATAAATATTGCGTCATTAAACAATATTATTAAGGTAAAAATATCGTGTGGAAATGACCGCAGCACACAATAAAAAACTTCCTTTATAACAGCCGATCAAAATTAATACTAATAAATTACAAAGATGCTTTTTAATTTCTCCCACAAGAAACAAAATAAACAACCTGATATGACAGCCCGAAACAAACTCTAACGCATGTGCAAACACATGAAAAAATATGCCCTTGATATCCCTAGCGTACAAAATTTTATAGTTATAGAAATTTTTTATATTAGAAATTTTAAAAAACGTTCTTTGTCATTTAATTCAAATAACTAAGAATAAAATATATATATATATCAAAATTAACTCAATGGAAAAATACCCAAATCAATACATTCAAGATAATAATAATAATGATAATAAGAATAATATAATTTACTTACGTAAAATAAAAAATATATACACGGTGTCCAGAAACTCTCCTGACAAACGAAGACCGGAGATTCCTCTGATAATTTTAAGACAATTAAACCCAAATTCACCTAGTCCGAAAATGCTTCCTAAGAGAGCTAGAGTTCTTTGAAGATGGCGCCTTGTATTTATTTTTTTTAAATTCCTCCAGAACGCTTCTATTTAGAAAAACTTAAACTGGTATGCTTATTTATCCTCCAGAGATGAATCGATTCCATCAATTGCGAATTTCTAGTACCGGTCATAGGCGTCCGTTTTGGGTAGGTCAACGGTTATTTTAAGGCATAACTTTTTTGTCTTTAACTTTTAAGCATTTGTGACACTAGATTATTAAATTTTCAGGTATTCCAGTACTAAAATGTACTCTTACTTTAAGTCGGTAGGATACACCGTTTTCTAGAAAAATCGATTTGTAAATTTTTCGTTTTTTCTTCATTAAAGTTCAATTTATTATGTACCTACTTATTTTTAGCGACGAAGTTGGCTTAGACTATCAAGGCATGGATGAAAATTAATTTAATAAATTAAAAACAAATTATTTATTACAATGGAACGAAACTAACAAAAAAAGAACAAGTATCAAAGGTAGATTGTTACAAAAGTTGCTCGATGTGATGACCATTAGTCTCTATGCATAAGTTTACCATTTTGCTTAGAGAACGCCGAATTCTTGCAAAAATTCCAAAGTTATTTCTAAATTCGTTGCAAGCATCTTGTATCCTTAGCCAGAGTTGTGCACGATTTTGTATCAGAACGGAATAAACATATGCTTTTATGTATCCCCAAACACAATAATCGCAAGGATTCAAATCCGGCGATCTTGCTGGCCAAGCAACTGGACCGCCTCTTCCAATCCAATGGTCTTCGTAGTTATTATCTAGAAAGTCTCGTACATTCCTGCTAAAGTGGGCCGGACAGCCGTCCTGTAGAAACCATAAGTTTTGCCGAATATTTAAACGCACCTCATCTAACAAATCAGGTAAAATATTTTGCTGGAAATGTAAGTAATCAGCACCATTTAAACGAGCAGGTAATTCCACAGGTCCAAGTAGATAATCGTCAACTACTCCTATCCAGACGTTTATGCTAAACCTATGCTGATGCTTAAATTCTTGAACAACGTGGGGATTGTCACCAACGTACGAATAATAATGTGCATTATGTACATTAAAAATTCCATTTTTTGAGAATGTAGCTTCGTCACCAAACAAAATGTTCCTGAAGAAATCTTCATCTTGATTTTTCTGATTTTGTAACCATTTAGCGAATTCTACGCGAGCAGGAAAATCTCCTTCTAGCAGTGCTTGCACCTTTGTAAAATGAAAAGGATATAAATTTTCTTTGTGTAAGATATTTCCTACGGAAGATTTTGAAATTGTAGGGTACATGGCAGATAGTCTTCGAACGCTCATTTCTGGATTTTCCTCAACTTCCATTAAAATAACATCTTCATGTTCTGCTGTTACATCATTATGTCTCCCTGTTTCATTATTTTTTGGGACCACTGAACCTGTTTCTCTTAATCGTTGATGAAGAGCTGTAAATGTTGAGTGAGTGGGATGCTGACGATTGGGAAATTTTTCAGCGTATCTACGTTGCGCCGCTCGAGCGTTACACCTCATTTCGCCATAAACTAAATGCATATCGGCGTATTCCTCATTAGTAAAAACCATTTTTTTTTCAATTGAAATAGTTGTGTTTGAATAACACAAAGTAAAAAATGAAAAGATAAACTTTGCGAACTGACAACAATTTGACAATGAAAAACGTAGGTTTTACTTCTGTTGGCAGTTCAGAGCTAACTATTGCAAAAAATAAAAAATTGAACTTTAATGAAGAAAAAACGAAAAATTTACAAATCGATTTTTCTAGAAAACGGTGTATCCTACCGACTTAAAGTAAGAGTGCCTTTTAGTACTGGAATACTTGAAAATTTAATAATCTAGTGTCACAAATGCTTAAAAGTTAAAGACAAAAAGGTTATGCCTTAAAATAACCGTTGACCTACCCAAAACGGACGCCTATGACCGGTACTAGAAATTCGCAATTGATGGAATCGATTCATCTCTGGAGGATAAATAAGCATACCAGTTTTTGTTTTTCTAAATAGAAGCGTTCTGGAGGAATTTAAAAAAAAAAATACAAGGCGCCATCTTCAAAGAACTCTAGCTCCCTTAGGAAGCATTTTCGGACTAGGTGAATTTGGGTTTAATTGTCTTAAAATTATCTGAGGAAACTCCGGTCTTCGTTTGTCAGGAGAGTTTCTGGACACCCTGTATATATTTTCTCGAGACGAGATATTTTCGGACACGTTCACAAAAATATTAATAGTGAACCTGTATTTGTGTTCTTCACACCAGATTTTTAATAATATTTTATATTATTAAAAATACCTTTGTATTATACAAAAACTTGTTCTTGAAAACTGCGACCAAGTTTTTAATTTCAGTCTCATTTTTGTATTCAGTGCCCTAAAATTAACAAAAAAATGTACTTTCCAAACAAGATACAACAAATAAACTAAAATTTGTTGTCCAGTGTTATTTAAGTTCCGGGTAGGTAACCGAGGTGCTTCAAACATGTAAACACCGGATGTCTTCAGTAACAGAAGTGCCGAGCTATATGGATAATAACCGCGTAAGTGAATAACCAATATTAGTAGTCTCTTACCTGACATCTACGCTGACCAATTACCAGAACTAACCTGTTCGTTATTTTAGAATTGAGCTCTTCCGTGCAAGTGTTGTGAATGTTATAGAGTAAAATCATTTTCGAATGAGACTGGCGCAGAAACATATTTTAGTAATTAGAAAGAGAGCCACCTCATAAATGAGAGAAACAGCTAGTAGTATAAATCCGTATATGTACTATACGAGCCACAAACGTTTATCGATTATTTGTCAGTCGGTACCAGGCATTTGATAGGTGCGTTTCGTAGTGGTGTTGTACGTACATTGAGAGTTTTCCTATTTGTAATATTATTGTTGTGTTTTATCTATTAATTAATTTTTTTTCAAAGCTATTCAAGAGTAAGAATGCATCCTCTTGTAAGTAGAAATATACTTATCATAAAATTCCTGAAAATTTAGTTGTATTTATTTACACAGAGTAAAATGTCTGATATGGCAACAAACTCTGTCCTGGAGGAAGTGAGCCCTTGTTCGAAAAAGAGAAAAGTTATTCTTGAACAATCTCGTGAAATAATTTTTAATGTATATAACTATTTTAAAAAACAAGGTGTGACAGGTAAATATATTTACAAATTAGGTGGATACATAATATTTAACCTGTAATAATATTACTTTTTTAAATCAAATTCAAAATTAAAATTTATGTTGTTCATCATTTATAGGTCAGCTGCTAGATACAGTTGCAGAAGCAACAGGTATTTCTAGGAGCACTGTAGGTCGAATAATTAAAGGTCATGCTGTTGAAACAAGAAAAGTAAATTCCAAAGTAAACACCAAAATCTACTGCCGATAACTGTGGGGAAGAAATTATTCGCAGAATTATACATAATTTTCATGTGACTGAAAAGAGAAGACCCACAATAAAAGCCGTTTATAATAAAATTCACGATGATGAAGGAATCGGTTTTGCAGGAGGGCTATCATCTTTTAGGAAATTATTGCGGCGAATAGGATTCAGGTACTTTTTTTATTGTTTTTAGTAATATCACTCTAAACTTTTTATTTGCTAGATGAAAAAAAAACTACTGATAACTAGAGCTGAGGATGTTTGCGGTACGGCAGGACCGTATGTAGTGCATCCCCACATTTAACTATTTATCTAAATATTCTCTGAAATGATTTGCCGGATCTCATAAATTAATAGAGTGATATTTTAGTATGCACTGGATATTGTTATTATACAAAATCATAATAGCCATTTGTATTTATGGATCATAAATAATAATACGCATGTATTTGTATTTGGTTGTGAATTCAATTTAAACTTAAAACGAATCGTAATATTTTAACGACAAGCCGTCCTTACAATACATGCATTCGAGACAAAGTGTGCAACTCTACGAATAACTTCCATAATTGATCGAAAATGGACATTTTGGAGCTGAAGTAAAGCCCCTATTCTTAGAAAATTTTATTACTGTCGTTAAGAACTATTATTATAAACAACAAAGGCCTTTTATTAGTGTTGAAGTTTTAGTTTCATTGAATTTCCATGTTGTAAGTAGTCAATTGTAAAGTGTTCATTCACAATATTCTAAAACAAGGTGTAAATTTAACTAAAATCCAGAAAAACACATTCTGATAATATATTACTAGATTAGAAGCTGTGTTTATTACTATTTATTATATTATTTTTATAACCAAATGCAATAAAAGCTACGAAAACAAAAGAAACCTCGATTTATTAAAATCTTGTCACACAGCCTTTCAAAGCCTGGCAGCACATATTTTGCATATATTTTATATATACTACCTACTTGAACTAGGTGAATGAAGTTATATCTTATAACTTCTAACTTCATTCACCTAGTTCAAGTAGGTAGTATATATAAAATATATGCAAAATATGTGCTGCCAGGCTTTGAAAGGCTGTGTGACAAGATTTTAATAAATCGAGGTTTCTTTTGTTTTCGTAGCTTTTATTGCATTTGGTTATAAAAATAATATAATAAATAGTAATAAACACAGCTTCTAATCTAGTAATATATTATCAGAATGTCTTTTTCTGGATTTTAGTTAAATTTACACCTTGTTTTAGAATATTGGGAATGAACACTTTACAATTGACTACTTACAACATGGAAATTCAATGAAACCAAAACTTCAACACTAATAAAAGGCCTTTGTTGTTTATAATAATAGTTCTTAACGACAGTAATAAAATTTTCTAAGAATAGGGGCTTTACTTCAGCTCCAAAATGTCCATTTTCGATCAATTATGGAAGTTATTCGTAGAGTTGCACACTTTGTCTCGAATGCATGTATTGTAAGGACGGCTTGTCGTTAAAATATTACGATTCGTTTTAAGTTTAAATTGAATTCACAACCAAATACAAATACATGCGTATTATTATTTATGATCCATAAATACAAATGGCTATTATGATTTTGTATAATAACAATATCCAGTGCATACTAAAATATCACTCTATTAATTTATGAGATCCGGCAAACCATTTCAGAGAATATTTAGATAAATAGTTAAATGTGGGGATGCACTACATACGGTCCTGCCGTACCGCAAACATCCTCAGCTCTACTGATAACCGTAAGATTTTAATGGAGCGGTTTGACATAAGAGAGCTGAGGTGTTCTTACGAGTACATCCGCAAAATAACAAATTATCGTACCCAAGGACGTCCAATAATATATACAGGTATAAAAAGCATTTAGAAAATCTATTTAGTACATATTTTAAGTACATAAGTAATTTTTAGATGAAACTTACATACATGCAGGGCATACATCTCCTTTTGGATAGGTCGATCAATCTAATGAAGGATTAAAGTGTCCAATTTCAAAAAGGAAGCGTTTAATAATTGTTCATGCTGGTTCTGCAGAGGGTTTTGTTAATGATGCGTTATTAATTTTCAAATCAGGTCAAAAAAGTGGTGACTACCATGACGACATGAACTTCATAAATTATAAAAAATGGTTAGAAACATCTTTAATTCCTAATTTGCCTGATAATTCTGTGATTGTTGTGGATAATGCCAGCTACCATAATGTTATGTCATATAAACATCCAACATCAGCCAGTAGAAAGTGTCATATGATACAGTAGCTAAACGAAAGGGGCATAACTTACGATGCAAATTGTACTAAACCGGAGTTGTACAATTTAGTAAAACTTCACAAGCCAAAACATATACAGTACAGCATAGATGGTATATTTGCAAAAAAAGGCCACACCGTCCTGAGATTGCCACCATACCACCCAGAACTAAACCCGATTGAAAAAATCTGGGGCATTGTAAAGAATCGGGTTGCATCAAGAAATGTTACATTTCATATAAATGATGTTGAAAAATTGGCGAGAGAAGAATTTTCAAACATCAAGGTAGAGGAATGGTCAGAAACTTGTCAACATGTAGAAGGTGTAGAAAAAGATTACATTACGAAGGAGCACATAATGGATGATTTTTGTGAAGAATTTATTATTAATGTCAATAATGACTCTGAAGATGATTTCTACGATTTTTCAAGCGATGAAGACTGAAGATTTTAAACGTTTCAAAATATATTATATTAATTTTGTCATCGGCGAAAATAAATCTTTGATTATACATTGTATGTATGTATATTTGTTTTAATAAATACAAAAATTTTTCTAAGCACATGCTTGTGTATTTATCTTCTTTTAATGTCTCTAAAGTGAGATTTTGGTTAGGAGTAAAATTATAATGAGAAAAACCAAAATTAAGGTTAATGAAAACCATATTACAAAATATGGATTAATATAATAATAATTTGTAAATACAAAGACTTAAATGTGAAAGCACTATAAAAAGAAATATTTCATTGTAAAATACAATTTATAAAAAATTTGTTACATAATACCTATTGATGTAATAATTATTTTATTCTTCGCGAAGTAATAAGTTTATTTAAAATCGACAACAAAACATAATTATTATGGTTTAATATAACTAAATATTATTTAAATTTAAAACTGCCGCCTGTATTGTCAAGACTGCTCAATGTTTTTAAGGTGTTCAGTATTTTTGTAACGTAATCGCTCGCGCATCTTCAGTCTCATCCGAAAGTAATTTTACTCTAATACTCTGATAATTTTATGGCGTTTTATGCGACACATGTAATGCACAGAATATACCTACTTTCTTGTACTATTTATAAATATTCTTAAAAATTAGGCGAATCGTTAATATTAGATTGATGCATAAGCTCGTGAGGTTTTTGGTTTCTAGGATGGGAGTGGCTTTAACGAAAATCGTTAGGTATACGTAAAAGTTATTTTAACGTCATATGATTGTTGGATTAAACAGTTTTGAATTTGTGACAAAAGAAAATGGAACGTCCAGTAGAAAGAACAAATATTTCCAACATATCCTTTTGTTCGAGTTCAACAGAGGAGTTAATGCATTGGAAGGCGCCAGAACCATTTGTGCCTGGGGAGAGTACAGCATAGAAATGTTTTTTTTTTATTTAAAGAAGGCAATTTTGACATAAACGGTTTTCAACGTTAAAGAAGACCATCAGGGTTTGAGGAAGATTGTCTGAACGCTTTAATTCTTGGCGATCCAGGCCAATCAACTCAGGAATTGGTCGTTACAATGTACTGTAACCAAAATCCACCATAATACATTTACATTACATGGCCAAAATTCAAACTGGATGCTTGGTTGTCGGTTGTTTTTAAAACAACAAGAATCAGTGTATCAATATTTGTACCTCTTTCCTAGCTCGTAAACAACATCGACCGTTTCTGTCCCACATTGTTACTGATGACGAAAAACCTTAATGTCAAGAACAGAAAAGAATAACTTAGCCCTAACAAAAGGTACCCCGAGCAAAAGCTGATATTCATTCACGAAAATTGATGTTGTGCATCCGATGGGACTAATAAGGCGGGGTCTAGTATTAATTGTTTTCGAGGAATGTAACCATCACAGATGAAATTTACTGTCAACTGCAACTCCGTCGGCTTGAAGCCGCAATTCAAGAAAAAAAAACGAGAAAACATCATCGAGTAATTTTGCAGCCTAATAACGCCTGCCCTCATACTGCTGATACAAAAAAGGGGCTATTTAAGAACTCGATTAGGAGGTCACTTCACATCTGCATTATTCCTTCATCTTGCTCTGTTAGTCATACATCTGCTTCGCTCTCTATCAAACAATTCAGCAACAATCGAGGAATCTTTAATAACAAATTTTTAACGCAGCGCTTGAAAAGTAGATTGGCGGCTTCTTCGCGTCCAAACCACTGAATTTTTTCAGGTGTGGGAGCGAAAAATTGCCAAATCATTGGGAGACAATCGTAAATAGCGGAGAAGGATATATTTTTGATTAGTTCATGTATTTTGTTTTTAAAAAAATTAATAAATTTTAAATTCAATGAAACCACTAACGAGCCAATGGATCAATCCAATAGTTTAATAATGTGCATCTAATTAACTACAACGAGAAAACGCGTATTTTATTAACAACCTTTTATTTTTCTACATAACTTCCTTCCACTCTAATACACTTATTCCTTATTTTTTGTTAATTATTCTTGTGCTTTCAGAAAAAAATTCCTTCGACTACTCTGCAAGATATTATTCAACAACTTCTTTGAGTGCTTTATAAAATGCAAAACGCTATCTTCTGAAATGCTTTGTCAAATTTTTTGAATTAAAAGAAGCCCGATGGAGCTATATCACGACTATAAAGCGAATGTTTTTACTTTATAAACCCAAAGTCATTGATTACTTGCTGGAATTTTACATATTTTATCACTTTGACAAACCATAGATGACGGATGCTGTAAAATAATGTTTGAAAATTGGAAACAGACAGAATCTTTCGTCCCTATTAGAAGATACAATAATAGCACTATCAATTCTTTTTTGCTTGCACTGTGAATACGTGTAACATATTGGTGATAAACAGAGAGCGGACTGAAGCGATTGAATAACCAATTGCCCCGATAAAACGTTGTGGTCAGGTATAGAATGCATGTTATAACAGCCCCACTATTTGCTTGCTCGATTACATTCCTCGAGCAGGTGTTTTTATTTCCGTCGTTGTGAATAGTGCATTGTGTGTATTCCTTCATAAATTAAATTAAACAGTGGCGTGTACGACGGAATATACATTTATATATTATTTCTTGAAATAATCGCTTAAAAAATTATATCCGCTAATTTCCAAAGTGTATTCTCGTGTTTACATGCATATATGTACATATATGTATTTATTGTTCTTGAGATAGTATAATTTCTATTCGCTTCTATAAGGGATTGTTTCTGGTTTCGTTTCTTTCAGTGTTATTTGGTTACAACGTTTAGTATTTTAAGAAATCCGTTTTATATTGTTATATTGTCTATTTATCCTATAATTTTTTATAAATATTAAGTTTAATTTACTACCTTATTTTTGGAGTAGTTTTCGTTTCTTCTTTTTTGGTCTATTTCTTTCTGTTCTTAGTATTTCTCTTTATTTTCATTAACTATGGAGAATTCTCGTAGGGCAACCATGCTAGGATGGATTAGAAGCCATACAGATTGATTGTATATTCGTATTGATACCGAGATATATTGCAGCGCCTGTTCATTAAGTTTAAGGCGTCCATAAAAGTGTAATGTGCAGAGACATGTTTCTTCGAAAACTCATCAAGATAACGTATGACCATTTGCACCTAACACTTTTAACGAAGAACTGTGCGAAGCTTTCATGGCGGCCAATATCTTATTCAAAAAGCTTAACAATCCAGTCCTCAAGAGGTTTCTTACAAAATATACTGATCATCATATACCAGATCACTTACCAAAATGTTATTTGAGAGCCATTGAAAAAATACGAACCAACCTATCTGGTCATTATCTTTTGGCAAGTGCAGACGAAACAACAGATGTAATGGGACGATATGTGTTAAATGTAGTTGTTGGTATTCTTCATCCGACAACTTCATACCAACCATACTTAATTGCAACCAATTGATGCCTTTTTCAAAGAAATTTGAAAAAGGCATCATATGCGGAAACATGTAAGATTGTTTTAAATATACTGGATGCGGCAATAGTGTGTCGGCGCAGCTCAGCATGAAAACTAATAAAGTTGTAACAATAAAATTTTACGTACACATCTAGTATGCTACAGTACATTTTATATTTTTATTTATATATTTACAGGGTGTTCCAAATTTCCGCAACTACTTTCAATTTTTTTTTTAAATAGATTGCTATACTTTCTTGTTATTATGATGATAGCCACCCAAATTATCTTTGCAATGATATATGACAATGTGCACTTACAACTGTTAGTTTGGTTTCATTGCAAATTTTGTTAAAATCTAGACAGTTGCAGCGTCTAACATTTTAAGTCTTAGCTTGAAAATGGGTGCAGTGCCTCACGTAACTCTTTTGTTACCAATTTATGGACTAACACGTTATATGTTTTGAGGGTGAACAACGTGACAACATATACAGGGTGTTAAATATGTCGTGTCAAAGTTATCGAAGTTTAAAGGCTATTTTCTCTTTTTTTTTTAATTGAACATATAATGTTTTTATTAGTCAGCAAATTGCTTGTAAAATTGCCGTTAAAATGGTACCAATAACATAGTACTTATTTCAAATATTTTCTAAGTTATAACCCTTTAATGGGATATACCTATGTTTATAATATTCAATATGCGGTGCATCTAATAGTTGGTTGGCCATGAAATGATATCAAACAAAGTAACTTTTACAAACACATGTTTTTTAATTCTTTATTATTAGTTTTAGAATTACATTTTGTAATTTTTTCCATAATAAAACTAAATTAATTTAAAATGTGTTCAAATATATGTCCATGCTGCTCTACACATGCTCTTAATCGCCTCTGCATCGACAGACTTACATTTTGAGCCATGTTGTTTTCACTTAATTGAAGAAAAGCGTTTCTAATTCGTTGCTGCAATCTCCTTATGACGTTATCTGGTAGGCCTTCTAACAACAATGGTAAATTATTTTGTAGGAAATTTGTGTAAATTTCACAATTTAAAGTAATATTAAAAAAGAATGGACCTATAATAGTGTTTCCTATGATGCCTCCCCAGGTGTTAACATTGGTATAAAATGGGTTACACAAAATGAGGGTTTCTAGTGTCATAATAATGAGAATTTTATGTTTGTTATTCCACAATTAGCAAATGTTGCTTCATCTGTGAAAAGTACATGATCTAGAAAAGTTAGATCTTGTCGTAATTGGAAAAGTAGCCATTCACAGTAAACAAGTCTCCCTTCGAAATCCGTTCGTAATAAGCCTTGATGATTTTGAATTTTGTAAGAGTGAAATTTATGTTTTTTTTTTAAATCCTTCTTACAGCAGTGACTATCCCGTGTTCTTTCGAAATTATCCTTGTAGACACGCGCGGATTTTCCACAACGGACTGGACGACTGTCACTTCGTTATCTTCTGTAACCATAGACTTAGTTCTTTCGTGTTTGACGTAATTCACTGAACCCGTTCGAAGAAACTTTGTCAACAAATTTTCAAACGTCTTAATATCTGGTGCTCTTCGGTGAGGATACTCCATAGCATATGTTCTTGATGCTAAAAAGTGGATTTCTATTGCTAGCGCCAAGAACAAATACCGTGTCTATTAGCTCCTCTTTGGAAAAATTAATTCTAAAGAAACACAACTATAAACTATTAAGGCATGTAAATAAAAAATAATGACAACAAAACGATATAACTGACAAAAGATAACAACTAATAACAAACAAACGGAAATTGATAATTAACTAGCCGAACTTAAATTATAACAATTAAAAGCGATTACAGCAAAGAGGAACTACAGAAAAACACTTTATACGGAAATTCTAAGTAGATATTTGACGTTTGGTTACACAGCAATTTTTGCTTAATATCATTTCATGGCCAATCAACCAACTATTAGACGCAGCACCGCATATTGAATATTATAAACATAGGTATATCCCATTAAAGGGTTATACCTTCGAAAATACTAGAAATAAGTACTATGTTATTGATACCATTTTAGCGGCAATTTTACAAGGAATTTGCTGACTAATAAAAAAATTATAGGTTCAATTAAAAAAAAAGAGAAAATAGCCTTAAGCTTCGATAACTTTGACACGACATATTTAACACCCTGTATATGTTGTCACGTTGTTCACCCTCAAAACATATAACGTGTTAGTCCATAAATTGGAAACAAAAGAGTTACGTGAGGCACTGCACCTATTTTCAAGCTAAGACTTAAAATGTTAGACGCTGCAACTGTCAAGATTTTAACAAAATTTGCAAAAAAACCAAAACAGTTGTAAGTGCACATTGTCATATATCACTGCAAAAATAATTTGGGTGGCTATCATCATAATAACAAGAAAGTATAGCAATCTATTAAAAAAAAAAATTGAAAGTAGTTGCGGAAATTTGGAACAACCTGTAAATATATATGTAAATAAAAATAGAAAATTCACTGTAGCATACTACATGTGTACGTAAAATTTCATTGCTACAACTTTATTAGTTTTCATGCTAAGCTCCGCCGACACACTATTGCCACACCCGATATACATTTTTGAAATAAAACCAGATCTTAAATCGCCAACTAATTGAATCTACCTATTTATATATATATATATATATATATATATATATATATATATATATATATTGTCAGTCGCCGGACAACGTTGCACACATGTCGCTTGTGGGATGTTTTGCCCATGGGATGTTACTCGAATGAACCTCTCTATTTATTAATCGAACCCGAGCGGAAGAATTATTACAGAATCAATTTCCTTAATTTTATTTTGTCCTTTTAATGGAGTAATTTTCCGTTGGTATAATAGATATCTACTATTGTTATCATAGCGTGATTACTTACAGATTATTTTTATTCAAAGTGGATCTATAATTAATTATAAAATACATAAAGCAGAAATAGGATTGTTGTCATATTTGCTTGTCCTATAATTGTATTTACTTTTGTTCCGAAGCTAGATTTTTATTTTAATGTAATTTTATGGCCTCGTTATTATTCTCTCACATATCTAGTTACCATTTAGTACTGAAAATATTCATGATACAGATTTTATTGTACAGGGTGTCACATGCGTCTAAGCTGATTGTGTTTTGATTTTTATGCAAGTAATTTTGACACAACGGTTGTGCCATTCAAAAGCGGGTTTTTTTTGCGTTAACGAATTCATAATTCGTAAAAATTAATTCTGTAATTTCAACTTAACGCGATTTCCATTTGAATTTCAATGTGCGCATTGTTGTTCACAGAACACCATTAATTCATTGGTTAGAAGACGCCGTATACATGGTAACATTTTAGAAAATGGATGGGAGAACCAAGAACATTTACCAACCCTGAAAATAAATTGCAAGAAATTCGATACTGTAAAGTCCGAAAAGACTAATTAGACAAAGCAAATCGAATTGAATTATGTAGTTTTTAAATTTACGACCTGTTGAACCAGACATAGAATCAACGATAACTCATTTGCACTTAAATGGGTTTGTTAGTAAACAAAACTGCCATAATTGATCAGGTAAAAATCCTCAAAAGATTCACAGAAGACCATGAATTCATGGATTAGAATGCCGTCTTCTAATCCATGAATTCATGGTCTTCTGTGAATCTTTTGAGGATTCTTAGCTGATCAATTATGGCAGTTTTGTTTACTAACAAAGGTGCAAATGAGTTATCGTGTTAGCAGACCGCCAGGATGAGAGAGATTGCTAATATGGTAAACATCTCAATTGAACGTGTGCAAAAGATCCTTCACGAAAAATTGTGTATGAGAAGGCTATCGGCAAGGTGGGTGCCGCGTCTGCGCGCGATATCAAAACAATGTTTAGACATGCTTAAGTACAATACAAGTAACTTTCTCCGGCGTTATGTAACTGTAGATAAGACATGGACACATCACTCCACGCCAGATATCAAAGATCAGTCGGCACAATGGGTTTTCCCCGGCGAACATGCCCCAAAGAAAGCGAAGACGATTCCATCAGCTGGAAAGGGTTTTTTTGAGGTTCGCAAGGCATAATTTTAATTGATTTTTTGGATAAAGGAAAGACAATCACGGGACAGTACTATGCTGATTTATTGGACCGTTAAGACGCTGAACTACCGAGGCATGATAATGCCGCGGCCCACTCATCGGCAATTGCGACAGCAAAACTAGTCGGTTTACAGTATGAGTACACCATATTCGCCAGATTTGACCCTCTGACTTCCAATTTGGGTAAAGCGGTTCAGAGAGGTCACTGCCGAAACAGGCTTATTTTGCAAAGTTTGATAAATCTTATTATTTGCTGGCTTCAAAAAGTTGTAACATCGCTAGACTAAGTGTATAGAGCTACAAGGAGGTTAAGTCGATAAATCAATTTATTAAATGCAAAACAATTGCGTTGTATTCCTTAACATAAGTATTTATCATACTATAGCAAACGCCAATTAAGTTGGCGCGAGGAGGGCGAGCGCAGAAAACGTTTTTAAAAGCGTCTACCCCCACTACTCAAGTAATTGTCAGAATACATTTGTCAATGACGTTTGATGGAACATAATGTATTTGCTAGGGGATCATAAAGTGATATACGCTCAGAGGTTAGAATTATCTGACATTTGATGTAAAACCAAATACAAATCTCCCCACTACTTCTAATCCTGCGCGAACTTACCCCTCCTCGCGCCAACTTAATTGGCGTTTGCAATATCTTTGAATATTAAAATGTTTCCATAAGCTCAATCAGTTTATTTGATATTCTTTTCGATCATCACACTCGGAACCCACTGTATTTTAAAACTGCTTTTAGGCTATCTAGTTAAAGTGAAACTAATATATTTTTGCACTCCCCTGTGTTTTAATATTTCAAGTTTAGTTTGTAACCAAAATTTGGTTCTGATTTAGTGCATTTTATACTTTTGCTTTCCAATGTTGTCTATTCTATTTTAAATAATAGAATAATTTACTTACTATCGCCGTTACCTCTCTGTTATTAGATAACAACCGATTTATATTACTTAGTCCTCACTTCTATAAATAATTTATACTTACGAGTTTTCATAATAATAATGCTTAAACGGAAGTGATGCTGGAAGTTTTAATTGCTGCCAATAAATACGATTACTTTTGCAACTGTTACTAGGTTGTAAATTTAAAAAACGCATAAATATCACATTTAAAGACACAAAATTTTAATTCACCGAAAACAATTATGCAAGATCGTAATTATTGGCAGTATATAAAACTTGTGTTCAGAGTATACGCGTGCAAATAAAAATACAAACGATATCAAATAAAAATATTTATTTCAAAATAAAATAGTACACAAAAATATACTTACAAAAATAATAAGTGCCAAAAAGTAATCATGCAATTCCTAAACATAAGTATATAAGACATTCAATATTCATTCAAATAAAGGCGCTAAATTTGAAACTACATAATTCTATAAATAAACATTAAAATACAATGCAAAATAAATAACGTCTACAATTCTAAACAAATCAAAAATTTAAAGCACAAAGTAATATATTTGGATAGATGTAGATATTTGAATTAAATTTTCATAAGTTTACAAAACAATAGTTTTTATATAAAATATTGTTACGATATTTTATTACGCAATATTTGTCATCCCTACTCCAAAAATTCCACCACAAAACAATAGTTTTTATATAAAATATTGTTACGATATTTTATTACGCAATATTTGTCATCCCTACTCCAAAAATTCCACCACACAGTGGAATTTTTGGAGTAGGGATGACAAATATTGCGCGTAACCTTCCCACTCTGGTGATAGCACTATTTGCTAGCTGCCCGTATTGTTTAAATTAATCATTAGTCATTTTTAGTTCGTTTTGGTATTTTTGAGAAAAAAAAAAGCACTCTTAGAAGTGGATGGGACGTCGTGCTAATTATATATTTAAGTTTCCGTTTTTGGTTGATTAATTTAAAGACAGCTGCAAAAAATCCCAAGATTTCCACTTGGTAAGTTACGCTCTCTTTCTTATTGCTGTTAACCCCCTTGGTTGTATTTTTTTTTATCGCTAAGACTTGTACTATCTTTTTGTATGGGATGCCAAGAATACCTCTAGCTAATTAGGGTGTAAAAACTCGGTGAGATCACGCTGATGTGAGCAGATTAACTTCCCACATCTGACCACGTGTTTGTCCGAGTCCGTAGGCTTGAAGCAGAAGCCACATATGTGGTTAAAAGATCAGCAAGTCTTAGGTAACAGATAAGGGCCACCGGTATATTTTGTGTGCTCCGAAAAATATCGAAATTCATTAATCTGGAACTCTTTTTAATTCCTACGTCAAATAACTCGTAGAAAGACATTTACGACGGCCATTTGGGGGAGTCCGTAGGCTTGAAGCAGAAGCCACATATGTGGGTAAAAGATCTGCAAGTGTTAGGTAACAGATAAGGGTGACCTGTATATTTTGTGTGCTCCGTAAAATATCAAAATTCATTAATCTGGAACTCTTTTTAATTCCTACGTCAAGTAACTCGTAGAAATACATTTACGACGGCCATTTGGGGTAGTATAACGTTTCCTCTTTGTGTAACCGCCGAATGAGCAAATTTTCTTACATAGAATCGTTATTATTCAATAAATTCATGAAGAAGTTCATGAATTTATTGAAAATGCATCGTTAATGCATTCGATCAAATATTTTATTGAAGTTATTCAGTTAATGCCAACCATAAAATAGCGACTTTTTTTACTACCAATCTGTTTGTGTTCGTATTCATAAGTTGAGTAGGTTATATCAAATGTATATTGATTTTTGTATAGTGAAAATGATGACTAATTATTATAAGTCTTTACTATCTTTACTTGATCTATTGTCTATTTTATACAGATAGCCACTAATCTCTATATAACCTCTAATCCTTACGATAACCTCTACGATAACAACTATTACATGACATCCAAAGTTGGCAATAACTTTAAAACCAAAATGTAAGCATAATTCTAAAAATTAGAGGTGGTTCTAGTTCGTGAATTGCTTCATGAATTTATTGCCGTCAAGAAACAATTTTGTGTATTACACGTTTCAATAAATTCAAGGTCACAAAATTCCCGAATTTATTTGACCGTATAAAGCCGCCTTAAACCATGCTTATCAAATTTGACATATCTTATTTGACTTGTCAAATTTGGCTTTTAAAGGTTATAGGTATTAGAAATGTATGTATAACCTATGCAGTCTATAAGTGACATTATAAATATATTTGTCCCGTTTACGCAACCAAAAAACTGATTTTATACCCATAAGAGTTGTACGGGTTTTATATGTCGCGCAGTGTACACAATATACCACCGTGTATACCCCTAAATTGGAGAGTGGGCGTAAATATACTAAGAAACAACCAAACATAAATTTAAAAAATCATGATAGCAGATATATAATAAAAGTAAAATGGTATTTTAATTCCATTTACCAATCATCAACCAACCTACGGGAGGAGAACAAACTGAATAGGGGATCGTATCGGCACCTCGTATATCGTTCGGTTTGCTTACTTCCCCGGTGTATGTTCCTAAATACATATGTCGGAGTGAATAATGCGTTTATTTATTTACATTAAAAAAAAACAAAGGACCGTGTTGGTCTAGTGGGTAGGTCACTAGACCAAGAATCTAATGAACCGGGTTCAAACCCTGGTCTATCCAACAATATCGATGGCGTTTTTTCGGTCTCAGCTCAACTCAGGCTGACAAAATGAGCACCTGTAGGTAAAACTCTGGGGTAATAATAGGCGGTTGGTGCGTAGTGCTAGCCATGTTACCATCCTAATGTACAGAATGTTTAAGTTGTAACAAGCCTACCACATTTACTACTCCAAGGGTCTGCAAGGCTAGTTACGAGAACTACTATTATTTAAAAAATGCATGCAGAAATACAGGCCACAGGTTTTAAAAGAGGAAAGAAAGTCTATTTTCATGTATTACAGCTTATAAAAAACTTCTAATAGTCTATTTATGATTCCGAACGAGGTACGCCATAGTTAGTAATATCAGGCACAAAAACTTAAAGACACAAGTTACTAACATAAAAGCACCGTTACTGCTGCATTTAGGATATGCGAGGTGCTACTCAGATATTCTCGGAATTTGAATGTGTCGCGGGAAGGGATGGTAGTACTGCTCTATAGCGCTAGATGGTGTGAGCTACTTCTGTACTAAGACAGTCTGTCAAACGGTACTTTGCTAAGTGGCGACAAACAGTTTTTGTGTTTATATTTGTTGAATTATGTTTGAATTATTCTGGGACACCACAATGCCTGATGTGAAATAGCAAAAAAACGTGAATCAAATTCTGCTTCACACTTGGTAAAATGGCAGCGGAAATTCTAAAACAAGCGTTTGATGAGGATGCTTTAGGCCAGACGCGAAATTATGAGTGGTACAACCGCTTTAAAAATGGACGTGTGTCGGTTGATGATGAGCGTTCCGGTCGTCCATCGACGGAAAACACGTCACAAAATGTGGAAAAAGTGCGTGATGCTATCCTGCAAGACCGAAGGAGAACAATTCTTGACATTTGTAACATTGTCGGCTTGTCAACAATTCGTGGACCCTACAGCACAATGCACCAACCCACACGTCACTTGTGCGTCAGTTTCTAGCCTCAACGAAGACGGTAATAGTACCTCACCGTCCCTACTCACAAGATCTTGTTCCTTGTGACTTCTTCCTGTTTCCGAAGTTGTCATTGAAACTCTAGAGGCGATATTCTGGATTAACTTGAAGAGAATGTATCGACCGATTTCATCTGGCTGTTGGGGAGAAAGCATAACAAATGATCCAGTTTACAACGGTTTACAAACTTTAAGCGCGGATTTTAGTGATGGATTTCGTGAAGATTGTTCATCAACCTGTTGTTACAGATAGACCAGCATGTGACATACAGTAAGATTCAGGCATTAACAGATACTAACATGAAATAAATACATTAGATCTTACATAAACACTTGACCGTATCCATTGGATTCCACACAATTTGACCGAATCACACAAAAAAACAGGTACGTTAAATGAAAACAAAGAAATTTAACTGATGTGCTTCAAATTTGTTACTCTTATTTCAGTTATAGCTCACCTAATAAATATAATTAACATGTTTGTCTCAAAGAAATTATGAAACAGGTTCATTGTTCAATGATCATTTATTAAAGATCTGGAATAGCGGTTCATTTATTTTTCATGTATCGTGGGAAAGCGGTGAATTCTTTCTAACCAATTCTTCAAAACATCCACGTAAAATTATTACTGAACTATTTTATAATTGCTTGTGGAATCTTTCGCAAGTATCCTAGAAACTAGTATTTTGCATTTTAATGTTTTGTTGCGAAGTTATTAGAAAGATCATATTTGACCACCATTGACCATTATTAGCTTTTAACAAATCTTGACTGTATGTATGGTTTTAACAATATTTTTTAAATGTTGAATATAATCCACCTTTTCATCATCAGAAATTGTATGAAATATAAAATAAACCGTACACGAACTGAAAAGCTTCAATTTCGGAGTTAAAATGGGACAAATCATGCCTTTGATAGCCTCTTATCTCATATTCAATAATCGTACTAAAAATGTTGGCTGTATTGAGATTACTTTACGCATGTTTTCGATGTTTTCATCAATTGCTTCTGTTCTCTTCGTCTTAGTGTAAGTAAACCACTTAAATTGTAATTTGCATACAGAATTATTATCTCCACACACACTTGTTGAGTTTAATTTAACTGTACAAAATTTATTTTTACGCCACTCCACACAATTGACCGTTAGTTTCTTCTGTATAATTCAGTTGATATATATAACTGTCTAAGGAATTTGAGAAAACATTATTTGAGAAAGTACTTAGCACAACAAATTTTGTTTGCTAATAAAGTTCAATTTGGCCATTAATAGTAATAAATTAATATGTATTTTTTGAATTATTGCATGTAAATATTTACATGTATAGTCTACTAACTTAATATAATTATTGTAGTTAGTTAAAATTAGAAATTTACATATACTCGTACATTATTATTTTTGTGTTTTAGATTACATAAGTTGTAATTAGTGATGTATCCAACTAAGTTCATTGCAATGCTCTTGGATATACAATGTTTAACCTTCACTTTATAAATGTGCGAATGTACATTATTATGTATTTATTATTATTATTTCCTATAAATCCAATTGTCAAAACAACAACACTCGAGCTTACTTCTACGCATCTGTGACAGCATTTCTTACCTCGTAAACTTCAATGTAAGAACTGTCTCGTGGCGCCATCTACATTTAAACAATAGTACTGTTACTATTGATATTATATAATGAGGATCCTAACTTTCTTTCTACTAGTAAGATCGAGGATTGCAATAGCTTTAAACCTTCTCCGGACAACGCGGATCATTTTGCAAGAAACCGCGCCTAAATCGGTCCAGTAGTTTCTTAGTCTATAACGGACACATACGAACATTGCTTTTTGTATATAGAGATGTAGAGAAATAACTTCAAACTATTGAAAAAATATGTGTCACGGTATATTTTCGTATCTATAGTATCTTCAACAGAAGTGATGTCATTTTTTCTGTCAGCTGGAATATCTGTACAGATTTGAAAATTTAGAAGAAACAACAGATTGTCTAATAAACTAGTAGTGAATATTTTCATTTCTGTGTTTTTTTGGGACATACGAAAATACAAGAATTTAGTGGTTATCTTTTTTAATAGTCATAACTAAAGACGGCAGATTATGTGCCCGAACAGTAGCGTGATGTGGAGGGATCGAGTAGAGGCGTACGACGATCAATTCAGTTGCCGTTGAGACGTTATAAGCGATACATTGTTAACACAATCGTGTTGAAAATGTCGGGAGTGCGTAGAAACAATGCATCGACTCGGTTGCATGCTAACGTAGTAAAGAAATTTTTACATCGGTTTCCCGATTTAATATATGACGGTATCGTAGTGAAATGTTTAGTTTGTGAAACAACTTTATTAACTTGGAAAGCAAGTCAGTGCCAAAGACATATAAATAGTGACAAACATAAATCGAATAATAGTGGACGTAGATCATATAATAAATTTGTGTGTGATTTAACAATGATGTTAATTGCGACCAATATACCAATGCAGAAAGTGGAACACCCAATGTTTCGTCAGTTTTGGAAGAAAAACAATCCTACGTGGAAATTACCAGCAAGAAGTACGCTACGGAAATACGTACCGTCAGTGCGTGAGAGAATTGTAAATTGTACGAAAAATACGGTACAAAAAAAATTCCTGTGGTTAACAATAGACGAAACTACAGATATTAAAAAGCAGTCCATCCTAGCCATTCTAGTACGGACGCTGACTCCGCAAGGACCTTCTCCTCCTTATTTACTAACCTGTAAACGAATGCAAGGGTGTACTGCCAGAGCGATATATAGAAACACTACACAAATTTGAGATTTTACCGAAGCAAGTGTTAATGTTAGTTACCGATGCTGCCAAGGTTATGTATTCCACGGCAAACTTACTCAAAACGATTCAACCAAACCTGCTGCATGTCACATGTTTGCTTCACGCTTTACACCTTGTAACAAACACTATACGTACAACTTATCCTGATGTGGATCAACTGATAGGACAAACGAAAGCGGTTTTTCTTAAATCTCCGAAACGGATTCGGCTATTTCATTCGCTGTGTCCTGATATACCCGAGCCGCCGCAACCAATTCTTATACGATGGGGTACTTGGTTAGAAGCAGCATTTTATTATTATAAACATTTTGAAAAAATTAAATCAGTGATTTTACAACTAGATGCCAAAGAAGCAGCTGCAATACGGCTCAGCCAGGCTCAATTTAACAATCCTCAAGTTGCAGCAAATTTAAAAATTATTTACGACAGTTACGTTCCAATACTGGACGCAATAAAAAATTTACAAAACACTGCGCTGTCCTTATCGGACTCATTAGCAATTATTGACCACGTAAAACTAGTGCTGCATATCCTTGAAGATGAAGAAAGTGATAATGTCCGTGAAAAATTTAACAGTGTATTAGATAAAAATGTAGATTTTTCAAAATTAGGGCAACTTTTTACCAATACTGAAGATCCGTTGTACAGATACAAAGAGCGCTTTAACTATGCAAATATAACATCTCTCAACGTCGAACAATCCTTCTCTGTATATAAACACATATATACGTCGCTACGTACGAACCTTTCCGAGACTAATACAGAAACATGTATTATGGTGCAGTTTTTTCATCGCGCACATCCGCATTTTTTTGCAACAATGTAAACATGTTGGGTAAGTTATTTATGTTTTTTCTTAACGTTTTGTATAGGGATTCGATATATTTATTTTTAAGTAAGCGCATTGTTATTCTGCTAAACTCTCCACGCAACGCCACAGCTGGGGCACATAGTCTGCCGTCTTTAGACTCATAACTGTAAATCTCGGATTTATCTAGTGATATTCTGAATTGGTAATAATCACGATATAGGGTCAAAGAGTTTTAATAAATGTGATAATGCTCGTTTTCTGGTTATTAGTGACTTCAAAAATTTACCAAAAGTCCATGATTTTTTGACTAACTATATATTTGACACTAGAGGTAACTTACTGTATGAATGTTCTAAATTTTTATAATTTCTATGTTACTTCAAGCTGAAAATTAATTAGAAAAACATTATGGTAAAAAGCAATTTAAATAGAAATTGAATAGTTACATATGTTCTTCTTTTCTTCAATTCTATATTTTTGATAATTATCAATTATTTAAGAAGAAAATCCCATATCTATTTTCTCTTACAAGATAGAAAATATTATTTAGAAGTTGTGTAGTATTTGGAGACTGTATTCTAATTTAAATCAAATTAACACTACTAATATCTACAACACCAATACACTTAATTAACATAATTAATGTAATAAATACTGTGTGCTTTAAACTGTCACTAAATTTCTATATATAAAATCATTTATACCTGAATGTCTTCCACTTTACAACTTGTAGGCTCCAGTTCTGTGATGTCTTGTAATAGGAGTTCAATTTCGTCGTCTCCGTACAGGTCAGATACTGAGTTGATATACCGACTTGAGTCAGACTGCATGTCACACCAACACTACAACACAGAGTATTCCCGGCCCCAACCCATATCCTCCTACGCACTCCAGAGTCCTCCAGTTCAAATAAGTTACGATATGTAGCCAGTTTATAACCTGGAAAATTTAATAAGTCAAACTATTTTTCAATTATATACTAAATCTATAATAATCAACAGTATGTTTTTACTGAAGAGCAGAAAAGGTTAAAAAATATGTAATATATTAAACACTTATGTATATATAATAGTAATTATAGTATGTAGTGGCACAGCAGTTTTTGAATAATACATATGAGATGTTTTTATATTCGTCATAAAAATTGTAAGCACTAACCTTATGGAAAAATAGTGCACTACAAACCTAAATACACCAATAACAACTGACCCACAAATAGAAATAAAATAAAACATATTGGAATATCAATATTAAACGTAGGGTTTAAAATTAACATTCTATAAGCCTCACCTGCTTAAAGAATTTCTAAACAGGATAAAATCTAAAATAAACCTTTGAATTAAATCTTTTTTCATTAACACACGGTAGACGCTAGGAGTAGCACGCCATGTTTACATTTACTAATAACATAATGACGTTTTGCTTTCGATTGCGCTGCACCAAAAGCTTATCAGATGTATTTTTGTTAAAAATATATATATTAAAATATACAAAACATATGTATCGATAATGTACTATTTGAACCGATTATATGCCTAATAATCATTAACAAGAAATACTGCAAATTTCTAGATAAAAATGGTTTACATTTAGTTAAATTATGCGGGAAATTTAAATAATAAGTATAATTGCACAAAGAAATTATTAATTATTAACCCGATAAGTCAATACGTAGTGCGTAATGGATGGAGTCTTAAATTTTTAATGATTTACCAATATTGATACATGCAATACACTCAGAAATACCTATGCCCCCGTAATATTATATAGTCTCCAAAAAGATTTCATTCAGTGGTAGAAAAAGAACTTTAATAAATAATTTATAGCTCAGTCGAAAATTTCCATTTTTTTTTAATCGAATGATATTTAATTTTACAAAAAAGATATTGGGTTGTATATCAAAATACATTAAAAAGCTGATTTGATATATTTTAAATTTACTTTCAGAAATCTTTCAACTATATTTTTCTACTTTGAAACTATTCAAGTTTCCGGACACAAACTGATGCTGTGGGGGTGAACTGAAAATTTGTGCAAATAAGAATAATTTATTTATTAATTTTCTGATAAAATACTAGAGGGCATTAGAAATAAAAGGATTTAGGGTTTTTATAGTTTAAAGTTATGTATTTTGTTCGGTTTTTAATTTACGACATACTTCAAAATGTTCTGAGTAAATCACATGCTACTAGATTGACTTTACAAATGAACACTTGTTATTATCACAAACTCATTCACATCCTAATTGTTACGATTTTACATTTTTATATTGTCTAAAAAAATTATTATTTCACCCAAGTAACGATGTGAATGTAAAATTTGTTTTTTTTATAATGTGTTTTTGTAACACAAATTATTAAATTTGATTTTTTCATTTTGTGATATTAAAAAGGTTCCACATTTTTATATTTTGTAAATAATAATGTTTAAATTGGGTCAGTTTATGCAACGCAAAACGATATGGTTAGTGCCATCTAGACCAGGATCGCAAAGCGCTACGAGCGCGACAAGCCATGAGCGCTACGAGCGCGACAAGTCATGAGCGCGACGCTGTTTCGGTCGATAATACAGCTTGAATTTTTACTTGACGGTTCCGTTCACAGTTGACAGCCACGGGCATTGAACTGTAGATACTACTGGAACGAGCACGTAAATAAAGAAATTGTCGGGTTGCCGGTTCTCTGTGTTGGAAGGGTGTGTTGCTGCGTAAGGGTAACCGTTCTCTGTCTGTTGCGTGGGAGTATATGGTGTGTCGGTTTGTCCTAAGAAGTTTTATTACAAAACAGTATATGAGTAAGAGTGCGATACATATGCCTGACGCAGCGACTATACTCTTCTATGAAAGACCGGTTTTACTGCTCGGCGTTGTCGTTCCAGTAGTAGTATATAGTTCAATGGTCACGGGGTATGCACTAGAGATGAGCATCGAACATCGATTTTTCTCAAACATCGATGTTATGTCTTCGATATATCGATGTATTGGCATCGAGGTTTACACTTCGATGTATCGGAAACATCGACCAAAAATACTCAAAAACATCGATGTTTTCGGATTTTTTTTTTCAAATTAATATTACAAAATTGAAACTTTATTTGAAAGCATTTATTTTAATTTTACAAGCAAATACATAAAATAAACCTAAATTTACCAGCGTCCTCTACTGAGACGTAGCGGAGGTAAGGTAAGTTTACTGGTAGGTAGCTTTTTTGCGGGGATTTTCACAGGGGGATTTTTTAAATATTACTTATTCGAAAGTGAGTACATCCCCGAAAACCGAGATTATAAATATGCGTCGAGCAGCTTTTGCGTCATTCTTCTGTGTTCGTGTATTGTGAACTTATATGTTTCATAATGTCTTCAAAACGCAGAAGTGAGGTGTGGAAGTTTTTTGAAAAACATAGTGATGGTACAGCGACTTGTCGAGTCTGCAATAAAAAACTTAAAACGTCGGGAAATACTAGTAACTTAAGCGGTCATGTTAAACAACTGCATCCAAGTGCCGTTAAAGTTAGTGCTCCATCTTCAGCTCCCAAAACGTCGGTGACCACCCCTTCGACGTCTAAAAATGAGGCTTCGACATAAAAAATGTGGCTTCTTCAACATCGCAGAATGTGGCTTCAACGTCGCAGAATATGGCTTCAACATCATCACATGTAAATTTTTTACATGTCTGTTTCATAATGAAACAAAAGCGTTATACGTGCATTTAACGTATAGATATATTTAAAACCTTTTTGTTTAAATAACATTGTTAAAAAATAATTAAAAAATACGTCATTTTCATCTTCAAATTGACATAACTTTTACAGCACCAGTTTCAAGCTACCAACGCACTTTCTTTTCAGATGAAGCATGGATTCATTTATCAGGGTATATCAACTCTCAAAATTACCGTACCTGGTCGACAGAGAATCCACATGTTTTTGTTGAAAATACTCTCCATCCTATCAAAGTTGGTGTTAGGGTTGCAATGGCGAAAAGACGGATTATTGGACCAATTTTTTTCTATGAAACAATTAACGCAATACGATACAGAGAACAAATATTGGAACCCCTTCATTAACAGCCTTCACGATGATGAATTAACCTTGGGGTACTTCCAACAAGATGGAGCAACTGCACATACTGTGTAACAAACTATTAATTATTTGCAAGAATACCATGATGACCGATTGATTAGTGGAAATTGATGGCCAACCAATTCTCCCGATTTAACTCCACTAGACTTTTTTCTATTTGGCCATAAAGTGTTTCGAAACAGACTACATAATCTCGATGAACTTGAAGAAGCAATTACAATAGAATTGCAAAATGTCACGCCGGAAACACTCCACAATGTTAACATTTGGAACTTACTGCAAGTGAGAATTAATGAATATTAAATCACATTCTTACATGTAAATGCCGACTTATGTGATGCGTTCATAACTACAAAAAAAACAAGTCAATCAACGGGAGGAAACGTACAGACGGCGTTTCGTAACGCCGTCTGTACGTTTCCTCCCGTTGATTGACTTGTTTTTTTCAGTATTTCTTAATTCTTAATTAACCTAATTACCAGGAAGTTCGTTGTCGCGAAAGGGTGTGTTCTGCATACTGGTACAAACTTAGTTTGTCGGATTGTAGTTATGAACGCATCACATAAGTCGACATTTACATGTAAGAATGTGATTTAATATTCATTAATTCTCACTTGCAGTAAGTTCCAAATGTTAACTATATATACAGAAAGTATAGAAATGAAAAAGCAATGTCCGTCCTCGAGGAATGCCGTGCATTGAAAAGTTCCAACCAGAACGAAACGCCGTCTGTACGTTTCCTCCCGTTGATTGACTTGTTTTTTTCAGTATTTCTTAATACTCCACAATGTGTTTAATAATATGAGAAGACGTGTCAATCTATGCATTGAGAATGACAGTGGCCATTTCGAACATCTTTTATAAAATGTATTCATTTTGTGATTATGAATTATGGGCTTAAGAAATACTGAAAAAACAAGTCTATCAACGGGAGGAAACGCACAGACGACGTTTCGTTCTAGTTGGAACTTTTCAATGTACGGTATTCCCTCGATGACGGACATTGCTTTTTCATTTCTATACTTTCTGTATATATAGTTAACATTTGGAATTTACTGCAAGTGAGAATTAATTAATATTAAATCACATTCTTACATGTAAATGACGACTTATTTAATGCGTTCGAAACTACAATCCGACAAACTAAGTTTGTACCAGTATGCAGAACACACCCTTTCGCGACAACGAACTTCCTGGTGATTAGGTTAATTAAGAATTAAGAAATACTGAAAAAACAAGTCTATCAACGGGAGGAAACGCACAGACGACGTTTCGTTCTAGTTGGAACTTTTCAATGTACGGTATTCCCTCGATGACGGGCATTGCTTTTTCATTTCTATACTTTCTGTATATATAGTTAACAATATATATACAGAAAGCTAACTATATATACAGAAAGTATAGAAATGAAAAAGCAATGTCCGTCATCGAGGGAATACCGTACATTGAAAAGTTCCAACTAGAACGAAACGTCGTCTGTGCGTTTCCTCCCGTTGATAGACTTGTTTTTTCAGTATTTCTTAATTCTTAATTAACCTAATCACCAGGAAGTTCGTTGTCGCGAAAGGGTGTGTTCTGCATACTGGTACAAACTTAGTTTGTCGGATTGTAGTTTCGAACGCATTAAATAAGTCGACATTTACATGTAAGAATGTGATTTAATATTCATTAATTCTCACTTGCAGTAAATTCCAACAGCCTTATGCATAGTCGTTTTAGTGGCTACTAACACGCTACTAAGACCATTTTAACATCCTACTAAGAATTTCCGTATTCATAGTCGCGTTTCATGCGTACTAACAACGTTTTAACGTTAGTAGGCTACTAAATCCTTAATAGCGTTTGAGACCGTGTTTAAAGTGTCTATTACAGCTAACCTACAAAAAAAAAAAGCGCAAACTGTCAAAACATAACGAAATGATACAAAATTGAGAGTAAAAATCATAACAATGAATTCATTAACTGTAAGTATACGGATAATCGGCATACAGCAATTTTAATAATAATGCAAGTGCATGGTGTCTCATTATAATTTCATTATCAACAAAATTTTAATTATTATTTTTTGAATGCTGTTTCCAAGTACCCATGAGATGCAATGAAGCAAACTGATGAGAAAAAGTCTGTTTAATATGTATTTATGGTATGATTTATTTACAAATTTTATTTGCAAATATTAGTTCTGTAGCAGGTGGATGGTGTGATATAAATGTATTTATGTAATATATTTAATATATATATATGTCACTTTGTTGGCTATAAATGAATCATTTATCTTAAGGGAAGTAATATGATATATTTATTACAGGATTTGTTAAAGATTCAAACCGTCTTCGAGAACATTGGCAACAGATGCAAGCACCGAAAAATATCAGTCAGTATTGGAAAAAGTTTACTTGAAACTGGAGCTGAAGTTATTGAGTGAAAATGATAATTGAATATGTTTATTATATGATATTAGATAAGTATGACAATAGGATGATATGATGTAACTTAAAATATAGAATAAAGTAGGTATAATTATGTCTAAGTAACGTGTAAATACTGCATCATGTATAAAGTAGGTATGAATATTTGTTACATGTGGATACTTATAAATGTATATATTATATTTAATACTAATAAAAATTTTATCAAAATATCCCTAAAGTATTTCAATAAATAATAAATTATGTATTAACATTGTTAAAGTCTACTAATTAAAATATCTTCATATATAATTGTTGTCGGAATAAATTGCTGTGGATATTGTCATGTGAATCCATGTTGTTCCGCTAAAATAAATTCAGTAATAAATATGTTACAAAGCCAGTTAAATATGTATATACCTATATCATCACCATAAGCTTTGGGATTTCGTATGATATCTACCCGTGCTTCCTCAACTTCTTGCAACTCAGCTTGTATATCAACTAGATCTTCCATACTTTCAAAATTATATAATTTCAGTAATACAAATTTTAAGTAAGATTATATATTACACTTACATTTTTCTTATATCAAATTTAAAAGCAAAAAATCATAAAATTTATTAAAACAAATAAGATTATTTAAAATAACCTACAATTCCAATAGGTAAACTATTTTAAATGTCTCCTTCATGCAAAATGCGCATGCCTGCGAACTCCGTTTTCACGGTTGCCACATGTTTTTTTCTACTAAGATCCTATTAGTTAGTAGCCACTAAGTATGATGAAATACGCGACTATGAATACGAAAAGATAAAAGCATCTTAGTACGCTCTTAGTAGCTACTAACTAATAGCGTACTAACACCCTATTAACTTCGCGACTATGCATAAGGCGGCAAATGTTAATTATGGGCTGTTTTACAATAAAGTTGTTACATATTTGTTATTGTTTATGATAAAAAATAGAGTGCAATTAGTATATTTCGACAAAAATTATTTCATATAATTCGACTTAAAACTAATCTTATTTCATTGACATTTATCACAAGAAAAATGTAAATAGTAAACCTAACCACCAAAATAAATAAACATGTTTGCCAATTACACTGGGTTCCCAAATTAAAATCAGTGTGACCAACTCAGGACAGTTCAAAATGATCACGTTTTACATCTAGTCACAACTTTACAAAAAAATATAGGCAACATGCCCTTACAGTAAGAATTGAATATTGGCATATTTCACAAGTTGATTGCTCAAAATTAAATAATTGTTGATTAAATAAAATTAACGTATTGGGAATTGTTTGCTATAATTTCCTTAATTACTTTTACAGTATTCATTTTAAATTTCTTTTTAATGTGAATTAATTTAAAAATAGTTCTCGCTAATTTGTTAGCGGTTGTTGATCACCATTACATTATTACTACAAAAAGTGAGTATAATAAGTACCATTTACCACAATTTCAATTGAAAACACATGAGTGAAATATATTTTTCTATGGTTAAGATGATTATATTTGTGTAGATCAGTTTTACCCATAAAATAGTGGCATCAATGCTAACTGTCAGTCATCAGCTGATTGTCAATAATGTCAAATGTGATATTCGAATGTTATTAAATAGGTTAAGTTCTAAAATACTATATATTTTAATAATAATTAATGATGTCTGAGAAAGATTATGCGCCTCTCAGTCTAGCTTGCGTGAAAACGTTACACGATAAATTATATGACAAGAGAAAAATAGCAGCTTTGGAAATAGAAAAGTATAATGTGTATTATTATTCTATTGTTGCATTGTGTGTTTATAATTGAATAATAATTTTTAGAATGGTTAAAGAGTTTGCTGCTGTGGATAATACAGTGCAAATCAAAAAGTTATTGAAAGTTTTAGGGGAAGATTTTGCAACTTCACAAAATCCACATGTTAGAAAAGGTGGTTTAATTGGATTAGCAGCTACTGCAATAGCTTTAGGAAAAGTAAATACGAAGCTATAGTAATATACAAATTTTTACTTGTGTATGTTTTTAGCACACCAGTCAATACACAGATGAACTTATTAAGCCTATTTTAGCTTGCTTCTCAGATGCTGATTTACGAGTTCGATATTATGCTTGTGAGTCTCTATATAATGTAGTTAAGGTAGCTCGAAGTGCTGTACTACCACATTTCTCAGCCATATTTAATGCACTAAATAAAATATCTACTGATCCGGAGCAAAGTGTAAAAAATGCATCAGAATTACTTGACAGATTATTAAAGGTATTCAGTTATTATTGTATTATTAATGTTATTATTGTTAGTATTTTTAGGACATAGTTACAGAAAGTACCTCATTTGACTTAGATGGTTTTATGCCTCTTCTCCGTGAAAGAATTTTTACAAAAAGTTCTTTTGCTAGGCAATTTTTGATATCATGGATATCTGTATTGGATGCAGTACCAGATATAGATTTAATTATATATTTGCCAGAAATTCTTGATGGTCTTTTCAAAATACTAAATGACCCATCGTTAGAAGTAAAAAAAATGTGTGAAACAGTATTAGGTGAATTTTTAAGAAGTATTAAGAAGGATCCAAGTCGTGTTAATTTTGGAAGTATGATTAATATTTTAATTACCCATGCTCAAGACAAATGTGATGATGTTGTACAGGTGAGAAAAAAATAATTTTTGCTAATATATTACCATCTTTGAAGGCTATTAAAATAAAAAGTAATTTATGTGTAGTATTACATAGTTATTAGATGATTTACAATTCTTAAATATAGACATAATAGTTTGCTAGTTTATTATATTACAAAGGCAAGTATATATTTTAAGGATACTGTTATTTAAGTACAGAGAGAGATTGAGTGTTGATATGTATAAGATACAAAAAATATCATATCAATGTATAAACACATCAACTATTTGTGAATACATATATGTTAAAAACATATTTGTTTCTGTGTACATGCACATATTATACAACGTATTTATTCAACCAAAGGTCCACCTCAACTACAGAGATATACGTTTCGATCTCATGAGCTAATCAGTGCAGTTTCGAAGTGACCTCCCGCATAATAAGCAGAAACTTGTGCCGTCAGTTGAGAAGAAATATCTCGTGACATCTGACGGCTAAGAGTGACCTGCCGGTAAAAGCGCTTTCTCACAAATGGCTAGGCCGTTATTAAGAGAGAAAGAAATATGTATAATTGTGTAGTACATTAACTTGTAGACAGATGGCTCAATATACCAAAAAAATAGCATTTCGGTGTGTAAACACATCATGTATTACTAAATACCGTGATATCATAAAGTTTCTAGGACGAAGATGGCTTTGTAATATAAATTGTATGTCTGAACTTAAGTTAGGAACTATAACTCTGTTTGGTAAATTATTTTGACAGTGACATTATCTGTCATCCATTAATGTGTTAGAATTGCTGAAAGCAAGTTTGAACGTCGAGTTTGAAACATAGCACATTCGAGTAAATTCAAATATGGTTTACAATATAGTGCAAAAAGCGTACATGATTGAAGCCTATTTTCGGAGTGGAGTGCGAATTGATGGAATTTGGGTGTACAGTCAACGTGCATGTATGGATGATTTTAGAGAGCACTTTCCAGAGTTACCTGTAATTCCCAAAGATTTTTATAATTGCCTTTCCAATTGTGTTGGTGTGTTTCGTGAGACTGGTTCTGTGGGTCATAAATCACGTACTGGTAGACCAACTGTTCGTTCGGAACAAGTTATAAATGATGTTCGTCAACGTATGGTAAATGAACCCACAAAACCTTTGAAACGCCTTTCTCAAGAGATTGGACTTTCTTATGGAACATGTCAGAAAATTGTAAAGAAAAACTTACACATGCATCCGTATAAGATGCAATCACATCAGGCTATTTTGCCGGTAGACTACCCTAGACGTCGTGCGTACTGCCAGTGGTTTGCAAATAACTTAATAGAAGATGATGACCTGCTAAATTTGTCATTTTTCTCTGATGAAGCATGGTTTCATCTTTCGGGGTATGTCAATTCCCAAAATACTCGAATGTGGAGTAGTGAAAATCTTCATATTTTTATTGAATCATTTCTCCATAATGCGAAACTTGGTGTTTGGCTAGCAGTTTCTCGCCGCAGAGTTGTTGGCCCTATTTTTTTTAATTTCACAATTAATGCTGAGAGGTATAGAAACATTCTGAATGAATTTATTGAACAGTTGCATGATGATGAATTGCAATATGGATACTTTCAACAAGATGGTGCAACGGCACACACAACACGAGAAAATATTGCTTTTCTTCGTGAGTTTTTTGACGATCGGATCATAAGTTTACATACGGAAGTTGAGTTTCCACCACGATCACCTTGTTTGACAATTATGGACTTTTTCGTGTTTCCTCACCTAAAGAATAGAATATTTAAAACTCCTGTTGCTAATTTGCAAGATATGCAACAAAGAATTATTGACGAATGTGCATTAATAACGCCTACAATGCTGAAAAATTGGGAATTGAAAATAACGGACAACAATTTCAACATTTGCTTTAATTTTGCCTCTTTTTATTAATAAAATTTTGAATACAAGCTGAGCTTGTTGTTTTATTGTATCTTTATTAAATCAAATGACATATTTATTGATGTCACGATGACACTATCAAAATAATTTTCAAAAATTAAGGTTAAGTTACCAGTATGATAATATGGATTAAGTTCAGACATATATTTTCTATTTCAATGCCATCTTGGACCCAGAAACTTTATGATATCGCGGTACAAATTAATACAAGTATGTTCAAAAGATATCTGTATCTGTACACATGGATGGTTAAAAATTATATGTGTTATGCATTATGTCTGTGGCAATGTACACATCGGAAAAAATTCTTAGCTTTGAAATAAAGAGATCGAAAGTATATTTTATAGGTAATAAATACTAAAACGCTATGGAGACAACACAAACATATGCAATGTTTATGGTGAAGGAGTTGTAACTGATCGACGAGTGCGTAATTGATTTGCCAAATTTCATTTTGGGGACATGCAATTGAAAGACGAATCCAGAGCAGGGCGATCATCAGATTTTGTGGATGAAGCTTTAATATCATTCGTAGATTGCAATCCATTGTAAAATACTTGAAAAGTAAATCAAATCAATCTAATTGAAAAAGATAAGGAAAGGTAGCTATTTGAGTGTTGTGTTCTATATGCTCTTAGTAAAAAGAAGAAAATAGGTCGTTTGTATATAGTTTCAAGTTTCTCTTTCACGACTAACAAATTACCCATTTCTTAAATATCATAACAGGTTATGTAAAATGGGTCACATACTGTAATGTTCAACGCAAAAGTTAGTGTATTAACAAGAATAAATTTCTAAAATGGACCCCAAAGGCATGGAAGCCAAATATTGTGTGTGGTGGGATCATCGTGGTATTATTTCAAGTTTGTAAATCGCAATGAAACCCAACTCATACTTTGAAATGTTTTCTAACTACAGTATGAATAAAATATATCGAAACTTAAAAATATATTTCTAGTGTTACATAATGTAATATAATAAAGAAATTTGAATTATTGGTATGTTTGAGATGTTCTCCTTGTACTTGAAGGCAATTTTCGTATCTGTACCGCAAGTTTCTGAACATTCCCCTGGTAGCAGAAAGTGGTACTTCAGCCAACACTTGTCGAATTTTGTTTTTCAATTCCTCAATATCCTGGTAGATCTTCGGTTTGAGGATTCCCCACAAAAAGGCATCAGGAGGTGTAAGATCTGGCATAGTCTAGTTGAAACAACTGAAATCTAATACGTAAATTTCTCTCAGGGCAGAGCCGCCTTAGATCCTCGTAAAAAGGAATCACAATTGTTTCCCTGTACATCTGCTGGTTAACTGTTACACGCCTACCATGTTCACCCTGCACAAAGTATGGGCCATGTGATATGTTGCTTCCATGCCCAGAAACAGCACACGACACGGTTACTTTTTGGGGACAATGAGACCTTTCAACAACTTACAAAACCTAGGTATCGGGTTGTTTGGTTGTTGATAAATCCTGATAACAATACATGTGATTCATCGCTGAACCAAATGTTTGAAATAAAGTTTTCATTTTCGTATTCCATAGCTAACGTTCTGGCGCAAAATTTTACTCTCTCTCTTTTATCAGCTTGACGTAACCTGTTAACGACTTGTATACGGTAGGAATAGGAAGAATTGGTTGGAAAATTGTGCCTAGGATCTTCTTGAATGAACAGAGAGCAGTGTTGAATTGTTTTGAGAGTAATTATGGGTGGCAATCTTGGTGCTTCCATGACAATTTAGAAACAAAATGTCGGAGTATGGAATGGAATCGAGTCCTCCACTCCCTAAAAAAGCACGCATATAATTCACAGTTTAATTATGAGGGAATAGTACAGTATTAAATTGCTGAGAAAAGTTAAACTGTCAACTAACTCTGCTGTTGAGAGTTATTGAAAAGATTACAAGTTTCAATTCAAAGAAAAAAATTGTGGATCATTTATTCGCCAAGTCACAGCAATGCCTTTCGCAGCCGAAATCTTGCGAGTAATCAATCTCTGAAAGCGACAGCGCTTTGTCGTAATTAGTTCTGACCATTTCGGAGGAATGAGGACCAAACCCTTCAAAACAAAACGCAAAATTGACTATCTCATTTACCTTTACAAATTCTGGATGACTTATATCTCGGAGATTTTAAAGAAAGCGATAAGCATCGTTTCGATTTACGACTTTGACAGTCCAACCACTGACTGCTCTGTCTTTTAGTCTCAGGATAGTACTGAAAAACCTGTTTATCTCGTAAAATTTCGACTTTTTTTCGACTAATTTTACGAGTAATTTGGTGTTGATTCGTTGTTCTTTTTTCATCTCGCAAATTTTTTCGAACCAGATTACTCAACATCACAATCTTAAAATGTATATTACGCAACATTGCGCAGGACGTATTGAATGATGATAGATGAGAGTGCGTTAGTATTCTCGATTACCAAACAAGTCTTGCCAGACCTGCTTACAAAAATGAGAAGAACGTCGTTTAAATCAGTGTATAGATGCAAAAGAGTATAGGTGTAATCGTCACATCGTATATAAGCATATGCTTCTAATAAAAGCAGAATTATGGTAATTCTAGACCAAGGAACAGAAGAATTGAAACTTACTTGATGTTTTTCATGTTCATCTTAGATTTAGATCAGGCGCGGCTCGTGATGACGTATTTGGGAGTGCAAGTACAATGATGCGAGTGCTTCGTGTATTCTCGTGTACTAACTGTTAACGTTTTCTTAGTAAACACCGAAAACACACGAGGCACTCGCATCATTGTACTTGCACTCCCAAATACGTCATCACGAGCCGCGCCTGATTTAGATTATTCGAAGTGGCTATCGAAGCTACTCCACTGCGACCTTTCTAGATCTATTTTGGTCCTCATGTTTCATTACAGTACTTTATCTAGCCCTGTTCTTTTAATTAAACTTAGCAGCTTCGAAAGCGGTTGTTTTAAGTATAGTTCCGCCTTAGGATATTGATCTCTCGTTTGTAAGTACCGCGTTCTTGTCAAACCTTCGTTTGACAAGAAGTGTGTAAATACAATAAATACAAAAATGTTGAATAAACATCTGTATATACAGGTGTCCCAGAACTAGCGCCCCAAGGAAAATTGACAAATGTCGACGACAATCTAGATCCCAAAAATACAAACGAAGAAAAATTAATTGCTTGCATAACAGAGCGGTGAGATATTTAAGATTCACCAATTCCAGAAAAGGCACTCCTGGTCTTAATGTGAATAAAATCGATTGCTAAGCTTACATTATCAGACTGTCAGAATGACATGCCAAAGTGTCAACGTCAACATGTTAGGTTAAGACAGATGGCATTGAAGAGGTTGCATTTGCCATCATATTAATCTGTTTTTATTTATGGTACAGAGACAGCAAGCGTTTATGCCTAATACTTTCCTAACAGGAGTCATGCGCACAAGGTGAACCTCAGAATAGAAACGAGATTTCAAACAATTTCAGTTTTCAAACTATTACAGACTTAAATGATAAAATAGAAGAAATTTGGAATGATCTTACACCAGAATATATTTATTCTTTGATAGCTTCCATGCTCAGACGTTTACGCAAAGTATTAGATAGCAATGGATGTATAACAAAATATTAATTTAAATCATTTAGGTTGTTTTACCTGTGTATTATATGTTTCATTTTATTTTTATTTCAAATAAATGCGTTCGAGAGATTTCCCTTCATTGATGAGTAAATTATTTTTAACGAACTGTCAGTTTGAAACGTGTATGTACTTACGTGTATGTACTTACTTGACATGTTTACAACACTGAAAAATCGTCCAAATAGCTTATAAGACGGCAATTTTTTTGTTGCCGCAATAGTACATGTATGTATCTGTGTGCAGCTGCACGTATACATGCACCTAGCTAAAGCGTGAGTTACATTACACTTTTTTTCGTACTAGAAACTTGAACAAGTTCTTGTACAAGATTTCATACAAGTTTTAATTTATGCTATATTGAATAGAGGGCACCAAACTTTGAGTGCGTTACCAACATAAAATATAAATTTCTGTGTGTCTATTATCATACAGTTTGGTCATAAAGTTTGGAACCAAGCTTATAACCGCATTATTTTACATTTTTAGGAAAAACGCTCGGACACGTAAATTTTCTTTTTTAAAACGCCATCTTTTGACATACAATTTTTTTCTATGACGTTATTGGTTTTCGAGTGATGACGTTATCAACACTTTCTTTAAATGGCAACCATATTATTTTTTTCTCGTTTTTGGTAGATCTTTTTATCCACCAAATAGTGATATAAAACAATTGGTATGTTGCATCACAATTTTTTTGAAAAAATTATATAAATTTAGAAAAAAATACGAAAATTTTATTTTTGTACAAAATTAAAATTAAATTAAAAAAAATACATCTGAACTTAAATTTATTGTAACAGTTAACGTAAATTTTCAAAATGGACCCCACCAACCAACTGACACTGTCCCAGCCGAGTGTAAACACTTCGTATACTCGCCTCAATTATGTCTGGGGATATTTGTGTAAGTTCTACGCGAATTCGTTCTTTTAAATCTTCTAAATTGTTCGGTTTGTTAAAATACACTTTCGATTTCAAATAACCCCACAAAAAAAAGTCTAACGGAGTCAGGTCAGGAGAACGAGGTGTCCATTCTATGGCGCCTCTCCGTCCAATCCGTTTATTGGGAAATATTTCGTCAAGATAGTGGCGAACCTCTACACCATAATGGGGAGGCGCCCCATCTTGTTGAAACCAAATATTTGGATGGGGTACATCACCATCCTCGTGATTTGGGAAAATAACAGCGAGCGCTGGAACCAGTTCAAATCTTAAAAATTCTAAATATTGCACAGCAGTCAAATTTCCTTCAAAAAAATATGGTCCTAAAATGCGTCGTCCAATCATTCCAACCCATACGTTAACTTTTCCTCTGCGCTGAGTATGACACGCTTGAGTCCAATGCGGATTGTTCTGCGACCAATATCTGCAATTATGGCGGTGAACAGATCCATTTAGGCAGAACGTAGCTTCATCTGAGAAGACGATGTTTTCCAAGAAATTTGGATTTTGGTCACAACGTAACATTACGTCTTCACAGAACTGCAGTCGACGATCTTCGTCATCCTCATGTAATTCCTGTACAAGTTGAACTTTGTAAGGACGATAGTGTTCTTTTTTAAATAAGTTGACGACAAATGAGTGAGCCACCTGATTGGCTAACGCAAGTTGTCTGGTGGAAACATGATGCCTTTCTTCTGCTTCTAGAAGCACATTTAATTTACGTAGTGCGTAATGGATGGAGTCTTAAATTTTTAATGATTTACCAATATTGATACATGCAATACACTCAGAAATACCTATGCCCCCGTAATATTATATAGTCTCCAAAAAGATTTCATTCAGTGGTAGAAAAAGAACTTTAATAAATAATTTATAGCTCAGTCGAAAATTTCCATTTTTTTTTAATCGAATGATATTTAATTTTACAAAAAAGATATTGGGTTGTATATCAAAATACATTAAAAAGCTGATTTGATATATTTTAAATTTACTTTCAGAAATCTTTCAACTATATTTTTCTACTTTGAAACTATTCAAGTTTCCGGACACAAACTGATGCTGTGGGGGTGAACTGAAAATTTGTGCAAATAAGAATAATTTATTTATTAATTTTCTGATAAAATACTAGAGGGCATTAGAAATAAAAGGATTTAGGGTTTTTATAGTTTAAAGTTATGTATTTTGTTCGGTTTTTAATTTACGACATACTTCAAAATGTTCTGAGTAAATCACATGCTACTAGATTGACTTTACAAATGAACACTTGTTATTATCACAAACTCATTCACATCCTAATTGTTACGATTTTACATTTTTATATTGTCTAAAAAAATTATTATTTCACCCAAGTAACGATGTGAATGTAAAATTTGTTTTTTTTATAATGTGTTTTTGTAACACAAATTATTAAATTTGATTTTTTCATTTTGTGATATTAAAAAGGTTCCACATTTTTATATTTTGTAAATAATAATGTTTAAATTGGGTCAGTTTATGCAACGCAAAACGATATGGTTAGTGCCATCTAGACCAGGATCGCAAAGCGCTACGAGCGCGACAAGCCATGAGCGCTACGAGCGCGACAAGTCATGAGCGCGACGCTGTTTCGGTCGATAATACAGCTTGAATTTTTACTTGACGGTTCCGTTCACAGTTGACAGCCACGGGCATTGAACTGTAGATACTACTGGAACGAGCACGTAAATAAAGAAATTGTCGGGTTGCCGGTTCTCTGTGTTGGAAGGGTGTGTTGCTGCGTAAGGGTAACCGTTCTCTGTCTGTTGCGTGGGAGTATATGGTGTGTCGGTTTGTCCTAAGAAGTTTTATTACAAAACAGTATATGAGTAAGAGTGCGATACATATGCCTGACGCAGCGACTATACTCTTCTATGAAAGACCGGTTTTACTGCTCGGCGTTGTCGTTCCAGTAGTAGTATATAGTTCAATGGTCACGGGGTATGCACTAGAGATGAGCATCGAACATCGATTTTTCTCAAACATCGATGTTATGTCTTCGATATATCGATGTATTGGCATCGAGGTTTACACTTCGATGTATCGGAAACATCGACCAAAAATACTCAAAAACATCGATGTTTTCGGATTTTTTTTTTCAAATTAATATTACAAAATTGAAACTTTATTTGAAAGCATTTATTTTAATTTTACAAGCAAATACATAAAATAAACCTAAATTTACCAGCGTCCTCTACTGAGACGTAGCGGAGGTAAGGTAAGTTTACTGGTAGGTAGCTTTTTTGCGGGGATTTTCACAGGGGGATTTTTTAAATATTACTTATTCGAAAGTGAGTACATCCCCGAAAACCGAGATTATAAATATGCGTCGAGCAGCTTTTGCGTCATTCTTCTGTGTTCGTGTATTGTGAACTTATATGTTTCATAATGTCTTCAAAACGCAGAAGTGAGGTGTGGAAGTTTTTTGAAAAACATAGTGATGGTACAGCGACTTGTCGAGTCTGCAATAAAAAACTTAAAACGTCGGGAAATACTAGTAACTTAAGCGGTCATGTTAAACAACTGCATCCAAGTGCCGTTAAAGTTAGTGCTCCATCTTCAGCTCCCAAAACGTCGGTGACCACCCCTTCGACGTCTAAAAATGAGGCTTCGACATAAAAAAATGTGGCTTCTTCAACATCGCAGAATGTGGCTTCAACGTCGCAGAATATGGCTTCAACATCATCACATGTAAATTTTTTACATGTCTGTTTCATAATGAAACAAAAGCGTTATACGTGCATTTAACGTATAGATATATTTAAAACCTTTTTGTTTAAATAACATTGTTAAAAAATAATTAAAAAATACGTCATTTTCATCTTCAAATTGACATAACTTTTACAGCACCAGTTTCAAGCTACCAACGCACTTTCTTTTCAGATGAAGCATGGATTCATTTATCAGGGTATATCAACTCTCAAAATTACCGTACCTGGTCGACAGAGAATCCACATGTTTTTGTTGAAAATACTCTCCATCCTATCAAAGTTGGTGTTAGGGTTGCAATGGCGAAAAGACGGATTATTGGACCAATTTTTTTCTATGAAACAATTAACGCAATACGATACAGAGAACAAATATTGGAACCCCTTCATTAACAGCCTTCACGATGATGAATTAACCTTGGGGTACTTCCAACAAGATGGAGCAACTGCACATACTGTGTAACAAACTATTAATTATTTGCAAGAATACCATGATGACCGATTGATTAGTGGAAATTGATGGCCAACCAATTCTCCCGATTTAACTCCACTAGACTTTTTTCTATTTGGCCATAAAGTGTTTCGAAACAGACTACATAATCTCGATGAACTTGAAGAAGCAATTACAATAGAATTGCAAAATGTCACGCCGGAAACACTCCACAATGTTAACATTTGGAACTTACTGCAAGTGAGAATTAATGAATATTAAATCACATTCTTACATGTAAATGCCGACTTATGTGATGCGTTCATAACTACAAAAAAAACAAGTCAATCAACGGGAGGAAACGTACAGACGGCGTTTCGTAACGCCGTCTGTACGTTTCCTCCCGTTGATTGACTTGTTTTTTTCAGTATTTCTTAATTCTTAATTAACCTAATTACCAGGAAGTTCGTTGTCGCGAAAGGGTGTGTTCTGCATACTGGTACAAACTTAGTTTGTCGGATTGTAGTTATGAACGCATCACATAAGTCGACATTTACATGTAAGAATGTGATTTAATATTCATTAATTCTCACTTGCAGTAAGTTCCAAATGTTAACTATATATACAGAAAGTATAGAAATGAAAAAGCAATGTCCGTCCTCGAGGAATGCCGTGCATTGAAAAGTTCCAACCAGAACGAAACGCCGTCTGTACGTTTCCTCCCGTTGATTGACTTGTTTTTTTCAGTATTTCTTAATACTCCACAATGTGTTTAATAATATGAGAAGACGTGTCAATCTATGCATTGAGAATGACAGTGGCCATTTCGAACATCTTTTATAAAATGTATTCATTTTGTGATTATGAATTATGGGCTTAAGAAATACTGAAAAAACAAGTCTATCAACGGGAGGAAACGCACAGACGACGTTTCGTTCTAGTTGGAACTTTTCAATGTACGGTATTCCCTCGATGACGGACATTGCTTTTTCATTTCTATACTTTCTGTATATATAGTTAACATTTGGAATTTACTGCAAGTGAGAATTAATTAATATTAAATCACATTCTTACATGTAAATGACGACTTATTTAATGCGTTCGAAACTACAATCCGACAAACTAAGTTTGTACCAGTATGCAGAACACACCCTTTCGCGACAACGAACTTCCTGGTGATTAGGTTAATTAAGAATTAAGAAATACTGAAAAAACAAGTCTATCAACGGGAGGAAACGCACAGACGACGTTTCGTTCTAGTTGGAACTTTTCAATGTACGGTATTCCCTCGATGACGGGCATTGCTTTTTCATTTCTATACTTTCTGTATATATAGTTAACAATATATATACAGAAAGCTAACTATATATACAGAAAGTATAGAAATGAAAAAGCAATGTCCGTCATCGAGGGAATACCGTACATTGAAAAGTTCCAACTAGAACGAAACGTCGTCTGTGCGTTTCCTCCCGTTGATAGACTTGTTTTTTCAGTATTTCTTAATTCTTAATTAACCTAATCACCAGGAAGTTCGTTGTCGCGAAAGGGTGTGTTCTGCATACTGGTACAAACTTAGTTTGTCGGATTGTAGTTTCGAACGCATTAAATAAGTCGACATTTACATGTAAGAATGTGATTTAATATTCATTAATTCTCACTTGCAGTAAATTCCAACAGCCTTATGCATAGTCGTTTTAGTGGCTACTAACACGCTACTAAGACCATTTTAACATCCTACTAAGAATTTCCGTATTCATAGTCGCGTTTCATGCGTACTAACAACGTTTTAACGTTAGTAGGCTACTAAATCCTTAATAGCGTTTGAGACCGTGTTTAAAGTGTCTATTACAGCTAACCTACAAAAAAAAAAAGCGCAAACTGTCAAAACATAACGAAATGATACAAAATTGAGAGTAAAAATCATAACAATGAATTCATTAACTGTAAGTATACGGATAATCGGCATACAGCAATTTTAATAATAATGCAAGTGCATGGTGTCTCATTATAATTTCATTATCAACAAAATTTTAATTATTATTTTTTGAATGCTGTTTCCAAGTACCCATGAGATGCAATGAAGCAAACTGATGAGAAAAAGTCTGTTTAATATGTATTTATGGTATGATTTATTTACAAATTTTATTTGCAAATATTAGTTCTGTAGCAGGTGGATGGTGTGATATAAATGTATTTATGTAATATATTTAATATATATATATGTCACTTTGTTGGCTATAAATGAATCATTTATCTTAAGGGAAGTAATATGATATATTTATTACAGGATTTGTTAAAGATTCAAACCGTCTTCGAGAACATTGGCAACAGATGCAAGCACCGAAAAATATCAGTCAGTATTGGAAAAAGTTTACTTGAAACTGGAGCTGAAGTTATTGAGTGAAAATGATAATTGAATATGTTTATTATATGATATTAGATAAGTATGACAATAGGATGATATGATGTAACTTAAAATATAGAATAAAGTAGGTATAATTATGTCTAAGTAACGTGTAAATACTGCATCATGTATAAAGTAGGTATGAATATTTGTTACATGTGGATACTTATAAATGTATATATTATATTTAATACTAATAAAAATTTTATCAAAATATCCCTAAAGTATTTCAATAAATAATAAATTATGTATTAACATTGTTAAAGTCTACTAATTAAAATATCTTCATATATAATTGTTGTCGGAATAAATTGCTGTGGATATTGTCATGTGAATCCATGTTGTTCCGCTAAAATAAATTCAGTAATAAATATGTTACAAAGCCAGTTAAATATGTATATACCTATATCATCACCATAAGCTTTGGGATTTCGTATGATATCTACCCGTGCTTCCTCAACTTCTTGCAACTCAGCTTGTATATCAACTAGATCTTCCATACTTTCAAAATTATATAATTTCAGTAATACAAATTTTAAGTAAGATTATATATTACACTTACATTTTTCTTATATCAAATTTAAAAGCAAAAAATCATAAAATTTATTAAAACAAATAAGATTATTTAAAATAACCTACAATTCCAATAGGTAAACTATTTTAAATGTCTCCTTCATGCAAAATGCGCATGCCTGCGAACTCCGTTTTCACGGTTGCCACATGTTTTTTTCTACTAAGATCCTATTAGTTAGTAGCCACTAAGTATGATGAAATACGCGACTATGAATACGAAAAGATAAAAGCATCTTAGTACGCTCTTAGTAGCTACTAACTAATAGCGTACTAACACCCTATTAACTTCGCGACTATGCATAAGGCGGCAAATGTTAATTATGGGCTGTTTTACAATAAAGTTGTTACATATTTGTTATTGTTTATGATAAAAAATAGAGTGCAATTAGTATATTTCGACAAAAATTATTTCATATAATTCGACTTAAAACTAATCTTATTTCATTGACATTTATCACAAGAAAAATGTAAATAGTAAACCTAACCACCAAAATAAATAAACATGTTTGCCAATTACACTGGGTTCCCAAATTAAAATCAGTGTGACCAACTCAGGACAGTTCAAAATGATCACGTTTTACATCTAGTCACAACTTTACAAAAAAATATAGGCAACATGCCCTTACAGTAAGAATTGAATATTGGCATATTTCACAAGTTGATTGCTCAAAATTAAATAATTGTTGATTAAATAAAATTAACGTATTGGGAATTGTTTGCTATAATTTCCTTAATTACTTTTACAGTATTCATTTTAAATTTCTTTTTAATGTGAATTAATTTAAAAATAGTTCTCGCTAATTTGTTAGCGGTTGTTGATCACCATTACATTATTACTACAAAAAGTGAGTATAATAAGTACCATTTACCACAATTTCAATTGAAAACACATGAGTGAAATATATTTTTCTATGGTTAAGATGATTATATTTGTGTAGATCAGTTTTACCCATAAAATAGTGGCATCAATGCTAACTGTCAGTCATCAGCTGATTGTCAATAATGTCAAATGTGATATTCGAATGTTATTAAATAGGTTAAGTTCTAAAATACTATATATTTTAATAATAATTAATGATGTCTGAGAAAGATTATGCGCCTCTCAGTCTAGCTTGCGTGAAAACGTTACACGATAAATTATATGACAAGAGAAAAATAGCAGCTTTGGAAATAGAAAAGTATAATGTGTATTATTATTCTATTGTTGCATTGTGTGTTTATAATTGAATAATAATTTTTAGAATGGTTAAAGAGTTTGCTGCTGTGGATAATACAGTGCAAATCAAAAAGTTATTGAAAGTTTTAGGGGAAGATTTTGCAACTTCACAAAATCCACATGTTAGAAAAGGTGGTTTAATTGGATTAGCAGCTACTGCAATAGCTTTAGGAAAAGTAAATACGAAGCTATAGTAATATACAAATTTTTACTTGTGTATGTTTTTAGCACACCAGTCAATACACAGATGAACTTATTAAGCCTATTTTAGCTTGCTTCTCAGATGCTGATTTACGAGTTCGATATTATGCTTGTGAGTCTCTATATAATGTAGTTAAGGTAGCTCGAAGTGCTGTACTACCACATTTCTCAGCCATATTTAATGCACTAAATAAAATATCTACTGATCCGGAGCAAAGTGTAAAAAATGCATCAGAATTACTTGACAGATTATTAAAGGTATTCAGTTATTATTGTATTATTAATGTTATTATTGTTAGTATTTTTAGGACATAGTTACAGAAAGTACCTCATTTGACTTAGATGGTTTTATGCCTCTTCTCCGTGAAAGAATTTTTACAAAAAGTTCTTTTGCTAGGCAATTTTTGATATCATGGATATCTGTATTGGATGCAGTACCAGATATAGATTTAATTATATATTTGCCAGAAATTCTTGATGGTCTTTTCAAAATACTAAATGACCCATCGTTAGAAGTAAAAAAAATGTGTGAAACAGTATTAGGTGAATTTTTAAGAAGTATTAAGAAGGATCCAAGTCGTGTTAATTTTGGAAGTATGATTAATATTTTAATTACCCATGCTCAAGACAAATGTGATGATGTTGTACAGGTGAGAAAAAAATAATTTTTGCTAATATATTACCATCTTTGAAGGCTATTAAAATAAAAAGTAATTTATGTGTAGTATTACATAGTTATTAGATGATTTACAATTCTTAAATATAGACATAATAGTTTGCTAGTTTATTATATTACAAAGGCAAGTATATATTTTAAGGATACTGTTATTTAAGTACAGAGAGAGATTGAGTGTTGATATGTATAAGATACAAAAAATATCATATCAATGTATAAACACATCAACTATTTGTGAATACATATATGTTAAAAACATATTTGTTTCTGTGTACATGCACATATTATACAACGTATTTATTCAACCAAAGGTCCACCTCAACTACAGAGATATACGTTTCGATCTCATGAGCTAATCAGTGCAGTTTCGAAGTGACCTCCCGCATAATAAGCAGAAACTTGTGCCGTCAGTTGAGAAGAAATATCTCGTGACATCTGACGGCTAAGAGTGACCTGCCGGTAAAAGCGCTTTCTCACAAATGGCTAGGCCGTTATTAAGAGAGAAAGAAATATGTATAATTGTGTAGTACATTAACTTGTAGACAGATGGCTCAATATACCAAAAAAATAGCATTTCGGTGTGTAAACACATCATGTATTACTAAATACCGTGATATCATAAAGTTTCTAGGACGAAGATGGCTTTGTAATATAAATTGTATGTCTGAACTTAAGTTAGGAACTATAACTCTGTTTGGTAAATTATTTTGACAGTGACATTATCTGTCATCCATTAATGTGTTAGAATTGCTGAAAGCAAGTTTGAACGTCGAGTTTGAAACATAGCACATTCGAGTAAATTCAAATATGGTTTACAATATAGTGCAAAAAGCGTACATGATTGAAGCCTATTTTCGGAGTGGAGTGCGAATTGATGGAATTTGGGTGTACAGTCAACGTGCATGTATGGATGATTTTAGAGAGCACTTTCCAGAGTTACCTGTAATTCCCAAAGATTTTTATAATTGCCTTTCCAATTGTGTTGGTGTGTTTCGTGAGACTGGTTCTGTGGGTCATAAATCACGTACTGGTAGACCAACTGTTCGTTCGGAACAAGTTATAAATGATGTTCGTCAACGTATGGTAAATGAACCCACAAAACCTTTGAAACGCCTTTCTCAAGAGATTGGACTTTCTTATGGAACATGTCAGAAAATTGTAAAGAAAAACTTACACATGCATCCGTATAAGATGCAATCACATCAGGCTATTTTGCCGGTAGACTACCCTAGACGTCGTGCGTACTGCCAGTGGTTTGCAAATAACTTAATAGAAGATGATGACCTGCTAAATTTGTCATTTTTCTCTGATGAAGCATGGTTTCATCTTTCGGGGTATGTCAATTCCCAAAATACTCGAATGTGGAGTAGTGAAAATCTTCATATTTTTATTGAATCATTTCTCCATAATGCGAAACTTGGTGTTTGGCTAGCAGTTTCTCGCCGCAGAGTTGTTGGCCCTATTTTTTTTAATTTCACAATTAATGCTGAGAGGTATAGAAACATTCTGAATGAATTTATTGAACAGTTGCATGATGATGAATTGCAATATGGATACTTTCAACAAGATGGTGCAACGGCACACACAACACGAGAAAATATTGCTTTTCTTCGTGAGTTTTTTGACGATCGGATCATAAGTTTACATACGGAAGTTGAGTTTCCACCACGATCACCTTGTTTGACAATTATGGACTTTTTCGTGTTTCCTCACCTAAAGAATAGAATATTTAAAACTCCTGTTGCTAATTTGCAAGATATGCAACAAAGAATTATTGACGAATGTGCATTAATAACGCCTACAATGCTGAAAAATTGGGAATTGAAAATAACGGACAACAATTTCAACATTTGCTTTAATTTTGCCTCTTTTTATTAATAAAATTTTGAATACAAGCTGAGCTTGTTGTTTTATTGTATCTTTATTAAATCAAATGACATATTTATTGATGTCACGATGACACTATCAAAATAATTTTCAAAAATTAAGGTTAAGTTACCAGTATGATAATATGGATTAAGTTCAGACATATATTTTCTATTTCAATGCCATCTTGGACCCAGAAACTTTATGATATCGCGGTACAAATTAATACAAGTATGTTCAAAAGATATCTGTATCTGTACACATGGATGGTTAAAAATTATATGTGTTATGCATTATGTCTGTGGCAATGTACACATCGGAAAAAATTCTTAGCTTTGAAATAAAGAGATCGAAAGTATATTTTATAGGTAATAAATACTAAAACGCTATGGAGACAACACAAACATATGCAATGTTTATGGTGAAGGAGTTGTAACTGATCGACGAGTGCGTAATTGATTTGCCAAATTTCATTTTGGGGACATGCAATTGAAAGACGAATCCAGAGCAGGGCGATCATCAGATTTTGTGGATGAAGCTTTAATATCATTCGTAGATTGCAATCCATTGTAAAATACTTGAAAAGTAAATCAAATCAATCTAATTGAAAAAGATAAGGAAAGGTAGCTATTTGAGTGTTGTGTTCTATATGCTCTTAGTAAAAAGAAGAAAATAGGTCGTTTGTATATAGTTTCAAGTTTCTCTTTCACGACTAACAAATTACCCATTTCTTAAATATCATAACAGGTTATGTAAAATGGGTCACATACTGTAATGTTCAACGCAAAAGTTAGTGTATTAACAAGAATAAATTTCTAAAATGGACCCCAAAGGCATGGAAGCCAAATATTGTGTGTGGTGGGATCATCGTGGTATTATTTCAAGTTTGTAAATCGCAATGAAACCCAACTCATACTTTGAAATGTTTTCTAACTACAGTATGAATAAAATATATCGAAACTTAAAAATATATTTCTAGTGTTACATAATGTAATATAATAAAGAAATTTGAATTATTGGTATGTTTGAGATGTTCTCCTTGTACTTGAAGGCAATTTTCGTATCTGTACCGCAAGTTTCTGAACATTCCCCTGGTAGCAGAAAGTGGTACTTCAGCCAACACTTGTCGAATTTTGTTTTTCAATTCCTCAATATCCTGGTAGATCTTCGGTTTGAGGATTCCCCACAAAAAGGCATCAGGAGGTGTAAGATCTGGCATAGTCTAGTTGAAACAACTGAAATCTAATACGTAAATTTCTCTCAGGGCAGAGCCGCCTTAGATCCTCGTAAAAAGGAATCACAATTGTTTCCCTGTACATCTGCTGGTTAACTGTTACACGCCTACCATGTTCACCCTGCACAAAGTATGGGCCATGTGATATGTTGCTTCCATGCCCAGAAACAGCACACGACACGGTTACTTTTTGGGGACAATGAGACCTTTCAACAACTTACAAAACCTAGGTATCGGGTTGTTTGGTTGTTGATAAATCCTGATAACAATACATGTGATTCATCGCTGAACCAAATGTTTGAAATAAAGTTTTCATTTTCGTATTCCATAGCTAACGTTCTGGCGCAAAATTTTACTCTCTCTCTTTTATCAGCTTGACGTAACCTGTTAACGACTTGTATACGGTAGGAATAGGAAGAATTGGTTGGAAAATTGTGCCTAGGATCTTCTTGAATGAACAGAGAGCAGTGTTGAATTGTTTTGAGAGTAATTATGGGTGGCAATCTTGGTGCTTCCATGACAATTTAGAAACAAAATGTCGGAGTATGGAATGGAATCGAGTCCTCCACTCCCTAAAAAAGCACGCATATAATTCACAGTTTAATTATGAGGGAATAGTACAGTATTAAATTGCTGAGAAAAGTTAAACTGTCAACTAACTCTGCTGTTGAGAGTTATTGAAAAGATTACAAGTTTCAATTCAAAGAAAAAAATTGTGGATCATTTATTCGCCAAGTCACAGCAATGCCTTTCGCAGCCGAAATCTTGCGAGTAATCAATCTCTGAAAGCGACAGCGCTTTGTCGTAATTAGTTCTGACCATTTCGGAGGAATGAGGACCAAACCCTTCAAAACAAAACGCAAAATTGACTATCTCATTTACCTTTACAAATTCTGGATGACTTATATCTCGGAGATTTTAAAGAAAGCGATAAGCATCGTTTCGATTTACGACTTTGACAGTCCAACCACTGACTGCTCTGTCTTTTAGTCTCAGGATAGTACTGAAAAACCTGTTTATCTCGTAAAATTTCGACTTTTTTTCGACTAATTTTACGAGTAATTTGGTGTTGATTCGTTGTTCTTTTTTCATCTCGCAAATTTTTTCGAACCAGATTACTCAACATCACAATCTTAAAATGTATATTACGCAACATTGCGCAGGACGTATTGAATGATGATAGATGAGAGTGCGTTAGTATTCTCGATTACCAAACAAGTCTTGCCAGACCTGCTTACAAAAATGAGAAGAACGTCGTTTAAATCAGTGTATAGATGCAAAAGAGTATAGGTGTAATCGTCACATCGTATATAAGCATATGCTTCTAATAAAAGCAGAATTATGGTAATTCTAGACCAAGGAACAGAAGAATTGAAACTTACTTGATGTTTTTCATGTTCATCTTAGATTTAGATCAGGCGCGGCTCGTGATGACGTATTTGGGAGTGCAAGTACAATGATGCGAGTGCTTCGTGTATTCTCGTGTACTAACTGTTAACGTTTTCTTAGTAAACACCGAAAACACACGAGGCACTCGCATCATTGTACTTGCACTCCCAAATACGTCATCACGAGCCGCGCCTGATTTAGATTATTCGAAGTGGCTATCGAAGCTACTCCACTGCGACCTTTCTAGATCTATTTTGGTCCTCATGTTTCATTACAGTACTTTATCTAGCCCTGTTCTTTTAATTAAACTTAGCAGCTTCGAAAGCGGTTGTTTTAAGTATAGTTCCGCCTTAGGATATTGATCTCTCGTTTGTAAGTACCGCGTTCTTGTCAAACCTTCGTTTGACAAGAAGTGTGTAAATACAATAAATACAAAAATGTTGAATAAACATCTGTATATACAGGTGTCCCAGAACTAGCGCCCCAAGGAAAATTGACAAATGTCGACGACAATCTAGATCCCAAAAATACAAACGAAGAAAAATTAATTGCTTGCATAACAGAGCGGTGAGATATTTAAGATTCACCAATTCCAGAAAAGGCACTCCTGGTCTTAACGTGAATAAAATCGATTGCTAAGCTTACATTATCAGACTGTCAGAATGACATGCCAAAGTGTCAACGTCAACATGTTAGGTTAAGACAGATGGCATTGAAGAGGTTGCATTTGCCATCATATTAATCTGTTTTTATTTATGGTACAGAGACAGCAAGCGTTTATGCCTAATACTTTCCTAACAGGAGTCATGCGCACAAGGTGAACCTCAGAATAGAAACGAGATTTCAAACAATTTCAGTTTTCAAACTATTACAGACTTAAATGATAAAATAGAAGAAATTTGGAATGATCTTACACCAGAATATATTTATTCTTTGATAGCTTCCATGCTCAGACGTTTACGCAAAGTATTAGATAGCAATGGATGTATAACAAAATATTAATTTAAATCATTTAGGTTGTTTTACCTGTGTATTATATGTTTCATTTTATTTTTATTTCAAATAAATGCGTTCGAGAGATTTCCCTTCATTGATGAGTAAATTATTTTTAACGAACTGTCAGTTTGAAACGTGTATGTACTTACGTGTATGTACTTACTTGACATGTTTACAACACTGAAAAATCGTCCAAATAGCTTATAAGACGGCAATTTTTTTGTTGCCGCAATAGTACATGTATGTATCTGTGTGCAGCTGCACGTATACATGCACCTAGCTAAAGCGTGAGTTACATTACACTTTTTTTCGTACTAGAAACTTGAACAAGTTCTTGTACAAGATTTCATACAAGTTTTAATTTATGCTATATTGAATAGAGGGCACCAAACTTTGAGTGCGTTACCAACATAAAATATAAATTTCTGTGTGTCTATTATCATACAGTTTGGTCATAAAGTTTGGAACCAAGCTTATAACCGCATTATTTTACATTTTTAGGAAAAACGCTCGGACACGTAAATTTTCTTTTTTAAAACGCCATCTTTTGACATACAATTTTTTTCTATGACGTTATTGGTTTTCGAGTGATGACGTTATCAACACTTTCTTTAAATGGCAACCATATTATTTTTTTCTCGTTTTTGGTAGATCTTTTTATCCACCAAATAGTGATATAAAACAATTGGTATGTTGCATCACAATTTTTTTGAAAAAATTATATAAATTTAGAAAAAAATACGAAAATTTTATTTTTGTACAAAATTAAAATTAAATTAAAAAAAATACATCTGAACTTAAATTTATTGTAACAGTTAACGTAAATTTTCAAAATGGACCCCACCAACCAACTGACACTGTCCCAGCCGAGTGTAAACACTTCGTATACTCGCCTCAATTATGTCTGGGGATATTTGTGTAAGTTCTACGCGAATTCGTTCTTTTAAATCTTCTAAATTGTTCGGTTTGTTAAAATACACTTTCGATTTCAAATAACCCCACAAAAAAAAGTCTAACGGAGTCAGGTCAGGAGAACGAGGTGTCCATTCTATGGCGCCTCTCCGTCCAATCCGTTTATTGGGAAATATTTCGTCAAGATAGTGGCGAACCTCTACACCATAATGGGGAGGCGCCCCATCTTGTTGAAACCAAATATTTGGATGGGGTACATCACCATCCTCGTGATTTGGGAAAATAACAGCGAGCGCTGGAACCAGTTCAAATCTTAAAAATTCTAAATATTGCACAGCAGTCAAATTTCCTTCAAAAAAATATGGTCCTAAAATGCGTCGTCCAATCATTCCAACCCATACGTTAACTTTTCCTCTGCGCTGAGTATGACACGCTTGAGTCCAATGCGGATTGTTCTGCGACCAATATCTGCAATTATGGCGGTGAACAGATCCATTTAGGCAGAACGTAGCTTCATCTGAGAAGACGATGTTTTCCAAGAAATTTGGATTTTGGTCACAACGTAACATTACGTCTTCACAGAACTGCAGTCGACGATCTTCGTCATCCTCATGTAATTCCTGTACAAGTTGAACTTTGTAAGGACGATAGTGTTCTTTTTTAAATAAGTTGACGACAAATGAGTGAGCCACCTGATTGGCTAACGCAAGTTGTCTGGTGGAAACATGATGCCTTTCTTCTGCTTCTAGAAGCACATTTAATTTCACATCTTCTCCTACTTGAGGTCTACCTTGCCGTGGTCGATCTTTTACGGATCCAGTTTCGGTAAACTTTCCAACTAGTTTTGTCACCGTAGACCTGGTAATTGGAGGTCTATCAGGGTGTTCATGGTTAAACAATTCGCATGCTTTTGCATGCGTTCTTTGTCTGTCCCCATACCCAACCATAATTAAAATTTCGATTCTTTCTCGCTCAGATAAATGTGCCATTTTTTATATTAGCGAAAATGAACAATTTTTACGGAATATCTCAAAAATTTAACGTCAAAAATAGAAGTAAATAATTCAACAATGTTGTCGCCATAGAAACAATTTCAAACTAAAATTTTTGTACATAAATTGTATAAAAAGAAGTACGAATGTCATAAAGAAATATCTTGCAAAAAAGTGCGTTTTTGTTTTTGTAAATTTTTTGCTTAGTAACATGAGTACATGTGCTTTTGACGATCCGGTTTGTTCAAGAAGAATATTTAAGTCCTCACACAAGACAGAAGTGTGAAAAAAACTTACTTACATATTTCAGTAAATTTTGTAAGCTTAATTAGTTTTTGAAATCTTCAATTTTTGGGCGATATTTTAATTAAGAAATGGTCTGCCACATCATGTCAAATTTTTAAATAAATTAAACTTCTTTGGCCCTTTTTTGTGAAACTATTTAATGTTAAATAAGATTTTTTAATAAGTAATTGGCCGATTGGGAAGACGAATTTCTTTTGACCTGGAGCGAATAACGCAGATTACTATTGATCGCAAAGCATTTACACTCGGCTGGGACAGTGTCAGTTGGTTGGTGGGGTCCATTTTGAAAATTTACGTTAACTGTTACAATAAATTTAAGTTCAGATGTATTTTTTTTTAATTTAATTTTAATTTTGTACAAAAATAAAATTTTCGTATTTTTTTCTAAATTTATATAATTTTTTCAAAAAAATTGTGATGCAACATACCAATTGTTTTATATCACTATTTGGTGGATATAAAGATCTACCAAAAACGAGAAAAAAATAATATGGTTACTATTTAAAGAAAGTGTTGATAACGTCATCACTCGAAAACCAATGACGTCATAGAAAAAAATTGTATGTCAAAAGATGGCGTTTTAAAAAAGAAAATTTACCTGTCCGAGCGTTTTTCCTAAAAATGTAAAATAATGCGGTTATAAGCTTGGTTCCAAACTTTATGACCACACTGTATATTTGACGTTGTGGTTATTTATTACCTTTTAGAGATACACAAATATTAAAAAAATTAATTCGAAAACCGTTATATCGGTGCTCCATATTTTGTTATTGGACATTCTTACACAGTTTCTATTAATTTTCAGAACAAAACAAACACTACGTAACCTGCAATTATTATATGATTTTTATTTAAAATAAAAAGTTGGTACAAACGAAATGGTGTTTAATGCGCAAGTCTAGTATGAAACTTGGATGAAAACTGGGATCGGATCTAGTTTTGTAGTTTAGAAACTTTGATGTATTTCTTCTGAATTACACTATCAAAGTTTCGACAAGTACATCTAGTTTGAAAACTTGTCCAAGTTTCTAGACGAAAAAAGTGTAATGTAACTCAGGCTTAAACAACAGCATGATGTCATCCACATAGTGGGAGTACAATTTCACTATACAAGCTGCCCCGTATCGTTATGTTAAAATGTTTCATGATCTGACAATCACATTCATAGATCTGTAACTTTGAAACAAATAAAAATGGATTTACAAGTTTTGCGTTTTTGTTACTTGAAATGAAGTCTACTTTACACTGCTAAAATTTGAACATAACGATACGAGACACTTTTTTATTTCTTTTAACAAATAGAGTTTGAACATTTACATTTATTTGATTAAAATAAATGAAACTTTCTGACATTTAAATGATGTAATTTTTAGGGCAAAGAAATGACCTCAAAAGAAAAAAAAAACTGTATAAAACCAATCAATTATTTTAGTTTAGTATTCTATAAATTAAAAATTTCTTAACTGTATGTACCATTACACCCTGTATATATATTAATGTTTATTTGAACGTAGGGTATATTTATTCTTTTTCTTAAATTTCTTTTTTTTTGAGTGACTAGATTTTTTTATTGCGAAATGGTTAATTAATTAATTAATTAATTAATTAATGATGCGTATTTCTATGTTATTTTTTCTTGATAGATCTACTTATCAGTTGTTATTGTTTATACGTATATGTGTAAATGTTTATTTATGGATAGGTAACATTGTATCTTACCTTATGTATACATCACTTTTGAAATAGACATTTTATCATATAAAAATAAATTTAGGTTCGAGGATATCTATTCAGAGGTTAACAGAATAAATTTTGTGTATACCGAATTTATTGAACTCGTAAAAGTTATTCAGATATATCTCGGGATAGCTTGCAATACACTGTACATATTGAAGTCGTATAAGTTCTTCAGATATGTAGCGTGCAATACATTGTAGGTACAATATAAATAGTAATCGCTTTGTACTTATTTGTTTAGTTGACGGCAATAACATGGATTAAGGAATTCGTTCAATTATCTGGCCCACTCATGCTTCCTTACATGTCCGGAATATTTACGGCAGTCCTACCCTGTTTAGCTTACGACTCGGACTCTCGGAGAAGTATCCTTCATTCATTTTTTCTTAATTTTTAAAAAGCTCTTTCATACTCATTTAAAAATTACGTTATGACTTGTGTATCTATTCTTACATCTCTACCGTTTTATTTTCAGAATCATGATTAAGATTGTTTGGAATTGAAATTATTAGGATTAATTAATACATATTTATTTAATTGGTACAATAACTAACACAAGTTATAACGAAAATATGTCGAGGGTTACCTCATGATCACATAAATACCATTACACCTAGTTTAAATTCCTGTAATATGTTTTTAATCTATAAATTGAAATGTGTATAATCATTAATCCGGATATAAGGTGGTTTGTCTGCATGCGTGCACAATCATATAAAAGTTTTCTTTGTATAGATAAACGATATCTCTTTGATAAACTTTCTTATCATGCATTCATGGTATACTTTATTTATTAATTGTTCAAGATTAAGGGGAATACCAAGTCATTTATAAAATGTCACATTGGGAGGTTCATGTTTAGTTTTGCATGTTAGATACATACATAAGTATAATATATATAAGTTCGTATGATTTTGCATGACAGTGCATGATAATGTTTTTCCTTAACACAGTGACAGATATCAAAGAGACCGCGACTGCTGTGAATTTTACCATGCTGAAATTGGTTGCGTTACAAGCGGACGACATCAACAATCTGAGAACGGAAATTGGTAATTATTTTTTTAAATTTGTGTCTTTATTATTTAGAGAATATACCATATTTATTCATTACTGTATTGTACAAAAATGTTCGCCACAAATCTTTCAATATGCGCTTCAGATTTAAAGAACATCGATTTATTTAATTAATCATTTTATAAAGCTTATCAAAACGTATCTTATTAAATTTGGCCATAAAAATAAATCTCATATTAAACAGATAATTGAAATGGCAGTAGATAAATAATGTCATACTTTCATTTGTATACAAGGGTCTCGCTGAAATTAGTGAGATGTGACAACACCACTCAATTAGATTGACATTTATTACACGTCTTAAACTTCAAACATGCATTAACTTGGATGCTAGTGTACGCGGTGTTAGTACAGTTACAGTGTTAGTAGTGGATGTTTAAATGCATGTAGTCATGGAGTTAAGCCGGAAGCATTTCAGTGTTATGATATGTATGATTTTAAAGTGGGCCTTAATGAAGAAAAATGCACGCTTACATAGAGCTTTTGGGGACCAAAAAGAAGTCGTGGTATCCATTTTGCACGAACTTTATTAATACTCAAATAATGGTCATACAGAATTCGGTAAACACTCATTTCTGAAATAATAGAGATTACTGATAATTCATTCACTTTCAAACGGCGATCTTCTAATACCAATTCTTCAATAAACCAAATCTTTTATGGCGTTACTACTTCGATAGGCCGAGCTTATTATTTTTAAGGGACTCTTGCCTAGGACGGAAGCATTTACCCTCATTTCTTCAGTAGAAGTACTCGAAAATGGATCCTCTTCGCTTCTAGAACTCATTATATTTCACAGTGCGGTAATATCACAAGAAATAACAAGCTATTATGAGTTGATACAGTGCAATAAGTGGACATGTCCGGACTTGTTCGCATTTTGTACGGGATTAGGCTGCATTTATTATTTCACTATCAATATACACCTAATTCTCTTTTTACACGATAGATACGTTCCCAAAAAATTCGTGTAAAAAAAGATATTGGCTAAATGGAAAAATAGTAGATTGGTTCCAGACCTGAAAAATACAATAAACAGTATTAACAAATTCTTGTTAGAGTTCACTTAAGAATTTATTTTCCGCGTTACACATTTTAATTCATTAAATGTGCATAGCAAACGCCAATTAAGTTGGCTCGAGGAGGGGTAAGTTCGCTCAGGATTAGAAGTAGTGGGGAGATTTGTATTTGGTTTTACATCAAATGCCAGATAATTCTAACCTCTGAGGGTGTGTCACTTTATGATCCCCCAGCAAAGGCATTATGTTCCGTCAAACGTCAATGACAAATGTATTCTGACAATTACTTGAATAGTGGGGGTGGACGTTTTTAGAAATGGCTTCTGCGCACCCCCTCCTCGCGCCAACTTAATTGGCGCTTGCTTTACATATATTATAAAAAATAAACGATATGTATCTGAAATTCATTAATATAAGAAAGAGTAAAAATAATATAAACATAACAAAATTTTATGCATTGTCACTTTCTGACAATAAACGAATACGTTTTCGTAAGACTACAATATCACTGCTATCGCTAGAATTATTTCTGTACATATTATCATCTCTAGTCTCCTGTGTTGATAATTCAGAAGTTTTTAGAAGGAAATCAGTCATTCAAAATTGTGTTTGATTTCGCGGTAAACCGTTATAAAGTTTCCTATAATATGCCATTAATGACTTCAGTTCAAGTTGAAATTTTCCAGCTCGTTCCTCATCAGGATCATGTTGTTCAAAATGATTACCTAATTTCCTGGTAAGATCAAGACCTTTAATTAGAGTGGCATTTAAAATGGGAGGATATTCTTCGTCATTATGTTCTCTGTCATGAGTCTCAAGAGTGAGGTCTATAATTTCATTTTCACTCAAGCTTTTATCAACTAATAATTCCTCTATATCAGCAAATGATAGATCATCGAATCCATCTCCACCAATTGTATGTGCCAGCGTTATGATGTCAGTGAAAGCAGTGTTATTATGGAAAAGAGGATCGGGATCTTTGCTTTTGACACCTTTTGGCCAAATATTTTTCCAACATGAGTTCAAGGTTGATGGCTTTAATTCAGCTAACGCTAATCCAACTTGATTAATAAATTTCCACACATCAATAATTGTTAAATCCTCATTATGGTCTAGTTTGTCTAGCACGTATTGAAATGAACGTTTGATGTAGTACGTTTTAAACGTAGCAATTATCCCTTGGTCTAGCGGTTGTATTAAGGCTGTAATATTAGGCGGAAGAAAACAAAATTGCACATTTGAGTGCTTGAGACCGAATGGCCAGGTGCATTGTCTAAAATTAAAAGAACTTTAAATTCTAGACATTTTGCATTCATGTAGCGTCGAATTTCTGGGATGAAGTATTTCTGAAACCATTCTGTAAAGATTGCACTGGACACTCAAGCCTTTTTGTTTCCTATCAAGTGAATTGGCAATTTATTGAAATCTACACCTTTCATCGAGCGTGGTCTTAAGGCACGATTTACTAGCAGTGGTTTTAAACATTCTCCTGAAGAATTAAAAGAACTTTAAATTCTAGCCATTTTACATTCATGTAGCATAATTGATTGAGGTCTCGCTAGGCACTTGCTGAAACATATTAAATGATAAAGGTAAAGAAAATACACACTTGGTTATTTGTTTCACTGCAATTTTATTTACAAAATACGGACAAATTTGTTTCGAACTTCACAGTTCATTCTCAACTGAACAAGAAAGGTTTACTTAAAATATGAATAGATAATTTGAAAAGTGGGAGTAACACTGTGAAACATAAACGTGAGTTAAGTATTATTGGGGTTTTCCTAGTAATTAACGAGAAACAGCCTTAATAATAGGGGAGATTGATTACAAACTCTGTTTGTTCATTTACTATATTTAATGATTTGTTTATTGCTTTAGATATTTCCATTATTTCCAAAAAGTTTAATCGTTCACTTTTATTTGCAGAGTGTAAAATTTCAAAATTATTTATTGATACCATGTGTTCTTCATTTATACAATGCTCGGATATACCTGAACATTTCTTGGAATATAAAATTGCTCTCCTATGTTCTTCTACTCGTGTGCGAAAACATCTTTCAGTTTGACCTATGTAGAAAGCGTCACAGTCTAAACAATTTAATTTATACACGCCACATTTATCTGCTTTTTGAATTGTATCCTTATTATTTGTCCAAAGTTTACCTAAATTTAATTTATTGACTATTATAGTTTTTATGCCTAAATTAACTAATCTATTATTAATTTTATTCGTGGTCTTTCCTATGTAATTAATTAAACGATAATTACTTGGTTCTAATTGGGGGGCTGCATAAAAGAATTTATTAATCTGTTTATGTTTTTTCTTTGAAATTAATCTATTAATAATATCAGGACTGTATCCGTTGTTTACGGCTAGACATTTCAAGACTGCAACTTCTTTATCAAAATTTGGTTTTGATAGGGGAACGGAGAGTAATCTATGTATGAAACTGTTGAAAGAAGAAAACTTAATGCTATCGGGTTGTTTGCTATCTGCAGATATGAGGGTGTCAGTGTATGTGTGTTTTCTGTAAATACTATAATCTAATTTGCCATTTGATTTTGTTAATGTAAGGTCCAAAAAATTTAAACTGTTGTCTAATTCTTTTTCTATGGTGAATTGTATTTTTTGATTGATTTCATTTAAACGATTGAAGAATAAGTCTAATTGCCTGTCAGTACCGGTCCACACACATAACACATCATCCACATATCTAAACCAACTGTGTATACAATTAACAACTGGGATTTGAAGAAGATTTGTTTTGTTCTAAATTATTCCCCTATTATTAAGGCTGTTTCTCGTTAATTACTAGGAAAACCCCAATAATACTTAACTCACGTTTATGTTTCACAGTGTTACTCCCACTTTTCAAATTATCTATTCATATTTTAAGTAAACCTTTCTTGTTCAGTTGAGAATGAACTGTGAAGTTCGAAACAAATTTGTCCGTATTTTGTAAATAAAATTGCAGTGAAACAAATAACCAAGTGTGTATTTTCTTTACCTTTATCATTCATGTAGCGTCGAACTTCTGGGATGAAGTATTTCTGAAACCATTCTCTGGCAACCCAAGCCTTTTTGTTTGCTATCAAGTGAATTGGAAATTTATTGAAATCTACACCTTTCATCGAGCGTGGTCTTAGGGCACGATTTACTAGCAATGGTTTTAACATATGTTCTCCTAAAGCATTGGAACAAAATAATAACACCGGCAGTTTTCTGCGATTTTGCAACATAAGTTCTGCATTTTTTTCAAAAAAAGCCACTTTCATTTGCATTCCAAACATAATCTGGGGTGTACCCTCCTTCTTCAATAATTTTTTGAGGAAATTCTTTGGCAGCCAATTTATTTGCAGACACACTTTCTCCCTTAATTTTAATTTTTAGAGTATGTCATTTAAGAAAACTAGTCATCTAACTTCTACTTGCAGAAAATTCAGGTTGTTTTGACTGAGATGAAGTGCCTGGCTCAACTTCTTTAATACGTTTGTAGATTCTTAATGCTGTTTGGTTGATAGTAAATAATTCCGTCTATTGGTATTCTTTTTTGTGATTTATCTTCAATCCACATTACCAAAGCTTTTTCCATCTTCTCTTTGACAACATCTCGTGTGTATGACGACGATTTAGCACCTATTTTTGTTCCAGAACATACATATTTTCTGATCGCAGTTTCATTTTTCTTAATCGTTCTTATGGTAGCTTCATGAGTACCAAAATGCTTTCCTACAGCCGTTGCACCTTGTCCTGTTGCAAGTTGATCTAAAATTTTAATTTTAGTATCTAAACTTATCGCCTTCCTCTTCGTTTTTATTACAGGTGAATTATGTGACATTGTGTTAAGGCTACCAAAATATATTTCCTAATAATAATGCAGATTTGAAAATTATTTAAAACTTACCTGTTATTGAGTTAATAAATCTATATGAGCACTAACTTGATTTTACTTATAACTTTTTAAATATCCACAACTAAACGTCTTTTTTTTTTCAACTCTCAAAACCAAACTAAAATACATTACGTCTTTACTTTATGCATAATTCGGGGAATCCCACCCATATACATACGCATATAATCGACACAACCTAACTGAATTATGAAAAATATAACGTGAAGAAAAAATCATAGAATTTTGAAAATCGTGTATCGTGTTAAAACAAAATAACTCGTGTAAAAAGAGAGATATTTTTTTCTTTTTAACTCGTATTAAATCCAATTCCTGTAAAAAAATTCTTGTAAAAAGAGAATTAGGTGTACTTCTTAATTGTACTTCAGTTTAACCCTCTAGGAATCCTATAATCACATTTGTCGCCGACATAGAATATATGGACTTATAAAGGGCCCCATGACTCAAATAGTTTAAGACCTCATCAAGTCTAAATCCGGCACTGAGTATAACCAAGTTATTTGAACATTATTAATTTAAATATAAAATATAGGATTCAATAAATAAAATGAAATTAAATAAGTGAGTCTTATTAAAACGAATTCATAAGTCTGAAGGCTTGAACCTATTTAACATGCATATTTCTTGTAGAAATAAATACATTAGGGTGCAGTGAAATTTTATCGCGATAACGCACTTTAGGCACTAATCACCTCTCTCGCAGTAGGAATTGGGATGTTTCAATGTATCATCGAATTCGGCACGTAGTATGGAGCTTGAACTATTAATTGCAGGATCTTGTTTTGGAACCTTTGCAATATCTCTAATGTTGGAATTGGAAGCTGATTTCAATAGTTATATGCCATACGTCCTAATTGGCTTAATATCTTAAAAGTTTATTTTGATGGAACGTTTGTAATCGTCCACATACGATCCAGTACATTAATTCAGTTTTAACTCTAACCCCTTACGTTTCGTAAAAATGTTAGTTTTCTAGCTGAATGCATGCCAATATATTTTCCCTTTTTTCAACTTGAAGCAGGTTGCAATTATTAATCTGAACAGGCGGAAAAGTTTCCTTGCGGGGCGAAGACGTGACAAGGGCAGACTTAGATGAGTTTGTTTCACAGCCATTTTGGAATCTTGTTAATTGTTTTCTAAATTCCTGGATGATTTCGCAGGGTCAGTATCAGATGACAGATATTGTTCTTAACGTTGCAACAGTTGTGACTTGTGTTGTAGGCATGTCACTAGGTTAAAGAAAATATAAAGCTGGACCCAAAACATTACTCCGAGGTATCCCTGCATGAACAGAGCATAGATCCAGTGACTCAGTTTTTTGTTTGACAACAAAATTTCTATTATTAAAGTAGGGATGGAGAAGGAGACAGTGAGGACAGGGGAGATTCATTTTCACTTTGTATAGTAAGTCACATGTTTTCAAAGGCCTGATTGATGTTGACGAAAGCTGCTGTGCAATACCTTTTGGTATTTAAAATGATGTTTAAATTATTATGTTTACGTACCTATGAGTTTGTTCAACAGTGCTATGTTTAAATGTGAAGCCAAATTGATAGTTTGATATAATATCTTTCGCATTAATTACTATTAAGAATCTCTTAAAATGTATCGGCTTAAAACATTCTCCGGCGTCTTCCGATGCCCAATCTCCCTGTCTTCCCATAAGTTGTTCTCTAAACCTCTCACTTTTATCTCCTTGTCGATTCCTTCCCTCTAAAGTCTTCTTCTAGGTCCTCTCTCCCTTTGCTTTCCTTGTGGGGTTCCATCACTTACTTTGGTAGCCGTTCCCCTATCATCCGTTGCACATGTCCATACCATTGAATATGTTTTGTTTTTATGGTATGCTTAACTTCCATGATTTCTCTTATCCTCTCATTTCAGACTCTGTCCTATCTGGAGCTCTTCTCTAGAAGTCCATTTCTGTTACCAGCAAAGCTTTTACTGTTTTATCATTAAGTGGCTAGATTTCAGAGCATAAGTTGCTATGATCTTAACAATTGTTTTTTATATCAGGATCTTATTTTTTTGGAGATCTTTGCATCCCAGAGAATACTATTTAAATTAGTTGTGACTTTTCTATCCTCAGTGTTCCTATATCGTATGGCTTTATTCAAGGTACCGTCCTGTGGCACATGTAGTCCCATATATTTGTAAGCATAGCAATGTTTAATTCTTTCTCCATCATTTAAGATAAGTTCTCTTTGTAAACCACCTATGAATTTATATTCTGTTTGTTTCTGTATTCACCTCTAGACCCCATTTGTGATATTCTTTGATCAATTTTCGCGCCATATACTCTACATCGTCCACATCTTGAGCTAACACTATTTAATCATCTGCGAAGCATAACGTGTATTTCTTTCTGCCAACGGGATACCCATACTTTCACACTTTCGTTTCCACATTCTTAGGGCGTCTTCTAAATATATTTTAAATAATGTTGTCGAAAGACTACATCCCTGCTTGAGTCCTTTGGTTATATTAAATGCGTTGGCTGTTTTTATCATTACTCAGACTCGGGCATTTTATAAAGGTTTTTAACTGTTCTGATCAAGTTATTGTCGATATTCGTATTTCTCAGCGCTTCCCAAAGTCTTACTTGAGGAACGCTATCGAAGCTTTTTTAAAATCAACACAGAGAAAATGTATTTCCTGGTTAATTGTTAATCTTGTCTCGATAACTTGGGTGACACAAAAGAGGTGGTCAGATGTTGATCTACCTGCTCTGAAACCAAGCTTGTTCTTCGGCTTCCAGACCTTTATACTCACGTTCTACGTTCTGCTTTAAAATTTTACCATACACTCTACTAACTGATATTTTACAAAATATCTCTTCTCGAAAACTTTGGACAATAAGAAAAACACGCTAATAGATCGGTAGGAATGACCTATTTTAGCGTAGAAAAGTGTTTCTTTAACAGTTTTTTCCTAAAAAAAAAAGAGAATTGAATCCCATGTTAATTCTTAGTCATCACTATTGTGGATTAAGGGTTTATTGATCTTATTAATTACGCGTTATTACGTGGAGGCTTGTTTGTTTTATTTTCGTTTATGGTTTATACTATTTACTTGGGGTACAAAAACTTATATATCACATTGTTGACTATTGAATGAAAATAAAAATGTTAATACCGTTTTCATTTTTATTTACTGTTATGAAACTTTCTATTAGGTGTAAATATTATTCCCGGTGTCTCATAATAGCTAATATGCAACTGTGATTTCTCAATATATTGACATAAATGAATATTATCTCCTCAGAAATGTAAATATGGTCTTGCGATTACTAATACGATTGATATTCTTCAAGTTTTATGCAAACAATAGATTAAATTGCAATTTTAGGTGACAGTGAAACAGATAAATACGATTTGAACCTTCCGTCTGTTGTGGACGTTTTGACGCAGTACCTACTACACAATTCCGTTCAAACAAAAGTTGCCGTCTTACGATGGATACATCATCTGTACACGAAACTTCCGCACAAGGTAAAACCCACATATTTTTTAAAAAGTGACATATTAATTTCAATTTTTAGATGTGTATTTATATAGACGTATTGTTTCCCGTATTACAACGTACCCTGTCGGATCCTGCCGATGAAGTCGTGCAACAATGTTTGGTTGTTATTGCTGAAGTAATATCGACTCCTAGACTAGAAATCGACGATTTAAATGAAGGTATAATTTTGTTGTACATATATTTTTTTGTTAAATTACCTAATGTAATATATAACAAACAGATGTATTACATACCGGTAGATGGTTTAGTGGTAACGCACTGGATTATCGTGCCGGAGGTCGCGGGCTCGGATCCAGGGCTTGGTTTTCCGAGAAGGTTTTTGCGGCTTCCCTTCTCGTTTAAGGTAAATGCCGACAGCCAAATATCTTAAGTCGTTCCATGGGCGTAATAATAACTCATAGCCTGGCAATGTCCCCTGTAATTGGTGTTAACCTATTGGGGAATGATAAGGTGTTAGGTTCCACACCATCTAACGAAATAGCAAAAATTCAGCGCAAAGGAATTAGTCAACAAATTTTGCAACTACTTAATGATGATGATCGCCGAACTATTTATAGAGTTATAGCTGGTGAGAGAATTTGTATTCCTTTTTATGATGTATCGGTTGAAAATCATATTTCAACCGATACATCATAAAAAGGAACGCTGACTACTATACCTTTTCTTCAGAAGTATCGGATTAGTGAAAGCTATTAATAGTCCAGTCATTTGGGGCTCAAAAAGGGGGTTACCTGGAAAGTTTTCCGGGAGTTTTGAAAATTGGTATACTTATAGATTTTGACGTGCTCTTTCCGAATTTTCATTTTGCCACCTCGTATCTCCGCCGCTCTCGCCGCCATTTTAAAAAAATGGCGGCCAAAAACAGTTTTTTGACGATATCTCCTTTTTGACTCATTTTACGATAAAAATAGTTATGTTACAAATTAAACTAGAGAAAATTTCCTATAATTTATGTATCAACCTTTTTTTCCGTGAAATGAATACTTTCAGCGTGCGAGCGCCGCAAAGTATACTCCATACTGGTATTTCCTATACCGAAAAGTATTTAACCGCGCGTTGAAAAATCCGCCTACTGTGGCCTGCCTAGGCTTGTACGGTCTGTCGCAGGTATACACGGACGCTCCCTATTGACCTTGGGACTCGTTTTACGAAACATCTGCTAACAGAGCTCAAATATTTTGCCTGAACATCAGTACGAGCGCGTCGTTCGACAGTGTCGCGTGCATTGTGAGAGCCATGGCTTCTAAGGAAGGGAACTGTTTAATTTGTGAAAAACCATTGCAAGGAAGTGAGGTGATCGAAGTGAAGGAGAAAGGATTAGAGACATTCCGCAAGTCAAGTGTTCAAAGAAAGGACAACAAGAAGAAACTCTTCGAGGGACTGAAATCGATAGTGGTTCACGATGTGTGTCGAAAACGGTACATCCAATGCCATCATCGTATTCGATGGTTAGCCAGAAGATGTAGCAGACCGAAGTACCAAATATACGGAGCGATCTCGACGATCACGGAAACATGTTTCAGTAGATATCCTTTTTGACGAGACAATGATTCCAACTGTGTCGCAAGATAAATTTCTGGGCAACGATGCAAACAAGAACCGCCTTATTGGAATGTTAACAAAAAAATTTGAAACTGCGAACTTCATGGTCAAGCAAGCCACGGAAGAAGCAGATACGATGATAATAAATACGGCCATCGACGTTTCCTCTAATTCGATTCCGTGATTGTTGTCGGCGAAGATGTCGATCTTATAATTATTTTGACGGCTCTATCTACGCGTTCAAACGTATATATCCCGAAACCAGGAAAAGGTACAAGATCACAGCAGATATATTCAACAGGAAGTATCACATACAAAATAGTCGCCGACAATATATTATTCTTACACGCCTTCAGTGGCTGTGACACGACGTCAGCACTATTCAATCAGGGTAAAATGAAATGTATTAATTTACTCCGAGAGAACCCTGATTTAAATGATCTTGTACGGATATTTAAAACCGAAAATGCTGACACGGAAACCATCGCCAAAGCCGGAGAACGCTTTCTCCTCGCGCTGTATGGATATAGTGGCACGCAGAGCATGTCTTTGAATAACTTCCGATACAAATGCTTTACGAAATCAGCATTTAGAAACAAATTCAATCTCGTGTCGCTGCCACCGACGGAAGCAGCAGCACGGCAGCATTCGTTCCGGACTTACCACCGGACTTGGCCGTCGTTTTATTTAAGGAGAAAATATTTCTGACTCCCGGAAAACGAGATGACCAACGTGCGTGATCTATCGAAAATTAAAAATGCATCAAGGATCTGCTCTGAATCTTCATGAAGTTATTTGTCTTCCATATAATTTCCCAGTATTTCAATAATTTTAGAGTCTCCATCTCATTACATAATGTTAGTTTATAATTTGCACTCTTCTATTAATTGTATATTTATATGATTGTTTCAGCCTTTACTTGATGAAATTCAATTATAACTATTATCAGGATAAAATAAAACAAATTTTAATGAATTTCACTTTTTAATTAACACTGTGACGATCGTTTCGCTCCAACCTGAGCTTCATCAGACATATTGCTGTGAACTGTGCCTTAGCTATATGAGTGCAGTTCACAACGAATGTCCGGTTAAACTCAGTCGCTCAATCTCCAAGCTGGAATCTTCTTACCTCAGGTCTTGCTCTCGAACAAGCAAGAACGTGTAAAGAAAAACAATATAGCATTAATAAAAGTTCTCAATTTTCCTAATTAACATTTATTAAAAAAAAATTGAAAAGAAAAAAAAAATCCCTTTAGCGAATGTAAAGAGAGCTGAAGCAAAAATAACAGTAGCTAGGAGGAAATAGTCTGTGTGATAATGACACGCACAAAGAGAAAAACCCCCTGTGACTCGCGAGCAAACATAAAACTAATAAATAATTAAGAAAATTGTCAAATTCGACCTCTTAAACTGTAACCCCTAAAATTCAAATGTCAACAGAAACCAAACTATTGACTACGCGTGTCAACATTAAGATCATGCGCAATAAAACATGACAAAAATATATCAATTCCCGCCAAAAAACCAACCTGAATACAAAACGATCTAGAACATCTTGACTTAAAAAAACTCCATCACAAAAAACATGACAATTTTCTTGAATATTCATATACTACTTTAATATCAAAATTATGCAAATTATTATCTAAAAATACAATCATCAACAAATTGTCGTATTAGCAATTATATAAATCAACTGTGTCTTGTACTTACATCGATCTAAACACATTAACACAAACTATGCGAGAGATACCAATATTTAATTAAAATTGAAACAACTAGATCACAATACCTCGTAAAAATCGTAAATGAATTTAAATGCACAAATAAAAGCACTGCAAATCAAATAACCCGACTTTAATCAAAAACATCAGGACAAAAAATGAATTTCTTTATCCATCCACATGCTTTACTAGCCCTGGTATCTCTCACCAAAATATCCCGGAAAATCTCATACATCGGGCTCATATAGTACATAATTCTTCCGAGTCCATCGGTCTAATATAAAATTGTCCAGTCCCGGTCGTAAAAATAAATTCAAACATAATAAATATTTAAATATACATAATAAAATAAAATACATTTTAAATCAATGTTATACAAATAATGTTCAATATAATTCTTCTTTTTCTTCGGGGAAAAATCCATTACAATATGTCTGATGAAGCTCACGTTGGAGCGAAACGATCGTTACAGTGTTAATTAAAAAGTGAAATTCATTAAAATTTGTTTTATTTTATCCTGATAATAGTAATTGTATATTTCACGTTTGAACGTTAAATATCAGTTAATCTTATCGTCGTATGCCCCTTTAATTTCTTTTTCCTTTAGTAGTTGTGTCATTGTTAATCCAAGCGTGTAGAGGCGAATAATGAAAGAACAATGAACATATTTATTTCGATTTTCTGAGACCTGATTAACATTTTATATAGTGTACCTAACAGAATAATTTGAAACATACATGGGTGGGTAAAACCTCACCAGTTTTGTATAATACAAGTCTTTTTAATAATATACGTTCACAAAATTAGTAATGAACTTGTATTGTGTTCACACCAGATTTTTAATAATATTTTATATAATTAAAAATACTTATGTAAAGTATGCCTAGTTTTTGTACATCGGTTTTATGTAATTTAAATTGAGAAAACAAACTGAATTTTAATTTTGTTTCAGGTGTAGTGAAAAAAGATGAAGATAAAAAGTCTCTTGTACCCAGTCCGTATTATTCAAAATTTGTGATAAGTCTCCTACATTCCTTTAGTTCAGATCGTACATTGCTGGAAGAAAGAGGGTCATTTATAATACGGTAATTTAAAATAGGTTTAATATTTAGTTTATACTTAATTATTTTTCAGACAATTATGTGTTTTACTTAATGCGGAGGACATATATCGTACATTAGCTCAAATACTTCTAAACGAACCGAATCTAAAGTTTGCCAGTTTAATGGTGGAACATCTTAATTTTATATTGCTCACGTCTTCGGAACTTTTCGAAATGCGAACAAAATTAAAAGAATTAAATACTCCGGTAAGTGAAATAGTATTTAACGATTGTGTTTCGATTTATACACTCATTTTTACTAAAAAACTGCAGTCCCTTGATATATATTCTGCGGCTTATAGTTTGTTATTTTCTTATTTGTTCGATAAAACAGTTGTAGTAAGTATATCTATCTGGTACTCCCCAAGGATTAATACTGGGTCCGATACTTTCTTTAATTTATTTTAATAATGTCCGAATAGCCGATTACATGTACATGTAGCGCTCCATAATGCGTGCACAAATTCTTGTGCGTTAAGCGGAGGAGGAATTTGTATATGAATACAAAGTACCAGATATAATGCCTGATTTATTATACGAATTGACAAGATGGGGATTTCCACTACTTTGTAAATTAACTGCTGTTAAAATTATTGAATTAGGGGTTTTCTATTACTTTTTTTCTATTGCATACTAGTTTATTCTAACGTACACTTTGTCGGCTTGAAACTATACAATAAATGATTAATTTATTATACGAATTCACAAGATGGGGATTTCTCCTACTTTGTAGATAAACTGCTGTTAAAATGATCGAATTAGGGGATTTCTATTATTTTTTTCTGTTGCATACTAGTTTATAAACATTACCAAATATGACCTTTAATTGGGTTTCTAAAACTAATTTGTAATCGCTTTATCCCACCCTGTCGTTGCTTGCCACGATATGGAACATTTTTAGACTGTTCTTGTAGCTCTATAACGATTTATCTATTTTCTGTCTTTTAAGATAACTGCATAGAAACATTGTATCATATCTTTTTAAATAGACGTCATACATTGTTGGCGTTTTTGCATTTTCACTCATTTACAAGAGAAAACTATTCTGAAATCTCAAATGTCTTTACTTGTCGGTATTAAGCATGAATATCCTCTTACTCATGATGGACAATAAACCCGGGAGGGATTATGGTGTATATTATAACTGCGTGGCCATTTTTCTTACAAGAATCCTTCAGGTATTCTAATTTTTGAACTGTTTCAGGAAAGTTGCTCGTTATTTTGTTGCTTATATGAAACATGGTGTCATAACCCAGTTGCAACGGTAGCATTGTGTTTGCTAACTCAATGCTATAACCATGTTTGTGACTTAATAATGTTATTGTATCCTTTTTTTAATCCTCTAATTTTATTAAATGGAAGGTTTTTATTTTCCTTATTGATTGATTAGTGGCAATTTGGAAGTAACGAAAAATTTCTTAACAGAAATTGACAAGTTGGTACGATTAATAGAATCACCGATTTTTGCATGTAAGTGTTATTTTGTTTTACGTAATTCTTTAATTTAATAACATAATTTTTTACTCATATCATATAATATTTTATAAAATAAAGATAGCTTTACACGGTCAAAGAAATTCATGAATTTTATGAACTTGAATTTATTCATTGTCGCACAAAATTGTCGCGAAATTATTGACAACAATAGATTCATCAAGAAATTGCCGAATTAGAACTATAGTCCAACCCAAGGATTGTATAAGAACATAGGATAGCCAGATCCCTATACCGGCAGTGTTGTTCGCATCGAGCCGTGACTCCGCCTCCTGTGACGTCACAAACGGACCAGTCGCACCGATAAATAGTTGAGGTCTTGAGTTGCTTGAGTTAAAGTAAAGTGTTTTAATTTAGTTTTCGCCGTTACCCTTTGTAAATTAGCGACTGAAATGCCGGGACGTCGTTGTGCGGTAGTTGGCTGTAATAACAGTCGTATTTCTACGAAAATTACCAATAGAGAAATCGTTTATCACAACTTTCCAAAGGCGACAAACTTCGTATCCGATACTGTCCGTAAAGAATGGATAAGGCGCTGCAAACGAGCAGATAAGTGGAATCCAAATACTAGCCAAATTTGCTCAATCCACTTTAATGCAAACGATTATGAACGTGATATTCGGAACGAATTATTAGATAATAAATGTATTTATACGTTATGAGATAAATTATTCTAATACATAGTAATTATTGCTAGGGTTACCTGTACGAAAACAGCTTAAATACACTGCTGTGCCTAGTGTAAATCTTCCACAAATGTCCAAAGATATAAAGAAAGTTGCGACAAGAGGGGAAGCATATTTAAAAAGAAAAAAGGAAAATGAAAGGAAAGCAGAAGTAAAAAGATAGATTGCCGAACAATCGATAGCTTCATGTTTAGCGGCAAGTGAGCTGTCAACAGCGTCTTCAACAGCAGAATTTAAAACCGTTAAGCCTTTAACTGTCCCAGCAGAAAATATATTATCTAAACAATATGCGGAGCTTCGTGAAAGTCACACTAAATTATCTACAGAGATGGAAATTATGAAACGCAAATTGAATTTGCAGAGAAAACAACTTTTATACTATAGAAGAAAGAACAAGCAAGATAAACCTGCACAAAAACAGGAAACGGTAAAAATACTGAGAAAACTCTTAACAGAAAATCAAATTTCTATTTCTTTTAAACAAAAAGAAACGCGTTAATTGGACTACTGAAGAGATTGCAGTTGCTCTTACTATTCGTTACCTCAGCAAGAAATGCTATATATTTTTGCGAACTAAACTTAATTTTCCGTTGCCAGCGTTGTCATCTTTGAGAAAGTGGGCATCAAAAATCAGAATAACGCCGGGAGTTTTAGAAGATGTACTAACTTTTCTAAAGGTAGCAGGAGAAAATATGTCTGCAAGAGAGAAAACTGTAGTCATTTCTTTTGATGAAGTCAAAGTTAAAACCACTTTAGAGTATTGTGTTGGTGAAGATCAGGTGCTAGGTCCTTACAATTTAATGCAAGTCTGTATGGTTAGAAGCTTATTTTCTACTTGGAAACAGCCTATCTATCTAGACTTTGACAAAAAAATGACAAAGGATGTGTTAATGGATCTGATCATCCAATTGCATAAAATATCATATAACTGTGTTGCAATTGTAAGTGATTGCGGAAGCAGTAATGTTGGTCTCTGGAAAGCGTTGTCCGTTGACATAAATAAGACCTATTTCGAGCATCCGCAAACCAAGAAAAATGTTTATGTTTTCGCAGATGCTCCCCATTTACTGAAACTTCTCCGTAATTGGTTTTTGGACACAGGATTTATATTGAGAAGTGCTGGAAACAAAGAGATAAGAAAAGAACCTTTAGAAAGTTTGATAGAATTAACCAATGTAGAAGTAAATTCCTGTTATAAAATTTCTGAAAAGCATATTACAGTTGAAAAGAGTAAAAGACAAAATGTAAGACTAGCGGCTGAATTGTTATCACATAAGACCGCCCAGGCATTATTACGATACAAACCAGGCCCTGATAAAAAACTTGCTGAAGATGTCGGAATGTTCATAGACAATATTAATTCTTGGTTTGATATTTTTAATAGCCATGTGAATAGATCTCCTGGCCCTGACCCTATGAAAGCCCCTTTTGGAATTTATTTACAGGACCAAGAACAACACTTAAATAAAGTTAGAGATTTAATATTTGACATGAGAGCTGAAGGAAAAAACACTTGCAAATTTTTCAGAAAGGAATAATAATTTCTATAGAATCGTTGAAACTACTTTTACGAGATATGAAGACCGAATTTGAAGATGTACATTATATATGTACTCATAAACTTAATCAGGATTGTTTGGAGAATTTTTTCTTCCAGCTTAGATGTCGAGGGCCGAATGAACATCCATCTCCATTGGAAGCCATCAAAAGAATAAGAATGATTATTCTTGGGAAGAATCCTGGTATTTTAGAAGCACAGGTACATAAAATGTGTTTATTAATTCTTTACATATTCCTAGTATTATATAGGTACCTATCTACATAGCTATACTTTTTTTAAAGGTGAACACACAAGAAGCTGTTCCTGAAGAATATCTAGTGGCCACAGTTTTGGAACAAGCGAAAGTTTCACTTGAATTACCGGAAGAGAAGTTTGACAGCAATGCAACTCAAAGTAGCAATGGAAGCTCGTTTTCATCATCAGGGATTTCACAAATATCTGATGCAAAATCACCAGAAACAACGGACGATGCATTTGAGTACATTGATGGTTTTATAGCGAAGAAATTTAAAAACAGTCATCCCCAACTCGGCGATTATACTTATAAAATTAAAGCCGATCACGCCTACAATTTACCCTCATGGGTACAACAGCTCTCTTTTGGTGGTCTTATTAAGCCCTCAACAGATTTCTTAAGTACCATTAAACAGTGGAACAAATATTTTGAGATATATCATGACGATAATAAACTGCGGAAAGAAACACTGGTTGTTAAAAGACTAGCTTTAAAAATTAAAAAGCGAGAAAATTTGTGCTTTGTTATTATAAAATTATTTTGTAAATTAAGAACTGTTATCCGTATGAATTATTTAAATACAAAAAGAACCCTTGACAATGCTAAAAAATCGAGTAAACGTAAGCTTTCTACTTGTACACCGTCAGACACTCAACGAACACTAGCTAAAAAAATGCGAAAAACCACTACTTGATTCGTTTTTATTTAATTACTGCGTAATAAAACATTGCTATATACTGACTCTTTTAATTGAAAAATATATATTTTTTGCTTTGTATAGAGAATACATGCTCATCGGCTTTCTTTATTTATGTTTATGTACCTAATAAATGTGTTTATTTGAAGTTGGAAAAGTTTTTTTTTAAATTATAAACCAAAGTATAACCTTATGGCAATAAAAACGTGTATTATATTTATAACAGTACACTGACGGATATGTTATTATCAAATGAAATATTATATACCATAATAATAGCACTAATATAACTCGATAATTAATTGTTGTAGTAGCTAAACACATTTTATAAGGTGCTTTACAGTAGTGAACGCGTTCAACCTGGTCCGTTTGTGACGTCATGGCTCCCCACTACGCGGCGAAAATATTGCGGGTTCGAGCAATCCTATGTTCTTATACAATCCTTGAGTCCAACCAAGCAAATATGTCCCATGAAGCAGCACTGTCGATATGTTGTGTAGATTCCTAGAAAGAATTTTAGCGCGCTAGATTCAAATCAATTATAAAAAAATTCGCACGCTAAAATCACCAAAGCATAGAACGGGACTGTACACAGCTGTTTAAACACTCAAAGATCGGCGGAAGGGGGGGGGGAGGCAAGACGTTATTAGTAAATCAGTTCGCATATTTTCCAGGGGTCGGATTTACTTGGTTATACTATAGCTCTAAAGAGTAGAAATAGAAAGTTTAAAATTGAAAATCATATATTGTCAAAAACCAAATACTCGTAAATGAGTCATTAAATGTTATTTGGGTAATTTGTAAGTTTTCGAAATGCTTGTTGGTTTATCTGTTCAGTACATAATCTAATCTTAATAATAGCATCGAGCTATTAGCAGACGCTGAGTAAATAATATAGTTATTATAATTAAAAATTACTGAAAAGCGACTTCCATCAACGGGAACGTACAGACGCGTTTCGCTCTAATTGAAGCTTATCAATGTACGGTATCTCGAAGACAGACATGCCTTTTCAATTCTCTACTTTGTGTATATATAGTTAACATTGTCACATAAGGCGACATTGACATGTAAAAATGGGAATTAATATTCATTAATTCTCATTTGCAGTAAGTTCAGAATGTTAAATATAGTTATTACTAGAGTGGAACAATTCGGAGCGAAAGCAGAGGCGTGACTTTCAAACTTACTTAAAATACACTCATTTCTTGCGTCTTCTATCGAACATAGCTGTGCAACATTATTAAATACACAGAATATACTTTCCTGCTGTTATTATACGTGTACACACGATGACCGTGAACAACATACTAAGTAATCGTGAACCAATTCGTTAGTCACGCCTCTGCTTTCGCTCCGGATTGGTCCACTCTAGTTATTACAGAATCGAAAAATTTGAATTGCACAATTTGTTCTCTACCAAATGATTTCACTATGTTCTACTATTATATATTTTCAGATTTGCGATTGGAGTTATTAAAAGTTCCAGCGGATGAATGCCTTGTCAGGGCGTTATACGGTTTATTAATGCTTTTACCTCAAACGGAAGCATTTCAAATTCTTCAGACGAGGCTTTCTTGCATTCCTAGTTTGCATTTACATTGTGATAAAAGGTACTTAACATAGTTATCTTAAGGTTTATTTTTTTAACATATTCTGTACTGTATTAATAGAAAAATATTCTGCACGTATAGTTTAATACACAAAACAGGTTTATTTGAATGCTTTACAATAATTGAATAGATGAGGCTGTTACTTGGTGAAGATCCATATTAATACGATGTAAAATAAAACAAAACAATTAATTTGTTTAATCTTCACTATATAAAACGTATATTTACTAAACGTTTACAAAAATGTGACGCGTTTCGCTAACACTGTAGCTTTATCAAACGACGATGGTATAATGATTATTCTACAAATGAAATTAGTGTATGCACATAAATTTGGTAATTACAGGTACATAAAGAATGAAACGATAAGCTGTTAACAAAGAAAGGAAGAGATTAGGCATTCAAACACAACAATCACATGGAAAACCCCTAATTAAATAAGTTTAGTAAAGGAGAACTATTTATATCTAGTTGGTCATTCTGTAAATTACCAGACTTTTTAATTTTTATTTATTTTCAGGGCTTCTAAGAGGTCTAATTTATGCAATTTATTTTGTACATGTAAGATTTCAAACTCCGGATCGAATGAATGGTTTTCAGATAATAAGGGATTTGAGTAATTAGAATCTAGTTTTTTGTTATCATAACTACGTTTATGTTCTGAAATTCTAGTTTTGAAATTTCTGAAAGTTCTACCAATATAAATTTTGTCACAATTACTACCACATTTTAATTTATATACCCCTGATTTATTAACTTTTGAGGATTTGTATTTAGGTATTGTTTTTAATGAACTAAATTGTTGTCTGTTTTAAAGCATGTATGAAGTATGTTTGAAGTTTCTAAACATTTTTTTTAATTTTAATTGAAGGTTTTCCTATGTACGTTAAACTTTTAAATTGATTATTTTTATTTTTACTCTGATCAGCAGGAAATACTTGTTCTAACGTTTGCTTGTACATTTTCTTAGCTATAATATTATCAATTAAATTTGGGTCATAGTTATTATTGACAGCTATTTGTTTAATAATATTTAATTCTTTGTTGTAATTATTAGTCGTTAAAGGAATTGTTAAAAGTCTGTATCATACTATTGTAAGCTGCTAATTTATGGTTATATGGCTGGACTGAACTATTATGAATTGTTATATCAGTACGAGATAGCTTATGAAATATGAAGATATTTTGTTGAATTTCTACGGTGAATTTGATATTACTATGGATTGTATTTATATATGTTACGAAACTATCTAATTGTCTAGTGGTACCAGTAAAGCTGGCTAAAATATCATCCACATATCGGTGCCAGTAAATAAATTTGTTGCTCATAGAGTGTTTATGAATTAATTTTTCAATATTGTCCATAAAAACTTCAGCTAGTAGCGGACTGAGGGGGTTACCCATAATCAAACCATCATTACTACTGTAAATTTCCCCCTTAAAATGAAAATAATTTTGATTTGAACAGATATTTAATAATGCCATAATATCAGCATGAATTACAGGGTTAACCCTCTTGAACGTAAGTAAGTTATCAACAAGTGTTGTAGTTTCTTTAGGAGGTATGCTAGGAAATAGATTTGTTACATGCAACGATATAAACTTGGAATTATAGGGTAACTTGATATCTTGGATTTTATTGATTAATTCGGTTGAGTTTTTTTTATTGAAAATTGAGGTTTAAAAGAACAAAATTTAGAAATGATATCTATCAGAAGTTTTGAAACTTGAAAGAAGGTGCTGTAAAAAATGACACCACTGGTCTAATTGGGTACTCATTTTTCTGAAGTTTAATTAACGAATAGAGTTCAGGGTGTTCAAGATTAGATAAAAATAGTCTAAATTTTTCTTTATCATTAATTGATTTAGCGTTAACTACTGATACTTTTATTTCTTTCTGAAATTTGTTAGTGGGGTCTTTTTTACAATATTTTATACGTACTGATGTTAAACTTTGGCAGCTAACAGTAACTAATGTGTTGCATATACAGAGTATCCTTGAAAGAAAAAGACAACGTATGAAAAATGGAAAGATGCAATTATATAGCACATGAATGCGCGTACGCCAAAATTAAAAACCTCTTGAAAATTATATTATATGCCGCCTGTGAATTCAGAACGTCTATAAATAATACCTCTATACCACTCACATATTGCTGTGAACTTTGCTTTCAAATTTAATGTGTTTAAATGAATGATTTGTGTGGGCAGTTACACAAGCATAATTTAGTTGAGACTGTATAATCTTTGGGTATTTCAGGGCTATCTTTTTGGTTCTACACAACTAGGCCTAGTGTCCAAAGTAAATGCAAAGAAATAATACAATAAGAAGTACTCGTTTAAATATATTTTATTGTTTGTTTGTTTGTATTTTCACAACTCATTTTTGTTGTAACTTAAAATATCTCATTCTTAACCTATCAATGCAACTTTAATATACAAATATTCTTTTGTGAATCACACACGGATAATATTTTGATTCCAAATGAATCTCGCAAACAAAGACTCTTGAGGATTTCACTCGCAAAAGGGGGTATTTGTTGCAATTTTGATATTTGGAAATTTTTATTGTGGAATATTGAACTTTTAGTCTCGTCTTCCCAGAACAGCGTCAATTTCGCGTCCAGTCTTGCTAGCTTTCCTGAGAATGCAAGTCTACGCATGATCTTCTCTTTCCCGTGGTATTTCTTTCTCCCTCTTCCCTTGTGTTTGTTCATATGGCGTCGTCTGGTATTTTGCTCTCCCTCGCATGTCCTTTCTATGCGATCATATTATTTAAACATGCCCCTCATGATATGCTTTGTCACATGGCATTGTTTACATTGTAATATTTATTATTTAAACATGCCCCTCATGATATGCTTTGTCACATTTGTACATTGTAATATTACCGCATTAATTGCTTTATCTGTATTTTACAATGTTTGTTTTATTAATTTACTTACATTATAAACGCTTAATAATCTAATTATCCTAAAATTTATTGACATAACGTTACTTGTTTACCTATTATACAATTTGCGGAAGTGTATTTTCCGTTACCTTATGCGTCCGTTTCGTGTTTTCCCCCAAGTCTGCTGGCAAATTTACTCCTCGGTCAAAAAGATAATCACGCGGTCTGTATTCCCGAAATTATCTGTGTACTTCCAGAAACGTTCTGTAATGAGGGATACGCCTATCGGTAAACCGATGTCGGTATTCAATAACTGCTTGACGTGCACTGCCGTTACAGTAGCCATACACAAAATGCATGTCCGCATACTCTTGAGAAGAAAATCGGTAAGGCATTTTGAATAAAGAAAACGTGTCCACTCACTAATAAGCTGTTGTATGAACTGAAACGTAATGTAATCCTTTATTAAAAAATGCAACGTTAACAGTCATCTGAACATTTGTTTATTGTATGATATTCATGGTTCAGCACTTACGAAATAAGTAAGAACCTTCTTTATCATAAATCAATTTCCAGTACTCTTTTTTGTAGATCTCCAAACAATTACTGTATGCACTACGACACGTGTTTATTTATTTTAGGATATCAACGTTAACAATCACAGGCCTGTTATTGAATCCTATAACTTTTTTTAAATAAAATCAGTTTGTATTGACTTTAGGATTACATTTCATGATCTGACAATCACATTCATAGATCTGTAACTTTGAAACAAATAAAAATGGATATACAAGTTTTGCGTTTTTGTTACTTGAAATGAAGTCTACTTTGCACTCCTAAAATTTGAACATAACGATACGGGACACTTGTATATGCAGTGGTTCCATTTAACATTTGGATATAGAAATTCAATCACAAACAATTGTCTGTATGTGGTTTAGTTTCATACAAGTTTCACTAAGGCCATAATTCACTATACTATTACGACTTACTACACAAAATAAGTCCCGTGTCCACGAAACGATAACATACAATGATCAACACACCTACTATACTAAATGATAGAAACACAATCCTTTCTGTTCTTTTGATAAAATACACTTTTGCATTGGGTTACATATCAGTTAACGAAAAGGCAAAGGACGTAAGAGAGTCCACAAACTTTCAATTAATTAGTTAATTAGTGATGGCGGTTATGACATTATTTTTAAAATTACAGCAGGTGATGAAAACTAGTCTATTCCATGATTTGTCGACATGTTAAGAAAATATAGTATAGCTGTTTGAAGATGATTTAACGTTTAACACTGTGAAAAGACAATGCTTGATGAAAAGCATTTTCTTTAGATGTACAGAAATTAAATTATATTAAGTTAGAGCGACACATATCTTAGTACACGCAATATTGTCTGTCTGAAGCTCTTCAAGACTTCAGAATAAGGAACTTAACGTCGTATCGTGAGAGGGCCTTTTTAAGATAAAATAATATGTATAACTGTATTGATTGAATAATAACTGCCCATAAAACAAATGCGTGGATGGTCGATGTACAAATCATGTAAAGGATTTAGGTAAATAACGTGCCTTTTAATAGGCGCTCAATACAATGTATTTATAAATAGGTATAGTTGTAAAATTTTAATCGTGTTCCTATTAGTCAGGTACTGTATATTGTGGACCTTTTTTTATATACAGGGTGTCCAGAAACTCTCCTGACAAACGAAGACCGGAGTTTCCTCAGATAATTTTAAGACAATTAAACCCAAATTCACCTAGTCCGAAAATGCTTCCTAAGGGAGCTAGAGTTCTTTGAAAATGGCGCCTTGTATTTATTTTTTTTTTTAATTCCTCCAGAACGCTTCTATTTAGAAAAACAAAAACTGGTATGCTTATTTATCCTCCAGAGATGAATCGATTCCATCAATTGCGAATTTCTAGTACCGGTCATAGGCGTCCGTTTTGGGTAGGTCAACGGTTATTTTAAGGCATAACTTTTTTGTCTTTAACTTTTAAGCATTTGTGACACTAGATTATTAAATTTTCAGGTATTCCAGTACTAAAATGTACTCTTACTTTAAGTCGGTAGGATACACCGTTTTCTAGAAAAATCGATTTGTAAATTTTTCGTTTTTTCTTCATTAAAGTTCAATTTATTATGTACCTACTTATTTTTAGCGACGAAGTTGGCTTGGACTATCAAGGCATGGATGAAAATTAATTTAATAAATAAAAACAAATTATTTATTACAATGGAACGAAACTAACAAAAAAAGAACAAGTATCAAAGGTAGATTGTTACAAAAGTTGCTCGATGTGATGACCATTAGTCTCTATGCATAAGTTTACCCTTTTGCTTAGAGAACGCCGAATTCTTGCAAAAATTCCAAAGTTATTTCTAAATTCGTTGCAAGCATCTTGTAGCCTTAGCCAGAGTTGTGCGCGATTTTGTATCGGAACGGAATAAACAAATGCTTTTGTGTAACCCCAAACACAATAATCGCAAGGATTCAAATCCGGCGACCTTGCTGGCCAAGCAACTGGACCGCCTCTTCCAATCCAATGGTCTTCGTAGTTATTATCTAGAAAGTCTCGTACATTCCTGCTAAAGTGGGCCGGACAGCCGTCCTGTAGAAACCATAAGTTTTGCCGAATATTTAAACGCACCTCATCTAACAAATCAGGTAAAATATTTTGCAGGAAATGTAAGTAATCAGCACCATTTAAACGAGCAGGTAATTCCACAGGTCCAAGTAGATAATCGTCAACTACTCCTATCCAGACGTTTATGCTAAACCTATGCTGATGCTTAAATTCTTGAACAACGTGGGGATTGTCACCAAAGTACGAATAATAATGTGCATTATGTACATTAAAAATTCCATTTTTTGAGAATGTAGCTTCGTCACCAAACAAAATGTTCCTGAAGAAATCTTTATCTTGATTATTCTGATTTTGTAACCATCTAGCGAATTCTACGCGAGCAGGAAGATCTCCTTCTAGCAGTGCTTGCACCTTTGTAAAATGAAAAGGATATAAATTTTCATTGTGTAAGATATTTCCTACGGAAGATTTTGAAATTGTGGGGTACATGGCAGATAGTCTTCGAACGCTAATTTCTGGATTTTCCTCAACTTCCATTATAATAACATCTTCGTGTTCTGCTGTTACATCATTATGTCTCCCTGTTTCATTATTTTTTGGGACCACTGAACCTGTTTCTCTTAATCGTTGATGAAGAGCTGTAAATGTTGAGTGAGTGGGATGCTGACGATTGGGAAATTTTTCAGCGTATCTACGTTGCGCCGCTCGAGCGTTACACCTCATTTCGCCATAAACTAAATGCATATCGGCGTATTACTCATTAGTAAAAAACATTTTTTTTTAAATTAAAATCGTTGTGTTTGAATAACACAAAGTAAAAAATGAAAAGATAAACTTCGCGAACTGACAACAATTTGACAATGAAAAACGTAGGTTTTACTTCTGTTGGCAGTTCAGAGCTAACTATTGCAAAAAATAAAAAATTGAACTTTAATGAAGAAGAAACGAAAAATTTACAAATCGATTTTTCTAGAAAACGGTGTATCCTAAAATTTAATAATCGAGTGTCATAAATGCTTAAAAGTTAAAGACAAAAAAGTTATGCCTTAAAATAACCGTTGACCTACCCAAAACGGACGCCTATGACCGGTACTAGAAATTCGCAATTGATGGAACCGATTCATCTCTGGAGGATAAATAAGCATACCAGTTTTTGTTTTTCTAAATAGAAGCGTTCTGTAGGAATTTAAAAAAAAAATAAATACAAGGCGCCATCTTCAAAGAACTCTAGCTTCCTTAGGAAGCATTTTCGGACTAGGTGAATTTGGGTTTAATTGTCTTAAAATTATCTGAGGAAACTCCGGTCTTCGTTTGTCAGGAGAGTTTCTGGACACCCTGTATACATATATTCACTTATGTAATAATAAATAATACATCCTGTCATGTTCTTTTTATACAGGTGCCTTTGTAATAAAAATACAACGTATAAAAAATGGAAAGATCTAATTATATAGAATATAAATCCAAAATATTGTGAGTCAATTACGACGCGAATCCCAAAATTAAAAATCCCCTGAAAATTGTATCATGTTCCGCCTATTCATTCAAATAATCAGAATGTGTATAAATAATAAATACCTCTATTGAAGTTTCACATACGCTAAAGCATGTTTACATACCGATGCACTATAGTTCAAATGACTACTTTTTCTTTGAGAAATTAATAAATATCAAAGTATTATGCCATTTAAAGCCAAAATGGGATGATATGCGAAAATAAGTGTATGTTCAACAAATCTATGGAAAAATTAACCCTTTGACGGCCATTAACCCTTTGGAAGTAAATAAGTCATTTCAGTTTTTTCATTAAAACATATTTTATATTATTATTTAATTAACTGTAAATCATTTTGTAAGGACATTTCATTCAAAATATTGATTGAAGAAGCAAATTTCATTTTGTTCATTGTCATCGTCTTCAACAAGATTCTCTGTTGGCTCACTACCACTTAAAAGGTCGATAACTTCAGGCGGAAGATTTAAAAACTTGCTCTTGCTATTGTTTCTGTTACTTTTATGCCTAAAGGTCTGCATTTGGACTTCGCATCCAAAATTTTATTGTAGTGTGGATATATGTCGCAGTTGCGCAACTTACTTTCACGACGTATTGCGTTATACTGCTCCTTTGAAAAATTGTTCTCAATAAAAAAAGCTAACGCCTCATCTCCAGTAAGTGGAATCGGTGTAGGAGGACTTGTAGAACACAACTTCTTCATTTTTGAGGGTCTTGTCGGGCTAGCAAGAGTTTTTTTAAGAACAACAGCTAAGTCTGAGTCTCCTTGTTTCCGTTGCTGCTGCACGAACTAATAGCTCGGTTTTACCACCTATTGCGGTTGAGGGCTCTGCTGCTGCTCTTCTTTTTCCATATTCTGATTTATTACAAAATGGAACCTCCGGACGTCCGACAGCCAGAGAAGTTGCTTTTACAGCTGCGTTTTTAATTTGAAAACGTATGTCACCATCTTTATTATTTATAAGGTTTGTTTTATTTATTTCTTCTATAGTTATTTACTATAGAGAAGGATATATAGCTGGGGATATCAATATGAATCGTTTTATTATATTAGTTTTTATATTTGTATTATCAATGATGCTATTAATTATTAGCCCGTAATGTTTTTATTTCGAAATATTTCTTCCTTTCTCCTGCATTTGTCCCATTTGGTTCCTAAATAGTTGCAAAAAAGGCGGACCTTTTCATCCAATATCTTTCTCTAATCATCGTTAATATCAGGAGCACCAATTTTGTTCAACACATGCTTAATAACGGCATCATACTTTGTCTTCTTTGAGCGCTCATTCAACCAAACTTTAAAAAGTTCGATTTTTTCATAGCAAAGTAACCTAGAAAAAATTATATTTCTCAGAAAACGCAAAAAATAGCAATTTGTACATAACTGAAATGAATTAATAATATTTCGATCTATCCATTTCTGTCAACTTTATGTTTAACAAACTTTAACAAAATTTTAAAAGCTTCCATGAACTTTAAATTTGCTATTAAAAATAAATCCTTAGAGGTTAGGTTAAATAAATTGCCTTTTTTCCAGAAAAGGAAAATAATTTCCAAGCATTTAAACAAAAAACATTAAGTACTTACATGTCTCGTTGTTTTCCATTAAAAACTTTTTCTTAATTATTCACACACTTTTTCCAATAAACGCTTAAAATTTTTTATTAAAAACTGACACTGCACAAAATTTTTATAACAAATATCGATTCGGTGATTTTGATTGCGTTCTGTCAAACATTTGAATTTTTACAAAAAAAATTTTTGCACTTGTTTGATTCTTAGTGACTGGTTGGCAGCAAAAAAAAAATATAACGGCTGTTTCAAAATTTGAATTTCGCACAGAAAATGTGGTCATTTGAACTATAGTGCGATGTCATAAAAACATAAGATTTTTGTATGCTAAGGTCGATAACGTCGTACAAAATCAGCTGATTATACATTCTAAAAATTTCATGTGTATTGTATGTTTTGTTTTGTTACGAGAAGTAATAAATATATGGATTCAGAATGCCGTAATTGAATTTACACGATGTATTGTTTATGTTTATAAGAACTTCAAAGAATAAATTTGTTTAGGCGGCTGTTGATGTTATGATAATACATACGGCAAGTTTTACGAGCATTTACACCGGTTTCGCCATAAATGTAAATAATATCGAACAGTTCAATGCTTTGTGTAAGGCATAATCGAAATGTACACATGCAACGATCGAAATTGATTGAGACACATTCAAAATTGTTTCGCTAGTTATAGTCCAAACAAAATCGGGGCGAAAAATATTTTCTAAATATCTTTGTCATTTCTTTATGGCGTTTGTGAAGAATTTGTGAAAATATAAAATAATAATATGTATGGAATATATGTAATCAGAATGTCTATAAAAAAATATTTACAAGCAAACAAACTGCAATGTTTAGATTTATAATAACTTTTGAAGATAACATTGCTTAGACTGCATTAAATGCTAAGCGTTCAAGAGAAGTCAGCTGTTAAAAATTTAAATAAAATTAAAACGATACCGAAAATATCAAAACTGCTATTTTTGTTATGGTCCGTTGGCTTTAAAATCGTCTCCCATAGTATTTATAATATAGTCAGTGGCGTGATATTTTAAATATCTGCCATTTTTTTCTCGCTTATGAGAGGGAATTTTGGAAAATATTTTGGGTATATATTCTATATAATTTAACCTTTTCATTTTTCATACGTTGTCTTTTTATTTCAAGGACAACCGGTTTAAGATTCGTATATCATTTTAAATATTCACGTTTTGGATACGTACTTTGAATTATGGAACATATTTTACACAAACGCAAATATAATTTGTTTGTAATACTTGTATGTATATAATTGTTTATTTTAATACAGGAATCAAACAGAAATAAAACCGGTACCTGCTAGAATGCGGAATATAAACTTTTCTAAATTGCTGCAATGCTTTAAGACCGTACAGGATAATCATAAGGAGTATAAGAGAACGATGCGTGCCAAAGAAATTTCATCACTAGAGAAGGAAATACACAATTTGGATATATAGACAATATACCTTAGACAAATTAATAATTTATACAGTATTTTATGTATATTTATATTGTTTTTAATTAATAAATTTATATTAATTTAGTTTAACTTGTAAGTTTGTTTTTAACAAGAAGTAGCATTTTCTTCCGAATTGGTGAAGACTATGGCTTGAAATTTGAAGCAGACAGAAACAAGAAAAATCCCTTACCACAATATAAATCAATAGACCATACGTATATTGGCAACTAAGTTGCCATCTTCAGTAGAACAGTCTGAAAAATGGTGTTAAACGTAGCGTTACAAAGGTACAACTTTTGGAGATATGGTCTTCACCAAGTCACCAGTGACATAACACTAAATTATAAGGGTTTGTTTTAATGTTAGAGATTTAGTGTTGTCCCACTGGCGATTTGTTGAAGAGCATATCTACAAGGTTGTACCGTAGTATTGAGAATTTATTGATTTATATTGTAGTCAGGGACTTTTTTGTTTCTGTCTGTTTTAGCATTTTCCTAATTCGGTATACCCAAGTTCAAAGTTTCATTACTATCTTCTTTTTGGTTTAGTTTTGTTGATGGACGTAGCAGATAATATTTGATGTGAAATATTGTAGGTATAAAGTCCATTTATGTAATACATGAGGTGAAGTAATCTAAATGACGTAAATTGCTACTATACGGGCTCTGCATTGGGACTCCGTGCACAGTTGTAAGTATTCTATATAACGAATTCTACAGTAGTATTCTATTGTCGCTTTCTATTCCTACCAAAATTCGTACTCCGTGTTGATATCGCGCTCTCTTCGGGTTTGTTCGTAGCTTTAATGTCCATTCTAAAAATATTAGTTTATCTTAGCAGCTATTTTTGTAAAGTCACTAAATTTTTATTGGCTCCTTTATTTTGACAGGTTTTAAAAGATACATTTGTAAATATCTTGACTTAAGTTCTTAATCCCCTTTATTTTGTCTGCTTCGTTTATTATTTACATTTCTTAGTTTTCCTTTTATCTTTCGTTTTCCTGTTCTGACAAATTATATTATCCATTATTAGTTCAGATATAATAATAAACATATTCTTGCATCACAGTAAAAAAAAAAGGTAATTAAAAATATATCACAATGACACACCTGAACATACAATTATCTTGTTTTTATTTGAAGATGTATAGCAAGCGCCAATTAAGTTGGCGCGAGGAGGGGGTGCGCAGAAGCCGTTTTTAAAAACGTCCACCCCCACTACTCTAGTAATTGTCAGAATACATTTGTCATTGACGTTTGACAGAACATAATGTCTTTGCTAGGGGATCACGCTCAGAGGTTAGAATTATCTGACATTTGATGTAAAATCAAATACAAATCTCCCCACTACTTTTAATCCTGCACGAACTTACCCCTCCTCGCGCCAACTTAATTGGCGTTTGCTATACCTGGATTTATTTATAATGCAATTGCTGTTGAAGAGGAACAAGACAGAAGACAGGAATTCTAGCTATACAATAATGAAAGACGACCTATGAGAGAAGCTAGCAATCCATTTAATTTAACAGATTTGCATTATAAGCAACTGTTTAGACTGACAAAGGAAATGGCTCATTTTTTTAGTTTTTGACTTTCAGTCAGTAATTGTCTATAAATAATAGTCAATTTAATCATTTCATTATAGTTTAAGATATGGATAATGATAAAAAATTAAAAACAAATATTTTATTTTATCCAGTGGTATTTACTTACTTTTCTTCATTTTTCGACCGTTTTTTCTCTATATCCCAAAGAATTTAATTGTTCTGCAACACTTTTCCAAAGCGCATTTACTTCCTGCCTTCCTTGTAAGCCGTTTAATTTATTCGTAATTAATTGTGGTGATTCTTCACAAAAATTTAAAAAAGCTGCAGAATAATCATTTGTATGTAACACGCATTTTTTTGGAAAAGGTCTTGCGTAGTTTTTACAATTTGTAAAATGAACAAGAAATCTTCTTTCAAAAGATAATTTGGCAACCATAATAAATACTAATAAAATTTTTGAAATGTGTAAAACATGTGCGGTGGGACTCGGTAGATATCAGTCAACTGCTCCTTTTCGTCTTTATCTAACGTACACAAATGTTTGTTTTCTACATTATCTCTTTCTAATGAGATAGGTGTTAGGGTGTAGAAACAAAGAGATAGTTCCGAGGGTGTGTGGGGGAAGGGATACTACTGCAGAAAACGATACGGAGTACCAAAACGATAGAAACGAAGCGATATATAGAATTCTATACTTCCACTGCTGGCATTGCTGCATTAACGATGTATTATGTTGCCTACCCTTCATAACATTGTCATAGTGTTACTAGTTACCATTGTCATTATGTCCTAGTAGCTTTCTTAGTTTTCAGTAATTTTTTCAACCATAACCTAAAAAGCACCAAGTGAAAGAATATGAAACATGGCGACACTATGTGATGAGATTATTACGTATAGCCAGCCAATTAACTTGGCGCTAGGAGGGGGTGCGCAGAAGCCGTTTTTAAAAACGTCCACCCCCACTACTCAAGTAATTGTCAGAATACATTTGTCATTGACGTTTGACGGAACATAATGTCTTTGCTAGGGGATCATAAAGTGACACACGCTCAGAAGTTAGAATTATCTGACATTTGATGTAAAACCAAATACAAATCTCCCCACTACTTTTAATCCTGCGCGAACTTACCCCTCCTCGCGCCAACTTAATTGGCGTTTGCTATACCTTGTTCAATAATTTATCAACCATAATCTAAAAAGTATTCAATGAAAGAATATAGAAAATGGGGACGCTATGTAATGATATTATTACGTATCTTGTCGGTTATCATAAATAGACTATGGGGGACAGTATAAACCTTAAAGTAGGATCCCTTCTGGTCGGCACCTTTGATCTTTTGGAATAAAACCGTAATACGCGCACGTAACTGCACATTCTTTCTTTCTTAAAGATGTGCTACAGTAATCGTAAGGGATATCAGACTGTTTCACTTTTTGAATAAGCGGTCTATCTCGGTTAAAACCTGCATTTAATAAAGGCAAGAAATACATGTGCATTTCCAATTTATTTCAATAATTTTCAAGACTGATAGTACTGGTATGGTCTATACTATGCTATGAATGGGTTTGCTCAAACTTGCGTTTCACATCTTTTTTACCGTTTTCAAAGTTTTTTTTTTCAAAAGGGCGCACCGCACCTTGTATACACCATGGAAGCGAGGTAATTAAACGCCGGAACGGCGCAGTTACAGTTCCCGATCACTATGTATACCCCTATCACATCTTATTGGACAGTGAGCGTACTACATACTGTAAATGCATTGAGAAACAACCAGACATAAATTTAAAAAACGATAATAGTAGATATGTAATGAAAGTAAAATGGCATTTCAGTTTTATTCACCAACATGAGGGGATAACAAACTGATAGATGGAGTATCGACATTTCCCACATCGTTTACTTTGCGTGCTTCCACGGTGTATATGTAAGTGAGCAGTAGTTACTTTGACCATTTGATGATGGTGTCTATTATAGAGCTGTTTATTAAATATTCTTTTTGTGTTTATCAGACATTGTTTCTTAGAAACCGCCTTTTTATTTCTAAGTAATTGAGTTTTTGACTTTTGTTTACTAAATTTTGCCGCAGCTTATAGGCGCCCATGGGATGCGGATCTTATTTATAAAAAATATTCTGCAAAACTTGCATTTTTAATCTCTTGAATCAAAAAATTCAGTTTACGATAGAAATCGAAAATAATTAATTTACATTAATTTAATTTGCATCAATTGTTTAATTTACTTTGCTTTACAAAGTAAATCAAATTGAAATATGAAGAGTTATTTTTCACCTTAATTGGAATTCGACAGTTCTATACCGCTAAGCTGCTCAGAATTTTTTGTTTTGGAAATAACTACTAATTTTTTTAATATTTCATATTTATTGTAATAAAATGAAAATAGAAAAAATGCTGAAAAAAATATGACAGTGCTTAAATATTGAATTTTATTGATCTACAGACATAGTCGCTTCCGGTTCATCTTCGAGTTCTAGAAGCCTTGGTCCGTAAAGCAGAACATAAGCACAATGCCAGTCGCCTGAAAATTAATGTTAATTAAGAGTAATGTTAATAAAAACATTTAATAATATTTATTTAAACCTAATAATAAGGCACATATTCATATACGAGGGGAACCGTAAACATTTCCGTAAAAAGAAAGAAAAACGGATATTTTATCGAAAAAAAACCACTTTATTGTTTCTCAAAATATTCGCTTTTAAGATTTAAGCACTTTTGCATTCTAAGAAACCAGTTTCGACACATTCCAATCTGAAGTGGATATCCCAGAAACATGTCTCTTAAATGCTTCGACGGCCTTTTCCGGTGTCGAAAATCGCTCACCGCGCAATTTGTTTTTGACAAAAGGGAACAGGAAGAAGTCATTAGGTGATAAATCAGGCGAATACGGACAATATGTCATTAATTCAATGTTATTCTCCTTGAAATAATCGACTGTTTGATGTTCTGTGTTAGAGCTGGTGTTGTCGTGGCGAAGGATGATGAGTCCATGTCCACTGTTTTTTCTGATTTCATCAGACTTCGGACAAATAAATCCGCTTCAATCATATCTCGCACAGCATTGATGTTTGCCTCAACAGCAGTTGATGGACGACCTTTAGGAAATTTGTCACTGACACCTAGTGCACGCTTAACTTCTGCAAGCTTGTTGTTGAGTTAGGCCACATTTAAAATCGTAAAAAATTAAGGCACGAAAATGTTCACGAGAAATATCCATTTTTTCATTAAATTGATTTATTTAAAACGCTATTAATACAAAACTAGGCAGCCGACTGTTTTTCTGTCAATGGTGTTTATCATACTAAATGTCAAAGTTGAAGATAATCATATTGAAATATACGGTAAGTGCCATCTAGTGATCATTTCTAAAACTCAGATGGTTATAAAAAGACAGACAGACAGACATACGAAAATCATTATCCCAGCAATTGGCAATAGAAAGTTCTTCATGGTCGTGTGAGATTTGTTTATTCATTTTTGTTTGTTTTATTTTTGAAGTTATCAAAGGGAAGTATGCTTCAGGTCGCCAATGTTAGGCAATTGAAAGTCAACAGCTACTATAGCACATTTGTCTTTGATGTTTGGAAGGGATATCTCGTCAAATAAAAGTGTACAAATTTGATGCAGAGTCTCATTGCCATGTTCAATTGTATGAACTGAGCGTTCCCAATTACTTATACCATATTTATTTAGCGTATGACTTACATGTATTGAAAATATACATCTACACAGAACAGAGTTAAATTTTAAAATCAAGGCCATTGATTCAGTTCAACACGAAGTCAGTAGCTTAAAGCATATGGCGGTGAGATGAGTAAGAAGTTACTCATCTCACCGCTATATGCTGTAAGGGGGTACTCAGCTGTAATATGGTGAATAGTTTGGCGAGGTTCTTCGCATTCGCAAATCGGTGTCTCAGTCAGTCTCCATTTATCGAATGAGTCACGACAGATGTAGTGGGATCTTCTTATTCTATTGAGTGCCTTCCATTCGTGGCGAGGCAGCTCCATTCCTGCTAAGTGTATGCTAGACCCTACCATACCCTTGAGCGGGTTTCAAGGTTTCCAATACTCTCACCATGTATCATTTGGGTTAAAATTTTCTAGTATAAGTTATTCTGGTAGCAGTAGCGTAGGAGATTTAGACTTCAGTCTTGACAGACCAGCATCAGACAGGTCACTGTGTACTGGGAGGTAGGGATTCGATATTATTTTATTATGTTCTCTAACCAGATATGCCTGTCTCAGGATGGTGGAGGTGCAATATGGGTTAGAACGGGGAGCCAGGGTGGAAGCGTACTTTTTAAATAACCGCTCATTATTCTCATGTTCCCATTGAGTTTGATGTCGATAATCTTTGCGTGGCAGCTGTTTAGCCAGATTGGGGCGCAGTATTTAGTCTTTTAAGGGTAGATGCGTTCGAACCCTAAGCAGTACTGCAGAGTTTTGGATTATGTTATTTCTAGTGTTTATTTTAGCTGCAGTGTTCTCTAGATCTTTTTTATATGAGTGTTCGATTCATTGTTACTCTTAAATATTAATGTAGCAAATTGTTACTCTTAAATATTAATGTAGCAAATTGTTATTGAAGTACACTTGCGTTGTCTCCAGTTGGGGAAGTATTTTCCCAGCACGATAGGTCCTTTGAACTGAAAGTATGTTATACCGTACATCAATAGGAATTGAAAGCAGAGAAAATATAAAATTTTTAGAAGATCCTTTTTACAATATCATGTTTTCAAGCAAAAACTGTTCACAATAGCTGTTTCCTGGATGTTGTTTTTCTGCTAAGTTTTTAAATATTCTCGCATGATCAACTAACGACAGGCCTATACTAGGTTAGCGAGCCATGGTGTAGTAAATGTGAAAAACAGGAGGAAATTAGCCTTCATATAATATATACTAATGAGGAACTGAAGGGACTCAGACAGAAACACTTTGGAGGAGATCTATTGGACCCTACGAAGATACTCACAACTTCCCCTGAGGAGGATAGTGGCTTTTATTGAGGACACAAGACTAACAGAGTGGCTCTGAGAGATTTATTTGGGGTGGTACAAAGAGCACTGTGGAAGTGTTGGCGCCCAACCCATAAAAAAATATTAGAAAATTAGAATTAGGCCTATACTACCGACATAAATTTTTAATTTTCTTTCCATGATGAATAGAATACCATTTGTTTTTGTTCATACTTATTTTATTTAAAAATGTCCATAAGATATTTGTAATATTTTACCAGCCTTCAAAATCAGTCTATCTTCATATGTGTCAGTATTTAGGATCGGCATAACTTTCATCTAGTACATTTTCCTATTCTATGAAATTAGTTAGATCATTAATAAATATTAAAAATAAAGCCGGTCGAAGCAGTGGCCTCTGTGGTACTCCCAATCCATTCTGACGTAACTAGACGCAATACGATTCATGTGAAAATACTTGGAGTTATTGCTAAGATATGATTTTCTCTAAAATAAGTAGGATTTAATATAAAATGAATAATTTTAAAATACAATTATGAAAATATGGAGCACATGCAACATTATCTACAGTAATCTAGAAAGACATTTATAAAGATAGGTATTACATCAAGAAATCAAATTATAAAGTAATAGTAGCTTAGAGCTAACAATCTTTAAGAATTTCTAGACTAATGTGTTATTTTTAGTTTGTTTAGAAACATACACTATGACTGACAGAAGCTTGGGCACCTAGGATAGATAGAAAACAAATAACTATAAAAGAAATCAAGTTCAAATTTAATATTTATGTACTATCGCGTTTATGAAAAACTAAGACAGTCATATTTTGATTGCATTAAATTGGGTTGCATGAATATAGATACAAACATAGATGCCAAATATACGTCATTTTGTATTATTACGATGACGTTTAAAAGTAACGTTTCGACGATCATAAGTACGTACATGGATGTTACAATGCTAAAATTTTTAAAAGCTGTCTAAAACTAAGCCAATTTATTGTCCTACTTTTCCATGAACGTGATAATACCTAACTGTAAATTTAAAATTAAAAATAAAATATAATCTTGTTGAATATTTTGAGTGTGCGTCTTATACAGTAAAAACAGCGTCCCTGTGGTCGGGAGCACATACTGAATGAAATGTTTGCAAGCAAAGTAGAGATGTTCTCTGACAATATTACATATATAGCGATAAGAACTGCGTGAGTAAATCAGTTATAAACACCCACATCAACGTTTGACGACTGATTGTAGCCAATACTCCTATTAGTCTTTCAAAAAATCCTACCGACAAACAAACATAGGCATCCTTATTTATCAGAATTGCATAAATAGGTAATTGTCTCAAGAATTTACCTCTTTCATGATTAGATCCATAAAACTTGGAAAGCAGGTAACTTATACGTAATTTTATGCGATACTATAGTGATATTCTTATCACGTTTGTGTGAATAGTTTGCAAGTGTCTTAACTAAGCGTCGAGTTTAATCATCTAATTTTGAATAGTGTGAATAATGCCGCGCTGAAAATCAATTAGTGTAGAAAAACTATATGCTTTTATGGAATTCTGCGAGGAAGGCTATGCAAGTCGGTAAATTAGTGAGGGTAAATAAACAATTCAAACTCTGCGGTCCATAATACTATCTGTCGACATCAATAAACCAGCGATGTTGAATATCGTGCACGACCAGATCCGTTTCTAGTTATGAAAGCGGATAATCGCCAAATACAACTATTAAACTAATAATAAATTAGCAGGATTCGCAGGAAAGCGACACTATAAATCACGAAGCACAATCTCAGTAAAAACGGTGAAATGTCGTTTACAAGAGTGTAATTTACATGGTACAAACATTTTTGTGTCTGGGAAATCGATAGAAAAAGGTTGGAATCGGCACGAATGATCGAGATTATTCGATTGGATCGGGATAGGAGTAGAATAGTATATTATTCAACGAGTGAGAAAGTTTGCCATTTCCATGAGAATGAAATTTGCGATACGAGCCGATGGCGAGTTCGAGTGGTCATTTCTGACGAGTTTAATACTATACTTTTTCTAATCATATTAAAGAATGAAGTAATAATGAGTACGGTACTTTTTTATATCTCAAGATATATTTCATCTGGAGCTTTGTATAAAAATTCATCAATTTCTTTAGCAGTGAATGTGTTTGATTTTTTTAGGCTGATAGCCCTCGGATCTTCTTTTCAAAAATGCACGTAATTTGGGACAGATTTCAATATTAATATTGTTGTGAATGCTCAGAGTAGATTTCAGCATAGAATATTGAGACTATAATGAGGAGGATTTGTATTTCTCTGTTAGTCTGGATAAATAAGCCAAGAGAACATTTTCGGAAAATGAATTCGTATTTTTGGTGCAGCGCCAATGCATAAAAGTTTTGTAACTTGATTCATACTTCTTTTGCGACTTTTGTGGCAAGAGGCCAACTGTTGTACAATTTTCGATATCATTTTCAATTTCCATTTTTTCGTGATATTTTGTACATAAAACACAGATTCAATGACAAATGACAACTTCAATTAATTTTTGAAAAATCAATGCAGTTGTATTGTCATAATAACGATAAATATTGCCCGTGCAGAAAAGTAAAATCTCGTCGTCTTATTAGTCGGTACCCATGGAGAAAGAGTTCAATTTTCTCCACAATTAAAGACAACTTTCTCAATCAAAAAGGTATCAGAAATGTGTAAATTATTCAATATGATTATAAAAAATATATGGTCTTGACTGACGAATCGAAGTATGAAATATTGGTCAACGCCACAAGAGGGTAATTTGTATAGACGAATAACTGCGCGAAAACACTTTTTGTGCCTGGAAAATCGATAGAAAAGGTTGGAATCAGCACAATCGGATTGAGATCATTCGATCGAGCACGATCGGATCTATATGGGAGTGGAAAAATATATGTTTTGGACTAACGAATCAAAATCTGAAATATTGGTCAGCGCCGTTGAGTTTTCGTCAAAGTTCCTTAACAAAAAAATGCTCTGTAATTGCATGGTAGCAATTTTGAAGTATCGTAATGGTTCCATATTAGATTAGTATGAGATTGTTTTCATTGCAAGGAAGAAATTTGCGCTGTGCAGGGAAAATTATCCTGCCATATTAGAAAATTCTGCAGGACCATCTGGTTTACGCTTAATTGGGCAAAACTTTACAATTATGTGCGATAATTGTTCCAAAGCACATTGTCAAGATATGCAAGGGCTACCTGACATAAATGCAAGATGAGAATATTTCTCAAATTATGACCTTGCAGCGTCAAAGTCAACCTTATCGAGTTGTTGTGGGACAAATTCGATAGAAGGATGAGAGAAGCTGATCTTATTTCGAAGCAACAGCTTTGAAATATGCTGAAAAATTAATGGAAAAAGATACTAAAACCAAACAATCCAAAATTTTATTGTAGGAATGTCGTTCAGACAGTTTTCAAATCTAAAGGAGGTATTTTCAATGAAAAACGAGTTTTATTAATGGAAATTCACTCATTACCTCATATTATTTTATAATTATTTCTCTTTTTCTATATGTTATTACATATTTTTGGAATACTATATTTTATTTGAAGTTTTATTTCTTTCGCAATTTGGCCAAACTTGCGTGAATGGTAGTGTATATAATTTAAATACTTCTATGTATATTTACCTCCTCCAGATAACTTGAGTATATCCTCAGTAGTAACAGGTGACATATTATCATCATCACATTTTATCCATACTCCATCTGAATGTTTAACCCAGGCTACGTAATGACCACTTGAAGAAGAACGACCTCTGTGGGTTAGCACAGCTTGTAAAGTATAATATCCACTGTTATTACTGCCAAGATCATCTTCGAATGAAAAAGGAGCATACTTGGGCTGTTTTTTCTCTTTACCGTCGCCTTTATTATTTTCATCACTGTTTTTTTCTTTCCCCTTAGCTGCTTCTTCAACTAGTTTATCTTCATATTCCTTAAATTTAGCCCTCATTGGAGCCAATTTTTCTTGCAATTCACGTGAACATAAATCGTATGCATCGAATTCCATAGGGAACTTCACGTCTTTGAGAATTTTCGCGTTTATGGATTCCTTTTCTTTGAAATAAAATCGGATAAACTGTACTGTTAAATAAGCCGGTAATCTACTAATTTTAGACGTTTTAGAATATACAGCGTCTCTTTTTAACGTGGGTGACATTTTCGTAATTTGCTCTGGTGCTTTAGATTTTAAACCCGAATGCATGTACCTGACATCTTGCGAGATAAAACAGCTCAACTCTAAAAATTCTTCATCAGTTTTTGAAGGAGGTTCATCTTCAGATTCAATGCATTTCCATTCTACATCAAACAAACCACCAAAGTACTGACCAATAAATGATTTGCGAGCTCTTGTATTTGGTGTATTGTTATTTTTTGCTGGTAGTTTTTCTTGTAACATTAGTAATATTTCTGACCAAAATTCACTTGCATCCTGAAAATACAATGAACTATAGAAATATTACTAAAAGTATAAAGGAAAGATTACATAGGTATATATTTCTATTATAATTTACTTTATTAATAACCACATGGAAAATCAATATGAATAAACTGTTACATAAGTTTTTTATCTTAAGACATTCAAGTATATAAAAGTCTATTCAAAGACAGTACAAACTTCTTGATTTTATCAAATTATTTAACTTTATTTCATTAAAGACAATACCTGCTGCTGAAAGCCACCATGTTCACTTTTTTCCGCAAATCTTGGATAAGCCACGTGAACAACTTGTAAAAGTACAATTGGCGGTATTGTATTTCCTTTTTCCATGCTACGATATAAATCTCTTAAGGCTGCTGTTATTGATTGTGCAGAATTGCCACTAAAAATAGCTAAAAATCATTTTTAGTCTAGTTTCATGTTAGACATGTAAACATGAAAATAATACCTTCCTTATATTCTTGTAAAGCGTCTTTTAATTCAGGAACTGTTTTTAAGCATTGCACAGTTGCATTCATGTAGCATGTATTACCTAAATTTGTTAATCCAGCAGGTAAATCAAGCTAGAAAAAGAAAGTCATTAATTGCATTTTGTGTAATATGATTTCTAATTACAGCAGTTGCTAATTCACTTTCATTCATATCTTCGACAAATCGAGTTTTTTCTACAGGTTCTACAGGTACATCTTCCTCCTTACTGCCCATTAGCAACACTGTTGCGCCCTAAATAAAAAACTCCATTGTAATTATTAAATAATTTTTAAATAATTTCTTACATCTTTGAGTTTGAATGTTCCCCAATCATCATCTTTTAATGTTAAACCCTTCAGCATAACTTTTTGCCTTTCTGGCTGTACTCCAGTCAAAGCAAACAACTGTGCTTTGAACAACATTGGTGGTTCCTCTGTATTGACCTCGATGTCAGGATAACTTTCCTTTCCCCATTTTACTTTAACTATAAAATACATTTCTTATGTGATGAAAATTACTGGACTGTTGACAATAACTTGAATTTGGCATTTTTTAAAAGAACAATGAATAAGCATAAATATTGAAAGTAAATGTCATATACCGGCAAGATTGAGGTTAGAATTTCTTGATCAAAATAACGTACCTTTGTAGGCGGGCATCTCAGTATTTTAATTAGATGATGAATTGTATATCAGGAATAAGATCTAAGGTAAAAGATTTCGATAATTGTATACAATACGAAAAGTTAAAAAGTCACACTAATTAAATATCACAGTTTTATTCACAATGCGTTGGCAACGATCCACTACAAAATGCCATTTCACGAACAGAGAAACTGATGTTCTAAAAAGTTACCAAATAAAAATTTTCTGTATAATACGATGTCTCCGTCAAATATTTCTATAAAATAATTTTGAATTAGAACTACCCACCTATTCATATTAATAAAAAATTAATTGTATATGAAATGGCAGTTGTGTTAATTTTAGTTACTTAAATTTCGTTTTTTGAATGTATTCTTTTTTATATAACACAAATTCTTTGATACTTCAAACAGCAAGTCTCTTTAAATTGTTGAGAAATTTGAAATTTTTTTTGAAATATTAGTTCCTAGTAGCGCCATCTAAGATTTAATTTGCTTTTGACAAGTATAATTAAATTCCTGTCACTTTAATGCTGCTAATGTCAGATGGGAGAATGATATGGTTGTGTATGAATTAGCAGGGACATGTAGCAGTAGAAGTAGTAGTAGAAATTGCTTTTAATATATTTACTTACGTTCGTTGCCTATAAGTTAAAAGTGTTGTGTAAATTACCGTGACAATATAAGTTTAATATTAGTGATATGTTTTGTAAGTGACTTTTAATTAGTGCGGTTAAGTAAATAAAATGGGTAATTGCTTTAGTAGATCTCCTAGAGGCTCAGATAATAGAGTTGTAAATACAACTGATAACGACGGAGGATTGACGACCAATACAATCCCAACACCCCCTAGCCAAGAAATAGCTAGACCTGTTGTTGTTAACACCGCTGAACCAGACCCCCCTAATGCAAAAATTTTTGTTGCCCTTTATGATTATGATGCAAGAACAGATGAAGACTTAAGTTTTCGAAAGGGGGAGCACTTGGAAATACTAAATGATACACAGGGAGACTGGTGGTTGGCAAGGAGCAAACGTACCAGACAAGAGGGATATATTCCATCCAATTATGTTGCAAGGCTTAAGAGTATTGAAGCTGAACCGTAAGTCATTTATTTGTTGTTTATTTGTTGCTTATTATTTCTAACTACCTGACTAATGATACAAGTCTATTTAAAATTCAGCTTCTGTAAAGTCAATAAAAATTTGGGTCAATTGTGCATATATGGGACATTCCATTTTAGGGGTTACTGTTTACACATATGATGAATGGAAAATGTAGTACATCTTGCATAATACTTAGTTTGTTAAATCAAACTTGTATTTAAAAATATTTAAAACCAGTGTACTTTTGCACTGCTTTTTTAATATATCCTTTATTTATTGTTGTTCTTGATTTATGTATATTTAAAGTGATTCACCCATTAATTTTTTTATTTAAATTTCATACAAGTTTTCGTTATGAATGAGGCATTACTATTCTGTAGTTAAATGTAATTTTCATTTTATGCATTTTAAGTGTCTATATGGGATAAACACAGAAAAATATTGATCTCGTCTAAACCACATGCTTTATGTAATACAGTATAGATAAATCCATAAAGACTTTCTTAAGAATATTAAAATGTTTATAAAAACATTTTTCGGTTATTGAACGTCTCGGTTTCAAGCACGTTCACCTTTCGTAGAGTGTTTTTTATGTCGCCTGTTGATCTTTCATTATAAATGCTCCACAGAAGGAATGATAAGTATGTATTTATTTCTCATCAAGGTTATGCAGAGCGTAATATTGTGTGAATATAACTTCTTGTTCTTCTTAATTCATTCCATCGTCATACTCATAAACTTATAAAGGTATTTACACCTACATATACTGTAGAGATGTTCTCCAATATGTGCATAGGTACATTATAAATTGATTTCAAATATTCGCGGAGAATTCTCGCTAAAATTCAGGTTACTTATTGACATTTAAAATTAATGTGTACAGTAGGTGCTGTTATATAAACATTACTACACTCAGTAAAGATAGAAAATTGAGATGATAAAATCAGAAGTTTTAACAGAGAATAACAATTTTAGATTAAATTTTTATGTAATCACATATTTTGTACTAATATACTAGTTTCTAAGACATATTTTATAATTTCCTGTATTTAGCAAGGCGTTTGATAATATAATGTAATCGCAAAAGAAGTTTTAGAAAATGTATGCAATCTGGTTGATTTTACATGTCCGCACAAGTGTTTATTGTGAGAGATAGAAAATATTTTAATAAGTAAAAATATTCTTCTCTGCTTAATAATGCTAAATATTAGGGGAGACAAATGGCAGTCTTAAAAGAGTGTCATAAAACAATTATTTTTTAAATAAAAAAGCTGTATCTTCTTAGATTTTCCTAAGATGTCTTAAATTCCGTTTACAATAATACCCCCACGTTATAATTTATTTGCAAATTGAAGCCTTAATCTTGGATGTCTAAAGATTTAATAAAAATGAGAAGACGCCACAGAATACAAATGAAAGTAGGTGCTCGAATTGAGTCCCGTTTACTTAAGATAATCCCTGTGCGGAAAAAGATCATGGGCAAGTTGAGTCTCGAGGAGGGCTGATATGAGTCCCACATATTTACATACCTGTGTGACTATGTAATAGGCTGAGTAATAGCTTAAAAGCAAAAGAACATCATTCATACTTAGTTGTACGTGTTATTATTATTAAAAAAGAACACTAAAATATATTGATAATGAAAAATTTATTAAATACTAAGCCAATAGATCATGTTAAACACTATTTTTCCTGAACCAATCGACTTCCGTCATAAACAATGTATGACATCATACCTAGTTCTGTTGCCAAATATTTCCATATAAATAATATACGCCGTTAACGATTCGAAGACGTGCACGTCATCAACAGTATTTTCGGAATCACCATCACAAAAATAATAAACGAAGTATAATATTCTATATATCAACATCAATGCGAATGCATATTTATGTTGGTGCGAATGTCCAGTGTTGACACATATCGTTCTGTCATATTTTCGTGTGTTTGTTTACTCTTGGTTTGAAATGCGGAAAACGTTTTGCAGTCAATGTAAGCGACTTGTTGCATTCGCGATTGCAAACTGTGAAGTCGAACGCGATAATGATGGACCGTAGCTGCCTTTATCAGCGAGAGAAGTAAACTCGTATTTGTATTTTACTATAATTTCATATTACATATTGCACGTTTTTTGTGGCGTGCAGCAAAAGTTTTAGGAGTAAGCGTGACATCTGTCAGAAGAATTTTCTCAGAAATACAAAAAAGACGCAATTTGTAGCCCCAAACGGAAACATGACAAAAAGAAAGAAAGCTATACAGAAATAGTAAGATATTTAAAAAAAATTGACTGTATTATAATATAATTGTGGTATAATTATAGAACAACATATTACTCTAACATCTTTAAATCATATTAATGAATGAAATTTATTATATAAATGCAAAATAATTTCACACTAAGTCGTATTTTGGAATATCACGTAAAAAAATACGAAGCAAGGCATTCATCTGAACGCACAAGTAACGAGCCATCGAAAAAATTCATAATTGGAGTAGACTGTGAAATTGGGTTGGTACTTTAGCCACTTCCACATAATGACACATTACTTGATGCTTGACAGTTTTATTTGGTTTCATTGTAAAAAAAGGTTATGCCATTGAAATGATACTACAACAAAAAAGAAAACAAATAATTTATTTAATATCGAAATCAAAATGTTGTCCATTTACATCTAAACAAATTTAATTTTCTTAAGAGTTTTGAAACATTTGACACAAACTTATAGTTTCAATTTCAAATAATAAATATCATTATGTGGAAGTGGCTAAAGTACCAACCCAATTTCACAGTCTACTCCAATTATGAATTTTTTCGATGGCTCGTTATGATAACGTTTTAAAATACTTTCACAAATCAGCCTGTAGCCGCCGCTCTTAAAAAAAGTGAAACCATACATAATCGGACTGGTCTAGGGATTGTACGATGGAGACCGCTATAAACGAAGTGCATTTTGTGATTGTTTAATTAACCATAGCCATTTAACTAATATCATACTACAGTGCAATAAGTCATGTTTTGCAAGAAATGGTGTATTGAATAGAAAGAATGACCATCCTTAAATACCTAACGTAAATCCTAGACAAATGACCACACCTAGCAACGATCCGTGATAGCATTTTTAAAGCTGGAAAGTTGCGCGCTTATCGAAATTTACAGGCGTTTGAAAGATATTTATAGCAACGATTGTATGGATGTGAAGAATGTTTGCCTGATTCCATAAAAACAAATTACTAGACAATTAGGTATTAGTCAAGAAAGGGTTCAGTACATTGTTCGGACATTAAATTACATAGACAATTGCGCCAAGTGGGTCCCGCGACCGATGTAATGAAAGAAAAAGAAAAAACATTGGTCAAGAACTTTTTAACCAGTATTGACGTGAAGGAGATGATTTTCTCATGTACAGTCATGGCCAGATAAATGTAGTACAACCTTAAATTTCATATATGTCATAAATTTGATATATTATTATTGTAAGACGAGCTTCAGCTTAAGCTACTTGTCATAATAAAATCAAATGTCAGATCATGCTGGAATATATTTACTTTATTATTGTTTGAGTTAAGAAACATAAGTTAAAAGTATAATAATAAGTTAAATTTAAATTTAAAATTAATTTAATATACGAACTTTATCAGTTGCGGTTAGCTTTCGTGCCATCGTAAAAATATGTTTGACGTTTAATAAAATTTAAAATGATTTGACATATAATTGTCAAAATACTAACTTGCACCATAAAAATTTATTAAGAAAAGCTTGTACTACATTTATCTGGCCACGACTGTACAGTTCTGTGCAATAAATTGGCGTACACTTAATACACGATAATTTAAATCAGGCTTTTGGTTTCCATAATTACGTTATAAATATAAATGTATATAGGCTTTGACACTTCCATTTGTCATATCGCGTTAAATCAATTTGTCATACTTGACCGACAGATGTAGATCGAAATATGCCCGCGCATTTAGATTTGTTAAGTAAGGCTCGCATTACAGGGAAATTTGAAGATAACTGGTCAATTAGAACAGTAGCACAGCAATTTGGCATAAATAAATCTACTGTGCTAAAAATTAAGAATCGGTGGGAGGAGGAAGGAACAGTTTCGAGAAGACGTGGTTCCGCTCGTCCACGAATATCGACACTCGAAGAAGACGCCCTGCTTTTGCGGCATTTGTGGGAAATACCGTTAATAATGCTAAAATTGCAGTAAATTATCGTCGATCACGATCCACAGCTAATCGGAGAATTTAAGAATCAGACTTGAAAAGTTGTGTGGCGGTTAAAAAATTATCGCTGATAGAAGTTCACAAACAAGCTCATATTTTCCTTAAATCATGTTTATAGGGAATTGCCTTTTTGGCAAAATGTCATATTCATCGATGAAAAGTTATTTCAATCTACGTATAATGGTCGTATACGTGTGTATAGACCACCGCATGCACGATTTAATCAACAGTATATAACAAGTGTTCAACAAGTGTGCAAAAGTCAATCTAGTAGCATGTGATTTACTCAGAACATTTTGTAGTATGTCGTAAATTAAAATTTACTACTTAACCTACGAAGTCGTATATTTTGACAGTTTCATACATACAAATAAATAACAAATAATAGGTATTTACTGAAAACTATAACAAATGTTGAAAATGCTGTCCTTCAAGATCAATGCACTTTAAAATCCTCCGTTCAAAATTTCTGATGATATTCTGCAACATTACTGGATTGTTATTAATCTCCATGCATTTCTGTTCGATTCTCTGTAGCATATCATTCAAATCTCCCTAGCTATTCATGATTTCACGTTTCTTAAATGAACAGCAATAAAGTTTATTAAGAAGAATATAATTTAATCTAAGCCTTGTACTTAGGTCTAAGATTAGGACTTAATTAGCATATAATACATAATTAGTATATTGCGGGGTATTATTGTTAGTAGGTACCATCTACCAAGACATTCAAAATTCCCTCGAATTATGTCATCATCTGGCCGTACAATCGATACGGTTCGCATTATTAGTTATGTAATAGTTTGTGGGGGGTAATGACAAATTTTTTCTATTTGTAGTATTTTTAAAAAGAGTAAGAAAGAGTAAGAGTATCAATTCCTCATTCGAACCACAACACATAAGTAACAAATAAGAGTTTAAACATTAATACAATATCAAACATTGGATTCAATAAAGAATTATTGTAGTTAAAACTGCATTTTTATTATCCAACAAAACAGAAGTGAAAACTCAGCACATATCTTTACAGGTCATATCTTCAAATATACAGGACATACAGGACATATCTTCAAACATAAAATATAAATAAATTTTTATCTTCCCAAATACTTTTCCTAGAGTATCTTAGTACATTATTAGTCGCTTAGTCGTTTATTCGTTACAGTATTTGGCAATAGCAAATGTAGTTAATAGTAGAATATTAACATGTATTAAGCATATTTTCTAGTCAGTAAACTTATAATTATTTAGCCGCGATATTCGCGATACAATCTAGAGTTTTATGTATGTAGATAGTGTCCAATCTGATGATCTTTTTAATTAGTGTTATGATATTTTCTAAATACCACTTTCACTTGCATACGTTTGGCGGTTATTATATCAACAGCTATCAGCACTTATAATATCGTGTTATTTATGCAAATTGTAACAACCAGTAATTCATTTTATTGTTCGATTCCGTTATTCTGCGATTACTGTAATGATTATTTTGTTCAATAAAATTTTTAATTTTCATTTCGTACCATTCAAATTGCGATCGCTTAGTATTTTAATCTGTTCTCTCATTCTAATTAGGTTTATTTAATAAGATGTTACTTGATTATCTCACCTTCAAAATATTGTTTTGTTTCTATGCGTATATAATGTTTTATCGAATCGTTGCTGCTAGGTCTTTTTTAGACACGCTAGGTTGCGTGTTAAAACGTGCCATTCGAGTAAATCCAGTTCGATTTTATTTATGGGGGAATTTTCACTTTTACGATAGAAAATACACATGAATTTTTATTCTTTATTTCTTAAAGGTAGTAAAGTAAATGTATCGGTCTCTAACATATAATTTTAGCGCACAGCGAAATTTTTAATTTATTGGAATACCTATTGCCATCTCTACGACAGAAATAATTGTTCCTCAAAATGTCTTCGCTGACGGTTACGAAAATAATTCTCTTTCAAATCGTCAGAATTACAAAAATAACTTAATTATTATTGGGGCTAAATTAAAAATATTACTCAAGCTTAAAAGTTGAAGTATTGATATTTTCATATGAACTATTTACGTTTTTGTTAACAAGCTATGGTGCATACATATCTAGCAATCTATACAATTGGAAATTCTCTTGATTTTATAGTTTGAAGACCATGAATATCTGGTCAAAATAATAGTTGTATTTGTATCTTTTAAAGCAATTAATGTGTAAAAATGCGAAGTCTGTAATACTTGTGTCTAGAGAAAAAAAATGGAATTTGGGAAATCTTTGAGAAAGATATAATATAGTATTGGCATAAAGAAATATTGTGATACACAAACCTGCGAATTCATTTTAAAACTAAGCAGTGAAGATAGAACATATAAATTTATTCTAAAAATCGGAAGCTGCTCTGCAGAAATGATTCCAGTTGCAAGTTGCAGAGGCAAGAAAAGAATGATTCGGTCTAAAGAAGTTTGTAACTTCGACAGAATTAACGAAAGAATTCAATATAAACATCAACATCAAAACATTTCTAAGAAGATGATCCTTGTTTAATTGTAATTTAATAGCAAAAAAATCCCCGGAAAACATCGTCATTAAATAAATGGAATATCCGTCGACGTCTGAAGTTCGCTAGAGAGTACCAGAAATAGCCGGAGGAACGCTGGTGCAATATCTTGTGGAGTAATAAAAGTAAAATAATATTAAATGGTTCTAGTGGCCGTAGTGTGTATATTAGACGACTAATAAATACAGCTCTCAAGTTATAACGCACACTACAAATAACAAAACATGGCGGCTCTAAGATGATTTGAAGATGTTTATATCATATAATGCATTAAGGACATCAACTGGGGATTATGTCACAATATTAGAAAATATAATGCTGCTGTATGCAAAAGAGGAGACGCCTCTCAAATGGGTGTTCATCCAAGATAATAACTCCGAGCGTACGAGTAGGAGATGAAAACAACTTCTTGCCAAACATAGAATTAAGGTACTAGAATAAACATACAAGTATTTCCTGTTAAGTCTAAAACAACAACAATTATGGGCAATTGTCGAATTAAGTTCAGAATGCTGCAACTAATTTGTCAATATGCCTCACTCTTGTGCAAAATCACGATTATGGAATAAAGAATTGAATTTGTGTACAAACGTTAAACGTTTTACATGAATTAGTAACATATTGCTATGAATAGTGGGTTGATAATTTAGCGCGCCACCATCCACAACTAGTTTTCCCAACCAGGTTTTCTCAGCCGGTGAATTTTCAAATCTGAGACCTCTAACTTCTCGGGTTCCACTTAGGAAAGACGCGTCTAAAATATGAGTTGAGCGTCAGTACACTTGTACACAAACATTTATTTATCTATTTTATATAAGATAAGTTTGAACTAATCTCTTTTTAAGTTTCTTTTAAATATATTCTTTTATATAGGTATAATATACTTAACAAAATTGGAGTGAGTAAATAAAACAAACGCAGGTTAAAAGGTGAAATAAAAATTATATATATTAAATACAAAAAAAAAAAAATAAATAAAAAAATATATCTTTACAAAGTATAAAGATGCTGTATCATATAACAAAGATACTGGAGGTAAAAACATTCATTGAAAATTGACCGTAAATGAACGGAAAACGTCCTCCAAATGACTCCGATCAAACTTATCTAAAATAATCAAGTTTAATATTAAATTCTCCCTAGTAAACCACACTGTATATTCAGATTCTGAACCGCGAACAAAAACTACGCATGTGCTTTGCCATGCACAAAAAAACCTGACTCCAATCGAACAAACTTTTCATTTATAATTTTAACAATGAATTTTTAATACTAAACTGTATTATCTGTATGCTTAAAATTTAAATCTCTTATCTACTAGTTTTAATACAATAGAACTATAATTCTGATAATTATGACGTCATAAAAATTTTATTTTACTTTATTTTACAAGATTAATATAGAGACTCTCACGAAAAAGGTGCTTAATCAAATTAAACATCAAAATATCGAGAATTTAATTCTATAAAAATCGGGAATTTAATATCTGTATAACATCAACTATAAAACACTTTCAATCAATCAAAACTCGAACTAATTAAATATATTTAAAATATATCTCACGAAAACAAGCAACCTTTCCGTTCGATAGATAGAATTCGTCTCCACGATTCAACTTCGACCTCTACATGAAATCCTCGCCGGATAACCAGTTTTCCCCCTAGTTACCCCTCGCAAAATTTATCATATACAGTCATGTCACCAATAAATGTACATTTTTAAACATTCAAATATATCGCGTAATTTTCAGTATTTTTGTAATGAAAAATCCACAGCAATATGTACATGAGAGTAGATAGGTTTTATGGATTAAGTAAGTCAAGTAAACAAAATTTAATGTTTATATTATGTATTTACATCTATTCTGACATTGCTGCTATTATTTTAGTCAGACCAATCAACACTCATGCTTATAGTAAATAACTAATGTGAGAATAACGTCCTAACATTGGTTTGTTTGTTTCCTAAACTGCTATTACGAGGGCCACTGCTAAAATTCGCGGAAAATTGTGAAATAAAACAAATTACGCTATATAAATCGTTTTACCATTAATTCGATATTCCTGTTGGTCAAAAACTCGACAGTTTGTCGTGCTTTGTGAGCGCTTGCATTGTCATGATGAACAATGATTCATCGGTTTATGTTGTTTTTTCTGACTTCATCAATAACTTCCGGCAAACAAATTGACGTATACCAGTCAGCATTAACTGTTCGTCGATCCTCTAATGCAACAGTTGCAACATTACCCGTTTCTCCGAAGAAAAAAGCAATCATTCTTTTCGAAAGGCTTCGTGACCGCATCAATTTTCTTGGTTTAGGTTAATTTTGAAACACCCATACAGTCGATTGCTGTTCAGTTTGAGGCTCATATGAATATATCCAGGATTCGTCACCCGTTACAATGTTATATACAGAATTTGAACGACCACATCAAATATTTTTAACATTTACTTGCACCACTTGACGCGTGCCTATTTTTGCTCGTCTTTTAAATTTTGAGGGATCCAACGACTGGTAAGCTTCCTGACATGTAAATGATCACTCTATCCCACTGTATGTCATCGATCTGATAAAATCTTTTCGCGCACAGCATCGACATTTTTCGCAACGACAGAGGTGCATGTACACCCTTCACGAAGATCGTCAACAAACGTTGGTGTTCCACGTTTAAATTCTGCAAACCATTTGTAAACCATAGTTTTGGATGGTGCTTCATTCCCAAATACCGAACTAAGCTTTTCCACATATTGCTTTGGTGTTAAACCGTATCGAAAATCGTAAAAAATCATCACTCGAAAATCACGATTCAAAATTTCCATTTTTGACAAAACATTACTTTGTTAAATTCTGTTGAGACAAAATTGTTCGGTTTTAAATCGAACTGTCAACTGACTTATAAAAAAGATCAAATTTTACGAATATGATAATTGTGGATTGCTGGCAATTCAAGTACTTGATTCCGCTAATTTTAGCAGTATCCCTCGTATATTGGCTACAATTGTACTTAGTTTATGCTACAACCGAAAATTTATTTTATATTCAGTTTAAATTCGAAATCAATTTGGACAAATAGTTCAAAATATTCTGTTAACCGTTCGTAAAAACATTGTTTTGAGAAAATTCGATTGAGTTGTGTGTGTGTAATTTACTTCCGAACTTTTTTTAGCTTCGTTTGTTTTGACTGTGCGAGTTTTTTTTGTCGTGTATGGTGCCCATCTAATTGATCGATAGATCCGATATTGACCGCAATAATCCGTTTAAGCCTTGTATTGTTGCCCAATTACAATTCCTACCGTTGTCATTATTTTCAGCACTGCATAATACCCTTCATTGCAGAATCTTTGGAATAAGTCTTCAGATTATGGAATTAAAACTTTCATTTTTATTTTTGGTCTTTCCACTAAATATATTTCCAATAAATCTTTACGCCCAGTTTTATTGAGAGTAACATCATTTTTTCTTTTAATTTATGTGCTGCGGCATTTTACCAGTTCTTAAGCCCTTGTGTAAGGATAATATCTGAACTGTGAGTTTTTATGTTTTTAAATGTGCATTCATAACAGAATGTAGCCATTGCAGCATTGAAGATTGTGTCTACAGTGTTTCGGCTAGTTCTTATGGCTAGACTATAATAATGCGCTAACTAATTTATTTGCTTCTGAATATGTATTGAATATGTTGTGAAGAGATGCATTTTGTGTATTAATAATAATGGAGCTATCTTTGAACATTAATAATGTTGTGTGCCCTTAATAAAAGTTCTTATAGTTTTCATTTTATTACTACATAAGATTTCAAAATAAGTTTTCGTTTGGTTTGTATTTTATCAGTTCGAAATTCAATTGTTTTCCATAAAAAACCATAAAAATGTCTATATCCTCTTTATTTTTTAAAATAACCATATCAAACCTTATATCATTGTAATCAGCAAAAAATAAGCTTTTTAATGATGTCAAAACCAACTATGGTTTAATTAAAAAAACACAAGTTTGTGTCATAACTCGATAATGGTGAACGAAAAAAAAAATTAGCTACATAGTTTCATTTGGAGCATAAATTATCTAAACCTTTTGTCTTGTTTTTCCGTTTTTGATTAATCTTCAGCAGATGCGACATCCTCTTCGGCGATAGCTTTCTCATACACAATTTTTCGTGAAGGATGTTTTGCACTCGTTCAATTGAGATGTTTACTATTAAATTCATCAAACCAGTATCTGATCGTAGTCGTCGAAGGTGCATGGCTGCATGGTACTTATAAACTGCATCCAACTTCTCTGATTTCTGCACACGTTTTCCCATCTAAATAAAGAAAGATTCACTTCCATTTTCCATGATTTTACAAATACACAAACTCGCTCGCTCACTTTCAACAGCTCTCAAAACAACACTACTCTATGAATCTCTCCGAAATTTTGACAGACATCAACTAAAGAATATTACTCACAGTCGGTAATGCAGATTTTGACATAAAATGTCATCTGTCTCCAAATACAGGTACTTTTCATACTATCCTCGTATTTTGTCTATATTGCGTTGAGTTAGATTAAAATGGTAATATACCTTCTTTATATTTAATTACAACTACTTATTAATTATCGTAAGTTAATTAATTATATAATTTATGTTCATAAATTGAATAAAGTAAAAGCGTATTTTTTTAGAGCACAAAATTTAGAAAGTATTCATTTATAACCTGAGTTAGAAACATTTATATTTTGCAGATTCTTATGTACCACGTGTTCACACTTAAACCCGCACCATTGGTAACTCCGTTATTATTGGAGCTAGGAAGTCGTCCAAATTAGCAAACTAGTAGGATTTTTCCTGGCGGTTACGACGATGAAAACAAAAAAACTATTGAGTTTTTCAGATATTTGTGACAAAATGTAATTTTTAAAATGGAACACCCTATTTATTTTTATGCGGTTGAATAAAGAATTTAATTCTGAATAAAAATGTTTCAATACATTATCTCAAAAAAATTGAAAATAAAAAAGTTATCACGTGATTCCTTAATTATTGCATTTTGTTTAAAAAAATTTATGAAAGACGTAGCATGTTTCACATGTTTATCCAATTGAAGTCATCTTCAGATATTAAATAAAATAATATCATAAACATCCTTAAAATTAGCTTACTTTATCACTAAAACGTAAGTTTTCAAATGAGATACCGTGCATTTTTAGGGAATTAGGATTTGTTTTTAGGGATGCCTAACGAAATTTGTAATTAAATAATATGTACCGATTATTGTAGACTATTCTCTTGTTGAACGGATGAAAAATTTTTTTATATAGGTCCAAGAAGGTTTGTTCATAATATTCCTAAATGAATTCAAACGAAACGTTGTGTTTTTAACGAAATTTATTTTGATTTCGTCCACGAAACTTAAGAATAACAAATAAATGAATAATGAACACTATCAATCAACATACATAACTAAAATAATTGTTCGAAGGTACCACCTTCTTGGTCCAGACACTTGCGGGCTCTTTTCTGAGTGCAGCGCGTGGCTTTGAGAAGGGTCCTTCCATCAATATTCCGAATAATGGCCGAAATGCTTTTTTGAAGTTCTTCCACATTTTGGTAACGATGTTTGTAAACTTCATTTTTCACTCGGCCACATAAAAAAAAATCTAGCGGAGTTAGATCTGGTGAGCGTGGGGGCCACAGAACTGGTCCATGAGTTCCAATCCAACGGGGTCCAAACAGTCTCTCCAATAATGCGTTAACGATATGGTGATTATGAGCCGGTGCACCGTCTTGTTGGAAGTATATCCGCGGCCTATCCATCAAGTTCACGTTGTCCACGAAATCTTCCAATACATGAGCCATAATGTCCTCATATGTCTCTCCCGTCAATGAGCCGCGGTAAAAAAAAAGGACACACAATTTTAGATCCAATCATACCACACCAAACATTAAGGCTGAACCGATGTTGTGGATTAGTGGGATGAGTCAAAAAAGGATTTTCCCGACTCCAAAAATGATAGTTTTTTCGATTAAACATTCCCTTATTAGAGAAGTTACTCTCATCCGACCATAAAACATATCGAGGAAAATTTGGATCTTCTTCACATTTATGTAGGAACCATTCACAAAATTCCATTCTTCTTATATCATCATTAAGATGCAAAGTTTGACCTGGCCGATATTTGTATGGCTCAAAATTATATTTTTTCAAAATTTTATGAGTCGTTCCCAATGAAAGGTCTATTTCTCTTGCCAATTCTTTAATTGAATTGTTAGGATGCGGCTCAAAATATCCCAGTACATTTATCTCTACCTCCTCACTAACCACAAATTGATTCTTCGTTCTATTCTTCTTGAAAACCTCTTCGTTTCGCCGAAATTGTCTGTATAATTCCAAGAAATATCTTCTTTGAGGAATCGCGCGCTCGGGAAACATTGCACTATAATGTTCGCGAGCTCTAATAGTGTTTTTTCTCTGAAATATGTAAGCTATATGTAAGAAAACCATTTTTATTAGAAGAAAACACGAAGAAAAAGGCAAAATAACAATGCGAATTTTAAAACACTGACAGATTAATTTGACAGATTGTTATTGAATATATATTTTTTTTTTTGATTGGTGCCTACTTGATCTAAATTGTAACAACTATTGTAATGTAGGCTAATTTCATTTTCTCTTTTCCTTTTTTTCTGAGTGGAGTTTTAAATTATACTGTGTCCCATTTTAAAATGGGTACTTTTCTGATTATCTCGGGAATATGCCCCTTTAAAGAAATCACGTGATAAGTTTTTATTTTCAATTTTTTTGAGATAATGTATTGAAACATTTTTGTTCAGAACTAAATTCTTTATTCAACCGCATAAAAATATACAGGATGTTCCATTTTAAAAATTACATTTTGTCAAATATCTGAAAAACGCGACGTTCAATTGTTTTTTTGTTATTATCGTCGTAACCGCCAGGAAAAATCCTACTAGTTTGCTAATTTGAACGACTTCGTAGCTCCAATAATAACGGAGTTACCAATGGTGCGGGTTTAAGTGTGAACACCCTGTATAGAAGCTAACTCGTTGGAACGTCGGATTTATATTAGTATAGAATTAAATTAAAATTAAATTAAAGAAATGTTTTTATCTATTGTAGTCGTGTTTGACAATGTTCATTTTCGTAAGGTGCTTTGTTTATTATAATTCGTTTTAAATTTTTGACTTGTGATAATCCATTTTGAAGTTTTATGACACAATATAATGATACATAATCTCCTTTTTTATAGATGTGTTATAGATATACAGTACTGTGGATGTATTTTATTCGAGTAATATTTAATTGAATAACTTTATTAACGTCAATTTAATCATATAAATTACATAGTGTTCCAGACTTTACTCTAAAATGTAAGGATGTGTTGAAACTTATTACGAATATATAAACAAAATAGAATATCATTCTGGATAACAAAAATTACAAATTCGATAAGTTTGTATTGTATTAATTGCAATGCGCGTTATTCTTGCCATCTTTTCGAATAATTTTTACAATGTTTTACAAACTTCGCCAAAGGATCCGAACCTTATAGCTAAATGACTCCGAAATATTTCAAATAATGTGCCTGTCGACAGAGCTTTTGCTAGAAATATTAAAATACAAATTAAGAATACATTTTCTGGTCTCTCTCAGAATTGGGAATGGTCACCTTCTTTTTCTAGAAGGAATTAATTCGGCCATTGCTGGGTTCAAGTTAAAAAAGGCTCCAAGTGTTCATAATGCCTTTCGTAAATTCATAAAAAATCTTGGAAGGATGCCCGAGAATGATTGAGAAACTTTTATAACAATATCTTGGATATTGGAGACATTCCTAATATTTTCCGGAAAGCAAAAATCTTAAAACCTGGTAAGTCCCCGGAAGATCCTGGAAGCTACAGACCTATAGTTCTCTTATCTACAATAGTGCCCACCGGCGACGAGATTATTAATAAGGAGCAAGCCGGTTTCAGAATGGGAGGGAGCTGCTGCGACCAATATGCGTTGTTAACCCAAGATTTCGTTTTAACAACGCATATTGAAGCAGGTTTTCATAAGCTCCTGAAAACATCCGCTGCTTTTGTCCATCTTTTCAGTGTCTATGACACAGCCTGGAAGAATAGAATGATTTTTAAATTCCAAAATACCACCCATTTGTTAAATTAAGCAAAGATATCCAAAATAAGCTGAGTAATCGCCGAATCGTAGTCTAGCTAAGCAGTCGAACTAGTAATAGCAAAATCTTGAAAAATGCCCTTCCTCAAGGATAGGTTCTGGCTCCTCTAATATTCAACATTTACACTAATGATCTCCCATCCACAAAATCACAACAAACTTCTATATGCAGATCACTTGGCTTTATGTTCCGCTGCTTTTGTTCATCTCTCCAGTATCTATGATACAGTCTGAAAGAATAGAATGATTTTTAAATTCCAAAACACCATCCCATGTGTTAAATTAAGCAAACTTATATGCAGGTTTCTAGATTAATCTGCATCTTACACTTATTACAGTGTTACATTTCGTCCTCTATTAATATTAACAGGCCATATGTTTGGTTATACGCATCTGACATCATCCGTCATACACACACACATAGAAGTTCGTCTTTATGCAGGATAATAATGATCCGAAACGCATAACCCGAATACCTTAATGGAAAGAAGAAAACTAATATTTGACGTCTAATGACCACGTTATTATCCCGATAACCTTATTTGAATTATTATGTCACCAATTTGACAAAATAATGAACTCGGTGGATTATATTATATAGTAATGTGAGTCATGCAATGACGTCACCCGCGATATGTGACAACACGTTCGAGATCCGTCTGGAAAAACACCAGATAGAGTCCGTAATGTTCTAGACGCTTCAGCAGGACCTATATATACCGCTCGGAAGAGATTATGATTAATTCAACGAGTAATCGCCGTCGGGTTGATATTGTGATAGAAATGTGAAATAGATATTGAAATAAATACTGTTATTATTAGCTATTAGTTATTAAGTATATTTAGTGTGTTTTAAATTACCGTTAGATTTATTTAAAAGAACCCAGAAAGACAAATATTTCACAGAGGAAAGGCAAGCAATTTACAATATCTTTAATCAAGGAATAATATCGTAAATGAAATTTTAAGACGCATAACCCGAATACTTTAATGGGAAGAAGGAAACTAATATTTGACGTCTAATGACCACGTCCCGATAGCCTTATTTGAATTATTATGCCACCAATTTGTTAAAATAATGAACTCGGTGAATTCTATTACATATTTAATCAAGGAATAATATCATAAATGAAATTTTAAGAAAACTAATTGGAGAAATGCCATGAATTGTGTAGACCAGTGTTTTTCAACCTGTGGGTCGCGACCCCCTGGGGGGTCGCGAAGCCTCTGTAGGGGGGTCGCGAGAGGTCGAGAGAACTCAGTAAAAAAATCAATAAATTTTAAAAAGGTAGATATATTAAAAAAAAGTTAACAAAATGATACTCGTTATGTTGTTTATACAAACACATTAACAAAAAATAAAATCTTCGAGTACTCGTTCATTTTAATGTGAAGGTTGCGCTTGAGTTTGTTCAATCAATTTCTCCCATCGTGGATCCGTTTTTGCAACTTTAAGTATTAAATCGTTTTCCAAATTTAAGCGATTTCTTAGTTTACTTTTTATTTGGGCCATTGATGAAAATGCCAACTCGCACAAGTACGAAGTAGAAAATGGAATCAAACACTTCAAAGCCTCGGTTGTTAATTCCGGGTATTCTGTTTTTCTTTTTAACCAAAAGGTGTCCAAATTTTCAGACTTGAATTCCAAGTGTAACATCCCATCGGCAGATAATTCCAGCAGATTCTCTTTGAGCTTAGTTGATAAATTTGCCTCATTTATAGCTGCATTTAAAAACGGATTTAAGATCCATCTTTGCCCAGTGTTATCCGATATCTCTTGCACTGAGAAGTAATGACACAATTCTTTCTTCAAATTATCTAACACCATTTTCATACCAGATATATATGAGTTGATGTTTATCTCGCTTCCGACTTCTTCAATGAAAGACTGTGTCGACGAAAATGAATCAAAGTTGTTTTGATTTATAGATGATGACCACAATTCAATTTTTTTTTATAAAGCCTTGGAGTTTGTCTTTTGCTGTAATGACATTTTCATCCCGCCCTTGAAGACTTTTATTCAAGTTATTTAAATGCTCAAATAAGTCAGAAAGAAAAGCTAATTTCAAAAGGAATTCCGGGTCAGAAATGAATTCAGAGTAATGTGACTTGGCTTGTTGTAAATATACTAATAGTTCAGCGCGAAGTTCCATAACTCTGGCCAGTACTTTGCCTTTTGATAACCACCTAACTTCTGTATGGTAAAGCAAATTGCTGTGTAGTGCCCCCATATCTTCACAAATGGTTAGAAACAATCGAGTCTGCAACGCTTTTCCTTTAATAGAATTTACAATGTTAATAATAATATTTAGAACTTGACTGTATTCTTGTGGCAAAGTTTTGGCTGCAAGAGCTTGGCGATGGAGAAAGCAATGCATCCACCAAGCGTTTGGCATCTGTTCTTTCAGTCTAGCAATAAATCCACTCTTCGCACCAGTCATGGCTTTTGCTCCGTCACTACAAATAGCAATGCATTTTTGTGCCCAATCGATATTCATATCTTGCGTAGCTTCAAGGAACGTGTCATGCAAGCACTGACCTGTAGTATTTTTGGGTAGTGCCTTGCAAAATAGTATTTCTTCCATTAATATATCATTGGATTCAAAACGCACAAAAGCTACAAACTGCGCACAACCCGCAATATCCGTTGATTCATCAAATTGCAAGGACACAAAAGAACTTTTCTTAATTTTTTCTATGACTTGATCACGAACGTCAGTCGCCATATTGCTTATCCTGCGTTGAATGGTATTGTCAGACAGAGGTATACTTTTGAGCTTTTCGACCTCTTGCTTGCCAAACATAATCTCTGCTATATCTAAAGCCGCTGGTAAAATCAAATTTTCGGCAATACTGTGAGGTTTTCCTGCTTTAGCCGCACGAAAAGCTACTCGATAACTAGCGAGCAACGCTTTCTCATTTAGGTTGGACATTTGTCCTATAGCAGTTTTTTGACGTTCAAGAGCTTTTAATTTTCCACGGGTTTATTTTTTTCATTAGGATGTTTTCTGTTTAGGTGGCGTACCAACTTCGATGGCTTCATGCTTTCTCTTGACAAAGTTTCAAAGCAAATTACGCACTGCGGTTTATTCTCAATCACAGTAAACCCAAATTTCAAATAATTGTCGCCATAAAGACGTTTTTTTCTTTATTCCACTACTGCCGCTAGACTTAGACGTTGATGGTTCTGATGATCTTTTCAGGAATTTATCCATTTTCAATTATAACAAACAACTCAAATAAATACGTAAAACAAGTGATTCGCGCTCTTCAAACAACTAAACAGCAGACGACACGACCACTGCTTCGCGGTCTTGCACTCAACTGCCGTGGCCGCGGTCGACCGCCCTATTTATAGGCCAGCGCATTCTAGCGAGAATCATCTCGAAGCGTAACGAAACGTCTCGAAACTTGTGGACCTTTAGCGCGGGTCGTGGAGCGCGCGGGGGACTACCAGCGCCATCCGTTGGTAACACTCGGAACCTGTACTAGTTACGAGTGTTACCAACAGATGGCGCTGGGAGTCTCGGCCCTAACAATATGTTTGTAACGTGTGTTCAGAAACATTCGAAGTCAAGAGGGCTCTGAACAAAGAATCGTATATCTTTACTTAAGTATCTGATTTGTAATAATTATTAAATGTCAACTATTGTCTGTCAAAAATTGTATTAAGTAAATGTATCAATCTATCTCAGACATGACTTCATATTTTCAAGAACTACTTTGACTTCGAATGTTTCTGAACACCCGTTATTTGTTTGTTAGTTATCAATTGACCACGTATTCGATTTAAAATTATATGTTTTACGTACTTAATTGTATATATATATATATATATATATATCCGAATCCTAATAACGCAAACGCCTAAAATTTTTGTATGGATTAAATATTTTTAACATACATGAAAAAAAAGGGTCGGGGGTCGGGAAATATTTTTTGTGATTCTAGGGGGGTCGTGTCATCAAAAGGGTTGAAAAGCACTGGTGTAGACTATTATCATTGCCAAATTTTGCAAAGAATATTATTTTTATATATTTTTTTACATATTGCTATGAACTGTGCCTAGCTCATGGGTGCAGTTCACAACGAATGTCCGGATAAACTCAGTCGCTCAATCTCCAAGCTGGGCTCTTCTAATCTCAGGTCTTGCTCTCGAACAAGCAAGATACGTGTAAAGAAAACAATATAGCATTAAATAAAATTCACACTTTCATAATTTTCGTTTATTAAAAAAAAATTAAAAAAGAAAAAAAAAATCCCTTTACCGAGTGTATAGGGAGCTAAAGCAAAATAAACAGTAGCGAGGAGGAAAGAGTCCTTGCGATAAATGACACGCGCAAGGAGAAAAACCCCCTGTGACTCTCGAGCAAACATATAATTAATAAATAATTAAGAAATTTGTCAAGTTTGACCTCTAACTGTAACCCCAACAAATCAGATGTCAACAACCACCAAGTTATCGAGTACGCGTGACAGCCTTACAGTCATGCGCAATTAAACATGACAAAATCAAACCCAGCAAAAAAAAACAACCTGAATATAAATCGATCTAGAACATCTTGAGTTAAAAAAAAAACTCCATTACCAAAAACATGACAATTTTCTTGAATATTCATATACTAATTTTTTATATCAAAATTTATGCAAATTATAAACTAAAATTACAATCATAAGCAAATCATCGTAGTAGCAATTATATAAATCAATTGTTTTATGTACTTACATCGATCTAACCACATTTAACACTAACTACGCGAGAGATACCATTATTTAATTAAAATATCAAGAAAGAACGAGATCACAAACACTCGTAAAAATCGTAATTAATTTGAATGCACAAATTTAAAGCACTAAAAATCAAATAACCCGACCTTACTCAAAAACAGCAGAATAAAAATGAAGTTTTTATTCACTCTGACCACATGGTTTGCAAGTCCTGGTATCTCTAAATATAATATCCCGAAAATCTCATACATCGAACTCAATAGTACATAATTTTGCCGAACCCATCGGTCTAATATAAAATTTATACAGGCCCTGACAAAAAGATAAATTCAAACATAATAAATATTTAAATATACATAATAAATCATTGTTATACAAATACTGTTCAATATATAAGTCTTCTTTTTTCTATGGGGAAAAAAACCACGACACAATGTTTATTACTTGTTATTTCAGAATAATACAATTCTTTTTCAGTTCAGCATCGTTGAGTCTTATTTTTCTAATTTTTAAATTTTTTGAGTGGTGGCGTATATATCCTTTAAAATTCATTGCCACTAAAGTAACAGTTTTTTTTATTTTAGAATATTATTCCTACATATCTGGATCCTATAATTTCCGAAATTATTCTTATGCAAGCTTTCGCCAAATTAAACTATGTATATGTAAATACAATAAGTAAAACCATGAAAATACATAAATTATTAAAGAAAATTTTCTAGCTATTGGTAGTAAATTTTATAATGTAATGCAGTGGAATTTATTATAAAATTAATGTTTCCATTCAATTCACCTTGACTGATAAATGCAGAACTTGTTCTTTGCCGCTTTCAGATTTTTTTCAACTTGTTGTTATTTCTTTGCGCAAATTATATTATTCTACATAATTATTTTCATGATTGCCAGAGTTAATGATCAACACCTGCGTTATTTATCATTCAATTAATACATCATGACATGTTGAGTTGGACTTGTTATATTTTTTAGTATGTATAGCACTTGTCGAAATAATACAACCCGACTTATTTACATTCCTTATTTGCGTAAAGGAAAAGTACACAGAATCATTTTAATCCGTTTAAGAAAATGCGTTATAAACACCCGTCTGCCAGGGATGAACTACTTGTGTGTATATATCTAGATGGGTATATGGCTGCGTTTGCGCCACCAAAATTATTTTTAACAAAAACTATTTTAAAACCTCACTATTTTTGAGTGTTTTTCAATGCTATATTTTGTGTATTGATTGTATCTATAGAGCGTTTAACGTTCACAGTGAAGTATGGGCTTTATGGAGAAAGCTTACTTAGTAGCCAAATTGTTCGAAACCATCTGCCAACTGATAAAATAATTTTTGAAGTTTGATTTTTAAGTAACCCCAATTGACGATGATGTCATAACACTAAGCTATACCGCATGTGTCAAATATCATTAGGCATAGGGAATACGTATGAGTACACACAATGTATATGAATCTGGAAAAGCCGATCCAATGTCGGCGAAGACCGCGACGGCCGGCAACGATTGTCTCTGATTGTTTCCCAAATACAAGTTAGCAGTGATCATTTGACCATCGACACAGGTACTTGTAATGCGTTCTAAAATAACATTTATGAATTGCAAGGGATTTGCTTTTCTTATTGCTTTCAGTAGATGCAGGCAATTTTTATGCTGCGGTGCGTCGCATAAACAAAAGCGTAATTCTAATAAAATTAAAGAATAATCCTAATAAAATAAATAAAAAGGGATTCTAAAAATTATAATAAATTATACAAGAGGTTCAAAAATTCCTCCTTGCACAGCAAGACATTGTCCTAGGCGGTCGTAGAAATTAGCTCTTACATTTGCTAACATGTCGGCAGTTAATGAATTCGCAGCCTCAGTTGTTTTTTTCTCTCAAAGCAACTAGATTTTCTGCTCTACCAGCTTCATGAGTATAAACAATATTTTTTAGATATCCCCACAAAAAGAAATCTCATTTGGAGATAGATCAGGAGATCGCGGGGGCCATTTAATGTTTCCTGTTCCAGTAATAAGACGGTCAGTAAAAGTATTTCCTAGAAATTCCTTTACCCTTACTGCATTATGTGCTGGACAGCCATCATGTTGAAACCAAACGATTTCCTGATTTATTCCAATGTTTTGAATGGCGGGAAGTATTTGATTTTTCAGTAATTCGAGATACTTGTCGGCATTTAATATACCATCAATAAAATAGGGGCCTATAGAATGGTCACCTAAAATACCTGCCCAAACGTTTAGTTTTTGAGGATACTGAGTGCGATTTGCAAAATGCCGGTGTTGATTTTCCGAAGCCCAATATCGAAGAACAGAGGGATTGTGCTTTCCGTGTAATGGAAAAGTTGATTCATCGGTGAAGAGAATATTTTTAACGAAATTTTCATCTCGATGTATCTTTTCTATAACGTCTTGACAAAACTCCATTCTCCGGAAATTCTCCTCGGGAAATATTTCTTGAGTTTTCGAATATTTGAAACATTTTAAACCATTACGTTTCCAAATACGTGAAATAGTACTTGAAATACTACTGTGTTACTTGTACCCAATTCCACGGCAGCACTTCTAGTAGATCTCGTGTTATCAATTTACAATACTACAAATTAATACATCCCGCCGTTCTCTTTCCTCATTTTTTTGTGTTGATACTTCTCTTGGTTTGCATTTCGTACAGTTATTGAGACAGAAACAAGTATCAAATTTATAATATTATAAATTGTTTGTCTGCAAGGTACAGAACGGTCTGCAAAAGTCAGCGCAAACAAATTCATGCACTCCATTGCACACTTGCCAGCATGAAACCATTTTACTAACTGAAGCTTTTCAGTAGGTGTATAAAGAGCCATTATACATTAATTTTATTGTACGCTTTCAAACTGTAACGGCCGCAGCTAGACTGAATGCAAAATTTCCAGGCAATCGGTATCGGAGACAATCGTCAGTCGTCGCGGTCTTCACTGGCATTGGACTGGCTTTCTCATGTACGTATACATTGTATGTACTCATACGTTGATTCTCTATGCCTAATGATATTTAACATATACGGTATAAATTAAACACATAATTATAATGAAGAAAATTCTTATTTATATTGCATTGTATTTTTCCAATTAGAAATACAATATTAATTATCAGCATGAGAGGTTTGAACATGCACTTGATGTTAAAGCAATCGACTGAATGTGTTAATAAATCAACTTGGGAGCTATCTGCTGAACTAGATTCTATCGCATGTGCATTGTTCTATAAATTACAATGCGAGAGCAATAATTCTGGAATGTTTTTTTTTGTATTGATGGTGACAATAATATAAACAATAGTACATTATTTATTTTTATAGAACTAAAAATAGAATTTATTTTTGAAAATTTTAAATCACAATTTAATTATCAGCATGAAAGGTTTAAACATGCATTTGATGGTGATGGAATGTTAGAGTAATCAATTAATTGGACCTGTTAATAATCGGAACCATCATTTGAACATGATTCTTCCACATGTATTATGAATTCCTCAATATCATCGCAATCCATCGACAATCCACATCTCATCTTAATTTTTTTTTACATGTTTGATGTAATTTTCCCAAATATTAGGTTCAGCTCTAAACTTTTTGATATCTCGAAAATATTTATGTCTCCATCTTATATCATCCCGTTCAGTAAGAATGCTTTTTTGTTTTACTTTTTGAAATTCAAAACCAATGTCTTTCAAAAGCCTACATAATGTAGATCGTATTAAATTCGGTAGATCATTGTCAATGTTGAGGGCAGTAAGAACCGTATTAAAGGTAGGCGCAACATTTAGTAACAAAAAGCTATGTACTTTTTGTCGTTCAAGTAATTGTATATCTTCGTTGTAAGTATGTAAGCATGTAGGCGAGCATTTACTTGCAAACTTTCTTTCTTCTTCTTTCTTTAAGGTATTTTTAATAATATAAATATTATTACCTGTATTTGTGTTCTTCACACCAGATTTTTAATAATATTTATATTATTAAAAATACCTTTGTATTAAATTAATTTGCTAATTAAAATGTATTTTTATTAATTGAATTGATTCGGCTTTTCCTTAATGAAGATCCATTATTTAAAATAGAAATAAAACTAATGGTTAAATTCTTCACTTTTTTAAAAAAGTGAAGATTTTAAAAATTTGAATTTTTATTATTTAAAACTCAAAAATATTATTGTTTTCACAGTGTAGTTAGTGCAAAATTTAAATTTAATAAATATTTAGAAAGGATATTACCAGTAAATGATTATTTTCATAGAATTGAGACAGCTATATCTTTACTATAACCTATTAAAATGTTTAATACGCAAACAAACAAAAATACGTAGTTTTTAATATAATTTTATTAATAAGGTACTGTGGATTTTCCAACACCGCATATTAGTTTCGTGATATATTCATTGAACTATCTATTCTGGAGGTTTATGTAAGCCACATGAGAAATATGTTTTTCGTTTGTAATATACTGTGCAATGTTTTTCCTATAATCACATCTATAAAATATAACCTTCACTAGAATACCTAATCTACAAATTATTTTAAAACTTGTGTTAATATAAATACTTCCTTAAATACGAGGTGTATAAATAAAGTAATGGGACTGATAGCATAGTGTGTACTGTCTGACAACAATTAATTACAAAACTTCATGAGAATGTTTACAGAATACGGGATTTCGTGCGTTCTGATCGTCGGTTAACGGTCGGAATGATCAGGGGAAAGTTGAATTTGACACAACCTTTCATACCAGATTTCTCAAGACCAAAGTGCAATTCCACATTTTTACTGAAGTTTGTAAAAGGCTTGGAAAGGGTTCTTTTGTGTGAGACTGAACATGAAGAACATCGTGTATTGAATCACGACAGTACGCTTGGCTACAGCCAATTAACGAGTTTTTAGCAAGGAAAACATTCACATTCCCTTGGCTCACATCGCTCTTATTCGCCAGACGAGCTCTTGTTCTACCACTCTTATTAAATATTTTAAAAGTGAAGTTTGTATTGGATTATAATCGAGACATAACTACATCAGGTTGGTCGAAAAGATTCCTCTCTACCAAAACTCAGTGGCGGCTCGAGAGTTATGAAAGAGAGTGAGCACAAAAAAACTTACCTATTTTTTCTACATAAAATCCTTTCTCCTATTTTTCATTCTGGAAAAGACGTCGATGACTTTGTTGTGAGCATCCGGGATAGACTGGATGAACTTCTTTTCTATTGATAAAACCGCCAGTGCGTTCAGTCGATCTTTTGACATTGTGCTTCTCAGAAAATTATTAAAAAATTACTGAAAGGTTTGTCAATAATTTTGTCTAAACATTCTTTGAAAGAATCCTGGTGTTTAAGTAATGTGTTCACAGTTCGACATTTGAAAATCCAGCGTGTAGGAGCAGCGCGTGGTAATCTACGTGTGACTATTTCATCAAGAATTACCGTTCGTTTTGGCGATCGAGAAAAAAAACTTGAAAATGACTGCAAATTTGCAAAGAAAATTTTTACATTTTTATTGCACTGTGCCGCTCGTTCAATAATTAAATTAAATTGATGCGCGTAACAGTGAATATAATGTGCCGGTGGAAATGTTCTTTTGATAATAGCTTGGACACGATTTGTCTTACCACTCATCACGGACGCCCCATCGTAACTTTGAGCGATTAGTTTATTATTATCAGACTTAGAAGGAAGGAGAATTTAAAATAGTTTGCAAATCATTCAGCAATGTTTTTGCTAATACATCAGCATTATGTCCACACGGCTTAAAAGAAGACCAAAAGCGTTCAAAAATTTGTCCATTAAACACGTATCGAATAATAACAACCATTTGCTGATTATTAGAGGTGTCTGTAGTTTCATCGGCCTCCAAAGCAATGAAATTTACAGATTTAATTTCTGTTAATATTTCCTGCTTGTAAATTTGCCACATTGCATCTAGCAATTCGTTCTCAATAGTTTTTGAGGAGCCTTTAAACACTTGTGAACCTTTCATATGTATTGTAAGCACAGTGTCTAGTTCAGCTGCAAAGTTGATTAAGCCTACATAAATACCTGAATTTTCCGACGTCAATGTCTCATCATGGCCTCGTAACGCCAATTCAAAAGTTCCGCAAAATTTTATACACATAATTAACCTGCGCAAAATATGATGATTTTTTTCCACTTCTTCGTTGTACTTAATTTTATGTCGCAAATAAGCACTGTCTAACTGTTAACGTATGTCCACTTTGCCTAGAACACTAAAATCCACGCATGCATTCATGTGAGCAACAGAATTTTTGTGTTTCTTTGCCCTTACTGCGATATGCTTTAAATCATTAAACCCTTGTTTATTCCACGCACTAACCTCTTTCTTAAAAATTAAGCAGATAAAACAAAATAGTTATAGTTAGTGAACATTCGCAAATCCACTCATATTTTTCATATATATTTTTATTGAATACTATATTGCAAGTTCGAGTTTTCTTGTTGAAATGTAGTTTGTTTGAAGTTCAGGGATAGGTCTTCCTTTCTTCTTAATTAAAAGTTTTTCCTCAAATGATAGCGGGTTTTTTAAAAGATTTTTCACTCTATTAACTTCCATCATTAATAATAAACACATGTAAGCGCCGAAAACAATACTATCACAATAAACGCAAGACGTTAACTGGAGTCGAGCGAGTCTGTGCCCCAAAACGACGTATAAAAACATATGGCGAAGATAAGCGGGACCAGCCGATCCATATTCGGAATAGGTACATCTGAAATCGTGCCCCGAAACATAGTTTTGAGCGTTTATGCGCTAGTGTCTGTGGTGCGGCAGGAAACTTTGATACCATTGTTATAAAAATACGTAAAAATAATAAAAATAATAATGCACATGCGAATTTCTTTCTGTGTTTATCTTGATGGTTGGGTGGGCACGTGCCCTTTAGTACCAGTCGCCACTGACAAAACTTGCTATATTTCTCAACTAAAATCGTTCTAATTGCATTTAATACGCTCCTGCACTGTCAAAACGTTTTCTATTAAGTGAATTATGTAAAGAGTGAAATAAATGATAGGGTGCAATGCTTTCGCCGTTTCTACAAAGAACCATGCCGCATATGGCCGCATATTATTATGACGGACAACGCATAGTGCGAAATTTCTTGAGTTTACCGGAACTTAATTATTCAAAACAATAAAACAGTTCTATTTGTTGGTTTTTAAAATTTTTAATAAAAATTAATATGTTTTATTTTGAGTTTTTGAGTTTATTTGTGTTTTTTATTATAGAACAATTAAAAAAACATACATTTTATAACAACATTTTGAACACCTATTCAGCACTAGACTCATTGCAATCGTCTGAAGACTTGAAATCATTACACGGGCCTGCAAATCTTTCTAACAACACTAAAACTTCTGGCGTAACTTCATTATGTTTGGTTTTGGGTGCTTTACGAAGACTAGCGATGTACGGATCCGACGAAATAAGCAGTCGATAAAATAAATCCGTATTTGTGTCAATTCTTGACGTTTTTCTAGTAAAAAGTTCGCGATATTTTCTGCAGTCTTTGTTTCTTGACTCCTGAGCTTCTTCAGAAAATTGTCCGATCGGAAGAATGCAAGAGGCTATAATATCCTTTCCATGACAAACGACTTTATGCACACTTACGGGCATTGAGTACCAGAAATATTCTTTCAAATACAATTCCAAAGTTTCTCTTGCATATTCGCCGAACTTTTCTGAATCAATTTTAAGACCACACTTTAGGCACTCTAACAGCACATGAAAACGTTTGATCAATTCAAAGTTAACGCCAGTTATTTCGGCAGACTTTTCGGCATTTCTAAAGAATTTCCTCGCGGTATTACCATCGTTTGTGTTTCCGGTCTTCTGTTTTGGCATATCTACAAGCAAGCCAAGCTCCTCTTTGAATTTTTGTTGAATGTATTTTTTCTTCTCTGCAACATTTTTTAATTTTCTGCTCCACGAGCTTGCCATGCTTTAATATCAAGTTTGTACGATATATGTAAAATACATTCCAAAAACCTTATCCATGCATGGAGGGGCGATAGTCCAACGGATAAAAAGGATTCGTTTATATTTTTTTGAGGTATATCGCAGATGTTGTTCATTTCACTAGGTTTAGCCCCACATAAGTAGCATGTTTGTGATGATGTACAGGATGATACAGCATTGCATACTTTACCGTCAATCATACAAAAGATCATATTTGCTGTAACCTGAAATTGCTTGTCATCTACAAGTATAGTGGTTGGAGTAAGTTGAGATATTTGTTCTTTCACTTTGTTTACTTCTGAGGTAATTACACTGACTGTTTCTTTGGTATAAACGAACTTAATGGGGCGACAGTACCGTGTGAAAGAAGAAGCAGGGTTTTTCCAAATTAGTGACTGATTATCACCATTATCATTTACGGAGCACATTTCAATTGGTACCATTGATACACTAAACATACTATCATCAGAGCTATGTTTGTCCATATACTTTTGTCGATAGTTAACTTGTTCCGCCCCATCACAACCCCACTTTACGATAATATTTAGTGCTTTAACGTTTGACAAAGTTTTAAGAGTCTCTTCTAGCCCTGTACAAAGTCTTGCTATGGTATGATTTATAAGCGACTGAAGTGATACTTCAGCGGAAACTTCAGTTATTATTATGTCCTTTGGATAGCATAACCTCTTTGCCTCCTTTACAACATAATAAGGTGGATACAAAGTGCAACCGTGATGTTTTGCTTGATCCCGAACAATGTTGTATTGATTTGACGATAAGTTTGCATCAATAAGTAGCACCAGAGCCTGGTCCGGAGTTAATTTTCGTGGGCTGTTTGAAGAAGACATGCGAGCCATTTTGATTTTCCTTCCCCTTTCTGGAGAAGCAGATGCCAGTTCCTTGACAATCGCTGCAGAGTTTCGTTTTCCAGATTGATATAGCTTTGTTACGGTTGCTTTGGCTAACTCGTCTTGACTACCGGACTTCAAAAGATGATGCACTTTTCTGTTTTGCACTTTAGGATGACAATACCTAAATTCTTTTTTAGGTCTGCCGGCATGGGTCCTCGATCCACTGGGCAATGCATCCCTTACAGCATTTGAAAACTTTACATTATTTTCAAGCCAGATAGCATTTTTATTCAGAAATTATGCTAAATTTCGACTGGATTCCCTCCACCTTTTTCGTATTTTACAAACCAGTGCGCGAAGAGTTGCCTTTAAACTGCAAATAGTATCAGTTCTTAACATTGGTGAGCCTATTTTTTCCAAAACAAAACCAATGATGGCATCCGATGTCGGTTCTTCCTTCCACTTTTGGAATATACAGTTATATGAAACTTGCAAAGTCATTCTGGAAAATGTTTCATTTAAAAGAAGATCGCAAAATATCACAGAAGATCTTTTGAGTTTTCAACAGAGGGAAAAGAACTTTAAAATGTTGTGCGTTTCAAGCTGGTATTATGTGGTATCACTTTTTAAAATCTCCACTAAAGTTAAAAATGTAAATTTAACTTACTTCTTAAAAATCACTTTTTCCACGAACAAATCACACACGAGCAAGGAAAGATTTTGCAATTAATTAAATGCCAATAATTGACAATTTTCTAATAAAATACATGAAGAAAAAATCATGGCCTACTGATTTGCCATTTGTATGTACCACTCTATTAACTTTAACAAATCGAATAGCTTTCTATAGGCAAAAAGTATGATTGAATAAGTAATGCGACTTTCAGGTGCATTTTGCGGTTCTTTCGCAGGGTAAATCCCCAAACTGAGTATGAAGTTTTAGAGGCGGGGTATTTACCTAACAAAATAATAAATAATCTTATGCATTTTACGTATTTCAAAAATTGAATAAAGTTCCGCTAAACCTCCTAAATTTCGCACTGTGCGACGGTGCCTTTTTGGTCGTTTTTTATTCAACGTTTTTTCTTCCACTTTTAGTTAATCGAGTTGCTTGTAGTACTTGTCTTCTTTTGAATTACCACCGACGTGTCTTAATTATCCAAAAAGAATATGGTGAGAAAGATAAATGTTATCTTTTCAAATAAATCTCGATTTTATTTATACCGAGATCACTGCCAAATTTTTGTACGTCGATAACAAGGAGAATCGGTGTTAGAGAAGGGGGTCATAGAAGGGAAGCAATACTTACTATGGGACTCATGGGAATAAAATTTCATTAGCGATGATTACCTTTAACATTACTATCTGTAAATTAAGTGGTAGTGTTGTTGCCTTTCCTCAATTTTTGTCAGAAACTGCTTTTCAGAAGGATGCGAAGTGCGGCATTTATTTACAAATGTATGTATATTGAACAGTATAATTAAATTAAGATTACGTCGTTTCGTAGTAAGTATTCTTAACTTAATGTAGTGTTTTCAATGATTTTAACTCGAAAAGTTGCGTTGGAACTTTTCCGAAGTTATTTCTGTAAGAACCCGTGTCAGGTTTGTTTTCTTTGCTCTCAACTCCTTCAAAACAGGTCTATTTGAATTGATTATTCATTTTTTGGATGAGGAAGAAGGTACTAGGAACGCATGAGGGTTATATGCGTATATAAGGGAGCAGTGGAATACTTTTCATAGACCAAAAATTCACAAATAATCTTGACTCCATGCCGACTACACGTTGTAATACACCAACCATCTGTTCTCAGCCTATTTTGGGTGAATGCGGGCTCATGCCTCGGATATTAAAGAAAGGAATAAGCATTGTCTTGAATTGCGATTTTGATATCCTGGCCTTCTTGATCGCTCCCTTCTACCCTCCACCCTGTTGCTCTGCTTTTCGATCTTAGGGTGGTATTGGAAGACCCATGATTCATCTCGTAAAAAATGTTGATTCGTTGTTTATTCACATCACTCATTTTTTCGATCGAGGGTAGTCTATATCACAATACTAAAAATTGATATCGCTAAAAACTATAAACTCAATTGGTGTCCAATTTGCAACCAATTTGCACATCGAAAAGGGCCCCAATGCAGTGATATAGTTGATAGCACATCAGTGTTCTTATTTCGGGCGCAAAAGCAATACACTTGCCACACTTGTAATTCTTGACCGTTTGTAGCACGGGCGACGTTGCTTTTTCTTGAAATTAATGAAATTACGGACTTTAGATAGTTCGCAAGATCATCCAATTTGCGATTGATTGAATATGTGTGGAATATTAAAGCCTTTAGGTTTCATGGTTATTGATAAAAGAGTTATGTGAACGCATCACGACTCGAGTTTGTCAAATACCATTCATAAATTGGAACGACGGATAACACAGGCCTGCGTTTTTTAACTTTCTAAAAATTGTTTTAAATTTGATAGCTGATTCTTATGTGTTTTTGGGCGCTGAATCCAAATATGAACTCTATTTTTCTCCATCACGTAAGGATTTTTCACAAAAAAGGCTTCAAATTATATTTTTAAAAATTAAAAATAATTTTTAGTTACATTTTGAATTTATTTACAAAGGATATAAAAAACAAAATTACTTACAAATATCATTAAATCTAATGAAGAGAAACAGTAAAATACTATTTATGTCTTTACAAGTCCTTATAATATCTTTTTCTTTGTCTTTCCATACTCCTTTTTGTGCTTTTTCTTCTGTAATCTCGTAGTGGACCATCCCTTTTTAACATCCAACAATAATCAGCTATCATGCTTATATTCCATCTTCCTTGGTATCTTCTCTCCATCTCTTTTAGGTCTTGGTGGAACCTTTCCCCCTGCTCCTCACTTACTGCACCAAGGGAAGTAGTCGAGATGCGAATCTAGAAAATGCACCTTCAAACTCATGTTACAGCCTCAGGTTTTAAATTTTTCTAACATATTTTGCACAATATTTTTATAATCTTCATGTTTTTGTTGCCTAGAAAATTTGTAACCACATTTTTGAAGGCTATCCATGCTTGTTTTTTCTGCTTCCTCCATTTTAGATTCAAAATTTTCATCTTTCATAAGCTTTCTTATATCCGGCCCAACAAAAACACCTTCCTTTATCTTTGCTTCTGACAAGCGAGGAAACTGGCTGCAAAGATACTTGAAGCACTCTCCATCTTTTTTTAATGTCTTCACAAATTGTTTCATTAACCCTAGTTTTATATGTAATGGAGGAAGCAAAACTTTGCTCGGATCTACTAAACTTTTTCTTTCAATGTTTTTCATTCCAGGTTGTAAGGTTTGTCTTGGTGGCCACATCTTTTTACAATAGTGCTACTTTCTATCACGACTATCCCACTCACACAAAAAACAAGGATATTTAGTATAACCGCTTTGTTGTCCAAGTAACAAACAAAGAACTTTCAAATCACCACAAATTGTCCAGCCTTGATCCTTGTAACGAATTTTAATTAAAAGTGGCTCAAGATTTTCATAACACTCTTTTAAATGAACTGAATGTCCCACTGGTACAGAAGAATATTTACTTCCATTGTGTAGAAGAACGGCCATAAGGCTCCTTTTTGAAGAGTCAATAAAGAGTCTCCATTCAGAAACATTATATTCTAGGTGGAATTGTTCCATGAGCCCGGGTACATCATTACAGAAAAGTAGTGCATCTTCTTCGGAATAATATCGACCAAACTCTTTTTCTCTGTGCCTAAACCAGTAAAATGTTGTGCTAGGTGCTAACAAATTTTTTTCTTTCAACCTTGAGCCTTAAAGCTCAGCTGAGTCCTTAGGAAGGTTTAAGTCCCTCACCAAATCATTTAATTCAGATTGGTCAAACAGTTTTGGCTCATCACTTCCAGTATCATAGTAATCACTTCCCTTATCCAGTTCACTTGCGCATGTACGTGAAACCATTTCGTCATCATCTAATGTATCTGGTAGTGAAGGAACAGGTACTTCTGGTCCATGAGGCATAGGACGTGTTGCGGATCGAAGGTTTGGGTAAACGATGTCCTTTTTGTTGTTTAAATTGAATCCGTGTACTACACACGAACAAAAATAACAATCATCGCTATGAATCTATAAAATTACGAAATACATATGTATTTGTTGAAAAGTTGTATTTTTAAAGTTTTTAATTTTATTTCTATAATTGGAACATTTTTATTTGTTCATTTTGTCGTTCAAGTTGAGTAAAGGAATAGGTATTAATATTGACTAGCAATAGTTTCTCAAGGTTTTCTTCTGTCAATTTTGTTCTCTTTGAATTAAGTACATCCTTATAAATAGAAAACGTCCTTTCTACATCGCAACTGGTTATAGGTGCATACTGGAAATATTCTTTTATTTCTTCATATTTAGCCGTTAGATTTTGTGGAATTGTCTCCATACATAATTGCTGCAATGTAATTAAATCTGGATTTCTATTAAGAATTGCTTCAAACTTTTGCCGAAGGCCACATTCGAAGTCACTTGGAATACTTTTCAAATTATTAACAGCCACATCTAATGTGGTTAATCCGTCATTTAATTTGAGATTTCGATTTTCAAAATAAGTGATTAGTTTTGGCAATTTTCCAAAGTGTTCGTGAAGAAAGTACAACTGATTTTTTAAATTTGGGATTTGTGTGAGCTCCTTGCACTCACCAATACTTCTAGCATCCTCCTTTAGCAGTGTTACGAAATGTTTTAGACTATCGAAATTCTCAGCATAACAACTAGTAGCTTCCAGCCATGTTCCCCATCTAGTTATTACTGGAGTGGGAGGCAGTGACAGAGATGGAAATTTTTCCCTGAAAAGAGCTACTCTCAATGGTGCTTTTCTGAAAACTTTTTTAAAAGCTGATACAAGTCTATCAACTTCCGGAAAAGTGTCTCTGATATATTCACAGATTCTGTGGAGAGCATGTGCTACACAAGTAATATGCAGCATATTAGGATATGTTTTCTTCAATAGTCTGCCTGTTTTTAACATATACGGAGCACTATCACTGACAAATAAAAGTATTTTTGCTTTGTACAATGGCGTCCGAATGAAGCATTTTTTGCATATTCTCCTTAATGGTTTTAAGCAACTGTTTCCGCATCACCTCTATTTATAACACTTGTTGCTATTACATATGAGTTATAGGGAATAGTTGGATGTAGTACACCAGCTACGACATTTACCACACAGCGTCCTAACATATCCACCGTTTCGTCGGCGCTTATCCATATGTATTGATTTAAAAGATGGCTTCTAATGCGTTCTAGTGTTCTCGTATAGCACCTAGAAACATAATATTTGCGTAAAGTTGATTCATCAGGAACATTTCGACCAGTATATTTTTGAAGAAATATTTTTAAAGTGGGATTGCTAAGTTTATTTAATGGAATATTAGCCGCCATAAAAGTTTTACAAAGTTCAGATGTGTTTGCGATCCTGACGAATTTTTGACGACATTTTACGGATTTTATAATAAATTTCAGAATCACTGACAATGGACATACAATCAGTATGACCGTCAATCTAACTCGCCATTGTTTTACAATGCCGTTCTCGACATTCTTCCATATCATGTCTGAAAAAGTAACTTAAACAATGCTCTAGATCTAAATAAATTAAAACTGAAAATGTGTGCGTAAGTTATTGAAACTGAACGAAATTCAATGCACACTCTTACGTCGAAATAATTGGTAGAAATAGACTCAATCAAACGATATTAAACAGGATCTATCACAAAAATTACGATGTAATTAACAGTTAAAACTATGAAAACAAGAAACTTACTCACAGCACTTTATTTATCTTACGAAATATAAACTAATAAATAAAATACATTATAAAAACCCCGCTTCTATCTACGCTCATGAAAACACTTTAAAAAGCCCTATATTCTCAATACAATAGCTGGCTTGTCCATTGTTATCGCGGCGAGACCAGGTGTCCGAGTAAGTCAAACAAATACTGCAATGAATTACGCCGGGATGTACTGAGCGAAGTTATACACAATTCCAATTGCCGATTGCGTTTTATGGAAATTGCGTTCGTTCTCTAATCATCATAAGTAAAAAAATTATAATAGTTTATTTAAACAACGGTTTAACAAAATTGTCCTTTACAAAAAGACTAATACATGCAGATAGGTCAAAAAACCCCAGATTGTAAAAAAACCTTGCGTGATGGAACTTTTTAAATAATTTTCCCATTTTCTGCACCAAAAAATCTATTGAAGTCAGTGTATAAAATCCAGATAATTTTACCATCGCAGGCCTGTGTAATAGTAAGAGATGGGTGCGGAAGCACAGATTAAATATTAATAAAAACTGTATTATCATTTGGTTTGAATTTATATACTTAATTTATTATCAAGGATCAATCAAGGAGTCAAGTTTCATATATCTATCTCTTTTTTTTTCTTTACGCTGCAATTTTAATTAATAAATATAGCGTGTTCAATTTATCAGCGATAAATGTATTTTTTAGATAGATTTTATATCATCATAGTATTGATAAAATATATTACTTTCGAAATACATTGGTTCATTAAAACAAAAAAAAAATTGTTGATTTAATTTTACTTGTGTGCCTAAATCAGAGTTTATGAGGCTGTCTTTTTGAATATAGAATAAATTTCTTGAAATCTAAATAAAAAATAATTGTTATTACCTTGGAGATATCCAATCACTCTCCAAAATATTGAAGGTAATTCATGGTGTTTCCTGAAAATTGTTACTATTATTGTACTTGTACAACACCGCATTTATTACCATGAAAATTGTCCTTGAAATAAGAAGGTGAAGGTTGAAAATGGTGAAGTGATTGAGAAAGAAAGTTTTGCGTTCCCCAAATATAAAAATATTTCAGTTAAAACTTTTCACAAAGGAAGGGAGTATATCTAATCAAATAAAATAACGTTCAGATGGCGTTTATGGTGATTTATTTTTATATTTGGTGGAAGAATGCATTGAAGATGACGAGCGTCTTGGTCGCCCAATTGAAGTGGTAACGCCACAAAAGATTTCATTTATTGAAGAATAGGTATCAGAATATCGCCGTTCAAAAGGAATTATCAGTAATGTCAAGTGTTCTCCGAATTCTACATGACCATTTGGGCACGAATAAGATTAGTACGTTTGTATTCAATTGTTTCAACTTGCTTTTTCCAAGCCAAGGTATTAGGTAACCACATAAGTTCGAGCGGTTTTTGTATACAGTATATCATGAATATTTTTTAAGTTGTTGATCGATAGCATTTGTTTGTAATCTATTATCTACTTTAGTATGAATCCTTCTTCTATCGGGTACACATTTGGTGACAATTGTTTAATTCCTAGTTTTAAATAGTTGAAAATGACAACGAATAAAACTTTAATTCGAGGTTGTTTACTCTATGAGTAAAAACTTGGTACTAAAAAACTGCAGTGGCGCCGCGAAAAATATGTACCGCATTCGGAGATGATGCCGTAAGTGATCGAACAGCACAGAAGTGGTTCAAGGAATTTTCTTCGATAGATCTAAGCTTGATCCATGAAGCGCGTTCTAGGAAACCGAAGATCATTAAATCACTAACAACGAGGATATTCAATAGGTTGTGGACGAAAATTTCAGGGCAATGATCATAGAGCTTGCATAAAGGCTCAGTGTGAGTGATGAAACCATTCATTTACACTTCGTCGCATAGGAACGACGTAGAAGTTAAGCAAATGGGTTCCACATGGATTGTCAAATGATAACAAATTAAGTCATCTTAACATTTGTTTGGCAAACATTTCACGTAACGATAATGAACCATTTTTTGATCGCTTGTTAACCTGCGACTAAAAGTGAATTTTGTACTCAAATTCTAAGCGTTCGTATCATTGGTTGTCGTCTACTGATTCGGTACCACACACTGTGTCTTTCGTGTACAACAACCGGAATTGTCCATTATGAGTTTTTAGAAACGGGTTAAACCATCACTGCTAACTTGTAATGTCAACAGCTTTCTTTGATCAATCGAAAGAAAGTGGTATTCTTACAGGATAACGCCAGGCTGCATACCACAAGAGTGTCCCGGGAAAAAATTTCTGGACTGACCTGGGAAACGTTGCCCTACCTTCCATATTCTTCTGACATTTCGTCAAGTGATTACCACCTTTTTTTGTCTCTTGACAACTCTATGAAGTATAAACAGTCCAAAACTCGAGTTGATGTCCGTCAATGCAGTTCGCCAATTTTTTTATTCATAATCCATAGAGTTCTACAATACCGGCGTACAAAAATTGGTGTCACGTTGCCAAAAGTTTCAAAAATCGCACGAACTCTGTTACTTGGTATGGCAACATTTTATAGTTCAGACCTATTTCATCACAGCTGTAGATTTGGTCTGACAGTAACTTGTGTTCTTTTGTAATCGTTTCAAAATACTCTGCTGACAAACTTTGTCCACATATTAACACACCATGTCTTTTTCATATATCTAGCTATCCATCACCTGTAAGAAACACTTCAGGCGCTTCAAAATAACCGGCATCTCTTCTCTCAAACTTACTGCTTTTTGTTTGAATTGGCTCTGGAGTTGGCATTTCACATTCTTGATTCTGCATAAATCATAAAAGTAAGGAACCATCCGCTTTTTGGTATTTACCACTTTTCATAGATTTTATAGCAAAATAATTTGAAACATACTCGAGAGTAGGTAACACATGACCATATTTTGTATAAAAAACCTTTTTAATAATATGAAAACATTAAAAGTTGTAGTCGATGTAGTGTGGAGGTACGTTAATACAGTTTCCGTAGGTTGCGGCTGTGTCCATCAGATCGAAACGCCTGACTGAGTCTTACATTTGTTATGAAGGCAGCGATTGTTGTTTTGGCATTCTGGTAGACATTAGTCAATGAGCAGCACTGAATGTTTTTCTACGCTATCTTAATGACTTTTGTAATGTAGTAAGGCCGTTATTTATGGTGAAAGTATCTTTCCAGTAGCATGTTTTGATGATTCTATAGTAAGAGGAAACACGTGTCTGCATTTCTGGAGAAATATTTTCACACATATATGAACTTGCATTGTCTTTGCCTCCACACCCTGCGTTAAATAATATTTTCATAGCTTTTCTTGTTTATTTAGACGGTGGTAAATCACTACAATATTTTTCAAGTGTTTAACATTTTTTCTTTAGTCTGCCACAGTCCTCACGCCTATATCTAAATCCCTTGCTATATTTTCACCATTATCTAAACGTCAAATCGTTTCAAGCTTTTCTTTTAAGGTAATAACAATGCGCTTTATATTTTTAAGGCGTTCCAGACAGGTTACGGAAACCACTTGATCGTCTGTTTTGTAAAGGGTGAATCAACGATCAACGGTACAACAATAACAGAAATAATAACAACAATAATGCATTATAGATCAACAATCGTAGCTTTACATCTTTGCGAGTATTTTGACAGGACTACAGTATGTTATATCAATTTCAGTTATTATGATTCTTCGTGGCTACTATGATTTTTAATGTATAGAGAAACGGATTTTTAAAAGAAAATTAAATATTTTCTAAAATGTTCAAGATAAGTATAGGACATTGTTGGGGCATTGTTGGTTTTTCGTCGCTCCTGTGTTGACTCACCGCGCACGGGTTGTAAGGCCGTATACGCACTAATTTTTTACTCTTCGGTGAGTTTTTAATGAAATGCGGCACATCCAATATAACACCTTTATTTACATTACTTCATACATAAAATTTGTTGTACATATAATGAAAGACGGTTGTCTTTTGATAACATATGAGACTGGTGTCTCTTGATATTAAATGTCGATTGCTGTCTTGAACGTTGTTCTTACGACTGTTGTCTAGAACGTTGTTACGTTAAGACTCGCGACTGTTAATAATGAATATAGACTGTTGTCTTGAACATTGTTCTTACGACTGTTGTCTAGAACGTTGTTCTGTGGCGAATTGCTACTGGCGACTTGCTTTGGCGACTTGCGACTGTTGTCATCGCGCACTGAGCTATTTAAAAACTTTTTAAGCATTGTAGGCAAAATTTACCCTTCCCTTCAATTAACCTTGGAACAATTAACAAAATAGGCCACATGCGGCTAAATGACGAATAAAAGGTCGGCAAAGTTACAAAGAACCACCTTGATTGTAAATTGTGCCTACTAAACTAACAAACGTTGCAGATGGTTTTTGATTCTAACTGTATACATGGCACGGCACGTTCACTGATAAAATAATATAATTTGAAACGTATCTAAAGAATGCGGCAATAAATAAGTACCGACATGAATAAAGGTTGACAAATATGTAATACGCGAATAATAAGAAAATATAATTATACAAAGGTTTTAATTGTGTTTCTGACTCTTAGATTTAAATACTATAATCTATGATTTCTTATATTTAATGTGTAATATTAAAATGAATAATACTTATTTTTATATATATAATACAAAATGAATAATATTTATATTTACTATATAATATACAAATTGGTTTCGTTTATAAGACGAAACAGACATACTTAACAAAAAATATGGTTGCTAAAGCACTTAATATGACTATTTAAAAAAATATATAGGGCGTTCCATTTAAAATATACGATATTTTTTTAGCGCAAATTTCGTTTACTTTACCGAATCTTCGCATACACCCCGTATACATTAGAACAATTTCCGTACAAAAGTATTTCATGGCACACCTTGTGCAAACACCACACCGAGTTATTTTATTTTATGCTATCGCACTCTCGAATTATTGGCACTTAAAGACGCACATAGGAATGTCAGTTTTTCTCCTTCATTGTAAATATCTCGAAAACTATTGGCTCTAGTTGCTAAGTATTCTTAATACAAAAATTCCAAATTTAACGTATAATCAAAAATTGGGCTTACATACAAGGTCATTTACACTTACATACAATTTAAAAAAATTATCTTTTTAGTGCCAGCGATTTACAGAACATTCTGTATAAATCTACACATTTTTAGAACGTGCAACAGCCCTATCAACTCCAGCAGATGAGTTTTTTTATTATATTCACCATTTATGAGCAAATGTACTTTGCCAGATCGTTGATTCACCCAGTATAATGCGAAATGTTTTTTTGTTTAGTTTAGAGGCATTTTTAATAGCATGTGTTTAGGATAAACCGGATTTTAGATAATCGCGGTTTGAGTAATCGGGATTGTGCTGAAAATACGCATAAAAGAATATGTTTGTTTGGACAGATCATTTTACATTGAAGCTACTCAACTCTAATTGAGGTGAACTTTAGCTTTTTATTTACACTCATATTTTCGTAAAGATATACTTTCACCATAAATCGTAATAATGATGTTTCTATTTGACACAATATTTGAAATTATCACTTACTGCCATATGGTACATATTGTATAGTTAAATTTTATGATAGATATCTTTCACGTATGGAAGTATGTACTCGTATGTATATTACATTTCTCTACTAAAGCAGCAGGTCATTTCCACAAGGATTCGTAGATTGACGATAATTAGAGAAAATCGCTCACTTTATATCAATCTATAAAGTGAAAACACAATTGTTCAGAAAGTATGAAATATGTTTTATACGAGGTCTGTCCGGAAAGTATCCGACCTTGTGCTATAGCTAGAAATGAAGTTAAAGCTAATCAATGGCAATTGTATTCCCTTCCCTTCTCTTGGGAAGCCACAATATTCTTCCAACGATCCTCTTTCGAGTCCTTAAATTCAGTTTTCGGAATACCTTTCAGCTGCTTTGTCGCATTTATTTTTACCTCCTGCACGTCGTGAAATCTTCTTTCTTCAATAGGATATTTCAATTTAAAAAAACAATCAGAAGTCGCAGGAAGCTAAGTCGGGACCATAAGGTGGTTGGTGTACCTGAACGATGCTGTGTTTCACAAGAAATTAACCAATAAGTTGCGATGAATGAGCAAGTATATTGTCATGATGATGCATCTAGTACTACTTTTCCACAAATCTGGCCGTTTTCTTCCTACTACGTCACGTAATCGTTTTAAAACTCCTTGATAATACTCTCTGTTCACCGCTTGACCTTTTGGAGAGTATTCATGATAAACATCAACTTACTTGTTTTTTCCTCCTGGTTTGAAGGAAGTATGTATCGACCGAAGTATGAGTTGAAATAATGCAATAGTTTTTGAATAACACTAATATATTTACAAATTTAGTATTGGAGTTCCGTTAACTTAATACAAATGCAGTATCTGGTCTTAATACTAAAGATCGAGAAAACTGACTAATAAATAATATTTGCTCCTATTTAGATCACTGAGATCTTAGTAGGAACTGTTAGTTAGATAACTGAGACCTAAGCTAGAACTGTAGTTAACTCGAAGAGATCGTACTTGGAACTGTAGTGAGCTCTGAGAGATCTTGTTTGGAACTGTTTTTTCATTTACTTATTTTTCGGCAAGAAAGTTTTGTCCCCGCCAGTTACAAGAGAGGGAGAAAACAACGAAATTGATTATACAGAAATTTGTATACAACTATTTTTACCCTTCTTCCAAGAAAAGTATATGCTGTAGTCTCCAACGTCATCAATGTATTAAAATAAACAATATACGCCGGAAACCCTTAATTATAGAAAAATAAAATAACTCTTAAAATAATAAATATACAATACACAGGAAGTGCGTTAGAGATAACATAATATTTCGCAGAATCGCATCTAAACGAACTATTTAACCTATTATTAATATAACACTTTATCTATAACAGGAAATATGTCAATAAAACTTATTCTATTATACAATACATTTACAACTACTAAATGGATGGGTTAACAAGAAGGTTGTGCCTGTAATAAAATAAATAGTTTTTATGACCGTAGAAAACAAGACAATGAATAAAGAAATGTAATACCTGACCAGGCCTTAGGTAATTGACAACATTAAATATATCCGAACTCCAAGAACCTTTTCTATATACACTTTACAATATTTACAATTTAAAACTAGGATTGAATACATTAACATAAATATACCTACGTCTGCTTGCTTATATCTAAATGAAACTAAAAATACAAAATTAAATCTATTTTTCCCGAACATTACTGGTCGAAGAAAATACTGGCCATCACTTTGATGTTGCTCTGATTCGTAAACCGTGTATCAATTGTGGATTTATTGCTATATATTTGACGAATCTTATTAATGGACATGAATGACCAAGCTTTTGGCAAAATTTAATGCTTGTTCCGTGCCTTCCGTTATCGTGAATGCGACGCGTACGAAGTTTGACGTCCACTCAATGATGTATCCTTGTCGACTGAACACTACTCCGACTAAGTCACACGACGGGGACTTGTAAAGGTCGCACCTACATGGTAAATAGCACATCTGGGTGTAGACAGACAGATCTCGTATTTTGGTAAATATGCCTTTAGAGAAAAAGTTTTAAATTAATAATCATTGATTCTAAGCTTTCTATTTTATAGAAAAGTTTCAAGGGACAAGTTCTGCTAAAACCAAGTAACTTAACATGTTTAACACATGTTTCAATTCTACAATCATAATTTAACGAAATTCATTGTTTCCACGTTCTAAAAAAGAAAAAACTGAATTCATTCATATAAAATTTGTATTTTAACAACTTTGAATTTATTATCTAAAATTTTGACACTTAAAACTTAAAAAGTAAAATTATGTTTAGAAAAACTGTCCATTGTATAGTCAGTACGTGATTAATTTGTATGATATAGAATTGGCTGTTATAAAAATGAATAGAATACTTACCCGACTATTTCCTGTCTAGATTATATACGGAATTTCGTAACGGTATCGTATTCGTATTTTACTGGATTATGTTTATAGATAGTTATTATATGTAATAGGCATATTTTAGCGTTTTTGTTCTATATTATTCCGCCCTTTTCGAACTACTTTTTTTTTCGTTAACGATATCTCTTTTATAATAAATTTTTTGGATAAAATATTGATGTCGACTTTATTATTATCAGTACTCAGGAGTACATTCCAGGAGCAAACTTTAATCAATTCGAAATTGGGCACAGTAACAACACTAATATTATAATACGTGACAAGTTATACATTATATGTATATATAATATTGTACATATTATAGGAATTTGTCCAACTCGGGTTTGCCAAGGCGACACACCTAGCTTTCCCCTCCGCATCGTCAATGTTTACATGATACGATATGTATGTATAAAAGTAGTTGCATCTGTTGCGTCGAAAGTATTGAGTTTTTTAAAATAATATTAATTTTATCTCTGATACTTATCGGAACACGCTTATTAGTCGCTGCACTCTGCTGAGCTAGCTTGTTAAACGTCAGGCTGTTTCATATTTGCAGTTACAAAATCAGAAGGTTGCATTTGACTGTTGCACCTCTCTTGAGAGTTCTAGTTTTTAATTATTGACTTACAATTCCCCATTAAAATGTTGTCCTCTTTATTGCTTTTTATATCAAAACCTTAAAACTGGAAGTTCGGAAGACGAATCCAGATATTTCTTGAATTTATTACTAGAAACGAAAAGAACGAGGCCTTCGTTAAAATGTCGAAATCGGATGCTTTGAGACGAATTGAGTTTTATTTCTAAAATTAGAAGAGAAAAGTAAATTTTTGATGCACAGTGATACTTTTAGCGAAGAGGTGGAGGACACTAGCGTTGTTACAAGATAACTTTTGTCATTGCGTTTCTGTTTTATATTTTTCTGATTTTCGTCATTATTTTTCAGACAAGGCTCGCCGCGTACTTCCAGAAGTACGTGTAATCTAGGTTGGAAACCGCTGTTCTAGTCTACAATTCACTATAATTTACTGTATTTCAATTGCGAATAATGTCGTTCCTGGTAATTCCCCATTTTAATTAACTAATTGCGCAGTTTTCATAATGAATTTTTTGTTATGATGTTATCAACTTTTCATTGCATTATAAACTAATCTGGATGCACCACAAAATATCACTTATGTTATTAAACTAGTTATTACTAATTAAACGGTTATAAACGGTTAAACGGTTATAACTAGTTAAACGGTTATAATTTTTACACAGATGAAAGATTAAAATATCTACATATCATACGCTTCCAAAATTTAAAGCAATCTAGAATACCGTTGAACTTTGTTATTACGAGGGTATATCAAATTTAAACAGGACTGATTTTTTTTAATTCCACACAGGTTGTTGACCCGAGATTGGTTGATTTTCAGCTAAACTGAGAGTTTAGGGAGGTTATAGTAACGACTCGAATTTTCTCAGGTCACCTTAGTACTATATAAAACTTGATTCGTGTTCTGGTGGGGTCTCAGCGGGGCTGGAAACAGGCATATAGCGCGGTGGGACGAATAATTGAGACAAAGGAGTTAGAAGCCAGACGCAGACCAACAACTGCATTTGAATTATGAGTAATTGACAATCGAAAGCGCTGTGAGACAACTTGGGCTGAAGTATGCGAAAGTGGTCCCGAAGCCAAGGCGTAGACGAAAGGGTTTTTTATCGGGTATACTGAAGCTGAACAACCATACAAAGGATGCCTGCACTGCCAGGGAAAGGGAGAACAAGTACCTGGTGTCCATAAAGGATTTTCCCCCGGCAAAAAGAAGTACTATAGAAACCATGAGTGAGCAACAAGTGCATGTTTCTGCAACGTATAATTATCAAGTTTTTGGCCAAGGAGAGTGTGAAACCAACCAAAATTTTGCTGAGATTACAAGCACAGTTCGTCACACCTTGTCACGGACCCGTGTTTTTGCATGGCACAAGGAATTTTCTGAAGGGCGTGAAAACGTTGAGAACCTGAGCCACAATCGCCGTCCGAGGACAAGCGCGACCGAAGCCAATATCGAGCGTCAGAGCATAACGCTCTGGAATATTGCCGAGGAACTTAACATTAATTACGGGAGTGCTCAGCACATCGTGACACTGGACTTGGAATTCCACAAGGTGTCTGCAAGTTGGATTGCGCGGCTGTTGTCGGATGAACAGAAACTGCATCGACTAGAGGTTTGCCAGCGTCTGTTGAATCGATCCCGGCAAGTGGATGAAGCGTTTTTGAATCGATTGTTACGTGCGATGAAACTTGGGCGCATCATTAAACTCCCGAGTCTAAGCAGGCGAATATGGAGTGGAGAAAGAGCGGTCAAAGGACCGCGGTGAAAGCGAAGACTAGGTTGTCAGCTTGAAAACTTTTGGCAACTGTTTTTTTTTTATCGGCTTGGCGCTGTTCACGTGGATTTTCTCCATGATCCACGCGCAATTAATGCGATATATTATTGCGAGCTTCTGAATGCCGCAAAGCTTTCCTTGCGACGAAAAAGGAAGACGAAATCTGTCAAAAGTGTGATTCTTCTTCATGACAATGCCAGGCCTCATTCAGCAAACGTCACAAGGAAAAAATTAGACAGCCTCGGCTGGGAAGTATTGGAACATCCTTCCTATATTCCAGACTTGTCGCCTTGGGATTTTCATCTCTTTGGGTCCTTAAAAGAACCACTTGGAGGTCGGCGTTTCAACAATAACCAAACAGTAAAGGAGTTTGTGCTCCAATGGCTACATGCGTAAGCGAAAACTTTCTACGACGAAGGAATTAAAAAGCTCCCAATCCGATGGGAAAAATACGTTATCAGGGCGGGAGATTATGTGGAAAAATAATGTTTTTGTAAATAATATAGAATAAAGCTCTAACTTGAAAAAAAAAACAATCCCGTTTAAATTTGATATACCCTCGTAAATTGTCTTGAAAGTATACAAAAGGATCTGTGCATTTATTTTAATTAACAACATTAATATCGTGTGCATTACTGCTTTTACATTATGTTAATCATTCCTGGAATGAAATTTTATATCATAACCGTAGTTTTATCTGTAAATTCCATATACATACATGCGTATAATGTGCATATCTGCATACATTATGTTAAATGTATATGCATGTGTACAAATCTAGTACAACGATGTAATACATTTGCGAATTGTATTGTCTTACTGACTTCGTTCAACACTTTATTATCAACAATAATGAAAAAAGGATGTTACAAACACCGAAAAATAAATGATAAGAATAAGTGTTTTTCTAAATGAAAGTAGTTAAATGTCTGGGAACAATAATCATTTATACTGAAATTTTGTTATCAATTTTTCGATTATTATCGGTTTCATAATAAAGAATGTTTTTGTAGATTGTGCTTTATGAAATTTAATATACGAACGGGGATTTTTATATTATCTACCTAACTACATATGAATAAATCAAAGACTGCATAAGGAAAGCTATATTTTATTTTTCAAGATATGATCCATTAATGGTTACACCAATATGTGTAGTTTATGTCTTTTGGTAATGCTGATTCTGAATCTTATTTAAAATTTGCTCCATCGCGTTAGGATTTTCAGATATTTTCGTAAATAGTTTTTTGATGAAACGTATTAAATTTTACAAAATTTCAAAGTTACTTTTATATCAGAAAGATACTACTAAAAATATTTTTCTGTCAAACATTGAGTGGGCATATCTGAACATGCCTTGCATGTTCCGTACTTCAGAGCACTTAAATCACACCCATCTTTGCTCTGGAACTAATCAAATTATATCTGACTATGAGGTTATAATGTGAGGTTCAAACTCGATTAAGCTATGTGAACCGGTCTTAATTTTGACAGGTTTAGTGACAGCACCGAAATGTATGGCATTTTAGAAACTAGACTTCAGTAGAATTTTCACCATGTCACAGTACACACTAACCGAGCGTTCTGATATCGTAGAATTATACATTGAAAATCAGAAGTCAATTATTTTAACTCAACGTAAATTTCGTGTAAAATTTCCTGGAAAAAAAACACCTAATCCGAATACAATTCGAGCATTATATTCAAAATTCAAGTCCAGTGGTGTGCTAAGTAATGTGTTGCGTGGCACTATACAGCGCAGAGCACGGTCGAACACAAACATCACCATCGCACAGGATCTTTTAGCTGAGAGCCGAAATGTGTCGACTTCGCGCCATGCTCAGACTTTGGGGCATCAGTAAATCGTCAATGCGACGCATCTTACGGTATGATTTAAAGTTGTTCCCGTACAAAATCCAAATGGTGCACGAACTGAAGCCGGAAGACTACCCCAGACGATTGGAATACGCTAAAACGATGCGAAATTTGGAGAGAAGTGAAGATGATTTTTGGAACAAAATCATCATGAGCGACGAAGTACATTTTGACTTGAATGGCAACGTAAACAAACAGAATTGTCGTATTTGGGGCGGCAAATCCAGAACAATATCGTGAGCAGCCTCTTCATGACAAACGAGTGACAGTTTGGTGCGGAATGTGCTCGGATTGCATCATTGGGCCGTTCTTTTTCGAAGATGACGATGGCGAAGCAATTACGGTGAATGGTGCCCGTTATCGGGCTATGGTGAACGATTTGTTGCGTCCAGAGATCGAGAACAACGGCCTGGAAGACCACTGGTTCCAGCAGGATGGTGCTACGGCTCATACATCTCGTCTAACCATCGAATTGTTGAACGAACTGTTCCCAGGCCGTTTAGTGTCAAAAAATGGTGATTTCTTCTGGCCGCCTTGTTCACCTGACCTGACGCCACTGGACTTTTTTTTTGTGGGGATATTTGAAGGGAAAGGTGTATGCTGACCAGCCAAAGACTCTCGAAGCGCTCAAACGTAATATTCGACGAGAAATCGCTGCCATATTGAGCGAAACATTGAAAAAAGTCGCGGAAAATTCCAAAAAACGAGCTCAACTTTGCATCAAAGAAAAAGGCAAATATTTGCGCGATATCATATTCCACTGATGATGTAAACAAATTGTATTGAGCCCAACTTTATAATAAAACCGGTCATACTTAATTTTATTGCGTATTTTTTTATTTACCGACAAAAAACATTGCTTAATCGAGTTTGAACCTCGCTATATAAAGAGCTACACACGGCTCTTTCGATTCAATGTAAGTTGGTTTATGATAGCTGAACGTCTTTTTACTTCATGATGTCGCGTACGCGTATAGATAATCCAAACAATTTTTGTTATGTATGTGGAGAATTCACTACCCACCAGCATAAACGGAATATTATACTTGTAATAGAAAAGTTATATTTTCACTATTTTGGCTTAACCATTGAATATCAAGACAATTTATGGCCTTCCAGCATTTGCTGCGCACGCTGTGCTGTTACTAGAGAATACAATCCTGAGCATATTTTTCAATCCTGGGATTACGGGATATTTGAAGCGTAATCCCGGGATCTCGGGATTAGACTATGTGGTTTCCAATTGGGTTCAAATGAAAAAAAAACTTAAGTAATTTCTTAAAAATTATTTATTAATATTGTTGCACAACACAATACACAATATACTAAAATATGGAACAAAAAACTATTTAGAATTTCGAAAATACAATCGCAGAAATATCAAAGCATCCAATGTTTGACTTCTAAGCCTGCTTCGTAGTTTATTGCCAACATAAGCAGCAGCTGAAAACGCTCGCTCAGGTTCTACACTGGTTCGAGGAATAGACAACAGATATTTATATGTTAATTCTAAGTGATATCCACGAACTTCTCCATTTTCGAACAGGCTCATTTCGCGTCTAATACTATTTACCAACCCCGATTCATTTTCTACTTCAGGATCTGGGCATTCCATGCTCTTATTAATTTCCAGCTGTAACTTTTCCTTTAGTGTCAATTGGGGTTGGGAGGTTTGTTGCCTTGACTCGTCATCTGTTTGTGATCCTGACCTTTCTTCCTCTTCCTTTTAACAATACTCTTTATTTGCGCCCTCATTAAAGCCTGTGTAGGAACTGGAAATAAGTCAAGCCATTTCAAATCCGATAATAACTGATTTTCACCATCTTTTCGTGGATTTTGTAAATAATTCAACACACCAGTTAAATCATCATTTCGTCGTTGCTTTATACGTTCGACTAAGGATGTTTTCATTTTATTGGCGAATGCCGAGTTTTTGCTAGACAATTGTGTTATAAGAAATTTCAAAGCGGCATCAGCTGTGCATAAATTAGCATCTCGTCGACAGATTACTTCTACTTTTAATTTAATTGGGGTCAGCACATCAACAATTTTATTTACCAAGTCAAAATCAGCATCTTCTAAACGGATTGGATGATTGAGATCTATAAGAGCTTTTTGAATGCAAGTTTTTAAAAGACAAAATCGTTCCAGCAAGGTTAAAAGACTATTTCACCTGGTTTTACAGTCCAAAAGAAGTGACAGCTGACAGCTCTTTTTCATGTTCAATCTTCACATATTTTTGAAGTACTATTTCATTTTTCAGGGTGATCGTTTGAAATACACTACAACTTTGCGGATTTTCTTTATCAGCTCATTAATGTTTTCATCTTTCGTTAACTCTGGTATGTGTTCTCGTGCAAGTTCATCTTGTGACATTAAGATTAAACCTGATTCTGGACAGTCTAAGTCTTCTAAATTGCCATCATCATCGCTATCGTTCATATAATCAGCAGTCACAGCTGGTTCATTTATAGTATCTTCTGAGTCTGAGATAGGGCTGTCTTGCCTGTCTTGAAAAGAATTCTTTATTTTATAAAGCACATCACAGACGGCCAAATTGATACCATGTGCGAGACACAGTTCTTGTTCAGTGCAAACAAGCTGTCCCATCTTTATCATACCGTTAGGTCCATCGGTTACAGTAGCCACGATATCAGTTTTCAGGGAAATATCAAATTTACTTAGACGCTCTTTCAATATACGAAGAAAATTTTCAGCCGTCATACTTCCACGAATAGGAACGAGTCCTAAGCTCCAATTTTTTTTATATTAATGAACATTGACAGCCATCTATCGTTTATTGGACGTTGATGTCCACTCGTCGAAAGATAGACTGAATCTTTCACCTGCACTTTTCAAATGTTTTAATTCTGCAGTTACTTGCTTTCTGATTTTTTCACTGTAATTCATAACACGCTTTCGAAAAATATTAAAAATATTAGTTATGCTAGTTGCCCTCTGCTACTCGTCCAGTACCTCATTCGGAAGCCTTGCCAGTACCAAAACACATAGGTGTTTCGAATATAGAATATGATGTTACAGAGCCAGAAGAAGTAAATGTCAATCGACCAGCGATGACGAATATTTATCATCTGAAGAGAACGGACCACACCTAATAAATCAGTTAGAATTAAATGATATTATTCGAGACCTGAATTTGTCAAAAACTAAGCAGAAATACTAGGATCTAAACTCCAAGGATGGAAACTGTTACGTATTTCTGTATATTGTAATCGTCAGAAAGAACTATCACAGTATTTTGAAATCAACGAGGGTCTTTTATACTGTAATATTGTCCACGATTTAATGTTGGCATTAGGTCACCAGCACCATCCCGAAGAATGGCGTCTTTTTATCGATGCTTCGAAATTGAGTTTGAAAGCTGTCCTTCTTCACATAGGAATTGTTTATCCGTCCGACCCTGTTGACCACGTAAACGTGTTAAACAGGACGATCCCATACAGCTCTATGTAGTATACATACCTAATTAATATTAAGTCATTTACTTTAGTTTCTAAAGAAAAACTATAATAATGAATATTCATTGACCAGTGTTATTTCTTGGACTTTGCAAGCCTTGTGAATTCTGCAATTGTCATGTAGCAGCATAGAACAAAGTTTTGGGATCTTTTGTTTTCTATAACAGTTTTCAAATCTCGCATTGTTTACATACATATTTCTTCTGTAATTGTAGATTCAATTAAAAAGACGGTGTTTTTGGGATTCGTTCTGAATCTCAATACGGTCGCCATCTGTTTTGCAGATGAATTTTCCTTTTTGGTGGTAGGGATCCCTTGTGAATACACTGCATGGATTTTTGTTTTGACGGTGGATTCTAGTGACACACCTACGTCTCATCACCTGTTATAATTTTCGAGAAAAGGTTTTTATCGTTAGCTAAAACTTTCAAGCTTTTTTTCAAATTTATATCCGACAAAATTTGTATTCAGAAGTAAGCAATCTGGAAATCTATCGTGTTGACACTTTATTTCTTCCTAAATCATCATTTAAAATTTTTAGTACTGTGGCTTCTGATGTCTCTTCTTCACCATCGATAATTGGCACCTTCTTTTTTTTATGTTTTCCTTATTTCTTGTTTCGATAGGCCTTCCGCATCTTGGATCGTTTTGAGTGGATTTCCTACCGCATCGAAGTTGCTTAGATCAAAATTTTACTATAAAATATGACGGCACATCTTCCTTATGTACGTTAGTCATCCTATGATGAATATTTTGGGGTTCATTTCTTTTTTTCGTCAAGAATTTTATCACTTTTATGAAATTCAGTTGTTCTAACTGAATTTCACTCATTTTTGGTTAATACTAAAGCTCTGTAGAAACAGACGAAATGATTATACTCTGGATTTTCATTCCGGCAAATTATATTTTCAATTTAACGGCTGAATGGTGAAAGTGGTAAGCGCGTTGAACAACGGAAGTTGCTCCCGTTGGTCGAAAATTCTAATCTAGGGACGGTCATGTAAGAGCTCGGATTTTTCGGAATCGGTATCCTCTTCAGTTAAACCTAGTTAAATGTTGAGGAAGTGAAAGTCAAATCAACATTTCTACCCTCTTACGGCGAACAAAGCTATCGAACAGTTTACAGTCACCTTATATGCACTCTAAGCGGTCTTGGGATCTTTACAAATTTTAAGCTTAAGATATTGAGCCGCTATATACACATCACAAAAAATTCTTGGTGAACGTGTCGGTTCCACGAAAATTTTGATTTAATAACCGTAAAAGGTATAGCAATAAGTTCACTTCATGGAGAGGGTTATGCTAACAGACAAATAAGCAAAAACTAAATGCATTTACAATGAGAGATTTCGTACACATTGGAAGATTGTATGCGTCTAAGTCGGTCGCAAATAACTACACCAGCCGAAGATCATCCACTACAGAATGCGGGCTACAGGAAAAAAAAGCAAGCCTTCATTATTTAATCAGTTTTGTACAGTTCTTTTGTAATCATCAAAGTACATCTGACCCTTCACATTCGTGGTATCTATTGTAAGCTTGCCTTGCACTGACTGTGCGCGTTGCTTGGCGAAATCCCCGTTTTTACTAGCAATTGCAAACGTCAGTACATATTTATTATTGCGGCGTTTGGTGTTAACTCTCGTTTCGCGTAAGTTTTAAATCAAAACGAATTTTGAACGTGTATACGATGATCACAAAGCGTTGTTATAATGCTCTTGGAAGTGTTTGGAGTCTCTTCCAGGGAGAGACAACAGATGGTGAAAATGTTACAAGAAAAAATCGAAATATTGGATATACTTGCTAAAGCGAAATCATTTGCTGCAGTTGCTCATAATTTCGGCATTAACAAATCAACAGTTAGATATATTAAGAAAAAATAATTTGAAATCCGTTCAGCTGTTGCTGCAGCTACATCAGTAGGAGCAAAAACTTTGCATCAAGTGCGAGATCCACATGTTTCTCGCGCAGAAAGTGCTGGTTTCTTGTGGGTGCAACACTGCTATAAACGGGTATTCCTGTTGACTCAAATATGACAAAGAAACAGGCGAAATCATTATACACCTCCATGCAGGAAAAGACTGATGAAGGGTCTAGTTCGATGAAGTTTCATTCAATTTTAGGAAACGATTTTGTTTACGAAATGTAAAAATTACCGGAGAACTGGTGTCTGCTACCCAAAATACAGATAGGAAATTTCCTGAGTCCTTATGTAAACTTATTGATGAGAAAGGATATGCATTTGAACAAGTATTTAATACTGACGAAACGTTACTATTTTGGAAAAGAATGCCTCAACAAACATTTATCGGTAAAGAAGAAAGTTGACCGCCAGGGTTTAAAGTATGGCGAGATAGGCTAACTATGCTGTTGCGTGCCAATGCGTATATGATAAAGCCTACTATGGTTTCCAAATCTGCTAATCCTAGAGCATTGAAGGAAAAGTACAAGTTCAGTTTCCAGTTGTATGGATGAGCAATAAAAAATCTTGGACCACACGACGACTTTTCTTGGATTGGTTTAAACAGTGTTTTGTTCCGGAAGTCAGACGGTACCTTAACAGTAAGCAAATGCCGTTTAAAATACTATTAATACTTGATCATGTCCTTAGTCACCCAGACCTTAATGAGGTCGAAACTGAGGGCGTGGAGGTTCTTTACATGCCTCCCAACACATCACTCATACAACCTCTTGATCAAGGAGTAATACGAACACTTAAAGCTCACTACACCAGTTATGCAATGGAGAGCATTATGCAGGCTGTTGAAAAAGATTCCAGTGCAGAGAACGTCATGAAATTATGGAAGATGTACACTAGTGCTAATACCATTAGCGTCGCTGAGAAAGCTGTGAAAGCGATAAAGATGGAAACAATTAATTCATATTGGAAGAATCTTTGGCCACAATGTGTATGTGAATACGCGTCTTAGACAGAGCCAATCAAGGAGATAATAGAAGACGTGGAATTGGCACGAAAGATGGATGGGGAGGGATTTAATGACATGAATATTAAAGAAATTGAAGAATTAATTCACAGCAGATTCGACGTAATATTAACAAATAATGACCTAACGGAGTTAATTGGTTCTGAAGCTGAGCCAAAATCAGATGAAGTGGATTAAGAAGAAGTGCAAGATAAGTTTATCTTAGGCAACATAACGCAGATTCAAATCAGCAATGGATTATTTGTTCGACATCAATCCATTTACGACACGTTCCTTGCATGTAAAAGAAAAAGTAGAAGAGGCACTGTCAAGTTACACTAATATTTTTAATGAAATAAAGAAGCGGAAAAGTAAACTGGAGATAAATTTAAGCTAATGTACCTGCGCAGTAGCCCTTGGATTATTCAAATCCTACAAACGATGGAAATAGCCCAAACAACTACTCAATTAAAGCTTTGTCACAAACTTACTAAGTATTTTACTTTGATCATATATTCAATCTGAAAATTTGCCGATAAACTTATGTACTTTGTGAACTGATGGTCGCTTTATCGACGTTCGTAATTGCGGCATTATTAAACTGAACCTTACAAAACTCCTAACAGAAGTAGTAGTTCCGATTAGTAGTGATTAGTAGTGTTTCCGTAAGGCAACATCGAGTATTAACTGTAATCTTCACAAATAATTTTCATGAATTTGTTGTTGTCAAGCTTCTTCCATAAACTTTCGGGACCATGGAGCTATTTGGAGTAGCCGCTGTTTAAAATATAAATCGAAGGTATTTCATGAAAATATTTCTAAACTTTGAAGTGAAATTCAGTTTTGCTTAAATTTATTCAGAAAATATCTAAATATTATCGGCGTATTTTAGATAATTATCTTGACGGATTACAAATAACCGACTAAGGATACTGCTTATCATTCTAAAATATTTAATTAATGAGAGAGTGTTTTCGATAAGACCTGCTAATAATAATAGAACATATTACCCAAATATTGATCAATTTACAGAACAAATTAAATACGTAACGTATTTCCTATCAAATACTGCCTATTTACAAACAAAAAACAAACCAGATAAAACCAATTTAATTGATTTATAAAATTTATGAAAATATGTATGTCGCAATGATCAATATGAGCAATATGAACTCGTTCTAGTTTTTGATAAAGCTTGTATTTAATGAGCTCTTGGAATGAGCAAAGCCAAATTATTGCAGGAGCATGGAGAAATACGAAGAACAAAGTTGACTTGTTGAATATGTTCCACGTAAATTTTGCTGCTTGAATTGCTCAGCGGTAGCACACTAATTGCACATCGTGCCTTTTTAAAACGATCCATAGTTAATATTTCTTTTGGAATAAGTATTGTCAATTTTGAAAAATAGATATGTACTTTAAAGTACGGCGTATTTTGTCAAGTGCTTAGTTAAGATAAATACAAGTAGGTAGCCAAACAATTGAAGTATATTCAAGTTTTGAAACAATGATGTTCATGTTTAAAATTTCAGGAAATGAAAAATATAAATCTCATCAGTAAGCAAAGCTTAGCTGAGACTATTAAAACTTAATTAATACGAGAACAAGTACACTAAAAAACAAAAATATATGTATATTTATGACGCTCTAATATTAGGTGAATAAAAATAAAAATAGTAGTTCTTGTGAGCATCACAATCATTCTAAGGTTGCTGAGTAATACTCGGAAGCAATGGCTCCTGAAATATATGTATATTATATATAAAACCAAGATGGGGCAAACAATATTGGAATTTGTGTATAGAACAATATAAGTTGGTAAGTTGGTCTGATGACTCATCACATCATAATCGGAACTACTACTTCTGTTAGGAGTTTTGTAAGGTTCAGTTTAATAATGCCGCAATTACGAACGTCGATAAAGCGACCATCAGTTCACAAAGTACATAAGTTTATCGGCAAATTTTCAGATTGAATATATGATCAAAGTAAAATACTTAGTAAGTTTGTGACAAAGCTTTAATTGAGTAGTTGTTTGGGCTATTTCCATCGTTTGTAGGATTTGAATAATCCAAGGGCTACTGCGCAGGTACATTAGCTTAAATAGAGGTTTTAAGAAATAATATTCGGTCCCCTAAATAGTGTAGTTGTTTGTGCGCTTGATTTAGTTAAAACTTTGGAATTTCAGACCGAGTTCGAATCTCAAACGGCTACATTAAAAATTGAGACGACAAATATGTCAGACACGAGTTTGGAAAAATCCGGCCCTTCTCAGGACTACTCTGAAGACGGCAGAATTGACTGACGAAACGTCGGATAGGTATCTTCTTTCTTCGATCTGCTAGAACCTGTTCTTCGACTAAAATTTGTCGATTTAAATCCTACAAATGTTGCATGTTCCAAACTAGACTTAAGAAACACATGGATAGTACACAACACAAAAATTTTAAAAAGGCATTGGATTCAACAGCCTATTTATATTCGATTTAGAACTAACATTCATTACGCATAATCTACCGTTTAATTTATTAGATAACGAATTATTTTACTATTTCTGAAATAAGTATTCGAACTGGAAATTACCTAGTCGGACAACTTTTTGGTTAGGTGTGAACGAATCGACTTATCATAAAAAAATTCTGTTATTAATGCCATAGTATGGATAGTGGAACCTCTGAAACCGTCAGTTTCAATTTTACTAGCTAGTAAAAGACTAGAAAAATGTACTACCAAACAAATTGCAAAGGATGTGCTAAATATAATGAAGAAATTTGTAATTTCAAAAAACCAATTGCTTTTCTTTGGCTGATAGTGCCGCAAAAATGCCTTCCGGTCTCTTAAACACCATTTTGGTAACTTGTTACATGTGACGTTTAAAATCTATGCATTACATCTTGTGGCAGTAACTATTCGAAGGTATTATGCAGAGGTAGATGGTTTAATAGCGCATACGAAAGCAGTGTTTAAAAAATCTCCAAAATGTATTTGCGAATTTCACTGTTAATGTCCCCACATCCCTGAACCTCCACAATCGATTCTTACACGCTGGAGCACATTAGACATGGGGCAAATTTTATGATTGTCAGCATTTCCATAAGATAAAGTCTATGTGTTTATTGAAATTTGAACAAAACATTCTTTTAGTTTATTTTTCTATGCGATTAAACTTATGAACGGTAGTGTATATGAGTTAGTTTAAACCTGACATATTTTTTTGTTTATTTATTTAACAATGATAGAGAGACAAGCTCGTATTTTTTTATACAATTAAACATAGGAAATTCCTGACCTATTTTATAATATATATATATATCTTTTTTTAATTTCCTGTATGAGATAAAGAACAGATTTTTACATTGAAGTGAACATGTGCAAATAAGATACGGTATGCTGTTTTCACATTGGATAAGTTGCGTATTAATGAATTTATTAAGTAGAAAAGCTTAACATTCTAACTAGACATATTTGTAAAATATACTTTTTTTCACTGTCGTTAACATTTAAAGAACTTAGAAAGTGCGACCGCTATAGAACACAATACAAATATAGGAAATTAGTTGGTTGTAGCCTTGATTCCAACGTCTACACATCTTTTTAATTGTTTTTTATTGCACCTTTAATTTTGTTCTGTGCAGGTATTGCCAGATTTCTAATTTAATTAAGATTATAATAATTGTATGGTGCAATAGAAATGAAAAACACATTTGCAATAACTTTAAAGCTCATTAGATTTACGAGAAAAGGACATTTGCAGAAATTCAAATCAATTAAATGAATTGCTGTTGCATCTTTATTATTCTTTAAATAAATAGTATCTAAAATCGTAATTATATTAGTATTCCACAATATGTATTTTTGTTATAAATTCTCAAGAAAAGATGGCGGTTTTAAGTGCTAGAAAATGACTTAAGAAGATTTTTTTTATAATTTAATAAGTAACTTCAATTTTGAATGATTTTGGGTAATAAGTAGAGAACGGACGCAATTTCCATAAAACGCAATCGGCAATTGGAATTGTGTATAACGTCGCTCAGTACATCCCGGCGTATTTCAATGAAGTATTTGTTTGACTTACTTGGACACCTGGTCTCGCCGCGATAACAATGGACAAGCCAGCTATTGTATTCGGAGACTATAGTGTTTTTTAAAGTGTTTTCATGAGCGTAGATAGAAGCGGGGTTTTTATAATGTATTTTATTTATTAGTTTATATTTCGTAAGATAAATAAAGTGCTGTGAGTAAGTTTCCTTGTTTTCACAGTTTTAACTGTTAATTACATCGTAATTTTTGTGATAGATCCTGTTTAATATCGTTTGATTGCATCTATTTCTACCAACTATTTCGACGTAATTGAATTTCGTTCAGTTTCAATAACTTACGCACACATTTTTAGCTTTCATTTATTTAGATCTAGAGCATTGTTTAAGTTACTTTTTCAGACATGATATGGAAGAATGTCGAGAACGGCATTGTAAAACAATGGCGAGTTGGATTGACGGTCATACTGATTGTATGTCCATTGTCAGTGATTCCGAAATTTATTACAAAATCCGTAAAATATCGTCAAAAATTCGTCACTTCGCAAACACATCTGAACACCGTAAAACTTTTATGGCGGCTAATATTCCATTAAATAAACTTAGCAATCCCACTTTAAAAATATTTCTGAAAAAATATACTGGTCGAAATGTTCCTGATGAATCAACTTTACGCAAATATTATGTTTCTAGGTGCTATACGAGAACAGTAGAACGCATTAGAAGCCAGCTTTTAAATCAATACATATGGATAAGCGCCGACGAAACGGTGGATATGTTAGGACGCTGTGTGGTAAATGTTGTAGCTGGTGTACTACATCCAACTATTCCCTATAACTCATAGCAATAGCAATAGCAACAAGTGTTATAAATAGAGTTGATGCGGAAACAGTTGCTGAAACTATTAAGGAGAATATGCAAAAAATGCTTCATTCGGACGCCACGTACAAAAAAAAATACTTTTATTTGTCAGTGACAGTGCTGCATATATGTTAAAAACAGGCAGACTATTGAAGAAAACATATCTTAATATGCTGCATATTACTTGTGTAGCACATGCTCTCCACAGAATCTGTGAATATATCACTTTTCCGGAAGTTGATAGACTTGTATCAGCTTTTAAAAAAGTTTTCAGAAAAGCTCCATTGAGAGTAGCTCTTTTCAGGGAAAAATTTCCATCTCTGTCACTGCCTCCCACTCCAGTAACAACTAGATGGGGAACATGGCTGGAAGCTACTAGTTATTATGCTGAGAATTTCGATAGTCTGATAGTCTAAAACATTTCGTAACACTGCTAAAGAGGATGCTCGAAGTATTGGTGAGTGCAAGGAGCTCACACAAATCCCAAATTTAAAAAATCAGTTGTACTTTCTTCACGAACACTTTGGAAAATTGCCAAAAATAATCACTTATTTTGAAAATCGAAATCTCAAATTAAATGACGGATTAACCACATTAGATGTGGCTGTTAATAATTTGAAAAGTATTCCAAGTGACTTCGGATATGGCCTTCGGCAAAAGTTTGAATCAATTCTTAATAGAAATCCAGATTTAATTACATTGCAGCAATTATGTATGGAGCCAATTTCACAAAATCTAACGGCCAAATATAAAGAAATAAAAGAATATTTCCAGTATGCACCTATAACCAGTTGCGATGTAGAAAGGAAGTTTTCTATTTATAAGGATGTACTTAATTCAAAGAGAACAAAATTGACAGAAGAAAACCTTGAGAAACTATTGCTAGTCAATATTAATACTCCTTTACTCAACTTGAACGACAAAATGAACAAATAAAAATGTTCCAATTATAGAAATAAAATTAAAAACTTAAAAAATACAACTTTTCAACAAATAAATATGTATTTCGTAATTTTATAGATCACCACCCGTTCGTTTTCCAATTATATAAATCAAATTAAATATTTTAGAAATACAGCCTTTCGCCAGTACTGCACTGGGTGGTAAGCGTGTCCGTTCTCTAGTAATAAGCTATTGAAATAAACAAACAAACAAAGAAAATACAATAACTTGAAGGAGCAATTATCACTGAAAATACTCCCTATGTTAAATTTAAATTAAATTACTTATAACATAAACACATAAATCTGACACTGACATCATTAGGCTTAATGGGTTTTAATTGGCGGACATAATTTGCACAGAATATCCTTCCTGTGAGTGGGTTTGGATGGATACTGAGTCATCAACTTACAAATGAAACATATATGTATTACACATATCTGTATCTGTACACATTCGAAAAGAAGTACTTTTTCCCTTCTATACTGGCATAGCTGATCGGGAGAAAATCGATTTTTTCGGTGTAGTCTCTTTTGTTCGTCAGGTGTTACTATATTATCTGGTTTCACCTGATAGGACATAATTTGCTGCATATATTTGAGGTGAGACATAAAACTTTACTTCATTAGTCACACTGATGACATCTATTGAGACAGAAACACGTGTCTTTGGCTGAAGTGAACCTTGGAAAATACGAGGTGTATATCCATGTGTACAGATACAGATATGTGTAATACATTTCGGTTTGGTTTGTAACAAATGCGTAATGCGTGCTTAATGTATTGATATACTCAAATTTCTTTGGTATACATTGTTTTGTTTCGTCTTTGATCGAAGGTATTCCTAAGTCCGTTTCTATGGTAATATTAGGGCGTTAACCAATAGTCTTTAAAATTTTGTTTAGGAAGTGTTGCAGGATTTTCAGATTTACTTACTTGCTGTTCCCCTTAATTGTCCAAACCGATTTAATGATAGTTTTCTATACAGTTTCTTACTTAAGAATAACTGGGAATTTCTTCAAGTCAACCAGTACATATTTCGGAATCTGAGTCCAATATGTTTTCGTTTTGAAAATATGTATGTGCTCTTGCCAGATAAAACATCGAGGTGAATGCCAAGGTATTTTACATCGTTTGCCCATACTTTTTTCCCTTAAATGAGGTTGGTGGACAGTTGCCTTTTCTAAGAGTAAATGTTACTTGAATGGATTAGTTTCGTAGCTTTTGATCTTCCATTTGCACATCCAGATTTGCATTTGTTCAAGGTTATTTTGAAAGTTCTTAGTTACTGGATTTCGAGATAACAGATAGTACTGCTGTATCGTTCGCAAATGTCGCAACTTCCGATGCTTAAATTGTGGGAAAATCCGCAGGGAATAGAATATATAAGATTGGACCTAGCACACTCCGTTATTTTTTTTGTACGTAAAATTTGTTTAATATTTTTTAAATTTTCCTATAAGAAATCTATTAATTATAATTTTTCAAAAGTAAAAAAAAGTGATGATATTACTTCAGTTGCGGTAATGCGAGGGACAAGCTGAAATTTTTGACAATAAAAAAACACGTTTAATATTTTCTAGGATTTTATTTTAAATATGCTCAAAGTAATTCCCTTTAGTAGTGATACATTTGACAATTTTTTTTCCACTGTTTAAACGCTCCCAACCAATCTTCTTTCGGAATACCTTCAAAATAAGCGTGAACTGCGGTATCAATCTCTTCTTCAGACCTTCTACTTAGTAAATTGCGTTAAAGCCCAAAAATAGCCAAAAATCACACATTGCTAAATCAGGTGCGTACGGCAGATTACTTTTATATTTTTTCCAGACAAAAACTGGAGAGGTAAAACTTCCATATGGGACGATGTATTATCATATTGGAGCTTAATTCCCTTGTCTGTAACTCAACTAATCACTTCCGGCAAACATTTTTCAGTGTACCACTTAGTTGTAACTGTCTTTTGTCCATCTAGCTTAATTACGTTTACTAAATCCGCATACATAACTTTTTTCATAGGTTGCTGCTTCTTAGTCATTGTAGGATTTTCCTCATCTTCGTGAATCCATACACGACTCTCTTGTCCGGTAGAAAGGTCGAAAAAAAGGAATATAAGTTTTGTCACCTGCCATTATTTTAGAAACAATTTCGTGCTGGCCATTACACAGTACAACATGTTTTTGGGACTCAATTCTGAGAATTGCACCTGAAAGTAGCCCCAAAAAGAAGAACTTCTGCATCATTCGTTTTGTCAAGTTGGCTGCATTAATAATTTAATGGCCATACGAATTTTGTTGCTCAAGGTGGATTTTGATCACTTTTTCTATATTTTAACACGGTTATATCTCGATATACCGTTCGGAATATCTCTTTTGTGTCTGAAGCAAAGTTGTAGATATTGAATTGGAGAAAAAAAAAGCGGAACAAACCTACTCGGAAAAAGTGCATCCAGTGCCTTAAAAATCGCAGAAATGCCCATTCTTTCCCCATTTTTCACATTTTTTGCTCAATAACTGGATTACAAATCCACAAATATGCTGTTTTTTTTTTCTTTATAAACTTAATTTTGCATGAAAATAAAAATTCCGGTTCATATTACAGCTATTGTTACACAGAAAATGCATGCAAACAAAATTTAGAACATTTTCAATTATTGTCAATATCCATCCTCGTTGAAGTTGACGCTTGTGGTTCTGATAATCTTGTTTTTTTCGTAGGTTGTTCATATTCATGTTCTGAGTTTGCATCATCATCCGAGTTAGACATAATATTCAAGGGCATGTTTTCTTCAGTGTGTCCACCAATTTCGGTTTCATCTTCATCTACGGTGCTTTCATCTTCAAACTACATAATTTTAGAACTCCACCAACAAACCTCCGCAAGCAATGCATCTAATTTTTTGCCTTTGAATCGCTTTTCCATTGGCATGATCACTTGGTGGAACCTCTCTCCTTGTTCGTCCGATTCCTGAGGTAATTGTGCCAAAAAGGTATCAAGGTGGAAATGCATGAAATGTAATTTTGTAATCATGTAATCATGGATGCATTGATTTTTTCAAAATAATACAGCAACTTGTCCACTCGTGTCTGTATGTCATCTCGCTGTACACGGTTCTTTCCTAAAACGCCTTCTTGTTTCTGACTTGTTTCAATGCTTCCCATGCACATAGGTGGTTATAATGGTTCGAAAGCATATTTGTTGAAATAAAAAAAAAATCAGCTGCGAAAAAATTATTGATAATTATAATGCGAATATATCGAAGTGAACAAATTTAGATATGACAATATTTAAATACAGACAACGATACGTACCTTTTCTAATTTTAGCTTCACTGAGTTTTGGAAAGATGGATTTCAAACAGTCATAGGCGTCCTCAATATCTTTGACTACCACTTCAACGAATTTTCCAGCTATTCCTAATTTCATGTGGAGCGATGGCAACAAAATATCATCTACATCCTTTATCAAAAGTTCATTACGTAATTTTAATTGTTTCTCGAGCTCGGGAGTTCTTGCTTTCCAATCTTTACATTGATATTGATTCCCTGTGTATCGCGAATCCCAATTACAAAGAAAACAGAAGTATTTTGGAAAACCGCCCTTTAATTAATGCCTTGTATTATGTTGACAACCTTTAGATCACAACAAATCTTCCACTTGTGTACATTGTATTTGATTTTCTCTAAAATTTCGCCCAATGTTTCATACGTTTCCTTCATAGTCGTGCTGAATCCCAATGGAATGGACGGTTTTTTTGTTTGTTTTGTGCAACAGCACAGCCTTCGAACTTGAAACTGAACCGTCGATGAATAAACGCAAGTCGCCAGCGATATAATCCATTCCCATATTCTTCACTAAACCTGGGATATCATGGCAGTAAGTGAACGTATTTGCTTCGTCAACGGAATAAAATTTCTGAAAATCAGCTTGGCGTTTTCGGTATGATGTTGCGCTGACATTTTGCTCTGTCAGTTTTTTACGCTTCAAAAAAGATGTCAAAAATTCTGATTTTTTTTGTGATAGTCCCATCTTAGCCACAATGTAATCCATTTCGATTTGTGTTACCGGTTGTGGTGCATTATTTTCAATATCGGGTGTCCAATCTGCATCATTCACATTGGTCGGATTGGTGAAAACGGTTTCGGCTTGCAGGGACACAGTATCCAGACTCGGAGGTTTAGGTGGATCGGTAACAGCAGCGCGTTGTGCTGGAAGTGTCGCAGTAAAAGCGGCTTTTGTTTTCAATTTTTTTTTGTTCAATCCATAACCGGAATTTGTGCATGCGTAGCACCTGGATTCATCATGTCCAGTTAGGTCTTGCACCCAAATTACTGGCTTCATAAAAGAAAACTGTACACCTTTTATGTATCCACATTATAAGGGTATTATAACAACTTTTGCATACTGTGTTCGGCGTAAAATTTGCACCACTTAAATCTGTTTCATCAAAATAATGACAATACGCTGTTTTAAATTCCTCAGTAAACAAGTTCTTTCGATCCTGTTTGCCTATTTTTGGGACGATATGACCACAAACGTAACAAAAATAATCCAATTTTGGGCACTTGTTATTTTCCATATTGAAATATTCAATGTTCTTCTGGTTTTAAAATGTAATTCACTCTGAACAAAAGGGTTGTTTATTCCACAGCCATTAAATTATTAATGCAGCCAACTTGACAAAACGAATGATGCAGAAGTTCTTCTTTGTGGGGCTACTTTCACGTGCAATTCTCAGAATTGAGTCCCAAATCAATGACCTGAAAAATGTTGTACTGTGTTATTTAAGAAATTTTAATTTTAATGGCAAATTCTTACACCCTCTGCTTTTTGGAAGTCAGATAGGTGATGCGTCACAAAACGTTGATACTCTACTACCGCATAAGTGGCTTTATTGTCCTCTTCGATTATTTCTTTAACAGCAGCAATATTTTTGTCGGTAACTGCCGTAGGTGGACGCCCTGCTCCTTTTTGATGCTGAACAGAAGACATCCTTTCGCGTTCAAATTCCTTAGATCATCGGTAAATTGTAACCAAGGAAGGTGCTTGTTCACTAAAAACTGAAAATAAACACTCTCTCTCATAACCGCCTAAACCTCTTTTAAAATCATAATAAATTATGATTCGACAGTGCTCTCTGGTTAATTCCATTTTCTTTTACTTTTAAAAAATAAGTAGCTGAGTTGTAACGAACGTAACGTCAACAACAAGGCGTCAAATGCCAGATAAAGAGTTGCTCTAAATAAACACTGTGTGATAGTTTTTCACAGTCTACTAGACTTTCTTTTTCTCAATTAACTCAGCTTATCCTACGTATATGAAGTATGAATACTTGGTATGTGCTTCTATATCTCTTAGTTACTAATTAAATAAAATTTTGTATTTACTTTATATATATAATGATAAAATTTACATTTTTTAAAGTAATTGTTATATTTAGTAATACTTTTAGACTTTGAATTTTTACGAAATATTTTATAATTCTTGTGTGTATAGTAAATTATAAAATGTAAAATTTATTAACTGTCTTAAATTTTTATGTTAATAGTTGCAGATTTATTTACGAAAACTTTCAAAAGGCTTACTTATATGGATATCTGTGATGATTAACTTGATTGCAATTTATGATTCACAATTAATTCGTACGTTGTATATATATGTACTTTGAAACAACCACGGTATATACTAGTCCAGACAACAATCAGTGCGTGCTTGCGTGAGTTGGGCGGTGCTTTTTAAAGAAGAACATTCCTAATAGTGTTTTTTTAAGTCACATTTGTATCTTTACCTTTTCTACACAAAACCGAATGCACAAATATATTTGTATATTGCACGTACATATCTAAATTGTTTCGCAACACAGATCTCTGGTGGGAAAACCCAGAAAAGATAAGTAACATTAAATGCACAAGATTCCTTGGCTTTATCGTCAACAAGTTGGAATATATTTTAACTCGTTTTAAAAACGGATGGGGCTGAACAAATTCTAAATATGAGTGTTATGTAATTTGTAAATTTTGCAAATTCCAACTATACATTCTTCAATGAAGTGCAGATAAAAATTATTTACATTTTTTTAGTTTTAAGAATATGCGTTTTTAAAAAAACTAGATACAACTTTGTGTTAAATATCTTCGTACTAGAGGCGAAAATGGGACAGACTAAGAAGGAGGTGGATTTGGAGGGAAGCAGACTGAGGAAACGGAATAAGGGTGCAAAATATCGGATAAAATGTTCCGAAGCCCTATCAAGCAATGTACCTAAAAGGCCTTGTGAACGTTGCTTATATCTTCGTATTTAACAATTTTATAAAATATTAAAGTTTAGTGACATTTTAAAAGTGAATAACTGCCCATTCAAGGTTGAATTTGTTTGATTATATATCGAGATTTTCAAAAAACCCGGAGTGTTTCTGAGTTATTACAACTAAGGGGTTCTGGTGGTGGTCCTAATAATAATGAAATTATTCTTAGATAAATACAACAATTCGATGGTGCTGATGAAGTTCCTTCAAAGGTCTAGGACGTGTTTGGTAATGCTTAATTAAAAATTAAAATAAATACACAAAAACTTAATAAATAAAATAAAACACAGCGGCGTCCTTAAATTGGTATATTTAAATAAAAGAAATTGATGTATTTAAAAGTAATTAAATCAGTAATATATACACAAGGGGCGATAAATTAGTAATCGAGAAATTAATATAAAATATCTGAAATAGAAAGGTGGAACAGTAATAAAACAAAGTACTATATACACGCGGAGCGGTGAATAAGTAGATTAAAATATTAATGCAAAATATCTGAAATAGAGTGTTAACTTGCGTAGTAAATTAAGGGTTAATTGAATACGATTAATATAAAATTACCTGTGAGTGGCGATGATGGTCACGTGGCCTTCGAAGATATACCTTGGTCAAGTATATGTAGAGCGATGTTTGGCTGGAAGAATAAGAAATTAATTAGTTTAAATTAATATGGATTCGCTTAAAAGAATAATATATATATATAGAACAATACAGTTTACCTTAGAAGCGGAAGAGGCTGGACAGCGTGGTGAGTTCCATTGTGTACTTGAACAGCACGATGAGCGATGTGTGTGTGTCACTCACGAACGTTCGAAAGAGAAGAAGAAAAAGCTGATAGTTTTGCGTCGATATAAAAGTCTAGAAACGGTCTGTTTTATGATCTATCGAAGAGAGGGTCGATAACTTGAATTATAATTAAATTAAGAAGCGCGACCTGAAGGCGTGGTCTATCGATGTCATAAATGTTATTAGAATAACCCTTGTGACATAAGCTAAACATGACATATAAAAGAAGACGTAAATAATATTATATTAAAACAATTTTTAAAATATGGAATTTATCTAGAAGAAATTCTACATTACGGTTATCGGTTGACGGTCCAGGTAATAAGGGTCGTCGGCGGTCAAGGCTATGGCAAAAGAAATGCTTTCTCTTCGTAACGAACATGTACAGTTTGTACAAATGTAAAAAATGTCTATGTTAAATATAATTTAATCGAGATATTTAAAGACGAATATGTGTATTTAAATAAATGAATTAAAACTTCTATACGCTAAGCGTAACAGAGTGTACAAGAAAAAGGAATTAAATCGTCAATTCACCATTGTTAATACTAAAAAGTTACGTGGAGAATTTATTGGATGTTGTCAAGGGACACCACAAACAAACCTGGTTTCACAATAAATGTTTCCCTGAAAAAAAATCGATTCCATAATGCTGTCGATCCATGGACCGGAGCATTTTCGTCTAGAACTTTGCCAAGAGCTTATCCTCAAATCAGTCCTCAACTGAGATTTGAGAACGAACTACCAGGTCTTGTGATAAACCTCGATATCTTGTTTTGAAGTGAATTGAATGTTTTAACGTGAGTCTTTGGTCTATAGACCATTCAGGTGATAAGCTATTTTAAGAGAGAAGTATAAAACAATTTCTTACGCAGTTTTAGGGAAGAAAATCAACACAACAAAGAGGAAATTAGACAACTCCTAAAGAAGAGAAGTTTAGAATTGATGCCCTTATCTATGCTTTTTGATTCATTTCTATTAGTATATCAATCAAATTACAATGAAGAGATAATAGATATCACCTTGATTATCTCTATTTTCTTAATTATTCGACACACAGCAAACACAGCAAACTTACTTTTTCAATCATTTTTACATGTGTTTTTAAATTAATTAGTTGCAGAGTAGTTTTTGAATAACTAATGAAAAGGACAAAACGGACGTTTCTATTCTACTAACGAGAAGTAAATATTAAAGAAAAGTATGCTTTCTATTAATTCGTTGAATTAAAATTTTGTTTGTATTCATGCATTTCTTATACTTATACTTATTCGTTAACTTAATCTCAATTTATTGGAAAAAATCTCAAAGGGGTATAGCGATTTTAACTATAGTAAATATTTTCAGCCTATCTTCAGTTTCTAATGTCATTTGTTTTTCATATTATGACATCATCGATATTTTTTTTTAATGATAACCAATATTTTTCTTTATTGATTTCGGTATTTTTTATTCTATTTCTAACGATATAAAAATTTTCAATGTGTGTTACAGTTGAAAGAAATTAAGAAGAGTTTTAATTATTAAAAATTCATTAAATTGGGAAAATGAGTATAGTTGCTGCAAAAAACATTCTTACCGTCTGTCAGAATTAAATAATTTTTAAATGTCACAATAAAGCAAGTGCCATTTGCTTGTTCTAAATTAGAATTAACATTTAACAAACCATTTTATTAATAAGAATAGTACAATTGAGCAACAGAGGATTGTAGTAATAATGATTGGTTATAGTGACAGAACTAGAACACATCAAGAAGTATCTGAACTTTTTAGAGAAAAGTGCCAGGATAAGCCATTAGTTAATCAACAGTTAGTAAGATTGAAAGTAGATTTCGGGAACGTGGCGTTGTAAAGAATCTTCCAAGAACTGGACGTCCAGCGCTGTTAAATGAAGATGTGCAACTTAATGTGTTACTAGAAACTGAAAACAATTCACATTCAAGTATTAGAGGTATTAGAGGTATATTAAGCTGCAATTATCAACTCATGTACCAGAGTGGATGACTTTGATCGAAGGCAAGACTTCGGTAACCAAATGATGGAAATTTGCATTTGCGATCCAATATTTTCTCAGTGTATTTGATTTTCCAATGAAGCAACATTTTGTTTAAATGGAACGGTCAATAGGCAGAATTATAGATATTAGGCAAGAGGAGAAGTCCCTATTGGATGTATGAAATTCATACACAGTATCCTCAAAAAGTTAATATATTGTCAGGAATTATTGGTGATATTATTTTAGGTACCAGTCTTTTTTGCAAACAATTCAAATTGAGAAAGCTACCTGCAATTTTTAGAGTTACAGTTGATGCATACATTATCAGAATACGCCCTAATGCAAACAACCCTGACCTGCCAGATAATAGCATTTCGTTACAACGTGATGGTTTTGGGAAGAACTAACATTAGTAGTGGAGGACACGAAAGGAATAATGTTTGTAGTAGGGGATTTCAACAGTAGAGTTGCCATAAGAGACGATGAATATAGTGAAGTATTGGGAACGAACGGGGAGACTGTTAGAAATAACAATGGAAAAAGAATGCTAGGCTTCTGCATTATACACAACTTGGTAATAACTAACACTCTTTTCCAACACAAAGATATACACAGATATACTAGAGAAGTCTAGAGTAGGGGGGAGAGGTCCATAATTGACTACATATTAGTTGACAAAAATAACAGAAGAATTATGAGCGATACGAAAGTAAGAAGAGGGCCGGAAATAGGGAGCGATCACTTTGTGGTTATATCAAGAATAAAAGAAAAAGTTCAAAACAAGGAAAAGCAATATATATATACACAGAAACAAAACCAAACAGAATCACTTAAAATATAGAAATTAAGAAGTAAAGTCATTGCCGAAAAATACCATAAAAGATAGAAACTAATGGAAATATCGAAGAAATTTGGAATAGGTTTAAAGAAATAATAATAACTACAACGGAAGAGATATGTGGCGTAAGGAAAAATAAAAAGAAAAAATAAACAAAATGGTGGACAAATGAAATGAGACATCAAATTAAGATAAAGAAAAAAGCAGGGAAAATATACCTAGCAGAACAAACATTGGAAAAATACGATATATATAAAGAAGAAAGAAAAAAAGTGAAACATTTAGTAGTACAAGCAAAAAAGGAGACATGGAAAGAATTTGGGGAAAAGATGGAAAAAAACACTAAAGAGAACCAAAAATTATTTTATAGAGTCTTGAAATCAGTAAGGAATGAAGAAAGGTCACAATCTACACATTATATACAAAATAAGAAGGGAGAGATCCTAAGCGATAGAATGAAGATTATAGAAAGGTGGAAAGAATACTTTCAGGAATTGTTACGCGGAGGAGTGGAAAACGAGAATGCTAGTGAACAACAAATAATAGGAGAAGAAGAGACTGAAGAAATAATTACCATGGACGAACTGGAAGAAGTAATGCAAAAACAGAAAAATGGAAAAGCGCCAGGCTGTGACAAAATTACGGCAGAAATGATAAAATATATAGGTCAAAAAGGAAGAGAATTAATGTTGAAAATATATAACAGAATATGGAGAGAAGAGGAAATACCAAACGATTGGAAGAAGTCATTGATAGTACCAATATACAAGAATAAAGGAAATAAGAAAGAATGCAATAATTACAGAGGAATATCTCTTCTAAGTACTGCAATGAAGATTCTCGAGCAAATAATAGATAAAAGACTAAGAACAAAACTCGAAAATACGTTACATGAGTCAAAAGTGGGTTTAGAAAAGGAGCACACAAGACCAAATATTCTCTGTGAAACAAATAATACAAAAAGCCTCTAGAGAACAGAAGAAAGTATTCTTAGCATTTATAGACTTGGAAAAAGCATTCGATAAAGTACCAAGAGAAAGATTATGGAATATATTAAGAGAAAGAGGTGTCAATGGCAAAATAAGACGATTAATACAGAAAATATATAACCACAATACTAATGCTGTAATAGCTAACAATTTAGAATCGGAGATATTTAAAACAAACGAGGAACTGCGCCAAGGGGGAAGTCTGAGCCCAATGCTGTTCATTGTTTATATGGATGACATTATCAAAAAGTGTACAAGCAAAAGTAAAAAGTTCAGGGTTGGACACCTTAACTTGAATGCAGTCGAAATTTCGGAAGGGGCATTCGCAGACGATATAGTAGTTATAGCCGACATTGAGGAAGATCTGAAACGTAACTTAATAACATGGAATATGACACTAAAAGACAGTGGAATGACGATGAGTAAGAGCAAAACTAAAGTAATGGTAGTGGGAGATGAACAGGTAGATACGAAAATTGTAATAGAAGGAACTGAAATAGAAGAAGTGAGAACATTTCAGTACTTGGGAGTAAGAATTGATGGAAAAGACACCCACAACGCTGAGATTAATCAAAGAATAGAAAAAACAACAAAGCTGTACCACAGCATGAGGATTAATTTCATTAACAAAAAAGAGATATCCCGAGAAACAAAACTAAAAGTATATAAGGCAATTTACCGACCCATATTAACATATGGCTGTGAATCCTGGATATTAAATAGAAAACAAAAGAATAAATTACAGGGAGTAGAAATGAAGTATTTAAGAAGAGTTAGAGGAGTTACAAGGATGGACAGAATGAGAAACTCGGAAATACGAAAAGATTTAAAAATGCAGTCAGTGCTAGAATACATTGAACAAAGACAGTTAGGATGGTGGGGACATTTATATAGAATGGAAAATACAAGACAAACAAGAAGGATATGGGAAGCAAAGATAATGAAAAATAAAAGAAGAGGAAGGCCAAGGACAACATGGAATGATGTCATAGCTGAAATAATGGGAAGGAAAGGCAAAACATGGACAGAAACGAAGAACATGACAAGGAATAAAAATGAATGGAAACCTTTAATAAAAGGCTAGAAGAAGATAAACGCCCTACACCATTGTTATGGTAGAAGGGATTATTGGATTATATATATACAACGTGATGGTGCTCCGACTCATTACGCAATTAATATGCTACAGTACTTAGATCTAGCTTTTCCAGGAAGACGGATACGAGGAAGTTCTTCGATCGAATAGTCTAATGTCGTTAGATTTCTTTTTAAAAAGTAAAATGTACAAAAATCGGCCAAATAATTTAGAAGATCTCAGGCAAAGAATTCAGCATGAGATTAAGTTAATTTCACCTCAAACTATTTAAAATGTGAGAAGTTAATTTTATATTCGTTTTGGGTATTGTCAGATAGTACAAACAAGGTCGTTATTTTGAACATTTAGTGTAAATACAATTTAAACACTGTTATTTCTGTGCTTTTTAGTGTTTGATGTTGTTGTTAGGGTATTTTTCTAGTTAGAGAATTTAGTTTCTTTTTACTTTTAGCTGGTTTTTGAAAGAAAATACTACTGAACTTGACCGTTTTATTTTATGCAACAATAACTGTTGATTTATTAATAAATTCTTAACATTCGAACTTTGAAACTCTTTTTATTTTCAATTTTTTTTTTCAAATATAACAAAAAAATATCGAGGACGTCATAACGTGAAAAATAAATGATATTGACAACTGAAGATATGCTGAAAATATTTACTATAGTTAAATTCGCTCGACCCCTTTGAGATTTTTTTTTAATTAATATTAGCGAAGTTATTTAATAAACACTGTATATGAGAAATTATATAAAATGAGATCTGAGTTTAATTCGGGAAAAGTTTATTTTTCGTTAAATAATTTGTAATGCAAATAATAACAGTCTGCAATACTTGTGGGAATTAATTGCTATTTTTGTACATTACACAATAGATTGTTTGCATTTATCAAGATTTAAAATGTAATTAATTATACATGCCTTTAGCCTGAAGTCGTCATATAGAGGAAATGCATCTTAACATCAATGTTTTGCAGAGGTTTAGCAGTCAGTCACCAATCGACTTGAATTTCTATAAATAAATATGAGTAAACCCTTGTACGTATGGCGGTAAAAATGATCAGAATGGACCGCGGTCGCAAAATATTTTCTGAACTGCCCACCGACAGTCGCATTTCTCGATTTTACGATCAGTCAGTCAGTCGACAAGATTGTATTTGCAACGCGATTTTAATCTACGGGGAGTCACGCAATATATATCGTGTTATTATTGTGGGTAGGGTCACAGCCGGAATATTTAATTTTAATTTTAGTACACCACTCTTCCTTTTATATATTGTACTTATATATATATAAGCGGTATTCGTAATTGCTACTACGCTAGTCACATACTGGGTTACCGCTGGATAGGGCCCAAGCTTTGCAAAAAAGAAATTTATTTGTAATTCATCAAAAATTTCCAAATTTTTAGGGCCAAAATGTAGTTAAAGTCAATATCTTTATTTACCATATTTTCCATATTTACCGAAATACAGCTGTAATTCAAGTTCATTGACCTGCAAAAAAATCAAAAAAATTCTGCACAATACTCTTAACAATAAGGCACTATTCATAGAGAGTGAATATTGTTTTCTACCAAAACATACTCGTCCGCACATATGGCGATGTTTTTTTTTGTACATATCAATAATAACCTTTACGTCGAATATGTCGACAAACCTATGCCACATTAATTAAAATGTGATTAAAACTAAATAGTTTGAAAGTTAGACGTTCTTGAAAAGTAAAATTATTATGTTTATAATAAAATAAAAATCGTACTAAAACAAAAAGCTTTATGTAACGTGCCCAATGGGATAGATAGCTGGTTAACTGGATAACTGTATATACTATTATGTATGTAATTCGTGCGCGCCTGCTACCTCTTAAACATCTCTTACTTATAATATAAAATAAATCAAACTTTTATATCTTTTAGAAATGTCTTTATTTTTATAAAATATATTAAATATTATGTAGACTTTAATTTCTTTCTTCCTCGACTAGCCCTTTTGTCGTGGACACATGGACTTGTACCTTAATTTTTTTTAAACTGTTATTTTCTTTTTTTTAAATTGGCTTCGTGGATCCTCGATAAACGAGAACAAGGAACAGCTAATGTATTTGAAATTCTGTGACTCTTTGTAATATGATCTTTTAATTTTGAAGAATTTGGTTTATGAATTATATTCTTATTTTTATATTAATGATTTGATATTTATAAAAATGGTGTTTTTTTTTTTTTTAATTTAATATTTGCGTTTATTTTCCTTAGGCAGTACCTAACTTCTTTAATGGCTATTTGGCTTTACTTAGCTTCTTCGACTCTTGACTGACACTGTTTTTATTTTTTTTTTACACGAAGTAACTTTCAACTTGACTAATACGAAGTACGTATTATTTATTTAACTTGACCAACACGAAGTACATATCCACTATTTGAGGAGTATTTTTTCATGGCGCAACAAGTCCACTTTTTTCATAAATTGAGTTATAGATGGCTTTACCTTCATTAAGATGTGAGAAATACAATGCCAACTTGCATTTTCGTCAACCTGCAATAAGTCCCATTTAAAATGTGTACCGAACTTGATGTGTTTCGAACAAAATGTTACAAGTCCACAATCTTTTTTTTTGCAAACTGCAACAAGTCCGTCTGTGTAAAGTGTGTGACTCATTGTGTACGACAAATTGTGATCGCGCTAGTTGTTTTCTGTTTTGTGTGTGAAATTGCTATAAACAATTTAAAATATGAATGCCGAGAATAGTGATGAAGGAGTTAGTGTGGCTGAGAACAGTCGTGGAAGCAGAAAACGAAAGAGGACCCGGGCACAGGAGCGAATTGCAAAAAGGAACGCTAAGTAAGTTTTAGGTTAGATTTTGTTTCAAACTGTGTTTCATAGTGTTTCATAGTGTTTCGTAGATATGCTGCAAATGATCTAGATCTAGATAAATGGAGATGCCCTTGCAATCATACCATCAATAAAAAATTGAAGTGTCATCAAATACCTATGTCAATTTTGCTAGAAGTAAAAAAAAAGTTTTATATTGATAACGACAGAATCAAGCAGAATTCTAGGCTGGTGAATTTAATTGAAATCCAGTTGCCAAAACGGCGTCGTGAGCGAAATGTTCCTGTGAAAAGATCTCATAATTTGCAAATAAGTTACACAGTAAGTTATTCTACTTATATTATAAACTGTTTGTAACAAACTATGTTCGTTATAATGCAGGTTCGTTCTGAGAAACAAAAATTTTTAGTATGTCGAGCATTTTTCGAAACGTTATTTGAAGTAAATCGTAGAAGAGTTTTGTTAGTAGCTAGAAATATTAGAAGCGGAGAAGAGCAAAAAGAAAATAGAGGTGGTAATAGGTGGAAAGATAAGCTTGCTGCAAAGAAAAGAAACGTAAAAGAATTTATTGGAAAATTCAAAGCATTCGAATCTCACTATAATAGATCAAAATCACAAAGACTTTATCAACCTGCAGAATTAAATATTTCGAAGATGTCCAAAATGTATAATAACAGCGCTGATGCCGAGAAACAGGTTAACCACACTTACTTTCACAAACTATTTTCTAATGATTTCAATCTGGGATTTGGTTCCCCTGCTAGTGACATTTGCAGCTACTGTGAAAGACTAAAAAAATCAAATTAAAATTGCTTTCAATGTGGAAAAACAGAATCATAAACGTGACTTAAAGATACATATATTGAGTAGGGCTGGGCGATACCGGCGTTTTCGGTATCGGGTACCGATACCAATCGAGGTATCGATACTTAGCGATGTATCGGGTCTGTGCACGGTATCGATTCTGAGTACTGGAATCGGTAAAGTATCGATACCTTGGAATCGATACCTTGGAATCGATACCTTGGAATCGATACCTTGGAATCGATACCTTGGAATCGATACCTTGGAATCGATACCTTGGAATCGATACCTTGGAATCGATACCTTGGAATCGATACCTTGGAATCGATACCTTGAATCGATACCTTGGAATCGATACCTTGATTCGATACCTAGGAATCAGTATTCATAACCCGTTTTCTAGGTGTCGATTGTTTGATATCGGTTTCAAGAGATGTAAAATTAATTTACCGATTCTACCATAACTACGGTATGAAATTTGCAATATTGTGATATTTTGTTTTTTTTGTTTGTAATAATTAAAGTTATGTCATAATATGGAATTTGCTACGCATAATAACCAACGTCTTTAAAATATATATTATGCATACATACTTAAAAATTCTTTACTTAAAAAGTTATTTTTATATACATTTAAAAAACGCAGAAAGATAAAATAATATAGGCAAATATGCGTGCTATTACAAAATTATACAAAAAGCCTAAAATATTCATTTCAAAATAGAAACAAACCAAGCACGTTTTATACCTACAATAGCTTGATAAGAATTCTTGACCCAACTTTTTTTACCTTATTATATTAATTAATACTACATATTTATATTATATTTTGTTTATTTTAGTTCCAATTTACAGTCGTGTATTGTGTATTGTTCATTCTATAGAACAGGAAAGTGTTTTATATTTATATGAATATGAATGTCACCTATATTTCTCTCAACACTGCTTTATACAAATTATGTGTCAACAAATTTTTGCTGTTCCCTAGTTTTGATTTATTATAATTCCTACCTTTATTCGTCGTCTAAAGTTTAATATAAGCACTTATATTTCATATCATTTTAAGCTTCATCACTTTGTTCTTATAACTTGGTGTAATAAGTGGATATGTACGTACCAAAATGTCGAAAGAAAATAGTGTAGTTTGGAAATACTTTGATAAAATTAACGACCAGGGCGTGAGTTGTAATGTATGTAAAAAAGAATATAAGTATACTGGTAATACTACAAATATGCTAAAGCATATAAAATGTGTTCATCCTTTTACATATTTTAATATTATTGAAAAGAAAGACAAAAGAGACGGTGATAGTGAAGTTACTGACGTTGAAATATTGGCCTCCGAAAGGTAAAATTATAATTATACTAGCTGCAGACTTATGTATGTAGTTCTTTTTTAATCCTTGCATGAAAAATAAGAAAATTCTAAATTGTCATTTTGCATAAAACAACAACTTATATACCAATGATGTACGCATACTCATTTAAAAAAATGAACAAAGGTAAGCTACCCGATACATGGCTACCCGATACATCGCTACCCGATACATCGATACTTAGCGAGTACTGGAATCGCTAAAGTATCGATAGGTATCGATGCTTTGGAATCGATACCTCGCTACCCGATACATCGATACTTAGCGAGTACCGGAATCGGAATAGGTATCGATGCTTTGGAATCGATACCTCGCTACCCGATACATCGCTACCCGATACATCGATACTTAGCGAGTACTGGAATCGGTAAAGTATCGATAGGTATCGATGCTTTGGAATCGATACCTTGGAATCGATACCTTGGAATCGATACCTTGGAATCGATACCCTGGAATCGATACCTTGGAATCGATGCTTTGGAATCGATACCTAAGAATCGATACCTTCGTTATATGAGGTATCGGGTACCCGATACCAGTTATGGTATCGGGTATTGGACGATGTATCGATACTTCGCCCAGCCCTAATATTGAGAGCTAAACAGCTTCACGCAATAATGAAGGAAGAAGTAGAGGGAACAGTAAGCTACTGTTTCGATCTCCAACAAGTGCAAAATCTGCCTAAACTACCAATACAGGAAGCGTATTATTCTTTGCAAATATCATTTTATGCATTTTGCGTGGTTAATTTAAAATCGACTAATCCATCATTTTATACGTGGACTGAAGATATAAGTGGAAGAGGTTCAAATGAGGTGGGATCCGCTCTTCTACATTTTCTTCGAAATCAAAACTTAGAAAATGTGACAAAAATACGACTTTTTTCGGATGGGTGTGGGGGACAAAATAAGAACTCCCATATTGTACATTTACTAATAATGTATTGGCTGTATAAGGAATCTCCACCAAATATTACCGAAATATGTCTAATTTTCCCAGTACGCGGTCATTCTTACTTGCCGGCTGATCCTGTTTTTGGCCGTGTAGAACGAGAATTACGGCGTCACTCTAGAATACTTGTACCGGAAGAATATCAAAATTTATACAAACAATATGGCAACGTTTATGTTATGGGCAAGGATTGGTACGTTTATGATCTGAAATCTCTCTTGGAGACATTTAATAAAGTTGTGGGTATAAGCGAGCGAAAGAAAGTTTTTATAGTAAAGGAAAATTCAGAAGGAAGAGGAAAGACTGTTAAAATAAAAATAGAAATGAATTTCCGAATAAATGATCCCTCAAAAATTTAAAAAACTTGGAAATACGTTTGAGCAACAAAGGACGTTTTCTGGCCGCAGATAAAGGAAAGGCCGTTAATAAGCTTTTAGAAGAAACGTTTGATAAGGAGTAGTATCATGAAGACAGATTTAGTTGGTACTTCGAACTTTTACGCGACCACATTACGGATGATCCATTGCTACAATCAGAAGACGAACCGTGTGTTTGCCTAGAACCAGAAGAAGAAATTAAATTATAATTTTTATTGTATTGCTTTTAGTATTAGTCTTATTTTTACGTTGGTTTTCAGAAGAAATAATAAAGAATTTTTGATGGAGTGTTTTTGAATATATATTTATGAAATAAAGACTAATTTTCAAATTGATTTTCAGAAGAAATAATTTGATAATTATTTTACAGTATTTTTTGAATGCGTCTTTAGAAATAAAGCCCTTATTTATACAATGATTTAAATGAAATTTCTTTTCAAATCGAACAGCCGCAATTGTTTTTGACTGATTTCTCCAAAGTTGTTTAGATGGACATGTTGCGTTTTGAAAAAAAGATCCTCATTTGACCTTTTCTACACGAAGTTCATGTTTACTAATCAGTGTCAAAACAATCAGTTCCAAATTTTTTTCGGTCTCTGGCATTTATAACATTTCCATTTCAGACAAAAGCCATACGAATTTTTAAATACCTTCTCTTCTTAGTTTTTGAATGCCTTTTTGGAATTGAATGTTATTAGTATTGAAAGTTAACCCTATTTTTTTCTATGACTATTCAGGTAATTACTTTAATTAATATTTGTATATTAAACATTTTTATTTATCTGTAGAAATTTTTCTAAAAATTTCAGTTTATTATTGAATTAATACTGTATTTGATGTTATAATACTGTTATCAATGATTTATGCCCTTTCAGTAAATGTTATCTCATTATATTTTACATTATTTTACAAATTTTAAAAATGCTAGTCATATTTTCCAAAATTTCAATTAAATTCCTTTTATGTTAGGCCTACAACCAAAACTCGAGGGGTGTAAGATCCGGTGAACGCGCATTTGTTATTCTACTTGTTTTTGTAAATTGAGCCCCTCTTGAGTAATTTAAGTTTATTGTCGTTTTATTTTATTTGATTTTTAGGTAAAGATAGGTGTAGAATCGCGATGTCTATTGAATTCTGTTTGGATGTTATTCATATTGGCCGGTTAGTGTGTATTTTGGTTCATTCCTTGACTTTTAACTGTTTGTTCTTCTTTCATTTGTTAATATGGATATTATTCTATTTAAATGAAGCTGGAATTATTATATTACGTTTTTCTTTAATAAAATGTAATTTTTTATCTTTGATGCATCATTTTTAGTACTATTTTAGTTTCAATATTAAGCAAAGATTTTGCTAATTAAAATACTGAAATGTCCTACCTTAAGGTAACTTTTGGCCAATTTGGCCAGAATTTTTTCGGTTTCACCGTTTCTAGCTTTAAAAATTTTATTACTATCCATAACATGTCAATACATAAATATATGTGGATAGATTAATTTCAAGTTATTCCTCTACATCGTTAGTAGTGTCGGGAGCAGATTATATTCACATTTTTTAAAGAAACTTTCAAATTTTAGTCTAAATGAGCTTAAAACGCAAGCATCATTTTCGTAATGATTGGTGCATTATGTTAAAAGACTTCAACCAAGGTTTCGACTTTTCAACTTTTTTTTATTATCTTCACCTCTCTTTTTCAAAAGACACATTTTATAAAACAATATGTGCATATGCTTTTTACACTTACAATCATGGTAAAGACTAAAAATTCTTAAAAATTTGTAAAAACTCCTAATCTCAGATCTCCATTTGGATCGTAATTCATAATTGTACAGGCGCTGACAATTTAATAGTGAAGTTATAATTTGTTTTTTCGATAACGTTGAGAAAATTATTTAAGAAAATCGCATAAATCCTTTTCTTCTAAGATTTCTATAATATATGAGGTGTGACAGTTTAGTTCGCCGATTGACGCTATCGCACTGGAGTCACATTACCAAAAATAAAACAGCGCCTAATAGTTCACAGTCTCAACAATAAGATGCCGTTCAAGCGAGGATAAAGCAGCTGTTAGTTTCTGAGTAGGGCGCTGGTGCATAGATCTTGTATCTATCTGTCAGTCGTAATGGAAATTTTGCTGTAAATTAGGTAAAACTGCAATAAAAATTTGCGAGAGGCTGAAATCTGTGTACGGTGATAACACCTTAAGTCGTACTACTGTGTTAGAGTGATTTAAGTGATTTGAAGCTGGGCGTGGGAGTATACAAGATTACGCTGGAACTGGACGTCCGTCGGTCTGTCGAAATGCAGATACGATCGCAAAAGTGCGTGAACTTGTGGCAATAGATCGACGAACGACCCTACGAATTATGGCAGCATCTTTTAGACTTAAATTTTTAATATCATTGCTATCAGAAGCAACTATTGTGGATAAAAGGCTTCGTTAACTTAATGACGTTCTGGTTCATAAGCTGTATTAAAGCTGCTACATTCGGGGACATTTTTTCATCATCAGAAACTTTTCTGCTGGTGGATGACTTGGCACTTTGTCCAAAAGTAAAAGAGCTTTTTGTGGTAATCCCTTTTGTTTTAAAAATCTCCGATCTTGCGGGACAAATGAATGATGGAACCAATTTTCAAATATCCACGACGTCATCCAAGCATTTTTCGAATTTGCGTATTCCACAGGAAGTGAAATGTTCTTAGAACATCTTGGATTTCTGGCACGTCCAATCACAAATGGTTTGGTTCATCAGTTGCATTGGTGCATGAAAGAAAAATGACTCTACTTTTTCCCATTTTTCGATCCAGGGGTCGATCTTTCTTCAGGCATAACCAAGATCCTTTCTGGGAGTAATTTCCAAAACAAGCCTGTTTCGTCTGCGTTGTATAATTGATTATGTGCATTTTTTCTTGAAGATAAATCATGAATGGATCTACATGCTCCGAAACAGGTGATAACTTTTCTCCCGAAATTTTTAAATATCTTATTCCAAATCTTCGTTTAAATCTTTGACCCCATCCGTCACTAGCTTTAAAATTTACGTTTTCATTGAAAGTTCCATCGATAGCTTTAGCTTTTGTTTGTAAAAGTTCAATCGAAGCAGGTACATTTTAAGTTTTTTGGCACAAATCACGAATATATATATTTTTTTTAATTTAGTGCATCTTGGAGGATTTTAAAGCTTTTCTTTTCTGTATTCGACTTTGCTGGGACTTTAAAATGTCTCGCTTTTTATTTTTGATTGCACAGAACAGTGGATTTGGCAATTCCGTACTTTTTAGACAAATATGTTATATACAGCTTTCATTGTCCAGACTTTAAATTTCGCATTTTTTCGGGCAAACTTGGCACTGTCTGCTTCATTTTTATTGTAAACACAGAAACACTCCAGCGCAGTACATCTGCAACTTCAAGAGATCCAAAAATCACTAAAATAAAATAAGCTATTCTTGTAAATTACTCTGGGTCTCACAAGGCAAGTCAGATACATAAGCCGGGAATTCACTGAATCAACTGTGTTATTGTTCACTATTTCGAGCGTTAATATAAAATTTAAGTTGTTCATATAAACGAGTTGTTCACTGAATAGAGTACTCACTCTACCGAGCGGCTTCTGTCTCACCTACTTAAAAATATACGACTTACGCCTGGTTTCATAATACTCGCTTAAAAATTCCTTTAGCTAAAGTAACTTTATCTTTTTAAAAACAATTTAAAGTAACTGCGTTTCATAATGTTGCATCTGGGCAACTTTAACAAAAGTACAGTTTATTCATTTTAAATGAAAGGTGGTAACACAAAATCTTAGAGCGAAAATAGCTGCATTTCAAGAATACAAGTAGCAAATTGCAAAAATAGTATATTATACTATAAGGGAGAGAAATGCGTTATTTTGGCAGAGGTGCAATTTGAAGCCCGAGGGCTACAATGCACCGAGGACAAAATAGCATCTCTCCCGAATGGTATATACTATTTTTTCCACGGTCTCATTAACTTAAAAACACATATTTTGTCATTATGAAGTAAGTAGCACCAGAATTATTGTATTCGGATTTGAGCATTTATTTAGTAGTCGTTGAGTTATTGTCATAACTACAAAATAAACAAACAAAAGGAATTGTCAAATTAAGGTGCTAGTTTGGTTTAGTTTAAAGTTTGTTTAGTGCACAATGAATAATTGTGAGTCGGAAGAGATTGTGGAGGCTGCATATATTGCAATAAGCAATTTGCTGCCTACGAAGTCAAGATCTTTATACGATATAGCCTACAATCGGTTCAAAAAGTGGTGCGCCGAGAAAAATGTTCAAGTATACTACGAGAATGTTTTGTTGGCATACTTCAGTGAAAATGCAAAGAATTACAAGTCTTCCACATTATGGGTGCAATATTCTATGGTTAAGTCATGCTTGATAATTTACGACAACATAGATATAAGCAAATTCCCCAAGCTGATCGCATTTTTGAAAAGAATCGGTGACGGATATCAAGCGAAGAAATCGAAAATATTGAGAAAGGGTGAAATCGACCGTTTTCTATCAAGTGCAGATGACAAAGAATTCTTAATGATTAAGGTAAGATTACTTTTGTTGTTAGGTATTTCAATTATTAAGTATTTTGATTTTTTATAGGTTGGATTAATTCTGGGGATTGCCGGAGCTTGTCGAACTGATGAACTAGTCAATTTAACTGTAGATGATATTGAGGATGTAGGCTCTTCCTTGATTGTAAAAATTCCAAACACTAAGGACAAAGATTCCACGAACCTTTGTGGTTACCGATGTGGAAAATATGCTTGAGTTGTTTCGAAAATACCTGTCCCTTCGTCCTCCCCACGTCAAGCATAAGCGCCTTTTTTTGTACTACAAAGCAGGAAAATGTAGTTCGCAGCCAGTTGGCAAGAATACCATGGGAAAAATTCCGAGTGTAGTAGCTTCGTATTTAAAATTACCTGATGCTGCATGTTATACTGGTCACTGCTTACGAAGATCTTCAGCGACATTACTGGCAGATGCTGGCGTGGATATCACGACAATAAAGCGTCATGCTGGTTGGAAATCAACGACAGTCTCTGAGGGTTATGTCGAGAACTCCATTGAAAATAAGACCAAAATTGCTAATCAGGTTTTAGTAGGTACGACTACTAGGGCAATCACAAAAACTGTAAATGTAAGCGAAAGTAATATTCCTTCTAATATTAATTTTGAAAATTGTACAAATGTAACATTTAATTTAAATGTCAATAAATAATTTCAATGTTATCTTTTTTTTGCATGAATCACAAACGTTCTCCATAATGTAAACTCCCTTGGGAGCATTATACTCCCTTGGGAATAATCGACTACTTCTGTTTTAATTTTGATGTCATAGAAACTGATTTCTACTCCCGACCTTGGAAAAACATTTTTATTTTTAACTAGTGATGAACATATAATAATCGAGTAATTTTAATAATTTACTTTGTACTCGGATGTTTTTAATAATCGGATGATCATTTGAATATTTGTAACTTGAATACTCGGATAATCTTACAGCAAGTTTTTAGATTGATACACAATACTACATTCAAATATCGTACATAGGTGCAAAAATATTTATTTTACCTATATATAGAATATCTCAGTGTAGTCAATGTTGATGTTATAGTAAATGATTGGTTTAATAAATTACACAAAAAAATAAATAAATAAATTTATATTAGTATTTAATATTCACCGCCTTTTATTTTATTGTTATTATTTTTATACAAATTTAAAATTGTGTTATTTTTGTAGAAAGATTTTTTATAAATATGTATATGTCCATACGTTTACCTATACATATAAATAATAAAAAAAAGAAATCAACTATTTCTAATGAATTGTGTAATGAATCTGATGAGGACATAATATATGTAATTCGCAATACATTTAACAAAACTAGAGATTATGTGCGAATGTGTTTTAATAATTATTTACGAACCAAGTGCGTGAAATCATATTTCGCGAATGAGTGACCAGTTTAAAGCGCGAGCGCTTTATGGGCACGAATTCGCAAAATGTTTCACGCACGAAGTTTGTACAATATTTTTTGTACGAGAACTATAATAATAATACATATTGTTAAATACGTTATCGTTTATGACACACTACTAATCTCTTGATATTAATTAAAAAAATTTGAGTTGGCAGTATTGATTATTTGAAGCGACATTTAATTTAAAATTATAAAATTCCAAAAATTCCATATAAAATAAAAACCTCACCAACAACATGAATTCTGATAATGAAATGAAATGAAATTTCGCGAAGCTGCCAATATAGCAGTGGATAATTTATTACCCACAAAATCAAAAAACATATACAAAAGCACTTATACTAAATTCGTAACTTGGGCTAGATCTAAAAATATACAAAAATACTCCGAAAATTATTTATTAATTTATTTTCAAAATTTACAATCAAATAAATCATTATGGTCCACTTATTCTATGTTAAAATCATGCTTAATAATATATGATAATACGGATATATCTAAATATGCAAAACTCATAGCGTATTTAAAACAGATAACGAAGCAACATCAGCCTAAAAAATCAGCAGTATTAACCGAAGAACAAATTACTAAATTTATTGTTGAAGCACCAAATTCTTTGTTCCTACTAATGAAGGTAAAGTCATTTTCATATATTTAAATTCCATACAACACTATATGTATTTATAGGCTGTATTAATATTGGGTATTTCTGGAGCGTGTCGACGTGAAGAACTTTGCAAAATGTCATTGCGAGACATAGAATTTAAATCGAATTTAATTATCGTAACAATTCCAGAAACTAAAACAGGTAACAGCCGTACAGCCGCAATCATTAAGCCCGAATGGATTGCATTAATTCGGCAATATGCAAATTTAAGAACAGCCAGCAGCGATTCTTTTTAACATATCGCAATGGCAAGTGTGTTTGTTCACCTGTTGGTCTTAATACAATTGGCAAAATTCCAATGGAAATAGCTGAGTACCTTCAGCTTGATAGCGCAAGTAACTTCACAGGTCACTGTTTTCGAAGGAGTTCAGCGACATTGTTGGCAAACCAAGGAGGTGACTTGCTTTCAATTAAAAGGCATGGTGGATGGAAATCATCTACGGTTGCAGAAGGATATATCGAAAATTCTCTGCATAGTAGAATTCAATTAGCTAAAACAATGACCCCGTTAGAAATATCGACTCCGCCTGCAACTTGTTCGACATCTGAAATACAAGATATATGTAATAATACAGTCAACGTTACTCTACCTTCGCAATCAAGATCAATTCAAACAAACCAGTTAATCCCTGGGGTATCAATCTCTGGTTGTCAAAATTGCCAAATCTAATTTTTTAATAATTGTTCCGTTTCAATTTCTGAAAAGAATGAATAATGGTAATTTATATAATATTTGTTGCTGTTCTGACATTGAATTACATACCTTCCAAATATAACAATTTCTATTTCATTTCCTTTTATTTTCATAGAAAAACAACGAACTGGGTAGCATATTATTAAGGTTAGGGATTTATGATTTTAAAATGTCACTAAATTAATCAAGTTCCAGGAAGTACCAACTTTACTTTTACGCACTCGTGTTTAAAGTGACTTTTTACGCACGCAAATCGAATCGTGAAATGACAGGTTTTGATAAGCGAGTACAAAATAGTATATTAAAAAACAAGTTTCATAAGGCACCATTTTGCCGCACGAGATCAGTTTAGAAAACGAGCCGCGATAGCGGCGAGTTTTCTAAAGGGCGAGTGCGGCAAAAGGCCTTATGAAACGAGTTTTGTATACTATTTTTTCTATTTTGCGTTTTTAACATTAATAAATTGCTTAAATTGGAATTATTTAATTTGAAAGTTCAGAGTTTAATTTTTATATAAAGCATGCAGTTGGTCACATTGATACTTGACATTTTCAAATTTAAATCTTGCTATCCGCGAAGTATATTATATTACATATTATTTATTAATTTTCGTTAACATTACTTGATATTTCATTTAAAAATATAAACATGAGTGACATAGAAACATATATATGTTGTTGTCCATTGTATACAACGTACGTTGTTTGTGTAAAATACGGACATATATCATATCTGTCAAATGTACATAAATTCTTAAAATCAAATGACAGCAATGATATTTATTTCTGTATTCGAACAACGCCAACATTGAAAAATGAAAAAAAGTGTATCGAAATGAAGCTCATTTCGATACTGTTTTTGGGTTTCATAAAGAGTTCATTTCGAACGTAAAATAGAAAAAGTTTCTTTAAAGCGCTAAAGTGACACCTTGGTAGCTTTAACTCAAAGTTGCCCTAAGGTAATAAAATAAGTTATGAAGTATTCTTAAAGTTGATTATAAAACCGGTCTCAAAATATGCTTCAATTTTAATCTACCAGAATTGCAACTGGAAACTGTCAGAAGAAGAGGCCGTCAAGTGACGCAAACATTTTTGCTTTTGCCCGAATCCATAGCCTGCTACTAAAGATTTTGAAAGCGTTCCTCGTATATTACGAGAATTTCTTTAAATACTAACGACGTTAATGTAGTTTCTAGACAGGTTTAATATATTGTGGTACATAATTATATGTTTACTTCGAAAATTAAATAATTGGGTAATATAAAGAACATCGTGTTATTTACCTACTTAATATATTAAATATGGTATATTATACATGTTTTCCAACGCTATAAATAAAAGTTATGTTTTATGTTTACCTGTTTCTAATTAGGCTTTTTATGTGTTTAATGTTCCTTGTGTAGGTGTATGGATGCTATTAGGCCAGTTATATGTGACGGTCTGTTGATCTCAAAGCATCTAATTTACCGAAATTGTGAAGGTGTAGTTAAGTTGTTTCCAGTGGGACGATTAAATTGCTTGCATTTTTTTAAATACCTGTAATTCCGTCATCCGGAGAGCGTCACGAATTCCGGAACATTGTTTTCGCAAGGTCGTGGATGTGTTTAATTATGTAATTTTAAATATATTAAGAGATACATACCTACACATACGAGTTGAATTTTTCACGCACGTACGTTATGTGTTCTTATAATTATAATAAGAAGACATTAAGCCATTATTAATTGAAAATTTTGGTGTTTTATGCATTTTTGTGCTTTTTATTTTGTTTCCATTTTAAGTATTTAATGAACAGTAAACTCTCTGTTAAGCGGACACCAACGGTTCACATAATTTTGTACGTTTAAGAGAGGTGTCCGTTTAACAGAAAAATGTATTACATAAATAATGAAATACAAGTGAAAAAGCAACAGTACATAATTTCCACTTTATTGAATCAATAAAGTGGAAATTAAGTAATACAGGCTGGTCCTTAATTTCTTCGAGAAATTTTAGGGTGCGATTCCTTGGGTAATCTCGAGAGAAATAGTTCCTATAAACATTTGTCCTAAAGTTTTACGTTGTAGAGATACAGGCTGATTAATTTTTCACCAAAAAAAATTTTAATTCAAAAATTTAGAAATCGATTTAGGGAACTGTTGTGTTGGTTGTCATGTTTACAGCATTTATTTGTACTTACGTAACTGTCATAAGTATTGTCAAACAATAATTAATTTGAAAGTTCGTACCTACAAATCTTTTTTTGTAATTATGGTGAATTATACAAATGCTGAAATGGCAGATATGCATTTTGTGTACGGTCTAGCTAATGGAAATATTTATGAAGCAAGGCGTATTTACCAACAAAAATATCCTCGACGACTTGTACCTTGTGCGGAAACCTTCAGTAATATTCACCATCGTCTAGCAGAAACTGGTACATTTGAGAGAAACAAAAATACTCCGGGAAGACCTCAAACTAAAAGAACACCCGATTTAGAGGAAGCTGTTCTGCAGATAATCGATGAACATCCAGAAACCAGTACAAGAAAGATTGGTGTAACGGTAAACGCAAGCCATCAAACCATCTTAAGGATATTACACGATCAACGATTATATCCTTTCCATATTCAGAGAGTACAGGCTCTTCTTCCGCGTGACTTTCCGCAACGCTTAGTCCTTTGTGATTGTTTCCGACAAAAAATTGCCCAAAATGCACAATTTCTAACCTACATTCTATTTACTGACGAGGCGAACTTCTCCAGAAATGGTATTAGGAATTTCCACAACAACCATTTATGGTCAGATGAAAATCCGCATGCCATAAGGGAGATGCACTTTCAAGAGCAATTTTCCTTAAATGTATGTAAATAATTAATAATTATTTAATTGGTCCCTTTTTCCTTCCTATACGACTTAATGGAGCATCATATCGACTATTTCTTGAAAACGAGTTGCCTGGCCTTTTAGAAGATATTCCACTTTTGATCCGAAATGAACTTTGGTTTATGCATGACGGCGCTCCAGCACACTTTAGTTTACAAGCTAGGCAATTTTTAAATAGGACATATCAGAATAGATGGATAGGTCGAGGAGTGGAAGTTCCGAATCAGCCGTGGCCTCCAAGGTCACCTGATTTGAGCCCTCTAGACTTCTTTCTGTGGAGACATTTAAAATCCCTTGTTTATACTTCGCCAATTCAAGATCTCGATGACCTAAGAAATCGCATAATTGTTGGATGCGAAACAATTCGAAACACTCCCGGACTTTTTCAGCGTGTGAGTATGCAATTGAATAGGAGGATAGAAGCCTGCATATTAGCTGTTGGTGGTCATTTTCAACAGTACCTTTAGGGTTTATTGTAACCGTTTCTTAAATTTTTGAAATAAATTTTTTTTTTTTTGGAAAAATTAAACAGCCTGTTTCTCTACAACGGAAAACTTTAGGACAAATGTTTATAGGAACTATTTCTCTCGAGATAACCCAAGGAATCGCACCCTAAAATTTCTCGACGAACTTAAGGACCACCCTGTATTATATAATATTTATGAAAATGACTTTCAATCAAGCAGAGGCTACTTCGATTCAGAATAATACATAAATGCTTTTAAAATCGTTATTTATTAATAAAAAAACGCAAATTCTAAGTGTAACAATTTCTACTGCTTAACATGGCGTTATTTAATAAAGCTTCTGCATATTTATGACATATAAGTTACGAGTCCGCATATAATACAACCTATTCATAATTTCCAGACGTACACTCAGCAATTTCATTCATTCGCCGGATACACGTGGAGTAAGATAAGATAATATTTAATATATAAAGATGGGCAAAGCATTAGTTGATAGAGTTATTAGTGTAACTGTACGCGACACAGATCGCTAGTAACCTCAGTGTAATCTAGTTTAAGTCTATATTGTAACGTATTGTCAAATCCGTAAAACAAATAAATTTTTTTGTTAAATTTCAACGCTCTCGAAATTTAACTGGCGCAGTCAGGACGGATCTTGGCAATCACTGTTGGAGAATTACAAACGTCGAAAATAGTGAGTGTGAATTTCAATTCTTTGGCCCAGAGAAAGAACAAAAAGCGACAGTACGTGCAATTAGATTCAACGACGGTTACACAAGGCCTGGAGGATCAAAATTTCCAAAAGGTGCAACGTTTGAACTGGGACGAACACCGAAACGATCAAAATCTCGTCGAGGTACCCATCAACGTTATAAAAATTAAGAAACACGACTGGAGGATCAAAATTTCCAAAGGTGCGATATTGAATTGGAAAAAACACGGAAACGATCAAAATCTCGTCGAAGTGCCAATCAATATTATAATTAAGAAGAAGCAACAAGCAAACAAAAGAAGTAACACAAGAAAACAACAATACTTAACTAGAAGAATAACACAAAGAAACCAAACCAATACAGCAACTAATAAAAGAAGTAACACAAGAAAACAACAATACTTAACAAGAAGAATAACAAGAAGAATAATAAAGAGAATAACACAAAGAACAAGCCAACCAAAATCGAATGAAGATCTTACTAACAATTCTGTAAGTAGATTTTTAAATTTTTTACATATCTACAATTTACTGTAGTGATTGTAAGACGTATTTTTGCTTTTGTGAAAAAAGTATTGAAATACACGACGAAAAGCAACCATATTATAACAGAAATATATGCTGGTAAGCAAAACTTTATATGTCAATAGAAAATCTTGTAGAAAACCTAGTAAATTCAATTAATACATTAAACTTAAACGAAATGCCTAATCAAACTTATACGAGAAGTTCTATAAGCCAAGCAGAAATCTGCACGATACCAATATACAATGGTGATCCAAATACATTACCATTATTTATTGATGCTTGTGAAGATTTGATAAAAACTTATTTCGATAAAAATAATAGAGATAACCCTTTAAACTCCTATTTAATAAGAATAATAAAATCAAGATTGAGTGGAGAACCGCAATCGATAATAGGGGCAAGAAAATTAAAAACTTGGCATGATATTAAAGCATTACTAGAATTAACATTCTTAGACCAGAGATCAGAAGATTGTCTTTTAAATGATGTAACAATGGAACAGCCTAGAAAAAATGAAAATCCTTACATATTCGGACAAAGGATTAGGGACATGTTAAATTTACTATTAACTAAAATGCAACTAGATACTGAAGAAGAATTAATACCGTTAAAAACAAACATGTATAAGAAAACTGCATTACAAACATTTAAAAGAGGATTAATGAATTACGGTAGAATTGGCGAAATAATGTATTTAAAAAATCCAGAGACATTAGAAAATGCTCTAGCTGAAGTACTAGAATACCAAAATTGGCAGTACAGATGCGGAAAATCAACAATGCCGCAAAATAACTACAAAATAATACATCAGATAACACCAGGACACATGAAAACACCAGCCCAACAAGAACAACTTCCACGAATACAACAAGTGCCACGAATACAACAACTTCAACACCAACCACAATTAAAACAATTCCAATACCAGCCAAAAACAAATTATCAAAATCCATTTCCTATTAAACCAAATTTCCAAAACCAAAGTAAACAAAATTCCCATATTAAGCAAAATTCCTTTAAATTTGCAAAATCTCCTGCACAATTAATGGAAAGAAGAAATCCTAGACAACAACCAATGGAAATTGACCCAAGCATGAGCCGAATGAGACAAACATCATATGGACCATCAACATCACAACAAAAATGGAAACTTGAAGAAATGAACAATCAAGGCCAAGAAGAAGAAGAAGAAAATCCAGAATATGAAGAGTATGGAGAATCAGAAGACTATGAATATCAACCAATTTGGGACGAAGATACAGAACCATTTCCATTCGAACCAGAGGAGCAGCCAAATTTTCCAACTGGAGCCTCAGCGAACGAGACACCACCGAATGTCCAACAACCGGTATAAAGTTAAGAAATCATTTAGAATTTAATCAACAACATTGTGTACGATTACCTTATATTTATGTACCAGAAATTAATGCAAAATTTCTAATTGATACAGGTGCATCAGCATCCTCAATTTCAACTGAAATAGCTCAAAATCATTTTCCAAATTATATCAAATATTCACCATTTTCAGTAACAACAATGCACGGTACCACATATCATAATTACGTTCTTAGAATACCTTCTTTACACACATTTAACGCGTACGGACAAATACACGAATTTAATATAGTAGATTTTTCTAAAAAATATGATGGAATAATAGGTTTAAGATTATTAGAAAAAATGAATTCCATAATAGATTTTAAAACTAAAAAACTTCGCACAAGTTTCGCGGAAATACAATTATATTTTGACAACCCAAAAATTAAAATAGGACCAAGAGAAAGAAAAATAATTAAAATACCTGTAGATCGAAATCTAAAAGAAGTACATATAAATCATCAGAGAATAGCACCAGGAGTAGAAATACCTGAAAACATCACGACCACAGAAGATTACTACGCAATTACTGAAATCGTAAATTTCAATAACTACCCAGTGGAAATAAACTTCGAAAAACCAATTTTAACTGAAGAATACAATTATGTTGAAGAAAACAGAATAAAAGGAAAATTATCAATGAAAAGGATTAAAGAAATTCAAAGAAGAACATTAGAGGCAAAGCTACGATTAGATCATCTGAATAAAGAAGAAAAAGAAATGATAAGAAAATTATGTATAGAATATCAAGATTTATGTCACAGTGAAGAATTACCTTTAACATTCACATCAGAAATTAAAGATCAGATACGATTAAAAGATGAAACTCCGATATATCAAAAGCCTTATAGGAAATCACCAATACAAAGAGAAGAAATAAATAAACAAATAAAGAGCATGTTAGAACAAAACATTATACAACCCAGTATAAGCCCATGGTCAGCACCAGTAGCGATAGTACCAAAAAAAATGGATGCATCAGGAATCAAGAAATATAGAATGGTAATAGATTATAGAAAATTAAATGAGAAAACCATCGACGATAAATTCCCAATTCCTAATATACACGATATATTAGATAAATTAGGAAGAGCTAAATATTTCACGACATTAGATTTAGCGTCTGGCTATCATCAAGTCGAGATGGAAGAAAAAGATAGAGAGAAAACAGCATTTAGCACAGAAGATAACCACTATGAATTTTTAAGAATGCCATTTGGTCTTAAAAACAGCCCAGCAACATTTCAAAGAGTAATGAACCATATTTTAAGAGGTCTAACAGTAGACACATGTCACGTATACCTAGATGATATAATAATATATGCAGCATCATTAGAAGAACATCAACAAAAATTAAAGAAAGTATTTAAACGCTTAAGAGAAGCTAATTTAAAATTATCAATGGACAAATGTGAATTTTTAAGAAAAGAAATTGCTTATTTAGGACATATAATAACAAAAGATGGAGTAAAACCAAATCCAGATAAGATTGAAGCAATAAAGGGGTATCCAATACCAAAAACACAAAAAGAAATCAAAGCATTTCTAGGATTATTAGGATATTACAGAAAATTTATAAAAGACTTTGCTAAAATTACAAAACCCTTAACCAAATATTTAAAAAAGGGAAGTAAAATTGAATTCACAGAAGAATATACAACAACATTTGAACTTTGTAAAAAGATACTTTGTAATGAACCAGTATTACAATATCCAGATTTTAATAAACAATTTTTAGTAACAACGGATGCAAGCAATGTAGCAATAGGAGCAGTATTATCACAAGGAACGATAGGACAAGACAGACCAATATTTTATGCATCAAGAACATTATCGGAAACAGAACAAAAATATTCAACAGTAGAAAAAGAACTGTTAGCAATTATTTGGGCATGCAAACAATTTCGACCTTATATATTTGGAAGAAAATTTACAATAATCACAGATCATAGACCATTAGTGTGGTTACATAATTTGAAAGAACCAAACTCGAAATTACAACGATGGAAGATAAAATTAAGTGAGTACGATTATGAAATTATATATAAAAAGGGAAAAATTAATAAAAATGCGGATGCATTATTGAGAATCGAATTACATAACCAAGAAGATAATGTAGATGAATTATTACAAGAAGATACATCATCTATAATACCACAAGTTGATAATGAAGAACTAGATGACTTACTACGAAATCTAGAACCACGAGAATTAACAATGGAAGAAATAATACAAAAATCAAGAAATCAGGAAGAAATAGATAACATTCTACAAGAACTAGGAAGAATAGAACATAATCCTAATAAACAACAAGAAGACGATGACTCACTGCATAGCAATGTAAATGTAGAACCAGAAACATCAATACCAATAACTGATATGGCAATAGATATACAGAAGATACAAGTATTCATAGAAACACATATATTTCCGACAACAGTAACATTTGATACGAAAAATGCTAAAGTAATATACCACGCAAAATTGGAGAAGAAAAATCTGAAACAAGAATTGATAGATTTAATAAAGGATATAATGCCTCAAGGAAATTACTACATATACACAACAGATGAAATTTATAAAGAAATGTGTCAAGTTTATATCGAACACTTCAATAACAACGGACCAAAAATTTATAGATGTCTTCGAAGGGTAAGAATAATCGAAACACCAGAGGAAAAGATTGAAATCATAATGCAAAACCATGAAGGAAAAACTAATCACAGAGGAATCAATGAAACTTTAAAACAGATAAAGAAGAATTATTACTGGAGTCAAATGAAGGATGATATAACGAATTATATTAAGAGATGCGAAATATGTAAAAAAAACAAATACGATAGAGCACCACCAAAATTACCTTTTCAATTAACGAAATTAATAGAGAAACCATTTGATAAAATTCACGTTGATACGATATCAATAAATTCACAAAATTTTCTAACTATAATAGATACATTCACAAAATATGCACAAGCATATCCAATTCAAGGAAAGACAGCAGTCGAAGTAGTTGATAAATTAATAGAAAGTTTTAGTATACACGGTTCACCAAAAGAAATTGTAATGGATAACGGTTTAGAATTTAATAATGCAACATTAAAAGAATTATTAAAATTATATAGAATCAATGTTCACTATACAACGCCTTTAAATCCAAATTCGAATGCACCAATTGAACGATTACATTCAACACTTTTAGAACATGTTAGATTAATAAAAAATCAAAAACTAACTCAAGATATAAAACAGATAATGAAATTATCACTGTTAGCATATAACTCGACTAATCATTCAGCAACAGGAACCTCACCTTTTGAACTCTTGTATGGACACACTAATACAAAAGAACCAATGGACCTATATTACGATGAAACGTATTATCAAGATTATATTCAAAAACATAAAGAACGCACGAAATATCTCTATAATAAAATTGCAAATAAAATGCAAGAAGATAAAGAAAAGAAAATCATTAAAATAAATAAAAATAGAGAAAACGAAGAAATAAAGATAGGTCAGGCAGTATATGTAAAACCCCATAAATACTATTCACAGAAAACGAAAGAAAGATATCAAGGGCCATACACAGTTACGAAAATCAATGAAAATGGAACAGTTGAAGTTAAAACAAAAAAGAATAAAATTTTACGTTATCATATAAATTCATTAAAATTAGCAAATGTTCCAGAATCCTTATCGGAAGAGGATTAACAGTAGTATTAAGAATATCCATTTAAATGTAAATAAGAAATTTTCGTTTGAGCTACTAATAAATAACCTGTACCAAATAGAAAGTTTAATTCAAATTTAGAGTATATCAAACTAATACTTATTTTGCATTTATATTGTTAATACCTATTGTAAGTAATGAAGCATTTCAATATTTTATGTAAAATGCTCTGCCTATTTACGAATGAAATAATACTTTTAAACAAATTACTCCTAAAAATAAATACGTTGGTATAAAAAACAATAAATTTAACTGAAGTATTTTAAAAACTTTCAGATAGAATTAATAATCAAAAAGATATTTCCGAAATTTAAATGACGCAAAAGAAATGTTAAGCAAAATTACTATCTCAGATAAAGCAAGTAATTCTTTAATTTATAATTACATTCATATTAATACTATTAATACTTGCAATTCTTTTGTTTAAATTATATAAAAAGATAAGGACTAAACAAAAGGTTAAAAAAAACAAACAGATGCCGATAAGAAAAGAATGCAAGATTTGCCTTTTTAAGGATAATCTCGCATGTAAGGCGGAAGGAGTTACGAGTCCGCATATAATACAACCTATTCATAATTTCCAGACGTACACTCAGCAATTTCATTCATTCGCCGGATACACGTGGAGTAAGATAAGATAATATTTAATATATAAAGATGGGCAAAGCATTAGTTGATAGAGTTATTAGTGTAACTGTACGCGACAGATCGCTAGTAACCTCAGTGTAATCTAGTTTAAGTCTATATTGTAACGTATTGTCAAATCCGTAAAACAAATAAATTTTTTTGTTAAATTTCAACGCTCTCGAAATTTAACTTATATTCGAACATAGAACTTTGTCGTGTTTTGAGATATAAAGAGCGATCAAATAGAAACTATATATTTTGATTTTGTAATAAAGATAAAACAGTATAAAATATCAATATATTTTTTTATTTATTTTAAACATTGGTTCGTGACATTTTTATTTAAAAATGATTTCATGTAAACGACCATGTCTGAAATTTCTTAAAAATTCGATTTTGGAGCATCAATTTTTGGCCACTTTTTCGCATAAATCTGCACTTATTTCAGCAATAACACGAGTAGTTTTGGTTTTAAGATCATTGAGTGTTTGCCGTTTATTGAAGTAATCCAATGATTTAACTTAGCCACGGTACATCGGAATTTCTGGAGATTACAAGACCATTAAACTTTTCTTTCAATAAATTGATTGTGTCACGAGATGTATGGCATGTTGCACCATCCTGTTGGAACCACATATTGTTTAAGTCGAAATCATCTAATTCATGCCACAAAAATCCGTAATCATCTGTCTGTAACGTTCTCCATTGCCAGTAACTGCAATGCCATTTTCATTTTCCAAAAAATATGGTCCAATAACACCTCTAGACTATAAAACACAACAAACTGTTAATTTTTGTGGATGTAAACGCGTTTCATGACAGTATATGGGTTTTCTTCACACCAAATGCGACAATTGTGCTTATTCACGAAGCCATTTAAGCAAAAATGAGCTCCATCGCCGAAAATGACTTTCCATAAAATAATGGATCTGTTTCGAATTGCTCTACGAGGTGCATTCAAGTTCTAAGGCCTCCGATTTTTTTTCTAACTAACTACTCACCCGAAAACTATGAAACTGGTGTTACTTCTCGACGTAATCTCCCTGCAGACGTACACATTTTTTACAACGTCGACGCCATGATTCCATGGCCGCGGCCAAGGCTTCTTTAGGAGTCTGTTTCGACCACTGGAAAATCGCTGAAGCAATAGCAGCACGGCTGGTGAATGTGCGGCCACGGACAGTGTCTTTCATTGTTGGAAACAGCCAAGTCACTAGGAGCCAGGTAAGGCGAGTAGGGAGCATGAGAAATCACTTCAAAGTTGTTTTCACGAAGAAACTGTTGCGTAACGTGCCCGATGTGCGGGTGCGTTGTCTTGGTGAAACAGCACACGCGCAGCCTTTCCCGGACGTTTTTGTTGCAGTGCAGGAAGGAACTTGTTCTTCAAAACATTTTCGTAGGATGCACCTGTCACCGTAGTGCCCTTTGGAACACAATGGGTAAGGATTACGCCCTCACTGTCCCAGAATATAGACACCATCATTTTTTCAGCACTGGCGGTTAGCCGAAATTCTTCTGGTGCCGGTGAATCTGTGTGCTTCCATTGAGCTGACTGGCGCTTTGTTTCTGGATTGAAAAATGGCACACGACGAAAAGAAAGTCCGGCTTGTGCGAGCCCGAGGTTGTTTCGGTTTGTTGTCACACGATGCTCTGCCTTCATTAAACTGTCGCACCCACGAACGCACTTTCGACACATCCATAACTCCATCACCACATGTCTCCTTCAACTGTCGATGAATTTCAATTGGTGTCACCACGAAAATTCAGAAAACGAATGATTGCACGCTGTTCAAGTAAGGAAAACGTAGCCATTTTAAGTATATAAAACAGTTCTTATTCTCGACGCTGCCGCTACAATTCCATCTGCCGTACAGTGCTGCCCTCTCTGTGACGTATTGAAAACGAACGCACGCTCATTTTAAAACAATGCACATGCTTCTATCTCTTTCCAGTCTGGAGTAAAAAAATCGGAGGCCTTAGAACTTGAATGCACCTCGTAAAACTCAATCTGCGAAATTTCTACGCAATACATGGTCATTTGGTTTAAGTTGTTGTATCAACAGAAATTTATACGCCTTGAAATGCAAATCCTTATGAAGGATATTCAATCTGGTGCCATAAGACAATCCAAGTTCTAGAGAACGACGTCTAATTGATTCTTCTCAATGTTTCTTCACACTTTGGTTCACAGCATCGATATTTTCAGCACGTTTCAGTACGTTTACATTTTTTCCGGGTTGGATTCTTAATATCACAAACATTACTATTTGTCTCCAATTTTTTAAAAACATTACGAATAGTAAGCTCTGTAGGTCGATTATGTTGACCATAAATTTCACGTACAGCACAAAACGTAGCCCGAACAGATTCATTATTTTTGTAATAAATTTTAACTATTTCTAAACGCTGTGTTTGGAATATTGAAGAGTTTATTTACATTTGTACGGAGAATTTCCAGAGAATAACGCTTTAAAAGGTCATTATATCCCTTTTACCATCTGTTATACGTTCTCACATATTCTGTTGTGGTCAAAATAATCATTTTACGCTTTTATTTTGAGAGAATACAGTTACCCGTTACTAATTTAACCTTATCCTGATCATCCGGAGCCAAAGAGGGATGTTTATGGGCTATCTCTAGAACCCATATAACTTAAAAAATCAAGTTTATCCATTATCCGAAGGAGACTTTACTTTGATGTACTGAAGGATTCATAGCCTGAGGTATTCGTTGAGTTCGTGACCAACATATCCTGAATCGGACAACATTTTAATCCGTACGTCAGGTGGACCAAGGCTGATCGCAGAGATTAGTAGTATTTAGTAGAAAACTAGAATAGTTTGAAGAAGGTATCGAGCTAAGTTTGTTTTACAAAATTTCGCATATAAATAAATAAAATGATATATATACAAACCTACCTTAAAAGTAGAATAAAATTCCATTAATTAGCAATTTATAACTGTAAATAGAGAGGTAATATACCAGTTTAACCCTATATCGCGCAATTTTTTTTATTGGTCTCAAAAGAAAATCCTGAATATTATGTTATGTTCAGAACTCGGAAAAAATATTTAAAAAAATATATTCTATTCTAAAACGTTTTTATTTTGTAAAATATAGTTGTAGCAGATTTGATACAAGGGGATTATTGTATAACAAAGTATAGTATTAGCTTAACTGGTATGAAATCTTAGGAAACAATTATTATTTTTATTTAAACAGAAAAATAAGCTGCATTTGTTGCATTTAATGTACGAAAATTGTTTGCATGTAGGTAATTTGCACCTTTGCCTTGTTTCAGTGTATATTGGCCAATGATTCCACCCATCTAATCTTACATCCTTTGGAGGAATGTAAGAAGCCGTTGCCGAGCGTTGTCCCTTTGCTTGTATTAACTTTTCTGTATCAGATGGTCTGCCTCTTTTACTGATAGTGCTACTTCCACTTTTGCACAAACAATAAGCTACTTCTGTTCTAAAGTCGGCTAGCCGCATGGAGAAATCTTCTTTACGCTGCTGATTTACTCTTTTATATAATAGCCATGCGTTAACAAATGTCATGTCCAGCATGTGGTAAAATAACCTAAGATACCATTTCTTAGATTTAATTTTAATCTTATATCGGCCAATAAGACTGTCCATAAGATCAACGACACCCATGTGGCGATTGTATTCTGTAATAATATTTGGACACTCTACTTCTATTTTACGTTTTTCCTTTCTATCGAAGCGCTTTATAGTAGTCTTTGGAAGTACACTTGTGTAACTAGACAAAAGGCATACGGTTCGGTTATCCTTCCATGCTACACAGGATACGTCAACGCCTTCCAAATTGCAAACATACTCATAAGATGTACCTCGTTGTTGTTTATTTAGTTCTTTATCGACAGGAATTTTACAATTTGGTATTCGATTTCTTCTAACTGTTCCTAAAGAAAATATACCTTTCTGTGCCAGATGTGATACAAGTGATAAACTTGTGTAGTAGTTATCAAAATATACGATAAAATTTTTATTGTGGGGTATAATCCTACATAGGCGTTGCACCAAATTTCCAGTTACCCCTAAGTATTTCACCTCCTACAAGTTCATAGTCTTTTTTTCCAGTGTATATTTCATAATTATATGAAAAACCACTAACACCACTGAGAATAAAGAGTTTAAATCCCCATTTGTGGGGCTTAGCAGGCATATACTGCCTCAAACTGTGTCTACCTTTGGACGCACACATTTGTTCGTCTATCGACAAATGTTTCTCCAATGGTACACTTTTATACCTGAATAACAATGTGTCAATTACTGGTCGCAATTTATAAAAGTTTATCGGAATGGTTGTCTTTTGTTGAAGGTATGTTGTCATTGTCATTGAAATGAAGATTTTGACGAATTTTCTCAAATTTCTTTTGACTCATTGCTTCTTCTATGTGTGTAAATCCTAAGTTAGCACTCCAGTACGATCTCACCTTCGGCATATGTACAAATGACATATAAATACATATACCCAAGTATTTACGAATGTCTTGGTCGGAAATATGTGTTGTATTATTTAAATTTATTTGACTAGCGTACAAACTCGTCTGGAAAGTTATTTTCGTAATCAATTCGTCTGTAAAAAAAGTATTTGAAGAAGGCGTGCGGGGTATCGATGTCCATAAATGTGGAAGGCAATGTTTCAGAACCTCTGAACTCTTTAGCATCACCTAATACTAAATTTTTCTTTTTCCAAATTATATTTGCATTTTTTTAGGAACACATGTTTTAAGTGTATCAGTATTTACTACGTTACTAATAGTAGATTCTATTGATTCATCTAGCGTTTCTGCATCGTCCGCAACTTCTGACATGTCATCTTCAAATACAATAGGCAAAGTTTGTATATCTAGTATATCTTCCAGTTCGGTGCTCTCAGGTTCGAAGTCAGATTCATCTTGTTCTAGACCATCATCACTATCCCACAATTGCTGCGCATACTTTTCCAGCTCTTCATTTGTAAGAGGCCTCCTTTTGTTACACAGATTCATTTGTTCGTAAATTTTCTACACTAAAAACGCAATGTATCAGATATGATACAACAAAATTTATAGCCTACTATTACATATATTTCATATATATATTGAAAATGTAGAATATATTAGAAATCCTTTTACCTTATAGAACAAAATCGGACACAATTACGAAGAAAATTTTACGTTTTAAAACTTTATATCACTAATTGTCATCACAGTGAACACTAGTAGAAACGGTCACACATAAGTAAAGACGGCAGACTATGTGCCCACACTGTTAAATTTAATAATACACATAAGGTGTATTAGATAAAAATGTAGATTTTGCAAAATTAGGGCAACTTTTTACCAATACTGAAGATCCATTGTACAGATACAAAGAGCACTTTAATGGGCAACTTTTTACCAATACTGAAGATCCATTGTACAGATACAAAGAGCACTTTAACTATGCAAATATAACATCTCCCAACGTCGAACAATCCTTCTCAGTATATAAACATATATATATATTAAATTTATTATATTATATTAAATTTGACAGTGTGGGCACATAGTCTGCCGTCTTTACACATAAGGGTTAGGTCAATAATAATATAACTTGAAAAATAACGGTTTCTAATATATGCCTTATGCCCAGTTACATTAAGTGTTGTAGCTTATATGCAACGAGGAGTTTGCGCAGACTATAATATTTGTAGTACAGATTAATACGCACTTCTTTTAGTTGTATCATTTCTGCTACATTACGCGATATATGGTTAAAGCGTGGTTTAATTTGCCAGAGCCTTTTTGCTAAATTTCCATATTTTATATTCATATCAGCTGTTGCATATATTTTCCTACCTACAAAAGAAATCTTGCATATGATCTTCATAATTTAACACATGTTTCTATAAGGATAGGTATTGTTAACTCATTATTCTTGAATGATTTATATCAATGTTGCATATATAAAACTAGTGCGAAGAATATCTAAATAAATAAAGTTTAGGACTAAAAATAAGTTGTTTTGAATATACGATAACCTAATTTTAATAAATCCATACTGATCTATATTTGCTAAGATATTTACAAAATAGTTACCTACTTGCCAAATAAGAATCAAGACCTAGAGAGTAATTAAAGAGTTCATGTTTATTTTTTAGCTTCATAAACATCGGCTATTATAAAAATCAAGACACCATTTGGGATTTATATAGTTTTTTTTTGTCTTCGTCCGTTTTTCGTTTTATTGGATATGCGTAAGGTCTTATATTAAGGCGCGTAAAATTTAAATTCAAACCTATCGTAATTTCTCAAAGGTAAACATTTTTATCATTAAAAGAACATTGCTTAATTGGTATTTAAATTTATAATTTGGTCGAAATAATGTGTGTATGAATAAAGCACATTATTTAAGTTACCAACATGGTGATCTGATTAATTACATATAATTAGCTATTACAAACACGAGCTTTACCTTATGGTGTCACTTATTACTAATAATGTCCTAATAATAATGAAATTATTCTATAATAAATAATTGTGGTGCTGGTGAAGAATCATCAAAGACCCAGGACGTGTGATAATGCTTGAATATATTACAACTTACTAACTAAATAAAACACAGTAGCGTTGTCCTTAAAGTTTGTATTTATTATTTACATAAAACAAATTGAGCTTGATATATTTAAACGTAATTAAATAATGTAATGTACGCAAGGAGCGTTGAATAAGTAATTAAAAACAATTAATACAAAAATAAACTGAAACGAACGTTAAATTTGGCAGTAAATTAAATGTTAATTAATAATGATTAATATAAAATAACGTTTGTATCGAACAATACAGAGTTACCTTTGAGTTGCGAAAATGGTCGGCCACGTGGTGCTTTATATACTTGACACATATTGCTGTGAATTGTAATTTTAATTGCTTATTGACTTTCAATTCACACTGCAACTTATTTTCCCTGCTATCTTCAGTCGGGTCGCCTTCCTTGAGCTTCTTAATCTTCAGGGCTTATTCTCTCGAATATGTGGTATGGAGAAAAATAATAAGGGTTGATTCAAGAAATAAAACTAACATTAACGCCACATACATATAATTCAAAAAAAAAAAAGAAAAATTCTACTTTATCAAGTATAAAGCAGGATTGTGACTTATTACGCCGCAAACTTAGAGATATATATATATAGAGATAAATAATGACTTGTACATGAGATAAAAAAAACTCTTAAATGAATCCTGAACAAAGATCTAAATATAAATATAAACAAAATTTATTAGCTGTCATCAATTACATTATCCCCACAAAATCAAACGTCAAAATAGAACTTTCTCTATTTTCGCACGCATCCAAAATTGATCATGCGCAAAATTTCAAGCATGTAACAAAATAGTTTTCCCGCTTCCTAACATACTACGATAACTTATATGAACAAAAACTATATTAAAAAAAAACAGTCTCATAAGTTTTGTTAATATCTTCAATGATTACAAAATATTACAAACTAAAATTATAAATTTAAGAATCTTCTGATTTCAATAGAATTATCGCTACAAATATAAATATAATATTATTTGATACATACATTCATTTTTGTATACGTCACGTCACAAAAACTATTATAAGAGAGACTCCAGATAGGTCATTTAAATTCAAATTACAAGATTAAAATACTCGTAATAACACGTAAATGAATTTTAATTACATCAAAACACCTCAAAATACAAAACGAAGTTATCCAAAATACATTGAACAAAATTAAGTTCTGTTCAATATTAATAAAAAAAAACACCACCTATCTGTTAAAGAACTATGAAATCTCTAAGGTATGATGAAGCAGGAAACAGCAAGCTACCCCTACCTAAATATAAAATAAAATCAAAATAGCGACAAGATATATATATCTGTATATTATTACAACTTCCAGCTTGGCGCGAACTCCGAACATCTCACTGGCCCCTACACCTACAGTCATGGACCAAAATACACATTATAATAAATTGTTATATAAAATGTTAAATTTTTATAGTTATTTCTCTGGAATAAAAATATACGTAAATACAATAATTTTCTTATCTTCTATAGTTTCTTTCTTTAGGAAACTTCACGACAATATGTAGAGCGATGTTTGGCCGGAGGAATAAGAAATCAATTATTAATATATCAATAATTAAATCAATTAAATTAATGTGGATTAGCTTAAAAGAATAATATATATATTGAACAATACAGATTACCTTCTAGTTGCGGAGATGCAGGGGCACATGCATATTGGCCGGTACTTGAACAGCACGGCGTGTAAAATGTTTAACTTACGAAGGTTCTAAAGAGAAGACTGATTTGTGTCGAAGTAACACTGGTCTAGAAAAAGGTCTGTTTATTACCCCTAAGCCGAAGAGAGGGTTCGATATTGTCGATATCTTGACTAATAATTAATAAAAACGCGACCTGAAGAGGTGTGCTATAGATGACATAAATGTTATTAAAATATCCCTTGTGAGTCAACCTTTCAAATGATATGAGACACAACATATAAAAGAAGATGTACATAATTAAATTAAAACAATTTAATTTAAAATGAAATGTACATAGAATTTCAGGGACCGTTAAAGGCTTGTTGACGGTTTAAAACAGGTAGAAGACCAAGGGTCTGTCGTCTAGAACGAACAAAAGAACTCTTTGCACATGAATATGTACAGAAAAATGTCTAAGGTAAGTTTAATATTTTAAAATGTGAGGCATTTAAAGAAATATTATTTAAAAAATAGAATTAAACATTATACATAGAATTAAACATTCTTATATATGTGAAGCGTAACATAGCTTAACATTCTGACTTCTAAATATTATTATTATTATTTGATAACTAAAATTATATTATAATATATGTTAGAGTAATGTTCATGTAGTAACGAGAAAATGATTTTTATTTACTCGAGTCCGGCCTTGTCGCAGGGAAATATACCGGGGGCAATTCGGGTTTCCACCTCTAATTCATCAGTAATTCTCTTTACCGATGAATTATATTGTTTTATCGGTATTTGTCAGTACCACCACAAATTTAAAGACAAAAAATTATATGTAAATAATTTCATACAAATAATTAAAAACCAGGTATCTATCCCATGGGACACGCTACATAAAGCTTTTTATTTTACGACGATTTTTATTTTATTATAAACATAAAAATTTTCTATTTAAAAGAAGTCTAACGTTCAAAATATTCAGTTTCAATCATATTTTAATTAATGCGGCATAGGTTTGACATATTCGACGTAAAGGCTTATTATTGATATTCACAAACAAAAAACATCGCCATATGTGCGACCCCGTATGTTTTGGTAGAAAACAAAAACATTCACTATCTATGAATAGGACCCTATTGTTAAAAGTATTGTCCGGAATTTTATCGATTTTTTTGCAGGTCAATGAACTTGAATTACAGCTGTATTTTGGTATATATAGAAAAAAACAAAGTTATGGACCGACTTTAACTACATTTTGGCTCTAAAAATTTGGAAATTTTTTATGAATTACAAATAAATTCTTTTTTGATTTTCAGTTAGACATTTATACGTATTCTTCAGATTCGCATAGCCTGGGCGCTATTCAGCGGTAACCCTGTATAGATTAAAAGCTCGGACAATACATACAAATAAATCATTATTGGCAAGAGTTTTGTTGCTATTATTGCATTACGTGGTAATATAATTTACGTTATCATAATAATAATAGACAGACAGTATTTCGCAATTGGCAAATAGACATTCACCAAGTTATTCAGACCTAATGATAGGGAACTGATAAGTGGCTTTATTACTTCCTTGAGGTGTCATAGATATTATCATTTACCTAATCAGTCTACTATAATACATGTTTGTAATCGATAAATGAAATGTATTATGTACTTCTTTTTTTATTTTTCTTTCTTTTATTTCCTTCGAGATGAAGTTTTCAGTAAGTTTACTTAAACTAGTAGACTGGTATTGATGATTAATTATAATTATTTATGCAGAGTATAATTTAAATGTCGGTTAGGAACTGGTCGCCGGTATCATATACACATGAAGGCCAACAGGTAACAAAGAAGGGAAGCAAGATTTTATTTTTGTTAATTCAAATTACATGATTCTTGTCACGAATTCTTATATCTTGAATGAAGGAAATATTTTCATAATTAAAATAATTGTTAGTTAAAATTATGAACGTATGAATATCATGTAAAATATTACATTTAACATTTTAGAACATATGGCTATCTCATAAGTATATAAGTATAGAGAATAGATTATATATTTAAGGGAAATAACGTGATAATATCCGTGGACCAATAAACAAAAGTTCAGTATGCAAGGGGCATTTTTCCTTGGCATAAAACTTCTTGTCAGGTTAGTTATTGCAGATACAAAGACACAATTTATTAGATGATGTTTGTTTCAATAGAATCTTCTTTTTCTTGTACATATTCTAGTATTTTCTAGTAGATTTTATCTACATATACGCGTATTACGTGGACAAGATCTCCTTATTTATAGATGGGGGTCAATTGAAGAACAACTACTTTTGCTATAGAAAGTCGACGTGTTTACATTTTTCGAAACTGGGTTTGTTTTTTTCAAATCAATTATCTATAATTAAAGAGTTTTTTTTATAGCACAGGCTAGTGCGAATAATTTTATACTGTTATTACATTTTTTTGGTGGGGTTCTCGAATTGGCAAACCAGTAATTATAATTAATAAAACTAATTATATTTAAATAAATATATCACATTTAGTTAATTTCAATGTCCTTATATACAAAATGATGTGCTTATATTCTAAAGAAATTTGAGTACGTCGATTGGTATCGATATCCGATACCGAAAACGGTATCGGTATCGCCCAGCCGTACTGCACACATCGACATACACCCCGTATTTTCCAATGTTTACTTCAGCCAAAGACACGCGTTTCTGTTCTCAATGGACTTCGTCAGTTTGTCTAATGAAGTCAAGTTTTATGGATCGCCTATCAGGTGGCACCAACGTGTCTTTGGCTGAAGTAAACGTTGGAAAGTACGGGTGGATATCCATGTCTGTTTCATTTGCTTATATTCTGTAAAATATATCAATCCAAATGAAAAAAATATTATAAATCAGCAAATTGATAAATATAAATATGAGGAATATTTTCTAAATAAGGTCTGCGCAATAAGGCATGCGGGTCTGCCCTGAACATGTTTTGCAGACGTTTAGACGCCATGTGCAGCTTTATCGTCTGTCTGTGTGCTGAGCTGTAGAAGTTTATAATGTTTAAAAGAATTGAGTCTTCCGCCGACTGTGAGATACGGTCTCTAATTCGATTCTTGAGTGCAAGAAATTTGACAGCAACGGAAATGTACCATCAGATTTGTGAAGTTTATGGTGATGGTATCAGTGACAGGAAAGTTCGAAATTGGGTGAGAATATTCAAGGGCGGATGGATTATGTTGCATGATGAACCACGCCCTGGCCGACCTCAGGTTTCAAGATCTATTATGAAAATTATTGTTTCGGAGAAACTGAAATATCGAAACTTGTGTTGTCAATAGTTTCCAAGACTCCTTTCTAGCGATCATTAAACAAAAAGATTGGATTGCGTTTTATCGTTTTTCACTCGATGCGATCAGGAAGTAGATAAATTCTGGACCACATCATTATAGGAGATGAGGCTTGGTGTCTCACATTACTCCTGAATCCAAGCAACAGTCAATGTAATGACGACACACATCGTTTCCAACCAGAATGAAACTCAAACATATACTTTCAGCACGAAAGATTATGGCAACTGTATTTTGAGACAGGAAAGGGATTTTATGCCGAGAGGCACAACAATCGATTCTAATGAGTATTGTGGGACGCTGAGAAAACTCCGGCGCGCCGTATAAAACAAGCGGCGTGGGCTAAGGTCTTTCGGTGTGATCTTGCTCTATGGAAATGAAAGGCCACATAATTCTGCACAAACACAAGTTCTAGTCAGGTCTTTTGAATGGGAACACTGGAACATCAACCTTACAGTCCAGACCTTGTGATTTTCTCTAGTTTCGGTACTTAAAGAGTGTTTTGGTGGTCAACGATTCGACGACAACGAAAAAATGAAAACTACAGTCATGGCGGCAGAGGCAGATTTCTTTGATGTAATTCAAAAATTTGTCAAAAATAGAAATTATGTAGAAAAGGAGACGACATTTCTAACCTTCAAGCCGGTTAGAAAATGCGCTATTACATACGAGGTAGGTAATAGCACTTTACCGGCTAGCTTATGTCACTTTTCCGGCTAGGTAATGTCTTTTCAGTATTTATGAAACATCAGTGTCATTTAAATAAGTAAATCAAGTCATAATAAAACTACAGTAGACGCTCGGTACCGTGAACAAAATAAAACACACAGTGTTTACCCTAACGAATTGTTCACGTTACCGAGGGGGTAATTTGATGCTTAAAAGATATGATGAGCCTGTACAAATAATATGTTACATATATAAATACTTGTTTACTACGACTTATGACCATTTATTCGATATACGTATTAACATTTAATAATAAATAAATATGCTTTTTAAAAAAAATCCGATATTTTGGATTGCTTTCTATGTTGTATAACTTTTTGCGATACAGCAATTTCTCTCAGGTCTTTTAATGATTGAATGTGGTTACAATCAACTCCACTTTCTTCTACCCATTGAATTGAGTTGTTCAAAGCATTTATTGCACTGTCTAGGGTAACCGTCTTTTTTGAGTTTTCTTCAGTTTCCTCAGTTAGATTTTCATTTTCATCTTCATTAGTACCTTCCACTTGTGTATCCACTTCATTCCAATTAATTATATCTGTGTCAGTAAATTCAACCTAGAAATAACATTACATGTAGATACTGAAAGTTATGATATTCACGAATTACATACTTGCGGTAATAACTAAAGGCGGCAGACTATGTGCCCGAACACTAAGTAAACTAACTGCCTCGGTATACGTATTTATATGATCGTCTCTTTGTTATTTTCTGCGTTTTTTTTTTATATTTAACAATCAATAAAAACATCCATACATATAGGTATGTGTGTTTATTTAGGTTGTCTAACGTAAACGAATTTCAAACGCATGATGTTATTGTTATATATATGTATGCATTAATAAATGCTTTATATTTTCAATATATTGTATTTATAAAATTGTATTTATTAAAATGTTTTGAATTTTTTATTGGCGTTGGCAAAATAAAAAAAAACGCAGAAAATAACAAAGAGACGATCATATAAATACGTAAACCGAGGCAGTTAGTTTACTTAGTGTTCGGGCACATAGTCTGCCGCCTTACTAATAACATGTTTAACATATCACGTGATTCAGTTATTGCTCTTGCTTGGCTTTCTCTCCATTTTCGCAGTAATTCGGCAAGTGGCAAATCATCCTCTTCGTCTTGATCACTGAAATCTAAAAGTTTGTTCCAACATTTGGCAATTATTGCAGGATCTAATCGGTTCCATCCATGCAGACATCAAATTAGTAACCGCATCTTTTAGTGTGAGATCCTTTAATGTTCCTATATCAGAACCATTTCCAATAATGTTTCGAAGAAGGCTACTTCTGTAGTATAATTTGGTGAGCCTGATCACGTTCTGATCCATTGGTTGGATAAGGGCTGTTACATTTGGCGGAAGGTACATTGTTATGATTTGCCCATCTTCGCTCTGCAATTCATCCTCTGGGGGATGCGACGGAGCATTATCCAAGAGAAGTAATGCTTTTATTGGAAGACCTTTTGATTTTAGAAAACGTGTAACCTACCAGTAGAACTCACTGTTTAATGAATTAAGTTTACATGCGAAACTTACCTGAGGAACAAAAGAATGGTGGAACCAAGTCTTAAAAATTGACTCTATCATCCAAGCCGATTTAGAATTGTTGTAGTCTACAGGAAGTGAAAAATTTCTAAATGCTCTTGGATTTTTGGCTTTGCCAATTACTAAAGGCTTGACTTTATGATTTGCACTAGCATTAGTACAAGCCAGAAATGTTAATCGCTGCTTTTCTAGTTTCCTGCCAGGAGCTGTCTTTTCTTGAAATGAAACAAATGTCTTCTCTGGTAGAAGCTTCCAGTACAATGCTGTTTCATCAGCATTATACAGCTGATCTAGTGTAATTCCCAGTTGTTGAATTTTATCTTTTAACTGCACTTTAAACGGCTCTACTAGTTCTGGTTGGGATGAAAGTTTCTCTCCCGTAATTTTTAAATATCAAATTCCAAACCTTTTCTTAAAGCGTTGTAGCCAGCCATCACTGGCACTAAAATCTTCATTTATATTATCATTGATTTCAAAATGTAACGCTTTCGCCTTTTCCTTTATCATATCCCCACTGACCATAAAATTTTTTTTTCGTTTATTCAAAAACCATTTGTATAACTTTTTCTCCATTTCTGGATGTTTAGATTCCTTTAAAGTTCTTCTTTTACCTGGTCCTGTATACGTATCGGTCACTGCACGAAAAATTGCTTCTTCTTTGTTTTTTTTATCTTACATACCGTGGATTTGGCTACATTATGTTTTTTTGATAAATTTGTCACACTTACACCTTTTTTTAACTCTTGAATTATAAGCGTCTTTTGATGGAGAGTCAAGCACGTTGTTTTTTTCGGTGGCATCATGAAATTCAATTCGACTTCAAACTCTTCCTGGTACGGTCGGATAACAACTGTACTGTGTATGCAATAAACGCAGTTATGTGTCCGAAAACTAGCGTTATAGAATACGGGAAAGTACAGCCGCATCACAGTATATAACTCGAACACAGCCCGGGGAAATATCGTCGCATGAAAACTGTGTTTCCGTTATCGAATGTCGCTTTGTTCACGTTATACGGCCATCAGTGTTATGAAAATTATTGTTCACGTTATCCCGAATTTCCGTTACCCGATGTTCACACTATCGCGCGTCTACTGTATTCACAAATCTTTGTTAAGTAAATAACAAGACAACGTTTTAATACAAAATTTATTCGCTTTTGGAATTAATATTAATTGCTACCTTAGAATTTCCATGACTGTTTACTGTTAGAGAAAGACCATCTTTAAAATCGTAGGATAATAATTTAGTAATCTGTCTGAAAATATCACTATTAATTGTTACGTTACCTTGCAACAGTACCTATCAAAAGCATTTATCAAAATGCAATGAAATTTAATACTTATTAATTACTAACCGATCGTAAGTAAAATAGTATACAAACCTAGGCGGAAAGATTAATTCCTCGTCTCGAGATTAAGGTCATCTCGACGCTGCGCATCTCGGTGAACTTTCTAATATCTCGACGGTAATGAACTACTTTCCGCCTCGGTATGTAATATACTATTTCCTACTACCGACTTGGCTCTTATTGCTCTGTTTGGAGGGAAGTAACAGCTACTTACGACTTATGTACGTTTGTAACCCTTGATAGCGGGATGTAATATTTCACTTACGTCCTTAGAGAAGTAACTATTCGACATTAGATTTGACAGTGACAGATGACATTGAAATTTTTATGCATGCCATAATTTCAATCTAACTGGCAAGAAAGACCTAAAAGCAATCTCAGCTGCCTCTTTGACTTCGCAAACACTTGCATATTCACACATGGTTTATGACTGTTGACGTCGATAAATATTAATTTTACTATTTAATATGTGATTTCTTATGAATTTATTTATGTCACTTTACTTCCATAGTGATTGTTATACGACGCTGGTTATACATAAATAGATATGTACATAGCGCATCTACTATCTTGACAATTATTGACGTACATAAACAAACATCAAACATTTTTTTTTTGCAGATTATACTTATTTTCTAGCATCTCTAGCATATTGTATGAAACTCGGAATGTCAGTGCTTTTGCGATCTCGGATATATTGTAGACCTCGGCTTGCGCGGTCTACAATATATCCGTATATATTAATATTTACAGTATTTTTCTTCTTATTCAATTATATATGTAAAATGTTGATGTATATCCTACGATACAATTTATACCAAGGTCGGCATAAGTCAGGCAACGCTCTCGAAAAATCGGCATAAGTCCGGCAACGCTCATAAGTCTGGCAACGCTGTCGAAAAAGATTAAAACGAAGCATGTTCGTGCTTCAGACAGTTGTCTCGGTGTCATGATAACACGTGCTCGTCGAGTAGACGCGTTTTCAGAATGAATAACCGATACAAGTTCACGCTTCAAGAAAGAGTTTTTTTTGTTACGTCGTATCTTCGTACGAACGCGGATTACGAAACTATGTTTACCAAATTTCAACAACAATTTCCGAACTCGCCGCTACCAAATCGTTCAACAGTGTGGAAGATGTACCAGAAATTCTTAAAAACGGGCTCTGTGCCGACGCGCCGCGGACAGCTTGACGTGCTTCGCCGGACCTGCCTCACCGTTGAGAAACGTTGCAGTAAATGCATTGATCAAGATGGCCATCAATTTGAACATTTACAGTAACCCTTTTTCGAATCCCTTTTGTAATTTCTTTGAATAAATTCATTTTGACACTGCATTTTTTTCTTTTAATGCAAATTTGTTGCCTGACTTATGCCGACCCCTGTAGAATAACAAATCGTCTGTAAGTTTAGGGATAAGTTTACATGTAATATTCAACAAAAATAGTTGAAACATACTTGTGCGATAAAACCTCACCGTTTCTTGTATAAAACAAAAGCATTTTTAATAATATCGAAATATTATTAAAAATCGGGCGTGGAGAATATTGTAATATTTTTGTCTTTCTGTCTGTAAAATGTTTGTCTTTCTGCGGGGTTTTTGAATAAAACTAACGGTAATTTAAACATACGCTATATTAACAATAGAAACGAATAACAATTTAAAAACCATTTACTAACAATAAGAACATTTATGTATTTATATTTATGTAAGATCACTTGGCGATGATATGGTATAGAATGAATCCCTAACCACTTCCGCGACGGCTTATATATCGGCCGCCGTATATTCTAGATTCACCCGTACTTCTCTCGTGTTTTCTTATTCTCTATCTTTCCGCTTCGATATCTTTCGAGAAGGTGTCAGGCCGTGTGAGACTTGACGCATCGTCGGATGACTCATCGCAATATAATACAAGTTAATATTTGTGTGAAAATTTGTCTTGCTATAGTTTCGTCGGTGCATGATGCTGGAATAACACTTCACTACAAAAACTCCTTTACTAGATACAATCAAGTCACAGAAGATAACATGAAAAAACTCTCAGCTCCGCTCGCTGACTAATGTCAATATCACCAACGCCAAATCAATGATTGCCGTCCTCATGACGAGTGTAAGACTTAGCAACTGGTTTTTATCCTATAGTCAATTATGAAACTATATTATCATGCCTCCACTATCAGTCGACTATCAGCTTCAACAGTGTGCATGTTTTTGTTTTGCAAAATTCAGCTTCTAGGATTGTCCGTTTAGAACACATTTTAATACACATCTAAATCACATGATTCAAACAAAAATACATTCAAGCATCCGTAATTCTATCTCCTAATTAATTTATACTAGGGACAGTTATCGATTTAATATAACTCCTTAGGAAATGGAGTCGTTTTTCTTCAGTTCGGCATCGATACATGTTAGTACATCAGCATATTTTGACCAGTGGTGGTTATGTCGTGCGATATGTTCTCGGCTTCACAGGCGTATTCAATACAAACCTGTTTAAAGTGTGCTTTAACAACAATATTAGTTTTTAAACTTACTTCAAGATAATGCAAATTTTTTTGCATATTATTTACAAAGATGAAGTATTCGAAACATTTAACTCAACAAATTTTGTAAAACAATAAATTAACTTAGAATAAGACGTACAATAAAGTTGGGCGTATTTTTAATTGGTGGCCATGATGCCACAATTTCTAAGATCGTCAAAGTTCGCTGTTGATGTATCGTAACCTAACTATTTTATATAATCCTAGAGAAAGAAAGCCAGTGGATTTAGGCCTGAAGTTCTCTTCGTCCTATTGGAATATGCAACGTTTAGGTCCGTCTAGCTGAAATGTATTGGGGCAACATCGTCCTTAAACCAAGGATCTCATTTCCTCGTCTCCTTTTTAAAGCAAATTTCCTTGAGTGGGTGTTTAGGTTTGTGCAGAAACGCTTAAATCGGAAGAATAGTTTTATTTTCATTAAGAAATTAGAAGGTGAAGACAGAATCTTCTTTTGGTGTAATATTGTAGTTTAGTATAGATAAAAATAGATCTTCCCCATCCTTAATTGTTTTAATAAGTAATTATTTTGCAACCTGAATTGAGTTTTCGACCATCCCATTAGATAGTAGATAAGTTTTCCGAGTCCTCTATTTATTCTCGACGTCAATAGTAAATAGACTTCGACAACATCCGGAGACTTCTCTGTTGAAGGTTAGATAGTTCTTAATTAAAGCATACCGCCTATCTATATTAAACTTTAAAATATTAACAAGTTATGCAACATTTTACTTGACATCCATAATGTAAGGTTTTTAGAATTATTCAATGAATAAAACTGGAACATTACAATACATACAAATGTTCAGTCGATGTTGTATGTATGTGCTAGTAGTATTAGTGTTATTTTTCTTTTACCGACCTATTACAATATTCAATTAATGCATCGCATATCTCGGCACACATTCTATATTCCACGTTATATTAACAATATAATAAGTTTCACAAGCGATACTAACTATAAAGTTGTCCAATTCACAGAACTACTGTGTGGAAACCGAAGGTTATGTGTAATACATAGATACATATGTACAGCACACGTATGTCTGCACAAATATAATTATAAATGTGCATATATATAAGCGAATCTCAAGAGTTAACTTTCAATAAAATTAGAATATTCATGGGCCATTGTATACGCCACATTAAAATTGTTGCTTTCGTTGATGTAGTCGGGCACCAATAAGATGAAATCTATCAACGGCACAACTTCAATTACGGTCATCCATCTTCAATCGCGTCTGTATAGTTTTTTTTTTTACTCGTAAATCACGTGGAAATTTTTCCTTCTTTTTTCCTGCTACTTCCGCAACAGTCAGTGCACATGAAACGTACACAGTAGTTCTTCTATTTATAGCTGCGAAGATTGTCTAAACAGTCACCATCTTGGTGGTGATTTCAACATTTTCGAGTGTTTAAAAGCATAAGTGATGATCACGTATCATTTCACATAATGGATGCAAAAATAGATTTTCTGGTATAGATTTTATTTATACTGTTGATATGACAGTTTTGCTATGCGTTCTTATTGAAACTCTTTTAACACAAACGAATTTTTCATTGTTTCGTAAGCATTCTAAACACAGCCTAATTATTTATTTAAATGATATATAATTTTGTCTTATTATACGTATTAACTCTTTCTGCGGTTAAATATTATCAATTAATGGTAGATTTGTCGCTGGATAATTGTTCTTTTAAAAATTAAGCTTGTGTAATTTTTGTGCGGGATTTAAAATTTTCTTTTAAAACTAAATACCATCGTTTGTATCAATTAATTACGAAACACAATGGTGTGATTTCCTGTTTATCAAATGTAGCATTTTTTTTTAGCACGTTTGGAAAAGAATTGATATAGAAGTAACCAATAAAGGTCGGAATAGTTTCTAACAAAGAACATGGTCAATGCGAGGACTGCTGGGAGTATTTTTGAAAACGATATATGTCTTTTGTTTTGCATACTGTGACATAGAGGACGCCACTAATCAACTGTCAGTACTAAAAATTAACCTCCATCGTTAGTTAGCCTAAATACAAAGTTTCAGTGCGATATGTGTAGTGTTGTAGCTCTAACGAACTGTCAAAGTTGACAAGTTAGTCGACAAACGGATTTAAACCGTGAAAATTTTCGCGAAATAATTTTTTTATAATTTTCGACAATTATCTCAACAAGAATGCTTCGCCGAGTGTTGGTTTCTGCTTTCGGTAATGAAGCACCACAGCAGTCAACAATTTATCCTTATGGAGAATTCAAACGTGGACGGATTAGTCTTAGCGACGATCTAAGAGCAGCTGCACTAAAACGGCAGTCACTCAGGAAAACGCCGATGCTGTGTGCATGCTCATCAACCAAGATTGTCATGTGACATATCGCGAAATCGAGGCATCATTGGGGATTTTATAGACCTCAATTCAAAAAATTTTGCATGAAGAATTGTGTGTAAAAAAAATATTTTCCCGTTGGATACAGCATCTATTGACCGAAGAACTGAAAATAGCTAGGGTGAATTGGTGTCAAAAAACTCTAGAAAGGTGTACGACATCGTGAGTGGTGACGAATCTTGGATTTACTCATTCGAACCAGAAAATAAACGCCAGTCGTCTGTTTGGGTGTTCCTAAGATGAAGAAAAGCCGACAAAAGTCATCCGTTCTCGAAGTGTCTCCAAAAAAATGGTTGGGACATTTGTCACGAAAGCAGGTCATGTAGCAACAAAGAACTGTTATTGCCGATTGGTATAGAACTATTTGTTTGCCGCAAGTTATCGCTGAGCTCCGAAAAACCAACCCACAACGATAGTGCGATAGTTGCCCATTGGGGCTCGTACATTTTCTAGTCTTATTCCTATAACTAAGACTGGCAGCTTCGAAAGAAAAGCCTCCTTACCGATTGGGTTCTTTTTCTAAACTCGGATCCTGTCCTCATAGTCTTTGAACTGTAGCTTTTGAAATTACATATAGCTTAGATGAGGAGATCTGACTTTTGACCCTCACACACTTATGTATTTGTTTTGGTAGATGACTGGTTCATCCTTGCCGTCTTGATTTAATTCACACATGAAAGTTTTATACTTTGCAGCTTTGAAAGCTCTTGCTTTTGTATTTTATCCATACTGTTTAGATATGGGTTAGTTATATAGGTTAGAGTAAACTGAATAGACACGTTCAGGCTTGCGCATAGTACAACGAATGTACAGTATTTACTGTCTATAATATAGTAGCCGTTGAAATAAACATTACACAACAACACCAGTCATTTGTTGTTTATCTGTCAAACAAAGTGCCAAAGTTGAGTCGTGTAGCTGTATTTGTTAAAAAGTTGTTTTGAATTAAAATAGAAGCTGCTCAAAGATTTTGAAAAATAGAGAAAAACCAACTTCACGCTGTCATTAAATATCTGCAAAAGAAAGGTTTAGCGCCACAACAAATTTATGAAGATATGGTTAGTGTACTTGGGGATGATGCGCCTTCATATCAGGTAGTGAAGAATTGGTCTCGAGAATTCCGATATGGAAGAAGAACAAAAGGTGCTGGTCGGCCCCAAACTGTGTGCACTCAGAAAAAGGTTGGTCGTGTCTGTGACTTGATTAAACAAGATCGTCTGTTAACTAGTAGACGTTTAGCAGAGATAACAGGCTTTTCAAACGGTACACAATAATCAATGACAATTTGGGATTTCATAAGGTGTTTGCAAGATGGGTACCCTGAATGTTGACACCCGAACAAAAGCGAGAGAGAGTCATGACTTCAAATGCGAATTTAAAATTGTTTAACAGTAATCCAAAAAAAATTCTGGATCATTTTGTTACCGTTGATGAAACCTGGGTTCACCACTTCGATCCCGAGTCGAAGGTCCAAAGCAAGGAATGGCGACATCGAGAATCTCCATCACCACGCAAGTTTAGGGTCCAACCCTCGGCGGGTAAGATTATGGCCACCATTTTCTGGGATGCCAAGGGAATTTTATTAATTGATAACCTGGAACGAGGATATACAATCACGGGCCAGTATTACACTACACTAATTAATCAACTTAGTGATTGCATCAAAGAAAAAAGAAGAGGAAAGTTGGCGCGTGGAATTTTGTTTCATCAGGATAATGCTCCAGTGCATACGAGCTTGCCCTAGATCCTAGTGATCTTTATTTATTTCCAAAACTAAAGGAAAGTCTTCGGGGGACCAAATTTAATAGCGATGACGAGGTTATGACAGCAGCTGAAGAATTCTTCTGTGATCAAGTTTTTTCAAAAATTTGTAAATATGTTAGAACTTAGGTGGAATAAGTCTCTTCAAGTGCAGGGTGACTATGTTGAAGAATAATATTGTTTTATATGTTAGGGACAATAAATACTGTATTTACAAATTGTATGGACGATTGTGGATCGTGTTGATTTGTTTCGGGCTAGCTGTAGTGTCGTAACAAAAATGAAAATGATTTAGAATAACAATGTAATGTAATGATGCATCAAAGGTCCAGGATGAATGTAGTATGCCAAAAGAAAGTTTATTAAATAAAAGAAAACAAGGTTGTCCTTCAAAGCTTTGAAATATATTAAAAAATTAAAATAATTAAATGCATTCTATATGTGTATGTAACGATGAATAAGTATTTAAAAACTGGAAAATAGATTAATTGCTTTGCAAATGTCATTAAAATACGAGGACGGGTTGATTAATTCGTGCGATCGTACAGAAACAAAGGAGTAATTTAAATAAACAAACCTTATTTTTCTACATGATCTCCTCTTAATTCGATACATTTGGACCATTTGTGTTCAAGCTTTTTTATTCCGTCATGAAGTGATTTTCTTCTAACCCTGCAAAGTAATCGTCCACTGTTGAAATTCGCTCTTCATTTGTGCAGATTTTTTTGCATCCGAGAAAATCTTTTCATTTAGGAAATAGATGAAAGTCAGATGGTGCTAGGTCTGGCGAATATGGGGGTGCGGTACTAATTCAAATCTTAATTGTTTAATTTTTTTTGCAGCAATCATACTGGAATGCGAAGGCGCATCATCATGGTGAAAGAGCACTTTCTTCTTAGTAATTCCTGAATACTTTTTAGCGACAGCTGTCTTCAAACGATTTAGAAGATTTATGCAATATTCGCCGTTTATAGTCTTTCCCTTTTGAAGATAGTCTATCAGCAATATTTCTTTTGCATTCCAAAGTACCGATGCCGCCACCTTTCCCGCCATTAAATCTATCTTGGCCTTCTTTGGAGTTGGTTCTCCACATTTGGTCCACATCTTCGGCTGTTGTATAGATTCGGGTGTGTAATAATGAATCCATTTTTCGTCACAAGTAATAAATTGGCCCAGAAAATCTGGTTGTGTTGTGTGAACACGTCTTTGTTTCGTTGTCAGTAAACGCGGCACCCATCTTGCCTAAAGCTTTCTCATTTTAAATTCTTCGTGCAAAATATTCCTTTGAAATGCCCTCTGTCTCTGCTTTTTCTAACGCTTTCAGTTATCTGTCACACACCAAATCATGGACTTTATCCACCATTTCTGGACTTGTAGCCGTTTTTGGCCATCCACTGCGGGGATCATCTTCTAAACTGGTTCTGCCATTCTTAAATTCGTTTCCCCATTTTCTGACGGTTATATACGAAGGACAACCCGTACCCAGTGTATCTAGCATATCATCATGGATTTCGGTAAAGGACATGCCTTTCTTTAAAAGATACTTAAACACTGCACGATATTGAAAATTATCCATTTAAAGTTAATTAGTAGCAGGGTAAAATCCAAAAAATTGCCTGCGAAACAACTTTATCAAAAATCAAACATAATAAACTGACAAGGCAGCGGTTGTCAAAATGTAATGTGTATTTTTTTATTTCACGACCTATTCTAGACGATCGCACGAATAAGTTAACCCGCTCTCTTAGTATACTCGTAGGTCGATACAAATTAACCTGCTTTGAATAGTTTCGCGAACGGACACGTGCTAGAAAATCTAACGGAACGCTGACCAGCCCTTTACTGTGTATGCTTGAACGAGCAATTGTTGTCAGAGATGTTCACCCCTTGAAAGCTGGAAAATGAGAAAGCCTGTCTAAAGAAAACCCGCTGTAGGAAAGGACGTGATCTAATGCATGATCTACCTTATCTACTTTAGGAATAACTAATCATATTGCAAATAGCAATGTCTATAGAATTAAGTGTTAATTAAAGATGTGAGCTAAAGAGTTGCGATGTCAGTGAAATTAGTATAATTAAAATTTTCTTTAAATAGATAGATAGATTCTTAGAATAGAGATGTTGTATATGATGAGCAGAGGGCGGACTCGACCGATTGATGATTCGTAGCCCATAGCGTCAGGCTTGTATTCACAATAGGTTTGTTTCTGTAAGCGATCCATGAGTTTCGAACAATTTGATACGTGTAGCTAGTTGCATAAGTGGCACATACCTACATATGCAGTTAATATGTATTTATTTATCAATGCACAACAGAGCGAATATAGTAAAGGGTTTGGTAATAGACAGCAAATACTGCTGCTACCAAAGTTATGCTGACAAGCGAATTGCGTATCGAATTTTGAATATAAATAATTTACAAAGAACAAAACTCAAAACTATGTATTTTTTGAAAGTGTAAAACATTACTATGAACAACTAAAATTTGCTCAAGGTGTTTCTGTGTTAAATTAGCTCTTTTAGATGTTAAAACGTCTTTAAAAATAGAAAATGTCTGTTCCACATCACAACTGGCGATGGGTGCGTGATTAAAATGTATAAATTTCTCGACTCTGTGCAGAATTGATATAATAATGGGTGATTCATTTGGAGGTACTTTTTTAGGTGGGGATTTAATGACTGCGCATTCTGGTTCAGTACTATTTGACATTACGTAATGGAAAGACATAGCCCGGCACAGCGTCTACAAATAGTACGGCTTTATTACGAAAATGGGCGTTCTACAAGGAATGTGTATCGTGCGCTTAGAGCAACATATGGGCCACATAATCGGCCTACCGAACGCACAATTCGCTATACCATCAATAAGTTTGAAACTCAATTTACAATAATGGATAATACGCGACCACATAGACCTCATCCAGCACGTAGTGAAGGAAATATAGCGGCGGTAGTAGCGAGTGTACGCCAAAACCGGGAAGAATCAATTCGTCGCCGTTCTCAACAGCTTGGTTTGTCGTATGCAACAACTTGGCGTATTTTACGAAAGGATCTTGGTTTAAAAGCATACAAAATTCAACTAGTGCAAGAACTAAAGGCGACCGAACTTCCGAATCGTTTCCGTTTCAGCCGTTGGACTCTTGATAAACTTGCAGAAGATCCACTGTTTTCGATAAAAATTTTGTTCTCCAATGAGGCCCATTTCTGGGTTAATGAGTACGTGAATAAGCAAAATGCCCGAATTTGGGGTGATGAGTAACCTGAAGAGATTTAAGTGCTACCATTACATCCAGACAAAACAACTGTTTGGTGCGGATTATGGGCCGGTGGAATAATTGGTCCATATTTCTTCAAAACAGAAGCCGGCCGGAATGTGACTGTGAATGGCGACCGTTATCGCGCCTTGATAAGGGACTATTTGCTGCCTGAACTTGACACCCGTGGTCTACAAGACATTTACTTCCAACAAGATGGCGCCACTAGCCATACAGCTCGTGAAACTGACTTTACTGCGAGAACGATTCGGTGAACATTTAATTTCACGCTTCGGACCAGTAAATTGGCCGCCTAGATCTTGTGACATCACACCATTAGACTTTTTTCTGTGGGGCTACGTGAAGTCTAAAGTCTACATGGATAAACCGGCTACAATTGAGGCATTGGAGGCCAATATTACTCGGGTCATTGGACAAATACCACTCGAAATGCTAGAACGCGTCATTGAAAATTGGAACAGCAGAATAGACTACGTTAACCGCAGTCGCGGCCAACATTTGAGAGAAATAATCTTTAAAAGATAATTGTAAAGAATGGTTCTTTTGTATGATAATCAAGTTTCTTAAATAAATTGGCCTTTTTCATTTGTTCTTTGCTTTTGGAAAAAGTATCTCTAAATGAATCACCCATTATATTCAAATCTGGATTTCTGCTAAATGTAGCATCAACTTTTTGTCTCAGCTTTGAGAAACACCTTTTTAAATGATAAAACTAATTTATTTGGAAAATGACCTCTAATGTATTCATATACTCTGTATAATGCATGTGCTGCACATGTAACGTATAGCATATTGGGATAAGATTGCTTTAACAATTTCCCTGTTTTCAACATATAAGTTACCGAAACAGTCAAAAATAATAGCATCTTGTCTTTATAGTTGTTATCCGATGACAGAATATTATGAATATATTGATCAATTACTTCTGGAACTGTTTCACCATTTACGACTGGCAATATTTTAGTTGCAATTAAGTATTGTTGGTATGAAGTTGTCGGATGAAGAATACCAACAACTACATTTAACACATATCGTCCCATCCATTAACATCTGTTGTTTAGTCTGCGCTTACCCAAAGATAATGACTAGATAGGTTGGCTCGTATTTTTTCAATGGTTCTCAAATAACATTTTGGTAAATGGTATTTACGCAAAGTAGATTCATCTGGTATATGACGATTAGTATATTTTGTAAGAGACGTCTTGAGGACTGGCTTGTTAAGCTTTTTGAATGTGATATTGGCCGCCATGAAAGCTTCACACAGTTCTTCGTTAAAAGTATCAGGTGCAGATGGACATATTGCTATGAACTGTGGTGTCGATTAATTATTTGAATTGGCCCACAATACACAACAGCTTGCTCGGTTTAACTCTAGTCGGTTCAGCCTTCCAGGAGCTCTTGTATCTTCAGGTTACCCACAAAGGGGTATGGGTTAAATAAAAAGGTATTAGAAATAATAGTCACATTGACAGCACGACATTTAATTTAAAAAAAAAAAAAAACTCTCTTAACAAAGTATTAAGAGTGTCTTATGCAACACAAATGCAATAGACTGAGGAAAACTTGTATGAATATTTACTCGCATACAAGGAAAAACCTCAATTGACCGCGAATAACCCTAACCTAATTAAATAGTTAGCAAAACTTTCAAATTTAATTAATTACGTTAACCTAAACCTCAAACGTCAGACAGAAAATTATCTGTGAGCGCGCAACTCAAAATGACCGGATCATGCGCTGAATAACATGATCAACTTTCCCTCCAAATACTCCAAATACAAAGAAAGCAAAAAAACTAAAATGCTGAAAATTTTTCTGACTATAAATATATATATTAAATAAAATTTAATTAATTTACGAGCTCATATCATACACAAATATCTTAAATAAATAAATATAAATATACTTGCAAATGCACACGTACATTAATTAATGTGGTCGTCGCACATCACTCAAAAAAATTATACTTAAAGAGAGGTTTCAGATAGGTCGTACAAAATCAAAATTTACAAGTATCCAAAACTCGTAATAAATCGAAAATTACCGTAAAACACATCAAAGAACAACTAAAAACACAAACCGAAATTAACTCTAATACTTTGAATAAAGAGGAAGTCCTTATTCAAAAAATTAACTCGACCTATCTATCTAAAGGATGAGAAATCTCTGCCTCCCTCTCGGAAATGAAATATCTCCATGCCTAAATATAAATCAAAAGACCGACTGCGGTGGATCTGCAACCGGCAACGGTCGAACTACCCAGTTCAAGACAACGTTCGGACAATCTACAGTCGTGGACAAAAATACACATTATACTCAAATTTTAACTTAAATATAAAAAATCTCTAATTATTATCCTGGAATAAATGTACATAATTATAAATAGTCTTTTAATGTTTCTTTAATTTTTCTTCGGGGAAAAATCCATGACAATATGTTATCTAGATGAGTTTTTGAAGAAACATGTCTCTGCACATTACACTTTTGTGGACGCCTTAAACTTAATGAACAGGCACTGCAATATATCTCGGTATCATTACGAATATGCAACCAATCTGTATGGTCTCTAATCCATCCTACTACGGTTACCCTACGAGAATTGTGCATAGTTAATGATAGTAAAGACAAATACTAAGAACAGAATGAAACGGACTAAAAAGAAGAAACGAAAACTACTCCGAAAATAAGGTAGTAAATTAAACCTAGTATTCATAAAAAATTATAGGATAAATATACAATATAACAATCTCAAACGGATTTTTTAAAATAACCAAATTACACTGAAAGAAACGAAACCAGAAACACGCCACTGTAAAATAGAATTTGATGAATGAATAGAAACAATAACGACGGAAATAACAACATCTGCTCGACGAATGCATTCGAGCAAGCAAATTAGTGGGGCTGTTATAACATGCATATTATACATGATACCGCCACAACGTTTTATCGTGGCAATTGGTCATTCAATCGCTTGAGTCTGCTCTCTGATGATGAGTGATTGCGATACAAAAGAAAGGCTTTCTTTTGAAGATATGAATAAAATGCCACAAAGTGTCTTACGAATTTTTTAACATTTTAAAATTTAATTTATTTCTGAATAATACAGTTTAAGACGGAATTAAAGAAGTCCATGATATATGCGAAGTGTCTATCAGATTAGAATCATTGCATTAATCATTTCGATCGTTTTCGATTTTAGCGATTTCAAGATAAACGTACCTATGTATGGCTTTTGAATATTTTGTCTAATATTCATTTTAAAGACGTCCTATAGACCCGCGTGCATTTAGTTACAAAAATAATAGGAAGTCTGCGTGATTTTAATGTTTAGAAATACGTCAGACAGTTCTTTAAATACATTTTTGGATCGTTTTCTTTTGTTGTCTGAATTTCGTTTTACTGCAGTAATGCATTAGCCGCTGGGAAAATTCTAATAATCACGACATGACTTAACAACTGACGCTACGTTTATAGAGACATCTGCTACTATTTGTAGGAACTTCTCAGACAATTCAATATTTTCCTTGTGCCTGGCAAAATGTAAATCGTGCCTACAATATAATTTATGTAGCACACCTTCGTATTGCATGATATATTCTATTAAATATAATCATATAATTTGAATAATTACACTTTTGTAAATAAAGAGTGTAGTAATAAACCCGTAATATGTGAGTCTTGTTTTAGTTCGTTGAATTCATATTGATTTGATTACGATTACCCACAAATGCTAATGTGATGAAACGGGCTTAGTTTATGCTTGTAATTTTATTAAGTGTAATATACGAGGGAAGATCAGTAAGTACCCGTGTTTGAAGACAAGTGGCGCTGCTGAGGGAAGTTGGCATTACCGTCGTGTACTACCATCTGTCAGACAACACCATAATAAATTTCAGACTGATTCATAGGTTAGTTTTTATTTGGCAGTCAGTTGTATCACACGTGTTTCGTGTTTCTCGATATAATGGAAAAAGAGCAATATCGATCCGTAATTCGCTTTTTATTTTTGGATGGAAAAACATGCGAAGAAATAAAAGCGAAGTTGGATGCTGTCTATGGGGACCCTTCACCATCTATGACAACCGTAAGATATTGGTTCAACGAATTTAAACGTGGTCGTACATCTGTTTTTGATGAGGAGCGCCCTGGCCGCCCGGCAGACGTGGTTACCGAGGAAATCGTTGAAAAGGTCCACGACATGATTCTCGCTGATCGCCGAACGAAAGTGCGCGAAGTAGCAGAGGCTGTAGGCGTGTCGTACGGAACGGCAATTAATATTTTACATGATAAGTTATCGGTGAGAAAGGTGTCGGCCCGATGGGTGCCGCGATTGCTTACGGTGGACAACAAGCGGATACGGTTGTCAATGTCGAAGCAGTGTTTGGACCCCTTTAAGAGAAATTCGCAGGAGTTTTTGCGTCGAGTCGTCCAAGCGACAGTCAAAACAATGGATTTTTCGGAGTGAATCTGCTCCGAAGAAGGCAAAGACGGTCCCATCGGCCGGAAAGGTCATGGCCGCGATTTTTTGGGATTCCAACGGAATAATCCTCATGGACTTTTTGCAGAAAGGAAGAACGGTCACGGGGCAGTACTACAGTGAATTATTGAACCGATTCGATATAAAATTGAAGGAGACACGGCCCCATTTGGCTAAGAAAAAAGTGCTGTTTCACCACGATAATGCACCAGCACATTCATCCAGAATTGTCGCGGCAAAGTTGCATGAACTGCACTACGAATTGCTGCCGCACCCACCGTACTCGCCTGACTTGGCTCCCTGCGACTTCTTTCTGTTCCCCAACATGAAAACGTGGCTCGGGGGAAAAAGATTCAGCTCAAACGAGGAGGTTATCGTCGAGACAGAAGCGTATTTTGCAGAGTTTGACAAATCGTATTTTTTGGAGGGGTTAAAGAAATGTCAGAAACGTTGGGAAAAGTGTATTGTACTAAAAGGTAATTACGTTGAAAAATAAATAAAAAATTTGTGAAAAACTTGCGTCTTCTTTCCTAACACGGGTATTTATTGATCCACCCTCGTAATATCTAATTCTGTTACAGTGCGTCTTTATTATCCGTTATGAAGATTAAGCTACTGACGAGCATAAATCTGTTTATTTATGTAGTACAACCTCATTGATGTGAAATGGGATTATTATATTTGATGCGCTCAATTGTTTACTCTCGTTTTAAATTAATCTTGTGTAATCTTGGGAAAAGGCTTCATTTTTTGTTGAAAGTTCTTATATCGTTTCAAAAACACTTAAACGTTTGTATATTCGCTTTAATTAATATTTAAGGAAAAGTATAACGTACGAGGAATCGTCTTTATATCCCCTAACTGTACAGTTTTTCAATTTTTATACAATTTTCTTTTTATCCACGTGTGCCTTGGTAATTTTTACGCGAATTAACAAAAAAATTGCTTCGCTTTAAATAAAAATGTTTTATTATGCTCGCAATTTTAGGTTTATCCATTTTTATAACAGCTGTTACAATGCTTGCTTGAAACGTGTGTAGAAAGTGAACAACCTGTGTTGTGTGAAATTTGGACCGAGCTTGATGAATGTCATTTGTCAGTAGTTACGTTTCAAAAGGAATTGTCACGTTATCTGTTACGAGGTCTGTTCGGAAAGTGTCCGACCTTGTGCTATACGAAGGACACGCTATAAATTTTGAGATGTCACGAAACTAGAGAAGTTAGGGCTGGCAACACTGCATTTCCAAATAATACCATCCTTAGGTAGTAAACTCTGTCTGTCAGTTGAGTCGCTGCTGTCATAGAGCAAACGTGGTAGATATGATTTGTCATCAACACATGGACTTGTCAAGAGAACATGTACGCGCAATGATTTACTACGATTTTAAGGTCGGTTTAAGTGAACAACAAAGTCTTGAACGATTGCAGCTCGCATTTGGTGATGAATGTCTTTCACGTGCAACTGTGTTTCGCTGGTATAGCGAATTTAAAAGAGAACGGATATCGCTTGGTGATGAAGATCGTGCTGGTAGGCCCTGTTTTTCAGTTACCGATGGAAACATTGAGAGAGTGAGACGTATGATCGACCAAGATCCAAAGATGCACCTACCAAGTGATTGAGGTAACTCTTGGTGTTGGAGCCGCAACAGTAAATTAAATTTTACATGATCACCTTCGGATGAAAAAAATTGTTTCTCATTGAGTGCCACACACGCTTAGCAATTTCCAAAAAGCAGAGAGAGTAAGAATCGCTCGGGAAACTTTAGAAATGTTAAATAATGGTGGACATCGCATTATATCAAAAATAGTGACAGGTGATGAAACTTACATCCCATTTTACTATATTCCTGCCCGCCAGGAGAGCCGTATGTGGATTCACGAAGATGCTCCAACACCAACAACGGCCAAAAAGCAAAGGGTTGTCAAGAAAGTTATGTACGCAGTTTTCTTCCGTAGTACCGAATTAGTAAAAGCAATCAAGCTGGAAAATCAACGTAGAGTCACAGCAAATTGGTACACCACAAAATGTTTACCTGCAGTTCTTGAGTCAGTCAACATTCGCGCGTTAATGTTGCATCATCGCCTGATTTGGCCATGTCTGACTTATGGTTGTTTTTTAACCTAAAGAAACATTTACGTGGTCTACGTTTCACGACGAGGATGAGATAGATGAAGCAATTAATCTATTTTTGAGAGCATTTGAAAATATGTCTGGCTTCAAGCTTTTATATTGTGTAAACTTCGGCTATAAAAGTGTATTGATGCAGGAGGTGATTATTTAGAACATAAATAAAATCATTTTCGTAAAAAGGCTTGTAGTTTCTTGTATCTCGAAATACATAGCGTGACCCTCCTAACTTAGTACCAAGGTGTGCTATTGCCAAAAACAGGTAGGGGAGATACTTACGATCCCTCACTAGATGGCATAGTCGTGTCGGTGTTCAGTCCACAAGGATACATCGTTGACAATGAGTGAACGTCATACCTCGCATTCACGATGAGTGAACGCAGCGTACAAAGAATTTGCATTAAATTTAGCGAGAAACTTGCTCATTTGTGTTCGGAAACTGTCAGTAAGATTCGTCAAGTGCATGGCAATGAATCTATGTGTGATATACAATTTGAAGAGTGATTTAGGCGATTTAAAAGCCAAAGTCGAGGCAACATCAAGGTGATGTTCACTGTTTTCTTCGTTCAGGAAGTTGTTCATCATGAATACGCTCCAAAAGGTCAAACGGTGAACAAAGAGTATTATCAAGACGTTTCAAAACGATTTCGTGACGCAGTAAGAAGGAAACGGCCGGATTTGTAGAAATGTGGGGACTGGGTGTTTAGTCACGACAGCGCACCTGTTCGTTCATCGCCACTTATCCCGCCATTTCTTGTGAAACACAACATTGTTTAACTACACCTGAGGGTCAGAGCAGGTGAATATGGTGGGTGATCAATCAATTCGAAGTGCAATTCGTGAATTTTGGCCATGGCGACTGCCGAAGTGTGAGCAGGTGCGTTGTCTTGGTCGAACAGCACTCGCTTCTACAAACGCGGCAGTTTTTTTGCAATTTATGTCTTCAGCTTATTAGGTAATCATACGTAATACACTCCCGTTATGGTTTTACCTTTTTGAAGATGTCGAACACAATTCTGTGACTGTCTCAAAAAAGAGCCCCCATGATCTTCCCGGTCGATCAAACCATCTTTGCTTTTTTTCTGAGCAGGTTCACCCTTTACAGTCCACTGTTTTGATTGTTCTTTCGCCTCAGGAGTAAGTTTCATCTAGAGTTATGAAACGACGCAAAAAAAAAGCTGATTAGTTTGGGTTAAACCACTCCAACAGGATTTTGGAGATATTCATTCCAATGCGTTTTTGGTCCAAAGTGAGCAAAGCACTCAACGCGCGGATACCTGTCGCATGTGCAATTCTTCAGTCAATATATGACAAATGCGTTGTTTCCATATGTGCATAGTGGCACGACCACGTTTAAATTCAACAGCCCATTCTTTCACGATGACAAATCATGGGGCAGAATCCCCGTAAACAGCGTTTAACTCAGTTTTAATTCGCGTAGTCGTATTGCCTTTCAAATGCAAGAATTTAGTCACGGCACGATATTCGATTTGTACGAAAAAAACACTGTCTTCGATTGACACAAACGACTGTCAAACAACATCTGAACATAAAAAATAGTTAAAATTTTCACAAGCATCTTTCAAAGCATACCGATAGGTTCAGCCCGCTACGGGCCATACGCAACAATATACGTATGGAACGTAATGCGATGTGGCAACGTGTGTACGATGCCACTCCGCGTGCGCATACATAAGTCCGATGATCGAGAGCAACAGATTGCCCGTCATTCGTATTTAGCTGTGCAAACGTAAAGGTAGTTATCATGTCAGTGTATACAACCGCAGAGAAGGTACAAATAGTTTCGTGGTATCTTGCCGGCAATTCCTGTCGAACAACCGCTGATTTATTTGCTGTAGAGGACGTAAATCGGCCTATTCCTTCGCATTCGACGATTGAAAGGATCGTAAATGCGTTTAGGAAATATGGCTGTGTAGTCGGAAATTGCCGCAAATACCAACAAATTGACGAAAAGCCTCATATCCCTCTAATACCTGCCGATCGGGAGGAGAGAGACGTGTATATTGAGTGACTTTCTTAAAATTTAAATTTATTTTGCAGAATTATTGATTTTTTAACTTTTATCTTTTAGAAAACGTTATTGTTTTTTTATTACTTAAAATTACTTTTCCGTAGCAGCTAAGAATACAATAATAATAAATTGGACCTTGTTATGTCTGAAGCAAATGGGCAAATTACGTATACAGAACGAATATGCAAACGACTATATCCTTGCGCGGTTTAAGTCTTACTAAATTCATAACTGCAATGTGCGGCAATTTAAGCTACTGCGCGTAGAGGGGATTCGCTGTTGCCACTTATTGCTGGTTATGGCCCGTTCAGAGCTGGTCCTATCGGTATACGATTGTTATACCAGAATGGTTTTGGCGAGTAACGCCATCTTCATGTTGAGGCATTGAAACATTTCAGATTACCCTCGATAAATTTTGTATTTTAACGAATCCATATTTTTGATATAAAACTAATAATTGTATTAATTTGTTAAATATATATTGCTCGTCTGTATAAAATATTAATTAAACGGCTTTTTAAATAATTGTTAGCATAATATGTACAAAAAACTGAAATGAAGCTTTTCTATTACCTTTGAGGTATCCGAAATTCGAAAAAAATGTGGAAATTAATAGATAAATTTGCATTAAAAATAAAACTTGCTGCACTCTTGAAGTTAATAACGAAATCCTATATAAAATTGCAGAAATAATTTTAGTTCAATTTCCGGGATCTATTTTTAAAACAAGAAATTGTGTACTATTTGTCGTGCAAGACTTACATCTCCGCCAAACATTATCAACTTAGAAATTAGAAAGTCTTTGAAATTATAAGAAAAAGAAATTCGTCAATTTTCTTATTTTCATTGACAACATAACAAACATTTGACAGTGCATAATTTCTAATAATATTAAGATTATTTTCATAACTGTTATAGTAAAAACCTATGCAAAGTGAAGCTAGAACTGTTCTAATACTTTTATTAGATTTGGTTGCGAACGTTTAGCGTGCATTCAGAATATTTGATTTTTATTTAAAAATAAATGTTTTGTACAACACTCGTTTTCTCGGCGATCATATTAATATATTTAGCATTTCTGTTCAATTATTATTATAGAATAGGCCTTAGCTCCAAAATGAACTAATTAACAAATTTTTAAAACAACCATGAAACTAATATTTAAATAATTATAAATAATATTCGCAACACGTTTTGGTAGATATAATAAATAAGTATAGTGGTTGGGAAGCTTCCGTTATAGATATGGAGTTTTTCTGAATTGTATCATTAAAAAGCCAGCTAAAACGTCATCTGTTACCGTGAATAATTTACATTACAACTTATTTTTCAGGCAAGATATACGCACTGCGCTCAACAAGTTTCAAGATTTACTTTTTTTAGGCACAGAAAAAACGAAATCGATAAATAACTTTTATTTAATCGCCCATACAGTTTCTATCCTTTTTTATAGAAATTTTTGAATGTTGCTAGAGCCGTTGAAGTGCCTATGTGAGATCTTATTCTGAGATGTTTCTTAAAATGCTCCCAATCAAAACCATTTTTAATTTTGTGAATAATCCAGCAAATATTGTTGGTTAATCACCCACGCGATAATTTTGCTTTAAAACTGAGTAACCAATTGTTTCTAGTCACTATCTGGATTAATTCACCGTATTCGTTTCATACGCTCTCCAGGAACATCTTTCTAAAAACAGCACTGATTGTATGACTTTCAAACTGGTTTAACTCTTATGCATCGATTAAAATGATCAGCATTGTTTCAACTTTTGATTTTATACACATTTTCACGTTCTGTTTTTCATCTGGATTACGCCTTTCTGCCATTTGCTGTCCGGTAGATGGATCATCTTAGAAAAACAATGATTACTTTTTGGTAATAATGTTTTATAAGAAATATTCGTCTTGTCCAACCATTCAAGAAAATTACCTGCAACTCTTATAAATTGCTCAGAAATGTGCGAAAAGAAGTTAGCGCAGAAGGGAACGTTTAGCTAACAATGTGTATTTTCTTTTCTTCGTTAATGAAATCTCGATATAAAAAACTTAATCAAGTTTAACAGGTCTATTGTCTCAAAAGCAATATTTTTTACTTTTAATTAAATCTTTATCATTTACTAATCTAAAGAAAATTTTGAGAGTAATAGAATGTCAATAGCTTTCAAAATTAAAAATATAATAAATTTTGTGGATTGTATGCAATTCTATTGCGAATTCATGTTTCTATAAAATTGTTTGTAATGATGCATTATTAGCAAGATATCCTGTTTATGCATTTATGTAAGTTTGCATTAATCTAATCTCTTACCGGGTGTGTGGTGCTAGTTGAACTACTTTCCTCTGGATTACCTTGCCTAGAGCAACCTACAGCAATATACGAGCGCGTTTCATTATTACTTTGTAATTCACTTCCTAATGTACATTTTCGCTCATTAGACATTTTTCGTATGCACGCTCGATGGCGAAGTGACGTAATTTTTCAAATATTTACCGAGATTCATTATGCCTGGTAATAAATTCCTCGCCATAAAGTGTTAAAATACACGTTTATAGCATGAAAGTTCATATTTAGCAGGGTTACGCAATTATATTCACATTTGAAAAATATTTTTACTTAAATATAGAAAGTAAATAAGACTGTTCCGCCAATTAAATACCATGTGAACATTTAAAATATAAATTATAATGTTTGTATATGCAACTTCAAATACACAGCTGTATTATGTGTTGCATACTTTCAGTTAAAAGAAATACATCAAATATATTAAATGAGAAAATATTAGCGCTGTAACGGCAATATTATTTTTAAATTGGTTTCTATAATACTTAATAATTGTGTCGGACTCTTCCTGAAGATTAAAAGACTCTTTTTTCAATATAAAATCTCTTTGGCCAATAGCGCAATGATTCAAATCCGGTGGTTTTCCTTCTCGCTTAAAGTAGATTCCAACAACTATATTTCTTACGTCGCGTCGCTCCATAGACGCGGCCGTAATAATAACTGATGGCTCTGTCAATGCACCCTATAATTGGCGTTAAGCTGTTGGGGGTGCAAAGACATGAATTATTATTACCAAGGCGAATTGATATATAAGGTCGCCAACTCTATAAAACAAGAATATCGAAGAACAAAATAATGTAACTAGGCTTAAAATGAAGTAAATTTATTGTATTACAAAGTCTTTAAAATAACATCGGATTGAATTGTGTTATTTTATACATATTAGGGGCATGTGTTTGTATATTTTAGTGAAGTACATGTTAGTTAGTTTTATATACTAAAGCATATGTATCTAATTCATTAGAATGCTAATATTTAAAATAAGATTTCAAAATGAAACGGCAAAATAATGAAATCAGTCTCAAATGAAGTAAATTCCAATGTACATAATTATTTTTTCCTCATTATCACCATTTAGTGCAACATATTTTTCTAAATGCTGAATCCATTCTTTCATTCCGCTCATGAAAAAATTCTAGTTTATAGTTCTCGTCATTATAATTTAAAATGATTTGTATATAAGTAATGAGATTTTAATAATAATCCGAATTGGAACTTTCATTAGCAGTAGTAATAGTAAACACACCAGGATCGCATTAAGGTGGAATATTCTTAAGCTAGATTTTACAATATTTCCTTAACATTTAAAAAACTAATTAGTTTATGAGTTTCTGGGCAGATTAAAAGTGACGCGACAATATAGAAATGTATATTACCAATCCCATTAATTGATTTGTGATTATTAAATTCATTATTTGTTAAATATATCGTTCCCAATGTATTGTTTACCTTTATTACGAATCCTTTATTACGAATTTGCCCTTTAATTTTCTAAATAGTTAATTGGCAAACGCTTGTAGGTATTTGTGGATGAGATTTTAAATACCTGTTTATACGATAGTTAGAAAGTATAAAATGTTTTAATATTCTCTAATATATATGTTTTCTATTTTATCTATGCATATTTCTTATATTTTAATTTTTGTTTGTTTTGTTCCTTATGTATCCTGTACTTGTATTTACAGTTTTTTTTTGTTTCTACTGTCTTTTATTACTACATTGTACCCGCGGTACAAAAATATATTGACAACTACATTAATTATATTAATGTCAATAAACTCTATTATATTAAAATGATGTATTGTGGAAGATATACTTGTATCATAACTCTCCCAATGAAATGTTCTTATAGGTCAGGGGTGGCCAAACTTTTGACCTCTGAGGTCTACATGTGTTCAAAAATGTTTCTTGCGGGCGACTCTAAGGTAGAGTTTACAAGAGAGAAATAAAACATTTTAGCGATAAGTTAGTAAGTATTTTTCTATTATATACGTTGAAAACAAAATACATAATGTTCATTCTGTATTAGGTTTTTAGGTGGATATTTGGCACTGCATATTCTCCACAAGTTTATTATATTGAGGAGTGTAAGAAGTAACTGCGATGCGCAAACAGGAAGTTAAGTGCGCATCTGTTAAACGAGAACGATGTTTGGTTTTTATTGTATTCATAGTAGAAAATGTCGATTCGCAAAGATAGGTGGAACCGAAAAACGAAGTCAAATATAAGGCAACCTTTCTTTGCAAATCAGTTTCCAAAAATCAGTATTACTGCCAAATGCTCTTGCTTTCAGAAATATGTCGCATCTCATTTTAATTATTTCTTCTTCCACCACAACAGATTCAGAATCAGTTAACTTGCCGATTTTTGCAGTCAAGCTGTGAAGGGAATTCATTAAAAGGGAATGTCATGAAACTTAGCACTTCTTCGAGAGCGAAGAAATCCAAAAACCTTCTTTTGAACTCCAGGTGCAAGTTCTCCAGCTGCCTGGCGAAAGTTTCAAAGTCCCGATTTGAGTTGTGCGTGCATTCTTCTTCCATGTTTTTATAGTTTCTTAGTTCACCTCGTCTTAATTGAGATGCATGCACTTGAATTTTACTTTTAAATGTTTTAATCAAAGTTGTCATATCAATCACATTCCTGTCTATTCCTTGAAGATTTAAGTTCAACTGATTGAGTTTCTCCGTTATGTCACAAAGAAAGGCGAGCTTCATGAGCCATTTTTCATCTTCAATCTCAGGTACATTTTGTTCTTTCGAATGGATGAATGTTTTGATTTCTGGCAGTAATTGGCGAAACCTCTTCAAAAAAGCACCACGGCTAAGCCACCTAACATCTGTATGGTGCAAAAGATCCGAGTGTTCGGCTTCAGTCTCTTCAAGTAAAGCTCAAGTAAAGTGACGCCTTTGCAAACTTCTGGCTCGAATAGAATTAACTATTTTAAAGGCAATTTTCATGATAATATCCGAGTCAAGAATTTTAGAGCACAAAACTTGCTGGTGTATGATGCAGTGATAGTTGGTGAAACTTGGAATGTTGTCATCATTTTTACACAATGAAATAAAACCAACTCTTTGTCCCAGCATAGCGGGTGCTCCATCTGTCGTAATAGCAACTATTTTGTGAAACGGAAACTCAGTTTTTTCTACAAAATCTTTAAAAGATCTGTAGATATCCTCACCTCTTGTTTGCCCCTTCAATGGAATCATCGTCAATAATTCTTCTTTTGACGTCATATCTTCAAAAACTAGACGCACGAAAATGCACAATTCAGCAGTGTCCGTCACATCGGTGGATTCATCGAATTGTAGTGACAAAAAACTACATTTTTGCAAGTCTTCCTTAAGCAATTGTTCCAAATTTCCACTTAAGGCTTCACTTAGTCGCATCACAGTGTTTCGTGACAGAGAAATGGCATTTATGGCTGAAATAATTTCTTTCTTATTTTTAAAGTCATTAAACAGTACTTCTCCAGCTCTCTGCATGGCTTCCTTGATCATTTCTCCATCTTCAAAAGGTTTCTTTCGTTTGATCAATATTTCCGTAACAGCAAAAGACGCCAGTGTAGCAGCTTTTGATTTCAAGTCTGGTTTCGTAAAAAAAGATTGTTGCGCACTTAAGCTGCTTTTTAATTCTCGTACTTTTACCTTCCGAATTTCACTGTCAAATGGAAAATCTGTGGCGTATTTGGAATGTGTAGTTTTAAAGTGCCTTTCTATATTTGCTCTTTTCGGTAATGCTACACTTGAATTACAAATTAGGCACACACATTTGTCGTTGACCGTAACGAAAAAAATTCCTCTTCCCACTCACTGTGATAATGGTAAGTCTTACTTTTTTTTTGCACTTGAACCAGATGGCACACTCATTTTGATTAAATAAAAGTCACAAACTCACAAAGGTCCCTACGTTACTCAGTAACGAACGAACGAACGATGTCGACCGAGAGTTCGGTATTCACAGTCACAACACATACGTCTGTCCAAACGCACTCAGTCCAGGACTCTTCACGCACTTTTTATCGTTTCGTGTCGCTTCTGAATTCAAACTGACTGGCTGTGGCTTCTGCCAGCTATTTATATTATATGATGGGATTAGCGACATCTAGAAATTTCGAGAAACAACTCGCGAACCCACACAGCGTTCGCTCGCGCGTCTTCACGAATCTTCCATCGCCGCCGTCGATATTGTTCTAGGCAAGTTAGTACTACCTAGTGAAACTAGATGGCGTAACTTGCACTGCGCTACGACCAAAGCGCGTGGGTAGTTATTGGCGCGAATACACTTGATTTTTTTTGTCTTCTTTTTCAGTTTATTTATTTATCTCTTGGGGGCTACCTAAATCGCCTTCGCGGTCGACCGGTAGACCGCGGTCGACCTCCTGGCCACCCCTGTTATAGGTTTTTCACGATAACAGACGAGACACGTGATAAATAGTTACAAAACAGGGTTGACAAATTTACATTGCTTTGAGTCAGCTACGAGGTTAGGTTTATGTAATTTTAAAATATTTACAACTTATAATATGCTTTATGTTATTATATATACAAAAAAATACAAACAAAATAAAAATGTATATGTGAATTTATTTATTTTGGACTACATATACAAAAATAATATACAGAAAATCAAAATACATAGAGATTAAAGGGCTTATAACATTGTGATAAACATATGATATAAATAAAAAGAAAACAATATTAATATGAAATACTAATTTTATTAAACATTTATGCTGTCTTCAGAATCAGAATTACTTTCATTGATTATTATAAATGGTAATATGTCTTGCCTTTGAAAACCCAATGAATATAATTTTTATTGAATATCACTTTTATTTTTAATAGTATGTACTATGATAACGCATTATTTAAAGCAATTGTGGAGGGTTCTAAATTCACAAGAAGTTGATGTTCAAACCAGTATAAGAAATTGTTCCTGTTCCTGTCACCGTGGTGGCCCAGATGCTGTCTATTTGTTGTAAATATTAATTCAGCTTCAGAAATAAATCCATTAGAATTACATGCATGTAATACAGTGTACCTATAACAAGATAAATACAAAATATAAATAAAACTACGGTTCAAATCTTCACTTTTTAATATTTAATCGTAACACGACAATTGTTTTGCCAGCACAGTGGCTTTGTTTGTAACGTGCTCTTTAGCTGTAAGTACCTGAGAAAGCCACTGTGCTGGTGAAACAATTGTCGTGTTATGATTAAATATTAAAAAGTGAAGATTTGAACCGTAGTTTTATTTCTATTTTAAATTATGGATCTACATCAAGTAAAAGCCGAATCAATTCAGTTAAGATAAATACACTTTACGTACTAATAATATTCTGTTAGTAATAGATTGTACCTTTAACCACCCTCTTTTGTAGCTTTGACTGTTTATATTGACTTATTTTGTAAAGATTTGCAAATAGTTCCATCTTGGAAAACCTAGGTTTAATCAAAGAAACCAAACTAACATATATGCTCATGTTTCATATGAACATATTGTTGCAAGAACGTAACACGTTTTAATACAATATATGGGAATTCCATTAATGTTCGTTTTAGATAATCCTTGTTGTAATGAAAACCTATTCCATGTAATATTTTCCATAAAGATGTATTACCACCAGAAAAAAGTTCCTTTTCGTTGAGGATATTCAAAGATGAAATCGTAATATCCTGTTCTGTAATTAATTGAAATATTTGTTTTATAAATATAAGTACTAAATTACTTTAAACTTACTGTTTTTATACATGTCATAAACTGTGTTTCTAATTGCATATTGATTAAAATCATCAATATCTATGACAGGCTTTAGTCCGTTTTCGCTTCGGACTAGATGGTTTAACCCCCATTTTTGACACAAGCAGAGAGCAGGAGTACTGGCCCCTTAACTATTATCGCGTTCTATTTCGAAATATTAATGATCGAATGATTTTTTTCGCTTGTTTTCCTAACGGTCTAGGAATGATTTAGTTGCGAAAATAACTGACCTTATATATAATATTGATTTATAAATAAAATGAAATAGGTAGGAACTTCTAAATATGAAATTGTAAACAACTTATTTTGAATGACATTTGACGGAATTCAAGCCGGCAACCATGCCCAGTTACGGTAACATAATATTATAATATATACACTTAATAGAGAGAAATACTAGGATTATTAGGTATTATTGTAATTTGAATGTTACTTGTTCCGAAGTAACTGTTTATCACGTGTCTCGTCTGCCATCGTAAAAGACCTATATATATCATGAACTTCGATGATTAATATTTTCGATACTGAGTATTTAAATCAGCACCTATTGCCGCTTTACAATTTTTCGGAATATATTCCTGATAGACAAATATACTATTTCTAAATGTTTCTTGTCCTACAGGTAAACTCACAGCAAATACTCTTTATAATCCTCTTAATGTTAATTGCAGTCATTTTAAGTTCTCTTAAGTTCTCTCTCTATACTATTTCTAAATGTTTCATGTCCTACAGGTAAACTCACAGCAAATACTCTTTATAATCCTCTTAATGTTAATTGCAGTCATTTTAAGTTCTCTTGACGAAACTATACTGTTGAATTCAATTACGAACAGCAGCCCAAATTTCAGTGTTTGATGGAAAATGTTTGTATCTCGGAAAATGGCAAGCATGAGTTTCTCGCTGATGGAACACTTTTAAATTTTCGTACAAGTGGAGAATCAAGACGATGATATTCCATTGACTGCCGGTTGTTTTCGGAGTGATGATGAAACCAAGATTCGTCCCTGGTGGTGATGGTCCAGAGAAAATGATCTCCTTCACGTTGATACTGGTTAGGAAGTTATCGACAAATATTTTTTCTTTGTTTTTTTATGACATCCATTAATGATCGTTTCAGCTCTATGACAGCTCTGTGCACGTCAAACCCACTGGCGAACATTCTTCTCATCCATACAATCGTTGCCATAAACAGCTATCGAACGCCTATAAATTAAAATGGGAGCGCAACCCTCTAGCGTTAAAAATTCTATAACGAATAGTTATTTAGTACGCATGTCAGATATCTAAAAAAAAAATAGATAAACATTTCCAAGTTTTGACTTGTGGTCTGTTTGTTTGTTCATCTTATTCTCGCAACGTTATCCTTATTTTTAATATTTAAAATATGTTCAGGTGTGTTCGTAATTCATCCATTAAAAATTTTGACTTTAGCGCAAGCTTTTTTTTCATTTCAATGAAAGCGTTTAATACATATGATTATTATTTAAAATCGATATGAAAAATGCAACCAGAAGAGTAGAGCCTAGAGCAGAGGTGGGAAACATTTTTACCATTAGAGGCCATATTTAAAGTAGGCAGTAATAAAGGAGGCCGCTATAATTTTTTATAGATCTTGAAATTTTAATAAACAAAGTTGCATATTTAAATGGCACTTCAAATAAAAATAATATTATTAAAAGCATTTTTAAATAAATTTATTACATTACAAAGAAATACAATAGAAAAATAATAATATTAAGTTATAAAGAAACTAATCTACCAACAATACATAAAATAATTTAAAAATCCGATTGAAAATTAAGTTATTGAGATATTTGCATTTGTTTCTTGCTTAAAACTAATTGAATATTTGGAACCTACTGCCTTAATTGATCCTGTAAATGAGCATCTGTAATTTGCATTTTTTCCCCCAGCTCAAATATCGGCATTTGTAGTTATGTAGGAGCCTCGTGTATACTAAATGTGGTTCAAATGCCAGTTTCGTAGCAGGGGTGTAAAAATCTGAAAATCTTTCAGTATATTCTACTGGGCAGACACGAATTGGGGACCAATATGAAATTATAACGAAGAGTTTAGTTTTGTACCTAGAAATGTGCCACGAATTGAGGGCCAGACTTCTTAATAATTGATGTAATCACTATACTCATTTATTTGCAAAATACAGTGTCAAAGACTAGATATAAGAATGTATTTATACTTAATCTTTGATAGTTTATTTTTAATAAAGTACGAATCCAGATCAAAATAGATATTTATTTCACAATTGACAAAGAATTCATTTAAATATACAATAATTATACATATTTACACTTTATGAAAATATGATGCAAATTTTACAAAATCAATACGTTTTAAAAGCCGTTGTTATATTCTGACATTTTAGAAGTTAACATAACAAGTGTTCATTTGAAAAGTCAATCTAGTAGCATGTGATTTACTGAGAACATTTTGAAGTATGTCGTAAATTAGAATTTACTACTTAACCTACGAAGTCGTATATTTTGACAGTTTCATACATACAAATAAATAACAAATAATAGGTATTTATTGAAAACTATAACAAATGTTGAAAATGTTGTCCTTCAAGATCAATGCACTTTAAAATCCTCCGTTCAAAATTTCTGATGATATTCTGCAACATTACTGGATTGTTATTAATCTCCATGCATTTCTGTTCGATTCTCTGTAGCATATCATTCAAATTCAATATAGGTGTTCGAAATACATATGTTATTTTTTAGATAAGGCCACAAAAAGAAGTCGCAAGGTGTTAAATCGCATGAACGTGCAGGCCAGGCAATTTCAGTATTTCGACTAATTATACACTCATCAAAAAATTCTCTTAAATAATCCAAAGATTCTGCAGTACAGTGACAAGGTGCTCCGTCTTGTTGGAAATATGCATTTTGAAGTTCATCATCATGCAACTGATTGACAAATGGTTGTAAAATTTCCGTACGGTACCTTTGAGCAGTTAACGTTCCCTGAAAAAATATTGGTCCAATGATTCACCTTTGGCTTATCGCTGCCCAAACACCAAATCTGGATGTAGCGATTCTTCATTAATTACATGTGGATTTTCACTACTCCAAATTCTTGTATTTTGTGAATTTAGGTATCCCGTTTTGCGACAGAAACTCTAGTTTCAGGCAAATTTTCTATAGCGTGTCGTTATATCTCTGTACCTACTTACAAACGACTATAATTTTTTAAGGACAACGGTTGCAACACATTCGAAGTCCTGTGGGATGTTTAAAAAATGAAATGAGTGTCCGCATTGTATGCGCATTTTATTCGTTGATAAAATAGTATTATTTGTGGGACTGGGAATATACTGCGAAAATATTTTTTACATTCTTCCTTGTTTTAATTATTAACTTTAATAGTTGTATTTAATAATTATATAATAAATAAATGAATAACAAATAAAACATATATGTTTTTATACCACTAATTTTATTTGGTATAAAAGTGCTATAAAAACAGAAAGTTTATTTATGTATTTAATCCATAACCGTAACGGTTAACAGTATTGAAAAATTCCTGTGTTATCTGTTTATCTTATATATTTAGCAATATATGCATATAAGATTCTTTAAGAGCGTGTTTGTAAATTAACAAGTGATTTGATTTAAATTATTTGTTTATATTTATTAATTATTATTATGTAGGTTATGCAACGCAAAAAGCAACTGTGTAAAACTGGTTGCCAGGTTTACAGGTAAATAAATGCTTAAATCCATACTTTTGCTTATAAATGTTCTTGTATTTATATGAACAAGTATTATATGAGAAAAGGGGGTATGTATTGCCAAACAAAAACTTATTAATTGCGCAAAATAACTTAAACTTCTACCTTAAGTTGTCGATGGATTTATTAATATATTATTTGTTTATTTTTTTCTGTTTTTGGTATATTACATAGGTTAAATTAAATAATGCGTATTGCTATTCATATTTTGTTCTGAATTATGTACACAAAAATTATGCGAATACAAAAATTTCAAAAATTGTATGAAACTCAAACTAAAAAAATATTTTATTATAGTGAATAGGTTACCCGTATCGGGTCTTTAAAGTTTATGGGTTTGTAACAATGCAGATCTGTTTCAACTACAGCTGTTCAGTATACTAGGATGGTAACGTAGCTAGAGCATTATCCATTAACTATAGGTCTTTCACGATAACAGACGAGACACGTGATAAATAGTTATAAAACAGGGTTGACAAATTTACATTGCTTTGAGTCAGCTATGAGGTTAGGTTTATGTCATTTTAAAATATGTACAATCAATTTATCAATATGCTTTATGTTGTTATTATATATACAAAAAAAAAAAATACAAACAAAATCAAAATGTATATGTGAATTTATTTATTCTAGACTACATATACAAAAATAATACATAGAAAATCAAAATACATAGAGATTAAAGGGCTTGTAACATTGTGATAAATATATGATATAAATAAAAAGAAAACAATATTAATAAGAAATACTAATTTTATTAAACATTTACGCTGTCTTCAGAATCAGAATTACTTTCATTGATTATAAATGGTAATATGTCTTGGCTTTCGAAACCCAGTTTCCTATCCCACAATTTTTTAATTTCCTTTTCGCAATGGTTAATGCTGTTAGTCCAAATGTCAGGGGTTATTTGGTTTAATGCCTCTTTCCATAATCTAATACATTCTTCATTCCCACCATATTTTCCTATTTTATTTTTGTAATATGTTTTTATTATACCCCATGGGTTCTATGGGGTTAAATATACATTGGTAGGGTGGAAGTCGAAGAACCACATGCCCATATTTTTCTGCTAATTCATCAACTTCAAATATTGTTGGTGGTTCCTTTTCGTTGAGGGTATTCAAAGACGAAACCGTAATATGCTGTTCTATAATTAATTGAAATATTTATTTTATAAATATAAGTACTAAATTACTTTAAACTTACTGTTTTTATACATATCATAAACTGTGTTTCTAATTGCATATTGATTAAAATTGTCAACATCTAAGGCATGCTTTTTTTAGTCTGTTTTCGCTTTGGACTAGATGGTTCAACCCCACATTTTTGACGCAGATGATATTTTATTTACTGTGGCAATATGGATATTTAAAGCATTTGCTACTCTCTGTAATAAAAAAATATTAGTGTTAAAACGTTTATATTATAAATATCAGAAAACATTACCTGTCGAACAGTAGAAAGCGGGAGTAATGGCCCATTATTATCGCGTTCTATTTCGAAATACCCTGTTAATGTCCGAATTATTTCTTTCGCTTCGTTTCATAACGGTTCAGGAACGATTTAATTGTGAAAATAACTGATCTTATATATAATATCGATTTATAAACAAAATGAAATAGGTAGGAACTTGTAAATATGAACTCATTGTAAACAACTTATTCGAATGACATTTGACAGAATCCAAGCTGGCAACCATGCTCAGTTCTGGTAACATAATATATTCTCTTAATAGAGAGAAATACTAGGATTATTAGGTATTATTGTTATTTAAATGTTACTTGTTCCGAAGTAACTGTTTATAACGTGTCTCGTCTGTTATCGTGAAAGACCTACACTTATTAGCTTTGTTCAAAGAAGCGTTGGCAATCGTTGGAAACTATCCGACGCAAGCGCATTAGAATTTATGCGTTCAAAGAAGCACAAATTTGCAACTGTGCTATATAATTGGTTGTTCAAAGAAAGCAATTACATGATTGGAAATCGGTTGGCAACGGCTTGTTTTCTATCTAAGACTGGTCACGTGGCCGCGATTCCTTTAGAAAATCGTAGAACTGTAAATGCAGAATGGTATACTACCATTTGTTTGCCGCAAGTTATTGCAGAGTTGCGAAAAAGCAATCAGAACCGTCGCATCCTACTTCACCATGACAATGCAAGTTCGAATAGCGCAAAACTAACATTCAACTATTTGACCGGCAATAACGTTGAATTACTCAGCTATTGTCCTTACAGCCCCGACCCATCTCCCGATGGCTTCTTTACGTTCCCAAAAATTAAAAGTAAAATGTGTGGGCAAAGATTTTTATCACCTGAAGAGGCAGTTGGGACGTTTGAAACACATTTCAAACATAACATCTTTTGAGTGGGATAAATGCTTACTAACGTATGGAACATAAGTTTTGAGAAAAAGTTTTAACGAGGAATGTTATTACCGAAAATGGCCCATCTAGTTACCACTGGGCTAGAAAAGATGCTCGTTTGTGAGTTACAGAAATAGTTTTGAAAGATGTCATACAAGATTGAAATAGCAAAGTCTATATATAATTTAGTTGGACGAGTACTTAAACGCGAGATTGTTAACATTTTTCGAGACCAAAATATTAAACTGTCAATCATTTACCGCGCAATTAAGGAATGTGAAGAAGGTATGCCATGCATGAATTTATCGAAAAGTGGACGACCTCCAGTTTTGGCCCCACATGAAGTAAACAGACTCACCTGCTCAAGACAGAATTGGGACGTCTACACGCACTTTAGGCCATAGATTTGGAATTGGCAGAATTTTGACTAAAAATTAATTAGAATATCGAAAATGAAGGAAGTGTCCTAAATATACCGCAACCCAGCTAGAGAGAATCCCAAGATGCTGCCGAACATTAAGACGTCAACATTTTATTGGCAATAGAGTTATTGTTTTAGACGATGAGAAATATTTCACATTATTCAATTCGGAAATAAAGGGTAACGGTGGTTTTTACACGTCCAATATTGCAAACTGTCCTGACAACGTAATATTCAAACCGAAAGCGAAATTCGCCTACAAGATTATGGTCTGGTGCGCTATTTCTCAAGCAATAATTTCAAGACCTTACGTTGGGAGAGTTAGAGGTGAAGCTGTGGATGCAAACGTCTATATTCGCAAATGTCTATCTAAATTGATAAATTTCATTAATACTCATTATCCAAATGATGATGTAATATTCTGGCCCGATCTGACTTCATGCCACTCAGAACTGGTTAACTGAACATAATGTGAATTATATACCTTAGGAAGACAGTTCCCCCAACGTACCCTATTGAGGAATTTTACGTACTACTGAGAGGAAAGTTTATGACAAGGGTTGGGAAGCCCAAAATGAAGCACAGTTACGGGCCAGAAGATCCGAGAAGTGAATATAAACGTCGTCCAGAGAATGATGGGGAGAATTCTACCAAAATTGCGCGCTATTGAGGTCCATGGGCCCTTATCAGTTTTGTGAATTTAGTTTTTGTATGACGCAATAGTGTATAATAATTTCCCAATGTTTTAATAAAAATTTTACTACTAATCGATTTTTCCCTTTGATTTTTTTCTTAAAACTTATATTCCATACGTTAATTGGTTTATACGAATAGAAAAGTGTATAGAACTTAATTAAGGGTGATTATTTGCAAAAACAATGAAGTATTTCAATCTGTTAACATTTTATTTATGATTTTCACGGAATTTTCAGTGTAACCCTCGTATTTGTATTAGATTAGAGTTACCCCAAAGTATTTATTTAACAACTGGGGCGAAAACTTTCGATTTTTTAGGTGGTTCGGGACTCAAATCGAGAGACCTTGGGACTTATAAATAAATAAGTCACCTAGAGAATAAATCAGTACGACCCATTGTTATAATTCGAATAGGTGGAAACTGTGGCTTGAAATGTGAAACAGACAGACACAAGAAGAATCTCTAACCACAATAGAGATCAATAAACTCTAAATACGCAGTGTGTTAAATATAATCTTCAAAGGCTGTATCTTAGGTAAAGCTTTAGCTTCGTTTAAAACTATTTTTCAAGTTGTTCTGCTGAAGATGGCTCCTTAGTTGCCGAAATACGTATTTAGAGTTTATTGATTTTATACTGTTTTTAGAAATTTTTCTTATTTCTGTCTGTTTTATTATTATGATGCAGTAAGTAATAAATAATATAAAAAATAATCAAACTCATATTCTTCTTTGCAAAAACAAAAAAACCGCTCTTCGTATTGATAACAGCCTGCACGTCTTGTGACATTCTTGAAATTAGTTTAATGAAAGTATTATATGGGATATTATTCCATTCATTAAGAAGAACGTTTCATATTTAAAATTCCTCTTCCGCCAAGTTCGACACACAATAACATAATAAGGTTAAGATTGGCACTTCGAGCTTGCCGTGCCATTATACGAAAAACATTAGCTTCCTCCTACTCATTACCGTAGTTTTCAGATGTCCGGACTGTATTTGGAATCATTATCCTAAAGACTAAATTCTATCCAATCAATTGTAAACCACACGATATAACATAATATTTCACGATGATAATTCTTTGGCATTATTCTCAAGTAGGAAAAGCAGCTCCAAACTAAAGCGGAATCGCTACTGTATTTTATTGCTGAAAGAACACCTTGCTTCGTTGAGCAAAGACCTCAGACTTTGTCTCATTTACCAATTGTCTAGTCTTTCTAGTCGATTATCTCTAAGAAGAGGTTTCCGCACTCTTATGTGTTTGTGTACAATTCTGAAATAATATATGAAATAGTCGAAGTGCGGATTTTCTAGTCGGCAGTTAAATTCTGCTATTTTGGATACCGTTTTTAGTCGATTTTGTTGATCATTATGTAGTTATTTGCGACGGTTTTATGATATTTGCGCAATTTACAAGGACCGCAGGAAATATTTATGGAAACGATGTAAAAGAACACCTCGAAGTTTAATAAATTAATCTTTTCTTCAACAGCTTTCATTATTGGAAAGAAATAGAAATCACATACAGGCAATGAGTTATTCGTTCAACATTCTTATCGGCTAAAAAATCAACGATTTGACGTGTTGAATGAGAGCTGTAGTTGTCATTATGAAGAATAATTCACCGACTTCGATTATTTCATCTTATTTTTTCGGCGACTTTCGTCAAACAAATTGTGGTATGCCAATTCACGTTTCTTTATTTCTTTAAAGTGATGGTTGCCACATGCCCAGTAAAACCGATGAGACAAGTGATCATAGACTTGACAGCATTACGTGAATTAACAACTCTCGTAGGTTTTGTTGCTTCGAAAGGCTTAAGCAGTGGATTGTTATTCACTTTCAGGGTCATATAATTAAATCCAAGCTTTGTCGCCAGCAATAATGTTGCGAACTAAATTTGAACGATTTTGGTTGACAGACAGTCTGTCTTGGTTGACATACTGTCTGTATCAAAGACAGATTTGTCTTTAAAACACACAGCTCTGTCTTGGGCATACCACAACAACTCATACCACAACTCACCCTCAAAAACGCAAAATGAACCTCCATAAGGAAATACAGGGGATTTTGGGCTAGAACCCGCATAGTTTATCTACTACAAAACCAGTGATATACAGTGGTGTTAGAAGGTCCTTCTTCGCCAAAAGTCGAGGTGACTTGATCGATGCACTGTTGTTGAGCTGATCCACATTCCATTTTTTAACTGAGATAAAATTTTCAAGCATACAAATAGTGTCAATAACTTTATGAGGGCCGCAGGAAATATTTATGGAAACGAAGTCAAAGAACACCTGCAAGTTTAATAAATTATTTTTTTTTTGCAACAGCTTGCATTTTTGGAAAGAAATAGAAATCACATACAGGCAACTTGTCATTATTTCAACATTCTTACTGGCAAAAAATCAACGATTTCACATATTGAAAGAGAGCTGTAGTTGTCATTATGAAGAATAATTCGACTTTCGTCAAACAAATTGTGGTATGTCAATTCAAGTTTCTTTATTTCTCTAAAGTTATGCTTGCTACATGTAAAACCGATGAGACAAGCGATCATAGACTTGACAGCATTGCGTGAATTAACAACTCTCGTTGGTTTTGTTGCTTCTAAAGGCTCAAGCTGTGGATTGTCATTTACTTTCAGGATCATATGAATAAATCCAAGTTTTGTCGCCAGCAACAATGTTGGGAACTAAATTTGAACGATTTTGGTTGACAGAGAGTCTGTCTTGGTGGACATACTGTCTGTATCAAAGACAGGTCTGACTGTTTCAAAGACAGGTCTGTCTTTGGAACAAACAGCTCTGCCTTGGGCATACCGCAACAACTCATACTATAACTCACCCTCAAAAATGGAGAATCAACCTCCATACGGAAATACATGGGATTTTGGGCTAGAACCCGCATAGCTTATCTACTACAGTATGTCTTGGTTGACATCCATTCTGTGTATCAAAGACAGGTCTAACAGTTTCAAAGACAGGTATGTCTTTGAAACAGACAGGTCTGTCTTGGGCATACCACAACAACTCATACCATAACTCACCCTCAAAAATGCAAAATTAACCTCCATAAGGAAATACACGGGATTTTGGGTTAGAACCCGCATAGCTTATCTACTACAAAACCAGTGATATACAGTGGTTTTAGATGGTCCTTATTCGCCAAAAGTCGAAGCGATTTGATCGATGCACTGTTGTTGAGCTAATCCACATTCCATTTTTTAACAGAGTTAAAATTTTCAAGCATACCAATAATGTCCATATGACAACTTTCTGAATACGTATACCATCAAAAAATGTTAAGCTTTACTATGGATATGTCGAATGGCGCCTGGCAACACTAGTGTTACCAGTTCCGGTTGCATACATCCTCGTATTTATCCACGAATACTACCAGATTTCTAAGTGTCGACCTACCACCAAGTTACTATAAATAAACACAAATAGAGCCTATATGACAAAACGTTCTGAGTATGTATACCGTCACAAATGTGAAACTTTACGATGGATATGTTAGATCGCGCTTAACAACACTACCGTTGTCAGTAGGGAATGCAATACCGTTAAAAATTTTCGATACCGGTATTTCGGTATTTTCGTTTTTTGAACCGGTAATACCGGTATTAGTATTATTTTAAAAAATTTAACCAAAATTAAAATTTACTTACTATAGGTGATGTTATTATTTAGGGGTAGTACAAATATATGTCAAACACAACTAAACAACAAAACATTTATTTTTAAGAATAATTTAACAAAATTAAATCCCACTTTTTTAATATATATTACATTAATTCGTACAAGTGATTATTATTTTTGATGCAAATTGAAATATGATTTCAAAAAACATATATGATCCAACGTACCGTCGTCTAACCTCGATCTTATTTTTGTGGTTATATGTTGAGCAGCCGAAAAGGCTCGTTCTGACTCCACACTTGTTGGTGGTATTGTTAACAAGTATTCATAAGCAAGCTTTAGATGCACCCCCCTAATTCCATGCTCTTCAAAAAATTGTAATTCTTTTTTAAGTTTATGTTCTATTTCTAATCTTTTGTTTTGTTTCTTTGGGTTTGGAACATTCGTCATTGCTTTGTTAATCACATTCTCTAATTTGTTTTTTAATGAAACAGTTGCAGTATTAATAGCGGAGAGAGATGTAACTGGTGTATCTTCATCTCCAAGATCAAAATCTTCACTGTCTGGTTCATTACTTTTAACTCCTAGGCGTTTTATAAGAGGAATCAATATTTTTGTAATATAACCTTTTTTAAGTTTAGGACATAAGTCTGTATCCGTTTCGATTTCGTTTTGTGAAGCGTTGTGTAAATATTGCAAAACTTAGAGATATGTTCGTTCGTTTTTGCATTATTCTAGAGCATTTATCAACAAGCGTGTCAATCATAAATTTAAACGTCGCGTCTGCAACAAGATGATTAGAATCTCTTCTGCGTAGGGCTTCGGCTGCTAATTTAATTGGTGACAATGCATCAATGATTTCAGAAATTAATAGAAAGTCCTCTTCGGAAAAGACTATGTTTGATTTTAAATCAATTAATGCTTTTTGGACACAATACCGTAATTGGTAAAACCTTTCCAACATAATAAGTAAACTATTCCATCGTGTTATGACATCCAATTGCAAATTCAATACTTTTCCAAATTGTAGTTTAACATATTTTTGTAAATATTGATCATTTTTTGTTGGAGATCTTCTGAAAATGTTAATGACACTTCTAATTTTTGTTACCAGCGGGGATAAATTAGCATAATTCAAATTTATTTCAGTGTCAACAGATCCAAACTCTAGGGCAACACCATCATCTGAAATCTTTTTATCTTCTTCATTGTCAGTTTCTATGTCATTGTCATCATCTACATCACTATCACAATCGCTAGATTGGGATTCAATTGGTTCAATTTCATCATCAACAGTCACTAAACTGGAGTTGTTTTTGTAAAGGACATCTCTAACAGCTAGGTGGATGCCATGTGCAAAACATAACTGATGTTCGACTTCAATCAAATGTCCGAGTCTTACCATAACTGACGCACCATCTGTCGATATACAAACAATGTCATTTATTAAGTTGAGATCAAATTCTTGTAATTTTATTTTCAAAATCTCCAAACATTTTTCCGTTGGCACTTTTCCATGTAAACGGGCTAGTCCAATGTTCCGTATATATCCTCCAGTAGAATGTACGTTTATGTTTAAATACCTCCGATTGCGAACCGAAGTCCATTCGTCGAATGTTAAGCTAAATCGGTTGCCTTTCGATTTTAAATCAGACATTTCTTTAATAACTTCAATTCTTATCTTCTTGCTATATTCAGTGATCATAGATTTTATTGTTGCAGCTGATTTTGGTAGATCATTATATCCTCTTGCATGTAGCCCTTTTCTTATATCCTCCGAAGAGCAGAAAATTTTAAATGGTAGTCCATCACGCGCAACCATACGAGCCAGGATTTCACATAACTGTTCCTTCTTTTGATTTTGAAAATAATAATTTAATGTTTTTGGTAGCTTTCGACTAGAACAAGACGCATCATTTTCATTATCTGCTGCTACGTCGCTTTTAGTTTTTAAATTTATGTTATGTCGAGTTTTCAAGTGGGTGTGAAGGCCACTTGTGGATCCTCCCTGACATTTGATTTCTTTTGTGCATTTCTTACATTTTGCTACTTGCCCTTGATTAGCAAGTAAATAATAATGCCAAACCGAATTAACGTCGCTCCCTTTTTTGTGTTCTTGAAATATATTGGATTCCGAATTCATACTTTTGATTCTAAAACAATTATTTTAATTAATTAATAATTTAAAAAAAGTAAATCTAAGTTATTAAGGAACCATAAAATAAGTTTTATTAATAGAAAATTTATTTATCTGCAGCATATTTAATAGTGCTGAAGTTTATGTATATAATATTTATTGGATATTGTACATAAATTTACAATCAAAATTAACACTAATATCGTTCACCAGTGCATGTAGATATTTTTGAGAACAAAACGTAATTGCAAAATGTTGCAAATCGAGCAACATATTAGTTGCTCAATTTACAAGACAAATATTTATTTAATCTTATCTAGGATACACATATTTCATGGTTCTTAAACTCTAGGACTACCAAATTTACTTACATATATTAATTATTGCACAAGCACAAAACTAACAACTTTTACTCTCAATTTGTGTCTACGTACTGAAAAAACACTCCGCACTGAACTTACAGCCTTTAGCTATAGTGGACGGGATCTCATTTCATTCTGTTAGCAGGTGCGTTAGGCAGCAAAGAAAAACAAAAAACATAAAAAGAAAAAGAAATATTTAATTTAAAGAAAAGTTTATTGAATCGCATAAATTTAGACACACATACGAGTATATAACGAGTATAAAAGTAGAATAGAAAGAAGGGAAGTAACCTATCACTATGGTTAACCAGTGTTACATATAATAGGCAGTGTTACCACTGTATTGAAAATATATATATACCTTCCAACAGATTCTAAGTAAATGGGAGATTCCCCGAATCAAGCTTCCGTGTAACGTGTATCAACTAGCGCAAATGTTTAAATACCGAAAATACCGGTATTTTTAAGGTGAATACCGGTATCGATACCGCCAAAAATTTGGGCGGTCTCCCGGTTTTCGGTATACCGGTATACCGGCATTGCATTCCCTAGTTGTCAGTTCCGGATAATAGCTTTCTTCGTGTTACGAACTAACCTACTGATGATAATCGCTATTATAACATGTGGAATATCCTAGTATTATGAGAGGAGAATGCCGACATTCACAAACATATTTAATAAAATGTTTCTTGGAAATGATTTTATTAATCAGGTTGCAAGCTAACTCACGATTACTGTACAGTGATATAATAGTAATAATATTTTAAAATTTACTCCACCGGTTAAATTTCCATAAACGGTAGCGTACATGTAAAATTTATTTAATTATTTTGGTTTTATTAAAAGAAATGCACTATTGTCGCAAAATATGAAATAAAACTGTAAAGTTTTTAATTAATATTGTCTATTCACCTTCACTTGACTAGAAGATTAGAAAAGAGGTATTCGACTACTCACTTTTCTTTAGAAAACGTAAACATGATCTTTAGATTAATTCTCATAGTAATGTAACAGTCACTAACTAAATATTAAAGCAACAAAACGTGTCTTAAAGTATTATCATTGTACGTCATCAATTTCAACAACCAATATTGTATTGGAATCAATTCAACTGAAAACTGGTAGTGATAAAGATCTTCCGTACCAACGTAAGGTCCCTATTTATTCAACACGATCTGAACTTTAACCTCTTGTCGTTTATTTCACGCTACCTTAAATTCAGAGAAATTGTAACGTGTTGCAATGCCTGTTATCTGTCTGTGTGTAATTTCAATGATGATGATGCTCTATGTCTGTGACATGTAGGAGTGTTTATGATGTTGGTAGTATCAAACAAGGGAGACTTTTCACGTCACATTAAACATCAAAGGCAAAAACTGACCTATTTTTGCCGTGATTATTTGCCTCTCAAGAATTAATGTCACCGAAACTTCACATGAAATAGAGCGAACAGACAGCAATCCAATCGAGAATACCGGTTTTAGTTACCAAATTTATTACCAAACAATACGATAAAAACTTTTATATATTGTTCGCATTAAAGTGCTTTTACGGGGCATCCGTTTTGCTTACAAATTTCAATTATATTAAAATAAGTATTTCTTTAAGTTAAAATTCTCTATTATCTACAATACCTATCATAAGTTGGAGCACGCTAAATTATTTGTCAGTTAGAAAAGCAAGTAAAAAAACAGCATAATAGTTTATGAAGAAATTAATTTAAATTTTTTTATTGAATTAGATAGCTACTGCGCTGTGATTTATTTTTAAATACAGAAAACTCTACCGCTCATCTAGCATATATGGGGGTAATTTGACGGGAGAATGACTTTTCAAAAGTTGGCAATATTTTCACCATTGCTGGCTTTAAACATGTTTTAGAAACTTACTTTCAAAATTTCGTCCAAAGATGTCACGTGGACAAGTTTTTAAGGACGTTCAAAGTAAATTATTTGTTGTTTCTGTGATAATATGAAAAATAATTTGGTGTGTTAATTAAATATACGAGGGTGGTTTGACAATTAACTTGGTTTGCTATGAAAGAAAACAATTTGAGTTTTGCAACGTACTTTATTTTTCGACATAGTCCCCTCGAAGTTCAACGCACTTGGCCCAACGTTTCTTTCAACGCTTTCAAAATACTGGTTTACTTTCTGTATGACATCTTCATTAGACTCAAACTTTCGTCCTGCCAGAAAAGTTTTTAGTTTCGGGAATAGATGGTAGTCCGAAGGAGCTAGATCTGGCGAATACGCAGGATGTGGAAGCAGTTGAAATCGTAGCTCGGCCAATTTTTGCTGGGCGACACAACTTGAATGCACGGGGGCATTGTCATGGTGAAACAACACATTTTTCTTGGCCATTCCCGGACGTTTCTCTGTTACTGCCGCCTTTAATCGGTCCAAAAGTGATGCTTAGTATTCTCCGGTAATGGTTCTTCCCTTTTAAAGGTAGTCCATTAGGAGAATTCCCTTCGCGTCCCAAAAAACGGACGCCATGGCCTTTCCAGCGGATGGAACGCATTTCGCTTTTTTCGGAGCCGATTCGCCACGGGCAATCCATTGTTTCGACTGCTGTTTAGTTTCCGGGATATAGTGGTGTATCCAAGTTTCGTCCATTGTCACAAAACGGCGAAAAAACTCAACTACATTCTTCTGAAATACTTGCAAATTGTTGGCAGATATTCGCATGCGAATTCGCTTTTGCTCTTGAGTGAGTAAACGCGGCACCCATCTTGCGCACAGTTTTTGCATGTGCAATTATTTATGCAAAACGAAGTGAACTCGCTCAGTTGAGATGCCTGTGGCTAACTCGCGCACTTTCACTCGTCTATCGGCTAAAATCAAATCATGGACTTTATCGATCATTTCGGGTGTCACAGCTGATTTCGGGGCTCCAGGACGTGGTGCATCTTTAATGCTTGTTCTGCCACGCTTAAACTCATAGTCTAACACACTCATAAGAAGGACATGAGTCCCCCAATGTAGGTGAAATTCTCTCATGAATCTCCTTCGCTGTTTTCCCTTCCAGATAAAATAATTGAATCACACCACGAATTCCAACTTTATCCATTTTTCGCTATTGCTCGAAACACTTCTGTTTAAGCAACTGTCAAACAACGAGTTACTGCCAGAATGACTTAAGACCAGAGAATATTAACTCATAGGAATGACACTTTATGACTACATATACAGATTACATTTGCGCCCTCTATTAGTGTGTGAACCAAGTTAATTGTCAAACCACCCTCGCACCTTTATACACGGAAACCTTATTCAAAAAACTAAAGAAAGTTAGGTAAATATTATAATGAATCTGCTCCTTCGCATGGAATGATTTGTAATTGGTTCCCTACTTTCAAAAGTGGATATACGAGCACATAAGATGCTGAACATCCAGGGCAGAAATTATTAATACTGCGAACGCTCGATAACGGGTGTTTCACATTAGGTGTTTCACATTATCGAAATGTTTACATTAGCGAACGTAATTTCATTAACAAGCAAATTATTAAAAGAACCATTTAATACACCAAAATAAAAAGAAAAATATTCAACTCAAAGTATTATTTGTTTAGAAGAAAAATAATATCAGCGTATGACACTTCTTTTCTTTCAGCTCAATCAAAAGCTTGGTTAAAATCTTGTATAGCTTGCGCGTCAGTCACTACACTTGTAACTTCAACAGAATAAAGATCCTCGTCATCACTGTCCGTATCTTCTTCCTCATTTACATCATTCAACTGCTTATCTTCGTTCCATACATTGATATCACCTGGTGTACAAAGGACGTTAGGATTCACAATTTGCAACAAATTAACAACATCCGATGATGCATTATCAAAAACATCAGCATCTGATCGCAATTGTTCCCTAATTAGGCTTAAAGGTACACCGTCTTCATCTTCGTCGCTGGTGCAAAAGAGATTATTCCAACATTTTTGAATTGTTTGCTGATTAAGTGCATTCCAGGCCATGTGCAACTTCAAAACCGCTTCTCGTAATGTTATTTGTTTCAAAGCCTGGAAAATGTTTTCAGTATTCTTTGACAAAACAGACGAAAGTAGAAACTTTCGGTAGTATAGCTTGGTGAGTCTTATTACATTTTGGTCCACTGGTTGGATTAATGGAGTTACGTTGGGCGGCATGTACATAACAAAAATTGATCCATCCTTGCTTCTCAGTTGTTGCTCTGGAGGATGATTTGGTGCATTAGCTTATAGTAACAACGCTTTTATAGGTAACATCTGCTTTTCCAGGAAATATCTAACCTACAAATTGATTATCGTTAAACTATATAGGCTGATTCATTTTCGGCCCTCACCATGGGGATCTCGCTTATTATTGGAGATAGAGTATAGGTTTAAATTTGGCAAAGTTGTTAAATTTTGTGTTTGTTATAAATCCGTAAAGAAAATAGACCTGTGACAAATGACCTTCGTTATTTAAACAAAAAACGCGAAAACCCCATTTTCTTCTTTTACCTGTAGCACCGACATTTGGCCTTGTATAGAAAAATAAAAACACATCCTTGTGGCCTGGCATTCCGCAGTCAAGTTCTAAATCGATTTGCAAAACGTAAGTAAAAGACCTATATCTCTTTTGAGACTTATTTCAGTTGAATGCTCTCCCACCGTGTAAGCACCAACTTTCTTTCCGTGCTGAAGATTAAATTCAGATACTGTAAATCGCTAATTTCGCAAAGATATCATTTTAATTTACTGATCGGCAATTTTTGTTGTAGATATTGACCAATCCGAATGTTTGTGACTTGTTAATTTAACTGTTTCTTCTGTTCTTTTTAAGATTTCTTGCAAATGTGCTTCCTAATATTCAGTCAGTGAATGCTCAAATCGTGTAAAACGCAAATTTTTGCCCTTTGTTCCAACCTCATTCGCCTCGGTATATTAAATTTAAAAAAAAAAAGATTTAATTACAATTTATGTTTACGCTGTGTTTATTGAATACTAATTGCGTGACATTATTTAATCGTTTCGTCTCTAATTCAGGGGTACACTTTTCTGTTTTTAGAAGTATTACGAGGACATATTTTGTGGCATCGTTAAAGATTATTGCATGCAATAAAATGTAATGCCGATTACAATATTCATCAATAATGTTATAAATATTGACTACTGGCAAATTTTTCCGTGAATATATTTTGTATAAAAACTGATAAGTAACTTGTTTTCTTATATTTCAGCATCTAGTTGAACATTTACAAATTCACCATTTTCAAATGTTGGTTTTAGTGTAACATAATGCATCTGTATTTATTCTAATACTAACTTGTTTAGAAATACACAATTTTATACAAATCTATGTTAAAATTTTAAAACCTTGATTATACTTGAATGTTCATGTTCATATCTATTATGATATGAAAGCTAATTGTTTCTATCGATATGAAACGATTATATAATTTCTTATAGTTCTTCATAATATTGTAATTCCCATAGAACTAGTTTTTCACGTTAAAAGTTTACAATTACTTGACATTACATTTTCAAGCATATCAAAATGTATAATTGTTATTTATTTGTAAATATTCGGTTTATTAAATAGACAAGGGAAGTACCCATAATCGACAAACACGAGTAAATTATCAATAGTTTTTTTTAGATATTTTATACATTATTGATTTTTACAAGAAAGTGTACGAGGGGAACACTGAGAAAATCTAAAATGGCCATGTTTCAAAAAAAGAAATAGTATACATATTAAAAAACAAGTTTCATAAGGCACCATTTTGCCGCACGAGATCAGTTTAGAAAACGAGCCGCGATAGCGGCGAGTTTTCTAAAGAGCGAGTGCGGCAAAAGGCCTTATGAAACGAGTTTTTTATACTATTTTTTCTATTTTGCGTTTTTTACATTAATAAATTGCTTAAATTGGAATTATTTAATTTGAAAGTTCAGAGTTTAATTTTTATATAAAGCATGCAGTTGGTCACATTGATACTTGACATTTTCATTTAAATCTTGCTATCCGCGAAGTATATTATATTACATATTATTTACTAATTTTCGTTAACATTACTTGATGCTTCATTTAAAAATATAAACATGAGTAACATAGAAACATATATATGTTGTTGTCAATTGTATACAACATACGTTGTTTGTGTAAAATACGGACATATATCATATCTGTCAAATGTACATAAATTCTTAAAATCAAATGACACCAATGATATTTATTTCTGTATTCGAACAACACCAACATTGAAAATTGAAAAAAAGCGTATCGAAATGAAGCTCATTTCGATACTGTTTTGGGTTTCATAATGAGTTCATTTCGAACGTAAAATAGAAAATAGTTATTTACGAACCAAGTGCGTGAAATCATATTTCACGAATGAGTGACCAGTTTAAAGCGCGAGCCGCAGGCGAGCGCTTTATGGACACGAATTCGCGAAATGTTTCACGCACGAAGTTTGTACAATATTTTTTGTACGAGAACTATAAACAATAATAATATTTATATAAAATATAAATATAATTTCAAAATTTTTGTATTTATAACTACTTTTAACAATATTACTAGTATCTGTCAGGATGGCCGAGCGGTCTAAGCCGCCAGACTCAAGGTTTACCTTGCACGTTATACGGGTTCTCGAGCGTTCTGGTCATCTCTGAGGGCGTGTTAGAAGTTATAAGTTATAACTTCTAACTTCATTCACCTAGTTCAAGTAGGTAGTATATATAAAATATATGCAAAATATGTGCTGCCAGGCTTTGAAAGGCTGTGTGACAAGATTTTAATAAATCGAGGTTTCTTTTGTTTTCGTAGCTTTTATTGCATTTGGTTATAAAAATAATATAATAAATAGTAATAAACACAGCTTCTAATCTAGTAATATATTATCAGAATGTGTTTTTCTGGATTTTAGTTAAATTTACACCTTGTTTTAGAATATTGTGAATGAACACTATACAATTGACTACTTACAACATGGAAATTCAATGAAACTAAAACTTCAACACTAATAAAAGGCCTTTGTTGTTTATAATAATAGTTCTTAACGACAGTAATAAAATTTTCTAAGAATAGGGGCTTTACTTCAGCTCCAAAATGTCCATTTTCGATCAATTATGGAAGTTATTCGTAGAGTTGCACACTTTGTCTCGAATGCATGTATTGTAAGGACGGCTTGTCGTTAAAATATTACGATTCCTTTTAAGTTTAAATTGAATTCACAACCAAATACAAATACAAGCGTATTATTATTTATGATCCATAAATACAAATGGCTATTATGATTTTGTATAATAACAATATCCAGTGCATACTAAAATATCACTCTATTAATTTATGAGATCCGGCAAATCATTTCAGAGAATATTTAGATAAATAGTTAAATGTGGGGATGCACTACATACGGTCCTGCCGTACCGCAAACATCCTCAGCTCTAGTGATGAATTTCGTGAACGACGCTCAAGAACTGTTATTACTGATAAATAGGGACCGGACACGAGAGGCCCATGACTCATCGCCCACGGGCGTACTATAGAAAATTTGTATTTTTAATGAGTTTTTAATTTTATCTATATAATTGGAAAGCAAACGGGTGTTGATCTATAAAATACGAAATACATTTTTCTTTGTTCCTTTTGTGGCTCAAGTTGAGTAAAAGAGTATTAATATTAACTAGCAATAATTTATCAAGGTTCTCTTCTGTAAAATTTGTTCTCTTTGAATGAAATACATCCTTGTAGATAGAAACGTCCTTTCTATATCGCAACTGATTTTAGGTGCATACTGGAAATGTTCTTTTATTCCAGCGCATTTAGCAGTTAGATTTTGAGGCATTGTCCCCATACACAATTGCCGCAATGTTATTGAATCTGGATTTCTATTAAAAACTGCGTCTAACTTTTGCCGAAGGCCACATCCGAAGTCAATTGGAATATTTTTCAAATTACTAATAACCACATCTAATGTGGTTAATCCATCATTTGATTTTGATTTTCATAACAAGTGATTAGTTTTGGCAAATTTCCAAAGTGTTCCTGAAGAAAGTACAACTGATTTTTTAAATTTGAAATTTGTATTAGTTCCTTGCACACAGAAATACTTCGAGCATCGTCATTTAAACATGTAGCTTCCAACCATGTTCCCCATCTAGTTATTCCTACAAAATTACGAAGTATGTAATTATGTAATTAACAGTTAAAACAATGAAAAAAGAAACTAACTCACCGTACTTTATTTATCTCACGAAATATAAACTAATAAATAAAATAAATTATTATTAAATTTATCTGTAAAATTGAAGTAATTACGTCACAATTCAACGACAAAAACAGATGTGCGGTTAAGCGAATGACTAGTGGTATTCAATAACTGCGTGTTGTACTTAGCGATGTCATAGACTATTTATATGGTCCATCGTAATTTCGGCCTCTCGTGTCCGGTCACTACTTATTACTATTAATGACATGATCGAAACATGCGGAAAGAACTCGTTAGGAGAATATCGAAATAAACAAAGTGACATTTAACGGTAATTTTTGGCAATTTAAAAAGAATGTTAGTTAGGTAATCGTATGATTTAAGTACCAATAATCTATTACATATTTAGCTACTAATTTTTGTAAGTGCATATACATACAGACATTTACCTATATTTTCCGTTAGTTACATTAAAATTGGTGTTTTGGTTGTTAAGACAATCACAGATAATTTGAAATAATTTAAAAATATTTTCGTAGAAGTATTTAAAGTAATTATAAATTAGATGTGTGTGCTAGACTATACTAATTGCGCTTAGAATGTACATAGCATTTCATAAAAAAAGCTATAAATAAATCTTCACTCACTTCTACTTACTTCTCTTATTGTTTACTGTTGAACTTGAATAGAATAAAGAACAAAAATACTTAATCTGAAAATTTTACACCTCTTTTTTTCCACAATATTTAACATTACAATCAATACACTTTTGCATTTAAAGAAATCAATTTTAAGACTTTTTCATGTTTCTGGAGCAATTTAATTTAGATGGTTTTTTAAAATATTCATTGATCCAAATGATCCGATAGGAAAAAGTTGTAATTTAATGTTTTCCTGGTTTAAATAGCCCACCGTTCTATCGATTTATATATCGTAGTAGGACTTCTTAAGGATTAATGAGCATCTTTTGTAGCTCTTTGGAGACAAGCACACCCATAGCATACCGTTCAAAATCGACCATAATATAGTTATCCAAACTGTAATTACAACACGCCAAGTAATACTAAAGACAGGAACAATTTTTTCTCGAATGCTTATTCGTGGTGAAGTCCCATTCTGAAAGACCTAAACTTGTTTGGGATCATGTGAATAGATACAATTTGCGCCACCTGTTAGGTTATTAATTAGACGAGAGGATGCGGAGGTAAACTGCGTGAAAGTTGCATTTCTACTGAATCTGAATTTTGATATTAAAATTGTGTAGCATCTAACGAGCATATATGGAATTGATGGCTTTCACATCAATGCACATGGATGCTTCCTCTCTGATATTGCGTACAATCGAAATGCTTTTGTTAATGGCAATTGTTCTAAGACGTTCACAGTTAATCCTACACGAATTCACTGCCAAAACCAATTTCACTGTATCAGCGTTTTTCGATAAATAATGAGCAAGGCTCACTATTAAACACTTTCAGTTTATCGAACAATTTTTCTTACACGACTTTTACTTTGCAATATTTATCTCCTGAATAGTTATAATATTTTTTAGAACAAAAAAAATTGCATTTACTAGTTTCTCCTAGATTAAACTGTCGACTGTTTCGTCGAAAAAAATGTGTCATGTAATTTTAAAAATTTCATCTGTCGCCAGAAAAGATAACAGTATAATAATATAATACTAAGTTTTTCCGAAAGAAGGCGCTAGTAGCCGATTCTCACTTCCCGTAAATCGTACAATCATACAACGTTTAAAAGAAATTTCATGAACTTTTAAAGTACAAAGGATTTAGACTGTTATATTTTTATTACTATAATTATCGGAAAGCTTTTGACTAAAAAAATGTTGGAATAATTGTGTCCTTAGCATTAAAATAATTAGTGTGTAGTAGATTAAAACAATATTTAGGCTAGGTTAACGTGAAACCGTCTGTTCCCGATTACTTCATGTTATTGTTCCAAATTGGACTAGGACTCCAAGTTTGGATACTAGCTTGCTCTTTTTTGCTTTAAATGATTAGCATTCAGTAGGTAACATCGTTTACATTGTAATCCGTCTATTTAATGGTTTTATTAATTGCGTATGTATAATATATTATAAATCCAAGAACTTATGATTTGATATCCTTATCTTTAAAGGTACATTGAATGTAAATTGATGCATAAATAAATTCGAAAAGGTTTTGTTTAAGTATGACAATACGTTAAGCACGTATAAAGCGTTTGTACAATATGAAACAAACATGTAAATAATTTACATATCTGTAACTATGCACATGGACAATACACCTCCTATTTTCAGCATTTACTTCTGCTTAATACATATGTTTCTGCCAATATAGGCGTCCTCAGTTAAGCTAGTGAAGCAATTTATACAAATTAATACAAACCTGTTATAAACAACTGGTTTGTATCTGTATTTAAATTTACTGAAATAGCCCGCAAAGATCAAGCAAGTTCCGTCCTATAAGAAGACAACTATTTAATAATTGACATCTTACGGGCGAAAGATACATTGTCCGGGGGGATACCTATCGTTCGAACAGCTATGCTGCTACGGGAAACGATAAAATACGTATGTAGATGTAGTCCATTAACAACCTGCCAGATGGCGGTATATACGAAAAGGTTTTGTTTAAGTATGACAATACGTTAAGCACGTATAAAGCGTTTCTACAATATGAAACAAACATGTAAATAATTTACATATCTGTAACTATGCACATGGACAATACACCTCGTATTTTCAGCATTTACTTCTGCTTAATACATATGTTTCTGCCAATATAGGCGTCCTCAGTTAAGCTAGTGAAGCAATTTATACAAATTAATACAAACCTGTTATAAACAACTGGTTTGTATCTGTATTTAAATTTACTGAAATAGCCCGCAAAGATCAAGCAAGTTCCGTCCTATAAGAAGACAACTATTTAATAATTGACATCTTACGGGCGAAAGATACATTGTCCGGAGGGCTACCTATCGTTCGAACAGCTATGCTGCTACGGGAAACGATAAAATACGTATGTAGATGTAGTCCATTAACAACCTGCCAGATGGCGGTATATACTTTCTTGATCTTTGCGGGCTATTTCAGTAAATTTAAATACAGATACAAACCAGTTGTTTATAACAGGTTTGTATTAATTTGTATAAATTGCTTCACTAGCTTAACTGAGGACGCCTATATTGTCAGAAACATATGTATTAAGCAGAAGTAAATGCTGAAAATACGAGGTGTATTGTCCACGTGCATAGTTACAGATATGTAAATTATTTACATGTTTGTTTCATATTGTACAAACGCTTTATACGTGCTTAACGTATTGTCATACTTAAACAAAACCTTTTCGTATATACCGCCATCTGGCAGGTTGTTAATGGACTACATCTACATACGTATTTTATCGTTTCCCGTAGCAGCATAGCTGTTCGAACGATAGGTAGCCCTCCGGACAATGTATCTTTCGCCCGTAAGATGTCAATTATTAAATAGTTGTCTTCTTATAGGACGGAACTTGCTTGATCTTTGCGGGCTATTTCAGTAAATTTAAATACAGATACAAACCAGTTGTTTATAACAGGTTTGTATTAATTTGTATAAATTGCTTCACTAGCTTAACTGAGGACGCCTATATTGGCAGAAACATATGTATTAAGCAGAAGTAAATGCTGAAAATACGAGGTGTATTGTTCATGTGCATAGTTACAGATATGTAAATTATTTACATGTTTGTTTCATATTGTACAAACGCTTTATACGTGCTTAACGTATTGTCATACTTAAACAAAACCTTTTCGTATATACCGCCATCTGGCAGGTTGTTAATGGACTACATCTACATACGTATTTTATCGTTTCCCGTAGCAGCATAGCTGTTCGAACGATAGGTAGCCCTCCGGACAATGTATCTTTCGCCCGTAAGATGTCAATTATTAAATAGTTGTCTTCTTATAGGACGGAACTTGCTTGATCTTTGCGGGCTATTTCAGTAAATTTAAATACAGATACAAACCAGTTGTTTATAACAGGTTTGTATTAATTTGTATAAATTGCTTCACTAGCTTAACTGAGGACGCCTATATTGGCAGAAACATATGTATTAAGCAGAAGTAAATGCTGAAAATACGAGGTGTATTGTCAATGTGCATAGTTACAGATATGTAAATTATTTACATGTTTGTTTCATATTGCATAAATAAATTATATATGTATATATAATCACATGTATAAATTGCTGTAAATCGTAGCGACAATTGACAAGGATAAGCCTCGAAGTACTCGTAGTTTGCATTGTGTACAAAATATCTTCGCAAAACGGGAAATATAATATTTAAAAATTAGTAGCATTTAAAAAGATCCATCACTACATGCATATCTGTGTAGCAATACTGACAACATAACAGAGAAAGTTTGCAATTTATTTGTCACGAAGTATCAGGTTAACGGGTATACGAATTATAGGTACAATGCGAAGCTCTAATAACGTAAAAATTTGTCCACATAAGTTATCTTATTAAATTAAGTCTATTTTGATTATTTCATAAATGTATATTCATTTTCATCATCTAAAAATTTCTATTATAAAGTAAAATTTGTAATAATTATCCTTAGAATGCTAACACAGATCGACATGGTTTTTGAACATTAATGAAAATGCTCTTTTTGTGGTTCGTTTAGATAGTTATTAAAACACCTCTTGGCGAAGAAGCAATTAAAGTCGCTGTCTAAGCGTTTATTAGCTGCAGAGATTTAGATTTCTCTAAATGATATTTAAACCCCTATTAACCGTTGGCACAAGTCTGTTCAAATACATGTATGTACAGTCGCGAGCATGGACAACGGGCCATGTCTTACTAACAAAATGCCGGAATTTTAGCTATGTGCAGTCACTGCTGAAATGTCATTATTGGGTCATTACACTGTTACACATTCAAAATACCGCATATCACCTTGTCGGACAGAATTAAAATTTTTGAAAGAATTACAAAGGAATGGTGGAGAAGGCAAGTTGCAGTAGAGTTTGGAATTGGTAAAAGTACTAGAATAGAAATAAATTGGAATCGGGAAGGTACAATTGAATGAAAAAAGGGTTATATTATGTCAGCTATTAAAGCAATTGAGGCAACAAACTTTTCCGGTTCGATTCACAGTGGAAGGCGTCGGTTGAAAAGTTGTTTAAGAAATTTGGCGGCTGCCCAAAAAAAAATGATTAAATGATCGACATAAAGAAGAACGCATAGAATTTGCTCCTAAATTTATTGCCAGAGATCAACATTTTTGGAAAAATGTTATTTTCATGCACCAAGAAGTATTTCAGTCAGCTTAAAGTGACAGGATTAGAGTTTATAGGCCAAGAAATACTCGATAACAAGAGTGAACGTTTTTCGGTTAATATTTGGGATGGATATCTAGAGGTGTTTTATGGCATATAGAAGAGATTTAATAGTGCTGAATATATGAATATACTGCAAGATGTTATGCTTCCCTCTATTCATAATTATTCCCAGTAGGCAAATATGCCAACAGGACAATTGGCCTGTGCATAGTTCTCGTATAGTGACTATTAGAATATATAATGACTATTAGGATATATAATGACTATAGTATATATATATAGTGACTATAGTGACTGATTGGTTCGCTGAAAATAACATTCATCTTCTCAACTGGCCGAGTAATAACCCGGATTTAAACATTATAGAGAATGCATGGGATTTGCTAATGAAGAACATTCAAAAACAGTACGTTCGGCCTGGAAATAAAAGCGAACTATTAGGAATTAGGAAATCGTGAACACAGCAGGGGAAGAAATATCAAACGATTATATTGACAGGCTGTATGAATCTATACCACATAGACTGGAGTTATTTTATTGTTGAAAATAGAGCTATAACGAAATATTGATATAAAATGAAAGTTGGTGTACCTAATTATAAATATTTTTGTTGTAGTGATGTTATTTACCATTTTATAAAATATTTAGTAAAGTTATAATAAGTGTGTAGGAAGTTTTGGTTAGAATGTAATAACCTAATCTCAGACGTATAACTTTAGAACTGTCATTGACTGTCATTTAAAAATAGACACTCTCTAAATAAAATAAGTGTCCCGTTTTCCGTGCTCGCTACTGTACAATCACTGGCCAGAATATTAATCACTTACCTACTGTGATATTATGATATATGGAACAACTTAAAGAATTTACAAAAATGATATTGCAAATATACTCCATTCCTTATTTTAGCCACATTTTTTATTATTTTGGGCATACTGTCGATGCAGGTCGTAATGGTTTTCGTGTTTTTAAAACACATCTTCTACATTATTGTTGTTCGGTGTTGTTTTGTTTTGGATATGAAAGGGATTTTAAAATACTCCACACATTCTCAATCGGGTTTAGATTGCCATAATTTCACAGCCATTGAAGCATTAAGTTGAGAGTTTCAAGAAAACAGAATTTGTCACAGATAGCTAACGGGTTTCACAACAGGGGTAATAAGTTTTTAAAACGTCATGGTGGCCATATTTAAAGATGGTAGAAATGTCACTAGTTGCCGTTTGTGATTAGTATTGTTTGACAATTCATCATAGCAAAATACACGATTCAACAACGTTTGGTTAATATCCAATAGTTTTATAAAAATAATCATTCTGTTGTTCAAACTCAGCGTGATCTTCGTGAAGATTATCGTCCACATGATCTCTGTGCCTGCTATTCGTGGAATCGTTGAAAAATTCGAAACAAATTTCACTTTACACCATAACAGAACACCAATAAGACAACGAAACGCAAGCAACCAAGAGAATATTGACTCTGTAAGTGCCAGTGTTACAGAAGATGCAAATTAGTCGATTAATCCACGTTCTTAAGAACATGGCCTTTCAAGAATGACAACTTGGCGTATTTTGAGGAAAGATTTGGGTCTACTGAAGCCACTTGACCATCATAAGCGTCGTGTGTTTGCTGATAGGGCTCTAGAGCAACATTATTTTTTCAAAAATCCTGATTTTTTCAAAAAAATAATCTTTTCAGATGAAGCTCGTTTCTGGTTAAACTGGTTTGTTAACAAACAAAATTGTCGTTTTTTGGAGTGAAAATAATCCACAACAAATTCATGAGAAGTCTTTACATCCAGAAAAAGTTACAGTCTGGTGTGGTTTATCGCATGGTAGCATCATCGGACCTTATTTTTTTTTTTTTAATGCAAATGGGAATGCAGTAACAGTGAACGGTGAGCGTTATCGATCAAAGTTAAGAGATTTTTTGTGGCCAAAATTGGATGAAATTAATTTGCAAAACATATTTTTCCAACAAGATGGTGCAACACCACATTTTGCCAATGCTCCTATGTAGTTATTAGGAGAAAAGGTTGGTGAGTGTAATATCTCCAGAAATGCACTGTTATTTGGCCTCGAAGAAGTTGTAATTTAACATATTTGGATTTCTTTTTGTGGGGATACTAGAAGTCGTTGATCTATGCCAACAAACCTTGAACTAGATACGATTTAAAATTAAACATCGAAGGCTGCATTAATGGAATTACACCTGATTTATTACAAGTAATCGAAAATTGGGTTCATCGAATTCGATCCTGCAAACAAAGCCGAGGTGGACATTTGAAAGATATGTTATTCAAAACATAATTGTCATAAGTTGCAATATAAAATAAAGAATAAATAAAGAAAATAAAGTTTTGCTTTTATCTCAAATACATATTTGGTATTTTATTTAATTTTAAAAACATATCGTCCTTATTAGGAAATTTTTTATATCTCAAAGCGCATTATTTTGCATAAATACGTAGCTGTTTTGATTAGAATCCCTTGTGATCACATATAACTTCATCTCTCCTAGCACATATTTGGTTTACACTAGTTTTGGTTCATTATATCTTCTCAAAAGTACAGAGGCCTAGGATCTTTTGATGTTATACATGGTCATAATATAGTATATATTATGGGGGTTTTATTGATTTTAGGACGTATGTTTCGCAAAATCGCTCAGACATACGCCTCCATACAAATTTTGGTCTTTCTGTTTCATCAGGGAACAATATTTTTCCAATAGTCAGTCGTCTAATCCTCAAAGTTTTATCTATATATAATGCTTTCTTCATTGCAATGCTAAGTTAGGTTTTTTTAATTGGGCGCCTACAGTTTTCGTTCAGGCTTTTACGCACTGTACGCTTGGATATTTTGGGTCCTTTAGAGAGCATCTTTGTTATGACCTCATTCGATGATATGCGATTTTTTATCGTTATTTTTTCGACAAGGCGAAGAACGTGAGTGGTAGTTGCTTATTTACTGTCAGAAAACGGCCATTGTAGCGATATTTTTGTTCAAAACGTCACATCGTTTCTCAGTAAATACTTTTTCTTAAACGCGTGCATCAGTAATTACATTTTCGACTTTCCCGTAAATATTCCGCTTAAGGAATAACCAATAACACAAGTTTACAAATTCCGGTCAACTTTTGGATCAGAGCAGATGAGAACAAATCTTGACGTTATTTGAGGTGCTGAATTCAAATCCGGGTTTCGTTTTCCAAAATTGGTTCTACTTTGTGAGTTCGCGCATGTTGGCAGCACTGCGCTATCATAATGACAGTCAGCTGTTGGCGTCGCTAGAAACAATATTTAATTTGTATTTTTAAAGTGTTTTTTTGAATCCAAAACGTGTGAAAATGCAAAGACAGAATTGTAAAGTTGATTCAAAGTGTTTTTGTTATGTTTGCGGATGTTATATGATCAGAAAAAGTGGCAAAGTTATTACTAATGTGATCAGAAATGCATATTTTTATTATTTTGGTTTCTCTGTATCAAACACTCACAAGCCGTGGGTACCGAAATTGTTTTGTAACGCGTGTAGCACAATATTATACAAGTGGTCACGCGGTAAAAAAGTATGTTTTTCATTTTCATTGCCAATGTTATGGAGAGAGCCGAAAAATCATGTAGTTGATTGTTACTTTTGCTTGATGAATGTCGTCGGTGTAAATGCAAAAAAACTATCAAAATATAAATATCCTGAAGTATCATCAGTGTCTAAGCTAATTCCCCGTGCGAGCAATGATCATTTGCCAATTTGTCCAGGTACGAGTGCAAATTACATGGAAACTTGTAGTTCATCACCGACGAACAGTGGAAGCGATTTTAACATGGAGGAAAAACATTTAGTTTCGCAAAGTGAACTCAATGATTTGGTTCGTGATTTGAATTTATCGAAACAAAAATCAGAATTGCTCGCATCACGGATGCAGGAGTGGAAATATCTTGACACTCAAACAAAAGTCACTGTATATAGAACCAGAAATGAGGCGCTTTTACCGTTTTTCAAAAAAGAGGAGAATATATACTTCTGTTATGACATCAACGGTTTGTTTGATGCGATGATACGATGTAAATGAATGGCGTTTGTTCATAGATGGTTCAAAATACAGCCTGAAAGCTGCTCTGATACACAATGGAAATATAAAACCATCGATTCCGATTGCTCATGCAGTACAAACGAAGGAATGCTACGATACAATATGTAAAATTTTTACCAAGATAAAATATAAAGAGCATCAATGGAAAATTTGTGGCGATTTGAAGGTTTGAAAATTCAATTTTAAAGAATAAATGATTTATATACTATTCCTACAGGTTATTGGTCTCTTGATGGGGATGCAATCTGGTTTTACCAAATTTTGCTGTTTTTTGTGTCTGTGGGATAGCCGTGCAACTGACCAACATTATGTGAAAAAAGATTGGCCAAGCCGTACTAATTATGAACCAGGAAAACAAAACGTCTCTTCTATACCACTTGTGAACCCACAGAACATTTTCTTGCCACCTCTCCACATAAAGCTCGGCCTTATCAAAAACTTTGTTAAAGCGCTCGACCGTGAAGGACCGGCTTTTGAGTACTTGACCAAGTTATTTCCCAAGTTGTCGTACGCCAAAATCAAAGAGGGAATATTTGTCGGACCTGATATTCGAAAATTAATGGCCGACAGAAACTTTACAAAATGTTTAACGCCCAATGAAGCAGCAGCATGGGTATCATTTCAAGATGTTGTTCACAACTTTCTCGGTAACCGCAAATCCCCGGATTTCAAGCAGATAATCGACAGTTTGTTGCAAAATTATTGCAAGATTGGAGCTCGAATGTCTCTCAAAATACATTTTCTGCATTCCCATCTCGAATATTTTCCTGAAAACTTGGGTGATACAAGCGACGAGCAAGGAGAGCGACTACACCAAGATTTGGTGAAAATCGAAAAACGATACCAAGGATTTTGGGACGAGGGCATGATGAGCGACTACTGTTGGAATTTAATGCGTGAAACAGATCCCAAACAGTACAAGCGACTCAGTTCGACTGCTCTTCATTTCTAATTTAACACTTTTTAATGAATAAAATGGAGATTAATTGTCAAAAATTGTAAAAATTGTGTTTATTTAATATCTCGAAAACTAGAACCAAAATAAAAAAACGGAGTGCAGATTCGGATTCAGCGCCCCAAATAACCATAGAAACAGCTTTTGGTTGCTTAGATCCAAAACCGTGTATACTTGTGTAATTAGAGATTTAATCTAATCGTTCGGATCTCTGTCTGTCGGGCATAACCCCTCTACCCCACCCCACGTAGGCAATGGTCACAATTAAATAAGATGCGCACAGGCCGTGGAAGGTGCATCTCAATGCTGCATAATGAAAACTAGCAGATACTAGCCTCTGCGACTAGGGAAATGTGGAACAAGCTATGGCTCACAAGTAAACGACTGCCCCAGAAGAAATTTCCCTGGTGGCATCTAAGAGTTGAACAAAGCAACTTCCTGTAGCATTGGACTGGTTGAAAAATTTAGATATCAGTGTATAAATTTTTACGACTTTTTTTTAATGATTCTTCACATCGCTTCTCATACAAAATGAACATACATCCGTATGTCCATTAAAATTTAATGAAACACACAAAATAGGGCTAGAGGGCGAATGTTTATTCCTTTACCTTTGTTCATTTTTTAAAGTAATTAATGCTGTAAAATCTCATCTATAATTATCTAAAATCTTATCTTAAATTTGAAAAAAAAATAAACTAAAAAATTTACATTTACAATTTTAGATTTACATTTATTTATTGTGGACACACTGTATAGTTTATTATTATAGTGGTTGCTGTCCTTTCGAATGAATTATTATCATATATGTATTAGTTTATAGTTATTAGTTATAATAACATTCCTAATTGGTAATAAACGCTATTTATGAATGTGTCCATAAAGTTTGTGATATTAATATCTGTAAAAATCGTTCTGCAGTTACAAGTTTATGCATTTAAGTGGAAGTAAATAATTAGCATAAGTATTCCCATGGTAGTAGTACGAGTAAGGCCAAAACCTGCTATATTTAGCGATTTGCAGTTTTTGTTTACGGTATTTGATGAATACGTTGAGTAAAGAACTAAAAAAAAAATACTGGGAAGGTAATTACGGAATAGTCAATATGCATAAAATATAGATATTGTATATAGAGACTTACAACAAAAAATGAAAAACATTCTTTAATACAAATATAGTTGTTATTCACACTATGAGCAAATATCAATAGGTCACGGAAGGAAGCGGTTTTAATCTAAATAGTTCTAGGAAAATGTATAAATAAGCAACTGTTGACGTTAATATATTTTTTTTTCATGTAATTCCGACGTTTTTCCAAAGAATATACAAGGTACCCCATAAGTCACGACAGATTTTAAACATCGAATAACTTTTTTGTTGCTTGACCAATTTCATTATCTCCCAATGGGAGAAAAGTTTTTATTAATGACTAGCTAAACCCGACCACACTTCGCTGTGGCTCAGTCTGTTATGAAATGAATGGGAAAAGAAATGAAAGTATTGTGGCGAACATAGATTCACCTAGAAAACACATCATTCAATAATACCCTGCCTTGCATTACTGTAGCTATGTGGAATGAAAGAAAGAAAAAAAGATGTTAGTGAATTGATTATATTGTTGTTTGTCCGTTTTTTTGCTAAAGAAACATAAAGATCAGACGGTTTACCGCCTCTATAATTATATAAATTGCTCATGAGAGAAGCCATCGTTTTCTAAATTCAAACCGCACACTTGCAAAGATTGCCCTTGCGATTTATTGATAGTCATAGCGAACGCAAGGCGTATTGGAAATTGAAGTCGTTTGAAATCGAACGCCGATCGAAATGAGTGGTATTTGTGGAACTGTACGTCTTCACTTTTATGACGTCGAATTAAAATTGTTGCTTCAATTAGATTGTTCATCAATTTTTTAAATACTAATCGTGTGCCATTGCTTTGACTCATTGATGTTTCGGCACTTCAATTTTTAAATTCAAATGTGTGACAGTAATCCGGGAACATCGAGAGAATTCCGTTGGAAAATTCACTACTTCACTTGGGTTCATCATGGGGTCAATGGATTTGTATGTCACTGTTTTACCTGCGATTCTGTTTAGAATTATTTTGTTTATGTCGTGTACGTCGACAATCGATAATAATTTCTCGTTTTTTTCCTTTCAAAAACGCAACTACTTGTTTAATTGTTTTTCAAATATCAATATCATTAATATTTTCGTCTTTTAAATTTGACAATTGTCGTAATTATTTTAAAATAACATCATGACATTTACGTCTAACCTATCCACATTATTTTAAGTTTTCATATAAGACAATTCATTCAAGATTAAATCAAAGCTATTTTCCGTTTTAACAATATGTTAGCGCAAATAGAGTATGATTAGCAAACGTCAACTTGTAATAAAAAAGCACAACCAAATCAAGTATTTGAGAAATTTTTACGCTACTTATGTCGAAGCGCACTGTAGATTTCACAGGCGCGGGAAGATTTTTGTTGCGCCATTTAAAAAAAAATCATTTTACTATGAAAACACTCGCGTATTCGAATGCAACGCTGTGTCAAAATTTCAAGTCAATCGACCGACTACTCTTCGAGTTTTGCGAACGCAAACATACGCAGGCCGAATTATATATACGAGGGTATATCAGATATAAACGAGACTGATTTTTTTAAACTATTAATGCTTTATTGAACAAGGTTAATGCAAATGTACTATTTTTCTACATAATCTCCCGCCCGCGCAATACATTTTTCCCAACGGATTGGAAGCTTTTTAATCCCGTTATCGTAAAAACTTTTAGGCCGGTCACACAGCCACTGGAGCACAAATGTCTCTACCGCTTGGTCGCTGTCGAAACGCTGGCCTCGAAGAGCTTCTTTTAGAGGTCCAAACAAATGGTAGTCACAGGATGACAAGTCTGGACTGTAAGCAGGATGTTCCAAGATTTCCCAGCCGAATTGTTCCACTTTTTGCCTCGTAATGTTTGCCGAATGTGGTCTGGCGTTGTCGTGAAGGAGAATGAAATACCAAGACCTCCCTCAATATTTTTTGGGCACTGCTATAACCAATGTTAAGTGTTGCAGCGACACTTCCGATGTTTAAGCGTCTGTCGTCCTCCAGAAGATTCCGAACTGCCTCAATGTTGACGTCGGTAACGCTCGTCCGTGGGCATCGAACGTGGCTCTGGTTTTCAACTTTCTCCCGGCCTCCAGAAAATTGCTTATGCCATGCAAACACGCGAGGTCGTGAAAGGGTGTTCTCCCCGAACTGTGCGTGCAATCTGCGTAAAATGTCTGTTGGATTCACCCCCTCATTGGTCAAAAACTTAATAATTATCCGCTGCTCCACGGAAACGTGCACTGCTTGCTCACTCATGGTCACTGCACTACTGAACGGTCTCGACGGAATTTCAGACGTTGCTCTCCCCACCCTAAGTGCTTTGTCTACATAGCCACCTACTTCGCCGATTCAAAAAACTTTTGTACGAGTCATTAAAAAATCAGTCTCGTTTATATCTGATATACCCTCGTATATAGTAGATTCAATTAGTCGGCGATTTAAGGTCTGGTTTTACTTCAAAATGTATATATTTAAACCAATCTTACATGTTTCGACATATGATGCCTTTTTCAAAGAATTTAAAATATAAATGACAGTATATTAATGATACATTACAGTTTACAGTTTAATAATAATGAATCATGCCTTAGTATTCTTAAAATAGATAGACAACAAAAACGGGGAATGGCAAGTCATGAGTTATTATGTACGCCCCCGTGGAGCGGCTTAAGATGTTAAGCTGTCGGCATTCGCCTTAAACGAGAAGGAAAACCACGAAAATCTTCTCGGACAGCCAGTCAGGGATCTAAACACGGAACTGTCAGCATGATAAGCAAATGTACAGATATTTAAATAACATAAGATATATATTTATATAACAGAAACATATATTATGATGGTAAATTGCAGATCATTACATAATTAAGTTATAGTATATACTGCTCAAATTTTTTTATATCACTTCTGTTGTTAATTGAATTTTTTTCCTGTTTAATACTAATCATTTCTTTAATTTCCCTTTTCATTGTGTGTTCTTTATCAATTATCTGTGTGTTTTCAAAATCGAAATGGTGATCGCGTTGTAGTTTGTATATAAATAAAGCAATTTTGTCTGTTTTGGAGTATTTGTGGGCTTGTATTATTTTGTATAAATATTGTGTACTTTGGCCTATGTAGTAACTATCGCAATCACGACATGGTATTTTATAGATGACATGTGTTTCTTCTTGATTTTGCACACAAACCACAACGCGATCACCATTTCGATTTTGAAAACACATAGATAATTGATAAAGAACAACACACAATGAAAAGGGAAATTAAAGAAATGATTAGTATTAAACAGGAAAAAAAATCAATTAACAGCAGAAGTGATGAAAAATTTAAGCAGTATATACTATAACATAATTATGTAACGATCTGCAATTTACCATCATAATATACTCGTATGTTGCTGTTATATAAATATATATCTTATGTTATTTAAATATCTGTACATTTGCTTATCATGCAGACAGTTCCGTGTTTAGATCCCTAACTGGCTGTCCGAGTAGATTTTCGTGGTTTTCCTTCTCGTTTAAGGCGAATGCCGGGCGCATACATAATAATAACTCATGACTTGCCATTCTCCGTTTTTGTTGTCTATTTTTAGAATATTAAGGCATGATTTATTATTATTAAGCTGGAATGTATCTTTGAATAATTTTATCAATGACAATACAAATGCATAAGTATGACATTAATATACTGTCATTTATATTTTAAATTCTTTGAAAAAGGCATCATATGCCGAAACATGTAAGATTGTTTTAAATATATACATTTTGAAGTAAATACCAACGCCTGGAACTTGAAAGACATAATTCTCTGGATCCTCGCCTTCGTGGATCAACACATTGCGAATCCGTTGCTGGAGGATTGACTTTTTGCCAGTGGTATCCTCATCCCTCTCTTCTAATTCTCGTTTTAAATCAGATACTTTTAATTCCGTCAGTTTCATTCTGTTGGCCATCACAATATTTAAAATAACGTCTTTCCGCACTGTATATTTATTTAAACGAATACTTAATTAACACTTAATTGTCGACTTAGTTTATTATTTATAAAATCGCACACCTGCACCACTGTAAAAGTTTGTCTTTTCGGGTTCTTAAATAAAACTAACAATAACTTTAGACACACACTATATTAATAATAAAACGTATAACAATATAAAACTAACTATTCACAATAAGCACATTTATGTATTTACATTTATGTATCTATATTTATGTTTACTGCGCGAGGCTCTAGGATTGAATGTCGCCATCCCTTCTCCGACAGCTTTTATATCGTGGCTTATATGTTCTCGACGCATGGGGAACACTCCAGAGAATTCCGGATCAGTATGATGCGCTACGCGTCGTAGGATGAGTCATCACAATATTAATATACTGTCATATATATATATATATATATATATATATATATATATATATATATATATATATGAAGCGTTGTTCTTCGGGATATTTCGCCGCGTTTGGATGATTTCGTCCTGAGAAGGACAACTTTCTTCCTGACGTTTCGGTGACATCACTTTCACCTTTTTCTAGAGGATCTTCTCGTTGCAATGGTAACTTCAAGAGTGCGTTGATTTCCTGTGCGGCTCGTATTATATGGTCCCGTCGTAGTGGGGACGCGTGTCTGATTCCTCGTGATTGGTCCGTCGGTTGTTCTGTCGCTTTCGACTATTGGTCGATCGGTTTGCGTTCGGTCCGAGTTAGTATGACTGGGCTGTGGCAAGTTGTTCTCATTACGTCGCTTGTGTGTAATCTGCCTGTTGAGCAAGGCCGACTTCCATGTGTCAGGCAAACGCTGTCCGTCGTCACGTTTGTTCATACAGTTTTGCCGTTTCTCAATTTCTATTGCTTCTCTTATAATCCTGTACGTTAACCTCGTACTGCGTGCTATAGTTTTTGTACCGTCAAAATCGATTGTGTGTCCTGTATGTAGCACATGCTTAGCTAGGGATGATGTTGATTCTTTTTTAGCTACCGCATTTCTGTGTTCTTCCCTCCGTACGCTGGTTTTACGGTTAGTATGCCCTATGTATGTTTGATCGCATTCATAGCACGGTATTTCGTAGACCCCTTGGTTTTCTAGTTCTATCTTGTCCTTTGTATTAGGCAAAATGTGTCGGCGTAATATTCTACCTATTTTCTCAGTCGTACCTTTCACAATCGATTTTGACGGTACAAAAACTATAGCACGCAGTACGAGGTTAACGTACAGGATTATAAGAGAAGCAATAGAAATTGAGAAACGGCAAAACTGTATGAACAAACGTGACGACGGACAGCGTTTGCCTGACACATGGAAGTCGGCCTTGCTCAACAGGCAGATTACACACAAGCGACGTAATGAGAACAACTTGCCACAGCCCAGTCATACTAACTCGGACCGAACGCAAACCGATCGACCAATAGTCGAAAGCGACAGAACAACCGACGGACCAATCACGAGGAGTCAGACACGCGTCCCCACTACGACGGGACCATATAATACGAGCCGCACAGGAAATCAACGCACTCTTGAAGTTACCATTGCAACGAGAAGATCCTCTAGAAAAAGGTGAAAGTGATGTCACCGAAACGTCAGGAAGAAAGTTGTCCTTCTCAGGACGAAATCATCCAAACGCGGCGAAATATCCCGAAGAACAACGCTTCAACAAACGACCGCGAAAACATTCGACGAAATATATATATATATATATATAACGAGCGTTCAACTAAATTTTACCTCGAAGTTGCCCATGGAAATTATACGTATATCTTAGCTTTTTACTTAAGTTCTTAATATGAATTTTGTTGGTTATGAACTATTTGAATGACATGATAAATGTCAAAATAATAAAATTAAAATATTTAACTAAATGAGATACGTTTATTTGCAACAAACAAGTAACATTTTATAAAAATTGTTGAAAGTGGCCACCACCTTGTTCGAGACATTTCTAACATCTTCTTCTAATGAAGGAGAAAACGTTTTGTAGTAGCATATCGTCGATTTCGTTAATTATTTCAGCAATTCTGATCTGAAGGTCTGGAAGATCAGGTATCTGTACCCAAAAAATTGAGTTCTTTAAAAAGGCCACAGAAAAAAATCACAGGGGTTAACATCACAAGATCTTGTTGGAAATTCATGTTCGATGTTTAAACTTATCAACCGATTTTGATAAATTTCCGTATCATATTAATTGTTTCGCAAGCTATGTGCACTCTAGCTCCGTATTGTTGAAAGTAACTCTGATTTATTTCTTCTTCATTAAGCTGTTTAATAAATGTCATAATAATTTCTTGTCGATACCTTTCTCCTTTAAAAAAAATACGGCCAATGATTTTCCTTCGACTAATCGCACACCATACACCAATGTGGATGAACAACATAACAGTCATGCGGTTTCTTAGTATTCCACATCCTTATATTTTGTGAGTTAACATATCCATTCAGATAAAACCATGATTCATCTGAGAAAAATTTTGTCAAGAATGTCATTATCAAAATTATTTAAGAACCACTGACAAAATGTTCTTCTAGGATAGTCAATTTCTTTTATTTCTTGATAATAGGCCATGCGATATGGAAATAAATGTAAGTCTTTTTTCAAAATTGTATGACAAGTGCCAATTGAAACACCCACTCGTGGAGAGAATACTCGTATGGATGTTCCTGGTGTATCATTCATAATTTGCGTTACATCGTCAACTAGCTCTTCCGTACAATTTTTCAGACGGCCACTGTCTTCTTTCCGTATAACACTCTCTGTTTCTCTGAAAACCTTAGTGCAATATTTAACTGTGTACCAAAAACTATCAAAATCAAAGACGAAGTTTGGAAACATATTACTAAATTCCTATAAGCATTCTTCAAGAAAATAGTGCCATTGTCCGTTAATATTACGTCCGTTCCAAAAATAAGATTCAACCATGAATGATTTGTGTTGAACGGTGAAAACCATTTTAAATCAATTTTAAATTACAAAGCAATTTCAAAAAGCTCCAACTAAGTATACATCAGAATAAATAGTCTGTCAAATTGACAACTGATGCAAATGTAAATAGTACAAGTTACGACAAACATTTTTATTGTCATGGACTACTAGAGGTAAAATTTATTTGAACGCTTTTTATATATGAAGTAGTATACAGACCTTTAATCGCCTACTGATTAGGTTTACCATATCATACCAAGGTCACGAAGTTATTATATATATATATATATATATATATATATATATATATATATATATATATATTGTAGTAAACCCCGAAAGCAATGTGGTAGAAATGATACCACAACAGTATGAGGTGCCACGTTTAGTCGGCTACAAAATGTAGAATGTGAAAATTGACTACATTCAGGAATATTATGAGACTCTTACAAATTAATTATATATCTCAGGCGTGTGAATTGGTCCTTTTACAAAGCTGCGGCAATAAACATACACAAAAAAAACCTTTATTCATTCTATCAATTTGAAAAGGATATTTATCGATTACTTAAACCATTTGTCATACAAGCTGACATCTATCTCAGGGTAGAAAGAACTCACTGTGTGAAATCAGCAAGGTTTGGATCTACTCTAAAATAGGTAGACAAAAAAGAAAACCTTTCAACATATATTTACGGTTAAGAATAAAAATAAAACTTCTTCTTCAACAGAACAATATAAAATATTTATTTTAAGTCCCAGAATGTTAAAAAATGGTAACAAAAACAGTAGTTGGATATGGAATACCTTAACAGGTCGGTATTTGTTTTCAAAAACTTGTACTAAAAATAATAATTATACTACTATAACCTAAGTTAATTTATTCTTGCAGGAAATGTAAAAGAAAGACAAAAAAAAACGTTAGATTGTTTGCTTCAAAGGAAATATAAATTATAAAAAACACTAAATGCATGAATCAAAAACTTTATACTGCAACAGTGCCCTGATAGCAGTTATTGTTATAACCGAAGTGTTCGGAGAAGGAATAACCTTGATGAGGTAATTCACATCTAAATTGACCCAAATAAATGAAAGTTAGTTCTTGAATGGACTGTAAACTTTTAATTAGTATTAAGAACAACCCAATTGATATATGGGAAGACGTATTCTGAATAGTTTCCTAGTATCATTCAGTTACGACTATTTGACAAGGTTTATCGATTTTTAAAATAACTACCAAATAATTTTTCTTTTATGAGTGTAATTTAATGTACCTTCTAAATCGGGATGCAAAGTTAAGTCCGGATAAAAGGAAGAATCTTGGTTATTACTTCAAATATTACTGGAAACTGGAAAAATCTCTCTCGGTTCTTCTAAATCAGGACCAGTAATGACTTTTCATTTAATGAAAGGTATAGATAAGATGCTCTGCGAAGGAATTCTTCGGAATTGTTACAATATCGAGTAAATCTTCTAGGATTTCTAAAAAACTGGTCTTGATTAAGGACAGGACGTACAGGATAATTAATCTTCTTCTTTAAGTACCAAAATAAGGTAATCTTCTTGATAAATCGTGTTTTAAATTTTAGTATCAGTAGTCGCCATATTGAATTTATAAATTTAAAATGATGCCTTTGATGATAATTTATTAAATACTGGGTTTACGCCGTTCAAATGACTTTTAACAGATAAATTAAACTTTACATTAAACTTTAAATTAAACATCGTGTGGGGTTTTAAATCATTGTACTGGTAATGTAGACACAAAAAGAATTATTTACTTTATACCAAAAGGGACTCTTAACGTTAGTATGGAAATCGTTTGGTAGTGACACGGAGGAATGGTTACTGTAAAAGGACAATGATCCGAAATATCGCAGTAGACTGTGCGTCGAATGGAAAATAGCAAATGCTATTCAAATGATTGAGTGACCTTCGCAGTTGAAAGCGTGCGAGCGATTATGAAACAAAAGCTTCGTGAAAAACCTAACTATACCACACTGATCAGAATTCCGTCATTATAAGAATGATATGGCGATTCCTACCGAAAAATTTGGTAGCAAGCATAAAGAATCGATGCGAAGCAGTCATTAACAATGGAGATTGGTGGAGACCTTATTAATTATTCATCGCATTAATATTTCATGTATATATGTTAGTAAAATAATGCTTTTGGTTTAATTCATTATTTTTTCGAAATACAGACTTTTTTAAAACTTTTATAGATTGTATATTAGCATTTATGAAACTGAAAAAGTAATCATTATATAAGCGTGTTTTACTTAATCGTAGAATACATTTAATTCGCCGACTCAATACTTCTAAGATTTGTTTATGTTTTCTAACATAAACAAAGAATGTTTCATTTGTTTTATTTTTAATGTAATAATAATAATAAAAAATAACATTGTTAATAACACCAGGTCGACACTTATCTTAATTAAGCATTGTTTCTCGGTATAGCTGTAAATTTTGTAAGTGGTACTATTTTTAGATTGTTAACTACTTTGTGTAGGCTGGTACGATAATCACATTTGTTACACCTTCTTTTGAATATAACCATAGTTAAATTAACATTTACGTACTAAGGATAGTTGTTCTACTATTAGCATATTACTTAAAGTTTACGAAACTTGAAGACATTTATGTTAAAAATTTCTTGATTTTCGAGTAGGTACAGTTCAGTGCACAGATGATCGAGCAATATCGTATTTAGCTTAATGCACACAACCAAACTTATATGGAATCACCCAGTATTTACGGGAAGCAATTTTTATTTTGCGAATAAATTATAATCGAATAAAAAGCGAACGTATTTACAACAAAAAACAGTTGTATTCATACAAACATGATAAGACTTGTTCCTGCAGTGTCGATTTTACTGTTCTGATGTAAAGTCTTAATGCGGTTATAAATTTTATCTTTCCGCGAATTTAATTAATTAAAAATGCCTTATGTAGGGTTACCAGAAGTTCAGAGGGGGAGAATTGTTGCTCTTTCGGAACAGGGCATGTCACAAATCGAAATTGCACGAACGGTGGGGTACACAAGGGATTGTTTCAAAAACTTACTCAACGTGTCTGGAGTCACTACAAAAGGCCAGGACCACTTTTTAGCTCAAAAAGCAAGAAGAAATCGCACAACATCCCATCCCGAGCCTCAATGGCAACTTACGTGGATTGGTTGTACAGTATATTGTTTGACGTCATAACGGGGAATTTTTGTGTTATTACTTTGTGGAAATTGTGCCTACAAGCAATAATACCCAAGGCTTACGGTAGTGTCTTAAAAATCTAATCTTAACTAATAAATAATAAAATACCATTACTAATTACGTTTTAGTAGGTGTCATATATCTAAATATGTAGCTCCAGTTAATTCCTTTATACAGTAATGGAATCCTATTATACATAGCTAGGAACCGGAATCTTAAGAATCTTGTAAATCTTGTAAATGTAAATAATTCTTAGAACTACTAATTGTAAAACTAAAGAAAGTTTTACAATTTGAATGTGTTAATAAAAGCATGTTATACAGTGGTTTAAACTTGAAACTGCAAAACAATAAAAAATGTTTGAAATTAAAATATTACAAAAGTATCCTCAACATAGCTGATTTTTTTTTTTTGCAAACCTGTGTAATTACCGATAATATATGTGGTGTAACCAAAGCCAGAGGATCAAAATACACATAACTGGAAAACTTTCCTCAGTAACTAGAGCTATAATTATGAAGATATTGTGATGTGAGTCATGTGATGACCGTAATGGATGACGTCACCAGCATTTCTAGCATTTCCATATATGCATTTGCATATATCAAAATAGATGGCGCCAATAATAAAACGTCAGTTGTCAAAATTAATCGCAATCTTTCGTTAACCTAAATCTAAAGTTTCATCAAGCTACAGCAAGTGATTTAGTGTGAATTAAAGTTTATAAAGTCGACTCTAGAAAATTTTTGGGTAATAATTTTTTACAACTTTCGGAGAGGATTAACTCAAAAACAATGTATTGGTGAGTTGGTTTCTATTTTTTTGAAGACGAAGCACCATGTCAATCGACAATTTAACGTTGGTACTGTGAATTTCAACGTGGGCGCACAGTATCAGCGACGATTCCAGGACAGGTTTGCCAAGAACAGCAGTCACCCAGAAAAACATCGATGTTGTGAGCCGCCCGACTAAGGAAGATAGACATGCGACATATCGTGAAATTGAGACATCCTTGGGTATTTCAAAGACCTCAATCCTAACGATCCTACATGGTGAATATGTGAGTAAATTAGCTTTCCTTTGGATTCCTCATCTTTTAACCGAAGAGCAAATCTCGGCTCCCGTTAATTGGTGGCAAAGAACTTTGAGCCGGTTTAATAGCGGAAACTCAAAAAAGGTCTATAGCATCGTGAGTAGCGATGCATCATGGATTTATTCCTTTGAACCCGAAAATAAACGTCAGTCCGCTGTTTCTAAATGAAGAGTATCTGACAAAAGTTATCCGTCCGCGAACTGTGTCGAAAAATTACTGACAACTAAGTTGTCATCATCAGTAGGTAAAACCACTAATAAAAGTGTCGCACATGGGGCACAGTAAAGCTAACACATAAACCCGCAACTACTTTACACGGCGTCCGCGTACACGTATACACTGGTGGTAGTGCATACGTGGACGTCGTGTAAAGTAGTTGCGCGTTTATGTGTTAACTTTACTGTGCTCCATATGCGACACTTTGATTAGTTGTTTTACCTACTGATGATGACAACTTAGTTGTTGAAATACGTATTTAGGATACTATTATTAATTGTGGTAAGGAGTTTTATACCTTTTTTGAGTTGTTACTTAACCACAGTCTCCAAAGAAAGACTTTTCAACATGGTCTTAATATTGAAGTTTGTAAAATATCACCTAACTGAAAGAAAGTCAGTGGCGTATAAAATAAAAAAAATTGAAAAATGGAAAAATTCAAATATGTACAAATAACGTTTTTGCAACAATATATGCGTTTTTAAAATGAAAATGCATTCCAGTTTGTTTTTCTTGATGAAATCTGGATTTTTCAAAAACCACCGCAAGATGAGAATATTAAATCTGTAAAAGCAAAACAAGTAGGTGGCAAAAGGTATTAATTATTTAAAAAGTATTGGCATGGGCAATATTTCACTTTTGTTGTGTTTCATCAACATTTATTTCATTTTCAATATACCTAATGTTCATGCCGTACTCTAGCCTAGTTCTAATTGTAGACTTTTGCAGTTCGTTTAATTCAGGCATTTTAAAAATTATGTACGCTTCTGACTTACAATAAACTGACACTAACATAACCATACCGGATAAAAGTCAAATTTACAAATCACGAATTTTTTTAATTTGACAGAATGTGCTAAAAATCGGTGCCTGAGTTTGTAGCGGGCACAACTGTATATATGCATAACGTATGGTCCCAAAGTTTTGGAAAAAAATTTAAATGATTTGTAGTTATACTAAATGACTTTTGGTTAAGCTGTCCCTGGAAATCATATGTCACAAGTTAGGCGAATGCCTAAGTAAGATATTTCTTTATCAACAATTTATCAAACCGTAAAGGAACGTGAAGAGGGCATACCCTGCGTTAATTTACCCCAAAAGTGATATACCAAGAATTTTGAGCCAGGGAACAAGGAATGCTTGAAGCTGTGAAAGACAGAGTTGGAGTTTCACAGCGAAAAATAGATCGAAGATTCGGTGTTTCAAAGATCACTGTTTTTCAAACAATTTCCTGAAATAACGTGGTGTTTCGAAAACGAAGGGAAGCACCAAAATATACCGCGGCCCAGTTAGAAAGAATACCTAGGTGTTGTCGTGCGCTAAGGCGCGTCCATTTTGTCAATAAACTGATTGTAATGGATGATGAGAAATATTTCACTTTGATCCATTCAGAGATTAAAGGAAGCGGCGGTTTTTATAGCGGCGACATAGAAAACGCACCAGACAATATCAAATCCAAATTTGAGGACAAAATTTTAGTGTGGTGTGCCATTTCTGAGGCCGGATTTATCTCGCAACCGTACATTTATCGTGTTCGCGGAGAAGCCTTCACTGCACAACTTTACATTTAAAGAGCCTTTCTAAACTGCTTCAATTTTAAATACACATCATGGCAATGGTGATATGTTTTGGCGTGATCTAGCTTCATACCATTATGCTAGAATTACTAGAGACTGGTATAACGCAAACAACATAAACTGTGTTCCTAAATTCGACAATCCCCCACAATGTTCCTCAGGCACGGCCAATACAGAAATTTTGGTCCATATTGGCCAGAAAAGTTTGTGAAAATGGATGGGAAGCTGCAAATGAAGACCAATTACGACGTCGAACTTTTTAAAAAATGCTAGAAATTGATCCTGCTGTTGTCCAGAGGACGATGGGACAAGTCAAAATAAAACTGAGTGCCATCGAAGATAATGGCCCACCATCAGTAATTTGAAGATTAAGGATTTATTGTTAATTGTTGTAATATATAGTTTATAAAGTAAAACAGATTTGAGAAAATTATCAACGTCTAAAATTTTTCCGAAAACTTTAGGACCATATGTTATATATAACTTCTGTACAGCCACGTGATCATGTAATAGCGTTGATGGCTTTATGTCAACGTGTAAAGCTGTTTCAGAGGAAAAATAATCATACACAGTCTCAATGTCTTTTTCAGTAACAGCTGCTTTGAAGAGTCTGTACGTAGATAATCCTTTATAAATTCATCGTCAAAACATAATGCTACACTTTTCGCGACCAAAATCTAATTGCGAAACAAGTAGTTAAACGAAGTAGCGAGATGTTCTGCTGGGCCACCCCCTTTGCTTTGAACCTACCTGTTGGTGAACGTCCCAAAGGAAATACTCTGCCGGCCAACTCAATCGATATTCGGAGTGCGTCGCGGGTCAAGGCCGCGAGGTGGAGTGTAGGCGCCACCGTATTTCCCCTGCAGAGCACCCCCGTAACACGGAAGCGGGTGGGATGCAGGTAGCCTCAAAAGCAAAACTTGTTTGGCCCCAAACTACTGTATAATGAATAACAAAAATATACCTAACACCGCAGTTGCTTAACTCATACACTTGTGGGAAAGGTTTCAATCAAATACAAGACATCAACTATAACAAGTTTAATAACAAAAACAAATAATAACCAGAAGGCTAAAGAAAAATCAAATATTACAATGACAAAAATTAAGTCGACGTAAAGAGCACTTTTCCAAAAGAATGTTATAGTTTGAAATTACTAAAATTAATGAAATATAACTACAAATCAATTAGCACTAAGGCAATAATAAAGTTTTGGTAATTCCAAAATCTAGAATTAAATCTACCAAAATGAACGAAATTTAACTGTTACGCTCCTGGCGCATATCAGTGAATACAATAAAACAGATTCACTTGACAGTATAGCACCCTGTATTAACAGGTAAGAAATTAAAGTAAACAAAATATGAATTGCAATAAACAATCTCAATCGAAAGTATAACAGCCTGTATTAACAGGTAAGAAATTAAAGTAAACAAAATATGAATTAAATTAAATACGTGACTGAACAAAAGTTTCAGTAGAACGAAACTAAGTATACTTAATTCTGGGTTCTTTACAATTAGGTTATAACGATCTTAATTAAAACAAAACAACAACGTCTCCCAAAATAATATTTATCCAGTACGTAGGCCCGTCTGAAGGACCAATGCCTCGTACAGATTGATAATACAAATTTCACCTGATTGCTAATGAAGCTAGACAACCAGTATAAATAATAATACAGACAATAGATCGTAACTTGGTGTGTAACCACCTATCTACTAAATACACATTGATTAATGCCTTGCACGGCTAATTAAGTTAAAAGTAAATTAATGAGTAAAACTGAACGAATAATCTAATCGCTGTGCTGTAAAGAATTGACTGTAAATTACTTTTGAATTAAAACCAATAAAATGCTCATCACCAAAACCGAGCTCTAAATTAAATGAACGGTATAAATCTAACAGAATCTTACGATCATTTATGTAACGTTTAATTTGCATCGAATGCACAAAATATTTAATAATCGCCTTTCTCTAGAGCCTTTATTTAAATAAAATGTTCACACACATACATAACCAAAAGAGGTTCTGACTAGTATTTATATTTTAAACAAAATCAAGAAAAGAAAATCTAACATCTTCTTTTAATGTTCTTTGTTAACGTCTAAATTATAACCTTTATAGGACACGCCCTCCAAAGGGATTTTGATGAATACTATTTCGTTAAACTCCTATGTAATTCACCCAAATCACTGCGGCCACTGATGATCACCGACCAAGTGCAGATCGGTGTAAGTAAGGGAATATGCGCTAAAAATCAAGGCGACATCTATTACGTTCTGGACGAATTTCTCGCAAGCCAAACTGGTTGCCGATACAAAGAGATCGAAAATCGGTAAAATTAATAGGAGATGGAAGTTAAAATGCGCGAAGTCGCTATCAAATTAATTTAATTATGAAAATGTACGTGAAGGCAGATGAACCTATATTTTTTTCTCTTAAAACGGAACAATAATTATACCAACGTTTGATGGTCTTTAATAAACGTGCATCATTATTAAAAACCTTCAGCTCATCGAAACATCACATAAATTTTTAAACCTCGTATATGCTCTACAAAGTCACCACTTGTTTTCAAGTCTATTTCCAAGTAATTTTATGTTACTACAAAGTCACCACTTGTTTTCAAGTCTATTTCCAAGTAATTTTATGTTTACGATTGCTTAGGTATTTCCGAATAGGTTTATGGCAGGTGGTCAATGATTTTAATTTTTTGCGACTACATTTATCTTAGTTTTCAAAATAGGACATCTTAACGCTTATCTTCACATTATACAGTCACATTATGTACAATAAATTACGTATAATTATTTAGAATAATTCGAAAAAAAGCAACGACCTAATCCATTTAAACATATTACTAGCGCTTATATGATGTGGACATTTATTCATTTTTTTATAGGTAAATTAACGTAATGAAAAGATTATTATAATTGACCATGAACAAAATTTAATATTTTGTAAAGCTTTTGCAGATGTACATACATAAGAAAATTATATTAATTTTAACTATAATTTATGTGCATTTAACGTAATACTATTCCAAATTTGTCGTTGGAAATGGGAATTAACATTCATGATAGTTATGCTTTAACATTCAATTAATTCACACAATGGATCGTTTCTTAATAATGTTGCTAAAATGCTAATAGCAGTTACAGATACCGTGAGAGGTTAAATTCGAGAACGGTTCCTAGAATAAATGCTGTCATCAAAAATTTTCCTTGATACTAAGAACTATTACATGTTAAGATATATTTCTTATTTATAGTTAAATGTTTTATAATAAATTTTTATACATTCTTATTTGTCTTTTATTCACCTTGTCAACTTCTCTTAAATCATCATTTGAAGAATTATACAAGGAGAAAGTCTGATCTTTAAAACTTAATATTTTGCATTATATTAAATGAAAAAATATTAATTTGAGGGATGTTCTCTTAACTTTGGGCATAGTAGGAGTAAAACACAATATTTTGTACTCAATTTTATTACACATTCTAACAATATTCCCCGATTATAATCAATACATTTTTGCACATGAAGGAATCAGTTATCAAAATATTTTTTCCACGCTTCTGGAAGTACAGATTCGTATAGTAAGAAACCCAGGCCAATATCCCACGAAGGAAAATCTAATGGCATGATGAAACTGAGAGATTAGGTGGAAATATCTTTCCTCTAATACGCCTAGTTAGTTTTAGTTCAGTTACCCATTGTATGTGACGCAGGTAACAGTTTTTGTTGAAATAAATGGAGCGAATGCAAAACGTTTCGTAGCAGTGTTTCTGTGTGAGTACCGTAATGGTCCTGAAATTACAATTGCTGCGTTAGCTAGGTATTTACCAAATCGGTAGGCTTCGTTAGACGACGGGTACGGCATTATCAAGAAATTCAAAGTGTATTAAATCTTCCAGGACGCCGGGAAAGCCGTACTATAACAATCCCGCAAGATAAGGCTATTATTAGCTTGATCAAGAATAAAAGGCGACTAGCACTTCGTCAAAGACAATCCGAATTAGAAAAGAAGAACATAACACAACAGAATTATTAAATGACTGCTGTCCGATACACTGGCGTGCGCGATCTGGACGCAAAAAGATTCAGTAGAGATTGTTCCGACATTATGTTTATAGATGAATCATCTTCTGGGCTTGGTCACCTGGAAGGAAGGCGTGGTTCAGTGAAAGCCCATTTCTGGAGTTGCTTCAAATCTTTGTGCCGGTTTACCGGGCATTTTAAACCCGAAACAAATGGAAAAAATTCAAAAAAAGACTTCTAGAGATCAGCAAAAGCGTGGTTTAAAGATAACCGTGTAGGCTGGATCATATAAGAAGACAAGATTTACTCTATTTAGTGTAGATTGGATTCTACAAGAAGACAAGGATCCAAAAGATCAAACCAAACTGTGTAGGAAGTAGAGGGCTGCAAAGGCTTTGCATAAATGGAATGGCCCACGTGGTCCCCAGAAGCCGTGAGTGCTAGGTCGTAATTATATGTTGTGCGCATTAATTCGTTTAAACAAATCACTATTAGAGTATCGGTATATGAGCGTGTACTATTTTGACTCAACGTGGCCTTTGGCTTTAATTGATTATCACGGATCTTCTGAAGGATTTCAGGCAAAATTACTGTCGTGTACCATTTAGAATTAATCGAACTAAAATCACCCAAGATCATAGAACCAATATACTAGGTTATGCCAAAGAAATTAGTGATCTTCTTGTTACTTGTATCGCTGTAGCAGATTAATTTTGGAAAACGCGAACAGCAGACTTTTGCTTTTTTGACGGTGATTAATTCAACTTTGCTAGCATAGCATCTGATCGAATATCTGTGGAAAAAATGTAAGAAAGTAGTTTTGCACTAAATTATACTATCTGTTTGTTGAGCTAGTGTTGTCAACAGGTGCGCCAGTGAAGCGGGAAATTTTGAGTCCAATGGTTCCTTTTCTGCTCACAAGAAGGTGTGAAGGTTTTGGATTATTGTTTCACCACAAAAATAATAAATACAGAAAAGTCAATTTAATATTTAATTATTTCTGTATAGAGTCTATTTGTTTCTAAATAAATTTAAAAAAATTTACTAACTTTCCTGTTTCAATGCAAAAAGTAACTCCTTGCAAATGTTATTTCAGTTCTGTACTTTAAAGAGAAACTAAAGTGTTCGGTTACAATTCGTATTATTTATGTTACATATTTATTTCTTCCATTTCCTTTATGTTCTGCAGAGATACCACATATACAGTTTTGTTTCTAATATTTTGTTAATCAGAATACATTATGTGGAATTGACCCAAATTTAATAATTTTTCTGTACAATTGATCTATATGTTATATTTTTTAATGAATTTGCTTCCTAACAATTTTTTTCTGTTTTAGGTAAGTACTTGATTTATTATCTGTTCCTTAAATGTTCCTTAAATGATGCATGGTAAGTTTTCTCTCTCAATATTAAGTTTTCATATTTTAAATTTACGCTTTTATTGCGAAAACCTGTAATAGGCTCCTATGTGTATTTGGTTTACGTGGCACGTATTCATATTTACTTTGCGGTAAAATGATAATTTTTTTTAAATTTGTACGTAATACATTAGAATCTTTAACAATACGAAAATGTTAGAAGCATATCTGTATATATACACTTGGATGTACAGCGCATACTGGCTTCGTTTACTTCTACGTACGGACACATGTTTCGAACTCATCTTAGTTCTCGTCAGCGTACGAGAAGAAACATACCAAAAAGCTAATACATACACATTCTTGTACGTCACATGTCATGGAAAAGCGTCTCACCGCTGACGAGATCTGGGATGAGTTGGAACCACGTGTCCGTACGTAGAAATCAGAAATAAGTATGCGTTGTGTATATTCATGTGTACATATACAGATATGTTTTTAACATTTTTGTGTTATCGTATTTTAAACTTGATATTAATTAAGCATCAATAAGCTATTTTTTTACATGGTTTATTAGAGTCTGTTAAGTTCTTACAAATACATGTTAGTGATGCTTGCTATTGTTAGATGAACTAGCTGAATAAGTAAGAAACAGAGAAGAATCAACATATTATTAATGTTTATATGAATTGTTAAGATAATATCTTGCTGAAATTTCGCCTCATGGACGAACAGGATGCATCTTTCGTCAAAAATTTATTAAAATATATCAACGTTTATTGAGTGTTCATTTATTTATGGCATAGTTAATATACATACCGTCTGGAAACGTGGTAAGTTAACAACACCGCTGCGACACTGCTGCGTGATAAGTAGAGACCGGACACATTGGACTGAAATGACGTCATTACGACGGACGATATAAATAGTTTACAACATCTGTAAGTACATCACGCAGTTATTGAATAGCACTATTCATTCGGTTAACCGCACACAAAAAATAGATGTTCAGTTAACCCAATGAATAGTGTTATTCAACAACTGCGTGATGTGCTTACAGATGTTGTAGACTATTTATATCGTCCGTCGTAATGACGTCCATTTCAGCCCGATGTGCCCTGTCTCTAATGATAAATTATAAAGTCTCCGCCGTTAATTTACCACGTTTCCAGACGGTATCTAAGTATCGTTGACACAGCGTTATACGGGGTTTATAAAATTTCTGATCGAATGAAACCCTCTAGTAAGATATCGTGGTGTAGGAAGGAAACTGTGTCTTGTCAAAACTCAATTAAACAAGAATAGATGCATATTTTGAGTAAAACTTGTGTAAAAATTATATTTTATAAGAATTCAAATTAGTCGTTGTTAGAATTATGTTTTTGAATAACTTTCTTTGTAATTTCGTATTTATTGTTCAAGAACATAGACTATTTAAGTATCTTAGCAATTCTTGTAAACACTTTTAGAAGATGTAGTCTATTTGCGTTTCCAGACGAGACAGGTTATAGTCAGTAATATCAGGTGTTGTAACATAAATGTCACAAGTTACTAATATGCGAGTCCTTTTATTGTTACATTTAGGATGTATTACGTTATCTACCTTTTACAACGTTTTCAAAGTGGCATGTGTCACAACTGTCATTATTCGTGTTGCTTTTTGCATGTTGTTTCCTGCCATTTAAATGTATGAACCATACTCTAAAGCGTTCAATGAAAAAATATAAATAAAAACATTATCAATGTAAGCCAGGCTTATCGAATTTGATATGTCTTATTTGTCTTGTCAAATTTGACTAAAGTTATAAATATTAGCAAATATTAGCAACCTATGAAGTCTATAAGTGACAGTATGTATATATTTGTCCCGTTTACGCAACTTAAAAAGTCTGATTTTATGCTCATAAGTAAAGACGGCAGACTATGTGCCCGGTGCATGGTGACATGAATCATGTCAGCATGTGTACTAAATGTTATTTTGGATACTATAATATAAATATTTTTTGAAGGTGCATCTGTTATTGCCAATAATACCACTTTTTCTTTAGAATAAATGTTTCGTTCATTGTTAGAAATACAAAATAATGTTTTTTTTTATTTTGATTTAGAACTGTAAAATATATGTTCAAATTCTGTTATCTCTTTGATAAATGCATGTATGGAAATATTTAGGAAACTACTAAATATATGTTTTTCTGCTCCGATATGTAAACCAAGCGAGAGGAACGAAAAATAATATTTAGTACACATGGTGACATGATTCATGTCACCATGCACCGGGCACATAGTCTGCCGTCTTTACTCATAAGAGTTGTACGGGTTTTATATGCCGCACAGTGTACACTGCCGACATATAGAACCCTTACACTTACATAATATCAATGTAAGCCAGGTTTATCAAATTTGACAAATTTGATAAGTCTGTCTTATTTGACTTAAGTTATAGGTATTAGCAATGCATGTGTAAACCTATGAAGTCTATAAGTGACAGTATGAATATTTGTCCCGTTTACTTACGTAACTAAAAACTTCTGATTTTATGCTCATAAGAATTGTACGGGTTTTATAAGGAGTAAGCCACAAAAAAAAGTTTTCAGAGTATGCCATGAATTAAATCAGTTATGTCTATGATTAATTAAGTTATGTAACCTAGATTTCGTATTAGTAATAGGTTAAATCGTAACTTGTCAATTTGACTTATGATTATTTACAAATGACACTTTGTCAATTCTCTAAGCTCAGACGTGACTTACTTACAGACATGACTACCAAGGATACTAATTTTGTGGCTCGCTTGATATGTCGCGCAGTGTACGACCTATAAGGAATGGAAAGTTAAAAGAAATATTTCTTTTTGTACATATTGCTATGTATAGTGGAATATAATTGAAGATGGACCACTGTACACCACAATATGTTCCGGTAGCTCCTCGGTCAGCAAATTTCTTTTCATAAAGACTCCTCTTCACCCGGGTTTCCCATAAAGGAACGTGGAAATAAACACAAATTAATAATAATACAAACAATTCCACATAAAATTTTATTAAATAAAAATCAAAAAAAAAAACTTTACCAAATGTAAAGACAGCTAATGCAACACATACACAAAAGCTGGAGGAAAAAGATTACGTGATAATGACACGCACGCAATGAAAACCTCTAAATTACTCGCGATAAAAAAATACAGCAAATAAATAGATTAGAAAATTTTCAATCTTATAAATTATTTTAACCCCACAAAAATAAAACGTAAACAGAACGATCTGTTAAACACGAAAATGACCATCACTCATGCGCAAATAACACAAGCATCAAATTCCCTCCAAACCTTGAATTTCAAATATATTCTAGAACATGACAGAAAAAAAAACTCCCTAAAAAATATGAAAATTTTCATCACCATTTATCTCTTAAACTAAAATAGATATAAATCGATAAATATAAATCATACAAATAACTAACAAATTACAATGAAAAGAAATATATCAAATAAAATGGTATACAAAAATTTACTTACGCTAGCGTAATATTTGCACACACTAAAAAATATAGAGTGATAACAAGTGGATTCAATATCAAAAATAAAAATACGAGCCACAAACACTCGTAATAAAACGGATATGACTTTAATACACAACAAAATAATAAAGCAAGAAAACCCGAAGTTAAATAAACTATAAGATAAAAAAAAATTATCTTAGACTGATGCGATCCACTCGAACACAAAGGTATCTCTGCCCGGAAAATAGATCGGACATATCAAGTACAAATAAATCAAATAATAACTCTGGTCGATCCACTTCCTGGACATCCGGACTGCCCTAATCAACATGAACATACAAAATATACAGTCATGGTTAAAAATATACGCCAAAATATAAAATTAAATAATATCAAAATATTTATATATATATATATATATATATATATATATATATATATATATAACGAAGTTAAATAAACTATAAGATAAAAAAAAATTATCTTAGACTGATGCGATCCACTCGAACACAAAGGTATCTCTGCCCGGAAAATAGATCGGACATATCAAGTACAAATAAATCAAATAATAACTCTGGTCGATCCACTTCCTGGACATCCGGACTGCCCTAATCAACATGAACATACAAAATATACAGTCATGGTTAAAAATATACGCCAAAATATAAAATTAAATAATATCAAAATATTTTTATATATATATATATATATATATATAGTAAACCTAATCAGTAGGCGATTAAAGGTCTGTATATTACTTCAAAATATATGTATTTAAAAAACTCTACATGTTTCGGCTATATACGCCTTTTTCAAGAGAATACAAAATATGATTATTCATATTTTGTATTCTCTTGAAAAAGGCGTATATAGCCGAAACATGTAGAGTTTTTTAAATACATATATTTTGAAGTAATATACAGACCTTTAATCGCCTACTGATTAGGTTTACCATATCATACCAAGGTCACGAAGTTATTATATTTATATATATATATATATATATATATAACGACCTACAAAAATCAAATATATGTACATTATTAATTGTTCAAATTTAAAGAAAAATTGTCTTCAGGGAAAAATCCATGACAATATGTACTTTCGTAAACAAATAAACATGATCAGGAGCTTCAATTATCAATTTGGCTATTTCTTCTTTCGTAAAGGTTTTAAATTTTTTGGATGATATCCATCTGATTTTCGTTTTAAAAATGATCGCAACTTTAAATACTTAGAAATATCGACGTCATTTTTGATCGAAACAGTAGTTCTCAGCATCGAGTACTCAGCCCAAAGTGTTGAGAGTTTCTTCTCTTCAGCCAATTCTGCAAAAAAGCACCAAAGACTTCTTTAGAAAATTATTTGCTTCGTTTTTTAGTTCTCCAATCCGTAAACATTCTATACGTGAACTCGTAAATGTGTTTCGACTTGCGAGGAATTAAATTAGAAAATGCATTATTAGTCGCTTCTATAATTTCTTCTGATTCTACATAACTATCATCAAGACGGCAGACTATGTGCCCGAACAGTAGCGTGATGTGGAGGGATCGAGTAGAGGCGTACGACGATCAATTCAGTTGCCGTTGAGACGTTGTAAGCGATACATTGTTAACACAATCGTGTTAAAAATGTCGGGAGTGCGTAGAAACAATGCATCAACTCGGTTGCATGCTAACGTAGTAAAGAAATTTTTACATCGGTTTCCCGATTTAATATATGACTGTACCGTAGTGAAATGTTTAGTTTGTGAAACAACTTTATTAACTTGGAAAGCAAGTCAGTGCCAAAGACATTTAAATAGTGACAAACATAAATCGAATAATAGTGAACGCAGATCATATAATAAATTTGTGTGTGATTTAACAATGATGTTAATTGCGACCAATATACCAATGCAGAAAGTGGAACACCCAATGTTTCGTCAGTTTTGGAAGAAATACAATCCTACGTGGAAATTACAAGCAAGAAGTACGCTACGGAATTACGTACCGTCAGTGCGTGAGAGAATTGTAAATTGTACGAGAAATACGGTAAAAAAAAAATTCCTGTGGTTAACAATAGACGAAACTACAGATATTAAAAAACAGTCCATCCTAGCCATTCTAGTACGGACGCTGACTCCGCAAGGACCTTCTCCTCCTTATTTACTAACCTGTAAACGAATGCAAGGGTGTACTGCCAGAGCGATATATGATGTATTAATAGAAACACTACACCAATTTGAGATTTTACCGAAGCAAGTGTTAATGTTAGTTACCGATGCTGCCAAGGTTATGTGTTCCACGGCAAACTTACTCAAAACGATTCAACCAAACCTGCTGCATGTCACATGTTTGCTTCACGCTTTACACCTTGTAACAAACACTATACGTACAACTTATCCTGATGTGGATCAACTGATAGGACAAACGAAAGCGGTTTCTCTTAAATCTCCGAAACGGATTCGGCTATTTCATTCACTGTGTCCTGATATACCCGAGCCGCCGCAACCAATTCTTATACGATGGGGTACTTGGTTAGAAGCAGCATTTTATTATTACAAACATTTTGAAAAAATTAAATCAGTGATTTTACAACTAGATGCCAAAGAAGCAGCTGCAATACGGCTCAGCTAGGTTCAATTTAACAATCCTCAAGTTGCAGCAAATTTAAAAATTATTTACGACAGTTACGTTCCAATACTGGACGCAATAAAAAATTTACAGAACACTGCGCTGTCCTTATCGGACTCATTAGCAATTATTGACCACGTAAAACTAGTGCTGCATATCCTTGAAGATGAAAAAAGTGATTGTGTCCGTGAAAAATTTAACAGTGTATTAGATAAAAATGTAGATTTTACAAAATTAGGGCAACTTTTTACCAATACTGAAGATCCGTTGTACAGATACAAAGAGCGCTTTAACTATGCAAATATAACATCTCTCAACGTCGAACAATCCTTCTCTGTATATAAACATATATATACGTCGCTACGTACGAACCTTTCCGAGACTAATACAGAAACATATATTATGGTGCAGTTTTTTCATCGCGCACATCCGCATTTTTTTGCAACAATGTAAACATGTTGGGTAAGTGTTTATGTTTTTTCTTAACGTTTTGTATAGGGATTCGATATATTTATTTTTAAGTAAGCGCACTGTTATTCTGCTAAACTCTCCACGCAACGCCACTGCTGGGGCACATAGTCTGCCGTGTTTAATCATCACTCATTTTAAAAAATTAATGCACTTCAGAAAAAAATATACATAAAGTTACATTTCTCTTGTCAGTAGTTAAATATCAAACAAATTGAAATCTGAAATACCGGTAGTCCGATAATTTCAAACTCTATACAGTGGTTTAAATGCGATTTCAGCCATCGTAATCAATTTCAAAATGAGTGATTTCTCTGTCACAAGTAGAAAACATAATTTTAAATAAATTTATGAAGATTTACATTTGGGGCATTGATATATCATTCGATTTTATTTCAGATACGTTTCAGTTTTAAAGAATTCTTTATGTAAATTATACTAGTAGTCATTTATGCATTTACTATGCCATTTTAAATGTAAAACTAATTCCATCCCCAATTTATTGGAGTTTTTCGTATATTCAAAATAATTTCACAATTACTGTTTTTTTTTTTTGGTATAAGTATCGTTGAGAAATGTTGTTCTTCGATTTTGATTTAGTTGTTTAGAATTTATAGCGTCTTTGATTCGCCATGAGATTGAAAAGCTCGTTAATAAATACATGAATTCAAAAGATACCTGGGAGCTAGTCAGAGAAATAGACGCTCATGATGTTGCGACGGTCTTATAGAAATAGAATACAACAATCGCGCATTCAGTAATGTGACGATCTACCAGTCAGTAAGAAAGCACATTAGCGGTCTGCAATTGACGATGTTGTTTTAGTTTTGCCTCTTTTTCTAGTAGTACTAAATATGGTGTGCGCCTTCGTTCGTCTATAAATAAACAGTGTGTTACCAGGACCGCGCCAAGGCTATAATAAACTCCAACGTATAAGGGAGCGTACAAAAGAAAAATAATTAAAAATTCGGAACCGATATATTCATTGCCGAAATGAGATATTTAAATTAGCGAGATTTTGTGTTTTATTAAAGTTCAAGAATTTAGTAATTAATTTCTGTTTTGTTTAATCATTTTAGACCGAACGTAATATGATTAATTCCTAGATTATTAAGCCATAGTAGGTTCGCGCATATGAAATAATACATTTTATTAATCAAAATAGTTTCCATCTGTTTGAAAAGCTTCGATGTTGGTTTTAATCTCTTTTTCATTAGAAAATTTTTAAAAAGAGATCATCTGTTGACGATAAATTTGGCAAATATGGCGAATACTGTAAAATTTGTTCGTTTAGATCAGAGACTCCCAAACTTTTTTTTCTCATAGACCACTTTGAAAGTTTTGCTGGTTCCGGTGGACCCGCAGCTACATTTCTACCATATTCCCAAAACTCGACAAAAATTGTGAAGATTAGATCTAACTATGGCAATTTGCGTTGCGGCTGAATTATTGGTTAATTAATTAATTGATTGTGCTGTGAGTGGATGTCAAAAAAGTAAAGTTAGCCAATCAAAAAAGTGATTCCATCCAACTTTACTCCTTTGACATCTACTCACAGCACAAGAAACCAATCAATTCTCACATATTTTATTTAGAAAACTCTCCATTCGGAGTGGTAAAAATAAAAAGAAAAATTGTATATTTCCTTGTGTTGTATTTATTCAAATATGTAATTATTACACTATTAATTATTATTGTTATCATATTACATTGTAATATGATAACAGTCGTAATATAATTTAAATTAAATATTAATAACGTAACGTAACTTCTACAATGACAATCACAAAATAGTCATAATTTTAGTGGGAGGGATGTACTTGATGGATTGACAGCAAATTATCAATATTTGGCTTCAGTTTTGTTAGGAATAACCGCAAATCTCCCCGTTCTGTGATATTAAATCTGCTCCTTTTTTTTGTTAAAAGGTTTGTAACGACACTAAAACTTTTCTCGACAAGATATGACGAGTGAAACGCTATCAAAAGCTTTCTCGCAATTCCCCACAGTCCAGGTTATTTTTCGGGTATTTCTGCTTGCATTGCTTTTTATTTTGTTAACTGCATTAATCACAAATTGAAGCGATTGGTGCAATTTAGCACTCAAATTTTTCGCTACTAGGTGTTGTCGGTGGATGACACAGTGAATTGCAGTTACCTCTGGTATAATTCTTTTAAGATGGCTTATAAACCCACGACATCGCCCGGCCAAGGCAGGAGCTCCATCTGTTGCCACCGAAATAACGTTTGTGAATGGAATCGATTTTTCCTTAAAAAAATCACTCAAGACATTAAATATTGATTCACCTTTAGTGTCCGTCTCCAAAGTTTTCGCGAATAGTAGCTCTTCATGAATTTCTTCGTCCATAACAAATCGAACATATGCCAATAATAATGCTTCATTACCAGGTAAAGTTGACTCGTCCAGCTGAATAGAAAAATGAGTTGTTTGCAGATAATTACACAAGAAACTTTCAATATCAGAGCTCATTTCGTCAATACGTCTTTGTACAGTGTTATTACTCAAAGGAATTCTTTTGAGTATGTCAAATGGAGATTTGTGCAGAACAGTTTTTAAAACCTCTTCAACAGCGGGTAAAATTAACTGTTCTCCAATGGTGTGCGATTTTCCAGATTTCGCTATAAGTAATGACTCATTACTTATTACTTAATGAGATATTGTAAGATGCCCGCAAGCCATCATCGTTACTTTCCGACGTTGAAGCGAGCATACTGTTTCCTTCAATGTTTGAAAATATTTCAAATCTTTACCTATTTTATCAGGATGACACCTTCTTAGATGATCTTCGAGCTTCGATGGCTTCATAGAGTCATTGCTCAAAACTTTATTGCATAAAAGGCATATGGGCAATCGCTAGTCTGCCTTTGATGGAAGAAAACCAAATTTTAAATAATCAACACTACTGTCGACATTTCTTCTTAGATTCAGCCATGTTTCGTATCAGTTACCTACCTGTAAATTAAAAAAAAAATTGTTGTAGTAATCTTAAGGCGGTCTTACTTAACAGGATATGGCTATTTTAACAGAATTAATTGATTATTGCAATGAAATAAACAAAGTACCGACGGCAAACTAATTCTAATTATTAAAAGCAATAAATAGCTAAGATCAATAATTGAGTTTTATGAAAACGGCTGAACCGATTTTAATGTAATGTAAAACATTTTTCATTAATTATATTTTGATATATTTCTGTAAATTCGATAGAAAATACTTGTAAATAATATTTTGATATCAAAACTTCGCGATTTTAATTAATTATTTATTACTTTGATGCACGTTACGAGTATGTAGTATATAAAGACACGTACAATTTATGAAAATATATTTAATTATTAGTGAACCACCACACAGTCGGGTAATAAAAAAATTACTAGTAAAGTAGGGACAAGAAGTTCAACCTTTCTCGGCTTTCTGTTCTTTTATGGAAGTATCTAATAATGGCTCTGTTCAGTATTTAATTTTTAATACGTACCTACTACACGCAAACATTACAAATATACTTATTACAACATAAATATATCTCCTATCGCAGGTGGGTTGGAAGAGATTTCTTTTAGGAATAAGCCTCACCTTTTGTACCTACGTATTTTTTTGGAATTTGTCCATTTTTTGTTTACTTACGTGTACAATAAATTGTAAAATAAATAGATAAATAATAAATAAAATAAAAGTATGTATAACAAATAGGCAGGTAAGTACTTACGTTTCCGACAGTGGTAAACACTAACATCGATTCACTTTGCTTTACTTTTCTTTTCGAAATTCGGAAACAAATGAGTAACGTTTATCCGTGGCATTCGTATTTATATTGGTGAAGAATCAAACAAGTTCATTCAAGATTGCAAGCACACACACCACAAGTCGGACTTCGTCCCTTTGCACGTCTGAACAAGCATTGCGGACAGTGGCAGCGCTTTGCAAGTCTCAACACGTTGTACTGAATATGGAATATGCAAGTTTTTACAAGTAACAGTCGCTGAGCTTCTTAAAATATTATCTGCCTACATTGATAGGTGAACTCAAGCCTACATTTTAGTTCTTCACTATCGAAACCAGATAAATTTTCGTGGACCCCCGCTTACGAATTGTGAACCCCCATTTTTTTATCACACCAATGTAGACCCCCGTCGAGTCTCCCGTGGACCCCTGGGGGTCCACCTGGACACACTTTGGGAATCAATGGTTTAGATCGTCAAGTTTTTATTCGTGTACGGTCTTGCATTATTAGGTAATTTTTTTTTCGTGGCTTTTGTATAGTGGTCCAATGTTTTATTAATCAGAAATCTTGTTAAGACTCCAGAACTGCTTAGAGTGTATATTCCTCAGCATTTACTGATCCCGAAGAAAACCAATCCTTCACACGCTGGTCCCAAAATATGTAGATATAACGCGCAAAAGAGACGGCAGACACGCGGAAACATGAGAGCCGCCATTTTGACGTATTTCCTGAAGAACATAAGTAATTCAGTTAGATGTGGTAATTCTACTCGTTTCAAAATCACGTGAAAATATATCCTTGAACATTTCATTTTGAAATACCTTTTGTAATTTAAATATTGGCACACACCAATTAATTTTTATTCTTAAAAATAAACCCAATAGATTTAAAATAAATAGGTTTGTGTAAATTTTTCTCTCGTTCGCTAGTACAACAATTTTAGTTAGTAAAATAGCGTTTTTATTATTTTCCCCGGAATTATAAGAAAAACGAACACACGCTACTAAATAAGAGTTTTATTATTATGAAGTCTAAACTTATATTAAATATAATTATTAAAAAAAAAAATATATACAGGTGGGGCACATAAAGTGTTACAGAGCAATAGCACTCAAACGATTAATCATATCGAAAAATGTTTCAGACAAAAGTTTCAGTGTTCGAGAAGGCGGTCATACTGTGCCACCCAGTTTTTTGATCGGTGTAGGCGTAGAAGCTACATCAATGTCAACTCCAATTTTTTAAATGGAACCATGTATTTTCTTTTCAATAACATTATTACAGATTTTAAGACGAATTCAGCGACCTACAACACAAGGTCATTCTAGTCACGCAAAGTATGAAAATAGTCGAAAAATCGAAAAATATCGGAATAATCAGCATCAAAGGATCCACTAACTTTGGTTTGGGTCTACCTACAGAATATGCTCGAAGTGACCACCCTCCGCTTGTAAGCAGTGGTTAATTCTCCGAGGAAACGACCGTCCAACGTTAGCCAACATTTGTGGTGTAATTTCGGTACATGCTCGGCGTATTCTTTCTCTCATGTCGTCAGGCGTGGTAGGTGCTTCCGCCATTACGTGTCCTTTGACAAAACCCCAGAAAAAGTAATCCATTAGTGTTAGATCAGGCGAACGAGGTGGCCAAGCAACAGTAGCGCCTCGTCCTATCCATTTGCCACTAAAAATCTCATTCATCACTTGTCTTGCACATAGAGCATAATGGGATGGTGCACCGTCGGGTTTGCTTCCACATGTTTATGCGAACTAGCAAGGGCACGTCTTCCAGTAATTCGGGCAGTACGTTTTGCAGAAAGTTTGCGTAAACTTGCCCACTTAAATGACCTTCAAAAAATGTGGACCAATGACGTGATCGCCGACAATGCCGGCCCAACAATTAACGGACCACGGATGTTGATATCGTACAGTTCTCGTCCATCGAGGATTCGCATTTGCCCAGTAATGCATGTTATGTCTATTCACATTTCCCGTATTTGTGAAGTTCGCTTCGTCAGAAAAAAGCACATGACTCAAAAATGAAACATCCGTGTGCATTTTTCGACGAATCCAGTTACAGAAATTGACGCGATTTTGGAAATCATTGCCGTACAAATCCTGATGCAGTGACATACAATACGGATGTAATTTGTGTTGATGTAATATTCTTAATACAGATCGCCGACTAATTCTACTCTCTCTTTCCATTTGCCTGGTGCCCGCATGGGGATTTTGTGCAGTAAAAGCTAAGATAGCAGCCGCATTTTCATCAACAATCGGTCGATGTTTGGCTCGTGTTTGTTTCATTGTACCGAAGCGACAGAAACGGTCAGCTAATCGCTTAAATGCCATGTGCGATTTTTGTTGTCTGTCCGGATAACGAGCCGCGTACAACTGCTCAGCGTTTCTGTAATGTTTGCGACATTCCCCCAGCACCATTAACATATCAAAATATTCTTGATAATCGTTCATTTTCGCGATCCGATGTACTCACAATAGAAGGTAATGCGTGACTAACTGACAGCCGTTTGCGTTGACAGTTGATGCTGATTATTCCGATATTTTTCGATTTTTCGACTATTTTCATACTTTGCGTGACTAGAATGACCTTGTGTTGTAGGTCGCTGAATTCGTCTTAAAATCAGTAATAATGTTATGGAAAAGAAAATACATGGTTCCATTTAAAAAATTGGAGTTGACATTGACGTAGCTTCTACGCCTACACCGATCAAAAAACTGGGTGGCCCAGTATGACCGCCTCCCCGAACACTGAACCTTTTGTCTGAAACATTTTTCGATATGATTAATCGTTTGAGTGCTATTGCTCTGTAACACTTTATGTGCCCCACCCGGTATATTAAATCATATGCACACACCGGCACAGTCATATATCATAAAATATTTTAGAGTAAAATGCAATTAATATTATTTTAAACTACAATAAACACAATATAACGTGGATATATCTCAATAATCAACGGAATTGAAAAAGCGTCACATGTATTAAACAGTAAACACTACCTGTGAACACTACTATAAAAAATGTTTATATACAACGGCAGTGACTGGGTTGCCTAAACAGCAGGAAATACGTAAAAATGTCGTCAAATTCTATCTCCTTTTATTCCAAACTCCGTACAAATGCGCAGTGGACCATGAGTGGTATATTTATTTATATGTATGTGGCTGGTCCCAACATTCGAAATTTCAACCTACTTATCACTTATGTTGTCTTTCTCTCTTACCACTTGCGCCGTTCAATAATAATAATATTCTATTATTTATTACACACATTTAAAGTATGTTTTTAAGTGTTTGTTTTCTTGTTGCTAGAGTGACTCTCTATTCCCTAAGAAGGTAAAATTCACTTTATTCCCCAAGGGAGTTAAAGTTAGGTGTAAATGATCAATGACTAGAGACCGGACGCATCAGGCCGAAATTACGATGGACCATATAAATAGTCTATAACATCGTTAAATACAACATGCAGTTATTGAATAGCATTATTTATTCGGTTAGCCGCACATGTTTTTTGTAGTTGAGTTGTGACGCAATTACTTTAATATTATAGTTAAATTCCTTTCGTCATGGGCGTAGATAGAAGGGTGAGAAGTTTTAATAATTTATTTTATTTATTATTTTATATTTCGTAAGATAAATAAAGTATGGTGAGTTAGTTTCTCTTTTTCATTGTTTTAACTGTTAATTGAAAAACAAACGGGTGGTGATCTGTAAAATACGAAATATATTTTTATTTGTTCATTTTGTTCAAGTGTTCAAGTGGAGCAAAAGAGTATTAATATTAACTAGCAATATTTACTCAAGGTTCTCTTCTGTAAAATTTGTTCTCATTGAATGAAATACATTCTATCAACTTCCAGAAAGGTATCTCTGAGGAAACATATCCTAATATGCTGCATATTACTTGTGTAGCACATGGTCTCCACTTTCACACACCTTTCCGGAAGTTGATAGACTTAAATCCGCTTTTAAAAAAGTTTTCAGAAAAACACCTTTGAGAGTAGCTCTGCCTCCATCTCCAGTAATAACTAGATGGGGAACATGGTTGGTAGCTACTAGTTTTTATGCAGAGAATTTCGATAGTTTACAAAATTTCGTTACATGTTTAAATGACGATGCTCGAAGTATTTCTGAGGATAAGAAACTAATACAAATTCCAAATTTAAAAAATCAGTTGTACTTTCTTCAGAAATTTTCCAAAACTTGAAAATCAAAATCTCAAATTAAATAATGGATTAACCATTGCTATTAATAATTTGAAAAATATTCCAAGTGACTTCGGTTGTGGCCTTCGGAAAAAGTTAGTCGCAGTTTTTAATAGAAATCCAGATTTAAAAACATTGCGGCAATTGTGTATGGGGACTCAAAATCTAATTGCTAAATACACTGAAATAAAAGAATGCACGCATAACCAATTACGATGTAGAAAGGACGTTTTCTATCTACAAGGATGTATATCATTCAAAGAGAACAAATTTTACAGAAGAGAACCTTGAGAACGTATTGCTAGTTAATATTAACTCTTCAACTTGAACTACAAAGTGAATAAATAAAAATGTATTTCGTATTTTTATTTTATTTAGATCACCACCCATTTGTTTTCCAATTATATAAAAATAAAATTAAAAACTCTTAAAAAATACAAATTTTCAATAGTACGCCCGTGAGCGATGTGTCATCGGCCTCTCATGCCCGGTCCCTATTAATCACGTACAATTTTTCACAAATCGACATAAAATGTTATAAATGAATCTCCTTGATAACGATCACGGCAATCTGAACTTCATACCTACCTTGACTGATAATTGTCACACTTAAAAACTTAGTAAATTATTAACTAAATGCGTGTAATAAATAAAATATCGTATATAACACGGGATTAAACTAATCTCCCTCACTTTCTACCTCTCGATTGGAGCTCCACTCTAATCCCTTGATATATAAATAACTATTATTGGCCAACAGAATAACAGGAGAAATTAAATAATAATAACAATACAAAATTCTTTAGAGAAAACTTTAAATCATTTATACCACACAAGCGAAACAAAAATGAAAAAGGTAATTTGTCCAGAATAGATCAGGATGCAGCCGATTGAAATTATTGCACATATGCAATAATGGCATTGTGTGGAGGATATTCGTACTCGCTTTAAACACTCATTAAGAACGTATCCGATGCCCAAATGTAATACTTCGGCACTAGAAAATTAATTCGTCGGAACAGAGAAGGTGAATCAACTTCATAGTACACGAGTATTATAAAAAAACTTTCCGCTTGCTTCATCTCTTCTTTGGTTTAGGGAAGTGGAGTTATCCCTATTCAATAAACTCTAGTCAGTGCTACGATGCGGGCATACGCCACCCATTTTATAGGATAGAAACATCAAGAATCGCTTTTGTACACGTTCGAGAAAGAGTTTTTGATAAATATAATGAGGATACCGAAGCAAAGACTTAACGAACGCTAGAGACCTTAGTTCAAACCAAAAATAGAACAGAATAATCAACGTATATAAATTGTCAAATGTATGACAAGATCGTATGAGGAAACTTAGAGAAACAACGATTAATTCAATAAGATACTACAAAACTTTACAATAATTCAAGAATCGTATCCGTAGAGTACGGCTGAAAGGACGGAATTTTTTCTTGCACCACGACAACGCCAGCAGCAATGAAACAATGAAGACAGTGACCAGCCGGAAATTCACAATTGTTTTGCACCCTTCGTACAGTTCTGATTCGGCGCCTTCAGATTTATGGTTGTTCTCAAAGTTGAAGGATGTATTGAAAGGTCAACATTACATTTTTCTGTACAGTTCTGATTTGGCGCCTTCAGATTTCTGGTTGTTCCCAAAGTTGAAGGAGGTATTGGAAGGTCAATATTACAATTTTCATCAGGCACCGAAGTTAGGGCTGCTGTTCACAATTGGATTAACAGTAGACAAGAAAGTTTTTGCATGGACGGAATAAAAAAATGGATTTAGCGTTTGGAGAAATGTGTTACACTAAGTAGTGGTTACATGGAAAAATAATTGTGTACATTGGTAGTACAATAAATTTACTTCATTTTGGGACTGGTTTCGTTGTTTTGTTTTTTCTTATCTTATTTTATAGAGTTAGAGACTTATACGAGGAATGTCTCAGAAATAATGAAAATGAGTTAATTTTATAGTTTTTTATTGAATGTATCTACAATTTAACATTGTCCCCTTCAAAGTATGCTCCTTGGGAATGCATAAAGTGTCTCCAGCTATTTTGCCATTTGTGGTAACAATTTTGGAAGTCTTGTTCCTTTAGGCTGTTTAAAACTTGCATCGTGACGTTTGGATGTTGCCAATTGCTCCGTAATGGTAATCCTTCAACTTTCGCTTAAGCGTTGACCAAAAGAAAGTAATTACACGAAGTCATGTCTGGGCTGTAGTGTGGGTGTGGCAGTATTAAAATAGTTTTCTCTGTCAAATATTATCTAACCGAAAATGAGATGTGACTGCGGGTATTATCTCGATGCAAGATCCAAAAGTTGGTAATGTCTGGTCGCACACGCAAAACTCTTTTGTGCAAACTTTCAAGGCCCTCGCGATAAAAGGTTTGATTCACTGTCTGGCCCTGCGGTACGAATATTCTTTGTTGACAATTCCATGATAATCAAAAAAGATGATAAGCATGGACTTGATTTGGGGTTTGTTTATGTGAGTTTCTTCGGCCTCGGTCGATGGTGTGTGCCACTCCGTGCTTTGTCCTTTTGTTTCAGGATTGTATTCAAATATCCATTATTCGTAATATTTTATCACTCTTTGTATGAAGTTGGGTTCGGTTGTCGAACGATCCAACAGTTCTTGTCCACTAGTTTTGCATAGATTTTTCTCATGCCTAGTTCCTCTGTCAAAATTCGATAAACAGTATCCTTAATCATGCTTACCTCATGTGCCATCATCCTGACTATTAACCGGCTGTTTCGTACTAACACAGAACGCACATTAGACAAGCTTTCATCGCTTTTCGATGTGAACGGCCCTCCTGAGCGATGTTCATTTTCAATGTTTTCGCGGTCCTCTTTGGAAGCAACGTGTTATCTGAAAGTTTGTACTGAAGACATTGCAGCATCTCCATATGTCAATTAACATTTGAACTGTTTCTAGCAGATCTTTCCAATTTAACGCAAAATTTAATTGTATGTCGCTGCTCGATATTTGCCTGCATTTTTCATGTGACGCGGTATTGGAACACAACTATGAAACAACTAGCGATCACACCGTTAACACCGAACTGAGTGAACTGCACTTTTCCTGATTGCGTACCTACCCCTTCCAGTCACACATAGTAGTCTCCAGCCTGATGCAGTGTTACCACATTGAGCGTCAAAATTCGTTCTCATTACTTCTGGGACATTCCTCGTATATTAATCCGCCCTCGTACATTTAGATGAGATTGGAAAGAGAAAAATAAAGAATTATTTAATGCAAAAAAAGGGAAAAAATATTAATAAATATCCCTCAAAATTATATTAATTTTAGACAATTAATAATATCTTTAAAATAACATAGGAGTGAATATACACTGATGGACAAAATTAACGCACCACCTTTGATTTTATAAATACCACGTGGCCCAAAAGTCGCGCAACGTCAAAATGAAATACACATGCGCCATTCCCCCCCTAATGCAAGGTTGACGGCTGGTCTGTCGGCAGTACAGCGGTTGTCTGTGTGTGAAGCAATATCTTGTCGGAGTTTGTAAGTGTGTGAACGCGTTATCATGGCAACAAGCCCACATTATCGGTATACCGTAGCGCAACGAGTATTCTTGGTGTCTTCGTACTATCGTTACCATGCTGATTATGAACACCTTTTTTCTGATTTCGCGGTAAAATTCTCTGACTGTCAAGTTTCGAGGCGTTGGATTCGAAAAAACGGTTCTGTGGATGATTCCAAGCGTACAGGCCGGCCACGTAGTCTGAGGACATGATAACATACAAACTGTAACTCAGAGTTTTATTGAATCGCCTGTGCGATCTGTCCGAAAAACCGCAAATGAACTGGATATTTCTCGTTCTACCCTACAGCCAATAATGAAGGAACTGGGTTTGAAGGTTTACAGACCACGCCTCTTACAAGCATTGACGGAAGATGATCCGGATGGTCGGCTACAGTTCGCAGAATGGTATGTCATTCAATGTGAAGCCTTTCAAAATTTCTTCAAAACAATTTTGTGGTCGGACGAAGCTCAATTTAAATTAAAATGGGCGCATCAATAGACACAATTGTGTGTACTGGTCCACTGAAAATCCGCATATCACCATTCAAGAAGAATTAAACGTGCCTGGAATAACGATATGGCTTGGTGTTTGCGCCTTCGGAATCGTCGGCCCCTATTTCTTCGACAATACTGTAACAGGTGTTGCATACCTCGATTTGTTGATGGAACTACGTGAAGAACTTGCCAATAACCCAGTGTTTGCTGGTCAATGTTTAACTCTTCAACAAGATGGTGTTCCAGCACATTACGCTTTAATTGTTCGCGAATTTCTCGATGAATTTTTCCCCGGATGGATTGGAAGAAGAGGTTAAGGCGAATGGCCACCGAGATCTCCGGACGTAACCCCACTAGATTTCGCTGTGTGGGGTATTTTAAAGGATAAGGTATTCCATCATCAGTTGCCGGGTATTGAGACCATGAAAAATGTTATAACCGAAGAAGTCGCCAAACTCAATGATGACAAACAATTACTTCGGCGCATTTGCAACGCGGTTAAAAAGCGATGTCTGAGATGCATTGAAGAAGGTGAAGGACACTTCGAACATAAGCTGTGATCCCAAAGAGTCAGTTTTTGTTCAAACATATTTGTATTATTTTTATTTTAGAAGAATAAATTTTGTATTTATACTACACAATTTCATTTCTTTTTTTTCATTCGGTTGCGCGACTTTTAGGCCACACTGTATATAAATTTGTGTATCAAGGAGGCTTATAAATCACACATTTTCTAAAAATAAAACAAGTAACCTTGTACTGTGACTTGAATTAGTTCTCTCTTAAGTCATTTCTATGCAAGTTTTTAGCGTTTATTTGCAATATTGCATTGTTATTGTTAGCAAGTGTAATAGCGTTGTGGGTTTGTATTTCCTGTATTTTCTCAACTTGTGGTCAGATTTTCATTTTGTTTAAATTGTGTACGTATTGAAATGCCTTCAGTGAGAAATTTAAGTGAGTATATTGCTGTGAAAATTATCACCTTGATTGTAGAAGGGTATAGTCAACGTGATGTTGCACGGAAGCTTTCTGTTCATCATACGACTACGACGATCATTTTATATTAAGAAATCAGTTCCTCACTGGAAACAAGATAAAAGATATAGACTTCAAGATATTCGAAATATTGGGATTTCTTCCAAAACAGTAAAAAGAAGGCTCAAGGAATTTGGATTGAGTGCAAGGCACCCCGCAACAGGCCGTCTCTTAACCATACCCCACAAGCAAGCTAGGCTCGAGTTTGCTCGGGATCATGTGGATTCGGATGACTGGAAGAAAGTCTTGTTTACTGATGAAATCGGAATAAGCTTAAAATCTTCCAATAGACGCACTTTTATCTGAAGAAGACCAGGGAAAGATGCAGACAATCATGTATGGTTCCCCAAGTGACTTTCCGTTGGAGAGTCAATCATGTCTTGGCACATCCCTGGTACATCCATGAGATTCTGGAAGAACATGTCGCACCTTTTGCATCTTACATAGGCGACAATTTTTCGCTCGTAAACGAATATCTGAACGAGGTTGGAATTCAACGTTTATAGTGGCCAGCGCGAAATCCTGATTTTAATGTGATAGAACACGTTTAACGACGCATTAGACATTTAAATCCTGCTGTTGAAAACTTGGCGGAGCTAGAAAACGCGGCTCTTGAAGAATGGCACAACATTCCCCAAGATTTAATCATAAATATTTTCTATAGCATCCAAACATGTTTGAGGGAAGTTATTCGATCTAGACACGGCAATACACGATATTGAAACTGTTAAAAACTTTTTTTTTAATTCCCTTAATTTGGAAATCTACATAAGAGTGACAATCCATTGGTTTGATAATATAACAAAATGACTTGAGTAGGCTGTTTCCAATGAAACAATCTATATACTACTAGAACTAAATACATTTTGTCCAATTGATTATACATTTCATGTAACTTGCAATATATGAATGTATTAACCATAGATACGAAAATAACATGAGAGCAAAATGAATTGAGGTAGTAGGAGGCTGCGGTTCGTAGATCGTATTTCGTGAATTATATTCACAATATTTTTCTGTCAAACATTTAATGACAGACTGTCAGTGTGAATTATTAATTCTTTCAATACAATTTTTTTTTAAAAACAGTATAATCACATTCAGAATGTTTACTCAAGAACAAATGATGTTCATTTTAGAATGTTACTTTCGTAACGGTCGACGTTTGCCAAACGGCGAATGGTATTATTCAATAGAAATGTGCAAGGAATAATTCCAACAACGTTTTCCTGAAGTTGTTTTAGTAAATAAGAACTTTTCTCGTGACCTATTGAGAATTATAAATAACTTTCGAACAACTGGGTCTGTAAAAAGACAATGGAAAGGGGGAAGATCTTCTCGAGTTAGGACCCAAAATGTTGTTAATAATGCAAGAAACGCAATTAGAGAACAACCTACAACATCTGTCAGAAGACTGGCACAACAGTTGGATATAAGTTGTGGAACCTGCCGCAGTATTCTTAAACGCGATATTGGTATGCATCCTTACAAGGTTCAATTGTATCAAGAACTATTGCCGCCAGATTACGTTCGAAGAGTTGACTATTGTCGTTTCTTTAATGCAAATCTTAACGACGACGATGTTTTGGATAAAACGTTTTTCACCGACGAAGCGTGGTTTCACCTGAACGGCTACATAAACGCTCAGAATATGCGTATGTGGGCAACAGACAATCCGCATTATTATAGGGAAACAACGTTGCATCCTGTAAAAATAGGGGTTTGGTGTGCCATGGCATGTAGAAGGCTTATTGGTCCGATCTTTTTCGAAGGAACTATAAATGGTGAAAGATATCGCAATAATATACTGGAAACATTCATAAATCAACTGCATGATGACGAGTTACAGTTAGGTTTCTTTCAGCAAGACCGCACGACCACACACTGCCCGTGAAACAATAAATTATTTACGTGAATTTTTTTATGAAAGAATTATTAGTGTTGCCGTTTCCCGCCAAGATCGTGTGACTTAACTCGTCTGGATTACTTTTTATTTCCATACTTAAAAAACTATTTTTAAAAATCAAGTTCATACAATAGACGATTTACGGAACAATATCTTGCGACAGTGCGAGTTAGTAGACGGATTTATTTTACAAAAGGTTTTTGAAAACATGAAGCGGCGCGTAAATTTATGTTTGAATGCCGAGGGACAACAGTTTCAACAATTATTGTAAAATTTTCAATAAAATATAAAACATGACATTTGTATGACATTTTATAAATATTATAAGTTGTAAATTAAATTTGTATCAAGGAGACATTTAAGTGCTGCCAGTAAGATTTATTTACTTTATAATTCACGAAATACGATCAGCGAACCGCAGCCTCCTACTACCTCAATTCATTTTGCTCTCATGTTACTATGCACTTGCACTGTCCCACATAAAATGCAATATGTAATAGTTATGATCGATATGATATCTTTCATGGTTGTTTTGTCAAATTATTGACAGTAAAGCCTATTTAATTCAATGTACTGTTTTAGGATTAAAACTACATTTCCGTGAAACACGTCAGCCGTTCTTTGCAAACTGAATCCCGAAAGATACCATGTCACTAACTGAGTTCTCTCTTCCTTTGTGTATATCATTTAAGATTGATACTAAGCTAATATCGAAATAGAAATACTGCTACTTTTAACTTAACTAATGTCAAATTATATTGATATGTTGCATTTTACGTGGGACAATGTAAGAATGTATTACCTAGTTTCTATGGAAATAGAAAACCTATACATGTTTGTATATTGCATCTTAAGTGAAATTCATTTTATACTTATAGTTATAACTATGTAAAACCATTATGCAAGTTTAGTCCCTAGATCAGAGGGTGTGATCTTTTTCAGCCGTCTCACTTCCCCATCTTGTCTAAATAGTTTGGCTAGCACATTTGGGTGATGTGTCACTCTGTCACGGTATTTATCACTGTGGTGAGCAATAGTTTCTTGAATGGTGGCAATCGGGAGGTGACGTTGGATGCTATTGTTGGGTATATATCTTGGGGCGTTAAGTATGGCACGTATCACTTTATATTGGAACCTGTGTAGGATCTCGATGCTCGAATTACTGGCGGTCCCCCAGAGCTGGATACCGTAAGTCCATATTGGTTTTAGAACAGATTTATATAGTAACAGCTTATTGCCGAGAGATAGCTGTGATCTGCGACCGATTAGCCAATACATTTGATATAATTTAATGCCTAGCTACTTACGTTTGGTAAAGATATGTGTCTGCCATGTGAGACGCCTATCGAGATGTATTCCTAGGTATTTTGTGGTATCAACTGTGTGCTCAAACTGTACCTTTAGGACCATGTAATGAAGTTCGATGTTTCTCCCGGGAATTTTCTTGCGACCAATAACGACTATTTTGCTTGTTGATGTTACCACGCACATGAAAATGTTCCTTATCAGAGAAGTGAATTCTGCCAAAGTTGTAGTAAAATCTTTCCAACATTTAGTTGGCAAGCGTCAATCTTATAGGATAATCAATTTCCTTAAATTATTGCACACGACAGCGAATATTTACAGTCCAACCAAGTGCGTTAAATTTCTGTATCCAGGACATGATTAGATTGGTACTAGGTACTTCATTGACGTTGTGAAGGGCATAACGAGCACGAAACTGATGCCGAAGTGTGATATAAGAATGATTTGATTCATAGAAACTGCGAATACAAAACGTACGTTGATGGACATTAAATCGTTCCATTATCACACAACATTAAATTTTCAAGGCTTGTTCTATTCAATGCAAAATATTTGGCAGTTATATCAACAAACTTTAAACTATAGGTAAAACAAAAGAGCTATCTTCCCCATATCCTCCATTATTGTCTTCAATCACCTTTTCTTTGGTCGACATTTGTTCGTTCTGCCAGGTTCTGCTCGTGAGAGTTCACAACCGTTGATTCTGACGGGTGGACAGGTTTAACGTCGCAATGTAAAAGTAACATGTGTAGATTTGGATTCGTTAGCCTCATACGCCATTTCGTAATCCAGTTTTGGATTTTATGTAAGTTTTCCTGAAGATTTCTTGAAGCTATAACAGGATTGACATGAGATGCAAGAATTGCTGTATCGTCAGCATATGTTCCTACGGTTGTCAGTTTAGTAGTTGGTATGTTAACCGTATATAGTAAAAATAAGATTGAGCCTAATACGCTTCCCTGTGGGACACCAGTTAAAAACTGAAACTTTTTTTTTCACTGAAAATTTGAATAAAATATGGATTATTTTTTTGGTTCTTTTCATTAAAAAATTTTAGAAATCATTAAAAAAGGATTCTTTGTTTTCCTATTTCTAAAGTAAATTAATTTTCATAGGCATCCTAAGATTGAAAGAATTAATTCAAAATTTATTAAGCGGTTCGCTAATTTTCATCCATTAGTGTATGTAAATTTATATCATAATTCATAGTATTATCTTAATAGCAGTCGACTCAAAATCTTTCCCGCGTGTATATATACAAAAATATCTTATATCAGAATGGTCTATGCTATTTAATTAATGAAAATGTGTTATTTTAGATATATTAGAGACATTTGTATGTATATTTTAATGAAATGCATGTTATTTAGTTTTATATACTAAAGCGTATGTCGAAAGTAGATATAATCCAGTAGGTATAAGGAAAATTTTTGAGTTATATATTTTTTTTAAATAATTCTGCTTATTATTCAACTCATTACTAATACTTAAAATAATACTTCAAAATATTATTACAGTTACAGCTTTAGGATTATTAAACTTAATATGGCTGAGGGAACAAAACAACTGAATTATATAATAATACCTCTGCATAGATAGAAAAAATTATCCATATGCTAACATACAGCATAATAGACATTAGTAATGTGTAATGTGACATTACTAATATTACACGTTGCGATCATACATTACCTAACAAAATTTGCTCTTATTTAAGACGTTTAAAAAATGTAATTATGTCTACTATTATTAATCATCGCCCCGATAGGATATTGACTGCAGATTATTCTTAAGTTAACTTGTAATTTATTCTATTAAGCCGGTTGGAGCGACAATGTGCATGGCGTCATGATTTACACTAATTCAAAGTGAAACGTCCAAAGGTATCGGTAATCAGAATTAATTAATTTTAATCTTCCTTCGGTTACGGATGCCTTATTGAATAATATGGACATCATACATATTCGTTACGCTATGCTCTAAGAATTTCAGAAAGGTTCAAGGAAATTATTGGGAAAATATATCCAAATAATGCATTTTCAGAAATGATCAAGTTTAGATGAGACGAATTACGAAGGTCAGTCAAATTTAAACCGGAATTTGTTTTTAATAATTTATTAGGTCAAAATAAAATTACAAAACAAGTTTATGGTTTTTCTACATAGTCTCCTTCAACGTTTACACATTTTTTCCAACGTTTGGAGAGCTTGTGGATTCCGTCTTTATAAAAAGTGTGAGACCGTGTCATCAGCCAATTGTGCACAAACTCCTCTACTTCTTGATCGCTCTGAAAATGGTGTCCGCCTAGTGCTTCCTTCGGTGGCCCGAACAAATTAAAATCGCATGGGGATAGATCTGGGCTGTAGGGAGGATGTTCTAGAATATTTCCCAGTAGATTTGATTCATTTTAGCTCGAGCCAGTGCGGCTGTTTCAGATTTTGAGTTGTCATGCAGTAAAATCACATTTCTTACTGGTTGGTTCCGCCTTTTGTTTCTGTAAGCGGCTTTTGCCCTCTCCATGACCTGGCAGTAATAAGTAGCGTTCACACTCCGACGTTCATGTAAGTAATCAATTAGTAAAATACCTTTCCAATCGAAAAAATTGCAAAAACTTTCCCAGATGATAAACGTGTTTTTGCTTTCACAGGCCGGGGTTCTCCACTCCTTCGCCACTCCAAACTTGCCATTTTGGATTCGGGTTTATAGTGATGAACCCATGTTTCATCACATGTCACTATTCTATGCAGAATATTGTTTATTTCTCGTTGAAATCGATTCAGAAGTCTTTTGAAGTGTCTCTTCGGATCGGGTTTCGATCATTTGTCGAAAGCCTTGGAACCCATCTTGAACAAAGTTTGCGGAAGCCCAGATGCTCAGTAATAATGGCATACGCACTACCGTGACTTATTTGTACTTCACCAGCGATTTCATCAATCATAAGGTTACCTTCAATGAGGTCACAAACCGCTTTAATTTTGTCATCAGTCGCAGCTGTCCTGGGGCGCCTATTGCGCCTTTCATTTTCTACAGCTTCACGGTCATCCTTGAATTTTTTAACCTAGTCATACACTTACCTACGTGATAAAGTTGTGTCACCAAACTGTGTAGTCAGTCTAGCCAGAATTTCGCTGGGCTTGGTGCCCTCGTTCGTCCCAAACTTAATAATAATTCGTTGCGCAACTGCTGGTTCATAGTTGACTGTACTGACGAGCCTAAATGCCGGCGGATGAGGGGAAACAGCGTAAATTTCCTCCCTATTTCCCGGATATAAGAGCCCTGCTCGATTGTCAGCTCCGCTCAGTTAGCTTGGTATGAAAAAAAAAAGTCCGGTTTAAATTTGACTCACCCTCTTAGATTTATCTGGTAGACCAAAGTCAGGTCGTCCAAACAATATTCCTGATGAGTTTGTTGACAGCATAGGGTAGATACGTCTACTAATTATACTCGAAGAAATTGCTGAAAGACTAGTATGTGACATATCGATTGCTTGTAAGTATATTAAGAAATTTTATTACGTTTCAACCATAATTATGTGGATCTCGCGTACCTTTAATGAAAAGAATAAGATCGATCACATCTTATCCTGTAGTTCTTCAGCAGGGCAGTTATAATAATAATAGTCCCCCCGTAATAGGCTTTGAAGGTAATATGATAGGCTTTGTAGATATAGGTTTCCGCGGTCGTTCTCTAGATGTAGATCTCGGTTTCTGGGTTGGAACCGCGTTGAGTTAACGTAATTGCCAACGTTTCGTCCACCGTTCCAAGGGACATCTTCAGGGCTGTATGTAGATGTATCTTGAAACAGTGGAGAAAACGTTGGCAATTACGCTTATCTCGACGCGTTTCCAACCCGGAAACTGAGATCTACATGATAGGCTTGTTACACTTGAATCGTACAGTACACAAGGTGATAGATAACCTGACTAGTGCAAAGCACTGACCGTCTATTGTTACCAGAGGCAGCTTCAAGTACTCGTTTTTTTGTCAGTCTAAGTCAAGTTGGAATCGAAAAAAATACTATTTATATTATTAGTGAGATCAGGGTTTGAATCCGGTTCATCAGATCCATAGTCTAGTAACCTATCCATTAGATTAACACAGTTTTCGTCAGGGCTGTTAGCAAATGATTATTTCTTAAATAGTTAAATTACAAGTAACTGAAAATGGGCGAAATATTAGAGTAGAACATCCTAGTGAACCACTTTAAACTGGCTGCACCACTATTTGTATTATTGAAGAAATACATTTTATTACTACTAAATAGCTCTTGAATACGTATTTTAAAACTAATGAAATAATTATCAAAATATTTACCCTATTTACTGCAATAATCCGATAATCCTTTTTTCTTCGTAAAAGGATAGAATTTCCAGGTTTAGAAATTCGTGAAATTGACCATTTAACGATGTTATAAACAACTTTTAGCATTAAAGATCTCAATTACAGTCATTTTTACTTATTTAATTTCTGTGTTCAAACCAACAACGTTGCGATTTGTGAGATAGAGGACTGAAATTGTTAGAAATGCATAAAACGAAACAGTTAAATGTTAAAACACGTACGCTTATAATAGCACATCATAATGCAGGTAAATATAATCGTGCAATTGCCAAAAGAAAAGAAGTGGAAGACCAAGAGCGATGATATCTACTGAAGATCTTGCCATAGTAGTTACCAGCAAACAAAGCAGACAAAAAATGGCACCGGAAATAGCAGAATCCAGAAAGCGTTTCTACTGTAAAACGTCGCTTACAGAAAGCCGGTCTTCGATGAAGAAGCCCTGCTACGTTTACAAAACAAAACACGGCGATTAAATTGAGCTCGTGAACATCCACATTAGACAGTAAAAAAAGGTATACGAGTATAACCCCTTACCACAATTATTAATCGTATCCTAAATACGTATTTCGACAACTAAGTTGTCATCATCAGTAGATAAAACCACTAATCAAGGTGTCGCACATGGGGCACAGTAAAGCTAACAAGTTACAACTGATCACGCAGCAATTACACAGCGCCCACGTATACACTGACTTAAAAATACAAATATATCGACTGAAAAGATCGACAAAAATTACCTCTCTTATTGAAACGGCACCCACATGTGTTTATACTCTTTTTGAACCGTCTACGACCTTTTTACCTCCTTTTCTAAGAGAGAAAGAAAAGAGACAGCTGTATGCGATCGGTCCCTTATCTCCGTTCATAGAATTCTGTTTGTTTTTAGCGATATGAATGCTTTCGTATGCGTCAAGATCGCGGGGATTATTAATGGCCTTGACAAGTTTTAACTCTTTAGTCGACATATTGTGTAGTGTATTTAAAGCATGGTTTGCAACGAACGTTAGATTTATCCGGTCTATTGTATTTAATATGTGATATGTGTTCTTTAAACCGGGTTATTATTGGTCGTTTTGTTTGGCCTATATATCTCAAATTACAATCATCGCAATTAATTTCGTATATACCTGTTTTCGAATTAAAATTAACTTTATCTTTGGTATTCCCTAGGAGACTTTTGATAGTATTTTCGGACCGAAAGGCAACTTGGAGGAGACCTCGTTCTTTCACAACTTTATTAATGTTTTTCGTGATAGGGTAGTATGGTAAACACATGTACTTTTTCTCCTGGTTACTTTGAGGTACCAAACTTGTGGATTCGCAGATTGTATTTTTTAATTTTGTTTTTCTAATTAATTTATTGATTATTTCTATGTCAAGGCCACTATATTTCGCAATATTTTTAATGAAATCTAGTTCTATTTCATATCTCTCTTTTGTTGACGGAAAATTTAGTAACCGATTGACTAAAGAAATTAAAAGAAGCTGTCTTATGTTGAAAACTACGATTTGAATCCGCGATGGTGAATCTATTAACATTGGTTTCTTTCCGGAAAATATCGATTTCTATTTTATGTTTATTTCTAATCAGTAAACTATCTAAAAATGGTATCCTGTCACTGTTTTCCTTTTCCACCGTAAATTTAATCGTCGGAAATTTCAAATTTAACTGTTTAACGAACATGTCCAATTCGCATTTCCGTGTATCAAAAATCGCGAGAATGTCATCTATGTGAGCTCTTTTTTGTCTCGTCTTCCGAAAACAGCGGTTCGTTTGTATCCAGTTGGCAATTTTTTTTCGAATCTAAGTTACGTAGGAGCTTCGCTTCTCGTAGTATTTAATTTCTCTTTCTTCCCTTGTTTTTTATATGGTATCGTCCTATACTTTGTTTTCATTCGGGTGCCTGTCGGGTATTCACGTTGTCATTATTGAGCACGCGTCTCTGATATGTTTTTGTTGTTTTGTTTATATCGTAACATTACTACATTAATTACATTTATTTATATTTAATGCTGTTTGTTTTATTAATTTAGTTGCATGCTAAACATTTAGTAATATAATTAACCGAAAATTTATTGATATAACTTTCTTTGTTTACATATAAATGCTTGGAAAATTTTAATACTACATTAATATATGATATACGAGGTGCATTTGAAATACACAACCTCTGTTGATTTTTGCTTTGTTAGCCCTAAAACTGTATAGGTAACAAAACCACAGTGGGAATTAGGACAAAGCCCTAATTCCACCCCTGGTCTACAAAGGCCCCCCCGAAAAACTCACCGGCCAGCTCAGAAATTAATTGCGGAAGCGTCGTGGGCCAACACAACGCATAGATAGTAAATAGGGCACCACTACGTTAGGTCTGGCAAGTTCACAGGTCAACGTAGAATCACCCTTGGGCCATAAGGGCTTAAGAATACTATAAAGGTGTTCGTATACCTGGTTAACCGTAACAACAATATTTATTAAGGAAAATAAAATATGACAAAAATGGCTTTAATTCTCGGTAGGTGTTCTCAGCCAAAATCACAACACTTCTGAAGTGTCTGATGCAAATTCACATATGATCCAAACTACTAACTACCCGAAAGATCACAGCATCAGCTGATTTCAAGCGGTTTAATGTCATGAATTAATTACACAAAAAAATAATCTGAATAAATTATAATAACAGAGTTACAAAATCGAAATCCAGTGAGGCTGGAAATTCTCAAGACCGTACAAAATGATTGCAGCTAAATCCCCCTTAGAGAAGCTAAGGGTTCTCAATGGTAACAACAAATCGACCTATTCAGTATCGATAATTAATCAAGAAATATTAAAATAGTACATACCAATATATCAGTAATTTTTTTTTTGGTCGACATCTCCACAAAATTACAAACGTTGTACAATTTCTCTTCTACAGGTCTTACTAAAGATTTACAATAATTACACACAGATCCAATTAACTAAATAACTGGTCGAACGGATCTCAAAAACTTAAAATGGCAAAAATCAACATGCCCAAGTTATTAATAATGAGTGCCGTGAAGCGGCAAATCGTTACACGATGCGATTATTTAATTAAACAGAATTAGCAATAATCACTTACATTAATAAAACGGCAAGAATTAATGCCCAAAAAGTTTTACAATAATGACTAATGACTAGAGCTGAGGATGTTTGCGGTATAACCATGGTTATATCATGTAACCATAGTAATTTACTATGGTTACATGATATAACCATGGTTTTACCGCAAACATCATCAGCTCTACTAATGACTTAAAAATCTAGAATTCAAAGTGACATCTACGCAACAAGCAACACAAGTTCGATAAACGCCATAAATGTCGGTACCGTAGGTAACTAGATCACGCACAAAAATCGGAACTAATCCTAAACGGCCTCGTTGCTGAAGTTTTGACGTTCAAACTAGATGGCAGCGTAGTTTCGAGAACGCCGTAAATAAGTTTCAAATACCTGATGTTAATTCATAAATTAAGGTGAAGTTTGCCCATCCAAACTTAATTAGTCCACAGTGGGCTCGAATAAATTCCCAAACGGTGTCGGTCTGCCTATGGAATTCTAGTTCGAATGGCCACGCCCCAGCAAGATGTCCGAAGAGTTCATAATTTACGGGAAGCCTCGTTAAAAGTCTGCGATTCTAAAATCCACAGGATTCCTACAGAACCAGAATTTCCTATAAGACCCAGGCTAAAAGGATACGGAAATTCCTAAAAGACCCACTATAAAAGAAATAAAAGGGAATTACAAAACGATAATTAAACCACTAGCATTCTTACCAAATAAGCCGTGTGAAAAAACGTGTGCACGCTAATGGGATCAAGACGAAATAGGTCGATATGAAACGCGCGACGTTAAGCGACGGGAAAACGAACTATAGAGCTACAAAATAGGCCAGCTAAAATGCAAAAGACCTGAAAGTGCGAACATACCTAATTCAACGTTATGAAAAGTAATTACCAAATGAAAATTAAAGTTACGGCAAAAGTGATATTATTAAATTTCAAGATAAAACCCAAAAAACGAAAATTTATGTAACATTATGTTTAATTAATTTCTACGTTATGAATTCTATTTTTAATTTTCACCCAAGGTTTATTTCACAGGAATATATTTTTGCATTGTCCATTTTGGGATTTCTTTCGGGCAATATAAATAAATAATGAAAATAAATTATTATTATTATAAATAATATTAAATGAACGAAATTTGAAAGATCGGAAACACCCGAACTAAATATTTCACACAGTAAAAGTAATTTTACTTCTTTTAGTATTCCTTTAAATTACATACGACACTTGATAATAGTGTCCATATATCTAACTCAGTTATTTAAAATTTAATAAAGGTTCAGAAACATAAAAATTGAACGCGAAGATTGGAATTGTAATCAAAAATGTATTAGCTGCAGGCGGCTATTCGTCTAGGCGCGGCTCTGTATTGTTACGCATATTTACATTGTAGTTGGTAGCACCGATGGCGACAGCTACACCAGAGGAGGATATGTACCATGTAATTTTATGACACGCAAAAATCCGCGGAACTGTTTATTAATGTACTTAAACACGGTAATCCGCTGTAATTATCCATTCGGATTTGCGGTGGAGCATTTTTTTTATAGATGTCAGTTGGCGCCTGCATGTTTACCGTGCGCCTATTGCACAGAACGCGGTCCAGCTGTAATATCAGTCGATCTTTGTCGTATACAAGCATATATGTACTGTTCGCGAGAGGAAGAAGAAAATGTTATCTACCATTCGAAAGGCACGTCGAAATTCCAAGAGTGCTCTTTTTTATAAATACAATGTAACAGTAATTTGCCATAAATAGTATGTTTTTGTTGGAAATGACGACTTCTTCGAAACGTTTTTTCCCAAATTTTATCAGTACTTCTTGCCAATACTTCGCAATCTGGAGCATGTCATACACATGATACGTTTCAGTGAATTTTCGATATATACTTAGAGTAAAAACATTAAGTGTAATATCGAATCCAATTTATTTTTATCGTTTCTTGCAGTTAGTTCTTTTAGTCCACAAATTTAAGTTTTCGGATAGAATTAGAAATGTCAGTGTAAGCAATATTAGTGAACAAATGTTACATTTAAAGAGATAATAATATGTAGCTGGGATTTCTAATTTATTAGCATTTTGAACCTAAAATTAAGATTATTTCTGAGCAATAATGTTTATTTATGGCTCAACAGTTTAATAAATTCTAGGAAAATTTAGTAAACTTACAAACATAAAAATACCAGGCGCGGCATAAGTCAGGCAACGCTCTACACACTCTTCACTATTCGTCTTATTTAGCCAAAGGTCGCCATTAAACTGATAGCGGCACGGCATCATTTTATTGTGTAATCATTCTTATAGTGTTAATGAAACTAGAAAACAGCCCTTTATTTATTTAAAAAACACGTTGACTACTGGTGATGATGGTATTCCTTGTTTTTTGGTGAAGGGTTGTATCTACATTTTTGCCGATCCCTTATGCAAGATTTTAAATTTGGCTATTCGAACCAATTTTTAAGAAGGGTGATAGTTCCGATCTTAGGAATTATAGATCTGTTGCCGTTATCTCTACTTTTGCGAAAGTTTTTGAAATGTTGATTTATAAACACTTAGCTTATGGTACTAGACCACATCTTTCTAACACACAACATGGGTTCATGTCGCGAAGGTCTACTACAACTAATTTAGCACTGGTATCTCAGGAAATAGCTCAGACTGTTGAAACTGGCGGCCAGCTGGACATTATTTACACGGACTTTTCCTGCGCACTTGATTTAATTAATCACCGCATTTTATTGGAAAAGTTAAGTCTATCAATGCCAAAGACGCTTAGTCTTTGGCATTGATAGATCCTTGCTGAGATTATTTCATTCTCAACTTTCCAATACAATGAATTATGTTTATTACAGTAGGTTCAGGTCCCAACTCTTCTGTTCTACTATTTAATATCTTCATCGACGATCTTATCAAATCTATCAACTGTTCTGTATTGATTGACTCTTTGGTAGATATTAACTTGAACTTGTTGCAATCAGTTGCTGACAAAATTTATAGCTGGTATTTACGTAATAACTTACGATTAAACACAGATAAATTTCCTGGTGTCTTATTCTACAAAAATTACTAGAACTGAGTCGCGCTCACTATTAGTCATTTTGAGATTCCTCGTCTGTCTTCGATTAAGGATTTGGATGTGACATATGACAAAAATATACATTTTTGGATTATGTCTTTAATTTCAAATCTGCTGCTTCTAAATCCCTTGGATTTATTATTCGCACATGCAAATATTTTAATAACATCGACACCATTAAGACTCTCTTTGCTCACGTTATTTCAAAGCTCGAATATGCATCCATAGCCTTCTACGGTGCTCAGATTAATTTACTAGAGCGAATCGAGCGCAAATTTTTAAAATACCTTTCTTTTAAGTGTGATGGACGCTATCCAGTGCACGGAATTAATTACTACGAGTTATATGAACGAAATAGTGTCGTCTCACTCTCAGATAGGAGAAAAATCACTAGCGCTCTATTTATGCGGAACACCGTTATTGGTGTAGTAAAGCTGTCTAAAGTTGATTTTCTTGTGCCACGCTTAAAATCAAGATCAACTCAATTGATTCATATACCTACAGCAAGAACGAACATATTATTTAAGGCACCTATGGTATATTCGGCACATAATTTTAACAACCTGGAAATGGATTTGCCTTGATTCCTATATTTTTATTTCATTTCTTTTTTAGGTATGCATTTAGTGTGATTTCGTATGTATACATGTACACTCACTTTCATATGAAATACACCACCCAATTGGACTACAATTTTGAAACTTTGGTAAAATAATGCTTTATTATTAACTAAGAAACGATGAAAGTTTAGTTGAAAAAAGCAAAACAAAAATTAACATTTTTCAAGAAGAAGCTAGTAGTGGGTTGCATCCCCACGCGTAGCTATGCATGCATTAACTCTTCTTCCGATGCTCTGTATTAAGTGGTCGATGTCCTCCCGGGGTATCTCGTTCCATGTAACCTCTAGATGGTGTCGAAGTTCATCCAGATTCTCAGGAGGCCTGGGTAGTTGTCTTAGTCGCCGACCCATCATATCCCAGACATGTTCAATCGGCGACAAGTCCGGTGACCGTGCAGGCCATGTCAAAATCTGCAATCCAACCTGCTCCAGGAATGTTCTTGTAACCACAGCAGTATGGGGTGTTGCATTATCCTGTTAGAAAGTGGCATTCTGCAACGTCTGCATGAAAGGTACTAACACCGGTTCCAGAACGTTGTCGATGTAACGACGTGCGTTTAATGTGCCTGGAATGAACGTTAGGGGTGACCTTCGTCCAGCACATATCGCCCCCCAAACCATAACCCCAGGTGTTAAGGCTGTATGTCGTCTTTGAACAAACTCCAAATTCCGTCATTCTCCTCGATATCGCCGCACCCTTCTACGACCATCATTCACCCATAAACAAAACCTTGATTCATCACTAAAGACGATGTCATTCCATTGATGAACCCACCCTTGCCGTTCTTGACACCATGCAAGTCTGGCTGCGTTATGGGGAGGTGTTAATGGAAGCCGAAAGTAAGGACGGTATGAACGAAGCCCAAAGGAAGAAATTCTTTTGTAAACAGTTGCTATCGACAAGTGTCGGTTCAAGGCTCTCATCCAATTCACAGCAATCGACTTTGTTGTTTGAAATCGATCCCTGGTAGCCATCCGCCTAAGAAGTCGGTCTTCACGAGCGTTGCTTCTGGGGGGGGGGGGGGGGGGGGGTTCCAGCAGGACGGCGCCTCTGAATACCTTCTTCGGACGATAAAGACCATATCCGAGCAACTGTAGTATGGTCTCGATTCAGCCTTCTCCCAATCTCTCGGAATGAGGGACCCGCCTCTTTCATACCGATAATTCGGCCCCTAACAAAATCATTAATATGGGTAAAATTTCGCCGACGTCGCACTGGGGGCATTACAAAGCGTCTACTTAACAGTTTGACAATCAAATAAACTGACATTTTGTTGGCAGAAATTCATTAATTGGTAGGAAGAAAATATTGAAAGTTGGAGATAACAATGATACAGGAAACATAATAGTTGAGTTTTTTCGGCGGAAACTTTCATCGTTTCTTAGTTGATAATAAAGCATTATTTTACCGGAGTTTCAAAATTGTAGTCCAATTCTTATTGGGTGGTGGATTTCATATAAAAGTGAGTATATATGTATTATATGTACTCGCTATTGTATTCTGTTTTTTGCCCAGTTTTTGGATATAGTCTGTTGGCCATTTAATAAATTATTATTATTATTATTATTATTCACTGGAAAACCCATGACATTCCAACAAGATGGTGCGGTGCACCTTGTCATTATGCTATAATTGTTCGTAACTATTTAAATGTAAACTTTCCAGACTGGATCGGTTGACGAAATCGCACAGAATGCCGGCCAGGTCTCTCGATTTCACCACGTGTGATTTTGCGTTGTGGAGTATTTTAAAAGACAGGGATTTCTTCTATAACTTACCAAACATTGATGATATGAAGTAGGCAATAACTGAGAATGGAAGCAATATTAAAAGATAAACAATTATTACATCGCATATGCTCGGCTGCCAAAAAGAGACGTTTGCTTTGTATTGAAGAGAATGGAGGTTATTTTGTATATGAACGTTGGGAATACAATTATATTTAGTGTTTAATAATAAGAAAAGACTTATTCTAAATATAAGTTATGTTTATTATTTAAATCTAAATCCGGATCCTGACTTTACCGCAGCCGGTATAAACAAATAACGAAGATGATCTTCAACTTCAGCCCTCTGGAACCAAGGATGCTAAAATGCCATTACGCAATTTTTATATTGATCTTTCTCAAGTTCCTTAAAATACTAATCCGCTAAAGGACTAATGACCGAAATAATTTTTTAGAAGATTTTTGAGTAGATTTGACATACGAGTAGGATGGGTTAGGTATAACCTGGACATCTCAGTTGATCCAAGGTTTTTCGAATAACTTGACCGGTATGAAAGGGTGCGATGTCCTGATGAAAATTAGTAAGTTTTCATTATTAAATATTTATAATAAATTCTGAATGCGCTTTATCACGATAAAAGAGAACTTGTTTATGGGCCATGCAGGTCGTTTTTCACAACCTGCTATCGTCAATTTGTCTAATATAACGGCATAGTACAGCTGATTTACTTGTTTATAGAAAATATCGCGAGTACTTAGGTGTTAGCCCATACCCCAATAGTTAAACTTTCTTCATTTCCAGATCTTAGATACTAATTGCCATTAAAGACGTGCCTGATATATTCTCTTCTCGTTCCAATCTCTCCCAGTTTCTGGATTAATTTAATTCGACACCGTTTCTTTTCTTTATTTTTTATCTTTAATTTTTTTTTCTTTTTTCTTTTATTTTTAATTTTTCCCATTTATTTACTTTTTTTTCTCCAATATTCAGGAATCAAATCAGGAAAACATTAATCTATCTATCTATCTAACCATGGTCATCGGGTGCCAATATTTTTTTGTCTTCTGGCAAAAATAAACGTAGCGAACACTGTCAACTGGCCATGATTATCTCGAGGAAAAATCCAAGTGACCTCAACAAGGCCAATCGCACAAGCAACTCTTATTGCGGCATAGTTCTCACACTGAAAACAGGCCATGAAACCAATCCTCGTCCATTGCATATACTCAGTTCGAAGTTTCTGAAATCCCCAGGGAATTAATTTTTTAGCAAAAGAACCATGTCTAGTCAACTCGTACGAGTATGGGAGAAAAAAATACTTCAACCCAACTTCAAGGATTCAACCATATATAACCTACCTTTTGGTGTTTTATTCCATCTGCCTTGCTATCAACGTATATGCTCTCCTTTAATTACTCTTCCAGTAATTTCCTTTCTTCTCTAGTCCTCAGATACTTCAAGCTCAATTTCATATTTATCTATAGGTAGTCCCTTCCTGATACAATATAGGTTATCAGTCACTTCATTACTTAAATTACGTCGTCTACATTAAATTAATCGCAAGAAATAATGGATATGACCCTAAAGTCGTAGATAAACTGTTAAAACGTAAAGAAATACAAAATAATAAGAACAAATACCTATACCCGAAAATAACAGAAAATATACAAAGATGGCACAAAATTACATACATACCACAACTCACTAATAAAATAAACAGAATAGTAAAAGGATTAGATATCAAAATAAGCTGGGTAAATAAAACAAATTTGGGAACAACGATTAGCAACAACAAAGATAAAAGAGATAAAATGGACCAATCAGGTGTTTATAAATTAAAATGTAAAGACTGTGAAGCTATCTATATCGGCCAAAGTGGACGAGCCATTAAAAACAGAGTTAAAGAACACAAAAAGTCAATTTTATATAGTGAGAAAAACACAGGCTTTGCCGAACACTGTATAGAACTCAACCACTTCCCCGATATAGATAACTGCGACTTAATACACAATATCACAAAAAGCAAGAGATTGGACCTCCTAGAAATATTAGAAATAAAAATAGCGAAAAAACAAAATCTATTAATCACCAACACACAGATAGAATATGCCAATACACCCTTTATAGACACCGTAATACACAATATAGTACCACCCCCACTACACACAAGAACAGACAACATATAAGAACAAGTGCGATAGTCTTTAAGTTAGATTTATAGATCTCTTTGAGAATGGCATAACAGCCGAAACAAATGTTAGAGAATTTAAATAAATCTCATAGTGAAACAAGCCAAGTGTTTTAATTTATTTTTATTATTTACTGTATAACTAAAAATTATTTTTAATTAAAAAAAAATGTAATTTGAAGCCTTTTTGTGAAAAATCCTTACGTGATGGAGAAAAATAGAGTTCATATTTGGATTCAGCGCCCAAAAACACATAAGAATCAGCTATCAAATTTAAAACAATTTTTAGAAAGTTAAAAAACGCAGGCCTGTGTTATTCAACATGGTCTCCCCTTAAATTAATACACTTAATGCAGCGATCCTCCAACGCCTAAAAAAATAAATTCTTCTTAATCTGCAAGCCAGCCCTCCACAGCTTATATTACTTCTTCGTTACACAAAAATTGACGTCCTTTTAAACTTTTTTTCAATCGAGGGAACAGATCTGAGTGGGCTAAGTCTGGGGAATAGGACGGGTGTTCCAGTAATTGTAACCCTAGATCTCGAATTCTTAGGCCTTGCAGAACCATAATGCTTCCGTTGCGTCAATTGCAGTCGTGTTTCTGGGTCGTAAAAATGGACACATGTTTCATCCATAGCCACAAGACGGTTCTAGAAATCTGGATCTCCTTCAAAAGGAGCACAGATAGACCGTGAAGCTCTCACTCTTGCTCGTGTGTGTTCGGCGTTCAAGTATTTAGGAATCCATTTTGTAGAAATTTTGTCATATCTAAATCGACGTGATGAACTATATGATGAACGCGTTCATATGGAATCTTTCGTACCTCAGTTATACGTTTCACCCCAATTCGACTGTCTGATAGTATCATGTCATGAACTGCGTCAATATTTTCGGAGGTGGACACCGAAATCGGTCTTCCTGGTCGCTTCTCATCTTCAACGGAAAGTTTTTCTCTTATGAATGACGCAATCCAATTTTCGACGGTCGCATTTGATGGGCATTGATCGCCAAGTCTGTTTAGCATATCTTCGTAAATTTCCTTATCACTTAACCTCTTCAAATACAGGTATTTGATGATGCCTCGATACTCCTCGATACCAGTTGATCGATTTTCACATTTGCATTCGACATGCTTTCTTTCAAAGTTTACTGCACAGCAATACTTCAACTTCTTGACGCAAGATTTTACAGTGACATTTTTAAATTGTCATATTTCTTGCCATTATAACAAGATTTTGTTTTGTTCAAGGAAAATGGCCTAAGCTAACTAGGTATCAATACCCCCTCGTATTATTATTAATATTTATTACATCTAGTAACTTCAAATATTCTATTATGCATATTTATTATGTACTCTCTTTCTGCCACAGGCAAATATTCTAACTCCAGTTGTTTTCGCTTCTTTAGAGGCTAGTTAATCACTTGGCCAGGTCACTGGTACTCGGAATGGCTGAATCCATAATGAAAATTGCAATGAAAGTTGATTAACTATGGAGGGAACTCTTTTATATGAACAGAAAACAGAACAGAAAATAAAGCAAAATTCTAAAATTAAATAATTTGCCAAAATTGCTCGATACGAACTTTAAGTTAAGATGCGCGAATATACTAATTCATCTTATAGACAATGTTAGCGTAGAAGAAATTTGTTTTGGCAACTTTATCAAATATCAAAATCATAACATATTTAGCTTAGACAAAACTCCTAACAAAATGTATTTTGGATGATTTAAGTTTCAGTTTTATTAAACTATAAATGCAGAACATATTCTAGAAAGGCTTAATTTTTTTGTCTGATGCTAGAGACTGTACCTAAAACTAAAATAAACAATAACTCTAGAAATTTGTAACAAAACTTGAAAGTAGATAATAATCATCTATAAATAACATGGTGCAACATACTTTTTAGCAGAAAATTCCATTGCATGATTATGATGCATTATGATGCTTTGATTCCAAATGTGTCTGTAAAAAGCGCAGATCACCCATTGTTTTTAGGATATTTATGTGTCTTATGTGTCGTATGTGTGTTTTCACATTAAAATTCAAAGAGAAGCTCTAACGTCTTCAATTAGAAAAGTATGCAAGCCATACTTTGGTGTATAAATGAGAGAACAAGATAAAATATGGTCTCCACGTGTATATTGTGTTCAATGTGGTCGTTATTTACGTGGATGGATTAAAGGCACTTGTTTAACAATGCCATTGTAAATACTAATAGTTTATTTACGTTGTGTGCCTTTATACTTACTCTCCAATGAAAATGCACGGAATTTGGTGAAATTTTTTAGAAAAATTGATGAATGATCCCAGAAAATATCGACAAATTTGGAATTGGCAGAACTCAATTCACCACAATCAGTTATTTTGTGCGTTGACAAAGCAAAAAGATTTTTTCGTTTTTTTAGTGTTACCTTCATTTTAAACAATATATTAGCATAATAATGCATTATGTTAAAATGTTAACAACAATCATTTTTAAGACTTCGCTTCGTCGAGAACCTCTAATAATAATAATAATAATAACAACCTATATTGTCCAGCAGATTTAATAGCTATTTAAGTCACAAGGAATGTAAGGACGTATTAACATTCGAGGTAGGCAAAAACTAGCTGAGACGAAGCCGACGCTTATTGCCTGCCAAGAATGTTAATAGTCGATACATTTCGTATGGTTTATTATAGTTTTACTGCTGCCGTCAGAAATTAATGTATATATTTTAGGAAATCGTTTTGGTTTGTCACCTGACCGAATTAATTTTAATTTGAAACCCCTTTTCGTGAATCGTGTTACCTGTGTTATCATGTCATACAAATAGTTGACATTATAAACAAATCGATAAGATGTGTTATCATGTCATAGAAATAGTTGACATTATAAACAAATTGTTAAGATTATTGAAAATTACATAAAACGCTGGAAATCAATTCGAAATAGGGATTGATGAAATAGAAAAATCGTAATTTTGTATATATTTCATAATAAAAATGTTGAGTTTTGTCATTCCTAATTTTTACCCCAAATAAACTTTTGAACCAGAATTCATGAGTTGTTCATTATTATCCTAGGAAAATAGTATTAAGTTCCGTTGTCAAGACAAAACTACAAACGAATGTTGTAGTCAACTTACACCCTATGTTAGCCCCTAGCAGGAAAAATCCATTTACAGAACAAATATAAACAAAACATTACAATTATCATCACCTGATGAAGCTCTAGTAGAGCGAAACGAACGTAGTGAATCTTAATAATATTATAACGAGCCATCGAAAAAATTCATAATTGGAGTAGACTGTGAAATTGGGTTGGTACTTTATCCACTTCCACATAATGACATTTATTATTTGACATTGAAATTATAAGTTTGTGTCAAATTTTTCAAAACTCTTATTAAGAAAATTAAATTTATTTAAAAAATGGTATTCAACATAGAACAAAAAGCAAAAATTATCGAATGTTACTTCCGTACAGGTGTGAAAGTAAATGGCGAGTGGCAGTATTCAATTACGGAATGCATGGCTGATTTTAGTGAAGAACATCCTGAATTAGTGTTTGACTACAATGATTTTTACAATGTTTTGACAAATTGTGTAAAGTTATTCAGAGAGACTGGTAGCGTCGGTCGAAAAACTGGAAGTGGACGGCCATCTAAACGTACAGCTGATAATATTGAAGCCCTTCAGCATATTATTAATGAAAATCCAAAAACATCCATTTCAATAGTGACCCAACAAACAAACTTATCTTATGGTACGTGCCAATTCATTCTTAAAATTCATTGTCATTGTCATCCATACAAGCTGCAATGTTTTCATGAACTTTATCCAGTGGATTATTTAAGACGAGTGGAATTTTGTCAATAGTTTCAAAATAATCTACATAATCAGGATATCCTTAACACAGTTATTTTCACGGATGAGGCCTGGTTTTATCTTTCTGGATATGTTAATTCACAGAATATGAGGTGTTGGTCCTCCGAAAATCCTCATTTTTTTGTTGAAAAAACATTGCATCCCCAAAAAGTTGGTGTTTGGGTTGGAATATGTCGAAGAAGATTGGTGGGTCCCATTTTTTTTGAAGGTACACTTACTGCTGCACGATATCGCAATGAGATACTTGGCTCATTCATAAATCAACTGGATGATGAGGAATTACAAAATGGGTATTTCCAACAAGATGGTGCAACAACACATACGACCAGAGAAACACTTCAATATCTCAGAGAATTTTTTTATAACAGAATAATAAGCAGGAACACTGAAATCCCTTATCCAACTAGGTTTTGCGATTTAAACATATGTATGTGATTTTTTCGTATGGCCATACATCAAAAATTCGATTTATTCAACGCCAATTCATAATCTGGAACAACTGAGAATTCGCATAACAGAAAAGTGTGAAGAGATCAACAACTCACCGCAAATGCTGCATAAAGTTTTTGCTGGATTGCAGAGAAGAGTTGGTTTGTGTTTAGATATAAATGGACAACATTTTCAACTTCTTCTGTAGCTATATGTAAATTTTGATTATGATTTCGATATTAAATAAATTATTTGTTTTCTTTTTTGTTGTAGTATCATTTCAATGCCATAGCCTTTTTTTACAATGAAAGAAAATGAAACTGTCAAGCATCAAGTAATGTGTCATTATGTGGAAGTGGCCAAAGTACCAACCCAATTTCACAGTCTGCTCCAATTATGAATTTTTTCGATGGCTCGTTAATTTGAACTCAAAGTGAAATTTTATTTCATAAATTATATATAAACAAAACAAACAATCATGCAGTTGTTCCCCAATAATACCATAATAATCACAATTCAATAACTATAACTATTTTATGCAAAATTATTTAAAATTTACAAAAATATATAACAAATTACAAAGTTCCATATGCTCATATATGATTGTCGATATGATAGTATACAAGTCCAAACAACACATTAATTTGGAAAAAACGAGTCTATATGAGCTCACAATAATAATAATAATAATAATTTATTCTTGCCCAACAGACTAATCCATATAGCACACAAATATTTTGACACGGTGTGACAATACAATACATAAATAAAATAAATCAATTAACTCCATAAAAACATAAAGACATTGTTAAAAAAATCATTTGTGTTCTTTGACGAATGCACCAACGGAGTCTTGCACAAAATACTGCGTGGGGAAAAAGTGCTGTACATCGCTTGCAACTTTTGAATGAGCAAGTTAATTAAAAAAATTCTTATTCAAAAGATGGTTCATATAATATTTGTCATCACTAGGTAGCATTCTTTTTTCTGAGTTCACTATTTTAATGCAAGGCCAAGTAATTTTTTTTTACAAATGAAACAGACATGCAATATACATATCTGTAACTGTACACATGGACAATACACCTCGTATTTTCAGCATTTACTTCTGCTTAAGACACGTGTTTCTGCCATCTATAGGCGTCATCAGTCAAGCTAGTGAAGCAATGTAATACAAAATAATACAAATCTGTTTAAAAGCAGATTTGTATCTGTATATACATTTAAGCTGAAATGGCCTACGAGACATAGCAAATTTTGTCCTATCAGGTGGCACTATATAATAAGTGACATCTGACGGACGAAAGAGACTATGCCGAAAAAGGCGATCTTTCCCTTGACCAGCTAAGCTGGTACATAAGAGTTGTATTATTTTGTATTACATTGCTTCACTAGCTTGACTGATGACGCCTATAGATGGCAGAAACACGTGTCTTAAGCAGAAGTAATATCTCTTACTTCAGCCTCGTACTTTCAGCATTTATTGAAAATACGAGGTGTATTGCCCATGTGTACAGTTACAGATATGTGTATTGCATGTCTGTTTCATTTGTAACAAATGCGTAATACGTGCTTAACGTATTGATATACTTAAACCTTTTTTGTATATTTACTGTCATCTGGCTCGTGTTAATGGACTACACCTATATACGTATTTTCTTCTCTTATGTACCGGCTTGGCCGGACAAGGGAAGGGTTGCCTTTTTCGGCATAGTCTTTCGTCCGTCTGATGTCACTTATTATATAGTGCTACCTGATAGGACGAAATTTGCTATGTCTTGTGGGCGATTTAAGCTTAAATGTATATACAGATACAAATCTGTTTTTTTTTTAAATAGATTTGTATTATTTTGTATTACATTGCTTCACTAGCTTGACTGATGACGCCTATAGATGGCAGAAACACGTGTCTTAAGCAGAAGTAAATGCTGAAAATACGAGGTGTATTGTCCATGTGTACAGTTACAGATATTTATATTGCATGTCTGTTTCATTTGTAACAAATGCGTTATACGTGCATAATGTATTGATATACTTAAACCTTTTTGTATAATTTTTTTTTCTTAAATAGCGTCATGTATTTTTTTACATATTTAAAAGAAATCTTTTTCGAGAATGATATGCAATTTATAAGGGGTTGTATAAAAAAAAATTCAAAAACTGGTTAAACCCTTTATGATTCCGAGTGACAGCTCAGTTGTTTTGATTTAATAAATTATTCTGTTTTTAAATGTCAACATGACGTAATATAAAAAAAAACTTGACAATCGCGTATCATTCTATAAAATTTTGACATATATTCGGCAGTGAAAGATTAATTTATGTAAAAAATGGAAAAATTATCAGAAAAAGAACGAATTGAAGTTTTGATTATTCTTGGTTACGGTAATAGGAAATGTACGCAAGCTGAGATATGTGATTTATTTAATAATAAGAATCCTGAGCGAATGTCGATTAACAAACAAACTGTAAGCCGTATTGTAAAACGGTTTAATGAGATGGTACCGTTAAACACACTCCAAAAATAGTAGCGGATGGAGATAAGCCTCTGAACGTATTATTAGATGTTTCGGAGAATCCCAAAATTTCCGCCCGAACTCTAGCTTTACATAATGGTATGTGCCTCAGAAAAATAAAAGTTTGAACCTCTTAAAATACATCTTCTACATGAACTAAATGAAGATGATTTTGATAGAAGAAATCAATTCTGTGAATTTAGTTGGAATGCGAAAATAATTTTCAGGTTTTTCAAAATATTTTATTTTCTGATGAGGCAACATTTTATTAAAATGGCTCAATAAATCGACATAATTGTCGATATTGAGCCACAGAAAATCCACACTGGGCAGAAGAAGTTCAGAAAATAAAAACATAGCGGGGTATAATTGGCACCAATATTATTGGCCGGTTCTTCATAGAAGGAAATTTAACCTCTGAATAGGACTTCACCAATTGCACTTCAAAATGTTTTGGAAAGGTTTGGAAACCGTCAGGTAATTTTTTGGCAGTAAATAGTCCCATTTTGAGCACTTAAACAATTAATTTTGGCAAGTTTTTTTTCTAGTTTTTAAATTAACTCATCATTTTTGTTTGTACATTACAATAGCACTTAATTTTAAAAGTAGGTTCTTTTTTTCATTTTATTAATATTTTATAATTTGATAATAATAAAGGTTTTTGACCATCTTCTTGAAAATTTTCTTATACAACCCCCTACAAATTGAATATCATTATATTCACGAAAAAAAATCTTTAAATATGCAAAAAATACATGTCGCGCTATTTAAGCAAAAAGAAAATTAGTTTGTTTTCTCACTGCTTGCATTTCTAATCCATATCTCACAATCAAATCCCCGTAGTCTATATTTCATTATGGATAGACACTGCCCAGCCTGTAATTTAAGTACTTCAAAAATTTACGCTGAGCACGTTCAGTTTGATCCACGTGTAGTTTGAACCACGTTGGGTACCAAACGGTTGGCACATATTGCAAGTAAACATTAGTGAAATTTCCGGTCATCTAATAATAAAACCCAGGGACTTAACAGGAGATCTAGTGATGTTTAAGAGATGATCATTGCAGGTCAATTTACTGACGAATGTAACACCAAGATCCTTTATAGAGCTTCATTTTTCTATAACAGTATTATCGATGTAATAAAGAGAGTTTATGTAATTTGTTTTCCTTGTGAAATTCACAACATAGCATTTGGAAATATTTAAATGCAGTAAAAACACATTTCTCTACATTTAGAGTAATTTCATTTCGGCGGCACCATTGGCGCATTACCAAAAAATTTCTCTGGAATCTGGCATGACAGTCTAAACAAATAAACAATTGCGAAAATCTTCAAATTATCGGTATATCTCAGAACTTTGCAGTCAATAGATGTAAGGAAGTCAATAATATATATGCTGAATAGAAGAGAGACCAAATTCGAATTTTCTAGGACACCTGGTGACAACGTAAAATACTGCGAGTAGTACCCATGATAGCCAACGTAACTTAAGCGAAAATCCAGAAAGGAAGTGATCAACTGAATCATGAACGGAAACCAAAAGCTTTTGTGAAGTCAGTATAAATTAGGTCGACCTGAAAATGATTGCCAATCCCTCACGGGATTTCAATCAAATTTCTCAACGTAGATCTGCCCATAATAAACCCTTGTTGTTGTGGGGCCAACAATAATTTTGCAACCCGTTTATAAATCTGTCGATTAAGCAAATATTCAAAAACTTTGACGAAGTTGCAGAAAATAGTTATGTTTTTTCTATACCAGATTCGGTACAATTTCCGTTAACTGTGCAAAATTTGAATTTAGCTTCCGACGACCAACTGTTTTTGATTAAAATGCAATTCATTATTGTCTTTGGCATTCCAACTTGAATTTACGTAAATTTCATTGAAGACCACATTAAAATTTTCACGAAATCACGTTTTTACAACGATGTAAAGGGTTATCAGCATCCACATTTTCTCTGCCTTCTCTGAATAATCAGTGCCTCTAAAAATTAACTTGGGTTTGTGTTAAACAATTATCACCATCACGATTTTAAGCATTCGGAGCGTTTCCGTAACACTTCTACTGTTTTTAACACAGAACTTAATGTTAATAGATTGTTCTTTATTTATTTTTCAACCGCTTTTTTATTTTAGCTTCTGGGCTGGCTTTTTATAATTATTTAAGAAGATTGATACTTCAGAAATTAATCTCCTACCAACAGATGGCACTACTAATTTTGTTAAAATAGAACTGTTTCGGATTTTTGGGACATATTATGTATGATGCCAAATTAACTTACTACTGGTGGCGCCATCTATGGTCGAGCTCAAAAACATTTTAGACTATTCTCATTTAAATTTGTTCTAGTCCAGTATTATTATGCTTGTGTTTATTATTGGATATCATTTAGAAATACCTAGAAGAAAGCATGTAGAATAAGAATTTGCCCTACATTTAGTAGAAGTATTTTTAAAAATGTAAAGAGAAAACATTTATGAAAGGTTTGATTCACTATGACAATTCCTCAGTGGAATTTGCAAAATATATTGTTTCAACTAAATTATTATTAAGTTGTTCCAAGCTTTTATTCTTATTTTGAAAAGACGTCATTGCCTTATATTAAAATTATTTTAACCCCAGTAAATATTATTACTCTTCGTTCAATTATATAATAAATATAATATTCATTGTAGAACCTTCAAATATGTAAAATAAAGTGCGTTTGAGCAAAATAGGCGGGCTTATCTAGCGAACACATTCACGTGCTTTCTACTAATTAAGTGAAATTTAGATAGACTATGAGGAGTCTCGATATAATTATATAGAGAATGCGTTGATGTAGCGGTCTCCTTTTCCCATTGGCGCCAAAATGTACGCCGCAAACATAAAGTCGAACACATCTTTTTATCCGCATTTGGCGCATTTTACTATCTTTTTTTTATAAAAGCGTATATATTGATATTGTAAAGTTACACCGGTATGCATGCGTATCAGTAGAAGAAGTAGATGAAGGAGAAAGTGGCACTAATTTTTATGAAAAGTATGATTGATAATTGCAAATAGATTCACAGAAGAACATTCAATGAAAGCGTAATTCAATAGTTATTTTAGCAAGTTCCTCATAAATTTATTAATTCTTGTTAAATGTTAGGTGTTAGTTATTACTTATTACATTGAGTTGCTATTTCGAAATTTTTATGTCTATTTCATCTACTCTGTCCCAATCTATATTTGGATGAGATATATACGAGGGTAGGTCAATAAGTCTCTCAAAATTGAAATAAGGGACAGCTACTATCTCGATACATTTTCTCCAATTTTTTGATGCCCTCCAAATAATACGATTTCTCGAAGCCCTCAAAATAGGCGTTTGTTTCATCGATGATCTCTTCATTCGACTCAAATCTCTTACCGCCGAGCCATTTCTTCTTCTTCTGTTTTGAGTTGGGCGCCAGCATGTCCAAGCACTTGAGCACACTGCTCTCTGTATTATCAGTTATAATATCACAAGAGCATAGAAAATAATCGATTATATTTCCGAGTCACGAGACGTATTCTGCGAAACACCACGAGAGCGTAGCTCGAGTGGTGTTTTAAGGATATACGTCGAGTGAAGAGGTTATATAATGGATTATTTTCGTTTGCTCGAGTGGTATTCGTTACGATTATATAAAGAATTAACTAACGAAATTTTTTTATTGGTTGAAATTAAAAGTACAATTATTATAATAAATATTTGTTGTATTATCTTTAGAAGTTGAATTTGAGGTGCTGGTGATGGTAGAGTTGGCAGAATCTTGTTTATTTCTCATTTTTTCAAGTATCTTGCTATGGTGTTCATTAGTAAGCTTTAGATACGGCTTCAGAGATTCAGATGATGAGTGGCCTGTTATCTTAATAATTTCTTGTAAGTTTGCTCCAGATTGTGTCAAGATGTTAACAGCGGAAGAGCGATTGGAATGATTAGATATTTTTTGCTTCTTTGGATCAAGTCCTATACTTTCTGCCGCTGAACGTATCTATTGACTTAATTGATTAAGGCCCACAGGGCAGTTTTTGTACCATATTTTAGTTTTATGCCAATCAGGATTAGGTGTTAAAAATAGACGATTGGTTTTAACGTTTGGTGTTCTTTTGCTTAACATTTTCTTCGACAGACGTACTGGACACTGATCTTCACAATTTTTATTCGGTGTCAACCATTTAGAGTCAGCTGTATGTTTTTCGCCACCTTGTGCTGTCTTTGAAAATATGGTATTGTACTCAATACGTCCTGTGGGTTGACCATAATTGTCGCATTCTGCTTTGAAATAGTCAATTAAGCAAAAGACTGCTTCATTTCCACGCCACGCCAGTTCCACAGAACAAATTTGATAGAATTTTTTTTGTAAACCGTCTGGCGTATTTTCGTCAAAAAAATGACACAATTTTGCTAATTTCTTCCGCTTTAAGTGCGACAGAACTTGTTTTTCTTTTTTCAGGAATTGCTTGTAACTTCTTCCTTTTAGCTGCCCGCGCCTTTCTTGCATCTTCAAAAATTACGCCTCTGAATGGATTTGTTTCTCGATTAAACTCTTCATAAAACTTTTCTGGACAAGTTTAGCGGAAATATTCCAAATTGTTTTCCCGGTACCTTCTTTGTATTCGGTGCCATCTGCACGTTTCATGTTGAATGCCCAATCTTTCAAAATACTTGCTAATTGTTCGTCAGAAGTTTGAGCACAAAGTTTATAATTTCGCTGTTCACAAAATTCGGTGAACTGTTTCCAAACATATTTATCTGTTTTAACGGTATTTTGCGGTGCCAAATCTTCAATTTCTTTATCTATTCCGGTCCCCGAGCTTATACCAAAGCGTTCCATGTCGAAAAAAATAAAAAAAACCTTATGAAAATTGCTGAATATATTTTTGACGTTTATCAACAAACTTCAAAACACTTGTTACCATGACAAAATTCATATTGTTGGAGGAAGCGAAACACCAAAATGGTTATATCACGTCGTCAAGAGTATATTCACTTATCAATACATGGTAACTATGTAAAATTTGTAATTGCTATTGGCTAAATTTCAAATGAGTTATATAATCCCCAATAGATCTTTCAGTTCCACTCTGTTAGTCTTGTGTCCTCGATGAAAGCCACTATCCTCCTCAGGGTAAGATAGATCTCTTCCAAAATATTTCTGTCTGAGTCCCTTCAGTTCCTCACACGTGCATATTACATAAATGCTAGTTTCCTCCTATTTTTCACATTTCCTACACCAGGGCTTACTAACCAAGCCCGTGCTGTACAGATGCTTCCTTAATGGACAATGTCGGGTTATTAAGCCGGTAATTATTTTAATTTCTTTTTTGTTACTACGAATTAAGTTGGCTGAAAACCTTCCGTCCTTAGTAGTGTTTTAGTATGGAGTTGACCTTCCGTTAACCTCCATTTCTTTTTATGTTCTCCCCAAAAAATGTCGCCATGACCTTGTTGGCCGACAGACTCACCTTGGCTTTCTTTAGCTTAGATTCACCACAAGAAGTCCACTGTCTCGACTGTTTCTTGGTTTCTAGGTTTCGTTCACGGTTACAACTGCGATTGAACTTCGCCAAACATTACTTTGAAGTTGTCAAACGATTGCGTTTGTTGTCAATTATGAGCAAACGTTATATTGGATTGCGCATAGCTTTTTCATATCCAAATATTTATGCAAAATTGAAATCACGGATCCATGTGATATTCCTGTAGCCTTTTCAGGTTCGCGGACCTTTACTCGGCGATCGTCCAATATCATACCCTGGATTTTACCTCAATTGGGCGGCCAGAACGCTCGTTTGAGTAAAATTGAGTAAACCAGTGGTGATTGGTGAATAGTCCCCATAATACTTTTCAAGTTTTTTTTTTGGTTTGCGTAATGGTTTATTCGCGCAAAAAATTGTGTTTAATGATGACACGAAATTAACTTTTTTCCATTTTTACCAAAATGTTCATAGATGTCTGCTTCAAATGGCTGTCACAGCAAAACTATTTGACAGATCTGGCTGAAAATTAGGGTGCGTTCTTTAGAAAGATGCTTCTTGACAAGCACAATGTTGGATTTGAAGTGGCAGCGCTATCTGTTATAATTTTCAGGTACTTCGTGACACACCCGCGTAAGCTGCCCACTAAAAACAAACCATTCGAAATACATATTATTTTAGCATTAAAACACCACCGACCTTCATCAGGTATTGTCTAGTATATTGCGGTCAATCGTATCAAACGCTTTAGCGAAATCTGTATACAGACTGTCCCGTAAAAAACGCCAACATTCATAATTCCGTTATTTATTGTCCGGTTTTATTTAAACAAAAAGTAAATTTAATAGCATCAAAAACACTATAAGATAGCAGTGTTTTATTTGTTTTCAATTGTTTTCATTAATGTCAAACGACAGTCAAGTTTTTTATTTTAAATGGCAACATATATATTTTTCGCTATATTCGGATTGTATTTTTTTTTCTGAATTCAACGATGTATAACATGTTTATTTTTGATAAACGTGTATTGCAAAAAAAAACTTTATAAATTTCATCTTTGTCTTCCATTATTTATAAATATTCGAATGTGTCATGAAACATTTGAAATGTAAGTATTATAAATATTATTATAAGAAACAAAACACTTTACAATAAATGTTGAAATTGCACGCCACCTTGTTTAACACATATCGCACATCTCCTAATAATAAAAAATAAAATAAAAACTTTATAAATTTCATCTTTCATTATAGTAGACTTGGCTCAGTCCACTAGCATTATATCAATGTGCCGTAAGTGTCAGTTTGACTTTATTAAGTTTTCTGTATTATCCTGTTTGAACGTTTTGCCGCAACAAAAAACGTATTTTCGTTAAAAATGAATAACAATGAATTAACGGACATGTTACAAGTGTTCTTTGAATGTAATAAAAATCGCCTCCAAGCAGTTCGTCGGTACAGTGCTCGTTTTCCGGACAGAGAAGTTCCAGGTTCGAAAATATTTCAGAGAATTGAAAAGAATTTAAGAAATTATGGATCATTTACCAAACCAAAAACAAAAACGAAAATTCTCCGAAGATAAGGAATTAGATGTTCTTCTTGCAGTACAGCAAAATTCACGAACTTCGATTCGCGAAATTGCACATAATATTGGGGTATCAAAAACTACAGTTCATGGTATTTTAAGAAAACACAAACTTAAACCGTACATAGCTCGAAAAGTTCATGCATTAGAACAAAATGATCCTGGCCGAAGAATCCAGTTTTGTCGTTTTTATTTAAATGCATTAGAACAAGACCCGAATTTTTACAGAAGGATAATTTGGTCTGATGAATGCACTTTTAGCAACAACGGTATTTTTAATAGAAACATACATCGACAGTGGAGTGCAGACAATCAGAGATTTGTAATTGAAAATAATTTTCAAAGACGTTTCAACGTAAATGTTTGGTGTGGCATTTTAGGTGATCAATTAATTGGGCCATTTTTCATAGATGGTTGCTTAAATCAAGAAAAATACTACACTTTATTACACGAAAATCTCCAAAACTTTTTAGATGAATTACCTTTGGCAAATTTAAATAGAATATTTTTTCAACAAGATGGGGCTCCCGCGCACAACGCCAGAGTAAATACTGATTTGTTGAACACCCAATTTGGAAATAGGTGGATAGGAACATCCGGTCCTATCGAGTGGCCTGCGCGTTCACCGGATCTTACGCCCCTCGATTTTTGGTTGTGGGCTTATCTACAAGATCGAGTTTATTTAACAACTCCAGAAAATGTTGACATTTTAAGACAAAGAATTATTAACACTTGTCAAGAAGTACCTGCCGCTTGTCTTTTAAATGCGATCTTTGGAGTAATTAGGAAATGTGCGATATGTGCTGAACAAGGTGGCGGGCAATTTCAACATTTATTGTAAAGTGTTTTGTTTCTTATAATAATATTTATAATACTTACATTTCCAATGTTTCATGACACATTCGAATATTTATAAATAATGGAAGACAAAGATGAAATTTATAGTTTTTTTTTTTGCAATAAACGTTTATCAAAAATAAACATGTTATACATCGTTGAATTCAGAAAAAAAAACCAATCCGAATATAGCCAAAAATATATATGTTGCCATTTAAAATAAAAAACTTGACTGTCGTTTGACATTCATGAAAACAATTGAAAACAAATAAAACACTGCTATCTTATAGTGTTTTTGATGCTGTTAAATTTACTTTTTGTTTAAATAAAACCGTACAATAAATAACGGAATTATGAATGTTGGCGTTTTTTACGGGACAGCCTGTATATCACCTCTACTTGCTCTTTTTTATACAAGCATTGAGAAATATACTGCGTAATTTCAAGTTCGTTAGCGTTGATCTTCCCAGATTTAAAATTGGTCTAATAAACTCATGTTCAAAATTAACGCACCACTCAATATTTCTGATATATAGTAGCTTTATCTCATTGCAAAATAACTTTGACATTTCTGGTGAAAATAGCCGAAAGTTAATGTCAAATTCTATTAAACAGATTTTTTTGAGTTGTTGAAGTTAAGTCCAAGCATCATCTAAGCTTTAATTACGAGTTTGTTAATTTTTTTGCTTGTATAGAATTTAAGTTAATAAAGTTTTAAATTCAAAATCATGAACCGACCACATTTAACCAATGATGAATGTGTAAGAACTTCAACTTTGTTAGAAGAAGGACGTACAATACGTTAGGTAGCTAATTTGCTGGGCGTTAAGCATTCGACAGTCAATCGAATGGTTAGAAGATCTAGGGAAACCGAATCGCACTGGAGAAGACACGGTCAAGGTAGAAAACGATTCACAAGTGTAAAAGATGATCGTGTTTTACAACTGCAACTTTCAGAAATAAGCGAATAACAAACACAGAACTTAGTAAGCAGCTTGAAGCGGTCAGCGGTCTGCTTCAACTGTAAGGATAAGGTTGAGGGAAGTAAGATTGAAGAGTAGAAGGCCTGCAGTTCAACCTTTACTTACCGCAGCACATAGAGTACAACTTTTGAGATTTGCCAAAAATCATACAGATTGGACAGTTGAAGATTGGAAGCGAGTTTAGTTTTCGGGAGAGACTAGCCCGATGATCGCGAAAGAGTATGGCGAAGAACTGAAGAAAGATATTATGACTTTACAATATCTCAAGTGGAGCCCTTTGGTGGTGGATCAAGAATGTTGTGGGTAGCTGCTTTGACGTCAAAGGTAGATGAATGCTGAATACTACCTTGAGAACATTATTCGGGACTATGTAATGCCTTTTGCACAATTTATAGGGAACAATTTCATTTTCAAGCAGGATAATGCGTGGCTCCACATCGCTAGACAAGTTTTGAATTACTTACAAGAGGTTAATATTCAAGTCTGGTTATTACGAAGTTCAGATTTAAATCAAATAGAGCACGTTTGGGATACTCTAAAAAGATTAATATTGCGACATTTAGCGGCTTGTAATAATATCCAGGAAGTGGAACAAGCTGTTCTTTTTGAATAGGATAATATTCCCCAAGAAGTAATCCAAAATTTTATAGTGAGCTTACCACGGTGAATACACGCATTTATCAGAACTATAGGAGGTGTCACGTGTTATTGACTTTATTCTTTTGTTCCATTTTTTTTTTTGGTTTTAGAATTTTTTAAAGATTTTCAATAATATAGTTTTGTTTCTGAATTTGTAATTGAACGTAATTTATAATTTTTTCCATAAGTTTATAATTATATTAAGTTCGATTGTTTTTTTGATCATGTTAAAAAATAATTCACCAGTAATACAATTTTGAAGAAATTTTGAACATGAGTTTATGACTTAGTTTCCAAAAGCCCGGAAAAGTAGACGTACTGATGCTTAAATTAGAACTCGAAGATAGAGGTTCACTTAGTACTTGTGCGTAATCTCTAATGAAAAAGTTAGAAGGCCCATCTTGACCAAAGGATTATCAGCCTTCATTTGCATCAAGACAGACAAAACTTAATGAGTCGAAACCGCCGGAATATGAATACTGTCAAATGAGAAAGAATATTTGCAGGAAAAGTATCAGATATAGTTGAACCTGATATAGATGTAGTGGAAAACATGTGTGCAAAAGCCTCAACAATTTAATCCGGATCAGTTAATTGAATTCAAGCAGGCAGGAATCTGGGATTCCTGCCTGCGTAGTGCCAGTTATAAACTACATTTTTTTTTTTGTATTGTAATTATCGTCAATTTTGGCTTTCAATTGTAATGACGTCTTTTCTGTATTTGAAATTCCAACGAAATTGCAATAAAAGATTAGAAAAACTCTCTTTATAACTTTCAATTAACCATATGTTAATTAGCCATATGTAATTGATACAATAGACAGTTATTGAAACATATCTCGTCTGAATAGCTTTGAGATGCAATTGTTCCCATTTCAGTTAATGTATTTAGAGAGCGTTATTGCTCATAAAATACGAGCTAATAAGGTAATATAAATGCGTATTATTCCTATGGCTTAAATGCCTTTATGAAAAAAGGTGTAATCACAATATCGTCCCAGCATATACATACGCGTATTAATAAAAAAAACAGGAAACCATTTTGCCACTGTCATTAATGTTACTGCATCATTAACACATACGCGATAAATTTTTGCACAATTTAAACGAGATGGAGATACGTAAAGACAATGCTGAATGAATGCAAGAACTCGAAATGAACGGTAAATTTACTAAAAGTCAAGGCCTGTATGTGATAAACGGGCTAATATAACTTCTGACGCCTACTTCATTCTTTTAGTTTAGCGTGGCATATTTTTCTTTAATGCTCATTTGTTTAAATATTTGCATACATTGTTTTTTGTTATATCCTATCGCACTTTTGATTTTGTATGCAAATAAAATTCGCACATGTTTATATATTCTATTAGTATATGTTTCGTTTTAATTTTGATTGAGGAATAGTACACGTACATTTTGAAACATCTAAATCAAATATTTTAATTGCACCGGTCAACACAGTTTGATTTTCTTAAACACCAATGTAGTTTATGTCTTTTGTCATGCGGATTCTGTATCTAATTAAAGATTTGCTCCATCCCTGCAGAATTTTGGGATATTTTCTTAAATAGTTTTTTCAAGAAACGCATTAAATTTGACAAAATTTCAAAGCTACTTTTATATAAGAAAGATACTACTAAAAATATTGTTCTGCCGAACATTAAGTGAACATGTCTGAACATGTGGAACATCTGGAACCAATCAAATTAAGAATTGGTTGATATTTGGCTATTGGGGTATATAACGAGCTACCACACACTGCTCTCTCGATTGAATTAAGTCTGTTTGATAGCTGAACGTCCATTTATTTCATAATGTCGCGTACGTGTATAAATACTCCAAACAGTTTCTGTTATGTACACTGTTGGAAAAAAGTGGCGAGGACACAATCTGTATAATCTGAAGAAGTGGTTCTAACGCAATGAAATTTGGTATGAAAGAAGTACTAACGTAGCATAACTTACCTTCACCTGGAGAGCGGCGCAGCCCTGCTAGGAAGGGATGCAGTAATAGCGGGAGTATCCCCCGCGAGCGGCGTGTACCATCGCTACACGACGAGGCATGGAGTCAATAAGTCGTTGTATGGTAGCGAGAGGGATGTCCAACCATGCTGCTTCAACTCGCCTCCATAGCTCCTCAACGTTACCCGGGGGAGCCGAACCTAACCGACCGAACATATCCCAGACATGTTCGATCGGATTGAGATCTAGCGAACGTGCCGGCCATGGAAGCCTCCGTAGATAGTTCTCTTCCACAAAGGTCTGGGCAACACGTGCAGTGTGCGGTCGGGCGTTGTCATGCATGTATAGAAGACGTGGGCGCCGTCTAAAGTAGGAAAGCACAACAAGCCGTAGCACCTCATCTAAAGCGTAGCGGCGAGCCGTCATCGTATGCGCGTCTCCGATGAACCAAAATTCGCGCGTCACCGGTGCTCAATTCGAATCTCGATTCGTCGGAAAACAAAATGTGCCTCCACTCGACAACCCACTGATGTCTAGCCTCCGCCCACTGGCGTTGTGTACGGCGGTGCTCGCGAGTCAGTGGAATCCACTGCAACGCACAGCGCGCTCTCAGTCCACTTTCTAGCAAACAGCCCCGTACAGTTCGCGTAGTGAGTACGCCTTCCCTTCCTGCTGGCCAAACGGCTCCAAGTTGCCTTGAGGAAGACGCACGCGACGCTAAAGCGCTGTGCACAAGGGCGCGATCCTCGCATGCTGTGTTCGTGCGGGGCCTTCCTGCTCGCTGCTGAAGGCGCGTACGTCCTTGCTCCATCCATTCTCGCCATGCTCGCTGCACTACCGCTAATGACCGCTCGAGACGGTGAGCGATATCATGGAAGGATACTCCTGTCATGTGCATCCTCACAACCATTCCTCGCTCAAACTTATTCAGATAACGCGAACGGCCTTCCATCACCCACAAAGTACGACTACAACTACCCGCTTCCACCACACTAAGAATAACCGGTTTCTCCTTCCCCGCATCGGTCTCCATGGAGAAAACATATTGCAGCTGTCGGAGGCAGTCAGTAAAAATTGCAGCGATATAAAAAGTAAAAACTCGCTGCGCAAACTCGTCTAGAGGAAACCTTAATACTCCGCTAAATCTACGCATTTATCTTGACATTCTTCAATAACAGAAGCTCAGAAAACGTCTATAGCTTCGTGAGTGGTGATGAATCATATGTTTATTCCTATGAACTTGAAAATAAACGTCAGTCCGCTGTTTGGGTGTTTTAAGATGAAGAGAATCGGACAAAAGTTATCCGTTAGCGAAGCTTGTCGAAAGAGATGGTTGCAACGTTTGTATAAAAATCAGGTCTTGTAGCTACAATTCCTTTCCAAAATCGTGCGTTAATGCAGATTGGTACACAACCGTTTGCTAGAAATAATGACCGTCCTCCGAGAAACCAAACCACAACGGCTAATCGTCCTGGATCATGACAATGCGAGTTCACACACATCTCGAAAGACAATTGAGTTTTTGTAACAGCAAAATATCGAATTATTAGATCATCCCCCGTATAATCCCGACCTAAGTCCAAACAATATTTTTTTAGGTTCCCAAAGATCAGGAAAGGAATGCATGGTCGACGATTTCAGTCGCCGGAAGAAGCAGTAGATGCTTTCAAAACGGCAACCTTGACTGTCCCAACTGAAAACTGAAATAACTGGTTTAACAATTGGGTTGAACGAATGCAGATGAATGCAAAAACACTTTGAGTCGATCCGCTCAACACTACAGACATCTCTCGTATTATAATATACAGCAAAAACGCGCTTACTGCGAATATATAGCAATAGAGGAATAGAGTGGGGATGTAATTTGGTTGGTTGCAAGATAGGTCAGCTGCCACGTTCACTTATGTAACTTGTGTTATTTTGAAGTCTGTCAAATTGATTAATCACGCCCCACTTACTTTTCCTATCGTAAAACATCAATCACATAATTTTGTATATTCACAGTAAGCGCGTTATTACTGTATATAACAAATACATATACAATAAATTATGCAAGAATTAGCATTCAATCTATTATGTATAATTAAATTAGACATTCGAAAATAAAAATACCTTTACATGGTGGAAGGTTATATTAATATAACCTTCCTACAAAAAAACTTTATTACAACGCAATAAATATGTGTACCAAAAGTTAACATTTAAAAAGGAATAAACAAAAAAAAATAAAGGAAAAGTGAATTGTGTATAAAAATTTCAGTTACTATTAGAATCCCCTATAAATTATGTTCATATTAAAAGATATATGTTATATGGGTGCTTTTGTCAACTTGTTTGCCCTGACTAACGACACTTTAAAAAGTAAGCATTCTGCGCGACTGCATGCGGGGGCCACAAAAGTCAACATTGGATAATAAATCACCGCTATCTTATTATGTTTTAGCTTGTGAAAAGAAAATTCGTACTGTACTATGGAAGGGATTTTCGTCATCACATATACAGTATTATTCTGAATAAGTGTCAGAGAATTTAATTTTAGATTAAATATGTTAATTAATATTTAGTAAAAAAAAATTATCTAAACAGTCCAATTTGTAATTTTATTTTTAATTCTAAATTATATAATAAAACCGTTTTGAAACCGCACGAAATACTCATCTGTTGTATCGAGAGTAGGATGAACCTTACTAAATCGTAGATATCGCATATTCATAACTTATTTATGTATAAATCCATTCGTTGTAAACAAACCGTATGTAAAAAAATATGTCCGCATATCTGCAAGGAACACGAAATTCACAATACTAAAAATTTATTAGATAAAAGTTATTTTTTTTCACATTTTTTTAAATTAAAAATAACACTATTGGCATATATTTTAGTAGTATAATCTATTAATTAAATTAACGAGAGTTATTCAGAATACAGAATATATCAGGAATGGATTACTGGTGAAATTCTTAATCTTATGGAAAAGAGAAGAAGCTATAAGGGAAAAAACGAACAACAATATAAAGAAACACAACGAATACTTCGCACAAAAATCGGAAAAGCAAAAGAAGATTATTATACACAAAAATGTGAAGAAATTGAGGAGCTACAAGCCAAATACGACAACTTTAACATGCACAAAAAGATTAAAGAACTCGTCGGCACCAGCAAACAAAAGCAACTTAATATATTATATAACAACGGGAAAATAGTCACACAAATAGAGCAAAAACTAGAAACATGGAAGAACTACATTAAAGAGCAGTTCGAAGATGAGAGACGGCATACGACTCTTGAAAATACGGAAGGGGAGTTGGGCCCGGACATAATTAAGGATGAAGTAACATATGCACTAGGTATGCTCAAGAACGGAAAAGCTGCAGGTCCGGACCAACTGCCAGCGGAAATTCTTAAACTGATAGAGGCGGACCGGATTCATGTTTTGGTAGAAGTACTTAATACCATATATAGAACAGGAATAATACCAAATGAGTGGTTGCTATCAACTTTTATAACCCTTCCGAAAAAGAAAAATGCCAGGCATTGCTCTGACTACCGCACAATAAGCCTGATGGGTCACACATTGAAAGTCCTGTTGAAGGTGGTCCATAATAGAATATTCAGGAAATTGGATGTAGATATCAGCGATAGTCAGTTTGGATTCCGTAAGGGCCTAGGAACAAGGGAAGCACTTTTTGCACTAAATGTCCTATCACAAAGATGCCTAGACGTAAACCAGGACATATACGCGTGCTTTATAGATTACAATAAAGCATTTGATAAAGTTAGACATGACCAACTCATAGAAACATTGGTCAAGAGAAGGATAGACCTCAGAGACATAAGATTAATCTCAAACCTGTACTATGGCCAAAAAGCAGCAGTACGAATAGAAGACACGACATCAGAGGAAATAGAAATACGAAGAGGTGTTCGTCAGGGGTGTATACTGTCGCCAATCCTCTTTAATCTGTACTCGGAGGACATAGTAAATAGAGCACTTGATGATCGGGACATGGGCATTAAGATTAACGGCATGACAATAAATAATCTGAGGTACGCTGACGATACAGTTATTTTAGCTGGAACACACGAGGACCTACAGACGCTAATTAACAGAATGGTCACAGTAAGCGAAGAGTATGGACTAACGCTGAACATAAGCAAAACAAAATATATGCTGATAACAAAAACAAGTAAAGATAATCGTAAGATATATGTGAAGAACCAGCCTATTGAGAGAGTAAGACAATACAAATACCTGGGCACGATCATTAATGAGAACAATGACAGCTCCCAAGAAATACGAGTCAGAATAGAACAGGCGAGAAGCACCTTTACAAGGATGAAAAGGCTTTTCTGCTGCCGAGATTTAAACCTTAACTTAAAAATACGACTGATGAGATGCTATGTGCTGTCTATACTATACTATGGGATGGAGGCCTGGACGCTGAAGGTAACCGACATGAGGAGACTGGAGGCATTTGAGATGTGGGTATACCGGAGAATATTGAAGATCTCATGGGTAGAGAGAAAAACCAACGTAGAAGTGATGAGACGTATGCATAAGGAGAGAGAAGTGATTCCGACAATTAAGAGAAGGAAACTGCTGTACATGGGACATGTCATGAGGGGAGAAAAATATCAAATACTACAAATAATTATGCAGGGAAAAATCCCGGGCAAGAGATCTATAGGAAGAAGACGGAATTCATGGCTGAAGAACCTTAGGGACTGGTTTGGATGTAATAATAATGAACTGTTTAGAGCTGCGGTTTCAAAAGTAAGAATTGCTATGATAATTGCCAACCTTCGAAGCGGAGACGGCACTTAAAGAAGAAGAAGAAGATTCAGAATACCTCTGAATACAGTCTAACACAAAATAATGATTATAATACTAAATGAATAAGAAGATAATATCAAAAATATTTAAAAGAATCGGGCGAGGAGAACACAATACAAGTACATACGAGTATTTGTGTGGAAACTACCACCCAAACATGCAGACACGTGTTTTATCCTCCCACTATGAACTCGTCACTGGATGGATACCGGATAGACAAATATTTAATTTTTTCTTATAAATATGTATGTAAATGTTAAATATTTCAGGATTTGCAATTGACTTCAGCTCCTTGTTGATGTAACTTGCGTTAATCTCAATGAAAATTTCAAATAAAAAGCTCATGATTTTGCGCAGTTCAAGTGTTTTATTGATCATATTTATGAGCTTACTTGCATATGTGTACATACTTTTTTACTTACATTTAAGATTTAAAATTTACAAAATTATTTTTTAATATAATTTTCTTGTTTTAGGTAAGTACCTGATTTATTAACTACATACAAATATCTTACATACTACATGGTAAGTCATCTCTTTCTAAACTTAAATTTATACTTACGAGTATATTGCACATTACACTATATTACCTATTACAAATTAAATATGCGCTAATTTTTGTTGGCTCCTACATAGATACTCCTTATTCTGCTATCATGTAGCTTAGCATTCATTTTTCACAATATAAGTTTATTAAAAACTAAGTGTATAGTATTTTTCAAATTGTAAGAAACATCTAAACGTTTGGATAATGATTTAATTGCAGTCTGTTTACACAGTGCTTAGGAACCAGGCGGTTTGTTGTGTATTAAATAAATGGACCGCAACAGAAAGTATAGGCTACTACTACGTAATTATATACAGAGAAATGTAATTTGTTTTTGTGAAAATTCAGAAATTTATTAATACCTGTTTAGGTTGCTCTCATTTAATATCTTTCAGTATAAACATTATTGTTCAAATTCATGGCCTACGATTAATTACCGTAATATACGAAAATATTTTAATTCAATCCTTCACTTTATAAAAGTAAGTATGTAAATAAATCCAGTTGTCAAAACAACAGGACTCGAGCTTACATTTATGCATGTGTGACAACATTTCTTACCTCGTGAACAATGTGAGATGTAGTGTCTTGTGGCGCCATCTATATTCAAATAATAATACTGCTAATAATATGATACGAGGGACATTTTTTAAATATCGTCCATTTTTTAATAAGAAGAAAATACTGTAAATATCATTAAAATATATTTATTTGCACATTATACATATTTTCATCTACTTTTTTACATAATTTCATGTCAAAGAAATCTACCGCCTGTGAAGAAGCCCAATCCATTACTGCAGTTTTCACTTCTTCATCGTCGTCGAATAGTTGACCACCAAGGAACTCTTTTAAGTTCCGAAACAAGTGAAAACCACGGTGCAAAGTCTGAATTCTAAGGTGGTGGATGTTCCAGTTGTTTCCATTCAAAAAACCTCATCAGACCCTGCGTTTGTGCAAAAACATGCCTTGCATTGTGATGGACCAAGATCACATCGGACTGCAGAAGGCCACCCCGCTTATTTTGTACAGCACGCCTAAATTTTCTCAACGCCTCACAATACGCATTAGAATCGATTATTATGCCTTTCAGCATAAAATCCACTAACAAAGTCCCTTTTCTGTCCCTGAATTTAGTTGCCATAATCTTTCGTGCGTGTCCTCAACACACATACAGACGATACCGCTAAAAATGGCGTCTAAGTGCGCGCAAAGCATGTTGGGAGCAGACGCGCATGCGCACTGTCGCGATTGCGCGTTATTCTCATTCACAAACGGACCTTATTTAAAAAAAAATATCCCTCGAATTATATTATTAGACCCCCAACTTCTTGTGATCAGATTGATGATTTCAATGGCTTTAAACCAGAGGTCCCCAAACTTTTTTGTCTTGTAGACTAGTTGCCATGTTTTATAGCGCTATTCACTTTGAAAGATTTGAATTTATAACTATAGTGCGAAAAACATTAAAAAACTCATTTTAAGTTTTACACATTTTTTAATAGAATTCAGTTGGCCCCTGGGAGTCGATTGAACTGGCCTACATCGACCCCTGGGGGTCGATATAGACCACTCTGGGAATCTATGCTTTAAACGTTCTCCGGCGAACGCGGATCATTTTCGGTCCTGTAGTTTTTAATCTATATTGGACACAAGTACGAACATTGCTTTATACATATACAATATGTCCCAAAAACATACCGACAAACTTGAAGGAGTGGTAGGTGACGTCGAAACAAATATTTTTTGTTTTATAAACATATGTCTGCAAATGAGCCGTTTTTGCTGTAGAGCAATAAATTGTTTTAAATCATATCCAAATAACTGAAGTAATTCTTAATTTAGCTGGACGGCACTATCTTTCGTCAAACATTTTTTTTTGCAACCACGGTTTTTGTTGGGCAGCAGAAACATTCCTTTATCACAATAAACATTCCATAGGCGACGATTTTGAGATCGTAGTAGTTATTTATAACATTTAGTTGTCATCATAACATTAACTTTGTTCATTGGTAATTTAAAATTTAATTGAAAATTAATGTTAATTTCTCCTTTGAAGAACTTGCCGATACGATTTGCACCTTGCTTATGGTACAGCACAGTGTAATGGAAGCGACGCAATACTCTTGTATGAATAGAGATATCCGGAACGTCGGCAACCTCATAATACAACCTTTGCTTTCATCTATCGTCGCCTCAGAGAAAGTGGGAAGCTAAGACGTCTTGGTTGTGGTTGTCCAAGAACAGCTCGTACGGTTCAATTTGAAGAAGAGTATTTACACCGTATGGAAGAAAACCAATCTACAAGTATTCGCGCAATTGCACATCATATGGGATCCTCCAAGTCGACGGTACACCAAGATTGGGTTTTTGTCAATGGTTTCTGGGTCACGATGAAGCTGATCTCGAGAGAGTAGTATTAGGCATGTTTCACGCGCGATGGTCTTTTTAATAGTAGAAACAGTGCATGATGAAAATCCTCACGCTGTGGTCTCTAGAAGACACCAACAACAATTTAGTGTGGCCTGGTGTTGTTGGAGAGAATCTAATAGTTCACTTGATGCCTGCTCGTTTGAACGTAAACATTTATCTGAATTTTCTGCAAAATGTTTTGCGTCTATTATTGGAAAGTGTTCCTTTAAGGATTAGAAATAACATGTGGATTCAACATGAGGCACCTCCACATTTTGGTTTAAACGTGCGCCGGTATCTAAACCAGCTATTTCCCCGCCGATGGATTGAAAGAGGAGGTCCCGTGGCCTGGCCCGCGCGTTCTCCCGATCTCAACCCCTAGATTTTTTTCATTGGGGTTATCTGAAATCTTTAGTTTACGAAACGGCTATTCGTAAGGAGGAAGATCTTTTAGCAAGTGAAATATTCCATAGGGTCTGCGAGTCAATGAACCGGCAATGCATCTTTGTTTTGAAGCAAATGGTCAATCAACATTTTTTGTAAACCATTATTTATTTGTCAATAAGACAAAGTCCAACATGAACAAAAAGTGATGTATTAATGTCCTCCTAAACATTTTTTGTAAAATAATACCAAAGCAATTTTTCCTTTTTTATGCTAAAACGACTAATTTGCGGACATATTGCTGTGAACTGTGCCTAAGCTTAATGGTGCAGTTCACAACGAATGTCCGGTTGCTCAGTCGCTCAAACTTCAAGCTGGAATCTTCTTATCTCAGGTCTTACTCTCGAACAAGCAAGATACGTGTAAAGAAAAACAATATAGCATTAAATAAAATTCGCAATTTCCTAATTTACATTTATTAAAAAAAAATCAAAAAAGAAAAAAAAATCCCTTTACCGAGTGTAAAGGGAGCTAAAGCAAAATTAACAGTGGCTAGGGGGAAATAGTCCTTGTGATAAAGACACGCACAAGGAGAAAAACCCCCTGTGACTCTCGAGCAAAGATTTGAAATAAAAATAACAACAAAATTTATCAGATGTCAATAATACCATTAACCCCAAACTCAAACGTCAAGATAGATATTTGTCTATCTTACGCGTAAAATCAAAATCTTACAGTCATGCGTACACTTAACATGACACTACACAAAAGTTTCCCCACCTTCTAATCGTATTAAAATATTTATATGAATAAAAACTAAACTCAACAAAACAGTCTGACAAATTTTCTAGATATTTTTCTGATTATAAAAAATTTCACAAAATTACAAATTATTAATTTATAGAGCTCTTTTCAATACTTAAATTATAATAATTAAATAGTACCTACATTAATTAATGTATCGAAAACACAACACGAGAGATTTTTTTCTTCAGATAGGTCTTTTAAAATTAAATCTATTACAAATTTAAAGGACTCGTAAAACCACGTCAAATGAATTTTAAACACAATCGAAACACCAATCAAACAATACGAACTATTCAAAATATATATATTAAACAAAATTAAGTCTTGTTTAATATCCAAAATAATATAACCTATCTCAGAAAGCACTAGTGAATCTCTAAAATCTAGTTCCAGGAAACGCCAGGGCATCCCCACCTAACATAAACAACTCAAGATAGCAATAATATATATATATATCTCTGTACTAGTATGACTTCCAGGTTGGCGCCGACTTCGAACATCAAACTATGCCTGGACAATGTACAGTCATGGATCAAAATCAAATAATCATAAATCATCACCTAAAATTTTACATTTTTACATTTATCTCCAAAGAATACAATATTCAAAAATATAATGTCTTATCTATCTTCCTTGATTTCTTCTGCAGGGAAAAATCTACTGCAATATGTTTATTAAGCAAAAGATGTTTGTTTTGATGTCCCCTACCACCCTTTGAAGTTTGTTGTATGTTTTTTGGACATCCTGTATATTAACTACACTTTATTATTATTATTATTATTTATTATTCATTTGTTAATTTTTACTTTATTATAATTATTTTTAATTCAATTTATAAAACTTTTCCCTAAATAAGAATGAAATCGTTAATTGTAGAAATATTTTCAAGCCCTTTTTCTAAAGTTAACGCAAAACTAGATACCATAATGCAGCTCCTTTTGTTTCGATATTATATACATAAAATACAAGAAAACGGGCCTACTGCTTTTACATAATATCTAAACTAAACAGCTGATATTACACAAGCTTCATTTACACAATGGTAAACGCCTACTTTGCTATTAACTTGTGAATTAACTTATTGAATTGACCTTGTACATAATAGTAAATCGTTTCTAAAAAGGAATAGATACAAATATATTAAAATATCGTGGGTATTTACTATACTGTTAATATTAATGATTTCTATTTTTAAATTGTAAAATAGTCAGTGCATTTAAAAAGATCGATAAAAGATTATTCAAAATAATCCATATAGAATGCGTCTAGTTAGAAAACAGAAATATTCTGTTTTTATGTACTTAATTGGGTTAGAAAACTGTTGAAAATGTCACGTTGTCGAATGGATTTGTTACTATTCACAAAGCGACATATGTGTTGATTGTTTTGCACTGGTTTGGTAATTGTAACTGACCGTTCCAATGTATGTTTTCCACTTGTAATCATTATGGAAAAAGTGTAAAATTGAACAGTTTCGCGTGTTTATAATGTGAGATTTAAATTCTTTGGTATTGTGAATGTGAGACGATGATATGTACTATGTTAAATATGTATGTTTGTACTCGCTCTTTTAAACTCGGGCTTTTATTCACTTAATATAGTATTTATGAGAAACTGTATGATAAGTATAAAATATGAATAAAGATAACTTGCATTTTGCTAGAAATATTTTCTCAGTATCAATTTAGAAGTAAAAGAATAATAACCCATAAAAGCACCATGAAGAAATTTGATTAAAATAAAATTATCTTGTATCCACCGTAGCTCACATACATACGAGTATTTCGTTGTTAAAATTAACTTCAACCGGCGTGAATAAAACTTGATGATAAGCATATGGGCGATTCGCAACTCCGCACGGAGCACAGTGCGAAATTTAGGAAGTTTTTTGAAATACGTAAAATGCATAAGATTATTTATTATTTTGTTAAGTAAATACCCCGCCTTTAAAACCTCATACTCAGTTTGGGGATTTACCCTGCGAAAGAACCGCAAAATGCACCTGAAAGTCGCATTACTTATTCAATCATACTTTCTGCCTATAGAAAGCTATTCGATTTGTTAAAGTTAATAGAGTGGTACATACAAATGGCAAATCAGTAGGCCATGATTTTTTCTTCATGTATTTTATTAGAAAATTGTCAATTATTGGCATTTAATTAATTGCACAATCTTTCCTTGCTCGTGTGTGATTTGTTCGTGGAAAAAGTGATTTTTAAGAAGTAAGTTAAATTTACATTTTTAACTTCAGTGGAAATTTTAAAAAGTGATACCACATAATACCAGCTAGAAACGCACAACATTTTATATATTTTTTTTTCCGTCTGTTGAAAACTCAAAAGATCTTCTGCGATATTTTGCGATCTTCTTTTAAATGAAACATTTTCCAGAATGACTTTGCAAGTTTCATATAACTGTATATTCCAAAAGTGGAAGGAAGAACCGACATCGGATGCCATCATTGGTTTTGTTTTGGAAAAAATAGGCTCACCAATGTTAAGATCTGATGCTCTTTGCAGTTTAAAGGCAACTTTTCGGCACTGGTTTGTAAAATACGAAAAAGGTGGATGCTAAATTTCGACTGGATTCCCAGTCGAAATTTAGCATCATTTCTGAATAAAAATGCTGTTTGGCTTGAAAATAATGTAAAGTTTTCAAATGCTGTAAGGGATGCATTGCCCAGTGGATCGAGGACCAAAGCAGGCAGACCTAAAAAAGAATTTAGGTATCGTCATCCTAAAGTGCAAAACAGAAAAGTGCATCATCTTTTGAAGTCCGGTAGTCAAGACGAGTTAGCCAAAGCAACCGTAACAAAGCTATACCAATCTGGAAAACGAAACTCTGCAGCGATTGTCAAGGAACTGGCATCTGCTTCTCCAGAAAGGGGAAGCAAAATCAAAATGGCTCGCATGTCTTCTTCAAACAGCCCACGAAAATTAACTCCGGACCAGGCTCTGGCGCTACTTATTGATGCAAACTTATCGTCAAATCAATAGAACATTGTTCGGGATCAAGTAAAACATCACGGTTGCACTTTGTATCCACCTTATTATGTTGTAAAGGAGGCAAAGAGGTTATGCTATCCAAAGGACATAATAATAACTGAAGTTTCAGCTGAAGTATCAGTTCAGTCGCTTATAAATCATACCATAGCAAGACTTTGTACAGGGCTAGAAGAGACTCTTAGAACGTTGTCAAACGTTAAAGCACTAAATATTATCGTAAAGTGGGGTTGTGATGGGGCGGAACAAGTTAACTATAGACAAAAGTATATGGACAAACATAGCTCTGATGATAGTATGTTTAGTGTATCAATGGTACCAATCCAAATGTGCTCCGTAAATGATAATGGTGATAATCAGTCACTACTTTGGAAAAACCCTGCTTCTTCTTCCACACGGTACTGTCGCCCCATTAAGTTCGTTTTTACCAAAGAAACAGTCAGTGTAATTACCTCAGAAGTAAACAAAGTGAAGGAACAAATATCTCAACTTACTCCAACCACTATACTTGTAGATGGCAAGCAATTTCAGGTTACAGCAAATATGATCTTTTGTATGATTGACGGTAAAGTATGCAATGCTGTATCATCCAGTGCATCATCACAAACATGCTACTTATGTGGGGCTAAACCTAGTGAAATGAACAACATCTGCGATATACCTCAAAAAAATATAAACGAATCCTTTTTATCCCTTGGACTATCGCCCCTCCATGCATGGATAAGGTTTTTGGAATGTATTTTACATATATCGTACAAACTTGATATTAAAGGATGGCAAGCTCGTGGAGCAGAAAATAAAAAAAAAGTTGCAGAGAAGAAAAATTACATTCAACAAAAATTCAAAGAGGAGCTTGGCTTGCTTATAGATATGCCAAAACAGCAGACCGGAAACACAAACGATGGTAATACCGCGAGGAAATTCTAAAGAAATGCCTAAATAACTGGCGTTAACTTAGAATTGATCAAACGTTTTCGTGTGCTGTTAGCGTGCCTAAATTGTTGTCTTAAAATTGATTCAGAAAAGTTCGGCAAATATGCAAGAGAAACTTTGGAATTGTATTTGAAAGAATATTTCTGGTACTCCATGCCCGTAAGTGTGCATAAAGTCCTTTGTCATGGAAAGGATATTATAGCCTCTTGCATTCTTCCGATCGGACAATTTTCTGAAGAAGCTCAGGAGGCAAGAAACAAAGACTGCAGAAAATATCGCGAACTTTTTACTAGAAAAACGTCAAGAATTGACACAAATACGGATTTATTTAATCGACTGCTTATTTCGTCGGATCCGTACATCGCTAGTCTTCGTAAAGCACCCAAAACCAAGCATAGTGAAGCTACGCCAGAAGTTTTAGTGTTGTTAGAAAGATTTGCAGGCCCGTGTAATGATTGCGAGTCTTCAGACGATTGCAATGAGTCTAGTTCTGAATAGGTGTTCAAAATGTTGTTATAAAATGTATGTTTTTTTAATTGTTCTATAATAAAAAACACAAATAAACTCAAAAACTTTAAATAAAACATATTAATTATTATTAAAAATTTTAAAAACCAACAAATAGAACTGTTTTACTGTTTTGAATAATTATGTTCCGGTAAACTCAAGAAATTTCGCACTGTGCGGAGTCAGGTAAAAGGATTAAATGTATACGAGTCTCCGTACATGCCAAAAAATAAAAGTAAATTATTCAAATAAAATTTTTTTAGTTATACACAAATAAGTATTTACATTGACATACATTCATTATCAGCTTAAAAAAGGTATATAACCCCTTACCACAATTATTAATCGTATACTAAATACGTATTTCGACAACTAAGTTGTCATCATCAGTGGGTAAAACCACTAATTAAAATGTCACACATGGGGCACAGTAAAGCTCCACGTATACACTGCAGTGTATACGTGTATACAATTATTAATAGTATACTAAATACGTATTTCGACAACTAAGTTGTCATCATCAGTAGGTAAAACCACTAATTAAAATGTCACACATGGGGCACAGTAAAGCTCCACGTATACACTGCAGTGTATACGTGGGTGGACGCCGTGTAAAGTCGTTGCGTGATCAGTTGTGCTAGCTTTACTGTGCCCCATGTGCGATATTTTAATTAGTGGTTTTACCTACTGATGATGACAACTTAGTTGCCGAAATAAGTATTTAGGATTTTTACTTAACCACAGTCTCCAAAGAAAGACTTTTCATTATCATCTTATTAAATTTTGTGAGAATAATAATGAGAAGCTAGTTTAACAAATTCTAAAGTGCTAATACTGCCACTCTGGTAATTCAAAATGTGCTGTTTTAAATACATTTCACGTTTTTTCGAAAGAGCATTCTGATACTTGTAGAGAGCATTGACACTGTTTATTTTAATATAAACCTGCACCTGAATTTTTAATAACATATCAACAAATACAAATAGTGACAGATGAGCATGATATAAACAATTATTGAAATGGGAGTGAAACGACTCGCAGGCATTGGTCGTACGATTTAAAGCTGCACTGTTTTCGGCCCATAAATCGGGAGGAAACTCCGCGTCTTCTGATATGTAGTTATCGATTAAATAGTCTGCGCAAATTTTTGAAGTTTCTCATTTTGAGGTTGAAATGCACATATTTCGAAAACAAACACATCACTCACATTTTCTGGTTCTTGAAACTGTAGACCGAAACAATAACCCAACCACTGACCAATTTCTGAGCTTCTGTCTCTGTAATCTGCAGTTAAGCTTAGCTGTTGAATTTTCCGCCACCAAGCTTGCGTTAAATGAAACCTACATCCCACAATTCTGCTTTCAGGCCATATACAGGCTTAGTTAAAAGTATGGAGACGGCGATTTATTGTCGTTAATATTCATTTAATATCCCCAAAGAAAAAATCTAAAGGACTTAAATCTGGCGAACGGGCTGGCCATACAATGGTTCCTCGTCTTCCAATCCATCTGTGGGGAAAAACGTTGTCCAGATATTGACGAACATTTACACCATAATGTGGTGGGGCGCCATCTTGCTGGAACCAGATACTGTTATTGGGCAGGTGTTCATTGTTTTCATGGGGATAGAGCGTAGCACAAGCAGGTATTATTTCATTTTGCAATAAAAGCAAATACAGAGCCGAAGTTAAATTTCCATTGATGAAAAAGGGACCGAAAATATGACCGCCTAGAATGCCAACCCAAACATTAACCTTTTGGGGATACCGCGTATGGTGCTCCAAAAACCAAGAGGGATTTTCCGATGACCAGTATCTGCAGTTATGTCTGTTTACTTCACCGGTAAGGCAAAAAGTAGCTTCGTCAGAGAAAAGAATATTGTTGACAAAATTTTCATTATTATTGCAAATATTTAACATTTCTTCAGAAAATTCTAATCTCCTATCAAAATCATCTTCCGTTAACTCGTGTACAAGGTGTACCTTATAAGGTTTATACTTTTCACTTTTTAAAAATGACACGATCGATGACTGTGAAATATTGAAATTGGCCGCTAATTGATTGGTTGATAAATGGGGATATTCAGATACAGCCAATAAAATATCCAGTTTGTTATCATCGCTTTTTGTTGTTCTAGTTCTACCACTCCTTGGCAAATCTTTAACGCTACCCGTTTGTTCAAAGCGTCTTAAAGTTTTACCAACAAGGGATTTAGAAATTGGATTTCTATTTGGATGCGTATCATTAAATAAATTACAAACGTCTTGTAAACTTCTGCGTCTATCTCCATAACCCAACATCATAAGTATTTCAATTCGTTCATGTTCACTTAAACTCGCCATTGTTAGTTAATATTAACAGTAACAAATTGCACAAATGAATTATTTCTGTCAAAGATTTGACGTACACAATAACCACTGATAAAATTATGTCGCTCACGTTTGTTTATCGCTTCGCTTCTGTCTATCTGCGATGTACCGAACATCTGTTAAACACATGAACCGGCCTTTTCTTATAAAAAAGTTATTAAAATAAATTTAAAAAAAACAAAAATATTATTGTAAAGAGAAAAAAAATCCCTATCGAAGGGTAGAGTAAAATTTACTAGTTCACATTTAAAAAAAACTGTGCGGACAGGCGTAGCTAAAAAACAATTGAAGAAAAAAAAATTCAAATATTCTCAAATGTAGATCAAAATATCCTAACAAACTTTTATATTGAACATAATTCCCTAAAATGAATATTAACGACAATAAATCGCCGTCTCCATACTTTTAACTAACCCTGTATGTCGCACTACATTATGTATCGCTTTCTCAAAATCTGCAACTACACTCTTTGGTTTTAATTCTAACCCGTGTTTTATCGTATGATGTACAAGGTGTTCGAAACAGCGTTTGTAAGTGTTCGTGCTTATCATTTAGTAAACAAAACACTAGTGGGATGTATATTCGTTGAAAAAACCATGGACGGTAAAAAGTTGCGTGAAATATTTGGTGCAGTAATTAAACGTTCCGACTACGTAGATCATTTCAGCTTTACACACACTGCAAATTTGTTTGAGTAGTAAAAATGACGATGTTGTCATGGCTGTTTTCTAACAGAGAGTTCTCGTTTCTATTGGTATCAGGTTGCAAAATTTCTAACGCTTTTTGTGCTTCTTCTATATTTCTTGGTAATGCTAGCATTAATTTTCTTCTTGCATTATACATGTTTTCCTTAATACACTTTAAATCATTAAGTTGTATATGTTCACTTGTCTTCCGCGATGAGGTGAAATAGGATCTTGGTACCAAACAACTTGTTTGTTCTTTGTATAAAAGAATTAGCTCCAGCCGGATTCCTGTTGTGGTCATCAGCGCTGCTCTCAGCAGATTCTTCACTATCTGATTCCTCTGCTGAGCTTATATCACCTCCATCGATGAGACCTTCGATTACATCTACCTCTCCATCGTCGTCTGACGGTTCGTATCCGCTATGGTATTCAACGTCACTCATTTCGGCTACTATCGGCTTTAGCTGTTGTTGTGTAAGGTATTCCTTATTTCTACGATTCATTTTCCGTAATAAGTAAAACGCAAAGTAGAAAATAGCCGCAATAAAAGATACAGAAATAACTACCTGACAATTCATAAAAAAATGATGCTAAAATATCAAATCGCACATTACAACTGAACAAAATATAAATTTTGTCTTGCTGACAGTAACAAAGTAACACTACACAGATTCGGCAAGCACTAATGCATTGTTCACGACGTGCGGCTATAAATATGCTGAAACACGTAAAGTCCCCAAGATCCGCATCATAAAGGGATTTCCACTTTCTGTATACATCGGGGAATGTCAAGAAATGTTTATCAGCAGCGGGGACATCCGGAATTTATAAGCGAACCACTATCATGGTAAAACACACTCGTTTTACCTATATTTATACAGTAAACGACATATGGGTCCAACGGACCTGGTTGGTAAATCGCAAACCATTGTTTCTAAAATACAGTCTTTTTCTTTTGGTTTTCCCCTTTTGTCAATTGTGTTTCACAATTTGTCAAATGACTTTCCCAATTCCTGTCATATTGACATATATGTCAAATTAAATTCTTTTTTTGTCAAATCTCTTTCACTTTATATCAATTATTTTTCCCATGTATGTAAATTATATGTTTTGCTTAATAACTACTTACCAAGCTGTGCATCATTTTCATTTAGTTATTGACGTACCCTTGAAAATAAAGTATACATTTGAAATTTTAAGTTATCTAATTTATTCTTGTGTAATGTACATAGAAATTGATACATACATGTATGCAAAACATTTTCAAATTTCACAAATATGCACAGTACAAACTATCGAAATATATAAATGAAGAAACAATTAATTTAATATTTCATTTTGTTCTAAACAATCACCCAGATATGTTTCCATATGCTGAACATAATGAAGACAATTATCTGCAGTTATTTGTTCAGAAGCATTGTGTATTGCTGCATATAATTCATCCTCATTTGTCGGCTGAGTTCTCTTTATTATGTGTTTCCATTGATTAAATAATTCCTCTATCGGATTTAAAAATGGACTGTAAGCAGGTAAAAAAACTTCAAAATGCTCATGACTTCTAATGAGATTGACAACTTCTTCATTTGTATGAAATCTAACATTATCCATAACAAAAAAGGCGCCTTGTATGTTATCATTATGTAAATGATTAATTAGAGTTGTAATAAATTCACAGAAATGAACTGTATTGAATGGTCTATCTTGGATTTGGAACAAATACATATAGTGAATTTACATTCATTGCTGCAGCCACAGAATAATTACGCCTTCTTAGTTGAGCTTTTATTTTCGTTGCTCGAGTATTTTTAACTGATCTTCCATATGATGTTCGAGAATTAACTTGAATTCCATATTCATCAATGAAAAAAATCTTTTCCCTTTCGAACATGATTCTATTGTACCGGATAGCATATTCAAAGCGAGTCTGTATGATTTGTGGTGTATTTCTTCTTTCGGGAACGAAAGAGATTCTCTTCAACGAATAATGGAAAGTTTTTAGTGCTCTGTTTATCGTCGATAGCGATATTTGATGAAGTGGCCACTGCGTCAAACATCTTTCTTTTAACTGACGAAGTGATAAACTGCAATCTTCATCAATCCAATTGCAAATTTCATTTTTCTGTAACACAGATAATTTTTTTGGTCGGTGACCAGCACTTCTTTTATGAATATTAGCGGTTCTCCGGTATGTAGAATAAATCTTTCTTACAGTATTGGGTAAAATTCCAAATTGCTCGCCAATATTATTTGCCGTGAGCCCATTGTTCATAGAACGAATTATTAAAGCTCTTAAATCATTACTTATTTTACTATTAATTCGACGATTCTCCATAATAGATGAATATAAAATGATTAACACACTTCGTGAAAGTCAATTGACATATAGTGAAACACATTTGACAAATAAGGAAATTATTTGACACATCGCCGCCATATTATAATAAATGGGAAAGTCATTTGACAAATTGTGAAACATAATTGACAAAAGGGGAAAACCAAAAGAAAAAGACTGTAATTTTTTTCAAAATTTTGAATCTATAACTCGTACTTAAAAAGTCTATTAATACCAGTAAATTAACCCAACCATAAGTATGACAAAACAGTGGTTAGAAATCGTTTCGGGTCCATTGGACCCGCTCGATAGTCCTTGGGTTAAAGCTATACACAAGAGCAATTAAGTGGATGATAAGCTATGGAGCAGTCACATAGTGGTCAAAAACTAAGCAAAAAGGAGTTAGTAGACGGCTAAGTGGCAAGACTACCATATCTAAGTGTTACAAGTGCCATGAGAACAACTCTTACAGTTGCGCTGGAAGTGATACTAAATCTGCCACCTTGAGATATCCATATTTATAATATAAATTAAAATATTGTTTGTCCGCAATCTTGATAGTGGACGGTAAATTGTCCACCTTTTGAAATTACAAATTTCTAATATTTTCTTATTATTTTTTAATAGTCTTCTTCATTAAATGTGGAAATAAGTAAAATTTAGTAAATTAACCATAATATATGTAAAAAGACAACTCATTTATTTTTTTTGTAATGTTTATGAAAGTGTACCTACCGCATACTAATATTAACATCTCACTGTATACTTAAGAATTAGTAACTTCTCGCTTATGAGAGGGAATTTTGAGAAAATATTTTGGATTTATATTCTATATATGTAGTTACATTTTTCCCATTTACATACGTTGTCTTTTTATTTCAAGGACAACCTGTATAATAAATCATTTAGTTTAAAACGGTTCATTTAAATTAATAAAGATAAAGATTAGCAATTTAAAAAGCAGTTTAAATTATACATTAACAAGATAAGAAATTCTTATTTTCGTGAAAAGAATGACGAAATAATGAAATAATGTAGTTTTAAATGCTATCTTAAAATAAATTTGATATTTAATGACATTTGTGTGAAATTTCATATTTTTAATAATTAACGTAGGGCATATTATTACCAACAGCGGGCTTTGCAGGTGAGCGGTTTCGGCTGCCGTGTGCTAATAATAATGAAATTATTCTATAATAAATAATTAGTGGTGCTGGTGAAGTTTCATCAAAGGTCCAGGACGTGTGTGATAATTGTTAATTAAATAAATATAGTACAAATTACTTACTAAATAAAACACAGGCATGTTGTCCTTAAAGTTTGTATTTATATTTACATAAGAAAGAAATTGAACTTGGTATAATTAAAAGTAATACAATAAAAGTAATATATACCCGAGGGTCGGTAAATAAGTAATTAAAAGTTAACACAAAACATACTGAAACGAACGTTAAATTGAGCAGTAAATTAGATGTTAATTAATTACGATTAATATAAAATAATCTCTGTATCGGACAATACAGGGTTACCTTTGAGTTGCGAAGATGGTCGGCCACGTGGTCTGCGAAGATATACTTGGTCAAGTATATGTAGAGCGATGTTTGGCCGGAGGAACAAGAAATCAATTAATTAAATCAATGTGATTTAATATGGATTCCCTTAAAAGAATAATATATTACAAAGGTATTTTTAATAATATAAAATATTATTAAAAATCTGGTGTGAAGAACAATAATATTTTAATAATATTTTATATTATTAAAAATACCTTTGTATTATACAAAACTGGTGGGGTTTACCTACTCATGTATGTTTCAATTATTCTGATAGAATAATATATATTGAACAATACAAGATTACGTTCTAATTGCAGAGATGTAAGGACACGTGCATGATGGCCTGTACTTGACCAGTACGGCGGGTAAAATGTGTCACTTACGAAGCTTCTAACGACAAAAAGACTTGATAGATTTTGTCGATAGAACACTGGTATAGAAAAAGGTCTGTTTTATGACCTAAGTCGAAGAGAGGGTCGATATCTTGACTAATAATTAATAAGAAGCGCGAGCTGAAGAGGTGTTCTATCGATGGCATAAATATTATTAAAGTATCCCTTGTGAGATAAGCTTCTAAATGATATGAAACACAACATATAAAAGAAGATGTATGTAATTAAATTAAAACAATTTAATGAAATGTATATAGAAATGTCACAGTGAACATTATGGTTGTTGACGGGTCAGGTAGAAGACCAAGGGTTTCCCGGTTAGGGATATAACAAAAGAAATGTTTTCTCTTTGCGAACAAATATGTACAGAAAAAATATCAGTTAAGTTAATATTATTTTAATACGAGAGAGAAGAGAGAGAAGAAATATATTATTTAAAAATAAATTAAAATATTCTTATATGCAAAGCGTAACAATATTTATAATTTGTGTTGCAACTCTATAACTAGCATTTTTATGGCACTATCAACATAGGACTTTTATCCGTTAACAATATTTTGAGAAACGAGATATTTTAGTAAGCATCTGAACCTAAAAGGCGTAGTTTTGAAACTGAAAACTGAATTTCCATTACACTTAGGAACATATATATATAAAAAAATGTTTTTTCTCAAACCTTATGGAACCCCCGGATATAAGATTGTATTGTTCTTAATCTATAACATATCATGTATAATTAAAAAATCTAACTAGTTTAAATAGCAAACTAGTCCATTTTCAGACGAGGAAAATAAGCGATAATTCATAAAGAAAGTAAAATAGTTCTACTTCTATACATCTACTAGTGGCAATTAATACCGCACGCTGAAGAAAAAAAATTAACGGTACTAATTTTGCTCTGCATCGAACGCAACCGTATAAGTGAGTATACAAGTGAACGAAACGAAGAAGGCAAGGGACAGACTGGTCGACAGAATAGCAACGGTACGGATGTTTTGGTAGTATAATAATAAGGACGTGTGTATATCCCTACGGCGAATATTTCACCAAATTGTGGAGTAATTGCTCGTAGTTGAGGTCGAGACTGTCGCCGTGTTCATGTCTGGGTTCCTCCTGATTGATTCAGAAACTCGCTTTTTCCGATACATTCGAAGTTCGACGCGATGCGCCGCTGTGAATAAAATACATAAATAGAACGTTTCAGCAACGTTTGTACGTGTTCTATTGTTGTTTTCGCAATGAACACTGCAACTCATTAATTAAAAATGAGGTATGCAAACTGCCAATGAGTCGCTGTTACGTTAAACAAAATTAATAGCTTTTTAATGTACAGTTTTAGACGGATGTTTTCATGTTAAGCACGTTTTTTAAACATAACATATCCTCGTTAAATCGTCATAAGTAGTCATAACTAATTTAAGGTGTACTCGTTTTAATATTTTAGTAAGCGTGAAATACTACTGTTCATTAGATAAAATTATACCATATATCGTTTTTAACACTTTCGCTGCCACAGCATAAATACAATTATTCTCTATGTACCAAAACGATTTTTTTATATTAATAAATAATAATAATTTTTATTAGTTTCATACAGCGTGAAATTCGTAACAAAAAAAAACAGTACGATTTATACAGTGTGTATAAGCCAAATGGAATAAATTCATTATTTCGGTTACTGTACATATTTATAAAAAATCCCGAAACATGTCATATTTAATTTATAAATTAACATTCTTCAACGTGAAAATGCGATCCCTACCTTCAACCCCTTCGAATGACAGGTACAACCCCCATTTTTTTAAATGGGAAGTATAGGCTTGTGATATATCGTTGTAAAAGTCTCTTTATTCTCTATTCGAAAATGTTATAATTTTCATGTTTGTTGCAACAATTAAGATAGAATAAAATAAAATCATGTTGTTATCAAAATTCGCTACAATATACTCAAAAAATAAAATTTAATGCAAAATGTAAAGAAAAATTTAAAACGCCAGAAAAAAATATGAATGTCGATGAAGTAGATGTTCAAAATGTTCACCATGAACGTCTTGGCAACATCCTAATCTTAAATAAAACTGTCTTCTAACATTATTTAACATATCAGGCGTGATCGACCTACCTAATCGCAAGCGTTATTCGTTCTCTTAAGTCATTTAAATCCAAAGGTTTAGTTTTGTACACAATGCTGTTCAAATATCCCCATAAAAGAAAATCAAGTAAGGTCAGATCAGGTGATCGCGCTGGCCATTCTATCGATCCTCGCCTTCCTATCCACCGATTGGGAAATATTGCATCGAGGTACTGCCGGACATTGCGTTGGTAATGTAGTGGTGCTCCATCCTGCTGAAACCATATCGTATTCATTGGAACTTGAGGGTTTCCTGGATCAGGATATAAATTTGCCAAAGTTGGAATGACATCATTTTGAAGTAGTGCCAAATAACGATCGCCATTCAAATTGCCCTCAATGAAAAAGGGACCAATGATATGGTTTCCAACAATACCTGCCCAAACATTAACTTTTACTGGGTATTGTGTGTGTTCTTCCCTCATCCAGTGAGGATTTTCCGTAGACCAGTAGCGGCAATTTTGCCGATTAGCATGACCGCTAAGAGAAAAAGTGCACTCATCAGAAAACATAACGTCTTCTAAATTGATAATATTGTTATCCAGCATGTCCATCATTCGTTCACAAAAATAAGTTCTTCTATCAAAATCGTCTTCCATAAGCTCCTGAGTAGATATCATTTTATAGGGATGCATTTTATTTTCTTTTAATATGTTTACTATCGATGTATGGCTAACATTTAATGTAGTGGATGCATGTCTACTCGATGTATGTGGGTTTTCCATAAACTCAAGTATCACATCTACTTTGATTTCATCACTCAGTGCATTGGCAGCTGGTTTTTTTATCTGCCTTACATGACCAAACTCTCGAAACTGCTTCTCTATCTTACTAATTGTTCCTTGAGCTATAGGCGGTATATCAGGAAATTTCTCATGAAATAGGCGGGTTACTTCTTGTTGTGTTCGGGTTCTATTTCCGTAACCAATCATTTGTATGACTGTTATTTTATGCATTTCCGTTAATCTAACCATTTTCCAGAATTATATTTTACGAAATTCAAACTAAAATTATCAAACTGTCAATTTAAATGACAACTTTTAAATACAAAACAATTTACTAAGGCGTTTTAAACAAACTAATGTTGCCACGGAAACTTTTTAAAGTATTTTTAATGGATACCATCTAAAAAGCACATTGGTATGGTTTTTACTCACTTTCTTATTATGAAGGCCTAAACGGGAAGTAAGTAATGCAATGATGCCTTTGATGTATGTATTAAATCTTTATAAACGCAAATGAGCATCTACTTCATTGACATTCATATTTTTTTCTGGCGTTTTAAATTTTTCTTTACATTTTGCATTAAATTTTATTTTTTGAGTATATTGTAGCGAATTTCGATAACAACATGATTTTATTTTATTCTATCTTAATTGTTGCAACAAACATGAAAATTATAACATTTTTGAATAGAGAATAAAGAGACCTTTACAACGATATATCACAAGCCTATACTTCCCATTTAAAAAAATGGGGGTTGTACCTGTCATTCGAAGGGGGTTGAAGGTAGGGATCGCATTTTCACGTTGAAGAATGTTAATTTATAAATTAAATATGACATGTTTCGGGATTTTTTATAAATATGTACAGTAACCAAAATAATGAATTTATTCCATTTGGCTTATACACACTGTATACAGTCTGTCCTCAGATTAAGTTTACAAAAGGAAGAAAAAATATTTTCTCTTATTTTGGCTTGATTTTGGACTTGGTAATGATTAATTTTAATCTTAAAATGTTATGACAACTCTGTGGCAGCTTACTGTCGTAAACGTTTACAAAATGTTGACTTTGGAGCAGGGAATTTGTTCGATTCAACGTTATGGTACGGGTTAGAAAAATTATCGTTATGTTATTGAAAAGTTCAATGAAAAATATCCGAAAATTCAAGTTTCACTTATGAGGGCCCAAAAACTGATAAAAAAGTTGTTAACAACTGGATCTGTTAAAATCTAAAGAAACAGAAGAAATCGTACGATGAAAACGACGCTAGAATATGTTTGCTAATTAACGTTGTTATCAAAAAAGTATGACAACCAACGGCACACCATACATTTACTTTGGCAAAATACTGGCGACTTTTTAAATTCTGAAATGTGGATTAATATTTACATGCTGTGAAGCAATTATCCCGTCGGTAGAAAATGTTGTCTCATCAGAAAACATTCTGCGATAAAAGTTTCGGTCTCTTGATATTTCATCTCCCATCCACAAACAAAAAATAATCATTTTGCATCATCCCCCGGTTCCAAAGTATGATTAAATATCGGTTTGTATAGGTGAATTTTATTCTTTTTCAAAACTCTTTGAATGTGGGACTTACTTATGCTCAGTTGGAGTGACTCCCTCTTTAGTGAGGTTTTTGGTTGATCCCGCACATATTTCAATAGCAAAAGGGTAGCCTTTTGGTGTTGCAATATGTGCAGGTGTAGTGACCCCCTCCTTAACCTTCCATTAGACGCGTCCTATTTTATAACATGAGTTGTCGCGTATCACCTGGAAGGTGCAACGATAAGTTAGATAATCTGAAACTGATATTTTTGTATTCTATTACGTTAAGGTGAAGAAAACAAGTATGCACATTTAAACGAACACATTTATTAATTTAAAAATAAAAACAAAACAACGAAAAAATAAACAATAATAATTCTTTTACTTTTACTCAGAACACAGAAGGAAAAAAGATAATTAAGTGTTTTATTGTTTTAAATACACTTTACAAAAAACTGTATATTTTATAAACTGTACATACTTCTTTCCAAAATTAACATTTTCTTTACGAAAACTTATCATAACACGAATTGCAAGTAATGACGATATATCCAAGGCATAAATATTGGCCACATTTTCTACAGCAGTATTTTGTATTTTTTCTTTGTCCTTTTGGCATGGCGCACATAATTTTCTTTTCCTGATATTTTCGTCATTTTCGGGAATTTTGGATGTAGATGGAGTTGTTACTTCTAATAATCTACTGTGCAGGGACGCGCGAAGCTTCTTATTGGAGACACGCTGAATCATTTGTTCATGCACTAGATCTTTTGCAAGTTGACGTAAAAACATTCGCCGATACTTTATAACTCCGCCATTTCCTGCAAATACGATTTGCGCATTTATCCCAGCAACATTTAACATTGCAAAGAAGATGAACATGGGCCATCGTCTAGTACCTCGAGCAACGTTGTATGTTGCACATAACTTATCAACGGTGTCTACACCTTATGTCCGGTTATAAAATGATATGATTTCCGGTTTCTTGTGGTTACCGGACTCCTCATCTATTGCAGCATCAAAGTGAAGACTAGAAATTAAAATTATATTTTTTCCTTTTTTAAGAACATAAGAGACCATTGTTCCCTCTTGTTTAAAAGCAAAAACGCTAGACTTTTCATCACGATGCTTTACATTTTTCAACTGCTGTGGAATTTGCCATTTATTTATTTTTAATGTTCCTACAAATGATAATTTGGTATCTGCTAAATCTTTCAGCAAAGTAACGTCACTAAACCAATTATCGGCGGTAATGTTACGACCTGTTTTGGTAATTAGTGCAGTTAGTCGTTTTACAACATCAGTAGTTTTATTACTCAGTGAAAATGGTCCTTGTGGCTGCTCACCTGCATATATCTCCAAATTAGACGTATAAAATATCCTTGAGTCTACTAATGCAAAAATTTTAACTCCATATTTTGCAGGTTTTGACGGCAGATATTGACGAAATACGCACTTGCCACGAAACGCCTCTAATTTCTTATCAATCACTAGGTTTTCTCCTACAGAGTAGGACTTCTTACAATTCTCAACAATTTTTTCAAAGATTTCTCTTACAGGACAAAGTCTATCTAGCTGTTTTCGTTCTGGTCTAGTCTCTCGGTCGCCAAACCTCAGGCATCTCATTATGAATCGGAATCGATAAATTCATTGTTAGCCTGAAGATCTCAATACCATCACCGTTTGAGGCCCATAAATCTTCAAGGTTCAGGCGAGCGCTTTTGTAAACACCAGCTAAATATAATAAACCAATCTCAATCAAGTCTGTTTTACGAGCATCTCGACTTCTAGAATATTCTGATATAAATTCGATATATTGGTTGGTATACTTTACTATCTGATCTAATATTGAATCGTTCATAAAGCAATACCAGCTACTAGAGATTGTTTTGGCATCCTTTGCGGTACCGATTACTCCTGGAAGGTGTAGCAACAGATTTTGTTTTCCCAACTTTCTTCTTGCAGAAAACGGTAATTTTCTCTATGACATGCAGTCCATATCTTTGCCTCTTTGTCGTCGATAAGCTAGATAATTTTCACAGTCTGATTCTTCAGAGTCACATTCTTCATTACTTTGCTCGGTATCTGAATTTTCTTCTCTAGTTTCAACCTGGTCCTCGTCTTCAAGATCGGACTCATCGGGCACATCTAATTCGTCTTGGTTGTCTGATTCGTCATCAAATAGTATCTTATAAATTGCAGCAATGTCTTCTTCATTTTCTATATTAAACTTCTGTTTGTTGGAAGCCATAGTGTTTCTAAAACAAAATTATAACAAATACAGTCGCGAGCACCTCACGGGTGACAAGTACGTTTTGGGTGTAAATTATAAATTTTGATAAACGAAAATTTAACAGATAATTGTAATAGCAACGAAAACACTTAGGAAGATAGAAAATATGCAACCATCTTACCTCCACCCGTTTATTTGAAATAAGCGATGATGAGCCGGCATGCACCTGATAGGTGATACGCGTGTAATGGAAGGTTAAAGAGGTTTTTGGTTGATCTTGCACATATTCCAGCATATTCATATATCAACAAAAACTTAACATTTACTTAGTAATAATATGATCTTTATTATCCAACACGAATCCCTTTAAAGGACGATAGAATCACATTAAGGGTACAGTGCAATAACTAATGGGAAAAACCTAAATCTAATTTATAAAACCTATACCAAAAATGTATGTAATTAAATTATAGTTACATTACACTTCTTTGATCTACTTTATATCCGTTTCTAGTGGGTGTGTTCTTAAACTATTGATTACCCGATTATTTTTGTTCTTTGGCGAAACGTCGATTGTAACGGTCACACGATGAAATGAAAAGAATGACACCAGTCATGAAAGTCTAAAGCTTTATTGGTTCAAAAGTGGAAGTCTAATTCTCGATAGATACTTTTGTTATTCATCTCAAACATAGCGAGTAGTGATTTCAAGGTTATATTTAAAGTATTGTGGAGGTCTTTCACGATAACAGACGAGTCACGTGATAAATAGTTACAAAACGGGGTTGACAAATCTACATTGCTCTGTGTCAGCTGTTGTTAGTAAATCATCTATGAGGTTAGGCTTATGTCATTTTAAAATACTTACAACTCCTATTAATATGCTTTATTTGATTAAGGCCCAGTTTCATAATAAATTTAAAGGCCTTTAAATTTATATGAAATGTATTTTATAACTACGTCTTAAAGGAAAAGTTATTATGAAACTGACCGTAAATATACAAAAAAAAATACAAGCAAAATCAAAATGTATAAGTGAATTTTTTTATTTTAGACTAAATATACAAAAATAATACACAGAAAATCTATACACATATTAGAGATTGAAGGATTGTAACATTGTGATAAACATATCATATAAATAAAAAGAAAACCATGTTAATATGAAATACTAGTTTTATTCAACATTTACGCTGAATCTTCTGAATCAGAATTGCTTTCATTCATTATAAATTGCAATATGTCTTGTCTTTCGAAACCCACTTCCATATCCCACCATTTTTGAATTTCCTTTTCGCAATGGTTAATGCTGTTAGCGCAAATGTCAGGGGTTTCTTGGTTTAATGCCCCTTTCCACAATCTTCCACATTCTTCTTCCTTCCTACCATATTTTTCTGTTATTTTTGTAATATGTTCTTATTATACCCCATACGAGTTCTATGCGCATATTTCTCTGCTAATTTATCAACTTCAAATATAGTTGGAGGTTTTACCTTTACTTGAAGATATAATTGAAATTATTCAATAAAATAATAACATATACAGTGTGTTTCACTTTTCATGGGGACACCTAAATAACTTTTTTATTTTGAAAGGTAGGCTACGATAATGCACATTTTTGTGTGAATAGAGTTTTTACAAAGTCAATATCTAGCCAACTATAATTAAAATAAAAAGTACTGTTTCAAGTAAAGTCATGTTAGCGATTAAGATAGAGCAAAAAAGTATTAGGAAAAGTTTTTACAAATCACTCAAGAACCCCTAATACCAAATTTCGCTGAAAATTTTTCTTTTTCTAATTCTTCTACATTTTTATGCTATCTGTAGATCATATTCTTATTGCAATAATAAGAGTGCCATGAAGCAAGAAAATAATTTGTCAGTTCAAACATCAATTCACTAAACAGTTTACTTTAGTTGTAGCTATTGAACTTTGCTTGCTGAGCGATGGCTGATAGACATTTAAGTATTGCTCAAAAAGTAGAAATTATTCGAATTGTTGGTGATAATGTACGTTCTACGCGAGAGGCTGCTAGCCACATCGTAAACTCGTGTGATAATTATTACGATACGCTGCTAATATTACTGCATGGAAATGGTGTTCTCGATTGTTCAATTCTCGTTGATGTGGTTTAGCAACATTTCCAGAAGTTGTGAAAATGTTATTCATGTATGCAACAGTTCGATGACGGACGAGTGGACGTTCAGGATGTCTCGCGTTAAACTCTTTAGCAGCCTCCCGAGTAGAACGTACTTTATCACGAATAGTTCGAATAATTTCTACTTTTTGAGCAATAGTTAAATGTCTATCGATAGTTATAACTGAAGTAAACTGTTGTGAATTGACGTTTGAACTGACTTTTTGCTTCATGGCACTGTTATTATTGCAATAACAAACTATTATCTACAGAGAGCATAAAACTATAGAAGAATTTAAAAATGAAATATTTTCAGCGAAATTTGGTATTAGGGGTTCTTGAGTGATTTACAAAAAGTTTTCCTAATACTTTTTTGCTCTATCTTAATCGCTAGTATGACATTACTAGAAACACTACTTTTTATTTTAATTATAGTTGGCTAGATATTTACTTTACAAAAACTCTATTCATACCAAAAGGTGCATTGTCCTGGCCTACAGAACTGATAAAAATTTTATATTGATTGCTTTCGAAATAAAAAAGTTATTTAGGTGTCCCTATGAAAAGTGAAAGACACTGTATGAACTAACCATTCAACTAAATCCAATAATTGTATTTTTACGTCAGTTTTGTCATAATCAATATTATTGGTCAGCCATGTCTGAATATCATTTTTATTAGAAAATGGTGTTGGATTTTTATTTTTAATAGTACTATGATATCTTGCGTTATCTAAAACAATTGTGGAGGGTTCTTTTAAATTCACGAGATGTTTTACCACCAAAAAGTTCCTTTTCTTTGAGGGTATTATTCAAAGCTGAAATCGTAATATGCTGTTCTGTAATTAATTGAAATATTTATTTTATAAATATAAGTACTAAATTACTTTAAATTTACTGTTTTTATACATGTCATAAACTGTGTTTCTAATTGCACATTGATGAAAATCAATGACAGGCTTATTTTTAGTCCGTTTTCGCTTTGGCCTAGATGGTTCATTTTTGACGCAGATGATATTTGATTTATTGTGGCAATATGGATATTTAAAGCACTTGCTATTCTCTGTAATATAAAATATTAGAGTTAAAATGTTTATTATATAAATAATAGAAAATATTACTTGTCGAACAGCAGAAAGCGGGAGTAATAGTCCATTATTATCGCGTTCTTCTTCGAAATACCCGATAGATTAATTTCTTTCGCTTGTTTACCAAACGGTTTCTGCATGAGTTATTTGTGAAAACAACTGATCTTATATATAATATCGATGTATAAATATAATGAAATCGGAACTTATAAACTCGTTGTAAACAACTAATTCGAATGACATTTGACAGAATCCAAGTTGGCAACCATGCCCAATTCTGGTAACATAATATATTCACTTAATAGAGAGAATTACTAGGATTATTAGGCATTATTGTAATTTGAATGTTACTTAGTCTGAAGTAACTGTTTGTCACGTGTCTCATCTGTTATCGTGAAAGACCTATATCGACAACGTTATCTCTTGTTAAACAAGAATATTTATGAATCTACCTTGGTATACTTACGACACTTTCTTGGGAGGATTAAATTTCCATTAAATATTGCCATTATTACCTCGGATTTAAAAAAAAAATAATTTAATTAAGAATTTTTGTATTCTTAAAATAATATTAATTTTACATAATCATTTTATAAAAGACAGTTTTTACTTAATTGCATTTTAATTCCACCATTATCTCTTGTTAAACAAGAATATTTATGAATCTATCCTGAAATACTTACGAAACTTTCTTGGGAGGATTAAATTTCCATTAAATATTGACAATATTACCTGCGATTTAGTGAAATTTAATTTAATTAAGTATTTTTGTATTCTTGAAATAATATTAATTTTACATAATTCTGTTATAAAAGAACAGTTTTCGCTTAATTGCTTTTTAATTCATTTTTAAGACCAAAATCTTGCTTGGAATAAATTTTCATTATTTTATGTATTTATAAAAAGATTATATATATCGTTTCAGCCACTTATGCCGCAAATCTTACAAAATTATAATTTAGTATTTGTTGGTCTTTTGACCAAAATCAGGGCTTTGTTGCATCACAGGATTATGTACTGTGCATTGGTATTAGATAAAGTTTATATTAAGTTCTGATTGATTCGTTTTTTTTTTAAGATTAAAGCAGGGATAATTTACATAAGTGCAACAATATTTTTTATTTTTAAATTAATAAAAAATATTCGTTAATCATCATTTACTGTGCATATATTAATAAATTAATGTAGTTGTTTTTCAATAGAAATAGGATATTCTATATTGTCAACCAATAGATTTGCTTACTATCCTTACTACGAGGGAAGATCAGAAAGTTTCTAGAACGAGACACACAACAACACTTTTCGGGGTAAAATCATATTTATTTTTCTACATAGTCTCCTAGTAACTCTATACATTTAGTCCAACGTTTATCAAGACCTTTCATACCTGTTTATTCCTTCTGGTTTGAAGGAAGTTCGGTATGTATCGACCGAAGTATGAGTTGAAATAATGCAATAGTTTTTGAATAACACTAATATATTTACAAATTTAGTCTTGGAGTTCCGTTAACTTAATACAAATGCAGTTTCTGGTCTTAATACTAAAGACCGAGAAAACTGGCTAATAAATAATATTTGCTCCTATTTAGATCACTGAGATCTTAGTAGGAACTGTTAGTTAGATCACTAAGACCTAAGCTAGAACTGTAGTTAACTCAAAGAGATCGTACTTGGAACTGTAGTGACCTCTAAGAGATCTTGTTTAGAACTGTTTTTTCATTTTTTCATTACTTATTTTTAGGCAAGAAAGTTTTGTCCCCGCCAGTTACAAGAGAGGGAAAAAACAACGAAATTGATTATACGGAAATTTCTATACAAATATTTTTACCTTTCTTCCAAGAAAAGTATATGCTGTAGTTTCCAACGTCATCAATGTATTAAAATAAAGAATATACACCGGAAACCCTTAATTATAGAAAAATAAAATAACTGTTAAAATAACAAATATACAATACACAGGAAGTGCGTTAGAGATAACATAATATTTCGCATAATCGCATCGAACCAAAACTATTTAACCTATTATAATAATATAACACTTCATCTATAACACGAAATATGTCAATAAAACTTATTCTATTATACATTACATTTACAACTGCTAAATGGATGGGTTAACAAGAAGGTTGTGCCTGTAATAAAATAAATAGTTTTTATGACCGTAGAAAACAAGACAATGAATAAAGAAATGTAATACCTGACCAGGCTTTAGGTAATTGACAACATTAAATATATCCGAACTCCAAGAACCTTTTCTATATACACTTTACAATATTTACAATTTAAAACTAGGATTGAAGACATTAACATAAATATACCTACATCTGTTTGCTTATATCTAAATGAACCTAAAAATACAAAATTAAATCTATTTTTCCCGAACAATACCTTCAGAAAGATAAGAACTATTAAAACCTTCTAAATTTCATTTACACCTTCGATGATTTCATTATTCGATGAGAATTTCTTTCCAGCCAACCATTTGTTGAGGTTCGGAAATAGAAACAAGTCCGAAGGGGCCAAATCTGGCGAGTACGGTGCATGTTCAATTAACTGGTATCGTAATTCGTGCAGTTTCGCCATCGCAATTGCCGACTTGTGGAATGGGGCATTGTCTTGGTGAAACATGATTTTTTTCTTTGCCATATGAGGGCTATTGACTTTGTTTTCTTTGCTCGATCTGTCTAATAATGACGCACAATATGCGTCTGTTATTGTCCTCGCGTGTTGCAAGTAGTTAATAAAAATTAATCCTCCCAAAAGACGGTAGCCATCACTTTTCCAGCTGATGGGATCGTCTTGGCATTCTTTGGAGTTGATTTACCGTGTACTGTCCCACTGCTTTGATTGTGTTTTAGTCTCGGATGTAAAGTGGTCTAGCCACGTTTCATCGACGTTTACAAAACGTCTGAAAAAATCTACAGGATTACGCTTGAACATGTTTAGACATTGCTGAGAAATGGTCACGCGAGCTTGGTTTTGATCGTCTGACAGCAAACGCGACACCCATCTTGTACTGAGTTTTCTCATGTCTAAATGTTGATGTAAAATGTAATGTGCGCGGTCATATGATATGCTTACTGCCTCTGCTATCTCTCAATTTTAATCGACGATCATTCATAGCATGATGTAAATGGCCCTGATTCACCACATTCAGATTTCTGGTTGTTCTTAAAGTTGAAGGAGATATTGAAAGGTCAACCATTTTTCATCAGACACTGAAATTCGGGCTGCTGTTCAACATTTAACGAGAAAGTTTTTTTTCATAAACGTAATGAAGAAATGAATTCAGCACCTGGAGAAATGTATTGAGCTAAACGGTGATTATATGAAAAATAATTATATATGTTGGTAGTACAATAAAGGAGTACTTTTAGAGCTGGAAACTAAAGCTAAACGCAACGAAAACGGAGTTATGCTGCTTTCACCTGAATAATGTTTAGGCCAACAGAGAACTTAATTTGGACTTTGAAAGCAGACTGCTGATTAATAACGCAAACTCAAAATATCTTGGCGTCACTCTTGACAGGACACTGACTCATGAGAAGCACCCAAAAGAAACTTCAGAAAAGGTAAAAACATGGAATAACTTTATTCAAAGGTTGTGTGGCACCACGTGAGGTTCCTTGACACTTGTTTTAAGATTCTTTGCTCCTGGACTAGTGACCTCACCACCGGAGTAGACCTCCCCAGTTGGTTTCACAGTAGACACGCGCGGCTAGTAGATGTCCAATTAAACCAAACTATGCAAATAATTTTGGACGCCATAAGAACAACACTCCTTGCTTTAACCAACATTCCATCGTTAAATTTATAAAGAAACAAGGGTCAGAGAGTTTAGAACGATCCGGGAAAATTGCGAACTCTTCATCCATCTCGAAATCGACAACATCAAGGTAAATTACTGTCTCGATACTTTTTATTTCTTATTCTTCTGGTTTCTTCTTAAATAAGATTGGATCAATCAATCCAATAACCAACTGTTTTGCAATCGACTCGGAGGTTTTCTAAAGATTTTGTATGTTTTAGACTCTTATGAGCGATTGTAAGATCATTCTACATACATGGCCTCTCTAAAGCAGTCAGCTCGATCTTATACATCTTAACATATCCTACATTCTAGCACTTGAAAATAAAACATGATTATTTCAGTATGGAAAGCAAAATTTATTTCGACAAAACCGAAAAAATTAATGAATTATTAAAGACAAAATCGTTGGATATGTAACGACCTTCGAGTACATATTTAAGTATAGGAACTTGAAATATCTATAATGTTAAAAAACAAAACACGATGGTGATATATCGGAATGTAAGATACATAAGGACACGTATGCAAAAAAGAAACCTCATCTACAACCATTCATAATATGATAGAGAACCCAAATCAGGTATATTAATTATGAAAAAAACTACTTTGTATTATGAATACAAAAATATTAAATGATTTCTTCGGATATAGAGGATATCGCAAGATATTACGAGAATATCCGATAATAGATTACCAAAAGTAGCAAAACATTATGGACCGGGATCTTCTAGAGTGCCTGATAAATCATCCACACGATGAAACGATAGTTGGTCACCGACTTCTTAGCACTAAAATAAAATAAAAAGAAACAATAAGCAACTTCTGAATAGAGAAGAATGAGTTTCACTCTTTAGAAATTAATTTTTAATATAAAGCATATTATTTCTATTAAAACCGAAAAAGCATGTAAATAACAGATAATATTTATAAATATTTGAAAATACTTGAGAATTATAACGTACTGAAGGTACTGAAAATATTTAAAATAAACATAATCTTCGTTCATAGTAGCCACCGAAAAAGATTCGTATATAATGTTCATGTAGAAAACTTTTGTCACGAGATATATTCTCAAAACAGGTATAAAGCGGTGTCGTTTGTCATGAGTTTGATTTCTGATATGCGTAACCAAGTAACGATCCGTGATAGAATTTTTAACGTTAGAAGGTTAGACGCCCATCAAAAGCTGTTTATGACAACGATTGAATGGATGTGCAGAATGTTCGTCAGTTGGTAACGTCTCCAAGAGGCGAAATGAAGGTGTTTAACGAGAAACAATCAGAAACAATGACGCATGAGAAGAATCAATGACAAGTGAATGTACTGATTTTATAAAATCCCTTGTTTAGGCAAAAACAAATTGCTAAGCAATTAGGCATTAGTCAAGAAAGAAACCAATACATTGCTGAATTACAGAAAAATTTAGGCCAGATTGGCCCCTCGAGAATTAATAGATGTCACGAAAAAAAAAAAATTGTCGAGAACATCTTCACCAGTATCGACGTGAAGGTGAATCTTGGATTCATAATTATAACTCCTAAAAAGCGAGAGGCAATGAAATATGCTCCTGATGCTCAAGTTGTATGAAATTCCAAAAAGGAATTTCATTAGCGCAGAAACTCATGTTCACCATTTTATGGGATACAAAGAAGACTATCTATCCAAGGGACCAACGATTAATTCAGTAAGATACTGCAAAAACTTACGATTATTAAAGAATCGTATCCGTAGAGTAAGGTCAGAAAAAACAATTTTTTTCTTACTCCACGACAACGCCGGGCCGCATTGCAGCAACGAAGCAACGGGACAAAAATTGCAAATTCACATTTTTCTTTTATTCTTGTCTGAACACCAGAATATTTTCCAGACACATTTGATACATTATCGTAACTCTGCCTGCGATAATCATTTATAGGAATATCAAGGCTTTCAAAAAAGTTTAAAATGGTATCTGCTATGTATTAAGCTTTATGTTCATCTATACTCTATAGGCAAAAATTGCAAAAATCTGTGAAGAGGCTCTCCGTCTTTTACGCATCTAACGATGAAGTTAGTTGACTGAGAATTCACGCTAATAGAGTAATATTTTGCTGCTCTTAAATCGTTAACTTGCTGGCCCATTATATTAATAAATTTATTACAAATATTTGCTGACAAGTGACAAGGACATGATGTCCTTCCTTTTCCACGATTTCCGCAGTTTCGAATGTGATCAGCAAGAAAAGGATCAAATTCACTACTTAGTTGTGAGCATCCTAAATCATTCCAGTTATTTTGAGACCCCAATATTTCATTATTACTACGAAAAGCGAGTCCTCTCGAAGCCCAAAATTTCACTACTACAACAATTCTTCTAAGTACATTCTTCCAATAATTGACTTGTGTATTGTATTGAGACAGCAACTCCATGTAAACTCGGTCAGTAGTTTGGTTTCTTGCGCCATAATTCATCATTGATTGCCTGTGCTGTAAACTGTTCTCCTAAGTTACTTATATGCTTCCAATTTTTATATCCATTTGGAGAACTCAAATTATAACCAGTACCAGTAGTAGTATTAAATAGACGGCAGCAATAACAGTATACAGATTTTTTCGACGGTAAATAAAGTATGTGACGATCTCGAAATTCACCGTTATTTCTCACTCTTCACAAAGTCCTGATTTGACACCTTCATATTTCTAGTTGTTGCCAAAGTTATAGGAGGTATTGAAAGGTCAACATTTTTGGTCAGGCACTACTCTTCGCAATTAGATCAACAGTAAAGAAGGAATTGTTGAACGGAATGAAGAAATGTGTTGCATTAAATGCTGATTCTGTGGAGAAATAATTATGTACTTTGGTATTACAATTTATACTTATTTTGTAGAGTTGGAGACCTTATACGAGGAGTGTCCAGTTCCAAAGGCACCTTTGCGCGACACACCACCTACGTAGGTCCGATCAGGTTGAAACTTGCACTCATTTTAAATGCGCATATGTACTGCATAGGTAGCTATTGTCATTGCCTTAGGTTCAGTACAACGTGTGCAGTGACAGCCGCACAATGTCAGTTCCGCTCGAAACATACTCCAAGTTTGAAGTGCGAGCGGTCATTCGTTTTTTGCATGCAAATAATGAAAGTCCTACCGAAATTCATAATAAAATACTGAGAAAGACTTACGGAGAAGGCGTTATCAGTTGAAAACAAGTTACTGTTTGATGTTAGCAGTTCGAAAGTGAACGTACAGAACGATGATCCCCAAGGTGTGTGAAAAAAAACATCAACAAGGAAAATGGGAATCAATTAAAGGTCGATACTCTGACCGGCATTACTAAAAGCTCTGTTCATGAAATCGTATCTGAATTACGCTATGGAAAAGTGTCCGCGAGATGGGTACCAAAACTGTTGACCGACCAACATAAAATGCAACGAACGGCGGCGGCAATGGAACTTTTAACGCGCTATCGTCAGGAAAACGGAGTCTACAGTTACAGGAGACGAAACGTGAGTATACCACCATACTCCGAATCAAAAAAGACTCGACGACGTGGAAGCATCCGAGTTCACCAGCACCGAAAAAAGTTCAGCAGTCTGCAAAAAAGACAATGGCAACTGTGTTCTAGGATATGGAAGGCAATTTGCTCATAGAGTTTTTACCACCGAAAATGACAATCGGCAGCGATATTTATTGTCAACTTCTCGAAAAACTACACCAAGCCATTCGACAGAAACGAAGAGGAAGGTTGACGAAAGGAATCAGGTTGTTGCATGACATATCAAGACCGCACACCTCAAATCAGACGAAAGCCTGGATTCAGAAACACAATTTGGAAGTTATTGTCAATCCGCTCCATAGTCCATACCTGGCTTCTTCTGCTTTTCATTTGTTTGGGCTGTTGAAAGCTCATTTATCGGGTAAAAGGTTTGAAGATGACGCACGGCAGTATTTTAGAAATTTAGATCGCACCTTTTAGGAAGAGGGTATACAAAAGCTTGTGCCTCGCTGGGATAAGTGCCTTAACATTGGCGGCGATTATGTTGAAGTGTAAAAAAAATGTTTTAAATATATCTATACGTTAATGCACGTATAACGCTTTTGTTTAATTATGAAACAGACATGTAAAAAATTTACATGTCATTTACAATTTGCTTTATCTAGTAAGGGATTTCGGCTTAATGGCATATACAGATACAGATCTATTTATAAAGATTTGTATCATTTGTATACATTGCTTCACTAGCTTAACTAACGACGCCTATAGATGGCAGAAACATATGTCTTAAGCAGAAGTAAATGCTGAAAATACGAGGTATTGTCCAAGTATACAGTTACAGATATGTAAATTATTTACATCTCTGTTTCATAATGAAACAAAAGCGTTATACGTGCATTAACGTATAGATATATTTAAAACCTTTTTTGTATATTTACCGCCATCTGGCTCGTTTTTGATGGACTACCCGTATTGTTTCGTTTTCCGTATCAGCATAGTTGGTCAAACGAAAGATCGCTTTTTTTGGCAAAGTCTCTTTCGTCCGTCAGACACTTATTAAATAAGTGCCACCTTATAGGATGAAATTTGCTTTATCTAGTAAGTGATTTCGGCTTAATGTCATATACAGATACAGATCTATTTATAAAGATTTGTATCATTTGTATACATTGCTTCACTAGCTTAACTGACGACGCCTATAGATGGCAGAAACATATGTCTTAAGCAGAAGTAAATGCTGAAAATACGAGGTATTGTCCAAGTATACAGTTACAGATATGTAAATTATTTACATGTCTGTTTCATTATGTTGTAGTAGCTAACAGTGCACGCTTTTACTTAGGGTATGTTTGATTTCTATAAATAAAGTAGTCTGTCTGTAATTTACAAATGTACCTTAGTAACCGGACATCCCTCGTACATATTTTAATCTGTCCTATAAAATATTATGACCTAAATTTGTATAATCTTCGACCCTAAAAATATATTTTATATTACAAAACTACACGATTTTCTATATTTTTACTGATAATATCCACTTCTAATATTGTAAACAAGTTGTTACGTTTTCAGAAATCATTGTTTACTCCACGAGAATAGCTATTAGCGTTTGCAATCGTAAAGCTACACGTGTAAATCAGATATATTATTACATTGTATTACACACGCACAAAAGATATTTATCAAAGCAATTATTTACTTGTTCCAATTTTAATGAATGAAGATTTTGCTTGTCTGGATATCTTTAGCTATTATTATATTAATCAGAACCAGTAGGCAAGTAACTAGTCGTTGCCTTGTGCGTATAATACCTATGCTTCTTTTTTATTATACGATACTGCAAGTAGAAGAAAAATAGTTTAGCTCGACAACGAAGGATAGAGAAGACGATCCAGAAAGAAAGAGGGAAGATAAATTGTGCACAAATAAGACGAGCTGATAGTTCGACAAGGAACACAAGCGAGAGAGAAAGAGGTCTAGTTAGAAAGAAAGGAAGCGCTCAATGTGGAGCAGTTGGAATCATTCGAGAACATTGTTCGAGTCGTAAAGATGCGAGAGATAAGGTACGGATTAGCTGTGGGGCCGTACTTGAAAGGTCGCCGAGTGAACGACCTGCGGTGGACACGTCCTTGAACATCCGCACACAGGATTGCAGACACCGCTGGAGACAGCTGAGTATCGTAACGAGGCGTGGGTGAATAACCACCGAGAGAACTTGGCTGTGCGAAATTTAATTATAGAAAGACTAACCTATGACGTTGGTTATTCGTCTCACCACGAAGTGCGATAAAGACGAAAAAAGAATACGCAATATAATCGTAATTTATGCGAAGCCAAAAAGACTGGTTAAAGATTTTGACAGACGCTTGTTCAGGTCCGAGGTACCTTCTAAAATTATCATAATAATACGTTTTCGTGGGATCATAGTCCGGAATACCCATACTTCTTATGCATTTAGCCCTTGTCGCTGTTAATAAAAATGTCTCGTGTAGATAGTAGAGGTTAAGGAACAATGTAAGACACTTATCATAAATCCTTTATAAATAAATGCTTGAAAAACAATTACTTGATGTACAAATTTAATGATGGTAGTGATGTTTGAGCATTCTGAGCGTTAAATTTATAATCCAATTTTAAAAGTAACCGACGGCCAGTCTATATACAATGCACTAATCCATACAAATTGATAATCCCTTGACACCATAAAACCATCAGGTATTTTTGAATTCAAAAATATGGGAAATAGCAAATATATTAAATTTGATGATCCATTTCTTGTATTTCACAAATTATTCCTTAACTTGTATAACAAGTATGTAACCATTTTTACTACACCTACGCCACAGAATAAATCTTAAAAAATTTGTCATAAATTATAAAAAGATAATACAATTTCTTTGTAAGGTTACACAATTAAACACACATTTTGTTGACATTTTTTATGTATTTCGGCACCCTGAAATCGAATTTGAAAACAGAAATTGCTTTTCTCTTGCGAATTTTTAGTAATCGGCATGTATATTTTGCAAGTATGCAGCATATGCATGGTGCATTCTTGTAATATGTCAGGAGTGATAAACGTAGAAGCAAATTCATGCCTGTCTATTACATGCAAGAAGTACCCTCTCAAATCGGATATTGTGCAATAGTGGGCATTTACGCAGCAATGGCGTCTGACGATGGACAAAATTCAATATAATACCCGCAGTTGTATCGCACAATGTATCGGAGCTTCTACTTATTATGTATGCCGTTAGTCAGTGGAGACGGGTGTGGGTGACTAAAATAAAAGATAGAAGGTAGTGCCACTCAGTTTTACTTATGGGAGCTCAGACTGAAAACTGAAAAAAGAGATTGCGCGATCTTAGTCGCATGGGCATACAAATTACTCAAACACGCGGTGGATATAAACTTACTATGTACCTACATACTATACCAGAAGGCTGCACAGGATACCTGTAAAGAAACTGCTAAAGAAAGGGCCAAAGGCAAATAAAATACTTGGGGACAAATAATTCGTTTATTTACTAACCAAGAAATATTTGAATATTATAAAAAAAATTAAACTAAATGAAAATATTAATATCTGCAAAAATGAATTTAATGAAAATATATTTTAAAAATTAAATCTTCACACTGTATAAGTACCGACTGTATAATCCTAATCTAACAGCAGGGTTAAATAAAACCATGCTTCATCAGTAAAAAAAAAAAACTTAGATGAAGAATTTCGTCATTTAAATTTTCTTGAAAGAAGTAATAATTAAGCCTACTAGCGTGATCTCTATGTAAGATCTGTTAAACAATCAATACTTTGTATGGATACATATTGCTATGAATAGTGGTTTGTAGATTTAATACGCCACCATCCACAACCAGTTTTCCCAACTAGGATTCTCAGCCGGAGAATTTTCAAATATGAGACTTCTAACTTCTAGGGTTCCAATTCGGAAAGTCGTGTTTATTGCTAAAATAAGTCTGGCGCCAGTGAATTGCTCACAATTTTTTAATTTGCTTATTTTATATATTGAGCTTGAACAGCAATATTGGTATATAAAATAAATGAAACACAGGATAAAAATTTAAACTGAATATTCAATACAAAAATAAAAAAAAAGAAAAAAATCTATCTTTATAAAGTATAAAGATTTTGTATTTTACAATAATACATGAAGTAAAAATATTCACTGTAATATTGACAGCTGAGTGAATGAAAAAACTTCCTCTTAATGACTCCGAACAAACTTAACTAAAAATAATGAAGTTTATTTTTAATTTCTCCCCAGAGAACCATATAATAAGATACTGATACCCGATCAAAATTTACACATGCGCAATCAACATGTACAAGAAAACCTGAATCCACTCGAACAAATTATAATTATTATAATTTTAACATAGAATTTTAATAGTAAGTTTTATTATTTATATTTATAATAATAAATCTCTTAAATAACAATCTTAATACAATAGAAATATAATTGTGATATTTATGAATTCATAAAAAAATATCCACTTACTAGAATTTACTGGAGACAAAGAAGGTGCTTATATTATATTAATCAACAAATAGGAAACGAGAATTTAACTTTACAACTCTCTAATACATCAATAAAAACACTTATCAAATAATTAACCGATTTAATTCAATATAATTAATTATATCACACCAAGCTACCTTCTAGTACGAGCTATTAAATCTGTCTCCCTGAATTTACATAGGCCTCTCGATCAGATCGACCTCGAATAACAAGTTTTTATCACACGAACTGATGTATGTGGATTTTCTCCAACAAGGTTTTCTACGTGTTAAACAATATTTTGTTGTGTACGTGGTCTACCAGAACTTTTGCCTTTTAACACAGATCCTGTAGCCAGAAACTTCTCCACGATAGACGAATGTGATGATATAAAGCGGTATTATCCAAAACTCTATTAGGAAACTGCAAGTGAAACTGTCACTTACATTCCGCGTAGGAATATTGCCATTCTCCGTTAAGAAATTGTTCACTTCAGAAATATACTTCAACAATAAAAATATTATATTGCAATGCGTACCTTATTTAGTAGTATTGTTTACTAAATAAAAAGAAATATTTGTAAGTAAAAATTATATTGCTAGTCACAAAATGACAAATGTCAAAATGAGATTAGATAAATAGTTATAAATAAAAGACAAGTGGGTTATAATAATTTGCAAGTACTAGTTACTTAGTGCCTATTGAGATAAAGTTCTTTTTGAAAAACATTGTACAGGGTTATTCATTATAAATGTCCCAGCCCTTACCATAGTTATTATTGCATAAACAAAAAAATTTTTGAAATAAAAGTTGTGTGGTTATAAACTAATTTTATTATAACGTTAACAAAAGTACAGTGGCGTGCGTAGTTTAGGGGACACAAAAAATAATTGGTTTTTTTAAATGAGACATCCTGTATATTATTAAATTTTTGAAAAGATCTTTTTCTTCTGATTTCAAAAATATACCATATCATACCCCTGTCTTACACCGTTTTTAAGTTATTAAATAAAAGTTTTGTATCTACAAATGAGTTTTGGTCAACATTTAATTAAAATTACAAATAATACCTATAAAACGAATATAACAAAGATAACTTTACAACTATAAATAAATAATAACTTATAAAAGTTGTTCGAAGTGTCCACCATTATTTTCAATACATAATTCTAAACGTCTAATTATATTTTGAATTGCATCAGAAATGGCTTGATTGTTTACATTTAGATTATTTATTTCTAATTGAATTCGGTCTTTCATGACTTCCATACAGTCATTATTATTATATATTATGTCTAATAAAAACCTCCAAAAATATGAGTCCGTAGGGGATAGATCCGGACTGTTAGGAGGCCATAATATGGTTCCATTATTCCCTATCCACACTTGAAATACATTGTTCAAATGCTCTTTAACAGGTAGGACATTATGCGGAGTTGCCCCATCCTGCATCCAAATCATATCCTGAAGTTGAACGTCCGGAAAATTCTCTACAAGAATATTTTCAACTTCAGGAAGAATCATTTCCAAATAGGTAACTCCAGTTAAATTGAAATCATAAAATATGGGTCCAACAATTTTGTTTCTGAAAATTCCACACCATACACTAAGAGTTTTTCTTCCTGATTTTTTTATTGGTTTTATCAATCTTTTTCTATTCTCCTTGTTTTCCCATGACCTACCATTTTTCCTATTAAAAACTCCAGCCGTAGAAAAGCATGATTCATCGGTCCATAATATTTTAGTCAAATAATCAGGATCTTCATATAACTTTTGGATCATTTGGCGGCAAAACTCTAACCTTTTCCTTTTATGAGCCTCTGTCAAAAGTTGTACTGGTAAAATTTTATATGGTTTGTAGTTGTTAGTTTTCAACGTACGTTGTATTTTAGAGTAACTTATATTTAAATGAGCTGCTGCATTATTTATACTACGTTCAGAATTTTCTAAAAAATAATATAGTGTTTAAAAAAACTATTCAAGAATACCTATAAGAGGGCTTACCGTCGAAATAAAGCAGTACATCTAATTGATCTTCATTGTTTGCCTGAACTACTCGCCTTTTTCTATTAAAACTACCGGTATGATTTACCTGTTGGTAAATACGTACAACTTGGATACAACTTGGATACAACTCCCTGTATGCTCTTTGCGCTGCACGTTTATCTTTGTTATTTTCTATATAGCAAGTAAATATTTGAGTTTTTTCTGCTACACTGTAAACCATTTTGAATGTTTCAATGAAGAAATGACATTTAATAAACATGACAGTTGTGATTTTCATAGCTTTCTTTGATGATATTAACTTTTCAATATTTATAGTAACTAGTTTAATTTACTATATTTATCCTTTAATAACATAAGAACGGTGTAAGACAGGGGTATGATATGGTATATTTTTGAAATCAGAAGAAAAAGATCTTTTCAAAAATTTAATAATATACAGGGTCTCATTTAAAGAAAAACCTATTATTTTTTGTGTCCCCTAAACTACGCACGCCACTGTACTTTTGTTAACGTTATAATAAAATTAGTCTATAACCATACAACTTTTATTTCAAATTTTTTTTTTTTATGCAATAATGACTATGGTAAGGGCTGGGACATTTATAATGAATAACCCTGTACATAATTTATTTTAACTTAAAATTATATCTACTCAGCATAAGAACTAATTCAAGTACAATTTATGACCCCTATAGTTGGGGGATCCCTATCGCTGTTATCCTCTTCGCGTTTTTATTAGCAGGTAATTGGCCACTTTTATAGTAATTATAAAAACTGTATATCTTGTCGATATCCACATTCATCTGGGCGTGTTTCATTAGTTAAGTTTATTTCTTTAACATTTTTAAAGTTGTTTAAATAACTTTCTCGTATGTCGGATCATTCCCAATATGTTTAGGAAAGAAATATGTTAGAATATTACTTAAATTTAAAGCTTTGTGGTTATTATCAAGACATATTCGATAACTGTACGTACTTCATGTTTTGGCGTTTGAATTGAGGTTAAGTAAAATGAATATTTAATGTAGCTTATCGACCTGCATATTCAACTTATACGACGATAAATAATAATGAAGTTATCATATGCCTGGCGAGACTGCGTAGCTATAACAATAGTCTCCGCATTCTGACATAAAATTTGTTGTGATAAAATATTGGCAACTAGGTAATGCTAGTAGGTAGGCGGATAAATTTCTAGTGTAAACAAGAGCCTTGTAAGTGTCGTTTGAGCAAATAGTGTAACTGTTCCTGAATGAATGAATACACTTTACATAGAAATGAATGGAAATTATTTATTTAAACTCCGCTGAAGTGTATAAAATCTAGTTTATTGCATTAGTTTTCAGTGACCAATATTTTGTCCGCTATGTGATAATTATAAAAGATTATTTATACAAATACACTTTAATTGACAATGTATCTTGCTGCTGCAGACTTTTTTCTAGAGAATTTACCATAACTGTAAGATTCTCACGATTAAATGTCTGGACATTCGATTTCAGATATGACCGAAGAATACAAAACAAGATTGAATTAAGTGACATACAATTCCAGTTTTGCGTGTTTATAGTTTTAAAAACTAGTATAATTTTGTGGAACACGTTAACGTCTTTGTTTGTGCTTTCTTACCGCATTAAGTAATCACTAGTGTAAGGAAATAATTCAAACAATTTTGGGATATATAGTCTGTTTCACCCAAACTTCGAAGTATTGGGTCTTATGGAGAATAGCCTCTCTTATTAACTTATAGCGATGCTCATATAACTATCTTTTTTTAACAGTACGACGTTGCATTTATTTTGGCGCACTTTGTCTCTAGGGGAAAATTTTTATTTTGTGTTTGTTATATACTCCCTGTCACTTGAAATTTTCGATCTGTCATCTTTTGTGTATATTTCGTTTTGTTTGATTTTCTTTGATTTTTTCCCTTTATTTGTATTAATTCTTCTTTTTTTTTAAAAACTACTGCAAATTCAATAATATAAACTATTGTAAGTAAAATCGAAATAGTTAATTATTATCACATAAAAATGTAAACTTAGAGGTTGCAGGATGGAAGCCTGTAAAAGAAAGCACCAAGGCGAAACCTTTTCTGTAAGAGAAAAACTTATGATTTATAATTGCTTCACATACTTTGCGAACAGTATGGGTGTTTCCAAGGCAGTCGAAGAGACGGCAAAAGACTGTGGCAAAGGAATTTTGTATTCCATTCGCAAAGAAAAGGAAAACTGTCCCCCTGCATCTGTAGAAAAAACAAAATGTGCCACTCCCTAAGAATACCCGCTTGCATATATACGAGGAACATGTACAAATGCTTGTGAGGCGTAAAGTACACAGTTTCTTTTTACGCAATATCCCACCCACGTTGGATATGACATTAGGTGCTGTACCTAACGAAGAAGCTATACCTAATTTCTCTAGGTCCACGCTCTACAGATTGTTAAAAGATATTGGTTTTTCATTTGAAAAAATTGACAAGAAGGTAATGATGATGGATCGAGATGATATTATAAGATGGCGTCATGCATATTTACGTAACATTAGGAGATATCGCAGCGAAGGAAAAAACATTGTATTTACAGATGAATCATGGGTGAATGTCGGACACTTTGTATCCAAAGCATGGACTGACACAACTGTAAGTACCTCTAGAAACGCATTCATTAATGACTTAATGAGTACTAGTCTAACTCCACCAAAAGGTCGAGGGCAACGATATGCTCTTATTCATGCGGGTAATGAGAAAGAATTTGGCACTGGTGCTGAGTACAACTTTCTCTGCAAAAAGAATACTTTAGATGCTCATGATGAGGTATGTGCAGAATTATATGAGAGCTGGTTCCTAGAATGCTTACTACCTAATTTACCTGCGAACTCAGTGATTGTGATCGATAACGCTTCTTATCACAGTCGCAAGCAAGAAAAAATACCAACTACTGCCTCTAAGAAGCAAGAGATTTTCGACTGGTTAAGTGAGAAAGGCATTCCTGTTGAGGAAGGATTACAAAAACGCGATTTGCTACAAATTTTGTCGATACACAAGGATCACTATAATAAATATCTGCTTGATGAAGCAGCTGGTCAGAAGGGACATACCATATTACGTTTGCCACCCTATCATTGTACATTAAATCTTATTGAAATGGTATGGGCACAGGTGAAGAATTATATCAAGCACAACAATACTTCTTTTAAAACGAAGGAAATACCAATTCTCATAGAAGAAGGTTATAAAAATGTTTCAGTTCAGAACTGGCAAAATTATATCAAACATGTTATGAATGGTAGGGCAATTTACTTTTCTTATTACTACTTTTTCTTAATTTTTTTAAATTTTTAGTTGAGGACGAGATGTGGAGATTAGATGAAATGCAGGATGATCCTAAAGAATTTATTATTCATTTGTCAGCTGGATCTTCTTCTGCTAGCTCTTCAGACATTGATGTATTTTAATTCATTGATTTACTAATTTGTTTATTTATTTTTGATCACTTGTGAGAATAATATTGTCTTACATGAAAGTTGTGTACACTGTAAATGTCTCATATTTATAAAATAATCCAAAATAAAATAACATTATTGAATTAAAAAAAAATGTCGAAACGATTTTGTTTAATTTATGCACATCTACCTATTTTTGCATTAATGATTTTAACTAAATTGAACGTCTTGTAAATACAGATTTAAGACGACTAACCTAAAAGGTAAACAACATGCATTTTGAATGTCAAATCGATAAATCAATATCTTACGTATAGCCAATCTATAAATGAAATAACCCTATTTTTAGAAATTAGGCAACAACAAATGCAATCTCCATAAGAGCAATACTTCGAAGTTTGGGTGACATAGACTATAGTAATATTATAATTCAGACAACTATTTTAAGCAATTTTGCATGGATAATTATGAACGAACTAATAAAATATTCACATAATTGGTTATGGTATAGCTTTTATCAAAGCGATGAGACAACAAAGTGTTCCAGGTTCAGCACTTTTGAGTAGGATAGTAGATAGTATAATGGATAATGTAGAGAATGTATAATAAGAAACTCAGGCCAAAATCCCACGAAGAGAAGGTTAATGGCGTGATAGAGAGTAGATAGAAATATTTTTCCGTTACTACGCTTAGTCAGTTTTAGTTCAGTTATTCGTTGTATGTGACGCAAGTAACAGTAACAAATGAGTGCAACCTATGCGGAACGTTTCGACCAGTGTTTTTGCGTGAGCACCGTGAAGGTCCTAAAATGATCATTGCAACGGCTAGGTCGGAAGACTTCGTCAGATGAGGGCTAAGGCGTTATCAACAAATGCTGTAGACAAAGTTCTAGAACGCAGGGAAGGTCGTACTACAGCACAAGATAACGCTGTTATTAGTTTATTAAAAAAAACACTTTGTCAAGGACAATACGAGCTAGCCAAGAAGTACATAAATATTAGAAGATTGCGCGAATATTATATCGCTTATCGAAGCATAATTATTAAACTGTTACTCTGATAGGGCGCAAGAAAATTCCAGCAGAAATTACGACGTTGTGTATAAAATGAATCATCTTTCTGAGCCTGGTTACCTAGAAGCAGCGTTGCCAACAGGAACTAGGGACATTATCGTAAATGGACTGTCAAATTACGGTACACGGTTAAAAATAAAATATTTTGGTTAAAAAGTTACGCACTTACTAATTTCGCGCCATCTGGTGGCTGAAATTAATAGTATTGATTTTAGGAATATCTGAATTATTTGAATACAAATGTACTATCGTGAGCAAATGAAACTAAACGCACTATTATAGCTGCGTAAATTTTACTACTTAGGATTTCAAATTGTCAAGCTAATGTCATTAATGTTATGATTAAATGTCATTAATGTCAACTTAAAATGTCTCATGTGACTGACGCGCAGAAAATGCGAGCAATCACTCTCATTGAAAACTGATGGACTTTACAAATGGTAGCAAATGATTTGGGAGTTAGTAAAAGTGCCATATTTAAACTTAAAAGGAAATCGGATGAAACACATACGGTTACTTATATTCATGGTGGTGGTAGACAAAGGGCATCTAATGAACAGCAGGACCAACAGTTAATAAATATTCTGATAAACGACCCCTTGAAAAGTGCTAAAAATGCTATTCAAGAGAGTAACTTTCCTGGATCGTGCTGGATTGCCTATAGAAGAATAAAATCGTCAGATATTCGAAATTTTAATGCTACTAAAAGTGTGCTTTGACTGAAGCCCTTAAGATAAACAGACTAAATTTTGCGAAAAACTACATTAATCAAGAAGATATATGGAGACACGTAATTTTCTCAGACGAGAAAGTTTTCCAATCAACTCATAATGGGAGTGTTCGCGTATACAGACCTCTAAGCAGTTGATACATTGAGCGTTATGTTAAACCTACTTTCAACAGTGGTCGTTTTTCCATAACTGCATGGGGCTGGATTACTTTAGATGAAGCTGGTGTACGTTGGAAATTGGATGAGAGATTCACTAGTGTCTATTTTTAAACTAAGAGGAGCGTTTTAAATTAATCGCGCCAAAATTACTATGCGTGATTGGTTGCTTCAGAGGTAGGATTACGTTATGCAAAAATTGCGTGTTGACCAATCTCTCTCGAATCTAAAAGCGGTCACCCATCCACGTACCGACCCCGACCGATGCTGTTTGACTTCGGTGATCGGACGAGAACTGGTCTTTTCGGCATGCTATGGTGGTTGCCAATTAATTTTATTTCTACTGGTAATATTAACTAAACTTTCAAACAATTTTATATTCAGAATGTCATTGATTTGGTAATTTTTACAGTGTAAATGTGGCTTTTCCATTTACTCCTCTTAGTTTAAAAATAGACCATAGTGGATATATTAAATAATGTTATGCTACCATCAGTTACACAAATACATGGCAACAATTATATATTCCAGCAAGATAACTCCCCAATCCATACTGCTGGTGTTGTTCGGCAATTTGTATGTCAATGTCGATTTATCGAAAACAATGGTTCTTGGACAAAATATTAAAAAGCTTAAAATATGTAAATTAATATTATATAAATCTTACAACGTTAATTATATTGTATTACTGTGGAAATGTGACAATTAAAGACACTGACACTTCAAAAGTACTGTGTACATTTGGTAAATTTTGAAATTTCGGCATACCAACATAATAAAGTGTTCACTTTCATTTGCTTACGATAGTAAATAATTAAAAATAAATTGTGTACCTACCAAGTTTGAAAAATGTAATAATTTATTTTTCACAGAATATAAACACAAAATATAATAATTTTTTAACTAAATTCTACAGTTGCGGCCTTGAAAACTCACTTAGGGCCGGTATTATAAGCGATAAAATCTGCAGATTATTTAGTAAGCAAGTAAATTAACTCTATAAATTAGGTATTATAAATAGCGAAGAAGGAAACTAAGCAAGTAAATCTACCAATTAATTGACACCCTAGAAAATCGTGGTATCAAATGTTGTTCATTGGTTAAATGTGAACAGCTGTTTGCTCCATTCTGTTCAAATAAACATAACCTTATTTTTAAAAGTTTGTATTTAGTGTGTGTCTGATAATTTAAATTTTAATCATGTCAGATTTATCGATTTGTATATTACGAATATAAACAATAAGAAATAATAAAGAATTGGGATTTTTTTGTATTTTTTCATTTTATTCAGTGGCTCCATCGTTTATCGAAACGCTAAACTGCAAAATACATAACTATTCAGAGTTATTCTACAAATACTTATTTTTCTTGCATGCATTTTTTATAATACCTGATTTCAATTTATTCGTCTAGTTGCTATTCAGAGATTTATTCGCTGTTTATAGTACCGGCCCTTAAATAGAAAAACGTTTTAAGCAGTGTAACCTTTTGTTAAACGTTACTCAAACCAATCATTGGCGTAGAATGCAAAATGTATTGCAAAAATAGTAAATTAACAAAATGATTAATACAACTACAGATAGTGGCTTGCTACTTAAACAACGACGAAAAGCAGGGTAAACCTGTGTATCAAGTTTTCAATTATAATAGTAAATTCAAATAGCAGTATATATATTGTAGCTTTGAATTGCAGATGTCGCTTGAAGTAAATAAAGCATGATAAAAAATTAAGCATAAATATGCCCATGTTTTTATTATGGCGGAGTTTATAAATTATGGTAGATTTAGCTGTTATGGTAGAGTTATTATCCATTATCGTTTTTACTGCGTAATTATGGTAGAATCCGACAATTACCGTAGCATTGGCAACACTGCCTAGAAGAAAGGCATGGCCAATTCACAAAAAACATATTATACACCGCACTGTAAAACATCTTGCATTGTGTTTCAGGGTCGGTACCCTCTTAAATTACCCTTAAATATTGAGGAAGTGAAAGTCAAATCAACAGTTACCCTCTTACAGCGATGAAGTGTAGTAAAAAAACTCATGGAATACTTTACACATACCATATACGCTCTAAACGGTCCTAGGGCCTTGACAAGCTTCTAGCTTAAGACGGTGGGCCGCTATAGTTACACATACAGCGCAAAAAGAACAGTTTTTTTATATTATAGATTTCCGTGTTTCTTAGAATTTTTTCTTATAATTTATTTATTTATAATAACTACGGGGGCCGGTTGACTTATTCGCGGAATCGCCTAGAGTAGGCTGTGAAATTTAAAGAATACAAATTACATTTTGACAACCGACGCCTTCTCAGTTTACTGTTAGTGTTTGATAAATTTATGACAAAGCGTATGCAATTTTTTTAAATTTTACCTTGCTACTAATTCAGTGTAAATGGATAATTTTGAACATCGTGCAGTTATTAAGTATCTTTTACCGAAATCCATGATGATATGCGATACACTGGGTGAAGATTGTCCTTCGTATACAGCCGTCAAAAAACGGGGAAATGAATTTAAGCATGAACAACACAACAGATTTTTTGCGCCGATTTGTTAGTTGTGACGAAACATGGGTAATTATACACCCGAATCTAAACAACAGTCGAAGATGTGGACCAAACATGAGAACAGGCTCCAAAGAAGACCAATATAATTTTATCGGCGGGAAAGGTAATGGCATCGGTATTTTGGAATGCAAAAAGAATATTGTGAATAAGCTATCTTCACCATAAACGGTAAATTTTACGCAAATCTTTCTAGATTGTTTGAAAACAGCTATTGCAGAAAAGCGTTCAGGAATAACTAAAAAGAAAGTATTCTTTCACCATTTATTTATTTATTTCGTATGGCACTTTTAATACAGCTTTAAATAGCATGTGTATATAGGTGTCTGTTCCATAGGTCGTATGATTGGTAGCTACTGCCAGAGAGTATCCCAGATAGTTCACATCGGCTGCTAAGTTGCGTTTCGTCGGCACAACGGGTCTCTTGTAATATGGCGACGTCCACCGAATGATCATTCAAGAGCCTCAGTAAATATTCAGATTTAGATCTGCTCATGCCTTCAACGTTCAGTTTTAAGATCTTAAAAGTGTTCCTACGTCCCTTGTCGATGGATTCTGAAGAGAATCATTTGCTAGAATTTCGCTGTTCATGCTGTTCTTTCTTTGCTAGGAAATCCTTAATAGGTCTAGCAACCTAATAGTGTCGACTATTTAGCCGTGATAAGTCACGTTTCCAGGGTACACCACGAGGAGGAAGTCTACATTGTACCCCATCTTTCACCATGCTATTGCTCCTGTGCATTCCAATACAGTTGCTGCAAAAAAAATTAAGAATTAAAGTTCGAATTAGTACCGCACCTTCCATATTCCCCAGACCCAACACCATCTGACTTTTATCTATTCTCTAAATCAAAAAAATTTCTCGGAGGCAAAATATTCTGCACTATTGAAGAACTAACTTCAACAGTGGACGATTATTTTGCAGCGTTAGAAGAAAATCTCTTTCGAGACAAAATAAGGAAGTCAAAACATAGATGGACCAAATGTATCGAATTAAAAGTAGATTATGTAGGAAAATAAAGTTTCAGAATAATTGAAACATACATGAGTAGATAAACCCCACCAGTTTTGTATAATACAAAGGTATTTTTAATAATATAAAATATTATTAAAGTACTTCGGCTGTCTGACAACAGGCAGCGCTGAATTTACTTCTACGCTCGGTCTGGATAATTTCTGTGATGTGGCGATGTGGTTCTTTTTTGTGAATGTGTCTGAAGTTATCCTTTCTCCAGCAGGGGGTACCGATGAGCATGTAGAAAGGCGAAATACGTATCTACGTCTCTGGGGAGGGATATGTTCGGACACGTTCACAAAAATATTAATAGTGAACCTTTATTTGTGTTCTTCACACCAGATTTTTAATAATATTTTATATTATTAAAAATACCAAAATAAAGTTTGTATACTTAAATTATTCCTTTGTTTCTGTGCGATCGCGCGAATTGAATAATTGAAGTATTTTTGTACAGTGAAATAGTAATTGATACACTCACATATTTTTATAATTCATGTGTTCATATAACACGCAATTAATTATTCTTTACTATTTACTTCACATTAAATCCTATTTATTGTTATTTTTGTTATTATCATTATTAATGTTAATTTAGATATACCGCCTAATTCTGAGCAAACGCAACGATGCGAATGTATGAATATTTCTCTCGCTTCGAATACAAATCCCCTGAACGCGTTTAGCCAATCACAAAACAGTCTGTCGCGCAACGATTTGACAATTAATGTCACAAATTAGTGTCACCACTGTCACCCTAAACGGTGTCTCTTAGACGTTTGAATAGTGATCATGCCGCATTATACACTAGAAGAGAAAGCCGAAATGATGAAATGGTATCACGCTGATAATTCTTATCAAAGAGTATGTATTATTTGCCGGAAGGTATGCCGACAGGCCCATCCCGAACAAAGCTACAATTTGTAGACTTAAAAAGAAAATAGACATTACTGGTTCTGTACAAAATTTAAATCCATTATTCCCAAATCGCAGAGTTCCTAATGATACGTCCATTTTAGTATGCTCTGCAATAGAACTAAATTGAAATTTGACACTTAGCGATATTTCCAATGATTTAGGCATATGCTGCCCTTCCGTTAACCGCATACTAAAATTAAATGGTTTTCGTAATTATAAATATTCCAAACATCATCAATTATTTTACGGCGATGAGTTTAAACGGATGAATTTCCGTTATTATATAATTAATTTCTCATTATGAACAATTTATTTTATTATTTGTAAGAGTAAATTTTTCTTTACATTACTAGAATTTAATTTAGTTTTTATTAGTTCTGAAATTTATTTAGTATACTATGAATAGTTTTTGTGACCTTTATTATTAAAATTTAATTTATTAAATCTCTTGATGCCTCATTTGCAATTTTCTTAATCGCTTATTAATAATATCATTACGCTTTATGTGACCATCGTCAGTATAACGTATTGCAATTTACTCATTACCATAACACAACACTAAACAATAATAATAGTATATAATAGTAATTTGGTAATCAGATAATTTTTCTTACGCGGCTCCATAATATGTAAGTATGTATGACATATGACATCGATGTTGACACGCCTACAGCATTCAGGGGAATTCTATTTGGAGCGGGAGAAATATTCATACATTCGCATCGTTGCGTTTGCTCAGAATTAGGCGGTATAAGCTCAAATGCATTCCTTACGAACCACTGACATTTTATTTATTTTGCATTCGCAGTTTTTGCGCTTTTCTGTGTTGTAGGTATTATATAATGTATAATTTATATAATAAAAGAATTTTTAGAATTTTCCGTTGATTAGTAGGGAATTTATGCAATTTAGAACGTGGTTTGCCTATTCCGTGTCTATCAAACATATTTACGGTATTGGTCCTTGGTTGAAATATTGTCTAACATTAGTAGTAGTAAAATTGTAATGTTAGAATTGCAGTTAACAAAACATAAAGTTGCGACCTCTGAATTACTATTCCAATTCTTTATTAATTGAACTCTACCTTGAATTGAGTCTTCTTCTATTTAGGAAGCAAATACCGTTTTAATAAAATAAATATAAGGAAGGACAGGTAATACTTAATGTCCGTATTTAAAATTTGTTTATTTATTATTCGGAAGTGTTTATAACTGCAATAATGTAATCATTTGCATATTATGTGTTCTTATATAAAGGTTTTGTATATGTATACATATTAAAAATTGTACAACTGACTCCTATTCGAGCAAAGAAACCTTCGATTGAAGAAGTAGGTCAGTTGGAAAAGAGTAATACAGAGGTCGGAAGTTTAAGTATATCTTCAGGTGCAATTTTTAAGCTACGCTTTTTGTAATATTTATTTATGACATACGTATGTTATTATTTAGTACGTATAAATTCTGACTTGATTGATATCCACATATTTATATCGTTATTGATAAAACTACATTGAAAATCATTGATATATACATATAATTCCACATAAGCTATTTATTAAAAGCATCGTTATTTCGAAATAAATTCGCTAAATTACTTAATTACTTAGAAAAATGCAGTTGAATATGTAATAGCGTTGCAGGAATTTTTTGGCCATTTATGTTAAAATATTTACGAAAGAGCGGAAGTAACGGCCGTACTCGTAGCTTCAGACTTGTTTAAAAATTAACGCTTATTAAACTCCAGTTATATTTCAAGGTAAAGGTTGGAAAAACACCTGAATTTATTTAGTTCGTTGTTTTTAATGTAAAATTTTCGCGTGTAATTAAATTTTTTTTTAGGGCACACAAAATCAATGGGAATATTTAAAAATATATACATATACCGCGTGTATTTTTTAATTTGAAACTTTCAAATATCTCGAAAAATAAAAAGTTTACATAAAAATGTCCAGATTTAAAATTTAATAATTCAATGGAGGAAATACATTAGTGCTAGAATTAGTCCCTTCCTCCATGTAGGTGGAGCGGGGGTAAATTAATTAACAAATTCGAATTCTACTGAAAAAAGTACGTAGGATTTGTAACATTTGCAATTCATGATTGATGGCGCTGTAATCAATTAAATTCAATTTTTTTTCATTTCTCGCATTGAGAACCTATGCATACGATTCTGCAATTCGTTTTTAATAAAATGAATACCACAAAAAATGACTTATCAAGAAAGTACTATCAACATTACCCAGGTGTCCTTCTTCGCATACTTGGTCAAGGCGATTTCCTACGCTCATGACTTATCGAAGTGCTTTTAAATTTAAAAAAACATATTGCTATGAATTGTGATTTTATATACTGCTTATTCACAATTCACAACCAATGTGTCCGGCTTCGATATTCAGTCGGTTGAATATCCAGGATGAGACTGCTTTTCCCTCAGGGTTCCCATCGGAAAAGTGGAAAACACAAATTAATTAATAAACAGTTCAGCGCCACTCAAAATTTATTTGAGAAAAATTATAATGTTTTTAAGTTACTTGTAAACTTCTTGAAGTAAGGTTAAGAAAAAAAAAATTAAAAAAAAGCCTTTATGAAATATAAAGACTAAATGATAATATGTTTAATGACGCAATAGCGTCATTAAACAATATTATTAAGGTAAAATTATTATACGAAAATGACCGTTTCGTATAATTAAACATCCTTATTGACTCCCTAGCAAAATTAAGACTAATAAATTACAAAGAAGTATTTCAATTTCTCCCACAATATTTAACGTAAACAAACTAGATATAACAGACCGAACAAACTCTAAACGCATGTGCAAGCCACATGAAAAAATGCCCTTGATACCAAGCGAACAAGATTTAAAGTTATAGAAATACTTTTTTATATTAGAAATTTTAAAAAACGTTCTTTGTCATTTAATTCAACTACTAAGATTAAAAATATATATATCCAAATTAATACAATGAAAATACACAGTTCAAATCATTCAAATAATAATAATAATTATAATAATTAGTAATATAATTTAACTTACATCAATGAAAAAAAAATATTATTTTTCACGAGACACCTGAGTTAGAAAAACTTATAAAATTCACTACGAGATCAACAAACTCGTATAAATATAACGGTATTGAAATCAAGCACAACCACAAATTAATAAAAATCACGAAGTTTCTAAACTAAGACAAAAAAATATATCTTATAAACCACGTCTTCTCAGATAACATTTAGTGTCTGCGGAAATGGCATGGGAAAACGGCGTACTACAACAACGCTAGTCAAAAATATAAATAAAAATAAAATATACATTCATAAATAATAAATTTCAAAATTGTACACTGGCATCCAAAATAAATGTACATACATAAAATAATAAAATTTTCAAAATGTTTGCGAGGAAAAGTCTATAGCATTTCCCCAAGAGTATATGATGGTAAAGCCTGTACAAGTCGAAATCTTGTTCATCATTTAATCTTCCGCACTCGATGAACCAAAGACAGTTACGCACCCTGTCATAACCGATCCCCGCACTCAGCCGTCGCACAAATTCATGCCGGATCATCCTCCTCGACGTGCAGCAGTGCAAACATTTTGAATTATTGGTTTTGATGATTGATTTGCATTATTACAAATATTATTTTTTCTCTTTTATACGAAATCCATGGGAGTGACACATGTCCAGGAGATTGAGGAAGATATCAACTATTCGCCGACTACTGTTTACTCTGGAGTGTTCCTCGTCTGCGATGTATGGTACGAGGCTAATTAATATGTCAATAATCAATATGACATAAGTTATTTAATTAAAATGTCAAGGCACAAAATGACATAAGTTATTTATTAATATGTCAAAATATAAAATGACATAGCTGAAATAAGTTTTGAAATTGGAAATTATGTTTTGAAAAGAAGATATAAATTGCATGGGTGCCCCGCAACCGTTCGCTCCACGGAAAAGTCTATAGCAATATGTATTTTTCTTTTAATACCATTTCTTATGTTGAAAATAATTTTTATAAAAATGTTTTGGTATGTACTTAACGTTTGTGTTATTTCTTCCAATTGTATTTTATCTAATTCCAGAAACACAAAATAAATGTACAAAAGAAAGAAATAACTTTAAGAAACAACTTATTTTACTCAGTTCGAAGAATATTTCGAAATGTAAAAGACCTGTTTCTGTTACGCTGTTGAATGGAGTATTTAACTGTACAGCAGAAAATTGAAATGGTTCTGGTGTATGGAGAAGCTGACAGAAGTCTTGATAATGCTGTCAATCGCTACGCTCAGCGTTTTCCGAATAGAATTCGGTCACGTGCTTCATTTTACCGTCCTATCAAACAATTCACTACTGATTGAAGTTTTTAAACGTCATAAATATCATCCATATCATGTGTCTTTACATCAAGATCTTCATGGCGTTGGTTTCCAAAATCGGGTAACACAACCCCAGGTTTTTTCGTTACTTGTCATTCACAAACCACGAAACGGTTAATCGACGCAGTACACATTACTGGAGTGTTGAAAATCCGCACTGGCTTCGACAAGTTGAACATCAGCGCTCTTGAACTGTTAACGTAACGTAACGTAACAAACCACGAAACGGTTAATCGACGCAGTACACATTACTGGAGTGTTGAAAATCCGCACTGGCTTCGACAAGTTGAACATCAGCGCTCTTAGACTGTTAACATATGGTGTGGAATAATTGTGAACAATGTCATCGACCCCTATATTACTGAAGGCCACTTGAATGGTGAAATGTACCGAGACATATTGAAAAATGAACTGCCAGCATTACTTGAAGACGTTAGCTTAAAAGTGCGACAGAACATGCAGTTTCAACATGATGGTTGTCCCGCACACTATTCGGTGGTAGCATGTGAAGTACTTAATCGTAATATCAATGGGCGCTAGATCTGTAGAGCTGGTTCAGTAAATTGGCCTGCTGGATCACCAGATTTACTTCGCCAGATTTCTTTTTATGGGGTGTGATGAAAATGGAGTTAACTCGTGAAAATCTTCGCGCTATGATTTATTATGATATTAGTTATGGTTTCACTCAATATCAGTGCATAGTACGTTTAACTTCTGCATTTGGTAATGAAGCGCCATCAAAGTGGTCGTACTTCGTTTCAGGATCAAGCATGGGAATGCCGTCCTGCAACATCTGGTGTTGCGGAAAATATTGATGCTGTGTGGCGAATGATTGAAGAAGATTGTTATAAAATGTATGGTGAGATTCAGGCATGGTTCCACATTTCTGGGACCTCAATTCATTCAGTTTTGCAGGCTCATGTAGCTGTGAGGCAATTTTGTTCTCGTTGGATACTGCATAATCTTTCCACGATTCATAAAGACGATAGCTTTTAATGGTGCAAGTCAATGCTGAAAAAATTCAATCACGGGTCCTCTAAACATATCTATAACATCATTCCAGGTGACGAATCGCGGATATATTCTTATGAACCGGAAACAAACCTACAATCGATAGCTCGAGAAGCACTTCTAAACAAATAATTGCGTGTTTCATACCAAAATCTGGTCATGTTATTACTATTATTTTGGAGAATCGTAGAACTGTAAATGTGGAATAGTATAACAATTTGCTTGCGCGAAATTTTTAATTAATGGCGCAAAAGCAACTCTAACGTACAGTCGTCCTTCATCGTGATAATGCTACTCCAGCCAATAGCCAGTCCTAACTTGGCCCCAAGTGATTTTTTATGTTAGTAGTAATCAAAAAAAATTACGGGGCTACCGTTTTACCTGTCCAGAAGAGGCCATCACTGTATTCAAGTCACACATTTTGACTACACCAACTTCAGAATTGCGTAAATATTTCAATGATTGGTTTGAGCGAATGAAAAAGTGCATAAAATTTTAATAGTGAATATTTCGAATAACAATAAGGCGTTTATTAGCGTATTGCCCGAAATTTTCCGACTGTCCCTTGTATGTGTTTTTAAAAATTATGTAATAACTATCACAAAACATAATAAACCTGATCATGAATAGTTTTTCTTTTACAGACTGTGGTTAAGTAAAAACTCAAAAAGGTGTAAAACCCCTTACCACAATTAATAATAGTATCCTAAGTATGTATCTCGATAAGTAAGTTGTCATCATCAGTAGGTAAAACCACTTATTAAATTGTCGCACATGGGGCACAGTAAAGCTAACACATATAAACGAGCAACAACTTTACACGGCGTCCACGTATACACTAACTTTAAAATAAAATTCACAGACTAAAAATTACAACAAACTTACCTCTCTTAAGAAATCGGCATCACATGTGTTTACTATCCATTCTCCGCCCTCGATCTTTCCTGCCTCTTTTCTACAAATGAAAAAAGACAACTATATGGAATCGGACCGTTGTCCGAGTTCAACATATTACTTTTATTTTTAACGATATGAATGTTTTCATAAGCGTCGAGATCTATGTGTTATTGATGGCTTTGACAAGTATTAACCCTTTAACCGACAAGTTGTGATCTGGGCGTAGAGCATGATAATGCTTATCTTGTTAACGAATGATTGTTATGATGTTAGATGTGAGATTGTTGTCTTAAGACTGTGTGTCTTGTACTGATGTTGCGTTGACTTGTTGCTGGTATGAGACTCTAATTGATAAAGTGTTCGAGTTCATACTAATCTATTCTGTACTGTTTTACAAGTAGGTAAAAATATACTACTACCCCTAACCCCTAACTATTTTACATATTAACATACGCGGATTGGTTGTACAGGGTATTGTTTAACTTCATAACGGGGAATTTTTCTGTTATTACTTCGTGGAAATTGTGTCTACTAGCAATAATACCCAAGGTTTACGATAGTGTCTTGAAGATCTTACTAATAAATAAAATAATTGTGTCATGAACCTAAGTATGTTGTTCCGGTTAATTCCTTTGTACAGTAATGGAATCCTATTATGCATATTTAGTTAAGAATGGGTGGGCAGCTTAAATATCGTTTCGTGAATGCTTTCACTGATAACCCTAGGCAATAAAACATGTGGTCTGATGTATAAAGCAATAAATAAATTTGTAAAGGTAAAAGATCGCTTTCTTAGAACTTAAAGAAAGTTTTTACAATTTGAATGTGCAAATAAAAGTATATTATCCAGTGGTTTAAACTCGAAAATGAATTTTATAAAATTGAAAATGTTTATGTTTCAATTCTATATCCTAGATCTACTTATATTTAACAGTAAAAAATGTTTAAAATTAAAATATTACAAAAGGATATTAAATGTATCCTCAACACGTAGTTCTTTGTGATTTTTAAACTTTTATAACGTGAAATAACTTTGACCAAATTGCCTTTAAAATTTCAATACAACAATAATGTAACACTCTTTATAATACATGGAAATTTAAAAGTCCATAAAGCAATTCTATACATTTTTTCTACGAAATGTGCATTTTCATAAGAACATTTATATTATTTCTTCTCTAATAATAGGCAGAAGGTCACATATTTCAATTTTCACGACAATTACTTTGATAGTCCACCACATTCTATTAAAGTTTCTAATAAGCACTGATTACCATATAAAATTTAAGATGATGCATAAAAGTTAATTGCGACTGGGAAAACAGCATTTCTGTGCAGTTTTACTGCATGCCGACTCTGTTTTTATTGTTCGTCGTACGACTATGGACGGACATATTAGACGCCAGTAAGAACCCCATCTTGGAGCTACACTTCTGCTACTGATTGTTACTGTTGCTATTTCTGGTAATGCAAGAAATGTTCTAGTTTAAGTTACCGTTATGTGTAAGGTACGATCTTGAACGCGGCCATTGTAATTGTTAATGTGTTTTGTAAATTGGTCGTGCTTCTTTCGACGCTGTATTAATAGTCATTAATAATACGGACTCATCTAGAGACAATTGAGATTGAATATTATATATTATAGTTTGATTTCGTGAGTTCAATTTTTGATTGGAATAGTTAATAAACAACAGCAAGAAATTATTAGACTAAGTTTATTAGGTCATTGTCTGCACAAATATTTGTGTATACAGAAAAAGCGGACAGAGAAAATCTATAATTACACGAGAAAATTACTGTAACATATTATTTTAGCCAATTATTAATAGTTGATTTCGTAATCATTTCAAAGTTGTTCGTATCTCATTATTTATTGATACTTAAGACGTTTGGGTTTGATGTACTGGTATTAAGTACCGTACGTAATGCATAGAATTTTAGATAGTATAATTTACAAGGCATCAAAGAGAACTCTCATATATTACTAGAATACGTATATCATCAATAATTACATCATATAAAATCCAACAATTTTTTTCTTAAATGAATCGTTATATTGTAAATTTAAAAAAATACAAGCTCCGTTTGTGCATAAGATCATAGCGTTTTTATTGAACTCAAAAGTTACTTAGCAAACAAAGTACGTGAACTAATAAAAAATACGAGGGAAATTCGTAAAGTAAGTTCAGTTTGGTTATTTAAAAAAACACCAATGAAAACTACATGGCCTAACAAAGAAAATGCAAGTATTTTTTGACAAGAAACATTTTATTTATCTTAATAGTCTCTTGCTAGCTCAACACAATCCCATTCAATTAGTAATGCCTTCATTGTTAATTGATGAAACGTCCTCGAAATAGCTATTTACAGCAATGATTACCTCGGAATAAGACCGCCGAGTCATTTTTTCAAGTATGGGAGGAGATGATAATCGCTGGGAGCCAAATCTGGGGAATAGGGCACTTATTGAAATCTATATTCATGAATTTTTGCCATTATAATCACAGGCTTGTGGCAGGTGTGTTATCCTGGTGGAAAAGCACTTTCTTTCTGGCCAAATTGGACAGTTTTTCTTTGATGTTGTCGCCTAATTGTTGCAATAAGTTGACATAATACTCCTCATTAATTGTCTTCCCTTTTTCTGAGTAGTCGATCAAGATAATTCCATGAGAATCTCAAAAGAAAAAGCAGTTGCCATAATATTTCCTTCTTGCTGACAAAACCGTTTTTGCCTTGGGTGGTGGAGAACCTTTTTTGTCCATTGATTGGATTATCCTTTGGACTTGGGAGTGTAGACCAGGTTTCATCGACGGTAATGAAACAGCGTACAAAGTCTTTCTGATTGCCAAATGGTTGCGAGAAACACTGAAACGATTCAGTTTTTGCTCCGGTGCAAGTAACCGCGGCACCCAACGCATTGAAAATTATTCATTTACAATTCTTCAATTAAAATTCTGTGCAATCTGTCATTTGAGATACCTACGATGTCTGCTATCTCACCAACTTTTACTCGACTGTCATTTAAGACGATACACTGCACTTTTTCAATCATATCCGGAACAATAATAGTTTTTTGGAGGTCCACTACGGGGTTCATTATGCTCATACGACCACGCTTAAATTCGGCAACCCAGTTTTTAACCATTGAAAACAAAGGCGCGGTTTCTAATAGTGTTTAATCCAGCTCTGCTTTGATTTAGGTTGGTGTTGAGCCTTTCAAATGAAAGTAGTTTATCACTGCTCTCAACACAGTTTTTTCCATTATTACAAAATCACATGAGACGTTCACTGTGGCGTACTGTCAAAAACAGACTAATTGACAGGCGCTCTGTACATATTTAACCTATTAAAGGATGATCCTACAGAATGATAAAGAAGATGCCTACGGATTCGCGCCATCTCTGTGTTAGGCCACGTAGTTTCCGCACAATCCTCGTTCAACTTAAAGATACTACTTTGAGCGGTCTTTCTACATGTCATTAAGACTGAGCTATTTGTCATAGCTATAAACCAGCTTTTCAATGCCCTCTTCACAGAACTCTGCCTAATTTAAATTAAGCCATTCTGTGATACTGTCCTGCAGCTGTTCATCGCTCTGAAACCGTTGGCCCCCACGCCATTTCTTCATGTTAGAGAAGAGATAGTAGTCGCTAGGAGCCAAATCAAAGCTGTTGGGGGATGCTCAAACACTGCTTACTTAAAACTATCTTAATAATGTACGTCGCTTGATCTGAATAATTCTTCTAAGCTCCTCCAAAGTTTTTGCAGTAGACTTTAGTGTTTATTGTGGTCCCTCGTTCCATAAAGTCTACAAAAAGACGCCTTTCTTGTCTGAAGAGACAGCGACCATGACTTTTCTCGCAGAAAATGCTTAACGGACAAAGGTTTCCTCGTAGGCTAGCTCAGCAACGCCACTGTACTTTTTTCATTGTCTCAACGTCGACATAGGCGACCCAAGTCTCAACACCTGTTACGATATGTCTGAAGAAATCTTCACTTTCAACATTGTAACGTATCAGAAAAGTCAGTGCTGAAACCGTTCTCTTTGTTTTGTGGTTTTGGGTAAGAAGTTTTGGCACCCATTGTTGTGAACAAAATTTGTGTCAACCTAAATGTTCAATAACAACCTCATACAAAAACTACGAGAAATTTGTGGGACTCCGTGAGTTCCGTGATTGTGTTTTCACTAATTATTGTTGTCGATATTACGTACACGTTCGTTAATCATGGATATTAGTTCGTCATTCTTGAAACATACAGCACAATTTTCTAACCATACTCATGACATTTTCAGCATAAACAGAACAAGGTTCTTTGCTCACAGATATCGGGTAACAGCACGCAAGTCACAGTCGACGGGATTTTAAATTGCTGCAGCCATTTTAAACAACCAAAATGACAGGAAAGATTGGTCGAACGATTCTCTCACTAGCACTGTCAGACTCACACGGAACCAGACTACACCACAGCGCTGCGATCGCGCCGATATCTCCACTCCTCTGTTCACTAGGAACTTACTTTACGAATCGCACTCGTAACTTAAGAAGACACCTCTAGTATACACATTCCGGAATTGCAACAGCCTACATCGCTTTCTTGTATAAATTGTATATTAAATTTAAATTTTGTTTACTCCTATTATAATATTAAAAATGGTTTAATATGAATATTAATAAAACAATCATGTATATTATTATTATTATGTCGTAAATAAGATCCTATTGGATAATATAGGTTATTATTATTCCGAGGATCACACAATGATCTTATATATGTATGTATATCCGTTCTTTCATTTACGTTATTAGTTACTCGTCAGATGCCATTTACAATCGTTCCCACATATCCTGAATATCTGTGCAACTACCTTTGTTTTATATTTATTCAAGATGTGCAACATGAATTGCTTTCATGTCCTAAATTAATCGTGCTTCCTACTTGTAAAGTTTAGCGACTCCTGCATAATATAGTAATACTAACTACAATGTTACATTTCATTATAAACGAAATTTAGAAGTTGAGTTGAGGAAAAGGCTATAATTTTATGGAGAATAAGAAATGATTATTAACATTTTTAATTCATACTGTACGATCGCATAAATTTTTAAAATCCAATTTGGTGGAGGTGCTGAACATCTTAATTTCGTATGCAAATTGAGTATGAATCTTAAATATTCTTATTATTTATACGAGTATGTTTGTATTTCTAATAAGGTGTTAAAGCAGAGCATAACTCGTGCTTTACCATTATACCATTATACTTAACCTACAACCTCTTTGATAGTACTTTTCTTGAGGAAGTAATAATTTTTAATTTTCTCTAACAATGCGTATATGAATCATGTCCCAGGTCATGAGAGTCGCGTCAACAAATTATAAGGATAATTTGACAGGCGACTGACTTTTCAATGAAATACTTTAGGATAAAAAATATATTTTATTTCTTAACATAATTGCCATACAATTCTATGCACTTGACACAACGATTTTCCAATTTTTTAAAGCCGTTAAACGGTAATTTTTGGGAGGCTCGTTAAAATAGGCATTTGTTGCGTCTATCCGAATCTTTTTTCACCATGCCATTTTTCATGTTTGGGAACAAAAAAGAATCACTCGAGCCAGATCTGGTAAATATGGTAGATGAGAGCAATTCATATCCTAATTCGACAAGTTAACATATGAATCAGTGCGCATTATCCTGATGCAGCAAAAGTTATTTCTGAATAAGTGCGCGTTTTTTCTTTAGTTCGTCATCAAAACTTCATCAGTTCATAAGCACAAATATTGACCAGTTATTGTACTTCTATAAATAATTCATAAAGATTTCACATTTGGAATCCCAAAAGATCGTACTCATAATCTTATTGGTCGAAAAGAAAACGGTTTTGTCTTCTTTCAAGTACGTTCGTCACAAGTGTTTTTGTCTCTGAAGTATAGTGATGTATCCAAGTTTCATTCATGGTGACATCGACGAAAAAATTTTCTTGGATTTTGTTTGAACTTAGATATACAGTGAAATTGTAGCTGAGGGTAGGGATCAGGCTACGTACATATTGGAGTCGAGTATGGAAGCTCTGTATGGTTTACCCAGCACCATCTAATACTAAATGTAGACAAAACGACTTTGTTAAATTTTAATAATTTAACGGAGACGCTAGACTTTCATCATTGCAAAGAAACACTTACAAGTGTCGAAGAAATCCTGTTGAAGTTTAAACTAGATGGATTGACGTGGCGTCCGCACATCGACGAATTTGCTACAAAACTGTCTTAACTGTAACAAAACTTTTGTTATTCGTTGCAAGTAATAACGAGTAGCGTAAGTGTTGGGTTTGCTATTAACACTTAAGCGGGCCATTCATTATACGAGCCTGGACCCCACCCCAACCGAGACCTGACTTGTGGCTAATCCACATATGCCCATACATTACGCGAACCTGGTACAGATACTACCTAATGTCTGCCGTATTCTCAAGAAAGACAAGTCGCTTTGGCTGTACAATGTTGTTATTGGAAACAGAGAAAAAGAGAAAACGTGTTTGGGTGAAAGCGTGGTTGCAAAAGAAGGAACAACGATATACTCATTTGCGTTTATTGAAATGTATCCAATCATGCGAGCCATCTGATATTCTAAATTATCTTAGAATGGACTAAGGCATATTTGAAGAATTACTAATTCTTATAAAACCTCTCATAGAAAGAAAATCACTTTATTCAGAGAAACAGTTAGTGCTGAAGAATGTTTATTGGCAACCTTGAGATTTCGGGCAACAGGAAGGAGTTATGAGGATTTAAAGTTTTCTTCCGCAATTTCCTCACACTTACTCGGAAGAATCATTCCAGAAACTTGTCGTGCCATATACAAGTCTTTTGATGTCCCATAAACATATATTATCTTTATATAAAGGGATAAATTCCTCCCAAAAACATTTATTATCTTCAAAAGACATATTCAATATACAATCTCTACACTGACTTACTGATACACCAATTGAACTATTGTCTGGAGCCCCCGGACAAGTTTGAACAGGCGGTTTGGCAAGTTTGGTCGCGGTCGGGTCGTAGGTTCGTGTGTCACACCAACGCACCCCTGACCCGACCCCGACCAATCTGTCACATGTCTCTCATTACCATTCATTACCGGATCGGGCGGCGGACACGTCAGGACGAACCAATCCGCCAGACCAATCCGGTAAAGAATGGGAGCCATTGTCAATGCGCACGTGCAATCGCGACTGCGATATGGTATTATCTTCTGGGGTATTGTGGTGGATGTAAGGCGCATTTTTATTCTATAAAAATCTTTAATCAGAACTATTTTTAAATTAAGCCACTGAGATTGTTGCAAACCGATATTCATAGATAGGAAATACTTACGTTGCCGTTAATTTATGTATTTGAGTACGCGTTGTTTGTAAGAAGAAATTTTAATCAATTTTTCCAGAAATTCGAAGTCGACCAGTCATAATACCAGAGGTAACTTGCGCACGTATCTAATTCCACCACAAACTAAACTGACTAAAGTCCAAAAATGTGTATTCTTTCAGTGTATGAAAATCTATAATTATATTCCTAACAATATAAAAGACAAAGCTCATCAAATATTTAAATAGTTTCTAAAAATAAACTTCCTCGTGAAAGTACTGTATACAGTGAAGAATTTCTTTCGCGAAGATATAAGAATAATTTAAATTTTAGTTATATAATGTGTCAATGTTCGTCATTTTCTACTGTATATTTGTCATATACTATTTTATATTTGTTTATGTATTTGACATATTTCTTATATTTGACATGTTCTACGCTCTTTGTCTGATGGAACGAAATATATATTATTGTTGATAATATATAAAACGAAATTTTGTATCAAGCGAGCCACAAAATTAGTATCCTAGGTAGGCCATGAACGACTAAAACAGACATATAAGTCACGTCTGAGCTTAGAGAATTGACGAAGTGTCATTAGTAAATAATCGTCACATTGACAAGTTACAATTTAACCTATTACTAATAGTACGAAATGTAGGTTAGATCACTTAATCAATCAAAGGCATAACTGATTTAATCCATGGCATACTCTGAAAACTTTTTTGTGGCTTACTCCTTTTATTGTATACCGATGGGTCCAGCTCGGAACGGGCCATAGTCAGCAATGAGTGGCAACAGCGAATCCCCTCTACGCGCCAATTGCAGCACATTGCAGTTAAGAATTTAGTAAGACTTAAACCGCGCAAGGATATAGTCGCTTGCATATTCGTTCTGTATACGTAATTTGCCCATTTGTTTCAGACATAATAAGGTCCAATTTATTATTATTATTATTGTATTCTTAGCTGCTACGGAAAAGTAATTTTAAGTAAAAAAAAAACAATAACGTTTTCTAAAAGATAAAAGTAAAAAAATCAATAATTCTGCAAAATAAATTTAAATTTTAAGAAAGTCACTCAATATAGGATTCGAAAATACCGCCCTCTCTTCCCAAACAATAGCCGAGCCTATTGTAAAACTCCCGCCTCACTCCCTCGAGATTTCTAGGGGTTATTGTCTCGAAAATTCTAAACAGTTCAACTTGCAACTGTTGCAAGTTCGGTATTGTTAGAAGACCGTAAAGATTTTCTTTGACATAACCCCACAGATATAAATCGCAGGGATTGAGGTCGGGTGATCGAGGTGGCCATATTATCGTACCCCTCCCGGAAATAACACGATTAGGAAAAGTGTTTTCTAAAAACTCTCTTTCTAATCTGCTGTTATGCGCGGGACAACCGTCTTGCATAAACCAAATTGCATCAAAATCGACGTTTAGTTGACGGACAGCAGGAATAATTCGTGTTCGCAGCAAATCTAAATATTTTACTGCGTTCAAATTGCCGTCGATAACAAATGGCCCTATAATGTTATCACCCAAGATACCCGCCCAAACGTTAAGTTTTTCGGGGTATTGAGTTTTAACATTACGAGATAGATGTTTATTTTCTCGAGACCAATATCGCACGACTGAGGGATTATGCTTGCCATGACGTGGAAAAGAAGACTCGTCGGTAAACAGAATATTTTTTATAAAATATTCGTCCCCGTTAGCCTTTTCCATCACGGACTCACAAAACTCCATTCTTGCAAAATTGTCCTCGGGAAAAATCTCCTGGCACTTTCGAACTTTGTAACTTTTATATTTGTTGCGTTTTAGAATCCGCTTTACTGTAGTACTACTAACACCGATTGCGTCTGCAATTTGCCGTGTACACTTAAGGTCGCCCATTTCAACTAACGAACAAACCCTCACGTCTCTCTCCTCCCGATCGGCATGTATTAGAGGGATATGAGGCTGTTCGTCAATTTGTTGGCATTTGCGGCAATTTCCGACTACACAACCATATTTCCTAAACGCATTTACCATCCTTTCAATCGTCGAATGCGAAGGAATAGGCCGATTTACATACTCTACAGCAAATAAATCAGCGGTTGTTCGAAAGGAATTGCCGGCAAGATACCACGAAACTATTTGTACCTTCTCTGCGGTTGTATACACTGACATGATAACTACCTTTACGTATGCACAGCTAAATACGAATGACGGGCAATCTGTTGCGCTCGACCATCGGTCTTATGTTGCGCAAGCGGAGTGGCATCGTACACACGTTGCCACATCGCATTACGTTCCATTCGTATATTCTTGCCTATGGCCCGTAGCGGGCTGGACCTATCGGTATATGTAAATATAAGTAAATCTAGGATAAAGAATTCGACTATAACATTTCGAATTTTATAAATATTCAACGTTCATTTTCAAATTTAAACCACTGTTTAAAGCGAATTTTAATATGAAATTTAAATTGTAAAACTTTCCCTAGATTCTAAGAAGCAGCATCTTTTATAGAGTGTATCCACGGATTTGGTGCAAATATGTACAACAGAACGTTGATAAATTTTTTAAACTATTTCATGTTTTATTTTTTATTATACATATTTCTGGATATAAAATATTTTTTTAATAAATTGGTTAACTAAAAGAAATTCTTTATTATAAATATAAGATTTTATCAAATATTTTCTAATGTATATAAATTAGAATGTGATAATAACAACTTAACCCCCATCGAACGGACGGGCAATAAAAAATACTAAATCTCATTTTTGGTAAAAATTAAAAATAGTTTTAACCTACATTCCTTTTTTATCTAGAATGTGTACCAAATAATTAAATATGTGTTAACCCTATAAATCTAATTATTGTAATTACATTTTAATTTACGAAAATATTAACGGTTTCCATTTATTCGAAATATACCAGTTATAATATGAGTTCTAGCGATTTAAAATATATTTAATTAAATAATGCTTACGTAATCTAGATTGAAACGAAAGTTTAAAAATTGCAAATTAAGGCGGCCATTAATTCAGTCGCCATTGGGTGTGAACATATTTTTTTAATTTTGTAATTTTCCATGGACGATCGTAAATGGCAAATTTACAAACTTTAATTTGGTATAATTTTAGGTTTTGCCGGAGAAAGAAAGAGAAACTATAAATAAGCGTTAGCTATAAAAAAGATCCTATCATATTTGAATACCGAAAGATATAACGACGCATGAAAGTGTACCTAATTTCTTTTAATGTCTCTTCCGATGAGCTTTCGTAAAACGTATGCGGAAAATAATGTTCTAAAGTGCTCAAAGCCACCCACAATAATTGTTTTAGACGGGCTCATTTTGATGAAATTAATTAAAATTTCTCCACGCTACCTTGTTATATGGGAAGTGAACAGGCATCTTTCGGAAGTATTTTAAATAAATTAGAATTAATTCATTGTTTCACACAATTCGTTTACTAAATCATGTAAATATGGAAGTGATAGTAACATATGAGACAAATTTAGGAATAATTCTTGTATAATAAAGCACTTCTTTTTTAAGAACATATTTCAGTCTCTATTGATCACATAATGCAATATTAGGTTTGTCAGATAGCAACATTAACATGAATACACTCTATTAATTTAAAACAAATTATGCACACATATACACACAGATTTAAAAATTCCATCGCATGTATCTCTTGTATAAGGTCTTTCGAGATTTTAAATCATTCTTAAATCAAAGAATAACTTAATATACGTTTTTACAGCCCTATATTAAATTCTTTGTGCTTACAAGGACATCTTAAGTGCTAGAATACCCAGTAGCTTTGGTTTTCTAATAAACATAGTTGGATATTTACTAGGGTCACCTTTTATATTTTTACAAAATCGGGGAAGAAAACTAAATTTGTGGGACAAACTATTTTATTGTTTTTCAAAATATTCGCCTTTATGGTCTATACACTTTTGCATGCGTACGAACCAGTTCTCAAAACATTTTTTCCACTTTGAAGATTGTATCTAACATGGTTTTCAAAGGCTTCGACTGCTTCTTGAGGTGTTGAAAATCGCTGTCCACGCATTTTTTGTTTCACAGTTGGGAACAAAAAGAAATCATTCGGCGACAAGTCAGGTGAATATGGACAATGAGACATTATTTCAACACCTTTCTCCTTCAAATAGTCAACTGCTAGACGTGCTGTATGAGAACTCGCATTGTCGTGATGAAGAATAATGCGACGTTTTCGGTTGTTCTTCCTGATTTCGTCTTTAACTTTTGCCAAACAAATTACTGTATACCATTCAGCGTTAACAGTTTTTCGATCTTCTAAAGGAATTGTTGCGATGTGTCCTGTACAGCCGAAGAAACAAGCGTTCATTTTCTTGGAAGTGCTCCTTGCACGAACAACTTTTGTGGGGTTCGGTTCGTCTTGGAACACCCATACAGTAGATTGTTGCTTGGTTTCCGGCTCATACGCATATATCTATGTTTCGTCACCTGTGACGATGTTGTATACGGATTTTGCGGTTCCCACGTCGAATTTTTTGCGCATCTCTTTACACGAATTGACACGAGCTGCCTTCTGTGCTTCGGTCAAGTTATGTGGAATCCATCTGGAACATATTTTTTTTACAAACAAATGTTCATGTAAAATCGAATGAATTGCCGTCTGCGATATGCCAAGAGATGCCTCTACCTCACTGTAAGTCACTTGTCTATCCGTGTTCTATCATTTTCCGCACAGCATCGATATTTTTTGGAATCACAAGAGTTTTTGGTCGACCTTTACGTGATTCATCACTCACTGATGCACGACCAGGACGAAATTCTGCAAACCAATTGTAAACTGTCTTCTCTGATGGTGCTTCATTACCAAAAGGTGACCGAAGCGATATAATGCATTTTTGTGGAGTTTTTTATAAACGTAAAAAATCATCCAACGAAAACCTACACGAGTAATCTCCATTATTTTATAAACTCACTGTCTTAAAACTGTCACTGTCAACAAACTACTGATTCAATTTCTAAGCCATCGCGAATTGCTCATTGGCAAATGTCAAACTTTAAGAATATTGTGATTACATATGTCAAAAGCACCATCTAGTGGCCCATTGTAAAAATATAAAAGGTGTTCCTCGTATTATTTTCTACAAATAACTAGGGATTTGTTAGCACAAAGACTATTATAGTAATTCATATACAACGCATTCAAAAAATACCAGGATTGATTCTTTATAAAATGCGAAGTAAATGAAAATCTTGCGTAATTTGTAACCGACTTCCAGTAAGAAGTAAGTTATCAATTCGTCATTTATTTTTTTATAATTTAGTTATAATGTATATATGAGGATTATTTTAAAAAACACCTCATCAAAAAAAGCCCATTAGTTGGTGAGACCCAGCATGAAGAATCCTGACTATTTTAAATAAATGGCTGGAAAAGTTGTTTGAAGCAATCTACATTATGTGCAGCAGATGACACTTTTTTTCGTTTTTAAAAATCTTTATTAGACGCTGAACTATTGACAATTTTCGAGAACTACCGCAAGAAAATTGTTCAAATTGTGCGCGATCTAGTGGTTATCACGTTTGGCCGTGGGTTACATGATCCGAGTTCTAGCCCATTTGGTCTTATTTTTTTTTATTTTTTCTTTTCATGTTTTATTGTGTGAGTCAGAAATTTCGAATTTTAACTTTATTTTACTCTCCAACTAAGTTTTCGTTAGATAAAAATTAATTAATCAATTGTAATTATCAATTTATTTGAACCCTGTAAAACCCATAAATTAAACCCAAGAATAGCTTTTGAGGTGACCCTTCCTCAAGCATGTGTTTTCAATGAAACATATTAATATATTTATTAATAGCTTTAAAATTAGTAATATTTCTTTGTCAAAGTACAATGTTTTCCCAATAAAGTTGTGGACTAGTTTATTGCAAAATGCCCTGGACAGAGAAAAAGTAAAGATACTTGATGTGTTTGAGTCTTTAAGCAAATAAGAGTCATGGAAAGAAGATTTTCAAGCTGATAAAAGTTGTGAATTCCAAAAAGTAAAAAAAAGTCACAAAAAATCTTATAAACGATGTCAAAAAAATTATATTGTATTGTTTTTTGGCATCATTTATGAGATTTTTTTTGGACTTTGAATCCTAGCATCTACAACTTTTATCAGCTTGACACGTTGTCTACCACTCATTCTTATTCGATTAAAGACTCAAACACATGAAGAATATTTACCTTTTTGCTGTCCTATCCGGGCATTTTGTAATAAACTGGTGTACGATATATTCGAAAACTTTGGAAAAATTTTACTTCTTAATCTTTATTATTCTTTCTTGCATTATTATATTAAATTATTTTCACCATGGCTTTTTAAATCTATTTGACAAATATCAAGTAATGTGCAAACTGTAGTGGGTTAGGAAACATGTGAAAATGTGTTTTTTTTTTGCTTTACAGTCTAAAACATTATTTATAATTTGTCATCACACACTTATGCAATTACCTGTTCTTAAAATAGGTTTTATTGACTAAAATGATGTATTAGTGATAATAAACTAAGCGACGTGTGTTATATAAATCATTTTGATCGTTTAAAAAGTAGTTTAGTATTAAGTATTATTATGTGCAAATACTATGTGTATTTATTGTATGTTATTAAGATGTGTATTGTCTATATTTATCCTCTTCTGTGTTTAAAATAGTATTTCTTAAGTTTTTGTTTTAACTCCTTTACTACCAAATTTTTATTTTGTTAATTGGATGGACAGTATGTTTGTTAATGAAATACTTACAATTTAAAATATATACAATCTGTTTGGAAAACTTAAAAAAATCGATACTTCGTAGTTAAGTCGATAACTTATTGTAAACTTCTTTTAATTAGGGGTATAAAATTTAAATTTAAATAATTTAAATTTTTTAAATTATCCCTTATTTTCTGTCTAGTTACTTTACATAAAAAAGCCGGCCGGCTAATCAATATCGTATTTGTGGTGGTTTCTAATTGCTACCTTCAGGAAAAATTTTTATTGTTTAAATCAAAATTAGTATCAAAATTAATGGAACAATAAACTATGTAGAGACGGTTAAAACTAATTGTATTATTTCGACAGTAAAATATGGTTTACAGCATCAAAAATTATAATGCTATTTCTGAATTGATAACATCTAAATTAGTAATTTAGATTAGATTCACACATTTGCAGTGGCACAATCGTACATAAAATTATATTAGAGTCCGCATATGCTGAATTATTCGCAAAATTTTGTTTATATATACTGTGTCCACCGCTGCCATCCAAGCCCCATTTATAATAAACTTCAATTGTATCACAGTCAGTGGAAATATACTGTAGTATCACATCAGTCTGAACTTGAGCCAGACGTTGCGTAGTATGTGCAAGAAGATCTTGAAGCGGTACCACAGCCTCATTTTCGTTTATCTCAATATTTGCTGAATAACACTTTCTTTTGGCCTCTCCTATCACATGATATGAGGGATAAATATTAGCTCCTCTTTCTATTGCTCCAAGTCGCATCGTTATATAATCCTCTTTTGTCAATCCAAGGTCCACTATAAGAGCTAAAGCTTCTTCAGGATTGTAAGGTTTTACAGAAGCAGAAGATGAAGTATCATGTGCCAATTTCATTCTTTTTAAACTTTTGGGTGAAGAATTGATGGCTAACTTCACCACATCAGCTGCACTTCTGTTGCCTGATTTCACCAAGCTTGTTTCTGCAGCCAAACATAATTTTTCTGAATTAAGATCTGATACATTGCTCTTACATGTCTTTGCTTACTGCGATGAGAACTTTCTTCAAATGATTTTCTGGGTCTGCCTCGCATCTTTTGTTCTGAATGTGTTCCTACCGATAATGGAAGCAGTGGTGGTTGTATCTCCGGGAGTTTTAGGTTTTCGTCAAGCCAGTTTATGTGCTTCTTGTTAAAACGCTCATACATATAATTACACTCACGCCACTTCGTAAACATCTTTGAAACAAACATTTTTTAGCTTCCTGTTTTATTTGTTTTATTAAATCTTCAGAAAGCTCACTAACACCAATTTTGCCCAAAATATGCTGTAATAGTTGTTCATTACACTTTGATGATGACAAATTATAAAATTGTTGGTTTTTCAGTACATTAAATAACTCCTTTCTCTTCATTTTCATCTTCTTTAAAGCACAGATCTCAGTACACCCAATGTAGTTACGGAATTCCCCTTTCTAATATATTTTCGTGCACACAAGTATTTTGTGAGAAGACTGCACTGAATGAAAAATTTAGCTATTGCGGTTCTGTTAGTTACAATTTAGTTACGGAATTCCTTTTTTTATGTTTTTTCGTAACAGTTTAAGTATACATCAGTGGTGCACACAAGTATTTTGTGAGGAGACTGCACAGAATGAAAAATTTAGCGAATTAAAATAAATGTCATTTGCATGTGGGATTTTCAGAATTAGGTGTACTACCTAAGGAAAATATGCTCTATTTATTGAAAGGGGAAACGGGGGGACCTCCACTTGACTTTTTTACACTTATTACTAGTTGTTTTTTTTAACTTATAAGGAAAAGTCGTGGAACTGTTTGGAACTTTTTTTTATAGCTCTAGCTAAAGTAAATTTTTCAATATATTTCATAATAAAAACATTATACTATATCTACACTACATATAATTGTTATTTTAATAATAACTGCAAATTAAATTAGATACCTGATGCTTAAAAATATATTTAAAAAACTTTAAACTGTGAATTTACAAAAAATTGTCGAGTGTAGCAACAATAAACGCTATAGATGCTGCTGACAGGTATTACTGCGTGTAACAGATAATAATACTTTGAACGCACGTACAGACTAATGTGATGCGTTAAAAAAATAAATACTTATAGGTTGATTGCGTACTGGTATATAGAACATATTAAGTGCAATAGTGGTTACATTTAACAAAATAAAAAATTCCATTTTTGTCGTCGTAATTCGGTTATTTGTCCCTACGTGCGTCGGTTCCCTTCATCTCTGAATGGGACAAGGTAAAATATTTCTCATTATCCATTACAATCAGAGAAAATGGATGCAATTTTGGTGCTTTCCTTCGTTCTCGAAACACCATGTTATTTCGGGAAATTGTTCGAAGAACAGTGGTCCTCGAAACGCCGAATCTTCGACCTATTTTTCGCTGTGAAACTCCAACTCTGTCCTTAACGGCTTCAAGCATTTTTTGCTCACTTAACTCAAAATTCTTGATCCACCACTTTTGGGCAAATTAACGCAAGGTATTCCCTCTTCACATTCCTTTATGGTTTGATAAATTGTCGATAAAGAAATATCTTCTTCGCGATAAATGGCAACAATATCACGCTTGGGTATTCGCCCAACTAGCTTTACGAATATCTAGCTTATAAGACATTTTACTGAACCAGCTCACAAAAACTAAACTGTCATAATTAAAACAAGTTAATTGTAACATATGACTTCCAGCGACAACTTAACCAAACGTCATTCAGTACAACTACAAATCATCTAAAATCACCACGAATACCGATTTTATCAATTTTACAACTTTTACTATACAGGACTTTTTTAACAACTATATCTGCCAAACTAAAACGTTAGACGATAGTGAAAATTTAAATAACCTCTTGTAAAAGCACGGCCTACTTTTTTTTCACAAATAAACACTGAGATAGGCGGACCTCACCTTTAGTCTAATCATCCTCGTATTATCGAAATTAATTGACTAATAAACTATGTAGAAACATGGTTAAAACTAATTGTATTGTTTCGACATTAAAATATGTTTAACAGTATCGATAGTTTCTGTTATTTCATCTTGTTGATAACATCTAAATTACTTCTAATTCATTATGATTAACCTTAAATAGAACGTATTTATCTATTAGAAAATTATCTGTATATTTTGATGAATTTTAAATTATATCGACGTAATAAATATGCTTATGCATATTAGCATCTACATACTACTAGAGAAAGAATTTGATTCGAAGGCGCATCTGAGAATATACATATGAGGCATGCTGTAATCAATATTTTTTAAACTAATGAAATGCGTCCGACTACCGCATACATTTATAACCTGTTACTTTCTTCTAGAAACAATTTGCTTTTAGGATAAATATTATTCTTGGAATTATTATCCTAGTTATTTATGTTGCAAATATTGTCAAACACAGGAAAATCCTGTTTATAATTGAAATATTAATTAATTAATTTAATCCCATCTCATAAAAGAGTGTTATTCAGTGTTATTGCATATTTATGATGTAACTATGAGAAATCACTATAAATAAGTTTTAGTCAATTGTGTTTGCTTAAGAAGCAAATATATACAAACTAATTACATAAATTACCCTCATACATAATCGATACGCAGAAATAATACTTGTTCTGGAGTAGAAAGTTGAATACATATAGACGAAAAGTATTTTACTAATTCAATTACGTACCTACCTGCAGTTCAAAACATTTTAATTTGTCTATATGAGCAACATCGTACAAGATAAATACGTCATGATCATGGTTTTTGATAGTTACTTAAATTGTACCGTTGCTGACCAAAATATACTGCTCCAAGAAATTAACGCACCATGTAGTAACCGAATAAATGTTTCTCATATATTTGCTGTTAAAAGTATTTCTTTGGAGACTGTGGTTAAGTAAAAACTCAAAAAAGGTATATAATCCCTTACCACAATTACTAATTTTATCCTAAATACGATTTTGACAACTAAGTTGTCATCATCAGTAGGTGAAACCAATAATCAAAGTGTCGCACATGAGGCACAGTAAAGCTAACACATATAGTAACGCAACAACTTTACACGGCGTCCACGTATACACTGACTTTAAAATAAAAATATATCGATTAAAAATTACGACAACTTACCTCTCTTAAGAAAATGGTAATCACATGTGTTGCATGCCCTCAACCTTTCTACCTCTTTTCTAAGAATGAAAAGACACAACTATATGCAATCGAACAGTTGTCTACGTTAATCGTATTCCGTTTGTTTTTAACGATATGAATACTTTCATATGCGTCAAGATCTCGGGGATTATTGATGGCTTTGACAAGTTTTAATCCTTTAATCGACATATTGTGTTCTGTATTTAAGGAATGATTGGCCACGTTAGATTTTTCTGGTCTATTGTATTTAATATGTGATGTGTTCTTTTAACCGGGGTTATTATTGATCGTTTCGTTTGGCCTATATATTTCAAATTACAATCATCGCAATTAATTTCGTATATACCTGATTTCAAATTCAAATTAACTTTATCTTTGGTATTCCCTAAGAAACTTTTGATGGTATTTTCGGACCGAAAGGCAACTTGTACAGCCCGTTCTTTAACAACTCTATATTAATGTTTTTCGTAATAGAATAGGATGGTAAACACATGTACTTTTTCTCCTGGATACATTGAGATATCAAACTTGTGTATTTGCAGATTGTCTTTTTTAATTTCATTTTTCTAATTATTTATTGATTATTTCTATGTCAAAGCCATTATGTGCGACACTTCGATTTGTGGTTTTACCTACTGATGATGACAACTTAGTTGTCGAAATACGTATTTAGGATACGATTAGTAATTGTGGTAAGGGGTTATATACCTTTTTTTTATAGTTTTTATTTACTGATAATTTGTAGCGGTTGTCGTGGATTTGTAAGAACTTGGTATTTGACGTTCAGTTGTTAAACTCGTGTTGATATTTGGTGTTAGTTACATAAAATTAAACCACATCCAATAATCATTTAATGTACTATCAGTTTTAACTTGTGTTTATATCGTGTTTTATCTTGGTAAAGTTATCTTATTGTTTTTTGTTTTGCCTTTCCGCCATTATGGAACGTGAATTTCGAAATTTGACGAGAGAGAAATGTGCGCAAGCCGTGATGTTATTAGAGAAAGGTTGAAGTTATCGCTGAATAGGAGAAATGTTCGGTGTCTCATACATCCGTATCCCGAATGATACAAAGGTATAGGGATACTGATAGCCATATCCAACGACCTGAGCAAGGTAGACATCAAACCACAACCCGTGTCCGGGATCGCTTTTTGAGACTTTCTGCTCTAAGAAAACGATTCGTTTAAAGCAGTTCGCAAACGTCTAAGAGAAGCTAATTTGGCATGTCACGTGCCAGCTCGAGGTCTAGCCTTGGCCGTAGAAAATCGAAGACTTAGCTTGAATTTTGGAAGTAATCATATTAATTGGTTGCAGGATGACTGGCAACGAGTCTCCTTACAGACTAATCCAAATTTTGTCTTTATAACTGCGGTAGGCGTGTTCGTGTGTACAGACGACCAAATGAACGTTATGCTCAATGCAGCATCCTGAATACCACATTATTTGGTGGAGGTTCTGTAATAGTGTGGGGAGGCATTTCCTTAGCAGCTCGAACGGACTTGGTAGTGTAAACAATGGAAGTATTAATGCGGATCGGTACATAACTAACATCCTTTAAGATCATGTTGTGCCATTCGCGCCTTATATCGGCCCAATTTTTTTATTAATGCAAGATATTTTTCAATAAAATTTTATTTAAGGACGAAAAAACATTTTATGTTCACAGACGACGCGACGTAATCGTGCATTTTGTCGATATTGGTATCGCAGAAATTTACATTTTAACGTACCAACACGGCAAAAGGTGAATGCGCTGGTATTATAGGCAATCGGATAATTGCACCTTTTTTTTATTGATGGGAATTTGAATGAAAATAAATATCTAAGATTATTAGAAAACAATATTATTCCTGCTCTACGGGAGGAATTTGATTTTAACGAAACATGGTTGCAGCATGACAGCTGCCCTGCGCATAACACCCGTAGGGTTACCAATTTATTAAATGCCAATAAATAAATATTGGAGAAAGATAGATTGGCAATTCAGGTCCAATTAAATGGCCGGCAGGATGACCTGATTTATCGCCAAATGACTTCTTTTTGTGGCCATTTATAAGTAAGTCAATGTACGGATACGGCGATACACGTCCATTAAATAGGCAAGAATTGTGCGCGAGGATCATTAACCTAAGTAATACTGCAACTCTACAAATGGTAGACAATGATTTTAAAAATTTGTATAATCGGTTTGGTTACTGTTTAATGCAGGAAGGCGGTCTATTTGAACATTTAGTTAATAATTAGATCTAGAATTCAACTATGATATTTAGTACAAAACTTTTGTTGTTGTTAATTTATCTTATTTTTTTAAATTCCTCGTTATACGAGGGGAGGTCCAGAAGTTCGTGGAATGGAGGGGATGGAGTGGGGATAGGGGCGCTCGGTAGGTGTCATTCTGATTGGCGACTCATCATTAGTGTATAAGTTAAGTTGCAGCTCTATAGCGTCAGTCGTTTACGAATAGTTGCCTGCTAAACAAGTCAATCCGAAAGATAACTGAAACTATGGAGAAAATTGAACACCGTGCTGTGATAAAGTTCCTTAGAAAGCAAGGAAACAACGCTCAAACCATATTGAATGAAATGGAAACCGTTTATGGGGAACAGTGCCCTAATAAATCAATGATTTATAAGTGGCATGCTCTTTTTAAACATGGTCGGGAGTCGATTGAAGACGACCCCCGCTCAGGACGGCCAGTTGAGGCCACCACATCAGACATCGTCGAAAAAGTGGAAAAAATTGTACTGGAAGATGCCCGTTTGAAGAAAAAACAATTATCTGCATTAGTTGGAGTATCAGATACCACCATTTTGCGTATCCTACATGACCACCTGGGTATGACAAAAGTCCGTGCAAGATGGGTACCGAGAATGCTCACGCCGCTGCAGAAACAGCAGCGCGTCGATGCGTCCAAACAATTTTTGGAGCTGTGTGGAGACGAACCTGCACAAATTTTGGAGCGGATTGTTACCTGAGATGAAACATGGGTTCATCACTTTGAGCCTGAGTCCAAACAGGAGTGGGGACACCACCGCCAAACAAGTTCAAAGTGTCAGAATCGGCTGGAAAGTTGATGGCTACTGTTTTTTGGGATTGTGAGGGGATATTATTGATTGATTACATAACCGGAGAATATTACGCAGCGATATTAGAAAAGGCCATCAAGGAAAAACGTCGAGGAAAATTGACCAGGGGTGTTGCTCTTGCAAGACAATGCGCCGGTTCACAAGAGCAGAGTTGCAATGGCTGCTCTGCACAAGCATGGCTTTTAATCAATAGTCTATCCACCCTACAGTCCAGACCTGGCACCTAGTGACTTTTATTTATTTCCCAATTTAAAAAAAGACTTTCGTGGAAGAAAGTTTTCCGACGACAGTGAGGTAAAGGAGGCAATTTTGGTCCATTTTGAGGCGAAAGATACAAAATATTTTTATGATGGTTTAGAAAAATTAATTCATAGATCTAATAAATGTATTGTGCTTAAGGGTGATTATATTGAAAAGGAAAAATAGATTTATTGTTTCATTTTATATGCAACCCTTTCATTCCACGAACTTCTGGACCTCCCCTCGTAGTTACCTGCTTCTACAAAATCTTGAGAATTATGTGATATAAGATCCTTTATGTTTATAAATAAATAAAATTGACTACATGTATTTGATCAGAACCATTTTCTATTCCTGAACACGACATAATAATTTACTACCTTTACTACTTTGGAAATGGATAACTGTCTCACAATGGCCGAACGATGTGATGGCTCATTATTATGCATGCGTTTATATTGAAAATTCTATATTTCGTTGATTGCACCAGCCGTCTCAAGAAAATTTTGGTAAGAACGAGCGTCGTTAATCACCTATCAACTTGTAGGGGACAAATTCAATATACGAAGCTTGAACTCTCGGTCAAAACTTTGTATCGAATCGATTCTGGAATCTCAAATAATCTCCAATGAATCTCACGAAAATTTCTAGATTTTTTTAAATCAAATCACGCACTTTTGAATATTAACTTAGCCCTTAAGTACGGGATTGGGATACGGGGATTTATCATCACATGATTTTTTAGTATTCGATGCGTCTGGATAAAACTACATACTACAAGTTTAACAGAAAAGTCGTTCGCCATCTTTTATTCAAAAGTCATTTCCGGAACGTTTGTCAAAACATAGTTACTCTTGGCAGTATAACACCTAATGTGATAAATCTTATATTCGGTTCGTTTAATAAAACACATTTATGTTTACGATGTACACTTGACGGCAATTACTGGTGGAATACGTCATCGTCTCCTTTGAGCGCTTGTATATTCCTCTGCTTTTCTCGATGCTTTGTCTTCTTGTCTATTCGGAAAAGCCTTATGCACGTCAGCAACACTGACGTGCACAGCCGATATCGTCATCAGTTAGGTCACCGGCTGACGTAACGTCGCAGGATGAACATCACACTAATAACACAGGTCTACAAAATTAAACTTTTTGACAGATGTTTTTATTTTGAAAACTGATTTTATATAATTTTGGTAGGCTGATTTCAAAAATTCTATGCATTTATTTGTATCACGTAAGGTTTTTTTGCAAATACTAAATGAAAAAAAACGATATTTCTAAAAAAATTTATTTGTTTATTGAGTAAAAAGGTGGAATTCAAGTTAAAAAAGTGGAAAAAATACTTTACTCCGTCTTTTTTAAGTGAAATCTTTGTCTTTTTGCCAGAAAGCTGCGTTGTCCGGACATTCGGTTGTATGTTTTTAAGGGCATATCCCGTTTTAACATCCAGCAGTAGTCCGCCATCATCGTTATGCTCCATCTGCCTTGGTATCGCCGTTCCATTTCCTTAATGTCTTGGTGAAACCTCTCTCCCTGTTCTTCGCTAACTGCTCCAAGATTTTCAGGAAAATAGTTCAAGTGTGAAAACAGGAAATGCACTTTCAAACTCATATTACAACCTAGACGATGAAAGTGTTGTAACATATTTTGAACAATATTTTCGTAGTTTTCGTCCTTAGAGTTGCCAAGAAACTTATCAATTACTTCTTTAAATGAAACCCAGGCGTTTTTCCCGACATTGGTCAATGTGTTTTGAAAATCCTTGTCTTTGCATGTTCTTATCTGCGGCCCAACAAAAATACCTTCTTTTAACTTGGGCATCGGATAAGGCTGGAAATGTCTCGCACAAATATTTGAAACACTGTCCATTTTTGTCTAGGGCTTTAACAAACTGCTTCGTCAAGCCAAGTTTGATATGGAGAAGAGGCAGTAAAACTTTTTTGGGGTCAACTAAGCTATCTCTTAATAAATTTTTCTATTTACATTCTATTTGAGTCCAATGTCTATCACTTGCTCAACTATCCCACTCACAAATAAAGCATGGAAATTTTGTATAACCTCCTTGTTGTCCTTGTAGCATGCACAGCACTTTAAGGTCACCACAAAGCATCCACTGATGTTCTTGGTAGTTTATTTTCTTTAAAAGAAGTTCAAAATTTTCATACGTTTCCATTAAATGTACCGAATGGGCAACGGGAACCGAGGCCAGCTCCTTACCATTGTGCAATAAAACGCCTTTTAAACTACGCTTACTTGAGTCAATAAACAGGCGCCATTGTTCTTTTACATACGGCACATTTCCTAATTTTGAAATTAAGTCAGGAATATTGTTGCAATACACTAGCGGTCCGTCTTGAGTAAAATATTGACATAACTCTTTTTCGCGATCCTGGTAAAAGCTTGATGTGACGCCAGGTGACAGTAAATGTTTCTCACGAAGTCGGGAGGCTAACAATTCGGATGCATCCTTTGGAAGGTGCAAATCTCTAATTAAATCATTTAGTTCGCTCTGGTTAAACACTTCGGGCTCTCTGAAATCTGGTGTGAAGTCTGAGTCATCTGGGTCGCAATGAGATTCCTCTGATGCTGACGATATGACGTTTTCTAGTGCTTTTGGGGCGGTAGGTATCGGTACATCTGGTCCATGAGGAACTGGTCGAATAGCAGAGTCAAGATTGGGATACACAATTTGTTTCTTATTTTTTCTGTTGAATCCTTGAACATTACATGAACAAAAATAACAATCATCACTGTGATTTCTAGGCTCTCGCCATACCATAAGAACACCAAAGCTTAAATATTTCTTCCTACCAGTTTCTTAATGCTTCAACGCAAACGGAACAAACAGTATGAGGAGCCCAGGACTTGTCTTGGTCGCCAATTTTTACACCAAAATAAGCGTGGTATACATTTTTCACAAACGAAGTTATAGTTTGCCTCTGTTTTACTACGACATAACTACCACAGATATAACAAAAGTTATTCGGATTGTTCACACAATGTCTTCTTTATACGTTCTAGAACACTTTAAATACGTAACAACGAAGACAACAAGCGCGCGGGCACAGTAGCACGACGACTAACACAACCAAACTGCACATAAGCAGGTTTCAACGTTGTATTGACGCTTCTGCGCCGACTCTGTTGCTTTGCTGAGAAATCTAATATTAACCAGTGTTGCCAAATCACATTTAATTTCATAAAAATCAATTCATTTAAAAATCATGCCTAACATGGAACAAACATATTCTTGTCATAGGTATGTATATTAATAAAATAACATTTTTAAGATATAGAGCGCTATAAAAAAAATTTACGTGATAGAGCAAAAATATGGCGTTTTTTGGAATAAGGGCCCCCAAATATATACAAATTAGCAAACAGCTTTCAAACATCAAAATCACTGTAGACCTGTGTAATATAACTTACCACTAACGCCACTAATATCTTCTATTTGCGTAGAATTTCGTTTTAGTCAGAAGGAATGTGATAGCAATTTGTATAAATTGTTCTTATCAGCAATAACAATAATTTGTTAGCCTGTTATATGTAGTAAAACTGGTAACCAAGGATATTATTGAATGTTGTGTGACTGATATCGGGTGTCCGTTCAATATAATACTGATGCTGACGTCTGTCAAATTTTGGAAATTTCTTTGCTTTGTATTTGCCATACTGATAATTATTGTTATTGTCAATTGGTGTTTAACATCTCTTGCCATAGTCATACATGCCTGTTTTCCGTAAGCTTTTATTGTTCACATTTTTTATTTAGAACGCAGCACAATCCATCCCATTTTCTTAAATAATTGTAATTAGTATTAAAATCAGTATTAAACGGACACCCATTATAAGGGATGGGCCATCTGCTGGATTATGTTTAAATCACATGTTATTTTGACACTGACAGTTATTTCGCACTCAAAAAGTGACAGAAACTCAATATCATATCTCCACGGTACGAAATGGAACATCAACTCGCCGCAGATCTCAGCATTAGCCGCACTAACCTGAGGACAATTCTGCATGAAGACCTCGGCTTATTCGCTTATAAGGTTTAATTAACTCAGAAATTGAAGGCAAAAGTTCATCCGTTTCGATATCGCTTCTCTGTATGGGCTTTGAAACAGATGGAAACTGACAATTTTGTTAAAAAAAATCATCTTTTCGGATGAGGCGCATTTTCATCACAGCGTTAACGTTAACAAGCAAAATTTCCGTATTTGCCATTCGAAAAACCTACATGTAGTCGTAGAGAAGCCAATGCATCCTGAGCATGTGACTGTTTGAATTGGTTTTTGGAGCGGCGGCATTATTGGCCCATTTTTCTTCAAAAATGAAGACGACCACAACATTACGGTTAACGGATAGCGCTACAGAGACATGCTAAGCAATTTTTTTGGCGACTTATTGAGGAATTGGATGTGGACAAGCTCTGGATTCAACAAGATGGCGCTACGTGCCACACAAATCTAACTTTTGCGCACTAAGTTCTATAATCGTGTAATCAGCCGTTTTGGTCATGTCGTTGGCCTCCACGGAGCTGCGATTTGCCACCGTTGAACTTTGTTTTGTGGGGTGCCGTTAAAGATCGATATTATGCCGACAATCCAGAAACGATTCGGGCACTTAAGCACAATATTGTTCGCGATATTGCTGAAATTGGGGCCGAAATAATCGGAAATGTGCTGCTTGGGTTGACAGTATGGACTACTGGAGGGCCAGATAAGACAGCTAATTCAATGAAATTATATTCCACAATTAATTGGAACGTTTACTTTTTCTAATAAAACTGAAATCATTAAAAAATATTGAACGGTGTTTCTTTATAGGATTTTTAAAAAGAAACCAGCTGATGTATTATTTTAATATAGTGTCACCGACAAGGCGTACATATATACCATTGCTGAGTATATAATGTGTTATTAAATATTTTTTGCTTTCTTAATCGGGACTATTAAATATATACTCTGCTTAGTATATGTGTTGTTGAGGTTGACAACTAATATACAAAGAGTTATTTCCATTTACTCTTGTGTATTTAATGAACAACGAAATAAATCAAGTGAAGAACAAGAGATAATCCGGCCTCTTCATCATTTAAATCTTGTCGGTCCCATATAGTGGAGACCACTTGAAAATCGGCGATGCCCTCTTTTTCTTTTACTTTATCGTCTTTTTTTATCACCAATTCGTCTTTCGTTTTCGATCGCGAATGCTTTTTTAAACGAGGAGGAGTCGCCGGTGGCGCCAAAAATAAACTGGAAAAAAGACACCTCATGTGTGTTGCAGCAGGCCACGACACAACGTAGAAGATTCACAAACATATTGTGTATGTGTACCGTTTTTCATATGTATGCGTGCGTGTATGTATTGTGGATCCGGTTTGGAAACATGACCGGTGCTTCTTATTTATCGTCGACTGTTGTATAACATGTTGCCTCGGTTGAATCACTCCATCATCGGTACAAACTGGCGCGGGCAGGCTCACCGCACGACGTTGTCCAAATGTGAGGAAAAGAGTTGGCAGGCCCCTCGCATGGCAGATTTAATGCCCTTTGTTATAGGAGAATCAAATCTGAGCTACAAGTGTGCGAGAATCGCAAAATCACTGCCGTAAATCATATTTGTAAAGCAGCATTTCAAGTACTCATTCGTGTTATGTATGCATTACAGTTAGATATTATACAATGAATGCCTTCTTTTTTTGTTATCTTAAAATTGTATTCTGTTATTGGAATGTCTGCATGTTGTTTTCTATAGTTATTCCTTTAAAGTAATTGAATCAGTTTGTTGCAAAAGGGATCATATCCAAATTTCCGAATTTTTCCTTTTTTATGTTGGCCTATAATTTGCACGTAGACGTTCTATTCAAAAAGGAAACATGTAGCAGTATTTCATACTTATATCACAGTTCGAATTACTCGTTTAGCTAGAAATAGTAACATATTCTTGATATGTAAATATGGTTTCTACATATTACGACGCTAATTTATTCGAATTTTTTATAGAAAAAAATTCGCCCTTAAGTAGGATTCGAACCCACGTGCATGGCTTGCCGGATCATCGGTTTAACCACTAAGCTATTAAAGGCGGTGATTTCAAATCTTTGTGGTGATACCTTGAGTTACATCAAGGAAATAGATGATATATATCTTGCCCGTAGTAGGCCATTGTGCAAATTTGTTGCATTTTTCGCGAAGTAATGTTAATATACTTTCCACATATACGACGCTAATTTATTCGAATTTTTTATAGAAATATAAAAAAATCGAATAAAGTAGCGTCGTAATATGTAGAAAACATATTTTATATTTGCAGACAGATTCGTTCTTCTCCGAAAATTCCATGGGCGTATGGAATTGAAAACTGTGAAGTATGTGCCGTGGCACCATTTTGCTGTAAGAACGCATACCCTCGACCTTCCTCCGTCAGCTGCGCTACGAATGGTTGCAACGATTCTGTTACATACACTTCAGGGGTCACGGTGTTATTAAAGAAAATGGGGCATACAATCCGTCTGAAACTGCGCACCAAACGCCTATTTTCGCATCATGCAGAGGCACCTCAAAGCGTTGTTTGGGATTGTTCGTTGGCCAATAACGAGTGTTTTGAAAGTTCACGTACCCGCTAAGATGCAACCATGCTTCATCTGTAATAAAGTATAGATTCGGATCCAGATAACCAATAATTCGCAATAATGTTGTCGTTTTGCATAGTCCGTAGGTTTTAATGTTTGCATCACTCTTATTTCGTACGCTCGCATATGCAACTGCTTCAACATGTTCTGGCATGACGTTCGCTTGACGTTTAGTTAGGAGGATAGACGTCTAGTTGATTTCCGTGAACTTCTTAGCATAGTCTCTTGAACACGTTGAATATTTTCCAGCGAACAAACCGTCTTTACCTGTCGCTCTAAATCATCTTAACCTGAAGCTCTAAATTTAGTAATCATTTTCTGCAAAACACTTTTAGAAAGAGCAGACGTTTGTGGATACTTTATCGTGAACCTTTCATTTAATGTTACAAACGATTTACATTCCAAATAATTTTCAACAATAAGCACTCTTTGTTCGATTGAAAACGGCGTTATGGAGAACCCTATTCACAACCACCATTAACAATTGACAACGCAACACTGGCAAACACAATATGACAGTTGCCACGGAATGGCCGCTGGACATCACGTGACGCCTCTCGAGCGCTCGATTCAAATATCACGTATAATATGACTCCGGGCCTCTTTTATTTTGCCCACTCTGTATAACACGCATAGTAATTAGGTAAGAGAATATTGCGTTACATAAATGATATATGAGGGTTATTCGCAAAGTTAGGTTTCCGCTTAGTGAGCAGGGGAGTGGGAATATCGGCGCGATGGAAGCGCTGCGGTGTAGTCTGGTTCAGTGTGAGTCTCAGTGCTAGTGAGAGAATCGTTCGCATAGTCTTTCTTGTCATTTTGGTCGTTTAAAATTGCTGCTGCTATTGAAAATCCCGCTGACTGTGATTTGCGTGCTGTTATCCGATTTCTGTGTGCAAAGAACATGAAGGCTGCCGAGATTTATAGTAAGCTTTGTTGTGTTTATGGTGAAAATGTTATGAGTGAAAGTATGGCTAGAAGATAATGCCGTATTATTCGAGAAGGACGATGATGTCCATGATGAAGAACGGAGTGGAAGACCAACTGTTGTGACGAACAAACTTATAGGTAATGTCAAAGAAAAAAATTGTGAAAATCGGCGATTCACAAACACAGAACTGAGAGCTTTTTTCCTTCAAATTTCACTTACAGTTTAGTGTATACGAGGTCGTTACTGGACATTTAGGTTACCACAAATTTTGTTTACGATGGGTGCCAAAATTTCTTACCGAAGACCATAAAACTTGACACTAACTTTTCTGACGCGTTACGATATTGAAGGTGAAGATTTCCTCAGGCATATCGTAACAGGTAATGCGACCACGGCCGCCTATTGTTTTGGTGAATGTGGCTGGGTTTTACACTTCTGCGTAATCACGGGTCGTAAATCCGCAATAGCTAAACTTCGTTGAATATTGTCGTTAATTCAACTTTGAATATAAGTTCTTCTTTCGCTCAGTAGTTCGCAGAATAAAAAAGACACTTGTTGAAGTCACAACACTCTTTAATTATTAAATTATAAACAAAAACTAAATTTACATAAGCGGCAGCAAAATATATAATTACAAAAAAACACTCGGTTACATATTTAATTTCAGTAACGCTTTGAAGTTGCTGGGAATAGCGCGTGTATTCCCTTTGATGGATCTTAGCAAACTTAAACTATATTATTAAAAATATTAGGCGAGTAAGGGTAAATGCAAATCATAGACACTTACGATTGGTCGAAAAAACTAGTTACATGGGTTTATCCAGACGGGACTTGAGAGAAATCGTGTCTCCGAAATGGTATTGTTTAATACCAGAGTCCTTTGATAATGTGACCGTAATAAAACTTGTAAAGGTTCGTCTGTTTGAACGGACAACGGCGTGTTTATTACAATAGGCGGTAATCTTTTGATTTTAACATTAAAAGGCTTAACTGGGGTGCCTATACATACGGTGACCTTAGCGGCTATACCTTAAGTCGGAACAATACAAGATAGTAAAAGGCCTGGATGAATGATCATAAACTAAGTTGATAAATTCCTGTTAAATACATTTTGTAAAAGGGATGTTATAATATTGAGGTCAACGCTGTCATAAACGTTAATAACGGGGAATGCCTGTTCCTTCTAAATGAAATGATAAAATTCAAAATTAAAAAGAAATCTTAGAATACCTAGAATTACATGCCTATAATTAAATTGATTAATTAAAAAACTTATTGATTAAAAACGTTGTCCAGGTTTCTGGACATGCCGGCCTCCTTGAAATAGTATGCAATATCTTTTCAATAGGACTTATTAATACAGTGGTAAATGCTATCTTATGCTAAAGAACTAAATAAAATAAATGTAAAACACAATATCTAAATCTAATGTCAGTCCCTACAAAAGTTGCTGAAATGAATGTCAATAACATATTAGTTAGAATCTATGGGCAAAACACACATTTTCGTAGCACAACGTTTCACTATACCACTTATTGTTTTAACGGTTACTACTCTGATGACGCCATCGCTGCCTGGATGAACTTCTAGGACACGCCCTAATCTCCAGTGACAAGGGGGAAGGTTGTCCTCGCGAATGATGACCAAGGCTCCGTTGGTGAGAAGAGACTGCCTGCTGTGCTTCCACCGGCAGCGAACTTGTAGCTCGTTCACATATTCCTTGCTCCATCGTGACCAATAATGTTGAGTTAATTTTTGCAACCGCTGATAAGCCGATAAGCGATTATCAGGCAGCTTCAGCAATGCGTGTTGCGGGAGGGCCGTTACTGGCCGGCCAATTAAAAAATGTCCAGGGGTAAGTGGATTCAGGTCATTAGGATCATTGGAGATGGGGGATAATGGGCGTGAATTTAAAACTGCTTCTATTTGTGTCAATACAGTCGTGAACTCTTCGAAAGTTAGAGACGCCGATCCTAAAACACGCCTTAAATGTGATTTCGTTGATTTGATACCAGCCTCCCAGAGCCCACCGAAATTTGGAGATCGAGGTGGTATGAAATGCCAGTTGATGCCTTGTTCGGCGTTAAAGTTATGACGTACATTAGGCCATTCATCATTTTTTTTGATAAGCCAATTAGGACCATGCCACCACAGAGCGTTATCACGCAGCGCTGATGCTGACGTGCCGCGAGAAAGTAAATCTGCGGGATTGTCCTGCGATCTAACATGAAACCACTCCTGCGGCTGGCTGTGAGTTTGTATGAGTGCTACTCGGTTGGCAACGAAAGTTTGCCAGCGCGAGGGAGGGGATTTGATCCATGTTAAAGTGATTGTGGAATCAGACCAGAAGTGATACAATGTGAAATTGGGTGTAATTGCCACCCTAATTTTTTCAATTAAATTTATTAATAGGGCTGCCGCGCAGAGTTCAAGGCGCGGCAAGCTGACTTGACGTAAGGGTGCTACACGTGATTTGGCACATAATAAATTTGATGAAAATTGTCCGTTAGCGTCGATGCAGCGTACGTACACGCATGCACCATAAGCGCGTTCGGACGCATCAGAAAATCCGTGGCACTCAATAGCGCTCGAGTTTAAAAACCAAGCGTATCTTGGTATATTATAAATGACGGGGCGTGAGACCTCATCTAAGAATTTAACCCACTTACAGTGTAAATCTTGGGGAATGGATTCATCCCACGATACTTTACATTGCCATAGTCCTTGCATGATTAATTTAGCTACTATGATTACAGGACCTAATAATCCAATAGGATCAAATATCTTTGCGGTAGTGGAGAGTATGGTTCGTTTTGTAACAGATCTAGGAGAAGGTAAATGCGCAATCTCATATTTTAACACATCTAGCCTAGAATTCCATGAAACCCCTAATGTTCTTGATTCAGAATCATCGCACAGTTTGAGGTGTTCTGAGTCATTTGCATTTTCAAAATTGATTGAAGTATTACTCAGCCATTTTCTTAAATTAAAACCGGCAGACTTTAATATGTCAGTAATTTCGTCCTTTATTATTTCAAGATTCTCAATTGAATTACTGCCCGTTAGGAGGTCATCTACATAAAAATCCCGTTTTATAATGTTGCAGGCCTGAGGAAATTGTGCGCTATAATCTATAGCTAATTGTTTAAGACAGCGTGTGGCAAGAAAGGATGCGGACGCCGTGCCGTACGTTACAGTTTGTAACTCATAGCATCGTATATCTTCAGAGCAATCTGACCTCCAAAGTATACGATGGAATTTGCGATCTGCATCAGAGAGGAGAACTTGTCGATACATTTTCTCTATATCGGCAGTTATTACGAATGCATGCTGCCGAAATCGTATTAATAATGAAAATATGTCGTCCTGAAGGGGTGGACCTACATGCTGGATATCGTTAAGCGATACTCCAGTTGTCGTTCTTGCGGATCCGTCGAACACCACGCGTGTTTTCGTTGTTGTACTGGAAGCCTTAATTACCGAGTGATGTGGAAAATAATAACTTTCATATTCGCTTTCATTACTATTTTCCTGTATCAGTTTCATGTGACCTAGATGCTCGTATTCGTTCATGAATTCGATATAATCGTGTTTTAAATTTGGATTTTGATTTAATCGTTTTTCTGTAGCGTAAAATCGCTTTAATGCAAGATGTCGCGAAGCTCCTAAATTCTGCTTATCACGAGAGAAAGGGACTGCGACAATGAATCGTCCCGATTGATCACGGGTTGTCGTATTAATGAAATTGCTTTCGACTTCTTGTTCGCGAGGTGATAGTTTCATATGCGAATCACATTCTTCCAGCTCCCAAAACCTTTCTAATTGCTTATCTACGCTTAAGTGGCAGGTTACCCTATTGTGTGGTTGAGATTCAGCAGCGGGTAACGGACCTGACAATATCCAGCCTAAACGAGTTTTGTGTAATATGGGACCGGTTTCGCCTAATCTTAATTGGCCTATGCATAATAATTGCCAGAAGATGGATGCTCCCAATAACATGTCAATTTCGCCTTCCCGTTAAATGTTGGATCGGCTAAAGTGAGATTATTGGGAATGTTGAGAAAGGAAGAGTCAAATGAAACCATAGGCAGGTTTTCAGTTATCTTCTCTATAACTAGACAGTTTAAAATTACTTCGAATGAAGTACAGTTTGAACGCACGCGTACATCAACCTTGCGCTTTATATTTATTGCATTTTGATTAATGCCGGACACGGTAGCTTGTGCGGGTGAACCGGGCAATCGTAATCTTTTAAAAAACTTATCAGTAATTAAATTAGATTGGGAGCCATTATCTAATATAGCTCTACAAGTATGCCAAACACCGGAACTATCGGCGACACGAAAACGAACAGTAGATAAAAGTATCTGACTAATTTCACTTGACGCTACGTGAGTCACTATGATTGAATTTGATTGGGATGGTGAGGTATTTGTGTCATTGATAGTGGGAGTCATCCTTTCATCGATATGCAATAGAGAATGATGCTTTTTGTTGCACCGTTTACAAGAATATTTCGATTTACATGATGATATGTTATGACCCTTACCTAAGCAATTTAAACACAAATGCCCTTTCTTTACAGCATCAATTCTGTTACTCGTATTCAACTTCAAGAATGATTCGCATTTATTGATGAAGTGCGAGTTACCACAGTGATTGCAAACACCGTGACCTGTTGAAACCAAACTACTAGTTTTTATTCTACTGCTCGACGTAGAACCAATTTCAATATTAGCTTTTTCTAATTGTCTACATCTTTTATTTAAAAATGATTTTAAGTCGTCTAGTGTTGGGAGTATGTTAATATCACTAGATGTTTCGGCATCCCATTCACGCTTTGCTGAGGTGTCTAATTTCGTGGATATTAAATAAATAATGAGCGCGTCCCATGAATTTACTGGTAATCCCAAACGTTCCAAGGATCGCCAGTGCCAATTTAAATTGTCCAATAATTCGCGTAATGCCTTATATGAATCGCGCTTAATGCTATTTATATTAAAAAGAGCTTGTATATGACTATGAACTATAAATTGTTTGTTCTCAAATCGTTCATTGAGCAAGTCCCAGGCTACCGCGTAGTTGTCATCAGAGATTGATACTGAATTTAGAATTGTCGCGGCATCGCCCTTTAAACATATATTTAAATAATGGAGTTTCTCCACGTTGCTTAACGAAGCGTCGGAGTGGATCATGCTTTTAAATAAATCGCGAAAATGATACCATTTGTCAAAGGACCCGTCAAATGTGGGTAAACTAATAGATGGTTTCATAGCTTTGTTTGATTTAGCTAAGATAGGTGTAGCGAATGAGGAATTAGCTGACGGCGTGTTGCTTTGAACATTTATTGATGTTGAGTTTTGTAAAAGGCCGAGGGCTAGTGCATGAGCGGCAAAAAACTTCTCCTCGAAGTCCGCATTTTCTTGTTCGTGATCGTCCAAGTTATCATCGAGCAAGTCTAATAATTGATTTTGAACCTCGTTAAAATCGGATAAAATCGCGTCAAGTTTATCAAATTTGCTTTGAAGTAATATGTAGTCGTTTGTTTGTCGTGCTTCGTTTGCACACAATTCTTCAACATACTTAGTAAAACGTGTTAACCGCGATTTGATGGTACCGCGTTTTCTATTTAATTTTTCTAGTTCTGACATCGACATTTTGACACAAATAGATAGCAGAAATAAAGACAAATAGGTTAAATAGAAAGGATAAAATAGGACTTACTTGGAATCCGTTGTTCGATTGTGTGAATCACTTGCAGGTTGTTCCTCTTCCTCGGGCGGAAGTATATACCTCTTGATGATTCAATTTGCTTGGCTTATGTAATCTCTGGACCGAAAAACCATGTGTTAGATAATGCTATATCCGGCTTGTCGGACCATGCGTTAGATATTATCTTCGGCTCGTCGTTGGACTATGCGTTAGATACTATATCCGGCTCGAAGGACCATGTTTTGGTGAATGTGGCTGGGTTTTACACTTCTGCGTAATCACGGGTCGTAAATCCGCAATAGCTAAACTTCGTTGAATATTGTCGTTAATTCAACTTTGAATATAAGTTCTTCTTTCGCTCAGTAGTTCGCAGAATAAAAAAGACACTTGTTGAAGTCACAACACTCTTTAATTATTAAATTATAAACAAAAACTAAATTTACATAAGCGGCAGCAAAATATATAATTACAAAAAAACACTCGGTTACATATTTAATTTCAGTAACGCTTTGAAGTTGCTGGGAATAGCGCGTGTATTCCCTTTGATGGATCTTAGCAAACTTAAACTATATTATTAAAAATATTAGGCGAGTAAGGGTAAATGCAAATCATAGACACTTACGATTGGTCGAAAAAACTAGTTACATGGGTTTATCCAGACGGGACTTGAGAGAAATCGTGTCTCCGAAATGGTATTGTTTAATACCAGAGTCCTTTGATAATGTGACCGTAATAAAACTTGTAAAGGTTCGTCTGTTTGAACGGACAACGGCGTGTTTATTACAATAGGCGGTAATCTTTTGATTTTAACATTAAAAGGCTTAACTGGGGTGCCTATACATACGGTGACCTTAGCGGCTATACCTTAAGTCGGAACAATACAAGATAGTAAAAGGCCTGGATGAATGATCATAAACTAAGTTGATAAATTCCTGTTAAATACATTTTGTAAAAGGGATGTTATAATATTGAGGTCAACGCTGTCATAAACGTTAATAACGGGGAATGCCTGTTCCTTCTAAATGAAATGATAAAATTCAAAATTAAAAAGAAATCTTAGAATACCTAGAATTACATGCCTATAATTAAATTGATTAATTAAAAAACTTATTGATTAAAAACGTTGTCCAGGTTTCTGGACACCTATATCAACATTATGACGAAAAGGCGTCAATACAGTGGCGCTCTAACTCGCCTATGGGAAAACCTTTACAGTGCCGTCAAACTTTTTCTACTAGAAAAGTAATCTTTTTCTTGTGTTTTGGGTTGGACGCCAGCACGCCCAGGCACTTGAGCACAGTGCTCTTTGTACCACCTCCAATAGATCTCTCAGTTCCACTCTGTTAGTCTTGTGTCCTCGATAAGAGCTACTATCCTCCTTAGGGGAAGTTTGAGTACCCTCTTAGAATCCAATAGATCTCTTCTGTCTAATTCTGTCTATTTCCTCACACGTGTCGAAAAAAATCATGGCCATTGACTTTTAGGACACGAAAGGCGTCCTACTTGTAGACTTCATGCACGATAAAGAGCTGCTGTGTTACAGCGTGGCTTAATTCACAGGCCACTGCCGCCTGTGAATTATTCTATAAAGAGGGCATTCAAAAGCTGGTTCATCCACTATGACAAATGTCCAAATCTTAATGGCGAGTATGTAGAAAAATAGCTGAAAGTAGTAGCTTTATGTTATATATAATATAAACCTCTTCATCTATTAGAGTTTAACCAAACGAAATCGTCTTCGTAGTAATTAAATAACTAATCATAAAAAATAATAGAAAACTATAATGTAAAATGAAACATTCAATCAAGGCCAGAACGATACATACTATTAGTGAATAATAATTAATCTTAAATATAATATCGTCACATTTAATTTTGTGATCTCCAAACTAGCAACCTCTTATTTACTGAGGATCACATTAGGTTACGTATTATCACAATAACTGTAATTACTTTGTTTTGTCCTTGAAATAATCACTTCTTAGAATTTTTAACGCATCATTTTCTGCTCATTGTTCTCAGAAATGTTCAATTATAATGAATTTTAAAATTTTTGTAGCATGTATGTTCCGGATTACTATGGTCAAAGAATTTTTAACAAAACTTCTCGAGTCTTCAAGGTAAAAAACATACGTTCACATGTTATTGGATGGCGTCTCTTTTGTAAACGTTAATTATTTGCATAGCGGTAATTTTCAGAAAACATTTCAGCAACTTTATACTAAATAATAGCTTACCATCGATTCATTGGCTTTTATCGACGATTTGGTAATCACGGTTTCTGGATAATTTTACGTTCGAAGCATATCTGCATACCTGTTATATAGCTGTTTCTTAGTACATACTATATTAATTGATTCGTGTTGGTCATCGTGTTATTCAGCAACCGATGTTAAGAGGACATTCATCTCAATATATTTTTCGTTAATTACATACATACCATCTAAAATTAAAATTGTAGGGTGGGTCCTTTCGATTTTTTTTCTACCTGTAGTCCTGTTCAATAAATAAAGCATCAATAATTTATTACTGCATGAATGTCGTGTTCTTCTTGAAATATGATATATTCCAGTGTTCCTTTTTCATATTTTTCTAATAAACGAAGACTTTCTAAGTACTTTATTACTCTAACTTCTTAACGTTATCATCTGTTTAATATAAAAGTACTAGAATGGAAGTTAGTTTCTTTAGATGATATCCCATCTAAAGAAATTCACTCCCATTCTATTAGAAGAGTTGGAAATTGTGTGTACAGTAGAGGAAAATTTTTAAAACAGTAAACTTTATGAGTTTTATGTACTATTGTGGCCATTAAGTTTGGCATGATTCGCAATCAAGTTGCTTTGCTTTTTGAATATATCCCTACCGTAAACCTGACTTTTTGTGTCACTCTTGACTTTCACAATATTCTGACAGAATATCATTTGGGTATCACAAAAAAATTTAAAAAAAAATTATACAAACTTCAAAAAATTGTTTTATTGTAAATAATATAACTATTAGAAAGTAAATGTTTTAATATTTTGTAGAGCCCCCATGGTTATTTAAAACAATTCGTAATCTTTTGGGCATAGAATCGGCTAAATTTCGCATGTTGCAATTTTGGCGCAAGTGATGCCATTCGTTTTGAATTGCATTTATTAATTCGTTTTTGTTTTGTGGTTGAAATTCATAATTATATATTTTTCCGGTCATGTATCCCCAAATATTTTCAATTGAATTTAAATCGGTGCTTCTAGCTATCCACGGAATTACATTAATATTACTTTCGTTCAACCAATTCCTTACAATATGAGCTGTATAAATTGGTGAATTATCCCTCAAAATAAAAAGGATTATATTGTTTAGCAACATATCAAAATGAAATTGTATAATATTACATATTGGAAGATAATAGTATATTAAAAAACAAGTTTCATAAGGCACCATTTTGCCGCACGAGATCAGTTTAGAAAACGAGCCCCGATAGCGGCGAGTTTTCTAAAGAGCGAGTGCGGCAAAAGGCCTTATGAAACGAGTTTTTTATACTATTTTTTCTATTTTGCGTTTTTTACATTAATAAATTGCTTAAATTGGAATTATTTAATTTGAAAGTTCAGAGTTTAATTTTTATATAAAGCATGCAGTTGGTCACATTGATACTTGACATTTTCAAATTTAAATCTTGTTATCCGCGAAGTATATTATATTACATATTATTTACTAATTTTCGTTAACATTACTTGATACTTCATTTAAAAATATAAACATGAGTGACATAGAAACATATACATATATGTTGTTGTCAATTGTATACAACATACGTTGTTCGTGAAAAATACGGACATATATCAAATCTGTCAAATGTACATAAATTCTTAAAATCAAATGACAGCAATGATATTTATTTCTGGATTCGAACAACGCCAACATTGAAAAATGAAAAAAAGCGTATCGAAATGAAGCTCATTTCGATACTGTTTTGGGTTTCATAATGAGTTCATTTCCAACGCAAAATAGAAAAAATTATTTTGAAACCTATCTTGACGGAAGCATTACATTGGTAAGTATATCAACATATCGTTGAGCGTTTAAATGGCCATCAATAATATGGAATTTTTCTGGTCCTTGGACTGATATCCAGCCCCACATATAGACGGAAAACCTCCACTACTATCTGTTTTCTGTATAAATTTATCCTTGAATTTCTGACATCTTGGACCTCTTGATATATTAAATTATAAATTCTTGGAGTTTTTCGGCTTTTATATGATATATTTAATGAACGGCTAAGAAATTATCTAAACACTGCTTTCAAAACACTGACATCTGCTTTCAATAACTGACATTTGCTTTCTTCTGCTTCTGACTTCTGCTTTCAACCTGACATCTACATTCAATAACTGACATCTGAATCATTAACTCTGTTACTTTATAATGCATTTCTAAATAGCTTGAACCAAGGTCTATCGTGGCTTAAGTGGTAAAGCAATGGTCCGGCAAACCTTAGACTTGAGTTCAAGTCCCAACGTAGACAATATTTTTCAATTAAAAATTTCGTATTATTTGCTTTGTAATTTGTAGACAGCAATGTTTTTACATCTTCACTTACTTTGCATTTACCTACTAATTTGATATTTGTAAATATTTCATATAAAAGCCGAAAAATTCCGAGAATTTATCATTTGATATATTAATGAATGGCTAAAAAATTATCTAAACACTTATATATAGAGGTGTCCTTGAAATAAAAAGACGACTTATGAAAAACGGAAAGATGTAATTATATAGAATATAAATCCAAAATATTTTCCCAAAATTCCTTCATATTTAAAAAATTTTTGTCACGACACTGTGCGATTATAAAAAGTATCAGAGACAGTATCTTAAAGTTGACCAACAATAACAAAAATAATAGTTTTGTTATTGTCCATCTCATCAATCTCACCCAGCTGTTACGTATGTAAACATACGCTATAACGATGTGTCTATGAGGTATTTATTATTTATACACATTTTGAATATTTTGAATTCAAAGGCGTCACGTAATACAATTTTCGGGATATTTTTAATTTCGGGGTTCGCGTCATAATTGAGTCACAATATTTTGGATTTATGTTCTACTTAATTACATTTTTGCATTTATCGCATGTTGTCCCTTTATTTCAAGGACAGCCTCATATAAAGCGTTTACAGATCTCTCAGGCCCATTGCTTGATGATGTTATTCCATTTCTTCCTATTGTCAACAATCTCCAGTTCTTGATAACAACATTCCATCATTTTCTCCTAGGTCTACCCCTTCTTCTCTTTTCATCAAGGTACCTTCCATCCGATATCAGCTCTCCTATCCTTCTTCCATCCTCTTCCCTCGGAAAATTCTCCTAAATATCTTTTTCTCTCAAATTTCCAGCTTATCCTATACTTCCTTAGTCATTATCCGTAATTCGCAGCCGTCTGTCAGAATTAGTCTCAATACCAATTTATACAATCCGATCTTCGTTTTTTTTAACGTCTTTTGTTTTAGTATTTTATTTAACTCTCCTGCACATCTATTATTCTTTGCCAGTCTTGAGTCTATATTTGTGACCTCGCTACATTTATTATCTATCAAAAAAAGTACATACAATTTGCTACCTCTTCAAAGGTCAAGACCTTCTCCACCATTGCTCTGCATTTGGATGTAATGTACCCTTCATACCACCTTTAATAACCATATATTTGCATTGCTCTTTCTTATTTCTTGCCATTAATAGGATGTCATCTGCATATGCAAAGCACTGGTGACTTTCATTATGCATAATTCGAGTAAACTTAATTACCTTAGGCTTGTAATGGAGCGCCTATTTCTTGAAAGATCCTGAAGATAAAAAGAATAAGGTAATATTTTCTTTGAAAAGAAGATTTCGATGCTACAAGCACCGGTAATTTTTATAAATATTTTCAAGTACCTCGAATTTACGAAATTAAAGCGTTACTGATGGCGTAAAGACCGGATTATATGCAAAATATGACTTATTTTATTAAAAAAAAAAACATTAGATAAACCCAGGAAGCTCATAATTTTGTTGAAATTTCTTTCAACAATAAAATTATTAGTTTTCTAGGTTTATTTAATGTTTTCTGCATAAAACAAGGCAATTAAAAAATCATATTTTGCATATAATGATGACGTATATTTATTGTCGCATAATATTGTATATGGTTTTGAATGGCATTCAAAAAATTCTAGATAAGTGTTTCGTAATACGTATTACCGTATTCGTTTTAGTTTATTAGTCACGAATTACATTCCGTCCCGTCTTCACGCTTTATTAGAACACAAGTCATCCTAATTATTAATTATTAAAATTTGAATACAACTCTTAAAATAATATATCTAGTATTTTATTTAATTTTTAGAGTGACGTCAGTGGTATTGTAACATTTTGATGCAGCACATATATCCTGGTTTAATTTCTCAATAAGTTATTCATTACCTCATACCTGACGTATTTATTATTCATCGCGAAAGTTAAGATGTAGTAACTAACGCGACGATCATGACCTCTCTTTTTTGTAAACCGATTGATTTCCCGTTTCGTGGAAAAGCTTCATAATCTCAAATCGATCGCTATGCGCTCGCAATTTCAATCAGTGGTGAACGGAATGGTTATTTGCATTTTGCCGATATGAAATTCAAAGGAAGTTATATAAATTTTAAACTATAATTACAAATAAAATTGAATATAAAGATGTACTGGAAGTATTTTTAATGAGAGAATAGTTACTTACGATACAAGTGTTAAAAGTGCGATTTTATTTCACGAGTAAAAGTTTGCGACACTCGCTAACGCTCGTGTCGCAATTTACGAGTGAAATAAAATAGCATTTTTAACATGTGTATCGTACAATATTTTTTCTACAAACACAATTTTTATTGTAAAATATAATGAAACTCCACTGACCAAATTTGACAGCTCATGAATACGTTTTGACACAACTGGACGCAACCGTTAAATTACGTCAAATTAAGTTGTCACAATTCATACAAAAGATCGTGTTTTAATAAAGAAAATGAAGTAATAGCGAGAATAATAATTCTGAAAGTACTGCAACACAGGAAATAAATATCTCGAATTACACAAACTGTACATTTAATATTAATTATCCAAGAAATATGTAATTTTCATTTAGTAATAAAAATCACTTTAATATATGTTGTCATTTTTGACAAACTGTCATGTCAATTTACTTTTAACACTAGTGTTAAAAGTAGTACTTTTAACACGCTACGCTATAAAATCGCATTTTTAATTAAAGTTAGCCGTGTCAAAATGTCAACTTTTAACGGTGTTTGTAGAAAAACTAAATTACATTTGAAAGTAACTTAATAAATTTGTGAAATGTCAAAAATATATCAAATATATGTAACAATAATTGTAAATCTGAAATTATAAACTGAATGTAAAATTAAGAAGTCATATTGTATGGATATGGATATAAATAAAATAAGTAATCTGGTAAAAAATATACGAATATACGAACATGGTTATCCATTTTTAGTTTCAAAAAAAAACAACGAACGGAAAACACATCGAATTTTATTTTTGATGATTTTTTTTTATTATAAAGTTTGAACCTTGCCATTATGTGTGAAATACAATATCATTCAAATGACCACCTCGGGATTTGTGGCAACACTCGATTCTTTTGAGGTAATTTTGGACTAGTTTTCGGCACATTTCGCCCGATATATCGGCCATCAGTTGACGAATGTTGTCTTTCAAATGCTCTAAAGTGCTCTCTTCTTTGTCTCCAAGTCGAGTCTCAGCAAGGCTTCACTTAGACTATTTGGATCTCTTGCTATTAATGCTATATCATCTGCATACGCTATGACTTGAATTGATTTTTCAATAATAGTCCCTTTAAAACCACAATCTCTTATAATTCCTTCTACAGCTATATTGAATATTGACGCAGATAGTTCATTTCCCATTTCCCTGCCGTACTCCCGAATTAAATTCAAATTCTTTTGATAAATCGTCCTGCAGCAAAACTTCTGCTCGGGATCGTTTCATCGTCATTTTCAACTTGCTAGGTATTCTTAAATTTTCGGCATCTTTGAAGATCGCATCACGTCTCAGGCTGTTAAATGCTTGCTTAAAATCAATGAATAATATTCGAAGTTCGATCTTTTGTTCATAGCATTTTTCTATAATTTGGTTTAATATATATATATATAGTAAACTTAATAAGTCGGCGATCAAAGGTCTGGTTTATTACTTCAAAGTATATATATTTAAAACAACCCTACATGTTTCGGCAATGATGCCTTTGTCAAGGATATAAAAAATCGCCGACTTATTAAGTTTACCATATCATATCAAGGTCACGAAAATATTATATATATATATATATATATATATATATATATATATATATTTATTTCGTCGAATGTTTTCGCGGTCGTTTGTTGAAGCGTTGTTCTTCGGGATATTTCGCCGCGTTTGGATGATTTCGTCCTGAGAAGGACAACTTTCTTCCTGACGTTTCGGTGACATCACTTTCACCTTTTTCTAGAGGATCTTCTCGTTGCAATGGTAACTTCAAGAGTGCGTTGATTTCCTGTGCCGCTCGTATTATATGGTCCCGTCGTAGTGGGGACGCGTGTCTGACTCCTCGTGATTGGTCCGTCGGTTGTTCTGTCGCTTTCGACTATTGGTCGATCGGTTTGCGTTCGGTCCGAGTTAGTATGACTGGGCTGTGGCAAGTTGTTCTCATTACGTCGCTTGTGTGTAATCTGCCTGTTGAGCAAGGCCGACTTCCATGTGTCAGGCAAACGCTGTCCGTCGTCACGTTTGTTCATACAGTTTTGCCGTTTCTCAATTTCTATTGAGAAATTGAGAAACGGCCGTTTCTCAATTTCTCAATAGAAATTGAGAAACGGCAAAACTGTATGAACAAACGTGACGACGGACAGCGTTTGCCTGACACATGGAAGTCGGCCTTGCTCAACAATTTTTATTGAGAAATTGAGAAACGGCAAAACTGTATGAACAAACGTGACGACGGACAGCGTTTGCCTGACACATGGAAGTCGGCCTTGCTCAACAGGCAGATTACACACAAGCGACGTAATGAGAACAACTTGCCACAGCCCAGTCATACTAACTCGGACCGAACGCAAACCGATCGACCAATAGTCGAAAGCGACAGAACAACCGACGGACCAATCACGAGGAGTCAGACACGCGTCCCCACTACGACGGGACCATATAATACGTGCGGCACAGGAAATCAACGCACTCTTGAAGTTACCATTGCAACGAGAAGATCCTCTAGAAAAAGGTGAAAGTGATGTCACCGAAACGTCAGGAAGAAAGTTGTCCTTCTCAGGACGAAATCATCCAAACGCGGCGAAATATCCCGAAGAACAACGCTTCATATATATATATATATATATATATATATATATATATATATATATATATACGAGGGAAAGTCATTAAATAAGTCACAATCTGCTGTAGGAAAGCTGAAAATAGGAGTGAGTTGTTTCCCTATTTGTCAATAGGTGTCACCACAATCCAGCTTTATAATTCTCAAGTGACAGTTGGTGTGCGCGAACACAGGCAGTGTTAAAATGGCGACCGTGCTCGAAGATTGTACTGTGGAAGATCATCGTACTATTGTGCGTTTTTTCTGGGCAAAAGGACTTTCTGCAAAAGATATTCATAAAGAAATGTCTCCTGTTTACGGTGAAAAGTGTTTGTCGCGTAAAGCCGTATATAACTGGGTCGAGAAATTCTCTCAAGGACGCTCAAAAGTTGTTGACGATCAGCGAAGTGGCCGCCCCGTTCAGATTTCGACAGATGCAACACTTCGACGGGTGGAAGAACTGATTCGAACTGACAGGCGGGTAACAATAGACAGTATAGCAACTGCAATAGGGTGTTCTCATAGTTTAGCCTACGAACTGATGCACGATCGTTTGAATTTCCGAAAAGTTTACGCACTGTGGATACCTAGACAACTGACCGAGGAACACAGACGAATTCGAATGGGCTTGTCCTTGCAACACCTCTCTCGATACACAGTGGAAGGGGAGAACATGCTTAACAGGATTGTTACTGGTGATGAGTCATGGGTGCACCACTACCAACCCGAAACAAAGCGTGCTTCAATGCAATGGAAACATCCTTCTTCGCCGTGAACAAAGAGATTTAAGGTTGTGCCCTCAGCTGGTAAGGTTATGCTTACCGTGTTCTGGGATTCTCAGGGAGTGCTCCTAGCCCATTTCCAGAACAAAAAAGAGAACGTGACTGCTGAATCATGCTGTAGAGTTTTGTTGTTGCTTCGGGATGCAATTCGACGAAAACGTCCAGGCCTACTGACTAGAGGAATATTGCGAATATCACGATAATGCCAGGCCCCATTCGGCCCACTTGACCCAGGCGAGAATTGCGCAATTAGGGTGGGAACTTCTTGAACATCCGGCTTACAGTCCCGACCTGGCCCCAAGCGACTATCATCTGTTCGGTCCACTCAAAAAGCATCTTGGCGGCAAACATTTCGAGGGTGACAACGATGTTCAACAAGAGGTACGCACGTGGTTCAGACGCCAGCCCAAACACTTTTATGCAGCAGGCATTGGGGCATTGATAAAGCGATGGGATAAGTGTATTAATGTAGATGGAGACTTTGTTGAAAAATAAAACTTGTTTTTGACTAACTATTTCACTAATTATTTCTATAATACCTTTTTGTGACCTAATTACTGACTTTCCCTCATATATATATATATATATATATATATATATATATATATATATATATATATATATATAATTATTTTGTGTGACCTTGGTATGGTATGGTAAATTCAATCAGTACTATATATCTATATATATATATATATATATATATATATATATATATATATATATATATATATATATATATATATATATATATATATATATATATAGCGTCGATAGTTGATCTTCTCTTGATTTCCTCTGTCTGATTTTTCACTTTTTCATATATTAAGGATGTCACTAGCTTGTAACATACACTCAAAAGTGATATTCCCCTATAGTTTTCACATAGCATTGGATTTTCTTTTTTGTACACTGGAATTATTAATGCACAACTCCATTCATTAGACATCGCTTCCTCTTTCAATATTTGTAGGATTAATTTATATATTTTTTGTTTAAGTTCATCTCCTCCGTGTTTTGTTTTATCAACTCACTGCATATTTCGTCTAGGCCAGAGAATTTTCTTTGCTTAATTTTTCCATTCTTCCTCAGAGGGTATCATTTGGTCCTCGTACTCTTCTATGCCAAAGGAATATTTATCTTGCTGTAACTGCTTATGTTTATTTAGATTTAGTAGATTCATTCCTCTTCATTGCTCTTTCACATTCAATATCAAACCATCCATTCCTTTTCTCTGCTTGTTTTCTTCCTAATACTTTCTCTGCTGCCGTTGTAATACTGTGTTTTATTTTGCTCCATTCCGCTTCAATATCTTCATTTTCATACCTTTCCACTAGTTGCACTTCCATTTCCCTCTCATATCTCTCTCTAACTTCTGTTACATCCAGACTTTCCATATTTCCATTTCCATTTTTTCCTCCTTGCTTTCTTTCTTTCATTTCTAGTTATTCTTAAGTTAATTTTTGCAATTACTAGATAGTGATCTGTGTTGATATTGGCACCTCTATAAGATCGTACATCTTGTATCATTTTATGTCGTTAAAAAAATGCATGTGGACTAAAAATAAACCATAAAAGTTTAAATCCTTGAAAATCTTTTCTTTAATACAGACTTTTGTTACCACTATAAATTTTCTTTTAATTACAAAACAAGCTGTTGGTGTTTTTATTCTTTCTTAAAACCAGTATTACTTGGGAATTTCATTATCTTTAGCTAGGAAAATAGCCAAGATTTACGCCATGACATTCCAAATATATTAATATTGCCAAGTTATTCTTAGAACATCAAAGTTAAATTCTTTCACGCTTTGTAGTGTGTATTTCCTTAATAATAAATTAACCAATTTAATAGTTTTCAAAATACATCTCAGCAACAGTAAAATATTTGCACTTATACATTACTGCATCGTATGTTTACTGCCAATTTACTTGTTTAGATGATTATTCATCGGCTTATATATAACGAAGTGGAGGAATCACAATCGCGTCTGTCAATAAAAGCTTTAATTGCCACTCACGCTAAAATCCAAGAACAGTTTATCAACGAAAATTATAATAAAATAGTTATTTACGATACAAATGTTAAAAGTGCGATTTTATTTTGCGAGTAAAAATTTACCGAGCAAAATATAATAGCATTTTTAACACGTGTATCTTACACTATTCTATTCTACAAACACAATTTTTGTTATAAAATTTTTATAAAAAGTGTAATGAAAATACACTGATCAAAATCTAACAGCTTATGAATACGTTTTGACACAAGCTTTAAATCGCATCAAATTAAGTTGTCACAATTTATACCAAAGATGAGTTCGTGTTTTAATAAAGAAAATAAAGTAATACTGAGTGCAAAAATTGAAGCCGCTAATAAAGCGACATTAGATTTGTTGACCACGAAATCTAGGCAACCATATGAAATTGCCTACAAAAGATTCATGATAATTTGATGTGATAATGACAATTTAAATCACGAAATTTCAGTTCCTATCAACTATTGGTTGTCAAATAATAATTCTGAAAGTATTGCAATACCGGCAATAAATATCTTGAATTTCACAAACTATACATTTAATATTAATTGTCCAAGGAATATGTAATTTTCATTTAGTAATAAATTTCACTTTGATATGTGTTCGACACTTTCTCTTGTCATTTTTGACAAACTGTCATGTCAATTTACTTTTAACGCTATAAAATCGCATTTTTAATTGAAGTTAGCCGTATCAAAATGTCAACTTTTAGCAGGGCTTGTAGAAAAAAGACTTTAATTGACTTCTTTTATATTGACTTGACCTGTGAATAAATGAACAGCTGCGAGCAATAAATTTTGGTCGTCAATGCCATTGTAAAATTTGAGTAAATTGTCACAGTGTAGATTTTTGCCCTGGTTGATTATATCCATTGTCAATGAAACGTCAATGTAAATTTGCAGTTTGTCAAAGTCTTGTTTTTTGAATTATTTTTAATATGGTCTCAATATCCTATTTTAACAAAGTAAGGATTATTTTCTTAACCTCTTCAGGGACGGGTTTTTCACAACACGTGAAAAAGCAAATCATAAATTTTATTCAACTTTTATTGATCTTAGAAATTGAAAAATACATAGTTTTGAAATTTTTAGTAACCTGTGAACGTAAAAAATAAGAAGAAATATCTGTCCACGCATGTTGCCAAAGTTCATTGATGAAAAGATTCAAGACACTCAGGGCACACTGGTTCCTTACATTTTTTGCACGTATATCGAGTACGTTTTACGCAGTTTTGATAATGACATCTAGGTGGATTTTTTAATTCTTGCTTTTCGGGGTAGTGTCCTATTCCATCCAATCGCACTTCACGCAAAGCTTTTGTCCATGCCTTCTTTTTCGTTGGTGGTGTATTTCCATGTGCCGGTCTTCCTTTTTGGTTTGTATTCATTCTAAGAAGGGCATGGACAATATATGCCTTATACTCAACCAAAGAGATGCTACAATGTTTAGCTGCGCGGTAGAGGATCCACGAATTTATGATCGCCGGCCTTGCTCAACAGGCAGATTACACACAAGCGACGTAATGATATCAACTTGCCACAGCCCAGTCATACTAACTCGGACCGAACGCAAACCGATCGTCCAATAGTCTAAAGCGACAGAACAACCGATGGACCAATCACGAGGAGTCAGACACGCGTCTCCACTACGACGGGACCATATAATACGAGCGGCACAGGAAATCGACGCACTCTTGAAGTTACCATCGCAACGAGAAGATCCTCTAGAAAAAGGTGAAAGTGATATCACCGAAACGTCAGGAAGAAAGCTGTCCTTCTCAGGACGAAATCATACGAAGAACAACGCTTCAACAAACGACCGCGAAAACATTCGACGAAATTTATATATATATATATATATATATATATATATATATATGTTATTATATATATATATATATATATATGTTATTATATATATATATATATATATATATATTCGTTTGACATGTAAATCGAAGACTATGATTGTATATACCGGATTTTGCTTTTGTCATTACATATAGGTAAAATGCATTGACTTTTTTTCATGTACCCTTACAAATAGGCATAAATGTATGATGATGGCATAGTAGGCAACCAGTTATACGCCATTAACATTTTTCAAATTGTCAAATATTTCTGTTTTTCATCCATACTTAAATCTTAAATACTAAAATCTTATTATTGAAAAATGCAAAACAGTTAATTATCCCAACAGGCGTGTACCTTGTGCGAAGACAATTTATAATATTTTTAACAAATTCAGAGAAGATGGTTATTTTCTAAATTTCCACAAAAAAATAAATTAAAACCAATCACGTGTTAACAGAACACATGAAGCTGAATATCTTGTGTTATGTAGAAGAACGGTCTGTAGGATCGCTTTTAGATGTAGCCAGACCATTTTGGAGTATCGTCAAGTTCGACTTTCAAAACGCTGAACTAATTAAAATGTAAACCATACAAGATATCAAACCAGCAAGAGCTTTTTCTGGTAGATAAAGTAAAACGAACTGATTTTTGGGATATAATGTTTAATTTGTTAAATTAAAACGAAATGTTAAATAAAATAATTTTTACTGATAAAGCAATCAGTTCCATAATAGACTTAAAAAGTTTCATTCACATTCTGTACGGCAATCTAAATAATTTCCCTTTGAATGTTTAAATATGCATATCTTTAATAGTTAGAAAGCATAGTAAGATGAAACCCATTGAGTTATTTCTTTAGCTAATAGGAAAAGGTTGGATGTAATTTTAATAAAATAAATACTTCGGTTACTTATTAAAATTTTTATTTAGGAACATTCATCTGAACACGGTCTAAGATTATATAGATTATGTATAACTTTATTTGCTAAATAAAAACAAAACGGCAATGTGTACATTTATATGTATATACAATTTATGTACTATCTTATAAAATAGTCTAAAATGTAATACACACAAGCACACTTCGCTTGTGTGTATTACATGTCAATTTTGCCTCAAAATGTAATTATAGCACACTAAGCATACCAAACGATTATAAATCATCTTTTTCAAAACAAAATTGTTTTAGTTTTTTTTTTAATTTCCTGTAGAACATCTCTACGATACTATTCTTTTCTCATAATCATCAATTTAAGGAATTTCTATTTCATGTTCTTCATCATCACTATTTTGGCTCTTGTTCTCTAAATTATCGGTCAAAATATTATCTAGATTACCATCTTCTGTATCCAAATTGGTGGAATATCTATAAATTTCTGTAAAACGTTACTACCTAATTATGCCATTAGCGTACACATTTGAGCCACTTTAGATAAAGGAATTTTATCTTCAGGATCAAATTGATCACGTTCAAACTCTTCATTTACTTCTCAAAATCCTGTTTTCTTGAAACAATTTTTAATTGTATCAGATAAGACATAATCCCAGTTTTAATCAAATAAATCACATCTAATACTCAAATAGAATTGGTTAAATTATGAACGGAATCAGAACTCTCAAACTGTGATAAAGTATGTTTCAGTATCAAAAGTTTGTACCAAGTTTTGAACATTTTTATAATGTCTTGATCTAGCGGTTGGCAGTAAGCTGTCGTATTTGGCGGTAAAAAAACGAGTTTAATATTTTGCAACTGTACATCCTTAGGATGGGCAGCGGCATTGTCCAAAAATAATAAAACTTTTCTGTTTTGATCATTTTTCGATCAAATTCATGCAACCACTCTGTAATAATAAAATTAGTCATCCACGCGTTGTGATTTGAATACCAATGGACCGAAAGAAGAGCAATGTTTTAAATGCACGAGGATGTGCTGATTTTCCAATAGCTAATAGTTCTTCTTTCTCCCCTGCCATATTCATACAGTGCATTATAGTTAATATTTCTTCGCCACTTTTTGCCATTTTTATTAGTAGTGTCGAAAAAATAACCCTGTTTCGTCCAAATTATAAATATCGCAAGGTTTGTACTCTTTAATTATTAAGAGTAACATGTTTATGAAAGCTTCGACATCTTAATTTGCACTAGCGGCTTCGCCAGATATCATGCGGTAATGAATATTATGTCGCTTTTTGAATTTACCTAACCATCCAGTAGAAACGGAAAAATTACAATTGCCTAATTTCTCAGCAATTTCGTTAGTTTTATACTTAATTAGTACCGCTGATACTAGCATATTCTTATTTCTAGCTTGCACAAATCATTTATATGTTAACTGGTCTATTCAGAGGCCTTCAGTTTTAAAAAATCGCCTTTTAATTCCACTATTGTCATTTGTTTGCCACTGTTTTAGATATTTAGATATTTTTTTCTTATTATATCCGCGGCTTGTGTTTTGTCAATATTAAATTTTCTAGCTAATTCACGTGAATTGAGCTTGTTTTTATGATTATATTATTATTGTGACAAATACAGGCTTAGTTAAAAGTATGGAGACGGCGATTTATTGTCGTTAATATTCATTTTAGGGATTTATGTTCAATATAAAAGTTTGTTAGGATATTTTGATCTACATTTGAGAATATTTGAATTTTTTTTTCTTCAATTGTTTTTTAGTTACGCCTGTCCGCGCATTTTTTTAAAATTGGAACTAGTAAATTTTACTCTACCATTCGATAGAGATTTTTTTTCTCTTTACAATAATATTTTTGTTTTTTTTAAATTCATTTTAATAACTTTTTACAAGAAAAATTAAACAAATTAATAACAAAGTAAATTAAAGTAAGTGTTCAAATTGTCGTCCATTAGTAATTTGACAATGACCCAATCGATTTACAAAGCCCTGAACAGAGTTCTGTAAAAAATCTCTGGGAATTTCTTGTATCGTTCTGGTAATTCGGATTTGTAAATCTTCGACGTTATCGGGCTTTTCTTTCTAAACTTTGTTTTTTACGTATCCCCAAAGAAAAAAATCTAAAGGACTTAAATCTGGCAAACGGGCCGGCCATTCAATGGTTCCTCGTCTTCCAATCCATCTGTGGGGAAAAACGTTGTCCAGATATTGACGAACATTTACACCATAATGTGGTGGGGCGCCATCTTGCTGGAACCAGATACTGTCATTGGGCAGGTGTTCATTGTTTTCATGAGGATAGAGCGTAGCACTAGCAGGTATTATTTCATTTTGCAATAACTGCAAATACAGAGCCGAAGCTAAATTGCCATTGATGAAAAGGGGACCGATAATTTGACCGCCTAGAATGCCAACCCAAACATTAACCTTTTGGGGGTATTGCGTATGGTGCTCCAAAAACGAAGAGGGATTTTCCGATGACCAGTATCTGCAGTTATGTCTGTTTACTTCACCGATAAGGCAAAAAGTAGCTTCGTCTGAGAAAAGAATATTGTTGACAAAATTTTCATTATTATTGCAAATAAATATTTAACATTTTTTCAGAAAATTGTAATCTCCTATCAAAATCATCTTCCGTTAACTCGTGTACAAGGTTTACCTTATAAGGTTTATACTTTTCACTTTTTAAAAACGACACGATCGATGACTGTGAAATATTGAAATTGGCCGCTAATTGATTGGTTGATAAATGGGGATATTCAGATACAGCCAATAAAATATCCAGTTTGTTATCATCGCTTTTTGCTGTTCTAGGTCTACCACTCCTTGGCAAATCTTTAGCGCTACCCGTTTGTTCAAAGCGTCTTAAAGTTTTACCAACAACGGATTTAGAAATTGGATTTCTATTTGGATACGTATCATTAAATAAATTACTAACGTCTTGTAAACTTCTGCGTCTATCTCCATAACCCAACATCATAAGTATTTCAATTCGTTCATGTTCACTTAAACTCGCCATTGTTAATATTAACAGCAACAAATTGCACAAATGAATTATTTCTGTCAAAGATTTGACGTACACAATAACCACTGATAAAATTATGTCGCTCAAGTTTGTTTATCGCTACGCTTCTGTCTATCTGCGATGTACCGAGCATCTGTTAAACACATGAACCGGCTTTTTCTTATAAAAAAGTTTTTAAAATGAATTTAAAAAAAACAAAAAAAAATTTGTAAAGAGAAAAAAAATCTCTATCGAATGGTAGAGTAAAATTTACTAGTTCCAATTTAAAAAAAATGCGCGGACAGGCGTAACTAAAAAACAATTGAAGAAAAAAAAAATTCAAATATTCTCAAATGTAGATCAAAATATCCTAACAAACTTTTATATTGAACAAGAATCCCTAAAATGAATATTAACGACAATAAATCGCCGTCTCCATACTTTTAACTAACCCTGTATGTATTCAAATACATATTACAGACAACACCCAGACGACATTGACTTGCAAACTAACCAAATATCTATAGTGTTCATATGATATAATCGACGAAACAGGAGATTTCCTGGAACAGAATTATTACGTCTCGATTCTCGTGTTCGTTTAATGGAAACTGTGGTCAAAAAGCAGCTAAATAATTGTCCGCACCCGTTCAAGGGAGTGTCCGCATAAGAGAGACCAATTTATTAGGAATTCTCTACTTATAAATTCGGGACCGGATAGAATGTCCGCTTAAGGGAAGTTTCACTGTTGTCCTTTCTGAAAACCGCATTATATGAAAGCTCTTGTGAAAAAATATAGATGCTAAATATTACGTTAAGTTGTTTTATATTGTGTAATTTCTATATATGATTGTTTCGGCCTTTACTTGATGAAATTCCATTATAACTATTAAGATAAAATAAAACAAATTTTATGAATTTCACTTTTTAATTATCACTGTAACGAGTCGTTTGTGTAACTTGTGTTTAATATAAAAAATATTTTGTAAATAAGTTAGTTATATGTCTGACGAAGCCCAGGTTGGTGCGAAACGACTCGTTACAGTGATAATTAAAAAGTGAAATTCATAAAATTTGTTTTATTTTATCTTAATAATTTCTATATACCTACTAATTATATTATTCTATTTCTTTTTAATTTATTCTGCTGCGTCTCACAGTTTGGTAAACGTTGGATTACTGGGTTAACATCAAATTTGAAATACATTGTATTTAGTTACTCAAAGTGTTTGTTTAATCACAGCATGCGTAAATATTGTTTAGTATTGCTCTTACATATTCTACCCAACATTTGCGATTACAGTTTCAAAATCAAGCTAAAACCACAAACGGGTTGACATATTGAATATTTATTAACGATGTTTTTCGTATTAAAATTTTACTTTCTTTTCGTGAAATAAGTCATTAATATGTTATTTAGTTTGGTCCATTTGGTTATAGTGTCAGCATTTAAACTCTATAAAAGAAATAATATTGCTTTAATTTATTTAAAATATTTTAATTGTTTCTCGCGCATTTACGGTACAATTTTCGAGAATAACTTTCTTTTATATCGGTATTTCCAAAGAAATGTTTACTTGCGTACAGACTCGGTGCCATGTTATTCTATCTCCAATAATTAATAATTCGAAAGTTAGAAAACGGCGCCTCATTTTTTACTCATACTTTTTTGCATCCTGAAATGGTGTTGTGTATTATTTAATTAAAGTGTTGGAATTCGTGTTTTCTTAATGATATAGGCGCAGCTATAGGTTTTAATTTAATCGATATTGCAGTTATGAACCTAATTCGCCGTAGGAGATTGATGTCTCATTTTTCAAATTATTTATTTCGAGAAAAAAGTTCAAAACATTTTCCGTTCGTAATAAATTTTTTGTTTTTTTTTCTTATTTTTTTAATAAAATAAGTACTAACAGGAAGCCAGGGAATATATTTATTTTAGAAAGATACAGAGAGATCTAAAAGTCGCGCTCATTAAATAAGAGTTTCTGTAAAAAGTAGTTTCGTTGAACTATTTCTATCGGCTACCGCAAGATAGCGCCACAGGTATTGCCGACTACCTAAACGTTATTGTAATGGAAATTGGACGTATTATCGCGACATTTAAAATCCGAACGATTAGATATTTATTTTCACTATAATTAAGCATTGTAATTCGGATTTTGTATAATTGAGTTGTGGTGTAGATGACAGCATACTGACATTTATCTGTAACCTCTCACGCAAAATTATGTTATACATTTTGTTATAAAATTATATTACTGAGTGAATAAATGAAAGACAAGAGTTTATTAATTAATTTTTAATACTTTATTTCGGCACCGTTTCTGTCTAACACCTCTTGTAAACGTCAACGAATAGATGTTATGACATTATGTATAAATTCTGGTGACAGATCATTTCAAATATCCTCGATCTTGTTAGATAATTCTTGGACATTTGCTGGCCTAAAATTATTCCTGCTCATCGTCTTAACAATGTAACCCCACACGTTCTCGATGGGGTTCATATCTGGACTTCTAGAACACCACGGAAAATACTATATTACGAGGGTATATCAGATATAAACGAGACTGATTTTTTTAAACTATTAATGCTTTATTGAACAAGGTTAATACAAATGTACTATTTTTCTACATAATCTCCCGCCCGCGCAATACATTTTTCCCAACAGATTGGAAGCTTTTTAATCCCGTTATCGTAAAAACTTTTAGGCCGGTCACACAGCCACTGGAGCACAAATGTCTCTACCGCTTGGTCGCTGTCGAAACGCTGGCCTCGAAGAGCTTCTTTTAGAGGTCCAAACAAATGGTAGTCACAGGGTGACAAGTCTGGACTGTAAGCAGGATGTTCCAAGATTTCCCAGCCGAATTGTTCCACTTTTTGCCTCGTAATGTTTGCCGAATGTGGCCTGGCGTTGTCGTGAAGGAGAATTACATTTTTAACGGATTGCGTCTTTCTTTTTCGTCGTAAAGACAATTTTGCGGCATCCAAAACGTCGCAATAATATTGGGCATTAATTGTGCGGCGATCATCAAGAAAATCAAGCCTCAATGTTGGCTTCGGTAACGCTCGTCCGTGGCTCTGGTTTTCAACTTTCTCCCGGCCTCCAGAAAATTGTTTATACCATGCAAACACGCAAGGTCGTGAAAGGGTGTTCTCCCCGAACTGTGCGTGCAATCTGCGTAAAATGTCTGTTGGATTCACCCCCTCATTAGTCAAAAACTTAATAATTATCCGCTGCTCCACGGAAACGTGCACTGCTTGCTCACTCATGGTCACTGCACTACTGAACGGTCTCGACGGAATTTCAGACGTTGCTCTCCCCACCCTAACTGCTTTGTCTACATAGCCACCTACTTCGCCGATTCAAAAAACTTTTGTACGAGTCATTAAAAAATCAGTCTCGTTTATATCTGATATACCCTCGTATTTTCTCTAAATCACAGAAACTACTCTTGCCGTGTGGACTGGACAATTGTCGCGTTGAAGAATGAAGTTTCTTTCAGGATATTTATATAATTTCTGCCGAAGGTAGAAAAACATTTTCTAATATTCTAATATATTTGCTATTATTAAATCGTTCTCATGTAATCCGACAAACACCGCGCAAATCCAGACCCAGACGTTTACTGAGAATCTTCCACTCGTTTGTGATTTTTGCGTATACTTTTCGTCAAATCGTGAATTAGGTGGTGGTCTATAAACACGGATTCGGCCATTATGAGACGACTAAACAACTTTTTCATATATTTTCCCAAAAATTAAAATTATGCGGCCTAAATTCCAACGCAAAACCAATCCTTAGTTCTTTATTCTGCGCATTAAGACATGGTTCTTTCACACACGCCCGATTTCTCAAGTCTGAAATTTATATCAGCCGTTTTCTTGGTGTGTGGGCACACCCGGGGAAATGTGCTGCGGTCACTACATTTACTATTATTTCGAACAGATCGTTTCTTATAAAATTATTTAAGATTTTCATCCTGTTCAGGAGTTGACACACGGATACCACCGGAGCCTCGTTTTCTATTAATAACTCTCCGACGCTGACTTTTAATTTTAAGATCTGTAATGATATATATATTCCCCACGCAGAATCTATTCGCTAATCTTCTAACTGACAATCATTCTTGTAGTAACGTAATTATTTGAGTTTTAGTTTGAACATTCAAATGTGACATATTAACCTTATATTTTGACAAACTTGAATATGACACTGACGGATCTGTAAACAGAAGCAAATAGATACCTAATCTTGTTCTGTTGATGGAGTGATTTGGACTCCGGCCGGGACGGATCTACTTTGTGTGTATTGAATGTTGTGTGTTTTCATGATCTCTCGGACTCGATGCCATTGTGTTGGGTCAGTGATTGTAATTGGGGAGATAGAGGGCATTTTGGGTAATTGGATTGTGTTGTTTGCTGTTTTTGTGTATGTTTTGTGCTGTTTGTGTGTTTTGTGATATTGGTACTTACCCCGGGTTTCTCTGCGGAGGTGGAGGCTGTCGGTTCTTCTTCGCTGCTGTCCATTGGCGTCGTTTCTTCTTTCTTCGTATCTTCGTCGATCGTGCGGAGTGCTTCGTACATGTTGCTCGTTTCTATATCCGGTGATTCTGTCTTCTGTCGTTTGTTGGATTTTCGTGGTGGTTTTTCGTTCTTCTTGAGCTCGTTCATCTTGTTTTCGAAGACGTTGTGCATCGTCTTGACAAAGTTCTCGATTGTATTCTGAAGTTCTTCGTATGTGTTGATGTTCTTTATGTCCAGTGTTAAACTTTGGGCGTTGTCGTTGGAGCCAGCCATTTCTTCTGGTTTCGCTTCGTTGTCGGTAAAATATATTATAATATAATATATCGCTCGTATTTATTCTATTACTACCGATGTGCTCAGAGCCATCGATAGCGTGCGAATGTCTGAGCAAACGCAACGATCCGAATGTATGAATATTTCTCCCGCACCGAATACAAATCCCCCTGAACGCGTTTAGCCAATCACAAAACAGTCTGTCGCGCAACCATTCAACCTACAGCTTTCAGGGGATTTGTTTTTGGAGCGGAAGAAATATACATTCGGATCGTTGCGTTTGCTCGGAATGAGGCGGTATACGATAGTTTTGGGTAAATTTTAAATTTAGATAAATTTGAATTTAATTTGTATTTAATAGGCAGGACAACTTTGTATTTACGTTTCCAAGAAAGTATAAATTTATTAATCTCTTGTCCGGGGACAAATTAAGGTAAGAGATTAAAACACCGTAATTAGCATGGGGGCGAATTAATGTAGCAGACATTAGATAGTACCTGCTCGGGAACGAGTTTAGGGCACCCCATGGAAATTTGACACATTATGGCGTATTTAGTATTGTGGAGTTCACTGCTTCGTAAATCTGTTGGTTTCCCAAAAGCAATATTTTTCCGTCGTTCAAATGTTGCAAATGAATTTGTGGAAAATATCAAGATGCCGCAGTGTTTAACAATTGAAGAATAACGAGATTAATTGCCTGTTTCCGTGAATGCGGATCATTTGCAAGCAAGAAGAGAACCGGGAGACCGATCATTTTGACTGACGCTGAATGGGTTGAGATTATAAATGTGATGCTGCCTTCGTCTTCAAGAAGGTTGAGTAGACTAATAAGACACATTCAGATTTCGTATGATAATGCTCAGAAAGCAATGAAAAAGTTCAAATTTTGTGCGTATCATGTTCGTTGTGTTCAGGAATTGTAAGAGCCTGATAAGTAAAAGCGACTAGTGGTACTGTAGATGGTTGCAGACATTCGTCGATAACCTTCAATTGAAAAGTTTGACCGTGGTTTCTTCCTGAGGAGCCGTGGTTCCATCTTAATGGATACGTGAATAGTCAAAACAAGAATTTTCTCAACCGAGAATCCTAATCCTAATATCTTTCCGAAAGCTCTTTGCTCTGTCAGAAAATTAGATTGTGGGGTGCCATGCAAGGGATGTCTTATGTTTTGCATACTGGGACATAGAGGGCGCCACTAATCAAATATCAGTACTAAAAGTTAACCTCCATCTTTAGTTAGCCTCAATCCAAAGTTTCAGTTCGATACGTGTACTGTTGTAGCTACAACGAACTGTCAGAGTTGACAAGTTAATTGAAAAATGGAACTAAACGGTGAAAATTTTCGCACAATAATTTTTTATAATTTTGGAAGACAATTATCTCAACAAGAATGCCCCGCTAAGTTGATTTCTGTTTTCGGTAATGAAGTAACACATCAGTCAATAATTTCTCGTCGATATGGAGAATTCAAACGTGGACGGATTAGTCTTAACGGTAAAATTTTGTATGAAGAACTGTGTGTGAAAAAATCAGTTTGCCGTTGGATACCGCATCTGTTGACCGAAAAACAGAAAATAGCTAGGGTGAATTGGTGTAAAAAAACTATACCGCTTCAACCCAGGAAACCTTAAAAACGTGTACTTGGATTTACTTATACGAGCCGGAAAATAAACGCCAGTCGTCTGTTTGGGCGTTCCAAGGCGAAGAAAAGCCGACAAAAGTCATCCGTTCTCGAAATGTCTCTAAAAAAAAAGATCGCGACATTTGTCTCGAAAGCAGGTCATGTAGCTACAATTTCTCTACAAGATCAAAGAACTGTTACTGCGGATTGGAATACAACCATTTATTTGCCGCAAGTCATCGTTAACCTCCGAGAAACCAACCCACAACGACGAACCGTCCTCCACCAAGCCAATGCAAGTTCGGACACTGCTCGCAAGACAATCCCAAATCTAAGTCCCAACGATTTCTTTACCTTTCTGAAAATCAAGGACGAACTGGGTGGTCAAAAGTTCCAGTCAATGTCTTCAAAAACGCAATTTTGACTGTACCAACAAACGAATGGAATAACTGCTTCCAGAGTTTGTTCGAACGCATGCAAAAGTGCATTAATCTTCGTAGAGAATATGCGAAATATAAAAGACTACCCCACCCGTATCACGTCGTCGAATAGTGGGCCGTTTTTTTTTTTCAAACTACAGTGAACAGTGGTGTGTACCAAAACATTATTTCACAGCTTATTTCGTTGGTTGCAGCAAAACGGGGCTACATTTCACACATCTAATGATACAATGCATTTCTGCAGGGTTTAAGGTTCTCACGTTCTCCCTATTTAACATCTTAAGATTATTTCCTTTGGGGCTACCTTAAAGGAAGAGGTTACAAAAACAGGCCGCGCACACTGGATGAAATGAAGATGAACATCAGTGTAAACGTGCTGCCACAGAGTGCTTCAAACATGTTAAAACGTGTTTGTACATGTATTATTGAACAAGGCAGCCTTGATGTAAAACATGTAAAATGTTAGTAATAAGTTTTTACGATATATGGTTATAAACACTTATTATAATTATAAAAGTTATAAAGTATATGTGTACATTTATTTTCATGTGCGCGACTTTTCGATCGCCATGTATAACTTGGTTTATGCTATCACCAACAAATTGCTTTAAATAAACCCAAACAAGAAATCAAAATAAAACTATATCTTTTAATTATAACTTAATTTAAAATGTTTATTTCAATCGAAAGGTAATATCATTTATAATTCTGTCACTTTGAATCATTAAAAAATTTCTCCCGTTATTTATAAGAGGCAATTTTTATTGGATCCAAGCCGAACGTAACATGATGTAATTTTCTTTTTAAATATTATGTTTGAATGATGACGTAATATTTGCGATCTTTTTGCACATAATCTAGGTTAATCAAGTACTTCCTCAAAATTGATCTTGGCGCCAGACGGAAAGCGATAGGAATTTTAAATAACGCAAAAAGAGTTTTTTTTGAATGTTTACTTTAAATAAAAATAATGTATGTGGTTTTCATGAATATGACAGGCTTCTAATCTACGGTAATCCAATTTAAGGTATTTATTTAGTAATATATATAAGCTTTATCTGCCAGATTACACTTATTTGCGATCAAATTAATTAATGCTGGATGATACTAGGCTGCCGCAAAGGTTTCCTCGTTTTTAATATATATTTAATAATACGAAAAATGTAGTACAGATGAAAGACTAAAATACAGTCCATTGAATGTCTTGTTGCTATTGTTTAATGCGATTTTTACTTCCGCAATTACACATAACAGGGTACGTAAATCAATTTCTTGACATTGCGAAGCTATGTGTGGAAGTAGTCTGTTTACTTTCTTTATATGCATGCTATTGGTGCGATTGGTAAGAGGGGTTAAGAGAGCTATTCAAGGTATAAATAGAATAAACACGCTACATCTATCCCTACTTCCGTCTAAATGTAAGGGAGAGGAATCTACTTTGCTTTTTCTTTCTACTTAGGCAAATAGGGAAATCTATTTCATTCTAATACATTGGATAACTTCAACATCAACATTTACATTTTGGTATTGATATCTAGTTAGCCTAGGCCATTTTACTTGAACAATACAAAACCTTTTATAATGGAAAAAAATAATGACATTTTAGAAGTGTCACCGTAAAATCTTACTTCAAGAAGTTGAAGTATTGCTCTGCAGTAAATTTTGAAAGAAAGCATGTCGAATACAAATGTGAAAATCGATAAATTGGAGTATCGAGGCATCATCAAATACTGGTAAGGAAATTTACGAAGATATACTTAACACACTTGGCGATCAATGCCCATCATATGCGACTGTCAAGAATTGGGTTGCGTCATTCAAAAGAGGAAAACTTATCGTTGAAGATGAGAAGCGAGGAGGAAGATCGATTTCGGTGCAGGTTCATGACATGATATTATTAGATCGTCGAATTGAAATTAAAGGTTTTATATGAACGCGTTCATCATTAGTTCACGTCGATTTAGATATGAAAAAAAATTCTGAATCATGGATTCCTAAATGCTTGAACGCCGAACGCAAACGAGCAAGAGTGAAACATCACGGTCAATTTTTGCCCGTTTTAAAGGAGATCCAGATTATTTTGATGCGTTTTATTACTATGGATCCATTTTTACGGCTCTGAAACAAAACAGCAATCGATGTAATGGAAGCATCATGATTCTCGAAGGAATAAGAAGTTTAGTGCTTGCTTTAGTTTTTTGGGATATCCGTGGAATAATTATGATCCATTCCCTAAAAAAGGGTTAGATCATCACTGGAGATTCTTATTCTAAATTACCAACCATCTTGAGAGAGAAAGTTAAGGAAACAAGACGTGGCATGTTAGCGAAGGGTGTGTTGTTTTTGAAGGACAATACCCCTGCACACAAATCGCGCATTACCATGAATACAATTCGGGATCTAGGGTTCGAATTACTGGAACATCCGCTATATTCCCCAGACTTAGCCCCTTCAGAGTATTATCTGTTCCCTCGATTGAAAAAAGTTCAAAAAGACATCAATTTTTGTGTAACGAATAGGTAAAGTAGCTGGCTGGTTTGCAGACCAAGAAGAATATTTTTTTTAGAAGGGTTAAAAGCGTTGCAGGATCGCTGTATTAAGTATATAAATTTAAGAGGAGTCCCAACTTTAAATTGTTTCAATAGTAGGCTAAGAATATGTCAGTATCCCTCTTATATCGATCTACAACATTCGCCATTGATCTCTATCCATTCAATGATTCAAAGAAAATCATTACGAACTCGATCTGGTGAATATGGCAATTGGTATTCCAATTTGATAAATTTACCATTGCGGATGAATGAGAGGGCGGGTTATCCCGAAGGAACAAAACCATTTTCCTGAATAATTGCAACCATTTTTTCTTCAGAACGGCATCGAAACGTGTCAGGACATCAACATAATATCGGCCATTTATTGTACCTTAATTCTGTAAATAGTCAATCAATATTACGCCTTTAAAATCCCAAAAAATCTTGGTCATAATGTTCTTAGTCGAAACTAAGATTTTTGTTTTCTTCGGCGCATGGTCATCACAAGAAAGCAATTATGTTTACTGTGTTTCTGTCACTGGAGTATAGTGTGCTGTATCTAAGTTTCATATACGATGACATATCAACGAAAAAATGATCTTGGATTTCGTTTGAACTCAGCCATACTCAGTCATTTGAGATTTTAACACGAGTACGCGTTTGCTCAACAATAATCAAACGCGACACCCATCTTGCGATTAGCTTTTTTATGTTTAAATGTTTATGCAAAAATATCGTGTACCGGTTGATATGTTTACTGCATTAACTATCTCATGCACTTTTTCTCAGCGATCCCTCTTTATAATGGTATGGACTTTTATTAATAATTTCTGAGGAAGTTACTGTAAGTGAAGGCCTCATTCGTTGAGCATCTTTTGCGCTCATATGTAATAGTCGAGCAGATCTGGAAGGTAAGTGTTACTGGGTCGTGTTGATGATTGGGCCAAACAAAGCAAAATGGTGTTATCTAGTGATAAAACAGAGTGGGTGTATACTTAAAGAAAAACTGGATAGATGTTGATCACCTACAATGTGGTTTTCATGGAGGGTACTTAAATGAAGCCATACTATAAAATATTTGGGGAGTGATGTTGGATGATGGACTTACTTTCTTGTCACCTGCGGGATATGTTAAAGGAGATAATCTGAAAGTCTTGGCTGGAAAATTGAGGCACGTGGTTTTAGGAGAATGGAGTCTGAGAAGCAGCATTATGGGTAGTATTTACAAGGGCTTGGGTATTCCTATACTTATTGTGCCGCTGATTTGGGGTCAAAGATCCTTTAATGAACATGTATTGAGTGCGATGAGAGCGGGACAGAGACCATTTTTTTCTGTCAGTTTTTCTAATGAGACTTTGGAAGTTCTGGTTGGGTTTCTGCCTCCGGATTTACAAGTGATGAACCTTTTGTATCAGGAAGGGACTATATATAAATAAATATGGAATTGAGCTTGAGCCAACGTTCAGGACTAGGGAAAAAAGAGAATTACTGGAGGAGCAATTAAAGGAGAGAATATATGTTGTTTGGTAAGACAGATGGGACAAGACACCAAAAGGTATGGATCTTCCTCTTCCCTACTCGTACGAATTACCTAAGTTTTTTTATGGGACATGATTATTTTACAAAGAAGTTAAATTCCCTGGGAATCTCAGGAATGTCAAATTTTGTATGTGGAATGGACGGGGGTTGGTTTCATGTTCAGTTTCGATGCGAGAACTATGCAGAAATTAAGACTTGCCCGCGCAACTGACCGTGTTGAGGTCACTTGGGATTTTCTTCTAGATAATCATGCGCAGTTGTCAGTGCTTGCTAAGCTCATTTATGCCAGAAGGAAAAAAATATTGATACCGGATGATCTTGGTTAAATTAGATAAATGTTTACCTAGTTTGATGCCGAGCCTGAGCGCTACCTCCACCCGCCGGAAAGAGAAGATAATAAGAAAATTGAAGGCAAGAATAGGAATAAATAAATAAATAAACGGAAAAAAGAAGCAAATAAAGAAACAAAAAAAAAGAAAATGAAATAAAATTAAGTTAAAAAAAATATGGAAAAGAGACGGTGCAGAATTAAATTAATCCAGAAAGTAGAAGACGTTGGAACAAAAAGAGCAAATATTAAGCACGTCTTTAATACCGATTAGTATCTAAGATCTGGAAATTAAGATGAAGTTTGACTGGCGGGGTATGGGCTAACGCCTAGGTACCCTCGATATATTCTATTGTATATCATTCCATGGCCAGGAGCAGACTCATCATAATATTTATGTATTTTTTTTCAGTTACTTTAATGCTTTTTATACGTAACAAATAATGCTTAATTACCTTCTAAGCTGTAGTAAATACTTATTTACGTGATAGATTTTATTGAAATTTTGTCAGGCTACTAGGACATTCTCATTAAATTACCCTGTTATATTTAATTTCGAAAATATAATTTTCTAGAAGACATCTTTTGAAAGAGAATATTTTACATTACTAATTGCTTTTTACCATTCATTGTTCGTTAATTTTTGTTGCTAACTTAAATATTTTAAAACTATACGAAATTAGTTCATTGGTGACTCCAAATTTTCAAATTTGTTTGTTTATAATAATCATAATTATTCACCTCTGCTAAATGTGCTGTATGTGTATGTCAATTTGTATCATATCGGCACTTATTTTACACAGTAATATATTCATGCCATTTAAAACTAATTCTTCTTAATCTTTTGTATTTACTACCTTTATCTTAAATATTATTTATATAGTTCTTTTTGAATGTATTTACAATTTTCGAACAAATACGTCAATACATTACTTAGTATGAGGTGATAATGACTGTTAAGTCATTACATGACAAATTTATGTTATTTGGTTTAAAATGTCAAGAAAGTTAAATATTACCAAGAAAATATTAATATTTTAATTTGAGTGATTGCATATTTATAAGGAGCCGTTAGAAATATTTACTACATGTCGTATTTAAAGGAGTTCAGATTAATAAATCTTTTAAATACCTACATATATAGTAAAATTTGAATACATTTGTCGATACCAGCCGTACCGACAAATGTATTTGATTAGTTACGATATGTACGAGCCCTGCTTTTAAGTAAGTACCATTTTCATAGTAAAAAAGGACACTTTACAACAATTTTATTTTTACATGAAAGTCTGAATCTTAATTTATTTTTCAATCCAATTTCCACCTGTGTAAGACATTTAATAATAACAATAATAATAATAATAATATTCATTTATTTACCCAACAGATCAACAGAATCCAGTTACACGGTATGATATATAAATCTATAAGTTAATAATTATCACAGTACAAAAAAGTAAGTAAGGTAATTATTTAAACACACTGAACAGACTAATTAAGAAAAAAAGAAATCACTAAATTAAATGAATGAAAACAAAAGGTTTGTTCTAGCACAGAATCCCTGATAGTTTAATGTACTTTTGTAGTGCAAGCAAATTATTAATTTGAAATTAGTTTGCAATTGCGTATGCTAGAACAAGCGAATAAAGTCACTAGATACATATAAAGTACCGCAATCCATAAGGCCAAAGAGTGCGAGAGAGAAAGCGCTACTTTTGCCCAAACATGGCCGCCAAACGTCAAATCACTTGTCGTTGCATCGTTGCATCTAAACCCACCGTTGGCAACATAAAGTGTAATTATGCCTGGTTGTTGTATTATCAATTGCAAAAACAGTGTCGCCAAAGGTTTCCGTTTATTTGCATTTCCCAGTGGTGAAAGGAATGAGACAGAAGAAAAGTGTGGTTATGTGACATTAATCAAGACAATGTGCCGGTAAATGCGAAGATTTGTGAGGTGAGTACATATGTAAAAGCAGATCACTTGTTATAACACTTAGTTACTTATGTAAGGTGCATTTTTCTGATTCCCAATTTGAACAATCAAGAACAGATGACATGAAAAAACTAACTCCAAATGCACACCCTGATCTGGTTGTCAACCACAAAAGGCGAAAATGCGTGCTTTAGTAAACCAACAATAATAAATAATGAAAACAGTGCTTGCTTGTTTTAATTAATTGCCTTACTATCTGCGGTTTAATTATTAACGCATGTTCATACAGTTGCGTTCTTTTAAGAATACAGTACTAAATTGATTTTTTATTTAACACAGCAATTCAATTTTGACGCCAATTTTTGCCCAAAAATGGCGGAGGTTTGCGGTACTTTATTTATCTAGTGACTTTACAAGCGAAACATTCTGCGCGACATCTGCTCCAAATGTGTGATACTAAATAGCAAAAGTATATAGTTCTCATTCCCGATTATTAGGTATTCTGACACCATAACCAATTATATACGTTATAAACATTATCATATTTTTTTACAAAATTCTTAATTAATTTAAACCACTATTCCCGTTAAAAAGAAAGTGATATCGTTTACGTTAATACACTCGAATTGACTTGAAATATTCCTCACCTGTTAGAGCGTTATGCGCATGTTCCAAATTTCAAATTTTATTAAAATCCCGGAATTGTTTGGATGATCCACAATCAATCCCTAACTACAATTTTCGCCTGCTAGAACAGCTTGCTATTAGCAAGAAATTAGTAATTTCACTTGCCAGAACACAATATTAGTATTACGCATGCGCTATACAATACCTAATAGTTTCTTACTGCTGCTAGAACAAACCTAAAGAAAACCTATAATAATAATAACTAGACTTTCCAGAATGGATCGGGATATAGCCGATCAGCATTAGTGCGCGCCTTGGGTACATAAAATATATCCGATGACCTAATGTTGTACCTAGAAAATTGACTTGTTTCAGTAAAGAAGGAGATTCTACATCATAATTCACAAGTTTAATTAGAAACTTGCCGCTTACTTCATCTCTTCTTTGGCTTAAAGAAAGTGAAATCGTGTCTACTTAATAAACTCTCGTAGTCAGTACCACGAGGAGGATATATGCCATCCATTCTAAAAGACAAGTACTTCAAGAAACGTTTTTGGACACGTTCGAGTGACAGTTGCTGATATGTATATCGAGAATACCAAACTATAGACGCATATTCTAGCTTAGTTCTAACAAACTGACTCTTCGTGATTGTCAGACACGCGTCCCCACTACGACGGGACCATATAATACGAGCGGCACAGGAAATCGACGCATTCTTGAAGTTACCATTGCAACGAGAAGATCCTCTAGAAAAAGGTGAAAGTGATGTCACCGAAACGTCAGGAAGAAAGTTGTCCTTCTCAGGACGAAATCATCCAAACGCGGCGAAATATCCCGAAGAACAACGCTTCAACAAACGACCGCGAAAACATTCGACGAAATATATATATATATATATATATATATATATATATATATATATGAACTTCATGTGTATGAGAATTAATAATTATTAAATCTCATTTTACATGCGATTGTCGCTATAATTTGTTGCATTTAATTCTACAATTCGGCAAATCACTTTTGCCCTAGATTGTAGACGCAACAAGCCGCGACATCAACTGTACAAGTTGTCAGTACAAATGAAAAATTTTGTGAAAAACTTATCTGCGCGGAATGTGCATATATCGATATTTATATAGCGACAATCGCATGTAAAATGAGATTTAATAATTATTAATTCTCATACACATGAAGTTCATTACAGTTCGTATATATACACGTAGTATAGAAGTGAATATCATGTCTGTCTTCGGTAAGGTGCACTGATGATCTGTAAAAAAACAGTGAAATATCGATATATGCACATTCCGCGCAGATAAGTTTTTCACAAAATTTTTCATATATATATATATATATATATATATATATATATATATATATATAATAAGTAGAACAATAATTTAATAATTTTGTACTGTTTCCATGTTTATTGATATGCTAATAAATAAAATAATCAACTAATTTCCAAATTTTTTATTTACATATTTGCGGTCGTAGAAAATGTATAGTATGCAACTCATTTTATAAACTTGTTAATCACTCATTTTATTAAGCACTCGCTTCGCTCGTGATTATTAAGGCTCGTGACTAAAATAGCGTTTATAAAACTTGATACAAAATATACTATTATAATGTAAATTCCATGATAATGTCATACACTTCACTAAAATCATTGACAATCCAATGTCGAATCTATATAAATAAAAATGTTCGTTTGTAAATGTTCGTTTGTTCTAAATCTTAAATCTCCGAATGTTTGTATATACCTATTATATAGATGTCACACCTGTGATAGGTAAAAACATGCTTTTTTTAAAAAAAAAAACAGCGTATTTACGCTTAAAAAGGTATTTACGGTCAAATAATGCAAACTATCAATAATGGGGTTGAGAAATCTTAGGAGGAACTAATAAAACGTTCCTAATTATATTGATTCTGGCAGCAATTCGATTCCAAAATAACATAGGCTAACTTTAACATAGCCTTTAACTCTTGCATCGTTCGGAATAGCTGCGACTTTGCCACCAGGTGGAAAAACTACTTATTCCGCTTTGAAATTGCTATTGAACAAGCAGTTCTTTGAAACTCCCACGTGAAGCATTTCCAAAGCATCCGGCATGGGAAAAGTATTGCAGAACTTATTGTTTGGGATGAATGCATGATGACAAATAAAAAAATCGCTCGAGGCTCTTGATCGATCATTTCAAGATTTGCGTGAAAACATCATTTGGGGACGCATTAATATTGCTTGCAGTAAATTTCAGGCAAACATTACCTATAATTCCTAGATCGATACCAGCGGACGAAATAAATGCTTCCCTGAAATACTCTACTTTGTGGCGACACGTAAAGACGTTGAAATTAACTACAAAAGCTGCAAAACGATCGTTCAGTTGTAATATTCTCACATCATTTCCTAGAAATTGGGAACGCAAAGGTGCCGGTTGATCTGATCCCAGGACGAATTTCATTGCTTCGTAACTTTTGCAATTTAGTGAAATCAAAAAAAGAATTGGTTGAAAAAGTATTTTCCAATATTCAAACCAATTATAAAAATCACCATGGGCTGAGTGAACAAGCTATTCTTGCCGCCAAGAACAAAGACTTCTAAGAACTTGACAGTTATTATTCAGTCTTACATTCAAAGCGAACCAGTCACATATAAGTCCGTCAACACTGTTGTAGGAGCAGATGAATCGATCTGCCAGGAATGCCACAGCACGTACTGCAATTGAAACTCAGCGCGCCAATTATCATGTTGCGAAATATCAACAAACCAAAGCTTTGTAACGACACGCGGCTCGCAGTAAATAAATTAATGGACAATGTCTTAGAAGCAACAATATTGACAAGACCATTCAAAGGTGAAGATGTCCTCATTCCTCGCAGTCCTATGATTCCAACGGTTATGCCATTTCAATTTAAGAGATTGCAATTCAATTGGCGCTTGTAATCACCATCTACAAAGCTCCAATCTTTAGAATTGTGCGGATTAGATCTACACACGAATTGCTTCTCACATGGACAATTATATGTTGCGTGATCTCGAATCGGCAAACCAGACAATCTCGATATCTGTACAATGAAACAACAAAAAATATTGTATACCCACAAGCATTGTGAAATTAAACATATTAGAAGCGTGAGCTTTCAATTTTCTTTCTTTTCAATTTAACCAGACTGCGCCACAGCAACGCGTGTCCGGGTACAGCTAGTATTTTAATAAATTGATAACTTATACAGTTTGTGTTTTAATGTGTTCTATTGTATTTGTTTTAACAATTTTTTCTTTGTTTTAGGTAAGTACCCTAGTTTCATTGACAATCTTTGGAATAACCATATGGTGAGTAAAAATATGTGTACATATGCCACTTACTTATTTCGTAGATACTTAAAAAATCGGATATAAAGTCCGTTATTTCCCAATCATACATGTTATATAACAATTTTTTTTATTAACAAAGTTAACGGTAGATTCACTGTTACTTAATTTACGAGGAATAATGACACAATAATTCTCTGAAAGACATTTTATTTCTTCAATTATATAATGTCTATATTGACAGAACTTGTCCTTACATATTTAGTTACATTCTAATTTGTCTAGAGGTTTATTTACAATTAATATACATCCAAATCATGACATTGAAAATGTGTGTGTATAATTTATGTACTTAGAAACAGTACTGATGTAATGAAGATGTTTAAAGACGAGCATGAAGTGTGGAGGAACCAAATCTATCAAATTTAAATTTAATAATTGATAATCTACTAAAAATATTAACCAGTCACTCCTTGCTTTTAAAAACTGTTTATAATTAATTATACGTACCGGATATCGTAGATAATTATTATATTTGCGTATGGGCAACACAAATTGCAGATCTGTAACAATCTAAGCCCTCGCATTCAATGAAACCAAGAGATACCACTTGGTCAAATGGAAGGACGTAGGGCTTAGTTTGCTGCAGGTCTGAAATTTCTGTTGTTTAAACGCAAACAAGTCATTACGTCTAGAACAACTCATTACATCACGATGCTGTACAAACATGAAAAATCGTTTCATTATCTAAGATTTCATATTCTGAAAATCTTTTTCGTAGTGAAGTCTTTTAAATTATGTATTTACGCGTTTTTTTGTAGACATACGAGGAATATTTGACAGGACCGTGACTTTTAAATGAAAAACAATTGTTGGTACAAAAAAACTTTTTATTTTTCCTTTCTTTGCCTTTCAACTCTGTATACTTAAACTAGTGATATTCCAACTTTTTTATGCCTTCCAAAAAGTAGGATCTTTACAACACAATAACAAAACAATACAAAATAGGCCTTCGTTTCAGCCACGAATCTCTACCCGCTGAGTCCTATCTTCAGGCTTGAAAATTAACAAAATTATGCGAATTTAACGAATTTAAGGATTAAAAGCGAACGAGCTGGTGCACTATAATGGCGAAACAACAGTTTTTTCTCGCCAAATGTGGTCGTATTTTCAGCATTGAAACTTAACTGAAGTTGTGCAATCGAAAGCGCCTCTTTTATACTGGTACCAGCACAACTTGTTCAAACGCATCCATACGCATGTTGAAACATGCTCTCACAGCGAATATTATAAAAGGAGACACAATTACAAAGAGCACGTACACATTAAGTTGGAAGTTGTAAATAGCTCATGCATGTATAAGTCATACATGCATGTTCATACCCGTCGCAATAAACGCAACGACATTAAAATAATAGGAATAGTCGTATTACATTTTATACTGTCGGTATTTTCTTAATGAATGTAGAAAATTAGTGCAATGTGATTATTAGGGACCGCACACGAGAAGCCGAAATTACGATGGACTATATAAATAGTCTATAACATCTCTAAGTACAACACGCAGCTATTGAATAGCACTATTCATTTGGTTAACCGCACATCTCTTTCTTGTCGTTGAATTGTGACGCAATTACTTCAATATTATATTTAAATTCCTTTCTTCTTGGGCGTAGATAGAAGCGGGAGGAGTTTTTATAATTTGTTTTATTTATTAGTTCATATTTCGTAAGATAAATAAAGTACGGTGTGTTACTTTCTTTTTTTCATTGTTTTAACTGTTAATTACATTGAATTTCGTGAAGTTTCAATAACTTACGTATACATTTTTAATTTTCATTTATTTAGATCTAGAACATTGTTTAAGTTACTTTTTCAGATATGATATGGAACAACGTCGAGAATGGCATCGTGAAACAATGGCGAGTTGGATTAAGGGTCATATTGATTGTAATATCGTTAAAAAATTCCAAGAAATCGCACGTAAACCTTCACTTAGCATCGCAAACACATACACAGAAATTAGACCCGCTGGAATCAGACAATTTTAACGAAGAACTCTGTGAAACTTTAATGGCGGCAAATATTCCATTAAATAAACTTAACAATCCCACCTTTAAAACATTTCTCCAAAAATATACTGGTGGAAATGTTCCTAATGAATCCACCTTACGCAAGTATTATGTTTCTAAGTGCTACACGAAAGCAGTAGAAGGCATTAGAAGCCATCTTTCAAATCAGTACCTATGGATAAGTGCCGACGAAACTGTCGATATATTAGGACGCTGTATAATAAATGTTGTAGCTGGTGTACTATATCCAACTATTCCGCATAACGCAACAAAAGTTATAAATACAGTCGATGCGGAAACAGTAGCTAAAACCGTAGGTGGACGTTTCCGCGGTCGTTCTCTAAATGTAGATCTCGGTTTCCGGGTTGGAACCGCGAGTTAGGCGTAATTGCCAACGTTTCGTCCACTGTTTCAAGGGACATCTTCAGGGCTGTACGTAGATGTTCGTCGCTTCGCAGTAGCTTGAAGAATACTATGACAGAGACCGGCACAACTTATATAGGGGGGACCGGGTCAGATGGTGGCCTGCTAATGGCTGGAGACAATGAGCCAATGGCATGTTTCGTATGGGCGTGGTAATTCTCAGTAGAGTTTGCCACGTCGGATGTAACGTATAGCCATCGTCTCTATTGAGATTGCGGGGATGTTTGTAAATTTCAATAGATTCACGGATTTTCCTAGGGAAATAATGCGATTCACGGGACAGAAGCTTGACATCTTTGAATAGAATTTGATGACCGAAGTTGAGTTTGTGTTCTGCCGCTGGCAGAACATCCCTGCAATCTCAGTAGAGACGATGGCTATACGTTACATCTGACGTGGCAAACTCTACTGAACTCTACTAAGAATTACCACGCCCATACGACGCATGCCATTGGTTCATTGTCTCCAGCCAATGGCAGTCCACCATCTGACCGGGGGGGGGGGGGGGGGGGGTCGCGATATATTAATTCTATTTACATTTAGTATTTGGGGGGTTGCAGAGCTAAGAAGATTGAGAATCGCTGATTAGAGCATGTGTCACGAATACAAAGGATGTTTGAAACGATATCAAAGTTCTATTGTAGAGTGTGAGGCCAACATTGCATAAGATGTAAAGTAAGATGAAAACTAAATTATTTAAAGAAATGTTTGAATCCACCAAGCTAAAATATGTAAAAGCGTTTTTGTACTTACTCTTATATATGGTGCGAATCATGGATGGATTGAACTTAAAAATACCAACAGAGAGGAAATTTCTCCGAGGCTCGAATCAACAGCAAAACGCTGAGAAAATTTAACCGGGAAGTAAATAAAAACAAGTTTTAGATACTACATGGAGAAAACTAAAAACTCGCTTTGTTTAGAAAAATGTGGCAGAAATTCCGTATAAAATAATTCTAATAAATCTCGACAGCGTTCGAGAGAAGAAGATGTGAATAAATAAGCATAATATATAAAAGAATTTACAGAATAAAATATTTGGCAAATTTATAAACATGAATAATTGGATATAAATATTTAAATATATATTTTTAATGAAAGTTTTATTATATGCATGAATCATTGTTTTATGATCAATACATAAAGCAAAAATTATAATTCATCTTCAGAAAGTAATTGAAAAACATATTTTACATATAGTAATCCATCATAAATGCAATATACACGATTGTCTTTTATGTTTTTGTAACATATTTATTATGCTTTTTAGCTTTATTATTATAGGTTATATGTTCAGCCTTGAACTTAAAAAGTTAGTCACACCTGCAACAATCGATTTTTATAGCTTTTTCAATGGTAATTTGCAAGATATTTGCATATTAATAGTCGTTATGTGTTCCTCAAATTAATCTATTATTTTTTCAATGTAAAACATTTATGTAATTAAATATGGTTGGTTTATAATTAATTTTTAAATTAAATAGAAAGGCACACTTAATTACACACCTAAAAAAAGGGCAATCAAAATGTAAATACCATTTCTAATGTAATACTTGACACTAAAGTAATTTTGCTTAACGAAAATCTTAAATTTAATGACTTTATCTTCTATAATCTATAATTTTTCGTATTACTGACGTATCTGTATGTAACACTGCTATTAAATTTACTAAAAAAGAGTAATAGTTATTTTATAATTTCATTTATCTCACGTGTATATTTACAGACAGACTTTTCTTGATATATTTTTATTTTAAGCTTTTTTCTAAATTTGGAGGCGTCCAAATTTCATTTCACTTTTATCTTTAGTTATTTTATTTTACTCGCTTTATAGTTCGTTTGGTTCCTAATTACCATGATTTATTCTCTAATTCTTAAGTTTTTCTATATTGAGTAATTTCATTTTTACATTTTATCGCATTTTTTACTGTAAAATACCTTTTTTTTCTTTCAATATGTGGAGTTACTTGGTTTCACTTGATCAATGCAAAGGCATACTAGTATAGGGTGTAAGTAACTTGCTACAAAATCAGTAGATGTGAAAAGTTGCTCTATATAATATAATATGAGAATGTCTCCACGCATATATTACTATGATTAAAACTTTGATCAAACTGTGTATAGTGATTCATTTAAATATTCCATTACAAAAAGTGTTTTCTATACGATTTCCAAGTCTGATTTTGGTGAACAAGAGCTTCTGTCGCCTATACGCTGAAAATGTTAAAAACAAGATTTCGATTACAAGTCCACAACAAGAACTAAAATGTTTGAAAGGGATAAACTGTTCAACAAAATCAGCAGAGAATACATTTAGGACGAAGAGTGACCTGAACAACTTTTAACACCAACTTTTCAACTATTGACCATGTCAAGGCAATAAATGCTCTCGTCTTTCATTGAATTGATACAGGCAATTTTAAAACCCCCTTCTGGACCTCACATGTGACTTCTCTCGATTGGTTCCAAAATATTTTACAAAAGGAACGACATGCTAACGTCTATTTAGAGATGATTTCTGACTAAGCAGAAGCTGACTATTTAATATTAAAAGCAGAAGCTGACTAAGCAGAAGCGCATCATTACTGGCGATGAGAGATAGATCTGTGCTTGTTTTTCCGAAGCAGCCGACATCGTTTGTAATTACGTTTTTCACTAGATAAGACGGTAGATTGGGAAAGTGACTTAGCATAGATTTGCAACATTTCACTGGAGCCAAACTGTGGAGAATTCAACGGGAACAGAGCTTATCTTCAAATGTGTGTATAAAATAGTGTTAATTCCATTCATACCAATATTTGGGTTGCTAGAATATTTAATACAAAACCAATATTCTTTTCAGTAACAGCGATTTTCAAACTTAGCAACTCGAAACACGTTATTTAAGGAAAACCAATGAGTTGAATTTGGTTGTGCCGTCCTTTTACGATTGTCAAGGAACATCACTTGTCTCCAAAAACCCTTTGATTTCCTCAAAAGATTCTTTACAACTTAAGTCACGTTTAACATTGTAGAAATAACTGCTCGATAATGCTCTTATTTCAATTCCTTTGCAGTTTAAAAACACCCGAGTATATTTTCCATCTGTTACTGTCACAAAGCTTGTAAAGAAACATGGTTAAAATGCCTAAAAATTTGTAGCGAAATATCAGAGAAGCTCAATATAAAGAGAACAGGCTTCGTAGAAGAAATTAAATAAATTCAATTTATTGAGGTCAACAATGCAAAATATTAAAAATAGCATTAAAAACTCGCTTCACAGGGTTTTTTCGCATTTGTTCTTTAGCAAACTCGAAACCATGAACTTGTGCGATAAAATTGCGCCTTATGAAACTTGTGCTTTAATATACGAGGGGACTTTTTATATTATCTATTAGCTATGAAAGAAACGAGTTGGGTTTGAACTAACATCGAATGATATTAAAATTTCATCCGGTTCCAGGTTATGATTTTTAATTTTTTAAATAAATTTCAACGAATTTTAAATTGAAAACAGTCTCCACCTATTTCGGATGAAAGAAACGAGTTTGAAAATAAACAAAATAATATTTTTCAACGTAAGAACCATTAACACTAACACACCTACTCCAATTTCTTTAATAATTCCTTTCTTTTGGTAATTCCGCAAAATACGATCCCACAGCGTTTTCCACGTCGTCATTCGATAAAAATCGACGCCCTCATAAGTGCTTTTTGAGTTTTGGAAAGAGATGATAGTCCCAGAGGCCGAGGCCGGGATTCTAGTGTGGATGTTGTAATTCCTCAAAGCCGCATTCATTGATTACTGCTTGAACAATTCTTGCTTTATGCACCCTGCAGAAGCAGAGCTTCTGAGCAAAATTGTGGGCTAATTTTTTGCGTATAACCTTGTTCGAACTCTTAATTGTGTCTTTGTAGACATTTTCCGTTATTGTAGTCCCTTTTGGCATATACTTAATTTAGAAAATCCCTTCCGCGTCCCAGAAAACTGTGGCCATCACTTTTCCCGCAGAAAATTGCCTTTTTGCCATCTTTGGCGGTGAAGAGGCCTTATGAATCCATTGCATGGACTCTTGTTTCGTGGGAGAGTCCCAGTAGTGTACCCATGTTTCATCCCCAGTTACAATTCTATTTAAGAATTCTATTTCTTAAATAGAATTGTAACTGGGGATGAAACATGGGTACACTACTGGGACTCTCCCACGAAACAAGAGTCCATGCAATGGATTCATAAGGCCTCTTCACCGCCAAAGATGGCAAAAAGGCAATTTTCTGCGGGAAAAGTGATGGCCACAGTTTTCTCTCGAGATAAAACAGTCAAATTCTCTTCACAAGTTTGTCGTCCTAAGAATCCGTCGTGTCGACACTTTGCTCATTCTCAAATCTTCGTATAGAATTTTAGAAAGACTCGTTTCTGATATTCCCATTTCTCCAGCAATAACTGAACTTTTTACTTGGCGGTCAGTCAACACTAAATTTTCAACTTTCTCGATTATTTCTTCGGTTCATGCCTCCGGAGGTCTTCCACACTTTGGCTTATCATGAATGGATTCTCGGCCCTATTTGAACTGCTTACACCAAAATTTTACTTAGAAATAGGACGGGCTATTTTCTCCATACACAGACACCATTCTCTCATAAATATTCTTCTGGCTACTGCCTTCGTTTGTTAAATCAATCATTTTCTCTTCTTTAAACGAATGTAAAAGTAACAAATGCTAAGCGATTCGAACCAAACTTGGAGATGGCATTATAAAATGTCACAGAAGCTTGACGTAAGAAAATTGTCACGATAGCACATTGCTTTCATAGCTTAGGTAGATAACATAAAAAACTCCTCTTGTACTATTCTTTCTAAAGTGTAATTTTGGTATGGTGACAGCATAAGAGATTGCCGCTTAAACAAAAATTTCCCCCACCACGATTATAGCGATGTTATTTTGAGATTCTTTCCGTTGATTATTTACCACACAAGCACATATAAATATTATGCGCATCATACCTTGAGAGTTTGTTAAGAAATTAAAAAAATTTGATAAGAATAGTTTCACCAAAATATCGCTTCAGCTCACAAACGTTGTTTTTAAATCATTTTGGCGCTGGTTTCAATATTATAGGGTAGACCTCTCTCTTCTGCAGATATGAGTGAGGAACTATTTTTTATTCCACGAAGAAATATTTATGGTGCACTTAGTTATATAACAAGAGAGATGTTATTGTTGTTAATAATGAGAACTTAGCCGAGTTAGAAAAGGATTTTTTCTAGAGGTAATGATGGGTATAGTGACCAGGGGTGATAGGGTATTAATCTTTTAGCAGAACATGTTTAAAAATTGTTTAAAACAAATAATTTACGAATTGCATTTATACGACAACATGAACTGTTCTTGGCTGTAAAGATATATTTAAAATCTCCGTCTTAGTACAGGATTGCAATTTATGGCAAACCATTTCGTTGTTTGACAGAGAATATTAAATATTTTGAAAACTGAATTATTAGTATTGATTAGAAAATCTCAAAGTTAACTTTAATAATGGCCAAACCTAAAAATAGAGAAATAAATGTTTACTGGCCACAGTTATATAGACAATGGCACAAAATCGAAAGCTGTAAAATATTTTCTATTCTAAGACATCTACATCTTTTGGACATAACTCGTTGAGATATTCAGATATAAATTCATTACACTAAACATTACAAACTCATAAAACTTTGAAACCCGTAGTAATAAATTACTATTATTAAGCAAAACTCTAGACTCTAGATATATACAAATAATCCAAAACATCTATGAGGAAGCATCAATACATATTAAAATTGAAGAAACCACGAAAACAGACAAAATACCACTACAAAGAGGAGTACGCCAGGGAGATGTCATTTCACCGAAACTATTCACGTTGGCCCTGTAAGATGTTTTTAAATGGCTAGATTGGCACAACAAAGGTATCAACGTTAATGGTTCTAGACTAAACCACCTTAGGTTTGCTGATGATATAGTCTTGATAGCAGACAGCATTGAAGAACTAAATGATATGCTACAACAATTGGGCCGAACATCTGCAGACATAGGTCTACAAATGAATTACAGCAAGACGAAAATACTAAGCCCTGATGATGCCAATATACAAAAACAATAACCACATTGAATGCGTAGAGGAATATATATATATATATGTGGGTCACGTTATTAAGCTTGGAAAAGGAAACCAGCATGCAGAAATCACTAGACGAATCAGGCTCGCCTGGATAGCTTTCGGCAAGTTGGGACACGTACTTAGAAATAAGGAAATTCCAATAAACCTAAAAACTAAAGTATACAACACATGTGTTCTGCCAGTCCAAACCTACGGACTTGAAACTATAAGCCTGACCAAGGCTTCCACCAATAAACTCAGAACATCACAAATAGCCATGGAAAGGAGCATGCTTGGTATTTCACTAAGAGATAAGATCAGGTGCGAAGATATCAGAAAAAGAACGAAGATAAGAGACGTTATATGGGAAATAGCAAAAATGAAATGGGCGTGGGCCGGACACATAACTAGACAAACCGAGGATAGATGGCCACACAAAATCACGGAATGGAGACGAAGACAAACAAAAAGAAGTGTGGGACGCCCTGCAAAGAGATGGATGGATGATATCAGAAGCGTAGCGGGAAGGCGATGGGTCCATACTGCATAAAATAGAGACGAGTGGAAAAGATTGAGAGAGACCTACGTCCAGGAGTGTACGGATACAGGTTGAGAAAGAAGAAGAAGAAGCAAAATAATAATAAAAGCAGCGTAGTGTTCCCCTTTTTATCAAATGCCTTCTGGTTACCTTTACTTTAACGTATTTATATAATAAAATAAAATTAAAGTACTACATATCAGTATAGTATTGTTTCAGCCTTTACTTGATGAAATTCCATTATAACTATTATCTGGATAAAATAAAACAAATTTTAATGAATTTCACTACTTTTTACTTTACACAGTAACGATCGTTTCGCTCCAACCTGAGCTTCGTCAGACATATAGCTAACTTATGGATATATTTTTACACAAATGTACCGTAAGAAACATATGTTTTGTTTTGAATGGTTGAAGGAATGGGTACTTTTTATTACTTAAATGTCTATACACAAAACTTTCACTACGGTTTATACAATACTGTTCTTAAAGTGATAAAACTGAGGGTCTACATTATGTTAAAGGAAGGTAAAGAAGCCCTGTGGAAAAATAAAATATATGACTGTCTGAATATCAAATAAATAAATTGAGTAAGGGTGAATTATTAATTTCTAATTGATCATTGAAGATCTTGTCAGTTTTCTTTAATTTATTAATTCCAAGTGACTAATAAATTAAGTTTTTTGCTTTTATTTTCTACGTGTAATATTTTAAATTCTTTGCTAAAATTGTGGTTAGTTAAATTAATATGAGACGCATATGAAGAGTCACTTCTTTTATTATTTCTAAATGAAGAAAAATGTTGTTTGATGCGTATTTCAAACGATCTGCCTGTCTGTCCGATATACGTCGGGGGGCAACTACTACAAGTTAACTCATAGACTCTTGACATTTTATTGTTATTTGTTAAATCTTTATTGTTTTTTTATAAATTTGGATAAATTGTTGTTAGTTCTATACGCTGTATTAATGTCTAACTTTCTTAAATATTTACAAATTTTTGTGCTTGAAGAGCCTATGAACGTGATCATTTAAAATTTTTTGGTGTTATTATTATTTAATATTGGGTAAATTTGTGATATGGCTTTTGTAAAGAGTTTTAAAATGTTATCTATTATATTACTTTTATATCCATTGTTGATTGCTATTTGTTTAATTAAATTTAACTCTTTTTCGAAATCTGTTTGGTTCATTGATTAATCTATGTATAAGACTTTGATAAGCCGCTAATTTGTGTTGTATCGGATGGCAAGAGGTGAATAGATATATGTTGTTACGCTTAGCGTATAGAAGTTTTAATTCATTTATTTAAATACACATATTCTTCTTTGAATATCTCATTTTATTATTATATATATATTATATTTAACTTAAGACATTTTTTACATTTGTACAAACTGTACATATTCGTGTCCAAGAGAAAGTATTTCTTTTGTTATATATATTGAACTGACCGACGAGACCTTTTATCTACCTGATCTAACGTTAACGGTCGAATTTCTTCTAGATAAATTCCATATTTTAAAAATTGTTTTAAAATAATATTACATACTTCTTCTTTTATATGTTGTGTTTGATATCGTTAGAAAACTTATGTCACAAGGGTTACTCTAATAACATTTATGACATCGACAGACCACCCGTTCAGGTCGCGCTTTTTATTAATTATTATTCGAGTTATCGATCCCTCCCTCTACTTAGGTCATAAACAGCCCTTTTCAAAACTTTACTTTTCTTTCGATACGGACAACGATCAGGGCTTTTTCGCTAGTACCTCCGAAGGTTACACACACACCTCGTGTACTGTCCAAGGCACGATGTCCCGCCGTCCAGGTGTTCTTCAACTTCTAAGGTAAACTGCATTGTTCTATGCATATTATTCTTTTAAGTGAATCCATATTAATTAAACTCATTTCTTATTCCTCCGGTAAAACACCGCTCTACATATACTTGTCCGAGTATATCTTCAGACCACGTGGCCACCCATCGCCGCAAATAAAAGGTAGCTCTGTATTCTTCGATACAGAGGTTATTTTATATACATTAATTAACCCATAATTTACTGCTCTATTTAACGTTCGTTTCAGAGTATTTTTTGTGTTAATTTTAATCTACTTATTCACCGCTCCGCGTGTATATAGTACTTTGTTTTATTACTGTTTCACCTTTCTATTTCAGATATTTTATATTAATTTCTGGATTACTAATTTATCGCCCCTTGTGTATATATTACTGATTTAATTACTTTTACATACATCAATGTCTTTTATTTAAATATACCAATTTAAGGACAACATGTGTTTTATTTAGTAACTAAGTTGTATATTTATTTTAATTAACCAATACCACGCACGTCCTGGACCTTTGAAGGAACTTCATCAGCACCATCTAATTATTGTATTTATCTTAGAATAATAATTATTATTATCCCTAACCAAACCCCTATTTAGTAAGAATGTATTTGACGGTTTGTGGTAAATTGCAAAGTTACATTTGTTATTAATTCTAGTAATCGTTAAATCGAGAAAGTGAATACTATTATTTGCTTCCTGTTCCATTATAAACTTAATATTGTGATGCAATGTATTAATATAATCAAATAATAAATTTAATTGTCTCTTTGTACCTGTTAGACCTAGTAATATATCGTCCACATATCTGTACCAAAATAATACATTTTGGAAAAGAGGATTTTTTGAAATAGAATTTTCAAGATGATCCATGATCATCTTGTCAGGAGTCTATGAGTTAACTTGCGGTAGTTGCCCCATGACGTATATCGGACAGACAGGCAGATGGTTTGAAATACGCATCAAAGAACATTTTTCTTCATTTAGAAATAATAAAAGTGACTCTTCATATGCGTCTCATATTAATTTAACAAACCACAATTTTAACATTACACGAATTTAAAATATTACACGTAGAAAATAAAGGCCAAAAACTTAATTTATTAGTCACTAGGAATTAATAAATTAAATAAAAATGGCAAAATCTTCAATGATCAATTAGAAATTAATAATTCATCTTTACTCAATTTATTTATTTGATATTCAGACAGTCATATATTTTATTCTTCCATAGAGCTTCTTTACCTCCCTTTAACATAATGTGGACCCTCAGTTTTATCACTTTAAGAACAGTATTATATAAACCGTAGTGAAAGTTTTGTGCATAGACATTTAAGTAATAAAAAGTACCCATTCCTTCAACCATTCAAAACAAAACATGTGTTTGTTACGGTACGTTTGGGTAAAAATATATCCATAAGTTAGTTATATGTCTGACGAAGCTCAGGTTGGAGCGAAACGATCGTTACTGTGTAAAGTAAAAAGTAGTGAAATTTATTAAAATTTGTTTTACTTTATCCCGATAATAGTTACTACATATCAGATTCATAATAATAATAATAATAATATATATTTATTCAAAAGCCAATATTATGGATTGAAACGTCAACAAAATGCAAAAAAAAAGTACAACAAGAAACACAATAAAATACATTGTCAGTAATTACAAAATTGTAAAATTGCAAAGCAACAGAAACAACTACATATTAAAATACTCGCCCAATTCATAAAACACTTTCTCTTGAAGAAACTCTTTCACATTTCTTTTGAATCTTCTAGAGCAACTCTCTGTCTGTATCTGTTTCGGCAGTTTATTATAAATTTTCAAACAGATATATACTGGTGACTTTTCATATAAAGATAGACCATGCCTAGGAACAGCAATCCTATCGCGATGTCGAGTAAAATATTGATGATAATTACCATTTCTGACAAATCTATTCAAAAATCATATAGCACAGCCTTATAGATAAAAATGCTAGGAAATGTAAGAATTCTTTCACTTTTAAAGATATTTCTACATGAATTCCTGTGCGGTATATCAAAGATTAACCTAATAATTCTTTTTTGTGCTACAAATACTCTCTTCCACTCCGTTGCGCCGCCCCAGACAATGACGTTATAAGACATAGCGGAATATACTAATGCATAATAAACATCAAGCAACCTATCACCACTAAGCGATGACTTTAGCTGTCTTATCACATAATATGAACTACTCATTTTCTTACAAACGCTGTCAAGGTGCTGGTTCCACGTAAGTCTGGCATCAATATACACACCCAGTGACAATACACTGTCTTCAAAATTTTTTGTTGACACATTATCCGGAACAGTTTTGCGTTTATGAAAATAAATGAATTTTGTTTTATCACGATTCAACAGCAAACGATTAGACTCACACCACCCACCCATTTCACTAACTGTTTCGTCCAACCGCCGCTCAAGCTCATCAATCGTCGACCCAGTCACCATCACAGAGGTATCGTCTGCGAAAAGTACCGGATATCCATGCGAGAAGACATGCGGCAGGTCATTCACCATCAGCAAGAACACCAACGGCCCAAGAACCGAACCCTGCGGATATATATTGTGTTATAGATGTTAAGTTAGATGTATTGAACCCAAATGTTACCTGTACGAGCCGGTCACCTTGTACTTTTAATATCGGATAAATTTCCTGTTGTATTAAATTTGTTAAATTTAAATAGTGTCCTAACTTCAATGGTCGGTAGTGTATATCGCTATACACTATTTTGTATGACATATTAGATACTCTTAGATTTAACAATTTATTACTACGCTTCTGCTTTCAAATTTGTATCTGTTTACATTTTCTTCACTACATACTTTATAAAAGTTACTTTTAATTTAACTATTTACTTTTTTATGTAAATCATAAAACATTCCTTGCAAAACTAATATTAGTAATTAATTGCATTCACATTTTGAATAAAATCCGGTAATTTTGCATCTGGGTAGGTTCAATCGATTTTTAGAATATCCATGGAATGTATATGTGTCGTGTAATCATTCGAATATGTTTCAAGGATGATCGTAAAACTTTCAACCTTTCCTTAGCAAAATATGCATACATACAAACGATGTTTTGTATGTAAAAAACCACACAGTCCCCTCAGCGAGCAAGGTCGGATTTGTTAAAACAGATATTCATCGGTTGCTTTCCCTGGAATTGGTCGAATGATGGCAGATAATCGATAGATCTTCCTGGAAGGTTTTGTTTACTGCAGTAGTTGTTAGTGTTTTTCCTTTTCCATCTGAAAATTAGCGGGTAGGTAATAAATTTTCTTATATGTTTGCAAATAATAAACTGCTAAAAGTCTGGAATTCGTTCACATCCTAATAAAACTTGTTAAGTGGTATGAAACACACCCACTTCGAAGAAGTCAACTTTGTACTTTTTCGTTATTATTATAAAATATATTGGAAAGAGTATAATATGTATGTACACAATATGGCCATAAATATTATCAGTAGAGAACGGATGCAATTTCCATAAAACGCAATCGGCAATTGGAATTGTGTATAACGTCGCTGAGTACACCCCGGCGTAATTCAATGAAGTATTTGTTTGACTTACTCCGACACCTGGGCTCGCTGCGATAACAATGGACAAGCCAGCTATTGTATTCGTAGAATATAGTGCTTTTTATAGTGTTTTCATGAGCGTAGATAGAAGCGGGGTTTTTATGTATTATTTTATGTATGTATTTTATTTATTAGTTTATATTTCGTAAGATAAATAAAGTGCTGTGAGTTAGTTTCTTGTTTTCGTAGTTCTAACTGTTATTTACATCGTAATTTTTGTGATAGATCCTGTTTAATATCGTTTGATCGAATCTACTTCTACCAATTATTTCGACGTAAGTGTGCATTGAATTTCGTTCAGTTTCAATAACTTACGCACACATTTTGAGTTTTCATTTATTTAGATCTAGCGCATTGTTTAAGTTACTTTTTCAGACATGATATGGAAGAATGTCGAGAACGGCATTGTTAAACAATGGCGAGTTGGATTGACGGTCATACTGATTGTATGTCCATTGTCAGTGATTCCGAAATTTATTACAAAATCCGTAAAATATCGTCAAAAATTCGTCACTTAGGATCGCAAACACATCTGAACTCTGTAAAACTTTTATGGCGGCTAATATTCCATTAAATAAACTTAGCAATACCACTTTAAAAATATTTCTTCAAAAATATACTGGTCGAAATGTTCCTGATGAATCAACTTTACGCAAATATTATGTTTCTATGTGCTATACGAGAACAGTAGAACGCATTAGAAGCCATCTTTTAAATCAATACATATGGATAAGCGCCGACGAAACGGTGGATATGTTAGGACGCTGTGTGGTAAATGTTGTAGCTGGTGTACTACATCCAACTATTCCCTATAACTCATATGTAATAGCAACAAGTGTTATAAATAGAGTTGATGCGGAAACAGTTGCTGAAACCATTAAGGAGAATATGCAAAAAATGTTTCATTCGGACGCCACGTACAAAGAAAAAATACTTTTATTTGTCAGTGATAGTGCTGCGTATATGTTAAATACAGGCAGACTATTGAAGAAAACATATCCTAATATGCTGCATATTACTTGTGTAGCACATGCTCTCCTCAGAATCTGTGAATATATCAGAGACACTTTTCCGGAAGTTGATGACTTGTATCAGCTTTTAAAAAAGTTTTCAGAAAAGCACCATTGAGAGTAGCTCTTTTCAGGGAAAAATTTCCATCTCTGTCACTGCCTCCCACTCCAGTAATAACTAGATGGGGAACATGGCTGGAAGCTACTAGTTATTATGCTGAGAATTTCGATAGTCTAAAACATTTCGTAACACTGCTAAAGGAGGATGCTAGAAGTATTGGTGAGTGCAAGGAGCTCACACAAATCCCAAATTTAAAAAATCAGTTGTACTTTCTTCACGAACACTTTGGAAAATTGCCAAAACTAATCACTTATTTTGAAAATCGAAATCTCAAATTAAATGAAGGATTAACCACATTAGATGTGGCTGTTAATAATTTGAAAAGTATTCCAAGTGACTTCGGATGTGGCCTTCGGCAAAAGTTTGAAGCAATTCTTAATAGAAATCCAGATTTAATTACATTGCAGCAATTATGTATGGAGACAATTCCACAAAATCTAACGGCTAAATATGAAGAAATAAAAAAATATTTCCAGTATGCACCTATAACCAGTTGCGATGTAGAAAGGACGTTTTCTATTTATAAGGATGTACTTAATTCAAAGAGAACAAAATTGACAGAAGAAAATCTTGAGAAACTATTGCTAGTCAATATTAATAGTCCTTTACTCAACTTGAACGACAAAATGAACAAATAAAAATGTTCAAATTATAGAAATAAAATTAAAAACTTTAAAAATACAACTTTTCAACAAATACATATGTATTTCGTAATTTTATAGATCACCACCCGTTTGTTTTCCAATGATATAAATAAAATTAAAAACTTTATAAATACAACTTTTCAACAAATAAATATGTATTTCGTAATTTTATAGATCACCACCCGTTCGTTTTCCGATTATATAAATAAAATTAAATATTTTAGAAATACAGCCTTTCGCCAGTACTGCACTGGGCTTTGCGTCATGTGGTAAGCGTGTCCGTTCTCTAATTATCAGTATTTCAATGGCATATAAAAATAGAATAAGCAACTTATCGTACAAAACCAAAATACATATATTCGAAAAATACGCGAAATAGCGAATTTCTAACGATGTATTTGTTGCAATTTCAATAATACTTCATTTGAGAGATATTTAAATGATATTTCTTACAAGTCATACCGTCGAGAAGATTCAGGTTCAGATCAGGGCTACCAGACGACCAATCGGACGCCTTCATAAACTCAGAAACGTTAATTTCAGCCATGTTTAAGTCGCTCCTGCTTTGTGAGCTGTCTTAAAGCATCAATTTTTCCCCCAAAATAAAAAATCAGTCAGAGGCTACGTCACAGTTTCTAGGTACACTTCAATCTTTCAAAAATGAATAGGAAGACACCTTAGAGACCCCACCGAACCATTACTGAGGTCAAATGCTCCCCTCGCTGAAGCGGTGTCACGATCTTCCTGGTTTCTAGGGAACTTAACTCTAGGGGACTTAAGAATTTCTTCGTTCTTTCGGCTTTTATGGTTTTCAATGCTGGTCTTTGCTCTTCCTATAAGCCTTTATGCCTTAATCTTCCCTAATCATGTGAGATGTTGTTCTGGGTGCAATGTTCATTTCATGGGAGAAGAATGTTTGGTTTCGCAGTGGATTTAGATCAATTCTTGGACGAACTCGTCTCGAACGTCTCAAAAACGAGCAGCACTACGATATATGAAACGTGTATTTATATTAAGGGGCGAAGAAGGGGCGACAAATTTTATGTGCTGATTCCTAGGGTTATTATGATCGTAAAAGTTCATATGAAAGTTCATATTAATGGATGTTTAATAGTAAATTAAAAGTTCATAGAATAAAATGTACTAATATAACAAAATTAATTTATAAAAGTTATTGGAAATGACTGCTTTCAACTGCAATGTAAGCTTCTGTCCTCCGTTGCATTAATTGGTGAATGCGTTCCAGAATACCGGAGGTGTTTCGAATTGTCTCAAATGCTGCAACAATACAATTCACTTGCTATAGTATAATTATCAAGATATGTCACACATGCAAAAGCATTCGTTTTGAAGGGAAAATATTTATTTGTCATTTCAATATTATTGTGTCAAAGTATTGTTAAAATTTTCTAAAATCAATTACACAAATGCTAGTGCGATATGCATTTTGTTTACGGTCTTACCAATGATAGTTCCCGTGCAGTTAGACGTGTTTTTGAAGAACGATACCCGAACCCTGTCATCCCGCATCATTCGGTATTTGCCCGTCTTCACCAACGTCTTAGTGAAATGGGAAGTTCACAAGTGTTTTTAACAACTTTTAATTTACTATTAAACAACCCGTAACTTTAAAACTAAGCAGTTTAATGCATACATTCATATAGACATTTATGGTCATAATAACCCTAGGAATCAGCCCACAAAATTTTTAGGATATATTTAGAATCACCATGTATATTACATTCACAACTTACTCCTTATCTCCACATCATCGTTCAATATCTCACTAGCTTCCTAAATTACTTAACTTCCTTTCGCGCTAGCAAAGTCGCTAACTTTTGGGGATATTGACCGATGACTTCTTTTTTATATAAAAACATATGTGTAATGAAACTTTCCATAACACAACCTTCCCCTTCAACAATGAAACTTTTGTACATGATCTACTATGGATGTAATGGTATGTGGTCAATGGTCACGAAGTTCCATTACCAATAAATGGTTGATATTATGGAGTTGCGAGAGTTACCGACATTGTTACCAGGCGCCTTCACCATTTGTTACGTAATTAAATTAGTTTAATTAACAGTTATATATATATATATATATATATATATATATATATATATACATATAACAATTGATAAATTATTGGAGTTTTTCGGCTTTTATATGAAATATTTACAAATATCAAATTAGAATGTATGTAATTGCAGAGTAAGTGGGGATGTAAACATTGCTGTCTACAAATTACAAAGCAAATCATACGAAATTTTTTAATTGAAAAATATGGTCTGCGATGGGACTCGAACCCAAGTCTACAGCTTGCCGGGCTGTCGCTTTTACCACTTAGCCACAATAGACCTAGGTTCAAGCTATTTAGAAATGCATTATAAAGTAACAGTCTTAATGAATCAGATGTCAGTTATTGAATGTAGATATCAAGTTGAAAGCAGAAGTCAGTTTTGAAAGCTCATGTCAGTTTTGATAGCAGATGTCAGTTAGTGAAATCAAATGTCAGTTATTGAAAGCAGGTGTCTGTTTTTGAAAGCAGGTGTCAGTTATGAAAGCAAACGTCAGATTAGAAAGCAGATGCCTATTTTGAAAGTAGATGTGAGTTATTGAAAGCAGATGTCAGTATTTTGAGAGCAGATGTCAGGTTTGAATGTTTGGAAATGCTGTTTATTACTTCATAGCTATATGAGTGCTTAGATAATTTCTTAGCCGTTTATTAAATATAACAATTGATAAATTATCTATTATAACATACAAAATATTTTTTTACAATATTTGTTAACTTTTTACAATACATTGCCATTATACGTGAACCTATGAGAAATGAAAACTAATAACCAAATTTATTAGAAATTTGCTTCAAAATACGATATGATTTTAGCGATTACCATCATATTTATAATCTGATATATGTTTTCTATACTTGTATAGTCTTAAGTTCTTTCAGCGTTAGGTAAACATTCTTTTTATAATGTCTAGTTGTTAAAAGTTGTTTTAAAGACTGTTTGCTACAATATAAGAACGTCTTAATGGCCCCAGGCCGTAAAAATTGAATTACTATAGCAACATAAATCTCAATTTTATTTCTCAACTTGATTACAATTACTACAATTAATGTTTAATGTTATGGGACAATTTGAATTATTATTACAGTATTTTGCTTGACGATACCATACAGCCCCATTTAATGTCTATGCATCGTTAATATAATTTCATTTATTTTTCAAAACTTTTTTTAACTCAAAACCTGAAGTGCCAGAATAAATTTGTTGTTATTACTATTGTTAGAACTATAAAAGAAACGAAAATTGTACATAGTTTCTAAAGAAAATTTTAAAAATGAAAATTTGTTGTATTAAAAGCTACATTATGAGGCCTGCATACTGATGTAAATTAAGTAATTAACTTTTACCCAGTTAAGATTTATTTTCCCGTAGTGGATGAGATCGGAGAAAGAACTGCAGCATCAGATATGTTTCGACACTTGTTTCAGCGAGGCGTGTTCTCCGCGATGAAAATGTATTCTCATTTGCAGAAGGCTACCGTTCTATATCTAATGATGCAATGTTGGCATAACTTAAATAATTTCTCAAATTATTTGACGAATCTGTACACGCACCATCACATATTTGTTGAATACATCGAGTTAGACGAAAGTGCGCAACTCTATCCTGAAAATTAACAAATTTATTGGTAATTTATTTCCCAACTTGCTTTCATTTTAACCTTCATTGGCACATTCGTCATCCAATATACAAAAATATTGAAGAGATTCTGGGAATATACTGATATATCTACACCAGATATTATCACACTTTTCTACTACAAACGCAGAATGTGGAAATGCAAAAATAACATTAAAGTTTTAAATTTGTCTTCCTTATCTTCTAATATCAGATCTGTTGAGAATGTTTGAACTGTTCTAAAACAATATGAAATGAATATACAGTAATGTCCGGTTATAGCGAACTCCAAGGGACCGGCAAAAAAGGTTCGTTATAAGCGAAGTTCATTATAAGTGATGATTTTGAAAAAAACACCACTATTTTGAGTGAGTCAATTTTTATTCTTTTTTCATATAACAAAATACATTACAAACATTACATGTCTGAAACAACTTGAAAATATTAATTACTAAAAAAACGTATTTATTTTAGTTTGTTTTTTTTGGCAAGATTAATCTCTCTGATGTGCACTTCCACTTCGCTTAGCTTATTAAGAATATGTTGCGGAGTATTCTGCGTTTGAAGAAAATGACGAACGACTTCAATATTTTGGATTGCATTTGAAGTGGTTGGAACTAGTGGTACTTCGTTATTTTTGGTTTCTTCCTCTTCGTTCTCATCTTCTTCGTTCTCATCGTCAGTCTGATTAGCTGCAGAAGACACAGAAGCTACAATGGCATCATCATCCAAAAATTCCGCATTTACAAGGTTGTCATCAACGTGAACGTATTCATTAAAATCATATTCGCCAAGAGTGAGTTCATCTTGAACATCGTTGACACTTTCTTCTTGATTTTTTGTGAGCCATTCGACTAATGGTAGATTGTCATCTGAGTCAAATTCATCCCCACGCCTGATAAATCCGCCGTGTCGAAAACAATTAGCGATTGTCTGCTTTGACACTTTTTGCCATGCCATATGGATGAAGTTAATTGCATCCAAGAGACTCACAGTGAAGTTAGTTTGATCATTATCAATAGAATTTATAGTTTTCGAGAGTGGGAATCGTCGGTAATTGCTTTTTAAGCTATGGATACTTAATGCACTCCAAATTTTTTACATCCGGATGAGCCGGACAATTGTCCACTAGTAATAAGATTTTTCGTTTCTTACGACGTAATTCATCATCCCATTCTCGTAGTTCGTTTGTAAAAATTTCGGAGGTCATCCAAGCTCTTCTGTTACATTTATAATTGACTGGTAATCGTACCACATTTTTGAAACATCGGGGGTTTTTGGCCTTTCCGATCACCAATAATTTTCTTTTCTCTGTCCCCAATAAATTTGCTACAACCAAGACGGTAATTCTTTCTTTAGATAACTTTCCACCTGTACAGGTCTCCCCTTTGAATCTTAATGTCTTGTCTGGTGTGAGCTTATAAAACAACCCCGTTTCATCGCCGTTAAAAATGTCCTCATCTCCAAAGTTTTCTCTAATTATTGGCCACTTATTTTCCAACCAGTCATTCACAACATCCATATTAACTGAGGCTGCCTCTCCAACAATTTTTCCGCTGCTGATGTTGTGTCTTCGTTTAAACCTTTCGATCCAACTTCTACTAAATTTTAATTCAGGATCTTCCAACAATTTACTCCCAAGATCTTCAGCTTTAGATTGCAACACGGCACCGCTGATAGTTACATTTTTACTTATTTGCTGAGAAAACCATTTCAAAAGTCCTTGATCAACTTCGTGCTTAGTAGGTTTTTGATTTTTTTCACATTTGAGTTTCGTACTTGTTCGAAACTCTTCAATATGGTTTGCCTTCGCTTCCAAATTGTAGCAACCTACAATGAAGTTTTTGTTTAATACATGCATTATCCTGAATTTAGTTTTTTATTACCGTTGATTTACTTAGTCCCATTTCAGTACAAATTTCGCTTTGTTTGACACCTCGTTGCAATCGTTTCACAATATCATGTTTACTTTTCAACGTAAAAGATTTACGTTTTTTTCTTCGCAACTGCGTCACCCATGGTCTTAAAATCACGTTTGAGAATCAGCGTAAGCACAGATTGATGACTCAACGTCGACTGCTTGCACATACTGCTAGAATCGACTACTGCATTTTTGGCGAGATACTCGGGGAAGTCCCTTGTTTTCTAATTATAAGTTCGTTATAACCGAAAACTTTTTACATACAAAATGGAAAATAAGGTCCGTTATATCCGAAAGTTTGTTATAAGCGGGTTCGTTATATGCGAAAAAAATTAACACGTTTCTTATGGAACCTTGGTTCGTACTTTTCAAACTGGTTCGTTATAACCGAAAGTTTGCTATAACCGGGTTCGTAATAACCGGGCATTACTGTAAATACATTTCAATGCCATTAAGTGGTTTTTGCCCTAAAAATATGCCAAGAGCCTCGTAGAAAGTAAGTGGTTTCCAAGAAGTGTTCGACATTGTGCTTACATCCTATATGGAATTAGTACATTGTAGTATTTTCAGTACAATTTTAAAGCATCCACATTTCGTCAAATTTAATCTATTTAATTCCTATGATAGAAACTATGTAAATATTTTGTTTCTTTTCAGTAACTACAAGTTTCACAGATTGAAAAAATTATCCGTAAAACGTTTTTCTACAAAGTAGGCGAAATTAATAGCAAATATATTTATTATTCACACTTGATGTAATTGAAGTACTCTTAGATATGGATAGGAACGTGTGAGGTTTTTCCAACCGTACATGCATATGCATAATGTAATAATTGTAATTTAAATGATTTAAGCGTAATCTTGACCTAAATGCAGTTGTCAAGGAAGTGTAATATGCATAAAATTTTATTACAAAAATATCATTAAGTACAAACATTTAATAAAATTACAAGTTTCCCCTTAATTCACTGATAAATTATGTAAATTCACAGTATGAATTTGTACATTTGTGATATTGAGAAAGAATAAGAATTCAAGGAAAATTATATGGTATATATATATTATAAGGTAATTTTTAAGTAAGATCCGTTTTGCATTAAAGGCGAAACAAGTAAAAATTTTCCAAAAATGCATTTATGTTCAATTATCTATTTTTCTGCAGGAGTTCCTTGTCTGTTTAAATATTTATCTTAACAAAGAACGAGTTTTGTGATCCTAATTGACAAGGGACTGTACTCCTCTTACGCAGGATTGAGTCAGAACAACTTTGTATTATTCTGTTAATATCTAAATTAAGATAACAGTGGATTGTTTCTGTTTAAAGATTAAGTATAATTGTCATTAGTTTTCAAATTAGTGACAATTATAATCAAACAATTTTCAGGCCATAAATACACTCGTGGACAAACAATCCGGACACTGAAGTAAATACCTGTTATCATAATTAAAATTACTTTTTTCTTTTTTTTTTCACAAGATTTGAAATATTTCCATAAAATAAGAATTGAAAATTAAGGAAGATACAAAACATTTAATTTAGCGAAACAGCAAAAAAACATTATGACGAATCCAAAAATCCAACCCAACCCAAAAAATCTTGGTGTGCTCTTTATTCAGCTTTTATCTGTTGTGTTGAAAGGTCATTTGAACTGTCAGTGCTGACACTTATTGGGGGAGCAGAAAATGTAGCTCGAGCGGTAACTTTGAACGATGATGGGCGCATCGCTGCTGTCTTGAATATTCCCAGTACCGTTTAAGACAAAATACAGCGACATCGTTAAACTGGGGAATACACAAGAAGGTCAGGATCAGGCAGACCTCGCACCACGAACCGGCGAGAAGACCGTTTTACGGTGTTATCTACACTACGCAATCGTGGTTTACAATCAACAATTGTGTCTCGCCAAGTCGAAGACGTTTACGGTACTGCAGTTTCTGCACGAACTGTTCGCCGAATATTGAAGGAATACGGATTGATGTCAAGAAAACCTACTGCTTGTTCACTTTTGCTCCCAGCTCATCATGTTCAGCGACTACGATTTGCCCGTGAACATCATAGGCATTGGAAAATGGAGCTCCATATTGTTCACGGATGAGTCTCCTTTTTGTCTGCGATCACCGATGGACGGGAACGTGTGTGGAGAAGGCCTGGTGAATGATTTTCAGCGTGTTGTATATCTCCAAGGATGACATTTTGGGGAGGCAGTATAATGATTTGGGTGGTATTTCACTCTACGCGAAAACTGAGCTTATTCTCATTGAAAATGGTACCATGACGGCTGTTATATACATCAAGGGTGTTTAGCTGATCGCGTCGTATCATTTGCTCCACTCGTAGGTGAGAATTTAGTCTAATGCATGATAACTAAAGACGGCAAACTATGTGCCCGAACAGTAGCGTGATGTGGAGGGATCGAGTAGAGGCGTACGACGATCAATTCAGTTGCCGTTGAGACGTTGTAAGCGATACATTGTTAACACAATCGTGTTGAAAATGTCGGGAGTGCGTAGAAACAATGCATCGACTCGGTTGCATGCTAACGTAGTAAAGAAATTTTTACATCGGTTTCCCGATTTAATATATGACGGTACCGTAGTGAAATGTTTAGTTTGTGAAACAACTTTATTAACTTGGAGAGCAAGTCAGTGCCAAAGACATATAAATAGTGACAAACATAAATCGAATAATAGTGGACGCAGATCATATAATAAATTTGTGTGTGATTTAACAATGATGTTAATTGCGACCAATATACCAATGCAGAAAGTGGAACACCCAATGTTTCTTCAGTTTTGGAAGAAATACAATCCTACGTGGAAATTACCAGCAAGAAGTACGGAATTACGTACCGTCAGTGCGTGAGAGAATTGTAAATTGTACGAAAAATGGTAAAAAAAAATTCCTGTTGTTAACAATAGACGAAACTACAGATATTAAAAAACAGTCCATCCTAGCCATTCTAGTACGGACGCTGACTCCGCAAGGACCTTCTCCTCCTTATTTACTAACCTGTAAGCGAATGCAAGGGTGTACTGCCAGAGCGATATATGATGTATTAATAGAAACACTACACAAATTTGAGATTTTACCGAAGCAAGTGTTAATGTTAGTTACCGATGCTGCCAAGGTTATGTGTTCCACGGCAAACTTACTCAAAACGATTCAACCAAACCTGCTGCATGTCACATGTTTGCTTCACACTTTACACCTTGTAACAAACACTATACGTACAACTTATCCTGATGTGGATCAACTGATGGGACAAACGAAAGCGGTTTTTCTTAAATCTCCGAAACGGATTCGGTTATTTTATTCGCTGTGTCCTGATATACCCGAACCGCCGCAACCAATTCTTATACGATGGGGTACTTGGTTAGAAGCAGCATTTTATTATTATAAACATTTTGAAAAAATTAAATCAGTGATTTTACAACTAGATGCCAAAGAAGCAGCTGCAATACGGCTCAGCCAGGTTCAATTTAACAATCCTCAAGTTGCAGCAAATTTAAAAATTATTTACGACAGTTACGTTCCAATACTGGACGCAATAAAAAATTTACAGAACACTGCGCTGTCCTTATCGGACTCATTAGCAATTATTGACCACGTAAAACTAGTGCTGCATATCCTTGAAGATGAAAAAAGAGATTGTGTCCGTGAAAAATTTAACAGTGTATTAGATAAAAATGTAGATTTTACAAAATTAGGGCAACTTTTTACCAATACTGAAGATCCGTTGTACAGATACAAAGAGCGCTTTAACTATGCAAATATAACATCTCTCAACGTCGAACAATCCTTCTCTGTATATAAACATATATATACGTCGCTACGTACGAACCTTTCCGAGACTAATACAGAAACATATATTATGGTGCAGTTTTTTCATCGCGCACATCCGCATTTTTTTGCAACAATGTAAACATGTTGGGTAAGTTATTTATGTTTTTTCTTAACGTTTTGTATAGGGATTCGATATACTCGTATTTATTTTTAAGTAAGCGCACTGTTATTCTGCTAAACTCTCCACGCAACGCCACTGCTGGGGCACATAGTCTGTCGTCTTTAATGATAACGCTTAACCTCACACCGCACAGGTGGTTGAGCAATATTTGGATGCGGTTAACGTTCGCCGTTTACAATGGCCAGCTCGAAGCTAAGCTCGTACTTGAATCCTTTTGAAAATCTCTGGGATGCATTAGGGCGACATGTTCGTCACCGACAACCCATATCGGTAACCATTCGGGATCTTCGAATAGCTCTTCGTGAAGTATAGGAAAATATTACAAAACAAGAGGTCGCCAAATGCATTCAAATTTTACTACGCCGTATGACAGAAGTCATTAGAGTTCGTGGAGGTTACTATTAATCGCTTAAATTGTGTGAAAACGTAGATGTAAATCCTAGTCGATTAGACCAATGAATTTGTTAATTTTGCACAATTTACTGTTTCGTGACTTTTTCTTATTGAATAAAATGACCTTTTTTTTATCATTCTTACTTTGTATTGTAGATAATGTTTCATGTCTTGTTAAAAAAGAAAAAGAAAAATTTTTGAACTAACAGGCATTTACTTCGGCATCCGGAATTTTTTGTATACGTGTGTAGTTTTACAGTCTAAAATATGTACTTGAAAGGTATACTTTTTTTTCATAAAATTGCAGATTGATTCACCCTTCAATCTGCACCCATAATAATTGCAAAATTCCGACACCTTCCTTAGTATGATCATGTTATAACTGAAAATGAAAGCTATCCATTTTGGTTGATGTAATCACTAGTAATTTGAGTTTTATAGTATCTGTTCGAATTGCAATATATAAATATTGTTAAATAATAGTTATTTATTGTACAAGTGTGTTATGTTACAAATAAGTCACGCGAGAAAATGTTTAGCTCACGAGTCCGCTAGGACGAGTGAGCTACTTTTCTCAAGTGACTTATTTGTAATTAACACACGTGTGCAATACAAAACTTTATCCAACACCTCTTAAGATCCGTTCAAAATGGCTTTTAATGTTTTATAAATTTGACGTTCCATGTCAAATTTAAATTATAAACGACTAATGCAAAAAGTTCTTATACAGTAATGCAGTTACTATGGAGAATAAATAATGCAAATCAACAAGCAAACAAAATTAGTGATTGATTAATAATACTGCAGTTAAAAGTTGATGGTAATGGAAGAGTTGCAAGAGGCTGTTTTAATTCCGCTAGAAGTTAAGAAAGAAGCTCAAGCAGCATGTTGTAAATTACTGCCAAAAAAATCGAAGGATAATTACGACAAAGAATTTCGTCATTTTGAAGAATGGAGAAAACAGCAAAGTATCACTGGAATTAACGAAGAAGTTATGCTGGCGTATTTCCATATTTATAGAAGGAAAATAGCACCTTCTTCATTGTGGACGAAGTATTCCATGTTAAGAAGTACTTTGAAAGTGTATTTGAATAGTGACATATCGAAATACGGAAAACTGATTTCCTATTTGAAGAGTGAGGCAAGAACCCACAAGTCCCAAAAGGCGAAAATCTTGGAGAGGCTACATATAGAGAAGTTTCTGAATGAGGCTCCTAACAATAAATATTTGATGATGAAGGTATTATTTATTTTCTTATATTTAATTCAAAATATTTATTCATTATTCGTTCGTGTATTCTATGCAGGTTGCCTTAATAATGGGTATATCAGGTGCGTGTCGTTGTGATTAAATAACTAAGCTGAAAGTTGACGATATAGAAGATAAAGGAGGATACTTCTTGTATGTTTCGATACCTGACACAAAGACAAGCGTATCTAGAAGTTTCACTGTTATGGCAGAAGGATTTACAACAGATATTCTTGACCTCTACAGAAAATATGTCTGTATGAGACCAAAAGGTATTCCACATGGTAGATTCTTCTTAAATTACAAGAAAGAAAAATGCACTATCCAGCCAGTTGGAATTAACACCATTTCTAAGGTACCTCAGAAAGTTGCATCTTTACAGAACCTACCAGAAGCTCAATTATATACAGGACATAGTCTGAGACGTTCGTCAGCATCTCTTCTGGCAAATGCAGGAGCTGATATTACAACAGTTAAACGACATGGTGGGTGGAAATCGTCCACTGTGGCAGAAGGTTATATACAAGATTCAGTATCCAACAAGATTGATATAGCCAGAAAGATACAAGGTCCAGACAGTCTAACGTCCTCGGCTTCTGGTCATCAAATTTCTGTTCAGGATACTTCAAATACGTCTTCTAGTATAACTCTAAATTCGAATAACCTGAATGCAGAGTCAGATACAAAGAGGATTTTCTTCAACTTTAATATTAATGTAAATGTTAATTAGTTGCTATTGTTTACCCTTTAGAATTAATATAAATGTGTTAATACTATAGAAGTTTGAATGTCTCTATGCAATCTAAATTTCACCTTGTTTTATCTCAATAGTGAGATAAATTATGTTTTTAACCCACTAGTGAGTTATAAGTTATAAGCTACGTAATTGATTTAAAATCGCCATAGTTATAGGTCTATTATTAGGAGGTGTTGAATAAAATAGTTAAAAAGGCAGAAATAGTGAAGAAAATGATAACCTTCAAAACGTTTTTTTATCACAAGAAAATAAAGTTGTGATTTAGCATTGGTTATTTATTAAGGTGGACTTGTATAAATCTTCTGCCCTATTTTCTAGAGTTCTAAATTAATACTCTCGACTGTAAATGAATTTGAGAAAATACTACGTCTCAAGCAAACCCCTTTGATCCTGAAACCATCCACTCATCCGATATGATTTTGTGATTTAATTAAATGTATATGATTCGCCTTTACTAATCATCCGAATTATAACGAAAGACTGAACTTATCTTGTAGTCGTTTGTTTGATAATTATTTTGAATGCCGTCATCTGTTAGCATCCGGAAATTTTAGATCCTTTTAACTCTCGCTTGCTTAGGAAATTTTACATACCCTTTCATAAAGCTGACTACGACAAATACAGCCTTTGGATTGGCCGCGTATACTGCTGACTTCAATTCCGAATATTGATTTATTTATTTTATATCACTCTTATGTTGCTTGGGAGGAACACACCACCTTAAAGTTATAATGGTATTATTCTTTAAGATTGCATATTTTTTCTTTGTTTCTGTGTATACTCTTTTTTCTTTAATACTAATATTATTTTTCATTGTGGAAATTATTTATTGTATTTGCTGCCGTGTACAAATAAAAACCTTATTCATCAACTGCTCGAGTGGAGTGGCAATGTAATTGCCACCAATAATAATAATACTTAATCGTTTATTAGACATGAATATAAAAAATAACAAAACTCAAAAATTCATTTCGTTGAAACTTAAATAATATTCACATAATCTGAAATATCCATTCATTCAATAAGTCTGCCGTCTTTATTCAAAAATTTCTCAATTTCTGTCCGAAATATTTTGTTGCTCTAATCTCGTCAAAGCAAATTAAATTCACAGCATCTCTAATGCGATTCTTCAACACCTCTACATCATTTGGAATCCTATTAGAATATACTATTTGTTTATTCGACCCCAAAAGAATAATGTTATCCATTTTTCTTGAAAATTCTCATTCAACCATTCACAACAAACTCGCGAAGACTGAGTGGGCAGGACCAACCGTAACGTTGAAAATATTAAAAAAAATCTTGCTTCGTATGGCAGTTCGTCCACAAACCGGTTCAAAGTATTTAAATATGTATGGCGATTAAGGCCTCCCCCAATAAAATATGGTCCAATTACACCATAATGGTAAGAAATTGCACGCCAGACATTAACTTTAATAAAATATTACGCTACCTTCGGACCAATATCGACAACTATGTGAGAAAGGCACACTATTAGCAGTAAAAGTCGGTTCATCTGAGCAAATAACATTTTTTATGTAAATCTCAATCCTCCAGAATTTTCTCTCACGGAGTAAAACAAAATTTAAACCTTCTGGCTTCATTCTAACATGTGACGAAATCTGACTTTATATGCTTTAACTTCTCTTGCTTTATAAACACGTTGCAAATGTAATCTGCTAATGAGAGTCTGCTCTGATCGCTTTCTTAGTGACAGTTTGGGGCGTACTGAATCCATTGCTAACACAGTACTTATGTCATCTTCATCAAAGTTTCTTTTTTTTTTTGTATATTCTACATAATATACCACTGCCGGTAGTCAAATTTTTTAACCAATCTAGATGCTGTAAATTGGACCAATTGTGTTTGGAAACTTCACACTAAATTATCTAATAATCGCTGGAATAGATAATTCACCTTTACCATAATACTAAATTAGATAAATCTGTTCTGCTAAAGTAAGCATAGAATTTGTGATATTTTGCAGTGGTATTTACAAAATTGTATACCAATTTTAGATCACAGAAAACACTACATCAATTTAGAATTAACTATTTTTGTGCCAAAATGTTTTTACATTTTTATCCTCTCATATCCAGAGCACACTATGCGTTTTGGAAAAGTAAGACAACACAAACATTTCCAAGATATACTGATCTTGTTCAAATTTTCCACACTTGCATAATTTCTCAATCTGAGCGGCTTTTCTTAATAATATTTTGTCGTATCTCCTACAGAAAAAGCACTTTATTAGTGGGTAAAATTACCTTTTTGTAGATGTTCAAGGCATGTTTGATTTTCTAAAACTAAAATTATGGCACTAATGATTTTCTACCCAAGTCGGACTGAACCCCAGAAGATGAAATTTCAACTCAAAAATTTTTAGATATTTTTGCCTAATCATGCGTCCATCCTAGTACACACTATATATATATATATATATATATATATTTAGTGTTTATAAGAAATTAAAATTTTATTTCTTATTTATTTTATTGGCCGTGTGAATACATAATATTAAAATAATAAGCTTTTTTGGTTTAGCAACCTTTATTGAAATTCAATTTATTTAAATAACGACGTTTCGACTTTTTGTGTATAATCAAGTCTTTTTCAAGTAATTTAGAACTAAAAAAATTACGAAACGAAAGGTAAGAATTATATTTACATTATATGAAAGAGTTAAAATTAAAACAATGATTAGAGTAAGAAAAATTAGGGAGAATTAATTTTTCTTACTCTAATCTGTTTTAATTTTAACTCTTTCATATAATGTAAATATAATTCTTACCTTTCGTTTTGTAATTTTTTTAGTTCTAAATCACTTGAAAAAGACTTGATTATACACAAAAAGTCGAATCGTCGTTATTTAAATAAATTGAATTTCAATAAAGGTCGCTAAACCAAAAAAAAGCTTATTATTTTAATATATATATATATATATATATATAAGAATATTTTTGTGATAATTATGATACACCAACACAATTTATCTACATACTTTAGTATTTACATTTGTCTGTTCATTTTGTAAGTAGTGAAATAACCTAATATTATATTTTGAGAAAAGAAATTACATATTTTTATTTAAAAACATCTATTTTACGCACTACCAATGATAATGTTCCGTTTGTATAATGTTTATAATAAAATATTTTGGAAAAAAAACTATTACTACTTGCAGCTTTCACAAAAAGTTAGTGGATTTGTGGTAGAATTGGCACCCTCATTTATTGGAATAGGTTTTTTTAGTCTTGGCAACCCCTTTAGACACACATGAGTCATTCATGTAAGAAAATGTCATTCACAGATTTCTTTGTATTTTCTTTTTATTTTACAATTAAGTTGTTGTCGATCTATCTACGTACAGACTTATCCAAGTTAATAATTTTTTTTGCATAAAATTAACTTGTTGGATTACATATTTACTTGATTATATCCCATACTTGGTAATGACGTGTATGCATTTACGCCTGCTTTTTGAAGAGTTTATTGCATCTATGTGTTTACTTTATTACCCGTACCATTTCTTTTGTTTTTAAACTTCACATGTGCACAGGCGGTGAATACAACACATGGGTTTCATGTGCTAACTCTTAGCGTGCAAGTGGGTGTTTGTGGCAATTTGGAACTTTTAATTTAATTGGTGTGTAGATGCTAATGGCTTTCACATTTGACGCACCTCTACGGCGTCGTTGTAATTAATTAAAGTAATTCATTATCGATTACTTGCAAATTAAATAATTTTTTGTTGTTCAAACGTACGAATAAAAGGGGTTAATTTCTACAGAACTCAAAGAATTAAACTTTTTATATTTTAAAATAAATTTCAATGATGTATAGTTGGCGCAAGTCAAATATGAACGTTATTTGGTTGTCATGGGATTTTTTACTGACATTAATTACTGTAATTCGGGCTTTGGCCAGTGATATTACAAAGAAAAGGGACACAAATATATACTTTTATTAGTGCCTTTTTGTCGAATCGGTATTATCTACTTTAAATGTGGAATAAACTAATTAAAAGAAGATATAAAATTATAGTTGTTTCTTCCTCCTGTTTTGAAGGAAGTTCGGTATGTATCGACCGAAGTATGTGTTGAAATTAATACAATAGTTTTTGTATAACACTAATATATTTACAAGTTTAATCTTGGAGTTCCGTTAACTTAATGTAAATGCAGTATCTGGTCTTAATACTAAAGACCGAGAAAACTGGCTAATAAATAATATTTATTCCTATTTAGATCACTGAGATCTTAGTAGGAACTGTTAGTTAGATCACTGAGACCTAAGCTTTAACTCGAAGAAATCGTACTTGGAACTGTAGTGAGTTCTAAGAGTCTTGTTTGGAACTGTTTATTCATTCCCTTATTTTTCGGCAAGAAAGTTTTGTCCCCACCAGTCAAAGAGAGGGAGAAAACAATGAAATAGAGTATACGTAAATTTCCATATCATTATTTTTACCTTTCCAAGAAAAGTATATGCTGTAGTTTCCAACGTCATAAATGTATTAAAATAAACAATATACGCCGGAAACCCTTAATTATAGAAAATAAAATACCTCTTAAAGTAATAAATATACAATGCACAGAGATAAGCTAATAGTTCGCAGAATCGCATTGAACCGAAACCATTTAACCTATTATAATATATAACAGGAAATATGTACAATAAAACTTATTCAATTATATTTATGCTTATTCAAATACATTTACATAATGGATGGATTAACCAGAGGGTTGTGCCTGTAATAAAATAAATAGTTTTTATGACTGTAGAAAATAAGACAATGAATAAATGTAATACCTGACCAGGCCTAAGGAAATTAACAACATTAAATATATCTGAACTCCAAGACCTTTTCTATATACAATATATAATATTTACAATTGAAAACTAGGATTAAACATAAATATACCTACATCTATTTGCTTATATCTAAATGAAACAAAAATACAAAATTAAATCTAATTTGCCCGAACAATAGTAACAGTTTAAATTTTACAAAATTAAATTAACATCTACGCATATAAAACTACAAAAACCATTTATTACAAGAGAAAATCAATGGCTATAGCAAAATTGGAATAGTGTTATTAATATTTTCACACTTTTCAATCTTCTTGGCATGGACAAAATTTAATGTCACATGTCATAGGTATTTACAAGCTCTTTCCAATCATTTTTAATACATTTCCAGAGTTGGCCGCGGTTTACCGACCTAAAGTCTCTTTGATATATCTTTTTGACTAAGAAGTCCCATACATTTTCAATTGGGTTCAAGTCAGGACTTCTTGCTGCCCATGGCAAAACATTTATGTTGTTGATGTTGACCCACTCTCTTACTATTCGAGCCGTATGAACTGGAACTGGAGAATTATCCGGTAATCAAAATCAATTATTATAAACATTTAGCGTATACCATACTGTTTTCTTTCATGTTGAAATGTAAAATGGTCAGGATAAGTTTCTCTTGCTGATAGTCACATCACGTTTTCTAAAATATTTATGTAATTATTAGCTGTTAATCCCCCATGAATTTGTCAACACATTCCAGGACCGTTAACGTTTTTTAAGCCAACTTGTTTTAAACGCATTTGAGCTGTTCTGATAGATCCTGGGAATAGTGTTTCATTCCGAGCTTTCACAGCCGTTCCAAAAGGATTTTGACGCATATATTCTATGAGAGCATTGTCTTCATTTTCATTAGAGACCTTCTCTACACTTTGTCTGAAAGGTCTTCGCAATCTATGTTGTTCTTGCCAGCGTTTCTTAACGTAAAATATGCAACTTTTAATAATAATAATGATCTTTATTGTCCAACAGTTTATAAACCAATTATAGGACATTATACAAAATTAGACTATTTAATGTCTGTAGAAAAAATACACAACATTACAATGAGATTACACCAAATAAGTAAATGATCACATACCTGCAAACGAGTAACACACAAACACTAACCCAAAGAACTACGCTTATTAAAATTACTAATTTTACTAAAATATTGGTTCTCGCAGTCGGGATGTTGACAACGTCAAAATTGCGAGTGGTACGATTTGGTACATTTAAATTTATTTGCGCGCGTAACGAAGGGGCGTACATCCTTTGTGTTAGAAGATTACACAAAAAACTTTGGAGTATAATCCTCACTATGACGGGATAGTGATACAAAATTATGCTGGGCCAGTAAATGCAGATAGTGGATACCATGAGCAGGGTAAATGCCGTCCATTCTATACGACAAATATTTTAAGAATCTCCTCTGAACACGTTCGACCGAGATCTGCTGGTGTATATAATGCGGATACCAGACAACAGATGCATATTCCAACCTGCATCGAACAAGGGCATAGTATAGCACATTAAAGCAGTTCATGTTAGAAAAATTGCGACACGATCTCACAAGAAAACCGAGAGACCTGCTACAAGAAGAGCAGATGCTAGATATGTGCTGGATAAACGTAAGACCATCATCGAAGAATACCCTCAAATCCTTAAACAACGTCTCCTTAACAACCGACTCAGAGTCGAACGTATAGTGAAATATAACTGATTTAGAACACCTAGTATAAGAAGCGACATTTTTTTACATTTAAAACAATTTGATTTACGTGGCACCAGTTCCGAATCCTGTCGAGGTTAGTTTGAAGTTTAATACAGTCGTCGTGGTTGTTGATAATATTGAAAATCTTCAAATCATCGGCATACCCCAGGCATTCACAACCTTACAAATATAAAGTTAGTATGTATGTAATTGCAGAGTAAGGGGGGATGTAAACATTGCTGTCTACAAATTACAAAGCAAATCATACGAAATTTTTAATTGAAAAAACTGTCTATGAATATATATATATATATATATATATATATATATATATATATATATATAGTGTTTAAAGAATTTTGTTTTTCTTTTTTTATTTTTAATATATATATATATATATATATATATATATATATATATATATATATATTTACATTTTTACGTAAGGGACCGAGATTGGAACTCTGCGGCACGTCAGACTATATCAAAAAGTTATTAGAAGAATAACCATTGTATAAAACGTAATGTTTTCTATCGGATAAGTAAGATGCCATTAGTGTAACAAGAGCTGAGCAAAAGCCAATTTGATCTAATTTAGCCAAAAGTATATTATGAGATCAATAGAATCCAATGCTCTTGAAAAGTTTGTGTAGATGATATCGACCTGTTTGCGTTGATCAATAGCATTAGAGAGATATTTTTTACTGGCATTACATTAGCAGCCACTTCACTTAAAGACCAATTTTCATCCAATTTTGCTATAACCTTCGACTTTTGAGCCTCAGTTAAATGCTGAGGCATTTTAAAAAATTTATTTGACAATAATTATTACGATCTATCAAATTTAAATGCGACAAACGACTATGATGCAAAATGTAAATTACACCATTAAATTTTAGCGTTCATATTTGGGTTTCGTCAACGGTTCATATATTTGATATTCATTAGGAAAAGTTTGAAATATAGCGTAAATAATACAAAAACTATAACGACTAAGGACCGGTTGTAGAATGATATCGTTTCAGATGGCATGGTTGCGCCATTTACCCGTCGCGTGGCTTGCCATTTTGTATTATCGTCATTTTCCGAGTTTGCGATGTCTAACGGTACCAAATTCGACGATGCCCTTTACCACCTTTCTTTAGTACCTCTGGGTCTCCCACCCCTAAGCTGAGACTGTCTTAGTAACCGATTGGGCCGTTAGACGTTGGCAGGAGCGGGTAGGTGGAGCAATCCTGGCTGTTCTCCGACCTTATTCTTCCTAATGGTCCCAACAGGAGTAAAATTATTTTCTAGAAGATCAATTGCTAACGATACAAATGTGAACCAGTTATCGCATGTTATGTTTCGCCCTGTGTTTTTAATTGGTTCAACTAGACGCTACACAATACTAGCGGTACTGTTATCTACTTAAAATCTACCTTCTGGTTGTTTCCCCGCATAAATTTCCATGTTCCATGTATAATACGTGCGAGCATCGACTAACGAGAAGATTTTGATACCGTACTTGTTGGGTTTCGACGGTATATATTGTCGAAAACAGCACCGCCCTCGAAATGCATCCAACATCTCGTCAATGGTGCAGTATTCGCCTGTTGTGTAACAAGCCTTACATCGCTCAAGAAATAAACTGAAAATGTGCCTAATAGGTACGAGTTTATCGACTTCTCGTAGTATATCTCTCGTATTTAAGTAATCGAAACGTAAAGCTCGAAGAAGTACATAAAACTGATTCTTGAGGATCACTAATCTAAAAAGTTCTGGAGCAGTTCCATTCGTATTCCAAAGATCGTCTAAATTATTGTATGGCGATTTGAGAACTCCTTCTAAATACAAAAGACGAAAGCAGGCTTTGCTTTCCTGTTACGTGTATAATTTGTTCGAAGTTTCTCTAAATATTAGTGTGACTTACTACATCAGTAATCATTTTCTCAGTGAAGAAACAGGCTCCATGTCTCATAAACACTTAAAAAAAACATTAGTATTTTTTTTCTTCTACTTTTACGCCAGCGAGATGTTTCGGCGACAAGTATGTGATGTCCTTTTGGTACAATGGAGGTTCCAAAACTGTTTTTTCCATTTTTCCCTATGTAAATTGGGTCGTCTCAGAGACGGTCGGTACCACAGAAGTAGTATCCCAATCATTCGCAGATATGGAATCGGTATGATGGTCAAACTCGTTTTCAATAGAATCAAGAACGCTTTCCTGATCATCTAGTTTTGACAAATTATTTCGATTTTGTTCAGTTAATTCATCATAGCTTTCTAATTCTTCCCAAATTTTTAGTAAGCGAGCTTCTTCCTTTGGATCCATTTTTAAGAATAGCTAAAATTATATTAATAGTATCATAGAAACAATTAGGATGATATAAATTCAAAAAATACCTTAGCTTACTAAAAAACAAGTACCACATGAATTTGTAACACTAATACTCGTACAGTGAGCACTGCACTCACTTTCACCGTCACTCAAAATTAAACACCTCTTTACTAGACTGCTACTCCCACATACTGTTATGATGCATTGTCGTATTGTTCCTTATATGCCTACAGAGGATTATGTAGACGGACAAATTAAAATTCGCCGAAATGTAAAGATGACATCACAATTTATACAAATGTGAGAACAATACTCATGGTGCGCAGGGTTAAGGTCTGTTACATTACACAATATTTGTGTAACACTATCAATATGTTTACAAAAATTTAAAATATCCTTAGACAAATACTTAGACTTACTTAGACAGATACTTAGACAAATACAAATATTGCAAATACTAGTTCAGAAAATATAATTACTAATATTTAGTACATAATTAGTAATACCTAACAATAAGGAAATTTATTTGCTTGCAGCAAGCTCGACATGCGTTCACAACCATCCTGGAAGAATTTTACACCACTCAGAGACTCTTCTGAATAATAAACACTCTTCTCCAATCTGTTTATGAAGTCTTTGATGAATATCAGTAGCTTTTACACTTTCATAGAAAGGAAATTTAATAATTCGTTGTGCAACAGAATTTGACACATTGTTGCATAACATTGTTAATACAATTGACAGTGTTGACACAATCAAGTTGCAGTTGTTTATGGCGTTAGACTAACATGCCTACTTCGATTAATATAAAACAGCTTTACTATTATGTTTAGAAGAAAATACTTTGAGGATATGGTTAATATAGAAAAAATAGTACAAGGATATAATGAAAAAAAAGAACAAATAACCACCCAATTAACAGACGAAGGTGACCAAGAAATAAAAATAGAAGAAGTAAAAGAAACAATCATAAAAATAAAAACAGGAAGAGCAGCAGGTCATGATTGTATATCACCAGAAATGATCAAAAACTTGGGTGAAAAAAGCATAGAAGCTATAACTAAACTGTTTAACAAAATATGGACAAAAGAGAGAATACCACAAGATTGGGAAATAGGAGTGATATTACGCATCTTCAAGAAAGGAGATTACCGTGAATGTAAGAACTATAGGGGAATAACAATGATGAGTATAATGGCCAAAATGTACGAAAGAATACTGGAAAAAAGATTTAAAAATACAAATAGAGACACAGCTAGAAGATTCACAAAGCGGTTTTAGGAAGGGAAGAGGAGTACAAGACCACATATTTACTATAAAACAAATAATGGAAAAAATACAGCAAAGCAATACGTACTTGGCGTTTATTGACCTAGAGAAAGCGTTCGATAGTGTACCAAGGAAAGCGATATCGGAAAGCCTAAAAAGAAGAGGTGTAAATAAGAAATTGAGAAACAATATAGAGTGTATGTATAAGGTCACAAAGAATTATGTACGAACGAGAAATGCAGAGTCACAGATATTTGAAACTAAAGAAGAATTGAGACAGGGTGGTGTACTGAGCCCATCACTATTCAACATAGTGATGGATGACGTACAAAAAGAAATAAAGCACAAACTGAAGAAATTGCCAGTGGGTTATAGAAATATGGAAATAACGACAATAACTGGCTGCGTCCTTGCAGATGATTTAGTAATATTTGTAAAAAACACGACAGACCTGCAAGAAAACGTAACAATATGGAACGAAGGCCTTCAAAACCGAAACTTAAAAATTAACATGGATAAAACAAAGGTAATGGTAATTGGGAAAGAAAACAAACAAGCATTAATAACACTGGACAATACAAAAATAGAGCAAGTAAAGACGATGAGATACCTGGGCGTAAATCTACAGAAGATGGTAAGAACAAAACGGAAATAAATGAAAGAATAGAAAAAGCAACACGGACATACTATGCTTTGAATAACAAATTTATAAGAAAGAAAGAAATATCAACCAAGACAAAAATCCTAGTCTACAAGACTATACATAAACCAATATTAATGTATGGCAGTGAGAGCTGGGTGTTAACAAGGCAGCAAAAAAGTAAAATCCAGGCGGCAGAGATGAGGTTCCTGAGAGCAGTCAAAGGTATTACAAGAAGATATAGAATACGGAATGATACAGTGAGGGAAGAACTAAAAGTGGAATCGATATTAAAGAGCATTGAAAAGCAACATCTGAAGTGGTTCGGACATGTAATACGAATGGAAAACTAGAGACAACCAAAACGGATATGGCTGGCAAGGACACAGGAAAAAAAGACTAGAGGAAGACCGAGAAAAGAGTGGAACAGTGTTGTGGCAGAGTGCTTGGAAGCCAGGGGAACAAAGTGGAGAAATGCAGAAGTAATGGCAAGAGATAGAAGGGATTGGGCAATGTTTGTTCGTAAAGTTTTTTAGACGCCTTAACACCTTCGGGTATAAGAAGACTTTATCGATTATATATAAAAATAAAAGGCAAGTCAAATTAGAATTGCCCTCGTATTTCTGACTGAGTGGCAAGAGATTATTTATAGGAATAAATCGTAGAGTTAAATATCAACAACCACAGGGTTTAATAAGCTTAGAGAGATAAAAGTATTTTCCATTATCTAAACAAAATATTTCGAAGACTTCGTACGTGTAATATCCAAGGCAAAAAGGAACATGTCGATGATATTAAATTATGAATGAATTAAACTGTTAAACATCTTGAAATATTCAAAAATATTTAATTTCATATCCATACGTAAGTGCGTATATACATATATAAGTATGCACGTGTGTGTGTGTTATTATGCGTATGAATCAGATGTCATTTACCTTGATACTATTAATGTCCTTGCCTTTTTGTTGTCCGCCGTTTACTTGTTGATCTGACAGCTCCATTTCGAACAGATTGTTTCATTGTCGAAAGGTAAACAACCTGACAATTGAACGTTTTGATAAGAGAGGGATTCATGGCATGAACGGCTCGTCGAAATCTATGAAAGTTAATTTCTCTTTCTTGACCTACACATGGCTGACTGAACGTGAACTATGAATCAATTCATTCATAGTGATGTTTGAATACGCAATGAAAAGCTGTTCTGTTATTTTTCATTTCCTTACTTATACATCGCTTCTCTGAATGATTGTGTGTTAAATGTAACTGTAATTTGTATATACTGTGTACACCACTGGCTAAATGATGTACATAATATTTCTACAGTAAGGTTTAATAAATTTTGAGAGAGCTTTAGGAAATTTAGTTAAACAAATTGTGTAGACACAATAATCATCCTAGAAATAATAAGATGTATAAACAAGAAGAGTAGTAATTTTAGTATTGCTTCATTTCCATAGTTGAATAAATTAATTTGGAATAAATTAACTCTAGATTTAGTTTGTAAAATCTCATATTAATTCACATTCCGAATATATTAAACATTAATGTTCATAGATTTGAGAGAGAAGTTGTATTGAGTTGGAACAAAAATATCTACGAAGAGCTGTTATAAATCCGTTGAATCTGTATTAACTATTGTATGGATTATACCATACGGTTCGTCAAATTATACAGTGCGTCCATAAAGTATGGACACAAGCCCGTAATAACGTTATTGTGCATTATTTGACAAAATGCAAAGATATGTCGATTAATGTTTTTTATTAGCTATATTTAGATGCTACCATTTTGTTTTTTCCGTCGACCTTGAATAAGTTATGACGTCATTGATAATTTTTTTAAATATCAACCCCATTTTTTTGTGGATTTAGAAAGCTTTTACAATTCTTTATTCGATGATGTAAAAATTTTGGTATGTTACATTATTATGTTACATCGAGTGATAAACAACGATCAGGTGTTTTGTACAAGTCTAGAAAACCTTAAAATGTCGTCGCGAACGTGTAAATATGATGCTGTTGCATTTTATTATATATGTGGAGACGTAAAATACGAACTAAAGACATCTGACGTCCTCTGTGAAGCCTACGAAGCATATTTTGACTGTCCTATTCGGCATCAGGACAAGCCATGGGTTCCACATGTTGCTTGTAGTTATCGTAAAAGATGTTTGGAAGGTAAGCAATTTTTAATTAAGCGGTGAATCAAATATAATAGACATATTAATTTTTATTTCTTCATTTTAGGTTGGTATCGAGGTGAGAAGAGGTCCATGAAATTTGCAATACCAAGGATCTGGCGACAACCAAAAGACCACGTCAATGACTGCTATTTTTGCATTGTGAATCCGAGTAAAAGACGTAGAGGTAAAAATGCAAAAGCACCTGTCGAATATGACCTTGAATCTTCTTCTGCTCCAATTGCACACGACCTGACACGACCAGTACCTGAGCCACGGAAAAAATTATCGCAGAAAATCTCTTAGTTCTAATAAAAGTAATTTCGATAAGGAGTTTTCACTTACTCCAGAACAACCAAAACACCATCTTATTACTACAGAAGATTTTAACGACTTGATAAGAGATTTAAATTTGCCAAAAAATAAAGCAGACATTTTAGGCTCTCGCTTAAAACAGTGGAATTTGCTTGATGATGTTAATATCACGGATCAGCGGACTAGACATGAAACATTCTCAACGTTTTTCACAAAACAAGATGGACTTTGTTTTTGCAATGACATAAAAGGTATGTTCGAAGAAATTGGCATACCCTGTGTTCCTAGCGAATGGCGTTTATTCATTGACAGCTCTACAAAAAGCTTAAAAGCTGTTTTATTACACAACGGAAATAAATTCGCATCTCTTCCAATCGCTCACTCAGTACATCTTAAAGAAAATTATGACAGTGTTAAAATCTTGCTTGAATCTGTCAAGTATCGCGAGTATAACTGGCCGCTGATTGAAGATTTTAAAATGGTGGGATTTTTAATGCGACCACAGAGCGGATATACAAAGTATCCGTGTTATCTGTGCTTATGGGATAGCAGAGCGGATGCTAAGCACTATATTCAACGGTCATGGCCTGTAAGAACAGAACTTTGTGTCGGAAAACAAAACGTAACATTTGAGCCGATTGTTGAAGCGGAAAAAGTGTTAATGCCACCTCTGCACATTAAGTTAGGGTTGATGAAACAATTTGTTAAAAAATTGGATGAAACTTCAGAAGCTTTTGGATACTTGAAAAAGTTTTTTCCGAAGTTATCAGAAGCAAAAGTTAACGCTGGGGTTTTTGTTGGTCCGCAAATTAGACAGATTTTCGCCGATGAAAAATTTCCAACGTTGCTGAATTGTACTCAAAAAGCGAGTTGGAACAGTTTTAAAGCAGTAGTTTCTGGATTTTTAGGAAATAACAAAGCTGAAAACTACGAAAAGTTAGTTGCGGATATGCTAAAAAATTTTAAGGCCATGGGCTGCAGGATGTCATTAAAAGTACATATGCTGCATGCTCATTTAGATACATTTAAAAACAACATGGGAGCGTATTCAGAAGAGCAAGGAGAACGTTTTCATCAGGACATTATGAGCTTCGAACAACGTTATCAAGGCCAATACAATGAAAACATGATGGGATACTATATTTGGGGTTTATTGAGAGAAAGTACTTATGAACATAAAAGAAAAAGTAAAAGCGTGCACTTTTAAATTATTTTCCACTTTTTTGTAAGTTATTTTGATAGTAAAACTTAATAAAAATAATAAACATATTTATTTGAATGGTTTCATCTTCAATTAAAAATTAAAACCACAGATTTTGAAAAATATCGTTCAATCGGTCTCCTAAATACAAAAGCAAACTTTTTCATGTCATATATTTTTTTTCGTCTAATTACGGCCTGAAATATCGAAATTTTATGCTTTAAAGTCAAAGTCAAATTTTGTGTTGACCCGTGTAATCAATAATGTAATGTTCTTATGGATATACTGTATAATGTAATTAAAAAGGAACTTATTAACTTTTATTTGTAAGAAGCTGAAAATAAGAGCCTTATTATTGCTGACACAGATAAAGCGAAATAATGTGCTAAGAATGATTCACTGTTTATTTGTTTTTTAATTATTATTTATTATTAGTACTTATGTGTCATAAATTGTAAATTACAAATTTAGTATATATTCCAATAAATACTTATAAATAATGATTGTATCCAACAGTAAATTAAATCTATGGCGGTTAAATAATTTTCATGTATTGTTTTATTACGTGGCTTTAAAAATACATAATAGACATAACTAAAATTTAAGTGAAATAAAATTTGGCTTCTAACCACATGTAATATTTTACAAACTGTACTTTACCTGTACAATTTGTAACTTGCCTATGTAAAATATACAAGCCCTTTATATAAATTCTTCTATTAATTACATCAGTATTATGTGGTTCTGGTATTCATCTTTTGACTCCTAATTAACGTTTTATTTTCGAGATGAATTTTTTCAGAATTCAATGATTCAAAAAGTTGTATCTGCTTGTTTCATTACATCCATAATTTATAATCGTATAAATTAAATACAATTAATCGAAACTAAATTTGGACACCTAGATTTGAACGATATTTGACGAATTTATAGACCCTACTGAACAGCGTCAAACGCTCTTGTAGTCCTGTTTTAGTAGGTGAAATGGATTCTCAAGTTTTTTTTTGTTTTCTCTTGACTAAGGAAAACCGAAAAAAATATTGGCTATATTATTCAATTGTTACGGAGTGTATGTATGCTTATACGGGCTATTTAACGTAACCATTGACACAGTTTCAACACGATTGAAAAGAAATACTTTATCTGCAATTATTACGTAATTAAAGTTTATTTAATAATGTTTTAAATATATAAAAATATTCGTGCCTGATGTCAACATTTGTATTGGAAGATACCTAACTTAAACGGATATGATATCATAACTTGTTCGGTGTGTGCAAAGTATTACGTATAAAACATAATCAATTATCCTATATATATTTTTAATAATATAAAAAAAAATATTATTAAAAATGGGGTGTGAAGAACACAATACAAGTTCATTTATGTTTTTTTGAATGTATCTTCTCCAAAGACGTAGATACGTATTTCACATTTCTACATGTTCGTCGGTACGCCCCTGTTGGAGAAGAGACACATTCAAAACAAACATAACTACGTTACTATCTAGCCGAAATTATTCAGATAGAGTAGTAGTTATGTTTGTTTTGAATGTGTCTCTTCTCCAACAGGGGCGTACCGACGAACATGTAGAAATGTGAAATACGTATCTACGTCTTTGGAGAAGATACATTCAAAAAAACATAAATGAACTTGTATTGTGTTCTTCACACCCCATTTTTAATAATATTTTTTTTTATATTATTAAAAATACTTTTGTATTATACAAATTTAGTGAGGTTTTACCCACTCAAGTATGTTTCAAATTATGTTGTTATATACACATTCGGCTCACGCCGACAAGTAGTGAAGACACGAGAATACAGTTTTTTATAGATACGGTGGTTACCGACTATAAGAAACACGTCTACTTCGGCTGTTATTATGTAGATAGCGTTGAATATTCCTTCACGCTCTATCTGAATAATTTCGGCTAGATAGTAACGTAGTTATGTTTGTTTTGAATGTGTCTCTTCTCCAACAGGGGCGTACCGACGAACATGTAGAAATGTGAAATACGTATCTACGTCTTTGGAGAAGATACATTCAAAAAAACATAAATGAACTTGTATTGTGTTCTTCACACCCCATTTTTAATATTTTTTTTTTTTATATTATTAAAAATACTTTTGTATTATACAAATTTAGTGAGGTTTTACCCACTCAAGTATGTTTCAAATTATGCTGTTATATATATTTTAATGTTTTTTTTTACTCCAATAGTGCTGAAATCTGTCTTCATTGACAATTAGCGTTTGTTATGCCTACAAAAGAGGAGTATACTTCAAATAATTGTACTACTTAACTATGCATTAACAATTTGTGAATCAATTTAAATTAATCAATTTCGTAAGTTCTTTAAAGCTAACTACTAAAGACCACCCTCATAAAGGCGTGGACAAGCGAGAGGTTCGGGAGACATGAACAGCTATCATAGTGTGAAGTTGTGAACTTGTTTATAGATGTATTTACGAATGCGCGCAAGTATAATTCGAACGGAAAGTATTTTTCTAAATAACGCGAACTTTTATTTCAGTAAAGTCAACCCAGTAACGCCGCTGCTTGCCTACCTAAGTGGCGGTCTTTAATTACATAGTGTTCTAGTAGTCTCTATCCTAAGTAAACCTGGTCACTAAGTCAGATGGTTTAAATTTCTTAATTCTTTGCACTATTTCTGCTTCCGAAAACAATCTTTGGGTTAGCACGTTTGGATGAATTGATATTCGCTCACAGTATTTTACACTGATTTCACAAAGCATTGAGGAAATTGACAGTTCTCACTGAATGATAAAATTTATGAACGTACTTAAGGGGACTATATTACCATCCGTAATACCTTATTCTGAAATCTCTGGAGTATTTCAATATTACTAGTGGACGCTGTGCTCCATAATTGGACACCGTATATCCAAATTGGTTGGTTTCAGAATGCCACTTATATAATATAAGTGCTTATATTAAACTTAACAACAATACTTAACAACATAATAACAGCACCGTTCGTGATAGTATATCTCTAGATATTAATAATGTTTCGCATGCGGGAACCAATTCGTTAGTCACGCCTCCGCTTTCGCTCCGAATTGGTCCACTCTAATGATTATTAACCAGGGAGTGATTGGACTATTCTATCTTCCAAACCGTTTAAATACGAAAAATTTTCTACAATTCCTTGAAAATTTGTTTGATGATTTGCCATTAGCAGTCGTTTGAGATGTAATATTTATGTTGGACGGGGTTTCAGTTCACAACGCACGCATTGTAAAGGAATGACTTAATATTAACTTGCCAGAAAGATGGATTGGTCGTAATAGAGAACTACTGCCGTGGTCACCAAGATCATTAGATCTTAATCCCATTGACTTTTTTGTATGCAATTTCATTAAGCATCATGTTTTTGTCACGCAACCTGCAGACGTCAAAGTTACTTCTTCAAGTTTCTTTCCAAATTATTGCCATTTCTAATAAAACATTTTGTTTGTTATGGCCTTTTTATTAATTATTTTGTAGCTTTCCGCAAGGAGTGGTTTGGGCTTAATGATTTTAAGTACTTTTGTATATTTATATTTTCAATAACACAGAGTAATTCTGTAAGTTCTTTATGGGCTTTTTTAAGTTTGTTTTTATGTTCTGGTCATTGAGTCCGTATCTTTGGTTGCAAAAGGTATTCTGTTGATTGACTATCTTCAAAAAGAATACTGTTCTAACCTTCTAACGAAACTGGACGCAAAAAAATCATAGAGAGGCCCGGCTTACAGAAGAAAAAAATCATTTTCCATCAGGACAATGTACTTGCCCAAAAAAGTTTCTTGGCGATGGGGAAATTGAAGAATTTGCACTACGAAGTCCTGGTAAAACTACCCTATTCCCAAGATTTGACTTCTCCAAACTTCTATCTCTTTCCAAAACTTTCTCCTAGTCTCTTTCTCCCTAGTCATCAAGAAGTGATTGCAGCTGTGAATGGGTACTTTGAGAATACTACATAACATAAATTGTCATTTTCACTATCCGGCCGAGAACGTTTGAGACTACCCTCATAAATTGGGTAATTCACTGGATTCATAGCAAAGTTTTTTTTTAAAAATTGTCTATTATTTTGTTAATGTACCGTATTCATTTTAGTAAATATTTTGTAAATAGAATATATATTTTCTGTTGGCCGGTAAGCGCTCTGATTATAATTGTTATTATTAGTAACTAAATAAAATATTGTACTTTAGAATCGTATGTAAATGTACTTATTAGTCTTATTACACTAGTTTACACCGAAAATGTACATTTGATGAGAGATAGATTTCCTTATGTATTTTCTTCCGCTGAATTCGAAAATCAAGGTTAATTTTTTTTTCATGGAACAGTTTTTGAGATATTGTAATTTTTTCATTTTTTCGACCTTTTTTCACTTGACAAATCATATCTCGAGCTAGAAATGTCCGATTGGGTCGTTCTTGGTACCCAAATGCAAGGTATTGAGATGACGAACATATATGTATAATCGGATCTTTGATTGGTAAAGCGGTTCAAAATATATCGATGAAAATAGGGCACATTTTCAAAAAAATCATATTTTACAGTGATTCTGTGCCGACAGAAAAGTACAAATCTTTAAAAAAAAGTCTGGTTTCTGTTCATGTACGTAAAGATGATACTTTTACGTAAGAACTAAGACCAACCAGAAGAAAATCGGCCGAAAAATAACAAAGTTGTAAGCAATTGAGTGAATATATCCAAATCCCATATTTTCCGAATATTTTATTTTTTTCGACAATTTATTGTTAAACGCTTGCAATACATTCTTGACATTTTTGTGTGTTAGAAATAGTTGTGGCTCTTGCTTTGTCTTCGGTTGCTTTTGGAATCCGTTTCTCTAGTGAGAAACCATACATAGTCTCCCAACATTGCTTCATCCCAAAATCCTTGATAGCGCCGCTCAATGGTCTTAATTTGTTGGTGAAATCTCTCGCCGTGTTCGTCACTTACGTCACCAAGATTGTCCGGAAAGAAATTCAAATGCGAATGCAAGAAATGGATTTTTAGAGACATATTTACACCTGTAAGAAATAAATAAAATGGTAAAAACAATACAATAGAAAACAACCAGGAATGAAATTAAATAATGGCATTAATGGCAATAATGGCACAAGATGGGTACGGATCTTGTTGTAGTTCTCTAGCAAATCGGTAATAATTCCCTCGTAGTTAGGGCTTTTATTGTTCCCAAGAAAATTGGTAACAACCCGCTGAAATGAATTCCAGCCTCGTTTTCAACGGGTGTTAAATATTTTGGAAAATCTGTGCTTTTTACCAATTTCTTTATGTGTGGACCATCGAAGACGCCTTCCTTGATTTTTGCTAAAGAAAGCTGCGGGAAAAGGGTTTTCAAATAGGAAAATACTTGGCCTTCCTTGTCTAAGGCCTTCACAAAATTTTTAATGAGGCCAAGTTTAATGTGCAACGCTGGAAGGATTATATTTTCTTTTTTGACAAGAGGCACGTATTTAATATTGTCTTTGCCCACTGTGACGTTCTCCCTTTCTGGCCAGTATTTTCTTCTATAATGATGTTCACGAGCACGACTATCCCAGAGGCAAAGAAAGCAGCAATATTTTGTATATCCACCCTGCATTCCACACAACATGCCGACGACTTTGAGATCGGAACATATTTTCCAGTTGTGATGCTCATATTGAATGTATTTTAGTAAACTGGCCATTGTGGCGTATGATTCTTTAGTGTTGATGGCATGAGCGATGGGGATAGAAGGTTTTTCATTTCCAATATGCAGTAGAACTGCTTTCAAAATCTCCTTACTATCGTCAATGAACAAGCGCCACTCATTTGGATCATAAGGCTCTCCGAGTTGCTCAAACAATGCAGGAATATCGTTACAGTAGCATATGTCGTTTTCCTTCTTAAAATGTTGTGCGTAAGGTTTATCACTGTTTCTGTAAAATGTTCCATATACTCCCGGAGCCAAACAGTTCCGTTGCTTCAGGCGAGATGCAAGTAACTCCGCTTTTTCCTTTGACAGCTTGAGATCTCTCACCAAATCATTCAGTTCAGGCTGCGTAAAATGTTGCAATTGCGACTCCTGTTGAAATTCATTATCACTGCTTGTGTCTGTCTGTAGTGATGATTCGTTTAAACACAATAAATTGTCGAAAAAAATAAAATATTCGGAAAATATGGTATTTGGATTTATTCACTCAATTGCTTATAACTTTGTCATTTTTCGGTCGATTTTCTTCTGGTTGGTCTTAGTTCTTACGTAAAAGTATCATCTTTACGTACATGAACAGAAACCAGACGTTTTTTTAACGCTTTGTACTTTTCTGTCGGCACAGAATCACTGTAAAATATAATTTTTTTGAAAATGTGCCCTATTTTCATCGATATATTTTGAACCGCTTTACCAATCAAAGATCCGATTATACGTACATATTTGTTCGTCATCTCAATACTTTGCATTTGGGTACCAAGAACGACCCAATCGGACATTTCTAGCTCGAGATATGATTTGTCAAGTGAAAAAAGGTCGAAAAAATGAAAAAATTACAATATCTCAAAAACTGTTCCATGAAAAAAAATTTAACCTTGATTTTCGAATTCAGCGGAAGAAAATACATAAGGAAATCTATCTCTCATCAAATGTACATGAAAAAAATTTCATTTTGTAAACTAGTGTTATCTATACATAATTATCTATATTTCTAATTGTGTTCTATGGGTAAATTACGCAAAGATAACAACATTAATTCTTTGTGGCGAAGAAATATATAGATTTTTTGAATAAATAGGGACTAGAAATTATGAATTTCTTAAAAAATACAAATTTACAAAAATTTTAAGAGTGATTCATATTGGAAGATTAATAGCAAATAAATGAACTGTAAATAAGAAGTACAACACTAAAAACTTTTGTAGAGTAAATAAGTATCCTTTAATTAGAAGAAGTGATTCTATGTAAGTTATTATAATTTGATGTATTAGTTTAGGCGAAGGGGAATTACATATGTCCAGTAAGTTTACATAATTTATATTTAAATGACGCTAATAGGCAAAAATGTGGAGCACGTGTGCATTTGGAAGAATGCATAACAGAATCATAGTTTCAGGTATCGCAAGTACTAATTATCTGTTATTGTACCGTTGATTTAAAATATTAGAAATGGAAACTGAATCGCAATCATATGAGAAAATATAGTTACTCTCAAAAGTATTATTTTTTTTTTATAATTAAGTACTATGGCCAATAAAAACATAATTTTTTGTCAACATAATATTATAAAAATGATATGATATGCACGTAAGCATTGTGTAAAATAAATTTTAATTTCTGTCGGAACATTTTCAAGAAAACTGGAAATTCGCCCGGAAGGAATTCTAAATACGCCTCACCAGTTAAGGTTCCTTTATAAAACTTTGTTCCAATAATATACCCATCGATGATGCGCACCATATTAATTCCCCAAAATCTCTGAAAGTTGTCATCCAATGAGGCTTTCCTACAGACCAATAATGGCAATTGTGTCGAATTACGGTTCCATTATTATGAAAGCGGCTCTCATCTGCCCATGATAATAATAATAATCCCATCTTGACGGGCACTCTCTAGCTATGCAAGAAACGCCAGTCTTCTGTCATAATCTCCTGGTTCTAATCCTTGATGCAGGTGAATTTTGAAAAGCCTGAATTTGTCGGATTTTAGGATTCGTTGAATAGAGGAATAAGAGATATGTATATTCATATTCAATTTTTCTGATTTGTAAAATCGTCGTTATTAATTTCAAATACAACTTTGTTCGAAGCATCTTAGAGACAAATTTTAATAACACTTTTGAACTGTCAAGGTTAACTAACAATTAATGTAAAATTTTGCTTTAGTTTCCATAGATCGCTTTGGCTTCTACGATCCCAATTTTTTAATATTTGGAATGCAATTTCACCTCTGTTTTGAAGCCTAAATATAAAGTGTGATAATTCATGGGAAAGAGAATTTTCCGTAAAATTCAAATTTTGTGGAAAATATACAGGATACTATTTAACACGTTCGCTACCACCATTTAAAAAAAACCTTTGCCACAGACCACTTTGCCTTTTTGTAAAATACGCATATAAATAAGGTACTGATACTATATTGACGACTTTTTTTCAAAAAACATTGTTATTTTTTTTATTCTGATATGACTCACATGTGGGTCAGTGGTCTACAGCAATGATTTTTATCAATAGACTAAATGTCTCATATATGAGACACAGCTTCTGGCTCTAACAAACATGTAAAGAAAAGGAAATATATAGTTGATTCAATTACAAAATAACTATTCAATTTTCGTACAAAAGGAAATGCAAAGTAAAACAAGAATTTTATTCTGATTAATTCGAAAAATTAACAATTTTAGGAATGGTGTTCAACTGGCTTTCCTTTATCATCCACGCACACATTTCACACAAAGAAAGTTTGCTTTCTTTTCTTATTTTTCGAACAAATGCGGCGTCTGATCCTTTTTTCGATTTTTTCTGGAAAATGTGGGATTTTTGGGTTTGGGACTGCATTTTTTCCGTCTTTTTTTCCAGTCAGTATCCGTAGAGTCAATAAGTGATTGTATTATTTGGTCCCTGAAGTTTAGATATACATTTTTCTTTCCTGTAATTTTCTGATATAGCCAGTTACTATTCCATAAGCAAACGTCTACCAAATTAAAAAAATAATTTTAGGTACCATCTAATGGTTTTCTTCGGAGATATATGAAGTCATTTGATCGGTTCGATCAATCGTAAAAACATATATTAGTTGTAGTTAATAACGATATTTGGTTTCACAGATTCTGTGCCCTTTCTGTTCCGCGTTTCTTGTATCTCAAATTTATGCGACGTCGACAAAGACGTCACGTTTGTCGTGCCATTTACCAACAATAACACTACCTTTTCTTTTCCATACAAACTCGCATTTCTTTAGCTTTTTTTATAACATCTTTGGGATTTCCTTTCTTATTTTTTCGTAGTGTGCTAACAATGTGTTTTTTTCTCTAACATTTTTTCTGCAACACCTACACTTGTGTAAAAAATTAGCCAAAAAAATTGTATGCCCCTTTCCTTCATAATGCTCCATAAGTTTCTCTACCACAGCATATCCGTGACCCAGTGCATCATTTTGAGTGGTACTCTTACCAGAATATATAAGAATATTTAGTAAAAATCCATCCGGCGTACATAATTCATACAGCATCGTCATTATCGCCGTAAAAACATAAGCAACGCAAAATCAGTTCAAACCAATTACGTCCCATCGTTTTATGAAATAGTGGATGATGATAGACTATATTTCTTGACCAATAGTGCTTCATACTAGGTTTATATTTCCCATGGCAATACAAAGAAATAAAAATCCCAGCATTTCATCTCGTATTGTATTTTTCCATTTAAGTATAATTGATTTTTCCTGCGGAGCCATTTTTTATAAGAAAAGCTGTGCCCTAGTGTTTGTCCAATGAACAAGTTTATCAATCAATGCAATATCAAGTAGCAGAAAAAATATTTGAAGAGGTGATTCATTTTTAGGTATATCTACTTTCATACCTTCTTGTTCATTGAAATCGAATATTTCGGGATCTTGCTCTATATCAGTCCATTCATCTTCATCATCGATATTGTTCTCTTCACCTTTGTCCACATTATCATCACTATTTTCGTCATCGGTATTATTTTCACTGTCATTAGCCACTGAACCTGAATTTTTGGGAGAAGACGATTGCCAGTCACTTCCGGAATCTTGATATGGTTCTTCAAAAGAATCATCATCTTCATCAGAATTCAAAACATTTTCATCAGCTTCACAAACTTTTATTGCTTCTTCTTGTAGCTCAGCCTCAGTCAAACGTCTTTTTTTTGCGAATACATATCAGAATAATATTTATTTACACATTTATATAAAGATTTATTAGAGAAGAAATGATACTAGTTGAATGTACGAAAACAACATAACCTCAAAAGATATCCAGAGACGATTTTACTCACATAGCTGTCATACATTCGTGTAGACCTCTACGGAGTTTAAAGCTTCTATCAATAGGCCATACAAAATAAAATCACGAACGTGTTAAAAAGAAGAAGTTTGGGTCGTTTCCGGTTAAACCGAAAGCGAAAGAATATGCATATTAGGCTGAATTTAAAGATCATTAGGTGTATATCAGATGCCCTAAATTTCAAATTTTTGTTTTATATGATAACGGAGGTACGCCATAGGAACAATATAACTGAGACACCCGGTATACGATGGTCATTACTAGAGAACGGACACGCTTACCACATGACGCAAAGCCCAGTGCAGTACTGGCGAAAGGCTCTATTTCTAAAATATTTAATTTTATTTATATAATTGGAAAACGAACGGGTGGTTATCTATAAAATTACGAAATACATATTTATTAATTAATTTTATTTATATAATTGGAAAACGAACGGGTGGTGATCTATAAAATTACAAAATACATATTTATTTGTTGAAAAGTTGTATTTTTAAAGTTTTTAATTTTATTTCTATAATTGGAACATTTTTATTTGTTCATTTTGTCGTTCAAGTTGAGTAAAGGAGTATTAATATTGACTAGCAATAGTTTCTCAAGGTTTCCTTCTGTCAATTTTGTTCTCTTTGAATTAAGTACATCCTTATAAATAGAAAACGTCCTTTCTACATCGCAACTGGTTATAGGTGCATACTGGAAATATTCTTTTATTTCTTCATATTTAGCCGTTAGATTTTGTGGAATTGTCTCCATACATAATTGCTGCAATGTAATTAAATCTGGATTTCTATTAAGAATTGCTTCAAACTTTTGCCGAATGTCACATCCGAAGTCACTTGGAATACTTTTCAAATTATTAACAGCCACATCTAATGTGGCTAATCCGTCATTTAATTTGAGATTTCGATTTTCAAAATAAGTGATTAGTTTTGGCAATTTTCCAAAGTGTTCGTGAAGAAAGTACAACTGATTTTTTAAATTTGGGATTTGTGTGAGCTCCTTGCACTCACCAATACTACTAGCATCCTCCTTTAACAGTGTTACGAAATGTTTTAGACTAGCGAAATTCTCAGCATAATAACTAGTAGCTTCCAGCCATGTTCCCCATCTAGTTATTACTGGAGTGGGAGGCAGTGACAGAGATGGAAATTTTTCCCTGAAAAGAGCTACTCTCAATGGTGCTTTTCTGAAAACTTTTTTAAAAGCTGATACAAGTCTATCAACTTCCGGAAAAGTGTCTCTGATATATTCACAGATTCTGTGGAGAGCATGTGCTACACAGGTAATATGCAGCATATTAGGATATGCTTTCTTCAATAGTCTGCCTGTTTTTAACTTATACGCAGCACTATCACTGACAAATAAAAGTATTTTTTCTTTGTACGTGGCGTCCGAATGAAGCATTTTTTGCATATTCTCCTTAATGGTTTCAGCAACTGTTTCCGCATCAACTCTATTTATAACACTTGTTGCTATTACATATGAGTTATAGGGAATAGTTGGATGTAGTACACCAGCTACAACATTTACCACACAGCGTCCTAACATATCCACCGTTTCATCGGCGCTTATCCATATGTATTGATTTAAAAGATGGCTTCTAATGCGTTCTACTGTTCTCGTATAGCACCTAGAAACATAATATTTGCGTAAAGTTGATTCATCAGGAACATTTCGACCAGTATATTTTTTCAGAAATGTCTTCAAAATTGGATTGTTCAATTTAAATAATGGAATATTAGCTGCCATAAAAGTTTCACAGAGTTCTTCGTTAAAATTGTCAGATTCCAACGGGTTCAATTTTTTTCGTGCTTTAACGATCCTACGTGACGTTTTACGGTTGATTTATTGCAATTTTTCAATAACGTTTCACACACTTCACAATAAATTTCGGAATCACTGGCAATGTACATACAATCAGTATGGCCCTCAATCCAACTCGCCATTGTTTCACGATGCCATTCTCGACGCTCTTCCATTGTCTGAAAAAGTAAGAATATTCTAGATCCAAATAAACGAAATTAAATAACGAAATTTTATGCACCCTTACGTGAAAATAATTGGAAGATATTACTTAAATGAAAAGAAAAGGAATGTACGTGCTATTTCTCTTACGAAATACGATAAACTTATTTATTTTATCTACGTACACGACACCACTGTAAAACACTATATTCTCCGAATACAATAGCTGGGTTGTCCATTGTTATCGCTGCGAGACCAGGTGGCCGACTAAGTCAAACAAATACTTCATTGAATTACGCCGGGATGTACTGAGCGACGTTATACACAATTCCAATTGCCGATTGCGTTTTATGGAAATTGCATCCGTTCTCTAGTCATTACACTTTACTATCAATCTTATCAACAAAATCAATCATTTTAACAGCATTGCATTTCATAACAAATTCGTGGTTGGATGTCTCATATAGGAGTATAATATTGTATAGATTGACTTAATGTTTAAAGAAGACAAAAGGGATTTTTAGTAATAATTAGAAATAAAAATTAATCAGTATTTAGAGCAACGTGCAGCAATTATAACGTAGAACAGAAAATTTTAATTTTATTTAATACTTCGTGTCAAATATCGAATTCAATACCTTTATAATTGATTAAATAGTGGTTTCACATCAAACAAGAAGTTATTTCAGAAACATCGCAATGGTCGATAATTATGTATATATAGTACCAATTACCGTAACAGTAGCAGGTAAAGAGGTAGTCAATGTTAAAGTGCAGAAAACATAGCAGAAGAAAACGCAGTCATGGTCGGTTGTCGTTTCGAATATCAGTTATATAAAACGATGCAGTTCACAGACATCCTGCTGGAGGACGCTCCAGGCGGCGTTTAATATGGTACAGTGCGGAGACGTAAGTGTGCAGGATTCCAACAAAAACTTGTCCTTGGAAGGAAATGATGCTCGCTTGCACTGTCCAACACCGCTGCGTGTTCTGTCCCCCGAACACAGCTATAAATATATCAACTCGATTGCTGATTAATTGCGACATACGTGTATATGCTGCTACTATAACTAAAGGTCAAGATTTTATGCAACTAATAAAATCGATGTATTCAAAAGTTCGTTAAATATGCAGATGAAAAGATAAATAAAATAGTGACGTCGAAGTAGTAAAATTGTGTTTATTTGTTATTGTAATTTTCATTTTATTTTAATTGATACATTGTTTGTATATTTCCAGTTGAGTAGTAAAATATTTTTTTATTGTAAACAATTACCTTGATATATTTACTACAATATAGCTTAAAAACTTATACTTAAATTAAGTTATCAGTTTCAGTAGCATAATGTTTTTAATTGAATTACTAATGGACCATGTTTAAACATTTAAATTGTTAGATCCCACTATACATTTATATTTAATTTTGAAAAGCAGTTTGTTAAAACTGTAGCATTCGTTACTGACTTCGCCAGTGTAAATTGCTACGGGTAAATAACAAAAACAGATGCTACAAAACTGGCTTCTGATACTTTTTGATATACTGCCGAAGCACGGCAGAGTTTCAAAGCCTTACCTATGTGGTAGGGTTGATAGTAAAGATACAATTCAACTAGTTAATACCACGGTAAGGTCAGTCAAGACTACGGAGTTCCTATCGAAACATTCTTCAATGTCTATCATTAAAGAATAAGGGCGTGACTAAAGGCGTAAGAATAAGTGAATGACTGAAATTCTAATTAGAGTTCATACGTCACACGAAGGACGTAGATATGATAGCGTACCCACAGGGCGTAATATCTTTAAAAAGAATCTAAATACACATGCAAATCAGTAAGCGCATAAGTAAATAATACTGTAACAATATCTATTGAATACGTTTTCGCCAAAATATTAACAAATATCAAATATATAAAAATATGAACGGAACTGTATACACATATATATATATATATATATAAATAATAGACTTTTTATTGGTTTAGCGACCTTTTATTGAATTATGATGTTTTATTCTACGACGTTTCGACTTTTACTATTTTTCAGTCTTTTTCAAGTATCTAGAAACAAGTATCTAGATACTTGAAAAAGACTGAAAAATAGTAAAAGTCGAAACGTCGTAGAATAAAACATCATAATTCAATAAAAGGTCGCTAAACCAATAAAAAGTCTATTATTTTTAATATTAAGACACGGCCAATAAAATAAATAAGAAAAATAAAATTCTTATAAACACTAAATATATATATATATATATATATATATATATATATATATATATATATATATATATATATATATATGGTAAATTCAATTTGGTGGCGATTTAAGGTCTGGTTATACTTCAAAATATATATATATTTAAAACAAGGATTGTTTTAAATATATATATTTTGAAGTACAACCAGACCTTAAATCGCTAACAAATTGAATTTACCATAACATACAAAGGTCACGAAATAATTATCTTTATATAACAAGTGTTCATTTGAAAAATCAATCTAGTAACATGTGATTTACTGAGAACATTTTGAAGTATGTCGTAAATTAACATTTACTACTTAACCTACGAAGTCGTATATTTTGACAGTTGCATACATACAAATAAATAACAAATAATAGGTATTTATTGAAAACTATAACAAATGTTGAAAATGTAGTCCTTCAAGATCAATGCACTTTAAAATCCTCCGTTCAAAATTTCTGATGATATTCTGCAACATTACTGGATTGTTATTAATTTCCATGCATTTCTGTTCGATTCTCTGTAGCATATCATTCAAATTCAATATAGGTGTTCGCAATATGTAATTTTTTAGATAAGGCCACAAAAAGAAGTCGCAAGGTGTTAAATCGCATGAACGTGCAGGCTAGGCAATTTCAGTATTTCGACTAATTTTACGCTCATCAAAAAATTCTCTTAAATAATCCACAGATTCTGCAGTACAGTGACAAGGTGCTCCGTCTTGTTGGAAATATGCATTTTGAAGTTCATCATCATGCAACTGATTGACAAATGGTTGTAAAATTTCCATACGGTACCTTTGAGCAGTTAACGTTCCCTGAAAAAATATTGGTCCAATGATTCGCCTTTGGCTTATCGCTGCCCAAACACCAATTTTCTCTGGATGTAGCGATTCTTCATTAATTACATGTGGATTTTCACTACTCCAAATTCTTGTATTTTGTGAATTTAGGTATCCCGTTTTATAAAACCATGCTTGATCAGTAAAGATGTCTCTTTGCGAAAGTTCTCCATTATTGTTCATATTTACAAACCAATTACAAAACTGTAGCCTACGTGGGTAATCAATTTCTAACAATTCTTGTACTGCTGTGACACGGTATGGATAAAGTTGCATATACTTTTTTAATAACTTGTGAGTTGTACCAACAGAAAGGTTTATTTGTTGACTCTAATGTCGAACAGATGTTTGTGGTTCATTTTCCATTATTTCTTCAACACGATTGACAACTTGAGGTGTACGTTTCTTAACTGCTCCGCTGCCTGATTTTCTTAAGAGACTACCAGTTTCAGAAAAAAGTTTTAAAGTTCTATCCAAAGTATTCTTAAATTGTATATAATCTATTACAAATTGTGGAAACTCAACTTGAAATTCTACCATGCAATCTTGAACTGAATGAACCCATAAACCATCAATTTTATTACCACTTCGAAAATAAGCCTGGACTAAAAAAATTTTATGTTCTAAAGTGAAAGCCATTTTATAACTGAGAAGCAATTTATTTAAACCAGAATCGACGCACGATTATTTTATGCACTAACTGATATTTGTGATTGACATTATCAAATGTCATTTCGATTTACGTTTACGGAACAACAAACACATACTAATATATATGTGTCTTATTCTATCAAAATTTCAAAGTAACCTAGATTGACTTTTCAAATGCACACTTGTTATATATATATATATATATATATGTATATATATACGAAAGGAGTTATATTACAAATTTCACATGCCTGAAGGGCGAATATAGATTGTCGGAGATTTCCGCTTACGTACATCCAAAATATACAAAAATAATTGCGAATTATAAATTATTTAAATTGACGGAAAGCTTCTATATAAAATATTTAATGCAAATATTAAAATATATTAATGAACTGTTAAATACAAAAACTAAAATATAAGAATAAGCTATAATATGCAAATATGAAATATAAAGCGAAAACTAGATTCATATGTGTTTCAATAACTCGAAATATTAATTAACTATAAATCATGAAAAGAAATTCTATAATTCACTTAGCTTCGACTGAATAACTGTAATAGTGCCTGGGTCCAGTCCTGCATGGCGGTACGTCGCAGTGGCTTATTAACAGGTGTACAGAGAATAGATGAGCAGACTTTTACTTCGTAATATCGGTAGTGCTTGAAGTTATAATTCTATCCTAGTTCCAAAACTAGCTTAATCCTTAATTCGGTTCTAGGTCCTAAACTATCTATATCTCTATCGATAGTTTCAAAACTAGTTTACCTCCCGTTTTAGGTGTATACGAGGACATATATCGAGGACTGCGTGTGGTTAATCAAAGAAAAATTGCCGCCAAATAACCTCGCGGTAGCTTTAAGACAAAAGATCACCCAAAGGCTGCTTTTATTCGCAACTTTAGTACAATATTACACAAAATATAAAATGGTCTTAAACCTTCATACACACAGCCTTGACGATATCTTGATTGGAAGTGAAGTCAAAAAATGCTATTTCATAGTTCGATTGCATCCAAGAACTTAACACTTTTCTCCTGCGGGCGGTGAAATACATTCGCGCTCACCGTGCTTAGCAGGTATAAAACACACGCTACCAAGATACTTCGATAAATAAACGTAACAAAATGTAGAGTTATAATTGATTTTAAATTAGTTTTGGTTATAAACGTCATAATATTTATTTGCAGAAAGGTGAGATATACCATAGCGGCTTCTCGATTACGTTCTTCAACCGACGACGGACAGAATATCAGTTTTCTATTTTTTTTCTCCGTTAAGAACTTTATTACAACGTGCTGGTAAAAGAAACTAGGTAGCAATTGTTTAGGCACCATGATTGCAATTGATCAGAGGATGTGGTACGGTGACTAACCCGCTTAAACTAACCTAACAACCTCTCAATAGCGTCTCAATATTGCCATATCGGCAATGGGACGGACTAAAAGTCTCATTCAAATTTAATTTCTCATGTAATAAGTCGAGTCCACATGTAACGTGCCTTTAAAAACTTCCCTCATTAGAGACGGACATGCTGTTTTGATAATACTTGGTAATCTGTCACAAACATATAATTTTGAATGAGTATTGCCGTCTCTATTGAAGGAAAGTTTTTTTTTATACCTCTATAGTTCATTTTAATAACTAGATACAGTTTCAATTCTTCACCATACTCGCTCCGGAGTATTTGTCATTGAAGAATGTTTCAAGAAACCTCTTTTTATTGTTTTCGCAAAAGCCTTCAAAATGGGATTTTTTATTTCTATTATTTTCAACAAATTACATTAGAATTTCTGGAAATATGTTTATTTCTGTGTACATATTTCGTTCAACAATACACATTTATTTTTTCAAGTTTCTGAAGAAAACAATACCGCATAGCCTAATGAGCTCTTGTAATATGAGTGTAATCGAATAACAATAAGAACCGGTTTCCAGTTATCTTACTTTATTTGTAATTACAACAGTGATTACGTCTCAATAATGTAGGAAGTTGCACCAGTAATGTTTTTGTTAATACAATAGATCTTGTGACGCACTAACAACCGTAAATTTTCCTAAATATTTCTGCAAATTATTTTTTACTGCGTACGGTAACTCGCAGTAAATGTGTATCAAATAAATGTCATGAAAATTCCCAACATATTAATACGAAGCCCTAAAGATTTGCTAACATGAAATGGACGTGCATCGATTTTTAAACAATTTAAATAATTATTCTATATACGTAATGTACATTATCAAGAATAGATTACATCTTAAACGTTTTTTAAATGATCATTATTTTTATGTAAATTATTTGCAGTGACCCACACATATCTAAATTCTAAAATGAAATAAAACTTCAGAGGGTCGTAAGAGCGTGTTACTTATTTTTATTTAGATAATTATAATTATGTAATGATATATTAAATAAATATTGCACGTTAGATGCCCCAAAAATATTATGATTACAAAACAAACCACATATAAATTGTGCCAAAAATGTATTATGTAATAATGGAAGAATTTGATTGAATTAAATACTTATAAATAAAACTCTATAAATAAACTCTATAATAAATTACAAATTATTGAATTAAGAATTTACTTATCTCAGGGTCCGTTGTTCTACTTTCGAAAATTGAATTTCTTAACTTATGAAAAATAGATCTAAAACTTCTTTTAAATATACCAATTTTACAATTGTTGTTTATAATATTACGAAATGAACTATCTTAATATTAATCATTAAATATAACCAAGTTCATGTGACCAATCTTCTATCACTTGTTCTTGTCACTTTCCTGGTCTAATTTCATATGTCACCTATTTAATAATTGTATTTTATTTCACTTAAAATTCATATATATATATATATATATATATATATATATATATATATAATATAATAACTTCGTGACCTTGGTATGATATGGTAAACCTAATCAGTAGGCGATTAAAGGTCTGTATATTACTTCAAAATATATGTATTTAAAAAACTCTACATGTTTCGGCTGTATACGCCTTTATCAAGAGAATACAAAATATGAATGACAGGATATAAATGACTTGACATTTATATCCTGTCATTCATATTTTGTATTCTCTTGATAAAGGCGTATACAGCCGAAACATGTAGAGTTTTTTAAATACATATATTTTGAAGTAATATACAGACCTTTAATCGCCTACTGATTAGGTTTACTATATATATATATATATATATATATATATATATATATATATATATATATATATATATATAAGTGTTTAGATCATTTCTTAGCCGTTCATTAAATATAACATTTGATAAATTATTGGAGTTTTTCGGCTTTTTTTATATGAAATATTTACAAATAATTTAATATTTGTAAATATATATATATATATATATATATATATATATATATATAATATTTTCGTGACCTTGGTATGATATGGTAAATTCAATCAGTTGGCGATTTAAATAGAAAAAAATCGAGAAACACATGTCATATATAAAATACCATGTCGCGATTGCGATAGTTACTACATAGGCCAAACGAAACAATATTTATACAAAAGAATACAAGCCCAAAAATACTCTAAAACAGACAAAACTGCTTTTATCTACACACAAACTATAACGCGATCACCATTTCGATTTTGAAAACACACAGATAATTGGTTTTCCTTCTCGTTTAAGGCGAATGCCGACAACTTTGCATCTTAAGACGCTCCACGGGCGCATACATAATAATAACTCATGTCTTGCTTTTCCCTGTTTTTGTTGTCTATCTGTTTTTGGAATACTAAGGCATGATTTATTGTTATTCAATTGGAATGTAGCTTTGAATAATTTTATCCATAGCAACTCAATTATATGACATTTGTATACTGTCATTTATATTTTATATCCTTGATAAAGGCATCATTGCCGAAACATGTAGGGTTGTTTTAAATATATATACTTTAAAATAAAGCCAGACCTTAAATCGCCAATTGATTGAATTTACCTATATATATATATATATATATATATATATATATATATATATATATATATATATATATATATAGTAAACTCAATCAGTCGGCGATTAAAGATCTGGTTTATTACTTCAAAGTATATATATTTAAAATAACCCTACATGTTTCGGCAATTATGCCTTTATCAAGGATACAAAAAATATAAATGTTCATTTATATTTTTTGTATCCTTCATAAAGGCATAATTGCCGAAACATGTAGGGTTATTTTAAATATATATACTTTGAAGTAATAAACCAGACCTTTAATCGCCGACTGATTGAGTTTACCATATCATACCAAGGTCACGAAAATATTATATATATATATAGGTCAATAATAATAAATTAAAAACGGGCAAGCGGTCTGTCGATTAAAACTCATTTATTTTTTCATCTCAATATTTCACAACGAGTTTGTTCCTCCTTCAGGAAATACTACAAGATTAATGAACAAGACATTAAATAAATTAGCGTATAAAGCAATAGCAAAATACTCATTAAAAATGAAAGTGACGTACACATAGATACATATTAAAATTGATTAAATTTAAAACATTAATGTAACTATAGATATAAGGTGCCGCATCAACCTTTAAATAACATGTATATGTAAAAGTTAAAATATAGAAAATATAAAACGAAACATATAGTAAAAAACTAAAGTAACAAGAATATCAACCAAAAACAATGCACTATAAATTTAACAATACGAGGACCAATTAACAAAACATAGATGGTCATCTAACCGCCAAACCGAGTATATTGATATACACATACAAGTTGTGTATAAATTATCGCAAAAGCTACACGTAGCGACATTCTTCGTTCGGTTCTGAATAAAAAATCTTAATGTTAAAAGGTCGTATCATGCTTCGTAAATGTCAAAATTTGAGAGTAATGATTTTGATTGAACTCACTTTGAAATACAAACTTATTGTTCTACAACGTTGCCAAATGTGTTTTTCGTGGAAGTACGTAAATGAATAAATGTTTAAAACAAGCTTTTAAATCAAAAAGAAAACGTTTACGAAATAATACTAGTAAACATTTTTTCTTTAAACTAAATTGCATCTATCTCTATTAACAGATATCGAAGAGCAAAGGTTAGTTACGCACTAAAAATCTGAACTTCAAGAACCCCGTGAAAACAAACGAAGCATGATACGACATTTTAACATTAAGATTTTTTATTCAGAACCAAACAAAGAACGTCGCTGCGTGTAGCTTTTGCGACAATTTATACACGTTATATATATATATATATATATATATATATATATATATATATTCTACGTAAAGATACGTGTTGCGATCTCCTCTTAGTTCTCGTCAGTGTACGTAGAGAAGCACGTCAATGCTATAAGTTGCCGCTAAGTATAATACAATCTTGTACGTCAAATATCATGAGAAGACGTATAAGATTAGTTCATTCTGGGCATGGAGTTTCTCTACAGAAAGACTGGTCAACCGCAAGTGAACAGAGTAGAATAAAGAACGATGAAGCATCCTGTGATGATTCACGTTTGTAGCGTCTCTCAAAACATGGATTTGACTCCTTGTGTCTCTTTACTAAGCATTTAAACTCAAAGAATGTAGAGCATTTATGTAAAGTGTTTATCAAAATCTGCTGTACAATGGCATGGCAACAATAATGATCCATGGGAGCTTCAACAAGCCGACGACCCAAAATATTGCAGTCAAGTTTGCTAAGATTTGAAGGTAGAAGATGATATCATTATAATAGGAAGACCTCGCTTACAGGAGTAGAATTCCACTAGTGAGATTTAATGCCAATATTTACTAACACGTACTGTTACACATTCTTTAACAATTTGAAGAAGCGATTTTAACAAGAATAGTGTGGCTGGATTTCTTCAATATTAGTGGTTGACTTTTATTGAAACAAGGAGTGACCGTCTAGACGCGATTCGCGCAAGCATCTAATTAGAGCTCGACTAAAAATCTGACTTTCAATTATGAAAACGTATTAATAATGCATAGCTCGAGATACCGCAAAACATCATCCAGCAACAATAAAATTCTGTAGAACAGCGGATAGGGTCTGCAATCAGAACACAGGATAGGAATTATATATTTTAAAAGCTTCATTATTATTTGGTCTGAAATTCTGTATCTTTCATTTATTATCAATGATTGATAAATATGTTAAGTTTCATATCTTCATGTTTTTTCCTTCTGTTGCAATTTCAATAAACAGTTTAACTTACTCAGCCTTATTTATATTTATATTACTGATGTATTTGGAATAAATGCGTAAGAAAAGAAGTGTAGAATAGTAAATTTATACAAGTTTTTTTTTCATTTGATTAGATAAATAAATATGTTCTATTTACAGCTAAATTAACAAGAGCATAATATTATTTTAAATGAGTCACTCTTACCTGGCCTTCCCAAGGTTGCAGTTGATGTTTATCTATATCCGATTATTGTCTGTGTTAAATTTTCCTAACGACGTTGGAAAATTTTCCTGCTGCATATCAGATTCATCAATTACATATTATTTTAAATTTTTAATTAAAATTATAGTGTTGTGGTTTAAGATTTTAAAAAATTAATACTGATTTGGTTATTGCAGCAAACAGTAAAATACTATTTATAAAATAAAACACACTGGACTTTGTAAGGTAGGAACCACCAATGTTTACCGATGCGTCATTATATTATTGCAAACTGGGGACTCCAAAGTCCGATTAAAGTCTCCCTTTTTTAATAAACGATAAATACAGACACGGAAATTATAAGAATTGACAGTCATAGTTAACAGAATCAGTAATTCCGAAAAATAAATTTGCATAATTTATTGATAAAAATATTGTAAATTAGCTGAGCCAACAGACGTTGTACTGTCTAAATTTCAATAAATTTATTTGTGATTAACAACATAATTTGAAACATACTTGAGTAGGTACAACCTACCAATTTTGTATAATACAAAAGTATTTTTAATAATATATAATATTATTAAAAATGGGGTGTGAAGAACACAATACAAGTTCATATGTATTTTTGAATGTATCTTCTCCAAAGACGTAGATACGTATTTCACATTTCTACATGATTGTCAATACGCCCCTGTTGGAGAAGAGACACATTCAACAAAACATAACTACCTTGCATTCTCGCAGCAATTATTAAGACAGAGCGTGAAGGAATATTCAGTGCTCTCTATATATGTATGTTTCAAATTATGTTGTTATGTACGTATTCGGTTCACGCCGACAAGTAGTGAAGACACGATAATACAGTTTTTTATAGATACGGTGGTTACCGACTATAAAAAAACACCTGGCTAGTTCTGCGGTTATTATATAGACAGCGCTTAATATTCCTTCACGCTCTGTCTTAATAATTGCTGCGAGATAGCAAGGTAGTTATGTTTTGTTGAATGTGTCTTTTCTCCAACAGGGGCGTATTGACAATCATGTAGAAATGTGAAATACGTATCTACGTCTTTGGAGAAGATACATTCAAAAATACATATGAACTTGTATTGTGTTCTTCACACCCCATTTTTAATATTATATATTATTAAAAATACTTTTGTATTATACAAAATTGGTAGGTTTTACCTACTCAAGTATGTTTCAAATTATGTTGTTATATACGTATTTGGTTCACGCCGACAAGTAGTGAAGACACGATAATACAGTTTTTTATAGATACGGTGGTTACCGACTATAAAAAACACCTGGCTAGTTCTGCGGTTATTATATAGACAGCGCTGAATATTCCTTCACGCTCTGTCTTAATAATTGCTGCGAGATAACAAGGTAACAATGTTTTGTTGAATGTGTCTCTTCTCTAACAGGGGCGTATTGACAATCATGTAGAAATGTGAAATACGTATCTACGTCTTTGGAGAAGATACATTCAAAAATACATATGAACTTGTATTGTGTTCTTCACACCCCATTTTTAATAATATTATATATTATTAAAAATACTTTTGTATTATTTGTGATTGTTATGTGAATTTGTGAAAAGCTATTGAAAATGAGTAAACAAAGTATAAATGAAAAGAAAACGTATTTCTGAGTGATCATTGTATCTATTAACGATTGTGGCCATGGATATTCAATTTAAGGTACATTCAGAAGTACGTCAATGGGAAATTTTATATGCGAGATGAATTCTTCGCGAAACAAGAGAACAGTAAAAACAAATGTAGAGGACGTCGGGGCGGAATGATACGGCTAACTTCAAAGTCATGTTAAAAATATTAAACCAAGAAAAATTTAATTAAACCGAGTAGTCCATAGATTATGTTATACTGCATCATAAAAAAGAACCAAAAATCGAAAGAATAGCAAACAATGAAAGCAATTAATATGTTGATAAAGTCAGTTAATAGTTATAAATAATATAAACAATAAGAAAAAAACATTTATCATATGTTTCCTAACTAAGTGACACAAAATTCACATACAAAATGAGTTAATTGTGGTAAATAAACAGTAATGAAAAATATTTATTACAATATGTTTCTTTGCTAAATGACACAGTTCACAAACAAAAACGGCTTCATCGTCGTCACTGTCTACATCGACACAGGAGTTGGGTGCCCATTTGTGACAGGAACAGGATATCCATCCTTCAGTAGACTTTGAATAGAAAGAAATCCAGACCGTATAAGCATTCTGCATCCTGTTTATTATCTTTATCGGAAGAATCAGATTCTTTTCTTGATCTACATATTTTCTTTTTTGGTACTTTTCTCGTTTCTCCCTTCAAGGATACTTTTCTTTTACCCCGCTCTACTTTGTTAGCCTCTTTAATGTCGCCTTTTGTCCTGGCTTCCTTCAATTCTTACAAATATGACGATGAACTGATAATTGTCGTTTTTCTTGGGCGTTCTTTGCTTGTTTTGTTGAACTTTTGGAATGGCCAAAATAGTTTTCGGAGATGCTGTTGGAAATTATATGCTTTCTGCAGCTACATCTGGCATCCAAGATGTGATGGATTGGACGTATTTTGTCACTTAATACAAAAGTTTCATCACTTGTTACTTCTGAATGAACTATTTCAATATTTTGCTTATTAGTAACTTGGTTGTTGTTAGCCCGCAAATTAACTAATTGAATATCTGTTGTAGCTGATGGAAGAAAATCATCATCCGTAACAACAGTTTTATCTGGCGGCCAAACCCCGTTTTCCTGAAGCCATTTAGAGTGCTCTGCATCGAACATCCATAAATAAAAGCCGTCCCAAATAATGTCAAAATTTGGTATAAGGTTACCACTTTTGCTGAATTAGACCTCATCCACATTCAAACTTCTTCCTCATAATAAACGCTAATCTAATTAATACAACGTCCAGGGGTTGAATACGGTGGGAACAGTGGAGAGGGAAACATAGTAAAATCGCTCCGCTATCTCGAGCAAGATCAATGAGATCGATATTTTTTGTGTGCGTTGCATGTTCGTCAAAGAGCAATAATCTTGGAGATTCCTTAGTAGATTTCGACAAACTTTTTAAACCAGGCCAAAAAATGTCACCCAGCCAGTTTCACTCACTTCTGCCCATCCTCCAGGCGATAAACCCAGCTCAAACTCCAGCTACTTTTTTTACGTGGGAAGATAAGCATAGGGGGCATATAAGAGTCACTAGCTGAAATACATATATCTACTGTCACCGTTTGACCTCTCTCACTGGACGTGATTACTCCAACTTGCCGCTTTCCTTTTGTTGCCAATATTTTAGAATGAGCCTTGGGATTTACTATGACTCCGGTTTCATCGCAGTTGAAAATCTTGTCGGCCGTTAATTTATATTTGTCAATACATTCAGTCAGCAACGTATGAAAGTGAGTAACAGCTACGCGATTAAAACCCATGGTACGAGCTCCAGAGGTGGCCTCTGGTGAACATACACTAATATCAGGATGTCTCCTTAAAAAACCAGCCATCCAATCCTTCCCGGCCATTTCGCAGTCTTTGTTGAACTTAGAAATGTTATTACGAATTGCCAACTGGTACGCCAATCTAAGTGCATCTTTCATACATAAACCGCATAGCCGTTTCTCCGTATCTTTGAGGTAGGCTAACTAGATCTCCGGCTCATCTGTAGAGACACATTCAAATTTTTCTGCTTTCTTATCTATCGTCATGACAGGATTTTCTCGCTTTTTCTTGACGTATCTACCCAAGGTTGATTTTGGTACACTAAAATGAGATGAAGTTCTACATAAACTCAGTTCTCTATTTATTACCGTCGCTATTGCCTGCTCCATAGCGTTAAGCGACCACTCTTGCCGATTTGTTTTTTTAATATAGTTACGAACCATGTAAAATTAACGAATATCACAGTAAAAACTAGACCTGAATGACACGTTGAGGCAGAACGAGAAACATCTCATTCTGCCCCGTCCCATTCCACCCCAGACGCACAGTTTGTTCAAAACATATAATTGTGAGGTTGTGCGATGTTATTTTTTCACCACGTTTATGTTATTCTAATGAGCGTTCATAACTTTGCATACCATCCAATTTTTAATCAACTGCAATTAACAGAACATTACTTACCTTAAACGAAAACACGAAATTTATAAAATTACACTAAAAATAAGGAAAATGTGAGAACATAACATATACTGCATAAGTATGGATGACGACCAAGTCGAACAAACGGGCAGTACAGACGATGTTCTCTCACCGCACGCCGTTAGTTTAAGTACATAAATCACCGAGATATCGACACGTCTCATTACACCCCGCCCGTCCGTTCCGCCTGTCCTTCCCCTAATTTTATTTTAATTTAGGTTGGAATGTGTTTTTCCAGATTTTTCTCTAGATGTTCCAGATTTTTTTATAAATTGAAAACATTAAATTGAGTTATATCCACCCCGGGAGGGAGCATAACAAACAAAACAACAAAAGAACCAACTAAATATGTCGTTCCTATTGTCAGTTATGATCGAGAGTGCATACAAAAATTATAATTTTTGCAGTTAGTCCGAATTTTCCGACTTTCCTTTGTAATTGTCCCGATTTTTTTTTTCCTAAAAACTTTTCCAGGAGCACAACGAACAATACAAAAAGAAATTACGCATATCTATTGTTCGAATCGTGAGTTATGGTCTTGAGTTCATATAAAAATCCTATAGAAAAAGCACTGTTTCCCGAATTTTCCAATTTTCCGGGCAAATTTTCCAATTTTTGTTTCCCTATAAATCTTATTCGAACTGTTGTGCATATTTTAAAAAAATTAGCCAAATCGGTCCAGCCGTTCTCAAGTGATGCGCTTACCAACGAACAGCATTTAATTTTTATTTATATAGATTCATGTAATTTTACAAATTGTTAATTCTTTAATATTTGCCGATAAAATTTGGAAGAAAAATATGATAACAACCTTCCACACAACATGAGGAACACACCCACAAAATTTTACCAAAATCGATTACATAGTTTGTGAGTCTATAAATAACAAATGTTTTTGATTTTTATATATTGTAAGTAAATGTTTATGTAAGTTGTTAAAACGGAATGATAAATCTTTCTATTTTAAAATGAAACTAGAAGAGCAGAAAGCAAATTAGAGTAAAGCCTCGATTATCCGGCTCGGCCGGGACTGGGAGTTTGCCAGATAATCGAAGCACATCGTTATTTACATTTTAATGTTTTTTATTTGGACAAATACATATAGAAAAATCATTAAGATAATTTAAAACATAAGAACATTTACTCATAGTAATAGAAAAAGTGTTGTAGATATTAAATAGACATTATGCAAATAAATAAAAAATTTCATTAAGTTAATATACAATTTACTACTTTGAAAAATTAGTAATTTGTTTTTGCTTTTGTGATTCTTATATTCTAGCCCTTATAAACTCCTTCATTTGTCTAAGCTGAAGAATATCAATACCATTAGGTTCAGGTTGCTCGTTAAAATATTCGAATAGTACATTCACTGCATCTCTTGCTTCTTCACGACTTCCTTTGATGATACAGCCACTATTATCAGCTACATCATCAGCACTCAATTTCTCCCATTGAATGGCTAATTCTCGTATTTCATGGCGCTTTTTAAAACTGTGCAACCAATTAGAAGACGCAGAAAAGTTTCTTTTAAATTTCAACTGTTGTCTGTTAGAAATAGACTTTGCACTGTCTGCTTTAGCTACAAAGCTCTGTAATAATTTTTCTCACAATATCACGCCCCGTTTGCTTGCCTATCCTATATTTTTTAGCCAGTTGTGAAATACCTGTTCCCTTTTCAAATTGTTGAAAAAGATTGATTTTGTGTTCTATAATCAAAATATTTCGCTTGCACCGTTACGCTGCATTTTGTCAACTAAACTATACACTACATATTTGTTTTCAGTTCGTAACGCGACTATTTCCCCGAAACCCTTGAGTGTCCTTGAAAACCAACCGTTAAAACAGTAGCGTGGCTGCTATCAAGCCGCTGTTGCCAGCCCCGGTTAATCCGCGTATGGTTCACCGATGATAAATTTATGCACGGATAATCCGCCGCCCGGATTAACCCATTTATTCCCATAGTTGCGTTAACGCAAAACCAAAAAAAAAAATTTTTTTTCGACTAAAAAGTAATAATTTTGGATGTACTGTCAGTAGCATTGCGTTAATAAATATTTAAACAACCTAATAAACATTTTGGGAACGGGTAATCGCATTTTCAATTTTGAATAAAAATAAAATAAAACTATGGAATTTTCAAGAAAACTGTGTATCTAAGTTTAAATTAAATAACATACAGCTTACTTTTCCATTTATCATTAAGAGGTTTCATATAAAAGATACTTCATGTAACACTATTTTGGAAAAAAATCAATCCCCTTTTTTCCGGAAATATTTCTCAAACGGATTTGAAACATAGCGTTGCCAAAAACGCAACATTGGGGCAAATGGTGTAATTGTAGTCATGCGTAATATTCCTGTCTGAACATGCTTTTTCACGTCTGGGGGAAGTTTATTGGGTATCCGTTGAGTGATGCGAGTTTATTCAGTTCATTTACGCTGTGGGATAGAGAAGTTGAAGAAGTTAGAGTTCATAATAGTGTTATCTTGAGGATTACAGAAATATTATACAATGGTAAGTACAACAATTTCTGAAGTATGTGTTGGTCGTTGATGTTGATAATAAAATTATTTTAGAGTCACGTGAAATATCGCGATGATTCTACCAGACCGTTGACTTTGAAAGAACTTGAAGCAATTGTTGAAGATCTTGATCTGAATGAGGAAATTGATGTTTGTTATATACCACCGATGATATAACGGACGAGGAGGACATTGAAGATAATGTTATAGGTGGAGTAGAAAATTTGCATGTAGATTTAGCGGGAACTTTTGAGATAGTGTGTCCGAATAACGAAATTGAGATAGAGGATGGTATACATCATGAATCAGCTTTATCTACACCAAGCAAAACGGCAACAATTGAAGACATTATTTAGTGCAAAACGCCCGTTGACTACGAGGAAGATGCTACGTCAAATGAGGAAGGGAATGTACAGAATATTGTTGAGGCGCTACATGGAAAGCCTGTGCTTGATTTCTTTATGCAAGTGTTTGATAAAAATGTTAGCCAGCTTATTATTTTAAACTTCATAAAATATGCGAGAGATAATAACCGTACTCAATTCGCCTTAGATCAAAATGATCTAGAAATTTTTTTGGGAATATTGATTTTGAGTGGGTCTCATACTCTTCCACAGGTAAAACTTTACTGGTCATCTGATGAAGATAAAGGTGTTCAATTTGTGAAAAATGCGATGTCTCGAAACAGATTTCTCGACATAAAGCAAAACATTCATCTTGCAGATAACAATCAATTAGACAAGGCAGACAAATTTGCGAAAGTAAGACCGCTGGTTGATCTCTTGAACAGCAATTTCTTGAAGTATGGTGTTTTTAGACATCACTTATCAATTGATGAGCAAATGGTACCCTACTTCGGCCGTCATTCAGCGAAAATGTTTTTGAAAGGGAAGCCGGTATGTTTCGGGTTCAAAATGTGGTGCCTGGCATCTAGCGATGGGTATTTATATCAACTCCACCTTATATTGGAAAAACTGGTGAAAATGCCAAAAGAGAATTTGGTTTAGGTGAAACAGTGGTCATCAATCTTTTGAACGTATTAGAAAATAAGTCGACTCATAAGGTATACTTTGATCACTTTTTTACGAGCTACAAGCTATTAGTTCATCTGAAACGTCAAGGATACTTTGCTACTGGAACTGTACGTGAGAACAGAATGCTGAAATGCCCTTTAGAGACTTGTAAGTCTATAGGAAAAAAATCTCGTGGTACAATGGATTCTCGTTACGATCACGTAAATGAAATAAGCGTGGTACGTTGGAATGTGTAAGTCTGCTTTGCTTAATGTGTTTGTGAAGCGGTACAATCGTAGAGAAATATACCACAACCAAATATGATTGCCAAATATAACAAATATATGGGAGGCGTCGATCTACACGATAACGCAGTTGCAAATTACCGAATAAATATTTGTGGAAAAAATGGTAGTGGCCGTTATTTATAAATATGTTAGATTCTACTGGGAAACTGCACAGATTTGTATACACAGAGAAACCCATTTCGCAGCTGGATTTCAGGTCTGAACTTGTACGAGGCCTCATTAGTGCTATCAAATGAAAAACACAATCTGTTCGAGGACGTGGTTCCAGTGCGTCTCTATCATCCAGTGCACGTTTAGATATGGTTGGTCACCTAATTGAAAGAAATCGTGAAAATTGGAGACGTTGTAGAGTATGCAAAAGTACAACCGTATTTATGTGTAGTAAATGTGGAGTTCCATTACATTCACACTGCTTCAAAGACTACCATAATTAATAATTGTAATATTTTTTTTGTGCATATACATAGTCCCATTAACGCAACGCAAAAGAAATATAAGAATCAATGGTTTGCCTTTTTTTTACTTTAAAGCATGTTTATAAATACCTAAATAAAAGTTTATTCCTTAGAGAATTTACGTTTTTCTTGGTTTGTCTAATAGTGGTCCTAAATGGGTTAAGCGCACACGGTTAATAGGGGTTCCACTGTAGTCGTTAACATAACCTAATCATTCAGCGAAAACTAACTTTAAATTATAATCAATTAATTTATTGAACGTATTAATTGACGAAAAGAAGGATTTCGTAGAAATGTGTAAAATTTGTTTAAACAACGGGAAATATATTCTAGAAAGTATATATTATGTTGTTTTTAATAAGTGCTTTACAAAAACTATGAATTTTACATATTTTTAATAATATCGAAATATTTGCGTTAAAAGTGCTTTTCAAAATCAAAGACACATGTTTCTTGCTAGTCAGTACATTTTGAGAAAGACAAATTACATTACAAAAATTTCCGTGCTACATATAATCAAAAAATCACAAAAGACACCATGGAAGAACGCTCAGCGTCGGTCATTGACTAATGTCAATTTCTTATATTTCAATTTGGATTTAATCATGTGTTCAATCCGTTCGCGGAGGGATGGCAAAAAAAATTAGTAATATTTTCCGGCTAGGTAACGTTCCTTTACCAAAACGAACGAAATGATTCATTGTCTACTAACATAAACGGTACATTACACAATATGAAAGTTACACATAAATGAAATAAAAATGTCTCAGCGATTATGCTTTATAGTATTTATGTGTCTTTCGCAGTGAAATTTCCATGAACACATTAACGGTATATCGCACACTTTGCACTTTATTGTACTGCCATTGTACATTAAATCCGGAAATCTCTTTATCAATTTATAAGCTACATCATAAAATGGTCTCTTTCTGGCTATTTGTGACATTATAAAATTATTTAATATTTCGCATTTTCGCAAATAGTTCTAATTTAATGACCGGATGCTATATCTACTATCTACGTTAGCACATATAGACGACTATATATGTATGTAAAAATTGACTCATAATGTTAATCTAAAATTAATATACTTTCGAGCAATATTATTACCTATGTCTTAAATTCTGACAAAAATTTATAATTCTATCATATTAAATAAAACTGTAAATATACCGTTTTCTTAAAATTTTTGTTATAAAAAGTCGCAGACTCTGTTGTTACTAACAAAACTTGGTAATTTAGGTCAGTTGTTAATTTATAAAATATTTAAATACGATAAATTCCTATAGTTTAACAGATAGTAAATAAACGATTGCTATTTATTAAATAAATTCTGTAGATTATGCGTTTAGCTTTATACCTAATTGTTTAGAGAAAGGCAACTGAAAGAGAAAATAGTATTGCAAAAGCTTATTGTCTGTTTAACACAAAGTACTTAAAATAAATTTCGAAATTTTTAAATGGACTTCCAAATAATGCACGTTAAATCCTTTACTTGCAACTTTTCAAGAATTTGTTCTTCTGTTCACATAACTAATCAAATTTCTTGTATACATCTAAATTGATATCTTTTCCAACATTGGTTTATTCTAGTTTTGTATAAGTTAGTTGACTAGACCCTGCTATCAGTTTGATCGCATCCTGAAGACGCAGACAATATAAATAGTGAAACGTTGAAACGACCACAAATCGAAATCGCGAAGAATATTATAAGAAATTGAAAATCATAAAATAATAAGATATTATAAATAAGATAACTGGTGGGTATATGTCTATGGAGTGTGTGTTACAAGTTTCAATGTGATCGGCGCAGTTTTCGCTAGGCTACTTACGATTACGTATAGTGGCAATTGTGTCCTGCTGCTATCATTATAATGAATGAAAAATATGCACTAAATTTTGTTTTAAGCTCGGAAAAGCGGCTACTGAAACATAGAATGATTCAGCAGGCATTCGATGAACAATCAATGAGCCGGGCATAAACTTTTGAGTTGTTTGCGCGTTTTAAGACCGGTAGAACGTCCACTAATGACAACGAACGAACAGGGGACCTTCGACGTTTATAAGGCTCGAAAACATCCCAACAGTTCAGTGACTCATTCATGAAGACCGTCCTCGGGCTATTGACATATGCGATAAAGTTGGAATCGGATATGGTACATGTCAGCGAATTATAACTGAAGAATTGAGCATGCCCCGCTTGCCGCGAAATTTGTTCCGAAATTCCTGACTTGCGATCAAGAGCAGGAACGAATTGCCGTTTGCGCTGAGCTTAAACAACTTACTGCGGACGATAAAAACTTAATGTGACTTTGATATCTTCCCAAAAATGAAACTGCAGCTTAAAGGCCAACGTATTGATAGCATTCAAGAAATTCAATGGGAATCGCAGTAGTCTACTTATTCACAGGAAACGACTTCCCCAATATCTTCCAGAACTGGAGAAGACGCTGGGACCGATGCATAGCTGCGCAAGGCACTACTTCGAAGGTGACAGAAAGCGCCAGGAATAAAAGTTTTTTTTTATGTTTTACGTTTATTATGCAATCTGTTTTTATATAAACAATGATCATATCTGATTTAAGACCAAAAATGGCGTGAGAGAACCCTATTCCACTGAATATAACTCTATACGATACAATTTAAATGTTCATGAGTTCATTGCACAATGTTGTAGGTATTTGTAATTTCACACTTTAATTCAAAAAGGATAAGTCCAAAGGCTTTTTGAGTGTCAGTCTTCTGATATCTTCTCTGTATCTAGGAGCTCCAGAGCTACTGAATTGGAATGTCTACTGCATTCCCTGATCGTCACCTCTACTGTATTAACTTCCAAATCATGTTTAATGACTTTATTTGTCACAAAGTAATGAGCACAAAGTAATAATTGCACGCAGTGTTTTATATTAGAATCTCTTTATGATCGTAATATTGGACTTGTGTACTGTACACCATAACTGAATCCCATAGGCCTAGACAGGCTTAAAGATGACGTTATATGCCAAAAATTTGTTTCTAAGCGAGAGTTGGGATTTTCTTACAAGGAGCCAATAGTGCTTCCGAAATTTTGCTCCAAGTTGTTGGCGTTTTTCCATATGTGCACTTCCCAGGTTAGTTTCTGATCTAGGTGTGGGAATAAATAAGGAATAAAAGTTAAGTTTTGGATTTTTTATAGCATCAGCATCGGAATCAGAAATATCTGGATCGCACCTCGTAGAAGCTTTGCTAACTGTATATACGAGAGTGGATCCCTTTGCTTCACCCCTGACCCACTCACAATAAAAAATTCGCAAATATCTTAAATTTATTTTTCATCATAGTCTCCATTTAGGTTAACACATATTTCCCATTGATGTTCTAGCATTTCTAATGCTTCTCGAAAAAAAGATTGTTCAACTTCTGCAAACCACTGATTTGCCTTACATATCACATCATTATCTGACGGAAATCGTTTACCAAACAAGTGTTCTTTGAGTTTTAGAAACAGTTGGTAATCGCTGGGGGCCAAATCTGGCGAATATGCTGGATGCTCAACTAATTCGACGCCTGCTTGAGCTACTGCAGCTGTTGCAATGGCGGATCTGTGACCTGGGTGTGTTATCCTGATGCAAGAGAACACCTTTGCGTAACTTCCCCCAACGTTTTCCTTTTATTAAGTGACGAAATTTGGGAATTAAATTGACATAATAAGCACCTGTCATTGTGGCCACCTTTCGAAATCCACTAAAATTACACCTTCAGCATTCCAAAATGCGGATGACATGAGAAGGTCATGCCATCCGCATTTTCGAAGGTTCGAAGGCTGAAGGTTACATCTTGAATTTTTCGGCGGTGGTGAACCTCGATGTGTCCATTCCTTACTATGTATTTTGATCTCTACATCATAATGATGGATCAAGGACTCATCCATTGTCACTTGCAAAAAAATTTTCTTTGTCGTGTCTATACCGCGTTGAAAGACGACTGCAGATGCCTTTTCGAGTTTGCTTGTGTGCATCTGTTAACATTCGGGGTACCTGTGTTGCAGACAATTTTTTTCATGTTCAATTCGGCTGTAATTATATTATATATCTTCAACTATTTGTCTAATAGTCACACGTCGATCTTGCAGCACGAGATAATGAACCTTTTTAACAGTTTCTTGGGTAGTGACGGTTGTGAGTACTCCACCTGCATATTCGCCTTTACACGACTGTCTACCACATTTGAACTCACGACACCACCTTTTAACTGTGTCATATCATACTGCAGATTCCCGTATCCACCAAATCTTGATGAATTTGGGTTGGGGCCATCTCTTTTAAACGTAAGTATTTAATCACCGCTCGTTGCTCGACACGATGCATTTTGATACTGATATGTGACTCTCTCAACCTCTAAGATCTACTGTAGGCGCGTTTTGACAGATTTAGACTTGTGAGTTTCTAGCGTTAGTATATACATTAGCATGTTATAATGCGACGTGAAGATAAATCATTGTTTTGGGCGGAGCAAAGGGATCACCTCTCGTAATTTATTCGGATTGTAGCCATTAAAGAACTTGAAAGTGACTGTCAGGATCTCTAACTTTAGAACTGCTCGTCTCTGTTTCCCATAAAATGAGAATGCGAATACTTAAAATTTATAGATAACAACATTTTCTGAAAAGAACTTGTAAAATGTTGTAATATATGTTATAGTATCAACTTCTTCAAATATAATCCGCTTTGGATTTCAAATTTTAGTGTTCTTCTATAACGGCAAATAATGGGTGATTCATTTGGAGGTACTTTTTTAGGTGGGGATTTAATGGCTGAGCGCGCACGCGACGCGTCAGCGGACTGCGCATTCTGGTTCAGTACTATTTGACATTACGTAATGGAAAGACTTAGCCCGGCACAGCGTCTACAAATAGTACAGCTGTATTACGAAAATGGGCGTTCTACAAGGAATGTGTATCGTGCGCTTAGAGCAACATATGGGCCACATAATCGGCCTACCGAACGCACAATTCGCTATACCATCAATAAGTTTGAAACTCAATTTACAATAATGGATAATACGCGACCACATAGACCTCATCCAGCACGTAGTGAAGGAAATATAGCGGCGGTAGCAGCGAGTGTACGCGAAGACCGGTAAGATTCAATTCGTCGCCGTTCTCAACAGCTTGGTTTGTCGTGTGCAACAACTTGGCGTATTTTACGAAAGGATCTTGGTTTAAAAGCATACAATATTCAACTAGTGCAAGAACTAAAGGCGACCGACCTTCCGAACGTTTCCGTTTCAGCCGTTGGACTCTTGATAAACTTGCAGAAGATCCACTGTTTTCGACAAAAATTTTGTTCTCCGATGAGGCCCATTTCTGGCTTTATGGGTACGTGAATAAGCAAAATGCCCGTATTTGGGGTGATGAGCAACCTGAAGAGATTGAAGTGCTACCATTACATCCAGACAAAACAACTGTTTGGTGCGGATTATGGGCCGGTGGAATAATTGGTCCATATTTCTTCAAAACAGAAGCCGGCCGGAATGTGACTGTGAATGGCGACCGTTATCGCGCCTTGATAAGGGACTATTTGCTGCCTGAATTTGACACCAGTGGTCTTACAAGACATTTACTTCCAACAAGATGGCGCCACTAGCCATACAGCTCGTGAAACTATGGCTTTACTGCGAGAACGATTCGGTGAACATTTAATTTCACGCTTCGGACCAGTAAATTGGCCGCCTAGATCTTGTGACATCACACCATTAGACTTTTTTCTGTGGGGCTACGTGAAGTCTAAAGTCTACATGGATAAACCGGCTACAATTGAGGCATTGGAGGCCAATATTACTCGGGTCATTGGACAAATACCACTCGAAATGCTAGAACGCGTCATTGAAAATTGGAACAGCAGAATAGACTACGTTAACCGCAGTCGCGGCCAACATTTGAGAGAAATAATCTTTAAAAAATAATTGTAAAGAATGGTTCTTTTGTATGATAATCAAGTTTCTTAAATAAATTGGCCTTTTTCATTTGTTCTTTGCTTTTGGAAAAAGTATCTCTAAATGAATCACCCATTACATACTTAAATGCATACAATAAAATTTTAGTTTGACGTAAGCTGTATTCGACATTCGGTATTTGGAGCGAACTTAAATTTACCGACCTACTTTTGCGCATCAAATTAAATTGCCGTTTCCACGCGCCCAAGCAAATTATCTCATTCCACAATTTGTAGTAGCGTGCATACATTTAATCAGTGTTCATGTCGGTGTGTAAAGGAACACGTTTAATATAATTAAGAGAACACCTTGTCGTCATGTATGAAGGTCAGGGTATTTTTGATAATTACTCTTTTCAAGTTCAAGCACACAAAAGATCCGATGTTCTCATAGATATTATATAATCATGTTAATATTAATGAAAAGTATAGTATCTACATCATTAGAAACGTTTATATTTAGGCATACTTACAGAAAACGTTTCTGAGCAATTTCCGTTATACACGACGGATGTTGGCCTAATCTCGAGTCTTTATTTATTCATACAATATTTTTATGGCAATTTCATTCATATTTTTGTGGTAGTTTCATTTATATTTTTGTAAATTCAACAAAAGTAACATCTCTAAAAAATATTGCAGCATGTTAAAGCTATAGTCATTTAAATTCAACACCTCCCCGATAAATTATGATATACTTTATTTGGAATATGTCTGCTAAACGATTACATATTGCTATATGAGGGATACCCAGAAGTTCTCCAGATAAATTCAGTAGTATCCATGCGAAAAAAGTAATCTCCTTCGGCATGAATACACCGATCCCAACGATTTGCCTATGACTGGAAGCAATGCTGTAAGTCTCTAACTGTGATTCGATCTGGGTCTCCTCAATCTTCTCAAAACGGTGCCCCTTCAGTTTCAGTTTCAACTTCAGAAACAGGAAGAAGTCTTAAGGGGCAAGATCTGGGAGGTAGGGAGGGTGGTCTAGTACTGCCGCCTTCTTTGAGAACCTGACACACAAGTGACGTGTAGATTGGCGCATTGTCGTGGCCTAGGATCCACGAATTTTTGCACCGCTTGGCAGGCCGCTTGCGTCGAATTTTTTCTCTTAGTCTCCCGAAGAACATTGCAATAAGATCGTCCATTAAATGTTTCACCTGGTGGGAGAAAATCTTTGCGCACGATGCCATTAGCCTCAAAGAATTGAATCAACATCGATTTGACGTTCTTCGAACTTGCCGTGCTTTCTTCAGTCGTGGCGACGATGGCTTCTTCTACAGCGATGACTGCTACTTTGTTTAGTTCCATGATTCGTCACCAGTAATGATTCTAGTACTGAAGTTCGCATTTCTTTCGGCTGTTTCTTTCAACTCTGTGCACATATGAATAGAGATGGCATATTGATGCCACATACATAGTCTATATAATATAATGTGTAAGTGTTTGTGCACATTTTATAATTTTTTCCTATAATTTAAATTAAATTGCATGCGTACGTCGCTGGCATGTGTGCCGAATTTGCCATCTCTACGTATGAACTCGGTGCGGTTTTTGTTTAATGTTAAGTAACTTTGGCACAAACTTCGCAGCAATACGCCGTATATTGATTTCGCCGGACAGAATACGCTGACAAACGCCATACGACGAGGCGACAATGTTACAAATGTCATGGATTGTTCTTCTTCGGTCTTGCAGAATAGCATCACGCATTTTTGACACATTTTGTAGTGTGTTCTTTGTTGATGGATTACCGGAACGCTCATCATTATCAATCGACACACATTTTTGAAACGATTGTACCACTCATAAGTTTGCATCTGGCAAAGCATCCTCACCAAACGCTTTCTTAAGCATTTTCATAATTTCTGCTGCTGTTTCACCAAGTTTGAAGCAGAACTTGGTGCACGTTCTTTTCACTTTCGCCAGACATTGTAGTGTCGCAGAATAACTCCAACACAACTCAACAAATATACGAGTCAGAGCGATGTTTGGCCGGAGGAACAGAAATTAATTAGTTTAAATTAATGTGAATTAATATGGATTCGCTTAAAAGAATAATATGTATAGAACAATACAGTTTACCTGAGAAGCGAAGAGACACCGGACGGCATGGTGGCGTGTACTTGAACAGTACCGCGCGTAAGATGTGGATCTTACGAGCGTTGTAACGAAAAGACATCTGATAGTTTTGTATCGAAAAGAAAAGGTCTAGAAAACGGTCTGTTTTATGATCTGTCGAAGAGAGGGGTCGATATCTTGAATTATAATTAATAAGAAGCGCGACCTGAAGACGTGGTCTATCGAAGTCATAAATATTATTAGAATAACCCTTGTGACATAATCTTTCTAATAATATGAAACACCATATATAAAGGAAGATGTATAATTGAATTAAACAATCTAAAAAGGAAATGTAAATAGAAAGAAATTCCACAGAGTCAGGTAGAAACTAAGGGTCTCGTCGGTCAGGAATATAACAATAGAAAACACTTTCTCTTTGGACACGAATATGTACAGTTGTACAAATGTAAAAATGTCTTAAGTTAATATCGAGATATTTTAAAAAGAAATATTGATTTAAAATTACATTAAAATATTTTATATGCTAAGCGTAACAACATTTAATCAGCGACATAATTTAAATTCCTTTTCAGTGTATTGTTTGTTTTAATTTTTAAATACTTATTCGACGTTCCTTGTATATATTGCTACTTTTACTTAATCACTTTATTACATTTTAAATGGCTTAATTTCTTATGTAAATATTAAATAAAAACTTTAAGAACAACGTTGTTGTGTATTATTTTATTTGATATATTGTAATATGTTTATTTTAGCGTACTATACACGTCCTGGGCTTTTGATGCTCATGGCCACCATTTCTTATTTAAACAATTACAGTATTGGAACTTACTGCAAGTGAGAATTAATGAATATTAAATCACATTCTTACATGTAAATGTCGACTTATGTGATGCGTTCATAACTACAATCCGACAAACTAAGTTTGTACCAGTATGCACAACACACCCTTTCGCGACAACGAACTTCCTGGTGATTAGGTTAATTAAGAATTAAGAATTACTGAAAAAAAAAAAAACAAGTCAATCAACAGGGAAACGTACGGACGGCGTTTCGTTCTGGTTGGAACTTTTCAATGCACGGCATTCCTCGAAGACGGACATTGCTTTTTCATTTCTATACTTTCTGTATATATAGTTAACATTTGGAACTTACTGCAAGTGAGAATTAATGAATATTAAATCACATTCTTACATGTAAATGTCGACTTATGTGATGCGTTCATAACTACAATCCTACAAACTAAGTTTGTACCAGTATCCAGAACACACCCTTTCGCGACAACGAACTTCCTGGTGATTAGGTTAATTAAGAATTAAGAAATACTGAAAAAAAAAACAAGTCAATCAACAGGGAAACGTACAGACGGCGTTTCGTTCTGCTTGGAACTTTTCAATGCACGGCATTCCTCGAAGACGGACATTGCTTTTTCATTTCTATACTTTCTGTATATATAGTTAACACTTGGAACTTACTGCAAGTGAGAATTAATGAATATTAAATCACATTCTTACATGTAAATGTCGACTTATGTGATGCGTTCATAACTACAATCCGACAAACTAAGTTTGTACCAGTATGCACAACACACCCTTTCGCGACAACGAACTTCCTGGTGATTAGGTTAATTAAGAATTAAGAATTACTGAAAAAAAAAAAAACAAGTCAATCAACAGGGAAACGTACAGACGGCGTTTCGTTCTGGTTGGAACTTTTCAATGCACGGCATTCCTCGAAGACGGACATTGCTTTTTCATTTCTATACTTTCTGTATATATAGTTAACATTTGGAACTTAGTGAGAATTAATGAATATTAAATCACATTCTTACATGTAAATGTCGACTTATGTGATGCGTTCATAACTACAATCCGACAAACTAAGTTTGTACCAGTATGCAGAACACACCCTTTCGCGACAACGAACTTCCTGGTGATTAGGTTAATTAAGAATTAAGAAATACTGAAAAAAAAACAAGTCAATCAACAGGGAAACGTACAGACGGCGTATCGTTCTGGTTGGAACTTTTCAATGCACGGCATTCCTCGAAGACGGACATTGCTTTTTCATTTCTATACTTCCTGTATATATACTATGTCAATCTAGTAGCATGTGATTTACTGAGAACATTTTGAAGTATGTCGTAAATTAAAATTTACTACTTAACCTACGAAGTCGTATATTTTGACAAATTCGTACATACAAATAAATAACAAATAATAGGTATTTATTGAAAACTATAACAAATGTTGAAAATGTTGTCCTTCAAGATCAATGCACTTTAAAATCCTCCGTTCAAAATTTCTGATGATATACTGCAGCATTACTGGATTGTTATTAATTTCCATGCATTTCTGTTCGATTCTCTGTTATTTTTTAGATAAGGCCACAAAAAGAAGTCCCAAGGTGTTAAATCGTATGAACGTGTAGGCCAGGCAATTTCAGTATTTCGACTAAGTATACGCTCATCAAAAAATTCTCTTAAATAATCCAAAGTTTCTGCAGTACAGTGACAAGGTGCTCCGTCTTGTTGGAAATATGCATTTTGTAGTTCATCGTCATGCAACTGATTGACAAATGGTTGTAAAATTTCCGTACGGTACCTTTGAGCAGTTAACGTTCCCTGAAAAAATATTGGTCCAATGTTTCGCCTTTGGCTTATCGCTGCCCAAACACCAATTTTCTCTGGATGTAGCGATTCTTCATTAATTACATGTGGATTTTCACTACTCCAAATTCTTGTATTTTGTGAATTTAGGTATCCCGTTTTATAAAACCATGCTTCATCAGTAAAGATGATTCTTTGCGAAAGTTCTCCATTATTGTTCATATTTACAAACCAATTACAAAACTGTAGTCTACGTGGGTAATCAATTTCTAAAAATTCTTGTACTGCTGTGACACGGTATGGATAAAGTTGCATATCTTTTTTTAATAACTTGTGAGTTGTACCAACAGAAAGGTTTATTTGTTGACTCAAATGTCGAACAGATGTTTGTGGTTCATTTTCCATTATTTCTTCAACACGATTGACAACCTTGAGGTGTACGTTTCTTAACTGCTCCGCTGCGTGATTTTCTTAAGAGACTACCAGTTTCAGAAAAAAGTTTTAATGTTCTATCCAAAGTATTCTTAAATTGTATATAATCTATTACAAAATGTGGAAACTCAACTTGAAATTCTACCATGCAATCTTGAACTGAATAAACCCATAAACCATCAATTTTATTACCACTTCGAAAATAAGCCTGGACTAAAAAAATTTTATGTTCTAAAGTGAAAGCCATTTTAAAACTGAGAAGCAATTTATTTAAACCAGAATCGACGCACGATTGTTTTATGCACTAACTGATATTTGTGATTGACATTATCAAATGTCATTTGGATTTATGTTTACGGAACAACAAACACATACTAATATATTTGCGTCTTGTTCTATCAAAATTTCAAAGTAACCTAGATTGACTTTTCAAATGAACACACGTTATTTAATACGGAATTTTATTTATTCATGACAGGAAGAATATAACCTAGCAGTTAACCTTACAATTTTCTAATCTTGCAATTTTCTAAAGCCGTCTATAAGTAAAGTTACGACATGCTTTTTGATGTTACTTAGAAATCATGGCTCACTAGAGGCAGTTTTTTTTTGAACACACGATATTATAAATTATATACTGTGACGAAAATTAGGAGCAGCTGTAACTTGCAGAACACTTGGCTAGTATTTAATTCTAATTTAAAATTATTACATCAATTTGCTATTATATTTAAATTATCTTGCAGAGAGGAAACATCGTTGGTGTTATTTCTTTCAACGTATATCTTTAAGTCATCCGCATTTGTTAAAACTGGTCAAATTAAGAATTGCCAGCAGGTCATTGTTAAACAACACGAAAAGAAGTAGTCCAAATTGGAACCCTGAGGCATACCAGATTTACAATGTTGCAACAAATACGATTTTTTAAATACGAATTCATGAATTTTAAAGAAAATGGTGCAAAGCCAAAGAAGCTAAGTTTAGAAAGTACGGCTTTATTGCTTATAGTGTCAAATGTGTAGAAAAGTCAGTATAAAATAACCTTTACCCGACTTATCAAAATCATACAAGTAAAGAAAGTCTAAGTAAAAGAAAGTCGAAGTGTAAATTAATTAAATAATTAGAAAGATTTTTCAAAATTTAACTTATTTGCACCTCGAAGTAGAGTACAATTAAAACTCTATAAATTCGTGATAAATAAGAAATTTATTTAGAGGCGTTCTAGATTTTTAGACCCATTTCTTTTTTTGGAGTTATAAACTAGGTGCCATTGCATTAGTTTAATAATGCGATCACTCCGTTACTTCCCTTGAGCAAGCATTTTTTTAATTTATTTTTTTAGAAGATCCATTGCAATCATATAAAAGAACTTAACACAGTTATAAAACGTAAGTTGGTTCGGTAATATCTAAAAATATTCTAGATTCGTATTATTACCTATTTGAAAAAATATGTTATTTTCCTCAATACATGTTTATTATATCTTAAATATAAACTGTAATATTACTTCCACATGCCTCTCCAGATTACACGTACATAAAGGGCATTTAAATATGCATTACCTTGTGTAGAAATAATTTAACTTTTCGATAACCAGATGAAATTTAAAAGAAAATAAAAATATGCAATACTTTAGATTATCAATTAGAACTCCAATAATTAACTTAAGAACATATTTAATGACATGTAAAAAACATGTTTTATAATAAAAAATAAAAATTATAGGTCAACAAAATACCACAATTGCACAATTACCACAGTAATAGTATGTGTCATGTTTGTTATTACACGTGCGTATTGGCGACAACATTGTTCCAATTCTTGCAAATTCGTTTGTACATATTGTATCGAAAGTTAATATAGAAAAGCACTTTTTGTGGTCCAAATTAAGCGACTTCTTAGACTAACAAAATTCGCGATTGAAACGAATTTTTAGATATTTTGGTAATCAAAACATGAATATATAAATTTTGAAGTTTTATTTAGTTTTGTCCTGAAATACAATGTAAACTCAATAGAAAGTTCGAATTCTAAAACAACATATTAAACTTGACAGGAAAGATGATCCCTGCGTTATCAATATAACATTATATGATTCAAATCAGTACTTCGACGTCATATTAAATACTGTAAATTGCAAAATAAATATGGAAACTATGACTTCGTTTCCGGGCCAAATAAGTTTGTTGATTGTCGATCGAATTTATAGGTTATGTGAACATATATATCTTAGATATATTCCTTTGAAATTACTAACGAGCCATCGAAAAAATTCATAATTGGAGTAGACTGTGAAATTGGGTTGGTACTTTAGCCACTTCCACATAATGACACATTACTTGATGCTTGACAGTTTCATTTGGTTTCATTATAAAAAAAGGTTATGGCATTGAAATGATACTACAACAAAAAAGAGAACAAATAATTTATTTAATATCGAAATCATAATCAAAATTTACATATAGCTACAGAAGTTGTTGAAAATGTTGTCCATTTACATCTAAACACAAACCAACCAACTTAATAAGAGTTTTGAAAAATTTGACACAAACTTATAGTTTCAATGTCAAATAATAAATGTCATTATGTGGAAGTGGCTAAAGTACCAACCAATTTCACAGTCTACTCCAATTATGAATTTTTTCGATGGATCGTTATAAAGTAAATATTACTATAAACTGAATGAAGCTGTGTAAACAGCAAATCAAATTGAACTATAACACCACATGAAAATTAAAATTAACTATGAAGAATTTACATTTATGTCAACATATACGATGATGTAACTCTTTAATCATTTATATTTAGTGAATTAAATGAATGGCGAAACCAAACAGCTTCAAGTTAGTTGCTAACGCATTATTATTGGAATTGAAACCATACAATAGACCACTACTTTACTTTACTTTAGACTACTTTATATAACAATAATTACATATTCACTGTTATGACAGTTTCATAAACATAATTTTATAAAAAATGTATAATTTTTGTTACATCAAATACATTTCAAGACAATTTTAAATATGTAAAGGCCGATTCTGCAATACACTTTAACCCATCAATTATATCGTCGAATAATACCAATAAGGTTAGGTGGAGGAAAGTTTAGTTAATCTCTAGTTAAACTTCTACAGTGCCTAATTTTAAATAAAGTTTGGAATATATTGCAGTATAACTTAACACTTGTGCCAAAGCGTAGATAAGTTGAATTTTGTATTTTTTTATGTGAAATGATTCATTATCTACCTCTGTAACAAGTATTAAAATACCACCATAGTTTTTCTCTCGTTCAAAATATTGCAACAAGTTTAAAACAAGTTGTTGCGACTGTGAATGTATGTTATGCCATGTGCTGCGATTATAGTTTTAAAAAAATAAATTTCAAATCATGTGTATTTATATATAAAGAAGAAAATAAATAGCAATTCGATCAAATATCGACGAAAATGTACTGTCAAATGTCAACGAGAGACGACTACTAAGCGGAAATGTGTGTATTTATCACGGAGTAGGTAATAATCCCGTCTTTGTTTTACTCAAGTAATTTGCCTGAGCCGTATGTCTGTGCTAGGCGAAGTTTCAAAATACATACTTACAAGTAGGTACTGTTTCTTATTTGGATGTGGAGATTAATTATTCTTTGAATGTCGTTGATAGAATACGTAAGTGACGCAGGAATCATCTTTTGTGATTTTGAGTGTATAGTTTATTTCAAATTATGAGAATATGACTTTGAACTGCTCTAATGCTTTTATTGCACCACCTTCTGTGATGATAATTATTATGCCTGGTCTCCTTATTGAACGGGTACGGTTTACCTGTTTGCAACGTATGAATCTAGGAGCCATATTGACTATAAATTAGGGCCCTATAATATAATAATAAAACGCTGTTAATTTCAAGTACGGTATGCGCCAAAATAAACAACACTGAAATTACTGAAGTATATTATTTATTACTTATACATTATTATGTCTATAGAATACATGTTCAAAATGTGCGCCATGGCGTTGTAGGCACTGCTCATAACGGTTACGCAGATTGTCAAACATATTCGAGAACACAGGCTGCTGCATATTCCTGAAAAAGGAGACGATCTTCTCACGTAAATGATTAACAGTTCTGGGTAGGTCTGTACCGCTGAAGACTTGCTCCTTTAACATACCCCATACGTAGGCATCCGGTGGTGTAAGATCGGGGGAATGTGATGGGTAGTTGAAATTAGAATTGCGGGAAATGATGCGTCCTTCAAAAGTTTCCTGCAGCAATGCTATCGATTGTCGAGCAGTGTGACTGGTCGCCCCGTCCTGTTGAAACCACTGCTCTTCCATCCGAAGGTCCCTGGCACGACAAAACCCTCTGAGATCTTGGACAAATGGCGTTACCACAATGTTTCTATAACGTTCCTGGGTAACAGTAAGAGGTGTGCCATCATCATCTTCAATGAAATACGGACCAATCACACCGTGTGCTGACACTGCACACCATATCGTCACACGGGCACTATGTAGCGGTTTTTGGATAATCACGTCTGGCTTACCGAAACCAAGGAAGCGAGTTGTTTGTTTATTGATGTAACCCTCCAAGTGAATATGACTTTCGTCTGAGAACCACACATTATTCAAGAAATCTGGATCCTCGTACAACATAGCCAAAAATTGTCCACAATACGCAACCCTGGCATTCATATCTTGGTTTGACAATCGTTGTCCAACTTGAATTCGGTACGGAAATCCACCTACATCTTTGAACAAACGCCGAATCGACGTACTGCTGATATTCAACTTAAATGCCGTTCGCCGAAGACATCGGTTCGGTGATTGCAAAACCTGATTGAGGACACGTCCATGGTTCCCATTCGTTCTCACAGTTACTGGCCTACCAGACCTTCCCTTCCGTTGGCACAACACACTGCCAGAACTACGAAATTTCTCAACAATAGAAAGCATAACTTTGTTGGTAGGTGCCTCTTTATGAAATTGATCGCGATATGTTTCCGTCACTAACTTCAAACTCGGTCCACCTTGTTTGCCTTTTCCGTACGATCGAAAATAATGCTCGACGATAAACACTTTTTCCTCAGTCGTGAGACCCATTCTCAACTATAACATCACATAACAACGTTCTTTGCACTACTAAAAACACATAACGCTGCTAGTATCATACGTCAAAAAGCAGACATGCGCATAACAATGGCACGCATTTCAGTGTTGTTTATTTTGGCGCATACCGTATATATTAAAAAAATTACAAATCGTGTGGCAACATGTGTTGTGGATACATATAGATATATAAAGCTAATTTATTTGTAATACACAATAAAATTTTTATGTGTCACCGCATTTCATAAATCATCTGTGATTGAGTAGTCTTGCAAATCGGTGTCTGTGTCTGAATCGTATTGCAAATTTATAATCAAAGGTGCTACTATTTTGTACATGCGCATATATTCGTCCTCTTTTGGTATTGCGTGTTTAACAGCATTTTCCCAATTTACAGCAGTTATATGTTCCATAGCATTTTTTATGTGTGTTACACTGCTTTCACTAAATTTCGGTGTTTGATTTGTTCGTCTTATGGTATTTTTCAGTTGGGCCCATATCAATCAATGGGATTGAAAATGCAATGGTATGGTAAACGCAAAATTGTATGTCCTGCTTCTTCGGCTCTGTTATCCACATAATAATCCTTTAAATATTCTTTTGTCTTCATCACCTCTATTAATTGGTTTTTTGTATAATGATCCTCAAAATATAAATCATTTGCTTCTAAAAATGTTTTAATATCTTTCTTATTATTACATTTTGTAGGAACTTTGGTTTGCTGTCGAGAATGATACGGAGCGTTGTCCATCGCTATCACACCATCTTTTGGTAAATTTGGCAGCAAAGTGTCATAAAACAATTCTTCAAATAAAGATGAGGTCATATCTTCATGGTAATCTAAACTTGAGGATTTAACATGTTTAGCAGATAATAGCGGCTGTCCGATCCATCCATCCTTTTTCTGACCCAGCATGAAGAATGATTATTCTCTTCCCTCTCGAAACCGGCGCGTCCAACTGGCACATACTTGAACTATCCACCCAACCTTTGCAAATTGTGTCATGGGTGTCATACCACGTCTCGTCTAAATAACATATTAATCGTACTTCCTGTCTATACCTTCTAATTGCCGTTAAGTATTCATATCGAAGTTTCTGTAACCTCGGGCTTTCCATAATTGTGCGACGTTTGTCTATAGTGCCAAACTTAAAACCTATAAAATAAACTTAAAACCCTAAAAAAACTATATATTCAAATTAACAACTGTTGGTACTTGTATTATTATTAAATTCTATTTAGTCTAAATTGCAGTAATTACAATTTACTTAAATTTTGTCATTATGGACCTCAGCAGTTTGTTTGCGTAAAAGGTAATCGTATTGAGTGGTCAGGTACTTATTGCCGCAGGTAGTGAAATAAAAGCATTAGAGTCGTTCAAAGTCATATTCTTATAATTTGAAATAAATTATACTTCAATAGTGCATGCCAGGGTACGTAGATTGTCTGTACTAACTTTTTTGTGTTTAATGTAATTGGTGGGCAGTTACTTTTTCTAAGAGTAAATGTAAATAGGACAGATTTAGTTTCATTAGCCTTGCTTTTTCGTGGAACATCCAGGGCTTGGAATCTACAGGTTATTTGAAAATTATTAGAGGGAGTTACTGGATTTTGGTTGATGGCTAGTACTACCACAGATTATACAAATGGATCATTTGGCCAAATTTCATCTTAATATTTTATTTTTTATAGTTCTTGCGCAGAAGTATAAAAAATGCCGTGCTCTGTTTTGAAACATGAGCATTTCAGTTTATTAGACACTGTTGATGCTCCTGTATGTTTCGGTAGAAATACGGTCAAATCCCTAAGTTTTCATTTGAGTTTGAAAGTGGTTTTGATGTTTATTATAAATTTCTGTAGTGCTTTTGTATTTCTCACGAACTTTTATAATTATTATTTATTGTTTAAATGGGGTACATTTATATTTAAGTATTGAATAAATGTGTAATAGTAAATTTACTATTTTAACTTTTCTTTTGTAGTTTTTTTTATGACTCCGAAATATTGTTGTGTCAGATTGTGTTCCAATTATACGGAGTACAATGCGGGTTTAATTTTGTTTTCGTTTAAAATTTTTAAATAAAGACTGTTACAATTGTAAAACGTTGAAAGAAAATTAGAACATGTTAATAAAATGTTCAACAAAATAGCATTAACGAAATAAAGAAAAACACTTTTTTCACAAAAATAGTTTTAATAAACTAAATGTACATTTCGTGTAGTACTGTTTAAACATAATATCTACGAGACAATATATAATATGAAAATACATCATATACAGAAAAATTAGAGGTAAGGTGAAAACAAATTAATGAAAAATTACAATGAATCTTAAAACGAATACAATTTCTGATGATACCGATAAATTACTTTCATAACGACACCTCCTTCGGAGCCTATTATTTGTCACTAGGTTGCTCGCCATAAACGTGGCGTCCTGAACCACCAAAACGTGTTACCATTCCAGAAATGGTTGAAAACGTTCACGATATTGTGTTAAGTGACCAAAAAGTAAAAGTGGAGTAAACTACCGATACTGTGGGCATGTCTACTGAAGGTGTACACCAAATTTTGGATGTCGAATTGGACATTTCCAAGCTCTCTAGCACGTGGGTACCGCGTTTGCTGAATGTAGGTTAAAAACGAGAAAGAGCGCAATTTGAAGCTCTTTAACATCAACCCAGTAGATCTTTTGTGTCGCTTTGTTGCGGTCGATGAAGCTTGGCACCGTTACTATGTGCTAGGACCAAAACTGCAATCTTGGGCACTGGAGGCATCGCGGCAGTTCTCAGACAAAGAATGCCAAGGCGCTTCCTTTGGTTGGAAAGGCAATGGTCAATCTCACAAAGGGCCGAACTATGAATCGGACATATTATGATACCCTTCTGGGCAAAGTGAAAGTTGCCATTACCGAGAAAATTTGCAATAGCTCGAAAGAAAGTGCTATTCTATCAACAATTCACCGTCACTTACCAATCGCATTGTTCGGGCAAAACTGGATGAGTTACAATTTCAGGTTGTGCTTCTACCACTCTATTCACCAGATCCTAACCCCATCGAACTTCCACTTATTCTCAAAATTCAAAAAATATAAACTATTTCTCGCCGGAAGGACAGACAGATGAAGAAATTATTACAGAAGCAGAGCAGTATTTTGAAGACCTTGATGTTGATGATTGTAAAACTAGTATAATGGCCCTCAAGCACCGCTGGTCCAAGTGTATTAATGTAAACGAGAAATATGTTGAAAAACAAGCCGGTGTTGTAATTCAAGTGTTCCATTTTAAGTATTACCTTCAAACCACACACACGACGAACTACATACATATATGACAAATCGCGCAATATAACAATGGTAGTCGTCGATGTAGTAGGTTAGACAAGGTTGGAAAAGATGTACCATGTACTCGACCAAATACACGTGCAATGTGCAATCAAATTGTATCATTATATTTAAACGCAATAAATTATACAATATAACAAGGGCAATAGTTAATTTAATATTTTAAGTAATTATTTACATGAATCTTGTTTGTACATTTAGCTCAATATTTAATATTTTTATTAAGTATATTAATTAATAAATTATTGATATGAAAGTAAGACTAGACCATTAATTTGTTTGTAAAAAATATAAATTTAAGAAAATATATTAACTTACTTTGATACATCCTTATATCAGTATAGTACAAAATAAATCCAACAAAATTTAAAAAAATTTTTGGTTCGTTTGAAACTCTTATGTAATGGTGTATGGCGTAACTTGTACTATTTACAAAAGATATATAATGGAAAAATACAGTTAGCCTTGAAAGTGCCATTGGCTATTTGAATTTATAAATTACTTGTGCCCACATACAAATAGACGTAATTATAAGAAAAAAAAAATATATAAATTAGATCAGAAATGTTTTCACAAAGACGTCATTAATATTATCGAATGCAAAATATATATTTTTTTTTTTGGTAAAAATTCAAAATAATATCCAACAATTATATAAAATAATATAAATTTGTACCAGTAAAACTATATGAAAAAATCATAACAAAATAACTTCATTTTTCAATAGTTTCTTCCATCTAAGGGAATCCTAAAATACAGGAAAAAATGTCGCAATAAATTGTATTAAATTATTTTTTAAAGGCTTTTGCTTTCTTATAGCATCTGAATCATCATAGAACTCTAAAATAAAATTTTTAATATTTCGATAATTTTTTGCATAAAAACTTGCGACATTTAGCTATGTTCCCCAAAGTGATTACTAGTTGTGGCGGTAATTGTAAACCGGTAAATGATTCATTGTACAACTGAACCCGCAATGGCGCTTAAAAAAAAGATTTTTTTTTATTAGAAATTAAATAATTCACAAAAATTGATTTCTGATTTTTTCGGCAACTCCATTAATGCCAGTTGTATGTAGGTACATAAATTCAATTTTTTAATAATAATACAAGTTCTGGACACAATTGGATATAAGTCATACAAATATTGTAAAACATTGTATTTTGTAAAAACAAATTGCATCAGCTTTGATACAAAATAATACAAATCTGTATAAAAACAAATTTGAATCTGCATATACATGGACACACAGCATTTTTGTTGCAATTTGTTTTTGCTATATTACGCCACCTGGCAACGAGTTAATGGACTCGCAGTAATATGCGTATTTTTTCTTTTCCTGTAATAGCTTAGCTATTCGAGAAGAAACACTTTGCACTGGCGTGGTCGGTTGTGTCCGTCAGATGTCATGAGGTTATCTGGTGTCATCTGATAGGACAGAATTTGCTACATGGCCGCGAAGTGTATCTACAGTCGTTTGTCTTCGTAAATCCGTCATCGACAAAGTCGTTAGACAGAAACGCATGCGTCTGGTGGTTGAAGCAAACGCTGGTAAATACGTACTGTGTGTCCATGTATATACAGATACAAATTTGTTTTTATACAGATTTGTATTATTTTGTATTGTATTTTGTGCAGAAGCATTTTATTTATTTTTGTTTTATAGGCCGCAAAATGTCGCAGTGTTTTAACCGACTTTCCCAAAACCAGTTATTTTTGAATTGTTGGAAGCAAATTTCATGTTAATATGCACAAATATGCAGCATTACATGAAATATGCATCAAGTTGTAAAATTATGCAAAATATGCTTTTTTAATTGCCTTATTTTATTCAGCAAAGATTAAATAAACCCAGAAAACGCATAATTTTGTTGATATACTTTTTAACAACAAATATATATTATACTTTTTAAGAACATTTTGCATATAATCAGAATTAAGAAAATAAATTTTCTCAACAAAAAAATTTTCTACTTCAAAATAAATTGTTTGAGATTCGGATGTTATGTTAAATATACTCATCTTTCGGAATGATAATAAAATTCTCTTAAAAGTATTTTATTACTAGGGCCGGTCACGAGAGGCCGATGAATCATCGCCTACGGGCGTACTACAATTGAAAATGTATATTTTTAAGGGGTTTTTAATATTATTTATATAATTGGAAAACAAACGGGTGATGAACTATAAAATACGAAATACATTTTTATTTGTTCATTTTGTAGTTCAAGTTAAGTAAAGGAATATTAATATTAACTAGCAATACTTTCTCAAGATCTCTTCTGTAAAATTTGTTCTCTTTGAATAAAATACATCCTTGTAGATATAAAACGTCCTTTCTACATCGTAACTGGTTATAGACGCATACTGGAAATATTATTTTATTTCAGCGTATTTAGCAGTTAGATTGTGAGGCATTGTCCTCATACACAACTGCCGCAATGATATTAAATCTGGATTTCTATTAAAAATTGCGTCTAACACTTGCCGAAGGCCACATCCGAAGTCACTTGGAATATTTTACAAATTATTAATAGCCCATCTAATGTGGTTAACCCATCATTTAATTTGAGATTTTGATTTTCAAAATAAGTGATTAGTTTTGGCAAATTTCCAAAGTGTTCCTGAAGAAAGAACAACTTATTTTTTATATTTGGAATTTGTATTAGCTCCTTGCACTCAGAAATACTTCAAGCATCGTCATTTAAACATGTAACGACATTTTGTAAACTATTGAAATTCTCTGCATAAAAACTAGTAGGCTCCAACCATGTTCCCCATATAGTTATTACTGCAGAGGCAGGCAGTGACAAAGATGGAAGTTTTTCCCTGTAAAGATCTACTCTCAATGATGCTTTTCTGAAAACTTTTTTAAAAGCGGATACAAGTCTATCAAGTTCCGGATAGGTGTCTCTGATATATTCACAGATTCTGTGGGAGCATGTGCTACACAAGTAATATGCAGCATATTATGATATGTTTCCTTTAATAGTCTGTCTGTTTTTAACATATATTCACCACTGTCACTGACAAATAAAAGTATTTTTTCTTGTACCTGTTGTCCGAATGAAGCACTTGGTACATATTCTCGTAAATGATTTTAGCTACTGTTTCCGCATGAACTGTATTTATAACTTTTGTTGCTGTTACATATGCGTTATATAGAATAGTTGGATGTAGTACACCAGCTACAAGATTTACCACAGCCTCCTAATATATCGACAGTTTCGTCGGCACTTATCCATAGGTACCGATTTAAAATATGGCTTCTAATGTATTCTACTGCTTTCGTGTAGCGCTTAAGAACATAATGTTAGGTGGATTCAGGCGATGTTATAGACTATTTATATGTTCCATCGTAATTTCGGCCTGATGCGTCGGGTCTCTATTTATTACAATGAAACTTTTGGAGTTATTTTAAACATAGTTCACGTGATTCACGTACATTTGATATTAAGAAAAATGTAATTTATTTAAGGTTTATTATGGTCGTACATATTGGAAGGACTAAAAATTTTGATTTCTTCTTTAAAGTTCGCTGTTATCTAGTAAGTATAAATCCTACTTTTTGACGTAGTTATCTGATTCTTTTTATTCTGAGGCTGACTGGTTTTTTTTTAAATTTCAATAATTATCTTTCTTCGTATGTTTTTTGGTGTTATTTTATCCTTTATTCAATAATTCTTACTATTTGTATGACGTAGCTCTTCCAGCACACCCAATTTAATTTCTAGGCTTCTTCTTCTTTTCGTAGAGGTAATTTGTTCTTATGTTAACATGGTTGAACTAAATCTTACTTTTATATTCTTTTTTAGTTTTCTTTCCAGTTTCTAAGCATTCCCATTACATGCGCATAATAAATGTACAAATCCTTTGGATGGGTCTTGGTAATTGTTCTTCTCTAGTGCTTCATTACCCTGTTTTTTCTTCCTTTAAATATTTATGTATCTATGTTAGCTAACTATTAGTATTTAATGCAAATTTAACATCATACTTTATTTCAAGTTTTGAAAATCAATTTCCAAATTAATATTTCAACGTATGCGTACGAGGGTACTTCGGAAATTACGTGACCTAAAACAGAAAACGCAAGTTTTTTTGATAAAAAGCATTTTATTTTTCAATTTTATCTCCTGCATGCTCAACACGCTAATTCCAACAATATTCAAAATTAGTAATTAATTGCCTTCATTGTCGGTCGGAGTTAGATGAAAATCTCTTACCGCCGAGACATTTTTTCGGGTTTGGAAAGAGATGATAATCGCTGGTAGCCAAATCTTGGGAATAGGGCCAATGAGGTACTCAAGTCCCAGTTCATGAATCTTTGCCATTGCAATCGCAAACTTGTGGACAGGTGCGTTATCCTGATGGAAGAGCACTTTATTTTTTCAGAATAATTGAAACATACATGAGTAGGTAAACCCCACCAGTTTTGTGTAATACAAAAGTATTTTTTAATCTGGTGTGAAGAACACAAATACAGGTTCACTATTAATTTTTTTTTTGTGAACGTGTCCGAACATATCCCTCCCCAGAGACGTAGCCAGCAGGGGCGTACCGATGAGCCTGTAGAAAGGCGAAATACGTATCTACGTCTCTGGGGAGGGATATGTCCGGACACGTTCACAAAAATATTAATAGTGAACCTGTATTTGTGTTCTTCACACCAGATTTTTAATAATATTTTATATTATTAAAAATAACTTTATTTTTTGCCAAATGAGGGCGTTTCTCTTTGATTTTGTCGCTTAATTATTTCAACAAGTTGGTATAATACTCCCCATTTATTGTTTTCCCCTTTTAGTCGGCCAAGATAATTCCATGAGAATCGCAGAAAACATTTGCCCTTAACCTTCCCTACTTTTTTTTGCCTTCTTTGGTGGCGGATTTTGTCCATTATTTGGGTTGTCCTTTGGTTTCGGGAGTGTAATGGTGGACCCAGGTTTTAACGACGGCAATGAAACGGCGTCAAGGTCCTTCTGATTGCGACGAAAACGTATCAAAAGGTCGCGAGAAACACTTAAACGATTTAGTTTTTGCTCCGGTGTGAGTAACCGCGACACCCAACGCGCCGAATATTTTTTCATTTCCAATTCTTCAGTTAAAATTCAGTGCACACTGTCATTTGAGATAACTACAATATCTGCTCTATCACACACTTTTATTCGACACTCATCCAAGACGAACGGTGGACTTTTTCAATCATATCCGGAATAGTAACAGTTTTTGGACGCCACTACGGGATTCATCATTTGTGCTAATACGACCACGCTTAAATTCGGCAACCCAGTTTTTAATCATTGAAAACGAAGGAGCGGTTTCTATTAGTGTTGACTTCAGCTCTGCTTTGATTTTGGTTGGCGTTAAGCCTTTCAAATGAATGTACTTTATTACTGCTCTCAGCTTAGTTTCTACCATTATTACAAAATCACACGAGACGATCATTTTGGCGTTCTGCCAAAAACAGACTGATTGACAGATCGCTCTGTACTGTCATATTTAACCTATTAATGGATGATTCTACAGAATGGTAAAGAAGATTCTTCGGAATTTGCACCATCTCTGTGTTAGGCCATGTAGTTTCCGAACAATTCTCGTATAAGAAACTTAAGTAAAAGTTCAAAACCCTAAACGTTGCGTTACATTTTAGTAATTGTAATTATTAAAGATTGTATAAATTGTTGCTTGTGATATAAGATGTTACTACAAGAATCTTGCCTTGAACTCGCCTAACAAATATCTTAATTATGCTAGATTAGGTTTTCGTATAAGAAATATAGATATTACTAGAGAACGGACACGCTTACCACATGACGCAAAGCCCAGTGCAGTACTGGCGAAAGGCTGTATTTCTAAAATATTTAATTTTATTTATATAATTGGAAAACGAACGGGTGGTGATCTATAAAATTACCAAATACATATTTATTTGTTGAAAAGTTGTATTTATAAAGTTTTTAATTTTATTTATATAATTGGAAAACATACGGGTGGTGATCTATCTATCTAAAATTACGAAATACATATTTATTAATTAATTTTATTTATGTAATTGGAAAACAAACGGGTGGTGATCTATAAAATTACGAAATACATATGTATTTGTTGAAAAGTTGTATTTTTAAAGTTTTTAATTTTATTTCTATAATTGGAACATTTTTATTTGTTAATTTTGTCGTTCAAGTTGAGTAAAGGAGTATTAATATTGACTAGCAATAGTTTCTCAAGGTTTTCTTCTGTCAATTTTGTTCTCTTTGAATTAAGTACATCCTTATAAATAGAAAACGTCCTTTCTACATCGCAACTGGTTATAGGTGCATACTGGAAATATTCTTTTATTTCTTCATTTTTAGCCGTTAGATTTTGTGGAATTGTCTCCATACATAATTGCTGCAATGTAATTAAATCTGGATTTCTATTAAGAATTACTTCAAACTTTTGCCGAGGCCACATTCGAAGTCACTTGGAATACCTTTCAAATTATTAACAGCCACATCTAATGTGGTTAATCCGTCATTTAATTTGAGATTTCGATTTTCAAAATAAGTGATTAGTTTTGGCAATTTTCCAAAGTGTTCGTGAAGAAAGTACAACTGATTTTTTAAATTTGGGATTTGTATGAGCTCCTGGCACTCACCAATACTTCTAGCATCCTCCTTTAGCAGTGTTACGAAATGTCTAGACTATCGAAATTCTCAGCATAATAACTAGTAGCTTCCAGCCATGTTCCCCATCTAGTTATTACTGAAGTGGGAGGCAGTGACAGAGATGGAAATTTTTCCCTGAAAAGAGCTACTCTCAATGGTGCTTTTCTGAAAACTTTTTTAAAAGCTGATACAAGTCTATCAACTTCCGGAAAAGTGTCTCTGATATATTCACAGATTCTGTGGAGAGCATGTGCTACACAGGTAATATGCAGCATATTAGAATATGTTTTCTTCAATAGTCTGCCTGTTTTTAACTTATACGCAGCACTATCACTGACAAATAAAAGTATTTTTTCTTTGTACGTGGCGTCAGAATGAAGCATTTTTTGCATATTCTCCTTAATGGTTTCAGCAACTGTTTCCGCATCAACTCTATTTATAACACTTGTTGCTATTACATATGAGTTATAGGGAATAGTTGGATGTAGTACACCAGCTACAACATTTACCACACAGCGTCCTAACATATCCACCGTTTCATCGGCGCTTATCCATATGTATTGATTTAAAAGATGGCTTCTAATGCGTTCTACTGTTCTCGTATAGCACCTAGAAACATAATATTTGCGTAAAGTTGATTCATCAGGAACATTTCGACCAGTATATTTTTGAAGAAATATTTTTAAAGTGGGATTGCTAAGTTTATTTAATGGAATATTAGCCGCCATAAAAGTTTTACAGAGTTCAGATGTGTTTGCGATCCTAAGTGACGAATTTTTGACGATATTTTACGGATTTTGTAATAAATTTCGGAATCACTGACAATGGACATACAATCAGTATGACCGTCAATCCAACTCGCCATTGTTTTACAATGCCGTTCTCGACATTCTTCCATATCATGTCTGAAAAAGTAACTTAAACAATGCTCTAGATCTAAATAAATGAAAACTAAAAATGTGTGCGTAAGTTATTGAAACTGAACGAAATTCAATGCACACTTACGTCGAAATAATTGGTAGAAATAGATTCAATCAAACGATATTAAACAGGATCTATCACAAAAATTGCGATGTAATTAACAGTTAAAACTATGAAAACAAGAAACTTACTCACAGCACTTTATTAATCTTACGAAATATAAACTAATAAATAAAATGCATTATAAAAACCCCGCTTCTATCTACGCTCATGAAAACACTTTAAAAAACACTATATTCTCCGAATACAATAGCTGAGTTGTCCATTGCTATCGTGCGAGACCAGGTGGCCGAGTAAGTCAAACAAATACTACATTGAATTACGCCGGGATGTACTGTGCGACGTTATACACAATTCCAATTGCCGATTGCGTTTTATGGAAATTGCATCCGTTCTCTAGATATTACATTACATCATAAAAAATGTGAAAAGCAGAAAAAATGCAAAAAATGTGAAAAGCAGAAGATATGCAATAAAATATTATAAGTTACATTTACTTGTTTTTATAATTTAAATACAACATAAGGTTATATCTTATTTAGAGGTTTATTTGTTTGTCTCCATGTCCTTCCAAACCACTCCTCGTCCAATGTTTATATCACAGTAATTTTATAAATTCTATTTTCAGTCATTATCTTTAAGCTTCTTATACTTGAATTCTTGTTTGCATATACGCATATATTAATAATTTTGAATGGAATTTATTAGTGACTTAATTTATGTAGATAAATTTGTCAATGATTTGCCGTATTAACTTATGTGATTATAAAGATTATGTTGTCAAATGAAAATGTACTACTGTTTCTTAAATTTTTATTAAAATTAAGGAAAATGATAAAAATGTGCAAGATGAATTACTACTGTTTAAGATTTTTGAAAATACATTTTAGAATGTGCTTTTATACAAAACTATTTTTCTGTTTTTTTTTTTTATTAATCGCATAGCATTTTAATAAATTACGTAAGAATTCTTAAAAATTAGGCGCTGTTGGCAAGGTTTGGCCCCTAATTAGCATTTATTTCTAGTAAATAAAAATAATCTCGTTTTAAAATTTAAGTTTCATTTATGTAACTATTATATGCACCACCGCACCCAAAATAATGGAAATACCATTTTTATTCTATTGTAAATGGATATATTAAGTTAAATCAACATTGCTGATATCATATTGTTTAATAATTGTCAGTTGTCAAAAGTAAATAGTCGAAGTATTGCGAACGTGAAAGTGCCTCTAGTCATTTAATTGAAGTGGAAAAGTAAGAACTATTTCTAAGCTGGATGAGGGGTAGTCATTATGGCGTGTTGCAAAAGATCTGTATTTCAAAAATTAAGAAAAAGGGGGACTTATTTCGTACTGTTGAAGGAGCTAGAGAATCAGGCCATCCGAAAGTATGCTACCTACACAGGTACAGCGATGGCCGAAAACAGATCGAAATCACTACCCGTATCGCACAAATTTTATGGCAGCTTCTATTTATTGTACATGCCCTTAGTCAGTGGAGACGGCGTGGGTAACTAAATAAAAGATTGGTGGTAGCGCCACTCAGTTTTACTTACGCAAGCTCAAATTTGAAAACGGAGAAAAGGAATCGCGCCATCGTAGGCGCATGCGTAAATACAAAAGCGTAATCCAAAATGGCGAAATGCTCCACAGGATACCTGCAATCTGAAAAGAAAAGTAAACGACCACTTTCAAAGTTCAAACTCGCTAAAGAATATAAAAGGTATAGAAAAAGCTAGAAAATAGTTAACTCGTGTACGAGGATGTATTGAAAAATTCTTAGCCTACTATAGAAGCAAACAAAATTTAAAAGTCAAAATATTTTATTATTCAACAAACTCTCCTCCTGAATTAATACACTTACTACAGCGACCCTGCAACGCCTCTAGACCTTTCAAAAAGAAATTTTTATCTTGCTCTGCAAACCAGGCCTCTACAGCTTTTATCACCTCTTCGTTGGAAGAAAATTTACGATCTTTTAAACTTTTTTTCAGTTGAGGAAAGACAAGATATTCGGATGAAGCCAGATCTGGTGAATTAGGCGGGTGCTCGAGTAATTTGAACCTTAAATCACGAATTGTTTGCATGACAACATGCGATTTATGTGCAGGGGCATTGTCCGGCAAAAACAAAACACCTTAGAATAACTTTCCGCGTCTTCTCTCCATAATTTTTTCTCGTAGAGTAGTCAGTAAGGTCGAATAATAATTCTCAGCTATTATTCTACCCTTATCCAGAAAATCAATCGTGATTACTCAATGGCAATCCCAAAAACTGAAGCAAAAACTTTTCCAGCATATTTTTGAACGCGAAACTTCTTAGGCTTTGAAAAACCAGAGTGTCTCCATTCCGTCGATTGTTGCTTTGTTTCTGGGTCGTAGAAATATACCCAAGTTTCATCCATAGTAACAATACGGCTTAAAAAGTCTGCATCACTTTCACACACACTTTCAAACCGAGCACATATTGAAAACGATGCTTCCACCCTTGCACGCTGGTCAACATTCAGACATTTGGTGATCCATTTTGCAGAAATTTTTCTCATGTCCAAATCGACGTGAACTATATGTGTGATGGACGTGTTCATATGAAATATGGAGTGCCTCAGATACTCCAATTTTTCGATTTTCACAATTTCGATCGACATCCTTTTTTAAAATTTTATTGCGCAACTTTGGTTTGACTACTTGATGTGATACTTTCCACTGACACTTGTTATTATATTATATGTTATTTTTCGTTGCTATGGTATTACAATATTTTTTTTTATCCAAGGAACCGGAACTATATATCAATAACCCCTCGTATATTAACAAATTAATCAAAAGACAACGCTAAGTGAAAATGGTATTCAGTACCATAAAACAAATAAATATCTTGTTCAAAAATGTGATCTCTCTATATATACAAATTTTGAAATTTAGACGTTACAAAAGAATGATTTTATATAAAGAAGAACTAAGTAGAACTATGTATTGAAAGCACATTAAATAAATATCTAAGGAAATATAAGAATGAGGTATATATTATTTACCCAAAAAAAAAAAAATTCTGAAAATAGTCTAGATTTACAGGTTTAAATAAATAAATGCCTTTTTTAGGAATCCGTAGAAATATCGGTACAGTATACTACATTCAGATTATGCACATAACAAATTATTTTATGTGTAACTCAAAAATTTTTAATCAAATATACTTCTATAATATTATCGACTATATCGTAAGTGCACATGCACCAGAACGTAAAGTTTTTATACAAGTATCGCAAAGCCGAGAGCAACCGAAGCGGCTGTGCGTACAAAAAAAAGAAGTTGCAATAAAAAATTTTACTTTAAAATAATATGTACTAACCTTAACTACAAAATCGATAAACGGCAATTCTATATAATACTTCACGTGCTACCTTAGGATCCGCATAAGCGGTTAATACTTAAAGTCATAGTATTCATGAGAACTAAACTGCCTCTTAATCGAAGATACACACACTACCACTCTCAACGGAATTCGTTAGCAACCTCTGATCGAATGAATCTACACACGAAAAATGCAGTCTGGAAACGGCAGGGACGCGGTACGGTTACAATATAATCAAATCAGAGGGCGATACAGTACGCACTGAATGAATTTAAACTCGTAAATGAAAAATAGTATACCGGGGCACGACGATAAGAATACTAAATAAGAATAAGAAAATTTCTAATGTAGTAAGTATAGACCGAAGAAGAAGATGCTTTTTCTATAAACCATGTTGTAGAACAACCTTTTCCCACCGCAGTTACACCCCGAGCAGCTTCAAATTTCTCAGGGTCAGTTAGAACTGCACATCGGCGTATAAACTATACTGGGCTAAGAAGTAGGCCATCTGCAGGGATACCATTTCTTATGCAAGCAAATAAAGACGCCAAAGTTGGATATGCTTTACAGTCCCTTATCGAAGATAACGATTTCTGAAGTAAAGTCGTATTTTCTGATGAAAAAGTGTTTAGGTCCAGCTTCAAAGGCCGCGTATTTGTTTATAGACCAAATTAACGGTTTGAGGAAAGATACGCCCAAAAATTTCAAAATAGTGGACGATTTTCTATAGATGTGCACATGGATAAGCGTAGAAGGTGTAGATGTTTGTTTCAGAATTAAGGGTCGTTTAACAGGAGAAATATACAAAAATATATTATGTTACAAACAGTTAACGATCGTTTTCTAAATGAAAACTTTATTTTACAGCAAAGTAACTGCCCAGTTCATGCGTGCAGATTAGTGAATAACTGGCTAGTGGAAAATGATTTTAATATATTTGTTTGGTCTGCAAGAAGCCCAGATTTGAACTCGCTGGAAAATGTGTGGGCTCTACTGTTATAAAAAATTCGCAGTTGGGAATTTAAGCCGAGAAATAGAAACAGCCCATGGGAAGTTATTCAGTAAGCTTGGTAATAAATTCAGACAGTGACCATGACTTTTCTCCCAGAAAAAGTGGCGGCACTTTAAAGGTTTCCTGGTAGAGGAGTTAGAGCGACAATACTGCATTAACTGTCTTTTCATCTCAATGTTGACGTAGGCGACCCAAGTCTCATTACCTGTTACGATATGCTTGAGGAAATCTTCACCTTCAACACCGTAACGTGTCGGGGAAGTGCCGATCCCATTCTCTTTGTTGCATTGTTTTCGGTGAGAAGTTTTGGTATCTATCGTGAACACAATTTGTTGGAACCTAAATGTTCAGTAACATCCTTGTACCAAACTGTACGTGAAATTTGAGGGAAAAAGGCACAAGTTCGTTCGTCACAAAAGTTGGTCATCCACTTTGTTCTTCATCATGGACATTAGTTTATCCTTCTCGAAAGATACGGCATCTTCTAACCAAACTGTCACTCATGACATTTTCACCATAAACAGAAATGCACAATGGATGCAGCCTTTATGTTCTTTGCACACAGAAATCGGATAACAGCACGCAATACACCGTCGGCCGGATTTTCAATTGCAGTAATTATTTTAAACGACCAAAATAGCACGAAAGGAAGTCCGAACGATTCTCACAGTAGCACTACCAGACTCACACTGAACCAGACTAAACCGCAACGCTGTGATCGCGCCGATATCACCACTCCTCTGCTCACTAGGCAGAAACGAAACTTTACAAATGGCCGTCGTAATACTGTCTTTGAATAGAAGACTTCAAAATGTTTTAAATCGACCCAGAGTTGCTGCAAAATTATTTGCGAATATTTCTATAATTCAATAGCTGACAACTAGTATATTGTAACAAAATCTATATATTTTTCGAATTGAAAAAAAGCTATAACAATAATGTAATAAATATGAAATTCAATTGATTAAGAGTCTAACCATTCTTTTGCATATTAATTAATACATTTTTCCTCTTTTACTCAATTGTAATTTGACATTGTTTTTTCAGTTCCGGATTTCCTTGTTCATTTATGTTTTTCTACTACCACTCTGTAGATGTTCATTTGGACTGCTTATAGGATTTGTTTTACTTTAATGTATTTCAACTTGTTTGCGTTTCGCGAGAAGCATAGCCTAATAATTGCCACCTAAAATTTTATCATTCATTAAACATTTGTTTTTTCATGAAGGTAACTAGATAGTTCCGCGGCCGCGTTCATTCGTTAAGATTTCTTTATTAAAGTGCTTCTTGAAAGATTCTTTCCTGTATTTTGTCTATTTTGGTATTTTTATTTTTCATGAGTCTTAAACTGCAGTAATTTTTTTCTTGTTTCGACTGTGATGAAGATTTGCAGGTACGCTTAGTAAAGATGTGTGATTAGTGATGTGTAGACTACATTTTGTCGGTATAAATTTTGTAGCCTTCTTTAGATTGCAGCCCCTAAATCTATAACACATTTAATATATGTATTTAATTAAATTTATATGTGAGCATCAACTACTGATTTTAAAATAATAAATTAAATTAAATAAAACAATAACTTTGTTTTACCACTTTATTCACATGTAATAGTGACCGCGGTTTCGATATAAAATGTCATTATCGAACTGCAAAAGTTACCGGCCTACATAGATCTTATAAATGACACAAAAATATATGGGTGTGGTTTATGATGTTATTTAAAATTACTACTATATACGTGACTATTATATACAACATTGGAAAAGAGGTGTATATATAAGATCTAACTGGTCGTTAATAACAATATCTATTGTGTTATTTCCGCTTTCAAAAATTTCAAGTGACTCTAAAAGATTTAATTTACGACCCTTCTCGGACAAATGCAATATTTTATGATGACCAAATGTATGCCTTTCTGTAATAAGATGGTTTGCGAATGTAGAATCTGTCTTCTTTAGTTTATATGACCTCATGTGTTCTTTTACCCGTATAATAAAACTTCGACCAGTCTGACCTATATATACACTTTTACAATCATTACAATATAATTTGTACACTCCTGATTTATTATTGATATCTGTTTTTGGTTTTGCGTTAAAAATAAAATTACTTGTTTTTACATATGGTTTGTAAGCTATACTAACATTACTATTATTTTTTGAAATTATATTTCCAATTTGCTCGCTTATTTTACCGAAGTAAGTTAACGAGACAAATTGTTTCAAATTAGCACCATCTTTAGGATATACTAAACTAAGGGCCACTTGTAACTGTTTTTTCTTTAGTATACTGTCAATTACGCTACTATTATAACTATTGTTTACCGCTATTTGTTTTATAGTATTGATTTCACGAACAAAAGATTCATTAGACAAAGGAATATTTAATGCTCTATGTATCATAGAATTAAAAAATTAATGTTTGTGTGTCTTAGGGTGTAGTGAATCTTTGGGAATAATGCAATCAGTGAAAGTAGGTTTACGATATATATCAAATTTTAAAGTATGATCTTATTTGTTTAATTTTAAATTTAAAGTTAATACTGTTATTCTCTTCTATTTCTACTGTAAAATTGATATTAGAATGGATTGAATTTATGTAGTTCGGAAATGTTTGTAGTTGTCTGTGAGTACCCTTAAAGCAAGCTAGGATGTCGTCTACATACCGATACCAAAATTTAATATGTTTTTTACGGTAAAATAAGCGAGCAAATTGGAAATATAATTTCAAAAAATAATAGTAATGTTAGTATAGCTTACAAACCATATGTAAAAACAAGTAATTTCATTTTTAACGCAAAACCAAAAACATATATCAATAATAAATCAGGAGTGTACAAATTATATTGTAATGATTGTAAAAGTGTATACCTATATAGGTCAGACTGGTCGAAGTTTTATTATACGGGTAAAAGAACACATGAGGTATGATGAGGTTATATAAACTAAAGAAGACAGATTCAACATTCGCAAACCATCTTATTACAGAAAGGCATACATTTGGTCATCATAAAATATTGCATTTGGCCGAGAAAGGTCGTAAATTAAATATTTTAGAGTGACTAGAAATTTTTAAAAGCGCGAACAACACAATAGATATTGTTCTTAACGACCAGTTGGATCTTATATATACACCTCTTTTCCAATGTTGTATATAATAGTTAAGTATATAGTAGTAATTTTAAATAACATCATAAACCACCCCCATATATTTTTGTGTCATTTATAAGATCTATGTAGGCCGGTAACTTTTGCAGTTCGATAATGACATTGTATGTCGAAACCGCGGTCCCTATTACATGTGAATAACGTGGTAAAACAAAGTTATTGTTTTATTTTATTTTATTTATTATTTTCAAAATGAATTACCACAAAGTTACGACTACCAGTATTAATTTACTGATTTTAAGTCTATTTTCAATACAGAATTCATTAATGTTACTATGTTCAGTCTTAAATCTAAGTTTAAAATCATTGTTTCAAATCTGCAAGGGTTTCGTTGCCTAACCGAGCGTTCAAATCACCTAATACAATAATATAACCCTTGCCAAGCTATCATTAAATATACTTTGGGTGCCCATATAAGACACATAAAAAGGTATATAACTGTTTATAATCGAAATAACGTCGTAATTTTTAAAAACTTCCGTAATTAATAGGACATGATAATATTTTAAAAATTTGGTATAAAACAATTATTTAATAAGATATTAAAAATCATTTCATATATCTGTAAAAGTATCTATCCAGAGACGCAGACACGTGTTTCATCTTACTACAGAATCGTTAGTGCGGCACCACTGGAAAGATACGTTCACAACAAAAACAACAAAGTTGCTATATTTCTGATGTTATTAAAAGGGAGCATAAGATGTTCAACTATACAATTTAGGTTTTTTACTTTCCACATTTTTCAAGGTGCCAACATATATTTTTACAGCCATATAGGCCCCTATGTAGGTAGGTACATGTGGACATAGGATAATATCTACTGGTCTAGTGACTAGGTGATCTGACTACCAGTTCGAAGGCCCTGGATTCAAGACTCGAACACACCTCGAATATTTAGTGCATTTTTATCCTAGCTCCATTCAGCTTGATGTTCTGGAGGTAATTATGGTGCGATACGTAATAGACGATAATAGACGATGTTAGGTTGTAGCGAAGACAGAGATAAAAAATAGCATATAAACCAATGGCGGGCTCGTGATGGTGTTAAGGTGGTAGCGCCAAGGTTCGAACCAAATCAGTTCTTTAAGTAATTTATTACCAATTAAATACCTACAGAAAAATTAATTTAATATAGCCAATTGAAAAGTCATTTGAAAATTTAAAAAAAATGCACTTTTAAATTAACAGTTATAGATTCCTTTGATATCGGCGACACAAAATAGTACTCTCGCACAAACAAAACAGACAAAAACAGAAAAAGTACTGAAAGTTACGAGAGTAAAATCTGCTGTTCGAGCTGTTCAACACTCAGTGCAGGTCAGATCGAACTGAGCCAAAGAAAGCTGGCCAAAATGCTTCATAGAATTGCCGGTTCTCTGGTCACCTTCTCTACTCGTCAGCTACTCGCAAGCGCCACAAACTGATTGAATTCCGAACCATTTGATACTTGATTCGAATGCGTTAAAATATAATTACGTGTCAACAGCGTTTATTAATTAGTCAATTCATCGTTATTATCAAGCAAAATAACGACTTCTCATATGATGTGTAAGGTCATGGCTCGATGGCTCCTTAGGAAGAGTCGCCGATGTTATAAACAGAGAAAAGACAAAGTCAATAAGAGCTCATTTTATCAGTGTTACATCAGTTCATTCACAAATAATATTGGGATGAAGTTAATTCTCGCGTAAAATAATTTAATGCAACAATCTATCTTATTGAGGATAAGCTGAAAGGAAATTATTTGGCGGATGTATAGAAAAAGATACGTATCACATTCAATAATGAAATTTTTATGGTAAATTAAACGAAATTAAAGCGTTTTTTTAAATATTATCAAATACGAGGGAAGATCAGTAAGTACCCGTGTTTGAAGACAGGTGGCGCTGCTGATGGAAGTTGGCATTACCGTCGTGTACTACCATCTGTCAGACAACACCATAATAAATTTCAGACTGATTCATAGGTTAGTTTTTATTTGGCAGCCAGTTGTATCACACGTGTTTCGTGTTTCTCGATAAAATGGAAAAAGAGCAATATCGATCCGTAATTCGCTTTTTATTTTTGGAAGGAAAAACATGCGAAGAAATAAAAGCGAAGTTGGATGCTGTCTATGGGGACCCTTCACCATCTATGACAACCGTAAGATATTGGTTCAACGAATTTAAACGTGGTCGTACATCTGTTTTTGATGAGGAGCGCCCCGGCCGCCCGGCAGACGTGGTTACCGAGGAAATCGTTGAAAAGGTCCACGACATGATTCTCGCTGATCGCCGAACGAAAGTGCGCGAAGTAGCAGAGGCCGTAGGCGTGTCGTACGGAACGGCAATTAATATTTTAAATGATAAGTTATCGGTGAGAAAGGTGTCGGCCCGATGGGTGCCGCGATTGCTTACGGTGGACAACAAGCGGATACGGTTGTCAATGTCGAAGCAGTGTTTGGACCTCTTTAAGAGAAATTCGCAGGAGTTTTTGCGTCGAGTCGTCACCGTTGATGAAACCTGGATCCATTATTATACGCCAAAGTCCAAGCGACAGTCAAAACAATGGATTTTTCGGGGTGAATCTGCTCCGAAGAAGGCAAAGACGGCCCCATCGGCCGGAAAGGTCATGGCCACGATTTTTTGGGATTCCAACGGAATAATCCTCATGGACTTTTTGCAGAAAGGAAGAACGGTCACGGGGCAGTACTACAGTGAATTATTGGACCGATTCGATATAAAATGGAAGGAGACACGGCCCCATTTGGCTAAGAAAAAAGTGCTGTTTCACCACGATAATGCACCAGCACATTCATCCAGAATTGTCGCGGCAAAGTTGCATGAACTGCACTACGAATTGCTGCCGCACCCACCGTACTCGCCTGACTTGGCTCCCTGCGACTTCTTTCTGTTTCCCAACATGAAAACGTGGCTCGGGGGAAAAAGATTCAGCTCAAACGAGAAGGTTATCGTCGAGACAGAAGCGTATTTTGCAGAGTTTGACAAATCGTATTTTTTGGAGGGGTTAAAGAAATGGCAGAAAAGTTGGGAAAAGTGTATTGTACTAAAAGGTGATTACGTTGAAAAATAAATAAAAAATTTGTGAAAAACTTGCGTCTTCTTTCCTAACACGGGTATTTATTGATCCACCCTCGTAAAATAGTTTATTTGTCAACTATAATTAGGAGAACGATCAGATTTTAGAACCAATCTTTAAGAATAAATCATCAGTTAGTTAGATTTATGTAGGTATACAGCGAAAATGTATGATGTAAATTAGTTTTAATAATAATATATGGAAGAAGTACAACTAACTACGTGTATAGAATATGTTAACTAGCATTCGTTGCATAATATTTCTTACAATACAAAGTATTAGGTCCAAACATATGCAATATCGGTTTTCCTGCAGAAATAGTGCGCAGTTAAAAAAAGAAATTTGTAATGTAAATGGGTCAGTTGGTCTTTGTGCGAGAATAAACACCTATTTTGTTCAAGTATTTATTTACTCATGCTTCTTTTTAGTAATATTATTATTTTGAATACCCCTCCCGTCATAATTCCTAACACAAACGGAGTTTATGGTGGTAATGCTAACCTGTACTGGTCGACTATACAAAGTTGATTTAAGAAATTTTGTAGATAAAAATCACTTGAAAAGCGTTTATTATTTTGACATTTGTCATTTCAATCAAATATCTCATCTCATAACCAACAAAATTCCTATTAAAATTAGTAACAAGCTAAGACATAATCATAATTTCCAAGGGCTACTTTGACGTAAAATTTATTTGAATTCTTTGTATATAGGTACAGAGCTATATAAAAAATATGTAAAACATCATTTTATGTAAAATAACAATGATATGAGAGACATTTAACTAGATGTAACCTGCTTATTTCATTGTTTTGGTATTGTGTAAGCATAGACTCAATAAATTGCTGCCTTTTTTTAACTTTACGATTGTGAATTTTTGTAGGCATATGCAAACTTTGTATTTTAATATAGGTATCTATTTGAAATTCCTTCAATTTTTCTATAAAAACAAATAAATTTGGATGATCCTTGTATAACGACTCGTTAAAATGTTTATGGAAGGATTCACACGCATTTGTTGTTCGAGTTAAGGTAGCTGAAAGCTCTGCCCAGATTGAAGGCGGAAAAAGTGATTCGTCAGAGATATACGTATCAACCAAATAATCAGCATATTTAACTAGTCGGTCGTCTTGTGGCATATTTGGTATTAAATCAAAGGCAAAGCATTCACCTACCTCTTCTGGACGTAGGTACATAAGCGAAACCCGGCCCTCCTAAGTATCTCGTAATAGCCCGTTGCTTAAAGTAGTAATCCGTAATTAAGCACTTTGGTGACGAAAATGCATGTGTCATAAATGCCCCAACTATTGCGCACGGTTTATCTACCTGGTCGGTGACGAAAATGCATGTACCCGGAAAAACTTAAACCGCCAAATATAAAATTTACCAGGGTTGGCTTAGCAAATTTTAAAACTTGAGGTCAATGCATGTGCCCACACTGTTAAATTTAATAAATAATACACATAAGGTGTATTAGTTAAAAATGTAGATTTTACAAAATTAGGGCAACTTTTTACCAATACTGACGATCCATTGTACAGATACAAAGAGCGCTTTAACTATGCAAATATAACATCTCTCAACGTCGAACAATCCTTCTCAGTATATAAACATATATATATTAAATTTATTATATTAAATTTTACAGTGTGGGCACATAGTCTGCCGTCTTTACATGATATATCCGCAAGAATATTATTTTAAAATCAAAGTTAATTTTTTCTCATAATTTCGACAGGTGATTTTTAAATATATGGATGCACAAATAATGTATTTTGTTAATACATTGGTTTTCACTACTTTGACCATTATAAAATAAGTATATTTTGTAAAAGTGTTATGAATCTCACGGGCCGCAAAAATGTTCAAGGTGGCCGCGGGCCGCGGGTTGGCCGCCCCTGGTGTATATAATTTGTTATTTTAGCAAGCGCCAGATAAGTTGGCGAGCGGAGGGAGCGCAGGATTAGAAGTATTTGGGAGATTTTGTATTTAGTTTTAAATCAATTTAAGGTATCATAGGTAGCGTAAACTACACATCTATCACATAATAAATTAATAATTTATTAGAGTAAAATATATAACGTGGATGTTTATAAAAACGGCTTCTGCGCAAATGATTTTATAGTATATAAATGGTTTTTAGAAATTTTAATTAATTTTGGTAATTGGTTTATTTTTCAATAGTAATTTGATTACTTCAATAAATTGTATACCTACCTATTTCAATCCTTTAATGAAAATTATGTATAAATTTATGAGATTGTAATATTTGTAAAAAATATTCGGATTGTATAATGTACGCGCATTATAACAATTTTAAAATGTTTTGTTATTATTCTATAAAAATATATTTTGTTATATAAAATGTCATTAAAAAATACGGATTAAGTAATTTCTTTAATTAAAAACAAATAGTATGGCACAACATGCAATTTCACAGTACGTAATTAAGATTTCATGTGCTACTTTGCTAAAAAATACTTTAAAAATTTTTTGATATTCTTCAGATGGCTATAACTTATTGCGAAAAATAACAAAATATTGTAAATAAATATAAACAAAAATTTAAATCAATTTAAATATTTTTCACATTTTTTGTTAATTCTTTGCACAGAGTTAATAATTTTGTTGTTAAGCTCTCTTAAACGAATACTGATTAAACATAGAACTACTTCTTCAGGTACATCTCTCGGACTTAATAGTTCTGCCAACTTATTAAATATAAATGGCTCTTTCGAAAGTGTTCCTCCATGAAATGTAGCAAAATTTTCCTCTAACCCAATGCTACTGCGACAAGGTTTTGCTTCA